>JAJTTP010000005.1:1497487-2994975 GCA_023313575.1 Eutypella sp. D-1 | reverse complement strand
TATTAAAAATACGGAATATAAAAACTTAATAACCTTATTTAATTTTAATATGCCCCATTTTTTACCTTTTTTATTAATACCTTTTAATAAAAGTTATTCATTAAAGCCTTAATTAATAACAGTAATAATAAACCGTTACGGCTGATTTAATTAATTTAACCGGTACCGAAAATATCGTATATAAATATAATAATAATAACGGGGCTAATAAGGGAAAATTATATTTTAGTCTAATCGTAAAAAACGTAATAACGTTAAAAATAATAATAATAATTAACGTATTAAACGGAAATAAAAATAGCCTTACTTTTTTTAATTAAAAAGTTTAAATTAAAAAAAACCTTAGCCAATATTTAAACCGCTGCTTTTTTTTTAGGCTGGAAAATAATTATAAATAAGTAATATTTAGGTTAATAAACGTTAAGATAATTATAGTAAAACTTTTAAACGTTAATTTAACGAAAATTATAAAAGCGTAAAAAATTAAAACAGGTTAAATATTTATTATTAAAAACGAAATAACCCGTTAATACGTATAAAACCGTTTTATTATTATAAATAAAACGGGTATACGTTTTAAAAAATTTAAATAATAGTTTTTATATATTTTATAAAAAGTACCCGAAACCTTTTATACCGGTAATAGGTCGAAATTAATTAATAAAGTTATTTAGTACGAAATTATTATATAATCCGGTTTAAAACTTATTAAATTTTATAAAATTAACTGCATTATATTAAGGTCCTTGCTTTAAAAATAAATAATAATTTTTCCCCGTAAAATTAAAAGTTTTAAAGTTGTCGATTTTAAACCGGTTAAATTTAAAATAAAACCCCGAAAATTATATAATACGGTCGTTATTTAAACTTTTATAATAAACGTAATTATAATAAGTTTAAAAAGTATAAACGGTATAATTAAAAGGTTTATAATAATTTAAAAATATATTAAGCTTATATTAAATGCTTTAATTATAACGGTTTTTATATTTATAATAATTTTTTTTATTTTGCCCGTTTTATTAAAGCAAAACGGGCAAATTATTAAATTTATTTACGCTTATTTTATATTTATTAAATATTTAAGTTAACGATAATATTTAAAGGTTATTTAGGTAATAACGGTAAGAAAAACCTTAACCGTAACTATTAATATTTTAATAAAAAATTAAAACTTAATAACTTAACGGGTATAAATATTCCCCGAAATACCTGTGTAAATACTTAAAAGATTTAAAATAATTATTACCATTTTAACTTTAAAACCTTGAACGTTTTAGCTTTAACGTTAATTTTTTTATAACGGTCGGAATCTTATTTTTTAACATATTTCGAAAATAACGACCCGATAAGCGCCGATTAAGAAAAATATTATTTAAATATCGGCTAATCCGATTACGAATTTAAATCGGATTTCGAAAATAAAAATAAAGCTTTTCCGGATAAAATAAAAAATTCAAAATTTAGCCATAATCCGGAAACGTTTATACGGATAACGTAAAAACGGCTTTTTACCGGGATAAAAACTAATAACCCGATACGGCCGTATTTATTTCCGGGATACGGAAAATAACTTTTATTAAATAAATATTAAAAAAAACGAATATAATAAATTTACGGTCCGAATTAATAACACCCCCCGATACCTGCGTTTATTACGGCTTATAAAATAAAAAAAACCCGGGAATTAATAAAAATTATAAATCGTTATTTACGGCGTAATATTTACGGACGAAAAAAATGCTTTTATATTATTTAAATTAATATCCGTAAAAAACCGGCAATATATAACATTATTTTAAATACGGCAGTTAAAATTAAGGCCGATATTATCTTAATATAAAACCCATAAATATAAATTAAAATAGCCGATAATAAAAAACTGATTAAAACTTATTTAAAATATAATATTTTTTTTTACGGAAAATTAAACTTTTTAAATATTATAAATATTTACGTATATATAATAGGATTTTAATTTATAAATTATATAATTTTACTTTTTTATTTCCTTAAATATATACGTAATAAAAATTAATAACGTTAAATTAATTAATATTTATATCGATTAAACGAATTTTTATTTATTTTTACGTTTTTAAAAAATTAAAAGTTATTTAATAAATAATACGTTAAAAGAACTTTAATACGGTACATTAAACGTAATAACTAAATTATTGCCGTTATAAAAAACTAAGTATTAAAGTAATAAAATAAATAAAAGCATAATTATTAAATATTTTTAATTTAAAACCTTTTATTTATATAATAAATAACATGTTAAACCTGGCCTTATTAAATATTTTACGGGTAATAACGGCAGTTAATAATATTTTATATACCGATTTCGATTATTATATTATAATAATTAAAATACCGGTAAGCGTTTCCGAAAAATTATTACGTATTAAATTAAATTTCCCCGAAAAAACCCGGTTATGTTTTTTTTAACTGGTATATTTATATTAAAAATAAAACCTTAATAACCTTTTTTTAAATAAACCCGATATTTAAAATAAAAACGGAAATATTTATTAACGTTTTATTAAAAATATTAAAACAGGTTATAAAAACTATAAGTAAATTAAAATATAACCGTAATTAAGATATTACCTGGTAAAATAAAAATTATAAAAAAGTTATTACCCGTTTACGTTATATTTATTAAACGGGTAATATTAAAAAAACCTAAAAATTAATTAAAGTTTTAAAAGAAACGGTACGCCGAGTTAAAAAATAATATTAAAATAAATTTATTAATAAAATTAAAAACGATAAAAACATTTTTAAAATCGTCGGTTAATATAAATATAAAAATAATTTCCGTTTATTATTAATAAAAAACGGAAATAAAATGGTTACCGATACGGAAAGAAAAATTAATTTATTACGCTATAAAATATTAATTTTTTAAATTACCGGCGGGAACGTTATAAACCTTTAATAATTATTATAACCATAGGATTAAAATAAGCTTAATTACGAAAACGCGTAATAAATTTATTTTAACCTTTTATAAAACCTTTAAATATTAATAACGGAAACGGAAGATATATATATACGGATATTATTTACGGCATTTAATAAAAACGGATTAATAATTATATTATTATAATTAATTTAATTAATTATAAACGAAATAATATATATATTATATAAAACATGTTTTTATTATAATTATTACTTTTAAGTTTTTAAAATAATAAAAATTATTATGCTTTTAAAAAATAAGCAAATCCGATTTTATTAAATTTAAATTATAAAAATTTATATTATTACTTTTTTATTTAAATAAAGGATTAAAAAAGTTAATAATTAAATATATAATAATATAAATATTACGTTATAAAATATTTTATTTATAATAATTCGGTGTTTTTTTAAAAAATTTAATAATTAATTTAGTTATTTACATTATTTATAACGTTAAATAGGCGTTTATTTGCGAAAATGTCGCTTTATTATTAATAATAAACGTATTAAATGCTTTTAACGCCGTTTTATATAATCGCCTTATTTTTTATTTAAAATAATAAAAATAAAATATAAAATTTATACGATAAATGGATTTTTTTATAACGGATTAACGGGCGGTTATACGTATAGAAAATATTATTATTAACTTTATTCCTTTATTTTATAATATACTTTAAGGATTTTTAATATTTCTTATTTTTTTTATATTATATATCGAGCTAATATTACGAAAAAAACCGATATTTAATACCAGGTTTAAATATGTAAACGATATTATTATCTTACGTACCGGCCCGATAATCTTTTACATAACCGCCGTTTTAACCACCGATATAAAAAACGTATTTAAATAAAAAAGAAATAATATTTTATTTTTTAATTTAATAAAATATAAATTTAAACATTTTTATAAAAGTAAAACCTTTAAAATTAACGTAATTATTATTATCGGTAACGCTTTCGAAATTAAAGCTTTAACGAAAATAATCCGGTAATTTAACGTTTTTTTTAACTTATAATTTAATTTTAAAAAACATATTATTAAATAAAATAATAAAACGTTATAAATAGTTAATTATATATAATATTTTAATAAAGTTATATACGGATCCTTTTTAAATAAAACCGTTAAAGCCGTTAAAATTTACGTGGTACCGATCGTAATATATGCCGTAAAAACCTAATAATTAAAACTTTAACGCTTTTTAATTAGAAACGTATTTAAATTAGCTGATATTAAAATAAGCCTATTTATAAATAAATTAAATGAATTATTTAAAATCGCTATTAAAACCGCGTTACCCGTTTAACGTACTATTTATATTATTATCCTTTATAAGGAATTAGGGATATTATTAATAAAAATATTCCTTATATAAATTAAATTAAAACATTTAATACGTTTTCGGACGTTAAATAAAAATTATCCCGTAATTACCCGTTTATCTTATTTTAAAAAAAATGGTTAATACGTTTATAACTTACCGATATAACCCCGGCCTATTTACGTTTATTTCTTTTTATAAAACGTTAACCATTATTATTTATATTTTTCTTTTTTAATAAAAATAAAGGTATTAAAATATATAAAAAATAATTATCCTCCTTTTTATTAACGGATTTAATTATTTATTTTAATAGCTTTAAAATTAATTATATAAGCTAAGGATTTATATTTTATTAAAATAATAAACGTAAATTCCTTTATACCGTTTACGAACTTTTAATTTAAATAAAAGTTTTCGATAAAAAAATAATAACCGCGTATAAAACGGTATAATAAATATAAAAAACCTGATACAATTTTAACCCCCCGGTAATTAACTTATACCTTTATATCGATAATACGGTAATTATTCGAAACCTTTTCGGCTATTTATTTAATAACTTTTAAACCGATTTTCTGGTTTTTTACGAAACGGTTTCCCGTATACGTTTATTTACTTTTTCCATTTAATAAATACCGGGGTATAAAAATATCGACAGCAATAAAGCCGTAAACGTTTAAATTAAACTCGGGGCTACTTAATACCTTAACTCCGGCGGTATTATAACCTTAACCTATTTTAAACGTATTATAAAAAAAAAAACGTAAACTTTTTTTCGTTAAATAATAATTCCAAAATATTTCCCCGTTATATATACGATAAAACTTACCGTATAAAAAACCTTTGCTTAAATTTTCCTTTTTATGTTTAATATTATACCACCTCCTTATAAAATAATCGGGTTATAACGATTTTATTAAATATTATTAACGGTTTAAATATAATACGTTTTATTTATACCGGTACGGAAAAAAAAGAATTACCGGTTATATTTTCGATTATAACATTATAAAAAATACCTTTTATTTTTTAATTTAACCCGGTTATAAAACGATTTAACTTTTTAACCATAAATATTATCTCGTTTTTTTAACTTTTTTCGATAAGGCTAAACCTTATTTAATGTCGGATTAAAAACTAAGCATGTAATAAAATACGGTAAGTTTTAAAATTATTTATAATAAGTAACGGGTAAAATAACTAAAATATAACTTAAAAGATTCGGAGATAAATAATAAAGCCTTAATTAAAAAATAGCTATAAGTAAATAATAAATAACGGAGGATTTTTTATATTAACCGTAACACGTTAATACGGCCTATCTTCGGACAGACTTATTTTAACCGTTTTATACATTATATAATATCGGCACCTAGCTACCTTAAGTATAGCCTTATATATAGGCTTACAAATAGATAACCCTAAATAGCATGGTCCACCCGGACGTAAAATACATCATTATCATTATTATTATATATAAACGTAACAGTAATAACGGGATTAATAAAAAGCGATTATATATTAATTTAATTGCGGAAAATGCAATAACGATAAAAACGATAATAACTAATTTTTACGGAAATAAAAGTATTTTTACCCCCCCTTAGCTGGAAAATCTAAATTAAAAAGGATTTAAGTTAATATTTAAACCGTTACTTTTTTTTTAAATTAAAAAAGAATTACGAATAAATATTATTTAAGCCCGTAAACGTTAAAGTAATTATGGTAAAACTTTTAAGCGTCGATTTAACGGAAATTATAAAAGCGTAAAAGATTAAAATAAATTAAGCATTTATAATTAAAAATAAAATAACCCGTTCATATATATAAAACCGTTTTACCGCTTTAAATAAAATAAATATATATTTTAAAAAATTTAAATAATAATTTTTATATATTTTATAAAAAGTACTTAAAACTTTTTATACCGGTAACGGATCGAAAGCGGTTAACGATATTATTTAATATAAGATTATTACATAATTTAATTTAAAATTTATTAATTTTTATAAAATTAACCGTTTTATATTAAAATCCCCGCTTTAAAAATAAATAATTAATTGTTTTCGTAAAATTAAAAGCTTTAAAGTTTTTAATTTTAACCGGTTAAATTTAAAAAGAAAACTTTAAAAATTATATAATGTAACCGTTATTTAAACTTTTATAATAAACGTAATTATAATAAATTCGAAAGGTATAAACGGTATAACCGGAAGGTTTATAACGATTTAAAAATATATTAAGCTTATTTTAAATACTTTAATTATAAAAGCTTTTATATCTATAACGGTTTTTTATGTTTTACCCGATTTATTAAACAAAAATAAATTATTAAATTTATTTCCGTTTATTTTATATTTATTAACTATTTAAAAAAGCTATAATATTTAAAAGTTATATAAATAATAATAAAAATAACGGCCGATATTATAATAAAAGACTAAGCCTTACTAGCTTAAAAAGCTTAAAAACTTCCCGAAGTATTTACGTAAACACTTTAAAAACTTAAAGTAATTATTACCACGTTAACCTTAAAACCTTAAACGCTTTAACTTTAACCTTAACCAACCTTTTTATAACGATCGGAATTTTACCTTTTATTATCCTTTACGAATAATAACCTAATAAACGCCGATTAAAATAGTTATTACCCGGATATCGGCTAATCCGAATATAAATCCAAATTTAATAATAAAAACAAAAATAATAATAAAACCTTTTTTAACGAAATAAAAAGATTAAAATCTGGCCATTCCTTAAAATTCCTTACATAATAAGCGGAAAAAATAACAAACTAAAAAAAGAATAGCTTTTTTACAGGCTAAAACGTTATAACATAATATAGTTATATTTATTTCCGCGATATAAAAAGCCGCTATTATTGAATAATTATTAAAAAAAATAAATATAGTAAATTTACCGTCCGAATTAATAATATTTTTTATTATTTACGCCCGCTCCGGTTTTTTTTTTTAAAAAAAGGGATTAATAAAAATTATAAATTATAGCTTACGGCGTAATATTTACGGATAAAAAATCGTTTTTACATTATTTAAATTAATATCCGTAAAACCCCGGTAATATATAATATTATTTTAAATATAATAATTAAAATTAAAGCCGATATTATATTAATATAAAAGCCGTAAGCATAAATTAAAATAATAAATAATAAAAAATTAATTAAAACTTATTTAAAATATAACGTTTTTCTTTACGGAAAATTAGGTTTTTTAAATACCGTGAATATTTATATATATATAGTAAAACTTTAATTTATAAATTACGTAATTACGGCTTCTTATTTTTTTAAATATATACGTAATAAAAATTAATAACGTTAAATTAGTTAATATTTATATCGATTAAATAAACTGTTATTTACTTTTTATATTTTTTTAAACTTAAAAATTATTTAATAAGCGGTATATCGGAAAAGATTTTAATGCGGTATATTAAACGTAATAATTAAGTTATTACCGTTATAAAAGTTTAAATATTAAAATAATAAAATAAATAAAAACATAATTATTCGATATTTTTAACTTAAAAGTTTTTATTTATATAATAAGTAATATATTAAATTTAATTTTATTTAATATTTTACAAACGATAATAACGGTTAATAATAACTTATATACCGGTTTTAATTATTATATTATAATAACTGAATTACCGGTAAACTTATTAAAAAAAGCTTTATATGCCCGGTTTTATTTTCCCGAAAAAGCCCGGTTATATTATTTTTTAATTAATTTATTTTTATTAAAAGTAAAACCCCGGTAACCTTTTTTTTTATAGTTAGCGTTTAAAATAAAAACAAAAGCATTTATTAACGTTTTATTAAAAATGTTAAAATAGGTTATAAAGGTTATAAGTAAATTACGATATAATTATGGCCGGGATATTATTTAATAAAACGAGGATTATAAAAAGGTTATTACTTATTTACACCGCGTTTACCGGGCGGGCGTTACGGAAAAAATTTAAAAGCTTATTAAAATTTTTAAAAAAATGCTATGTTAAGTTAAAAGATAATATTAGGATAAGCTTATTATAAAAGCTTATAAAAATAAAAATAATTTCCGTTTATTATTAATAAAAAACGGGGATAAAATAATTACCGATATAAAAAAAAATTTTAATTTATTACATTATAAAGTATTAATTTTATAAGCGGTTAATAAGGCTATCGTAAATTTTTAATAACTTTTATAGTTATAAAATTAAAACGAGCTTAATTATAAAAGCGTATAATAAATTTATTTTAATTTTCCGTAAAACTTTAAAATATTAATAATAAAAGCGGAAAATGTTTATATCCGGACGCCGTTTATAGCATTTAATAAAAATAAATTAATAATAATATTATTAATATTAATTTAATTAATAATCGGCAAAACGGTGCGTATATTTTATAAAACGTGTTTATATTATAACTATTATGTTTAAGTTTTTAAAACTGTAAAAATAATTATGCTTTTTAAAATAAATAAATCGGATTTTATTAAATTTAAATCGTAATAATTTATATCCTTATTTTTTTATTTAAATAAAAGGTTTAAAAAGCTAGTAATTAAGCGTATAATAATATAAACTTTACGTTATAAAATATTTTCCATGTAATAATTCGGTGCTTTTATTAAAGAATTAACGGTCGATTTAGTTATATATATTATTTACGATATTACATAAGTATTTATTTATAAAGATATTACGTCGTTATTAATTATAAACGTATTAAAAGCTTTTAATATGATTATACGTAACCGTTTTATTTTCCGATTAAAATAATAAAAATAAAATATAAAACTTATACGATAAATAAACTTTTTTATAATAATAATGATAATAATTTATTTTACGTCCGGGTGGACCATATTATTTAAGGCTATTTACATATAAGGTTATAGGCAGGGTTATACCTATAATGGCCAGGTGCTAACACTGTATAATGTATAAGACGGCTGGAGTAGGCCGAGGCCGTATTAGCGTGTTGCGGTTAACATAGGAAATCCTTTACCGATTACTATTTACTTATAGCTATCTCTCGGCTAAGGTTTTACCATTTCCGAATCTTCCTTCGGGTTATACCTCGGTTATTTTACTTATTACTTATTATAAAAAGTTTTAAAACTTATTATATTTTATTACGCGCCGTTTTAACCCGTCGAATAAAGTTTAACCTTATTAAAAAAGGTTAAAAAAACGAAATAACTTTTATAATTAAAAAGTTAAATCGCTTTATAACCGGGTTAAATTAAAAAATAAAAGATATTTTTCGTAATATCGTAATTAAAAATATAACCGACGGTTTTTTTTTCCGTACTAATAAAAATAAAATATATTATATTTAAAACGTTTATAATATTAGGTAAAATTATTATAACCCGACCGTTTTATAAAAAAATAATATAATATTAAGCGTAAAAAGAAAATTCGGGCGAAAATATTTTATATAGTAAATCTTATCGTATATATAATAAAAAAGTATTTCGAAGCTATTATATAAAACAAAAGAATTTATACCATTTTTTTATAATACGTTTAAAATAGGTTAAAATTATAATATTGCCGTAATTAAAATATTAAACAGTTTTAAACTTAACTTAAACATTTATAACCTTATTACCGTCGATATTTTTATATCCCGGTATTTATTAAATAAAAATAGTATATAAACGCATATAAAAAACCGTTTCGTAAAAAGTTAAAAAATCGGTTTAAAAATTATCGGATAAATAATGAAAAACGCTTCGGATAACCGTTATATTATTAATATAAAAATATAAACCGGTTACCGGAGGGTTAAAATTATACCAGTTTTTTTAAATTTATTTGGCCGCTTTATATACAGTTATAATTTCTCCGTCGAAAACTTTTATTTAAGTTAAAAGTTTATAAACGGTATAAAAAGAGTTACGTTTCTTATTTTAATAAAATATAACTTTAAAATTATTAAAATAAATAACTAAATCCGTTAATAAAAAGGAAAATAACTACTTTTTATATATTTTAATATTTTTATTTTCATTTGAAAAAAAGGTAAAAATAATAACGGTTATCGTTTTATAAAAATGAATAAATAAAAATAAGCCGGGGTTATATCGGTAAATTATAAACGTATCGATTCTTTTTTTTAAAAATAAAATAAACGGGTAATTACGGGATAATTTTTATTTAACTTTCGGAAACGTACCGAATATCTTAATTTAATTTACGTAAAAGATATTTTAATTAATAATATCCCCGACTTTTTATAAAAAATAATAATATAAATAATACGTTAAATATGAAACGTAATTTTAACGGTAACCTTTAATAACTTATTTAATTTATTTATAAATAAACCTATTTTAATATTAATTAATTTAAATACGTTTTTAATTAAGAAACGTTATAAATTTAATTATTAAACCTCCGCGGCATAAATTACGATCGGTATTACGTAAGTTTTAATAACTTTAACGGCTTTATTTAAAAAGAAAAGCTATAAATAACTTTATTAAAATATTATATATAATTAATTACCTGTAACGTTTTATTATTTTATTTAATAACGTATTTTTTAAAATTAAATTATAAATTAAAAAAAACATTTAATTACCGGATTACGCTTATTAAAGCCTTAACTTTAAAAACTTTATTAATAATAATAACTATATCGATTTTAAAAGTTTTACTTTTATAAAAATATTTAAGCTTATATTTTACTAAATTAAAAAATAATATATTATCTTTTCCTTAATTAAATACATTTTTTATATCGGTAATTAAAGTAACGGCCGTATAAAAAGTTATTAAACCGGTGCATATAATAACGATATTATTTATATATTTAAACTTAATATTAAATATAAGGTTTTCTCGTAATATTAATTCGATATATAGCATAAAAAAATAAACAATATAAAAGATTTTTATAATACGTTATAAAATAAAAGGATCGGGTCGATAATAACGTTTTTTATGCATATAATAACTTACCGATCCGTTATAAAAAAATCTACTTATTATATAAATTTTATATTTTATTTTTATTATTTTAATCGAAAAATAAAACAGTTACGTAAAATAATATTAAACTTTTTTTAATATATTTATAATTAATAACGACACGATATCCCCGTAAATAAATGCCTATTTAACATTATAAATAATATAAATAACTAGGTTAACTGTTAATTGTTTAAAGAAAAACGCCGAATTATTACGGGT
Organism: Eutypella sp. D-1; assembly: GCA_023313575.1. Classification (NCBI taxonomy): domain Eukaryota; kingdom Fungi; phylum Ascomycota; class Sordariomycetes; order Xylariales; family Diatrypaceae; genus Eutypella; species Eutypella sp. D-1. Next base: position 2,983,453 of record JAJTTP010000005.1, on the reverse strand, counting down.
AAAATATTTTATAACGTAAAATTTATATTATTATACGTTTAGTTATTAATCTTTTAAGCTTTTTATTCAAATATAAAAATAAAAATATAAGTTTTTATAATTTAAATTTAATAAAATTAAACTTATTTTTTTTCGGAAATATAATAACCTCCGTTATTTTAAATATTTAAAAGTAATAATTATAACGTAAACATATTTTATATAATATACGTACCGTTTTACCGATTATTAATTAAACTAATTATAATAATATAATTATTAACCCGTTTTTATTAAATGCTATAAATAAAGTGTAAATATACGCGTTTTTTATTTCCGTTATTAATACCCGAAAGTTTTATAAAAAACTAAAATAAATTTATTATACCTTTTCGTAATTAAACTTATTTTAATCATATAGTTATAATAATTATTAAAAATTTATAATATTTCCGCCTATTATTTAAAAGATTAAAATTTTATAACGTAATAAATTAATTTTTTTATATATTTATAATTATTTTATCCCCGTTTTTTATTAATAGCGACCGGAAGTTATTTTTAAATTTATATTATCCGATAATTTTAACAATGTTTTTATTATTATTACCTTTTACGATAAATTTATTTTAATATTATTTTTTAATTTATTATATTACTTTTTACTAAATACGGGCTAATTTTTAAATATTATCGCCCGTACGGAAAACGCGTTTAAATCGGGTAATAACTTCGTTATACTTTTTATTTTATTATATCGTATTATAACCGCGGTTATATTACAGTTTACCCGTAACGTTTATAACTTACTTTAGCATTTTTAATAAAACGTTAATAAATACCTCCGTTTTTATTTTAAACGTCGGGTACATTATAAAAAAAAGGTTTTCCGGGTCCTATTTTTAATAAAAATATATTACTTAAAAAGATTATAACCGGGCCTTTTTAAAAAAGTTAAACCGGGTATATAAAGCTTTTTCCGATAAATTTACCGGTAATTCGGTTATTATAATATAATAATCGGAACCGGTATATAAATTATTATCGACCGCCGACGTTATTTATAAAATATTAAATAAAATAAAATTTAATATATTATTTATTATATAAATAAACGTTTTTAAATTAAAAATATTAAATAATTATATTTGTATTTATTTTATTATTTTAATACTTAATCCTTTATAATGACGGTAAACCGGTTATTACGTTTAATATACCGCGTTGAAACCTCCTCCGATATATCGCTTATTAAAAGATTTTTAATTTTCGAAAAGCGTAAAAAATAAATAAAAATTCGTTTAATCGATATATACGTTTACCGATTTAACGATATTAATTTTTATTACATATATATTTAAAAAAATAAAAAGTCGAAATTATATATTTTATAAATTAAGGTTTTAGCGGACGTACGTAAATATTTATAACGTTTAAAAATTTTAATTTTCCGTAAAAAAAAAACGTTATATTTTAAATAAATTTTAATAAATTTTTTATTATCCGTTATTTTAACTTATATGCAGGGTTGTGATTTAGTAACTAATAGTTAGACTAATGACTAAAATCTTTAGTCTTAGTTAGTCAACCCCCCTGACTAAAACAAAATTAGTTAATCAACCCTTTTAACTAAAACTAATTAAAGATTTTTAGTTAGTTACTAAAATGACTAAAATACTAAAGATTTTAACTAAAAATATAATAAAGCCTTTAAATAATTAAATACATAATATAATATTATAAATTAAATATTAGTTTAATTATTAAATTAATATTAATATTTAATAACCTATATAATATAAATAATATATATATATATATTGTAAAAAAAAAGGTATAAAGATTTAATTATAAATCGTTTTTTAATAAGAAGTATTATTATAAACTATATTATAATTAAATAAGTTTTAATAAATTATAATATAATAAATCGCTTTATATTAAAAGGCTTTAAAACAGATTATTTTATATTAAAATATTTTATAATAAAGTATTTTATAACATATCGTCTTGTAATAAGATATTTTACAGCAAAACGCTTTGTAATAAAACACCTTGCAGTAAAACGCCCTGAAGTAAAATACTTAATATAAAAGTATTTTAAATTTATAACTTTATATTTTATTTACGATTATACTTATTATAAAATAATATTAATAATTATATATTATATCTCGTTTATAATTAGTTTATATATATTATTTGGTTAATACATAAACCTATAAAACTGTTAACTTTAAAACTAGTTATATAAATATATGATATGTAATTTATAACCTGTAATAATAATAATATTAAATACTAACTTAAATAAATTGTTTATTTTAAACCGTAAAAGAAATATAATATTATATAGTTTAATTTATTATATTAAAGTTTATTTAATTATAGTTTATTTTATCTTTGTATTTTATTTTTTTTATATTATATAATTTATATTATATTATATTATATTATATTATATTTTATTATATTATATTTTATTTTATTACATTACATTATATTTTATTTTATTACATTACATTACATTACATTATATTATATTATATTATATCTATTTTATTTTACCATACTTTTATATATATATATATATATTAATAACTTATAAATATTTAATTTTCATTTAAAAATACCTTATAAAATTTGGTCAATTAGTTATTTTAATCAACTAACTAACTAATTAAATTAGTCTTTAATTAGTTAAACCTTTTAATTAAAACTAATTAGTTAGTCTGACTAAGATTAAATACTAAAGACTAAAACCACAACCCTGCTTATATGTATAATTTTTATATTAATATAACGTTAACTTTAATTTTAATTACCGTATTTAATGTAATATTATATATTACCGGTCCTTTATAATCGTTAATTTAAATCATACGTAAATACTTTTTTTATCCGTATATATTACGCCGTAAGTTACGATTTATAAAAAAAAAGGGTTTTAATTAACGCCGTCCTAAATTATTTCTATTCTCGGAAAATCGGAAAAAGACGGGGGTAATAAAAGGTTTTACCGGTATTAATAATATCCTTCTCCTTTTTACTTTTCTTACCCTAATTATTACCAAAATTTTTACTTATATATAAAACCCTTATATCGTAAGCTTTACTTATTTCGTACTTTTAAATTAAGTATATCCGTAAATATTAAAAATAATAAAACCGCCGCCTTTTTAACCTTAAACTCCCCCGTAATAAGGCATTAAACGCTTAGCCTTTAAAACATCCGAAATAACTATCCGTATTTATAATGCCGTTTCCGCGGCAGTAATACCGTTAAAAACCGCGCCCGTACCCGCCTTTAACGAAAAGGTAAACACGGGTATATATAAACTTAAAACCTTATTTAAACGGCATAAAATTAATAAACCCTTAAAACCGGTTCCTTTTATTTTAAAAACCCTAAAAAACGTATTAAACGATTTTATATTTTCTTTAATCCGCGTATTACGGGAAAAAAAAAAAGTAACGATAAAAATAAAATTCGACGTATTATTTATTTTATCCGCTTACTTAAACATTAATCTTAAAGATTACGATATAAAAACATACGTAATATAAATAAAAATATCCTGTAAATTAGTAAAAAAAGTAATAACTAAAATTACGAATAACTTAAACTTTAAATTTGCCGGTTACGTAATTACTAATATTATTAATATTAATACCGTTAATATTAAAAAGTATAAAATATAAAAACTTAACGGCTTTATTTAATCTTAATACGCTTTACCTTTTACCCCTTTTATTAACACCCCCCGATAAAAATTATTTACCGGGGCTTTAATTAATAATAATATTAATAATAAATTAATTCGTTTAACCTAATTAACTTAATTAATACCATATATATCATATATAAACGTAACGGTAATAACGGGGCTAATAAAAAAAAACTATATATTAATCCAGTCGTAAAAAACATAATAACGCTAAAAACAATAATAATAACTAACGTATTAAATAAAAACGAAAATAACCTTATCCCCCTTTAATTAAAGAATTTAAACAAAGGAAAACCTTAATTAATACTTAAACCGTTACCTTTTCTTTAAGTTAAAAAATAACCATAAATAAGTAATATTTAAATTAATAAACGTTAGGATAACCATAATAAAACTTTTAAACGTTAACTTAACGGAAATCATAAAGGCATAAAAAATTAAAATAAACTAAACGTTTACCGTTAAAAACGAAATAATTTATTAATATATATAAAACTATTTTATTACCGTAAATAAAATAGGTATACGTTTCGAAAAATTTAAATAATAATTTTTATATATTTTATAAAAAATACCCGAAACTTTTTATACCGGTAACGGGTTAAAACCAATCGATAAAATTATTTAACACGAAATTATTATATAATCTGGCCTAAAATTTATTAATTTTTATAAAATTAATTATATCGTATTAAAATCCCCGTTTTAAAAATAAGTAATAATTTTTTTTCGTAAAATTAAAAGCGTTAAAATCTTCGATTTTAAACCGGCTAAATTTTTTAAAAAAAACCCCGAAAATTATATAATACGGCTGTTATTTAAATTTCTATAATAAATATAATTATAACAGGCTTAAAAAGTATAAACGGTATAACCGGAAAGTTTATAACGATTTAAAAATATATTAAACCTATTTTAAATACCTTAATTATAATGGCCTTTATATTTACGATAACTTTTCCTGGCTTACCCGTTTTATTAAAAAAAACGGGCAAATTATTAAATTTACCTGCGTTTACTTTATATTTATTAAATAATTAAGTTAACGATAATACTTAAAGGTTATTTAAATAATAATAGTAAAAAAAACCTCGGCCGTAACTATTAATACTTTAATAAAAAACCGAAACCTAATAACTTAACGGGTATAAAAAGTTTTTAAAGCATTTACGTAAATATTTAAAAGATTTAAAATAATTATTATTACTTTAACCTTAAAACCCCGAACGTTTTAACCTTAACCTTAATTTTTTTTATAACGGTTAAAATCTTATTTTTTAATTTATTTCGAAAATAATAACCCGATAAACGCCGATTAAAAGAAATATTACTTAAATACCGGCCAATCCGATTATAAGTTTAAACCGGATTTCGGGAATAAAAATAAAGCTTCCCCGGATAAAATAAAAAATTTAAAATTTAATTATAACCCGGAAACTTTTGCACGGATAAAAAAAAAACTTATAACGTAACGTAAAAACGGCCTTCCGCCGGGATAAAAATTAATAACCCGATACGGCCGCATTTATTTCCGGGATACGGAAAATAACCTTTATTAAATAAATATTAAAAAAAATAAATATAATAAACTTATAATCCGAATTAATAACACCCCCCGATACCCGCACCTATTACGGTTTATAAAATAGGAAAAAGCCGGGGATTAATAAAAATTATAAATTATTATTTACGGCGTGATATTTATAAATAAAAAAAATACTTTCGTATTATTTAAATTAACGTCCGTAAAAAACCGGTAATATATAATATTACTTTAAATATAATAACCAAAATTAAAACCGACGTTATTTTAATATAAAAACCATAAGCATAAATTAAAATAACCGATAATAAAAAATTAATTAAAACCCATTTAAAATATAACATTTTCTTTTTTACGGAAAATTAAATCTTTTAAACATTATAAATATTTACGTATATATAATAAGACCTTAATTTATAGATTATATAACTTCGTTTTTTTATTTCCTTAAACATATACGTAATAAAAATTAATAACGTTAAAGTAATTAATATTTATATCGATTAAATAAACCTTTATTTACTTTTTACGTTTTTTAAAAATTAAAAGTTATTTAATAAATAATATATCGGAAAAAATTTTAATACGGTATATTAAACGTAACAGCTAAATTATTGCCGTTATAAAAAACCAGGAATTAAGGTAATAAAATAAATAAAAACATAATTATTTAACGTTTTTAACTTAAAAACTTTTATTTATATAATAAGTAATACGTTAAACCTAATATTATTAAATGTTTTATAAATAACGGCAGTAATTAATAATATTTTATATACCGGCTCCGATTATTATATTATAATAACCGAAATACCGGTAAGCCCTTTTAAGAAATTATTATATATTAAATTAAATTTTTTTAAAAAAACCCGGTTACGTTTTTTTTAACTAGTATATTTATATTAAAAATAAAACCTTAATAACCTTTTTTCTTAAATAAACCCAATATTTAAAATAAAAACGGAAATATTTATTAACGCCTTATTAAAAATATTAAAACGGGTTATAAAAATTACGGGCAAATTAAAACATAACCGCGGATAAGATATTATTTAATAAATTAATAATTATAAAAAAGTTATAACGCGTTTAAAACGGGCATACCGGAAAAATAACGTAAAAAAGCCAACGTTAATTAAAGCATAAAAAAAAATAATATAAAAAGTTAAAAAATAACATTAAAATAAACTTATTACTAAAACTAATAATAATAAAAATATTTTTAAAATTATCGGCTAATATAAATTTAAAAATAACTTCCGTTCGTTACTAATAAAAAATAAAAATAAAATAATTACCGATACGGAAAAAAAAATTAACTTATTACGTTATAAAGTATTAATTTTATAAACGGCCGGTAAAAATATTATAAACCCTTAATAATTATTATAACCATAAAATTAAAATAAGCTTAATTATAAAAGCACTTAATAAACTTATTTTAACCTTTTATAAAACCCCCGGGTATTAATAATAAAAACGGAAAACGCGTATATCCGTATCCCGTTTATAACATTTAATAAAAACGGGCTAATAATTATGTTATTATAATTAATTTAATTAATAATCGGTAAAATAATATATATATTATACGAAGCATATTTACGTTATAATTATTACTTATAAATTTTTAAAATAACGGAAATAATTATACTCCCGAAAATAAATAAATTTAACTTTATTAAATTTAAATCTTAAAAACCTATATTTTTACTTTTATATTTAAATAAAAAGTTAAAAAAACTAATAGCTAAACGTATAACGGTATAAACCTTACGTTATAAAATATTTTACCCGTAATAATTTAACGTTTTCCTTAAAAGATTAATAATCGATTTAATTATTTACGTAATTTATAACGTTAAATAAACGTTTACCCGTAAAAATATCGCGTCGTTATTAACTATAAACGTATTAAAAGTTTTTAATATTATTTTACGTAACTTTTTTATTTTCCGGCTAAAATAATAAAAATAAGATATAAAACTTATACGATAAGTAAATTCCTTTATAACGGATCGGTAAGCCGTTATCTGTATAAAAAATATTATTATCGACCTAATCCCTTTATTTTATAACATATTATAAAATTCCCCCATATCTTTTATCCTTTTTATATTATATATCGAGCCGGTATTACGAAAGGAATCGATATTTAATACCAAGTTCGGATATACGGATAATATCGTTATTTTACGTACCGGCCTTATAACCTACCATATAACCGTAACATTAATTACGGACGTAAATAACGTACTTAATTAAGGAAAAAATAACGTTTTATTTTTCGATTTAGTTAAATATAAGCTTAAATATTTTTATAAAAGTAAAATATTTAAAACCGAAGCAGTTATTAACAGAATTTTTAAAATCGAAACTTTAAAAAACTTAATCCGATAATTTAACGTTTTTTTTAATTTATAACTTAATTTTAAAAAATACGTTATTAAATGGAATAATAAAACGTTACGTATAACTAATTATATATAATATTTTAATAAAATCATATATAGGTCCTTTTTAAATAAAACTATTAAAGTTATTAAAACTTATATAATGCTAATCGTAATATACGTTATAAAAGCTTAATAACCAAGTTTTTAACGCCTTTCGGTTAAAAACGCATTTAAACCGGCCGATATTAAAATAAGCCTATTTATAAACAGATTAAATAAACCATTTAAAATTACCGTTAAAACCGCGTTACCCGTTTAACGCATTATTTACACTATTATCCTTTATAAAAAATCGGGGATACTATTAATAAAAATACTTTTTACGTAAATCAGAATAAAATATTCGGTACGCCTCCGGATATTAAATAAAAATTACCCCGTAATTACCCGATTATTTTACCTTAAAAAAAATGGCCGATACGCCTATAATTAACCGATATAACGTTAACCTATTTTTACCCGTTCTTTTTAATAAAGCGTTAACTATTATTATTTATACCTTTTTTTACCGATAAAAACGAAAGAATTAAAATGTATAAAAAGTAATTATCTTTTTTTTTATTAACGGACCTGGTTATTTATTTTAATAATTTTAAAATTAACCGTATAAGCTAAGGTTTTATGTTTTATTAAAATAATAAACGTAAACCCTTTTACGTCGTTTATAAACTTTTAATTTAAATAAAAGTTTTTAATAAAAAAATAATAACCGCGTATAAAACGGCATAATAAATAAAAAAAGAATAATATAACTTTAACCCCCCGGTAACCGGTTTATACCTTTATATCGATAATACGGTAATTATTTAAAACTTATTCGGTTACTTATTCGATAATTTATAAACCGATTTTTTAACTTTTTACGAAACGGTTTCCCGTATACGCTTATTTATTTCCTTTATTTAATAAACACCGAGGCATAAAAATATTAATAATAATAAAGCCGTAAACGTTTAAATTAAGCTTAAAATTACTTAATACCTTAACTCCGACGGTATTATAACTTTAACTTACTTTAAATATATTATAAAAAAAAAGCATAAACTTTTTTTCGTTAAATAATGGCTTCGAAACACCCCCCCGTTATATACACGATAAAACCTTTTATATAAAAAACCTCCTTTTAAACTTTTTTTTTTACGTTTAATATTATACTATTGTTTTATAAAACGATCGGGTTATAACAATTTTACCGAATATTATTAACGTTTTAAACATAACGCGTTTTATTTTTACCGGTATAAAAAAAAAAAAACTGCCGGTTACGTTTTCGATTACGATATTATAAAAGGTACTTTTCGCTTTTTAACCTAACCCGGCCATAAAACGAGCTAACTTTTTAATTATAAAAGCCATATCGTTTTTTCCGCCTTTTTCGATAAAGCCAGGCCTTATTCGACGGGTTAAAAAAGGCGCGTAATAAAATACGGTAAGTTTTAAAATTATCTATAATAAATAACGGGTAAAATAGCCAAAATATAACGTAAAAGATTTAGAAATAATAAGGCTTTAAAAAAGGATAGTTATAAATAAATAGTTAACGGAAAATTCCTTATATTAACCGTAATACGTTAATACGGTCCGGACGGCCTTTAAAACAGGTTAAATTTATTCCAGCCGTCTTATATATTACATAATATCGGCACCTAATTACCTTAAATATAACCTTATATATAGGCTCGTAAATAGATAACCTTAGATAATATGGTCCACCCGGACGTAAAATATATCATCATCATTATTATCACCGGTATTAATAACTAATTTATCGTATTTATCGTTATCGGCGTTAAATCCCATCGGGTATTATCGTTTTTTAAAATCTTTAAAAAAAAATATCCCTTTATTTATTACGTACTTATTAACCCGGTAAAAAGGTTTTAATTCGGCATTAATATTTTTATGTTTTTATACCGTAAAACGGTAAAAGTTATTAATATCGTTTATATAAACCTGGTTAATATTTATTAATTTTATAAAAGCATTTATAATAAAAATCTTTTCGCTTACCGTTTTTTTATACCTTTTATTTCTTTATTTTAAAATAAATAAAAAAGCGTTAATATTTAAGTTTAAATTTAAAGTTAAAATGTTTATAAACCCGGTATTAAAGTAATAATTATTACCTTTAATTTTTTAAATATTTTTATCGGTGTTTTAAAAAAACTTTAAACGCGTTAGGCCGCTAAATTTTAATCTTTTACCGAAATATTAATATTAATAACTATAACGTTAATGTTTTTACTTACTGCCGTTATTACTTATACCATTTTTAAATATTATTACTTACTTAACTGCTTAATAAAAAAAAGATAAACGTAAATAAATTTAATAATTTGCTTATTTTGTTTTATAAAACGGGTAAAATAAAATAGGTTAATAAAAATATTTAAAATAAGCTTAATATACTTTTAAATTTTTATAAACCTTTTAATTACAATGTTTATACTTTTTAACTTATTACAGTTACGGCTATCGTAAAAATGTAAATAATAATCGTATTATATAATTTTCGGGGTTTTTTTTAAAAGCTTAACCGGTTTAAAATATTATAACCTGGCTAGGTTATTAGGCCTAAATAAGATTAGCATAAATAATCCCTAACCATGGCATTAAAAGGGATAGCCACGATAAGATAAGCCATATTTAGGTTACGTAATAAAAAGGATAACCTGGATAGCCTAGTTATCTTAATAATCCTAAATACCTTAGATAGCTTAATTATTTTATCGATTTAATATTTAATATTATATTCCGGTATTAAGAATAAAGGACATAAATAATATATAATTATATTTATTACTTTCTTTTTAAATAGTTTTTAAGCTTGTTAATTTATAATATAACTTAATTATTTAAAACGGCCTTTTTTGTATTATTATTAAACGTAATTATTTATTATTTAAATCTTTTAATATTCTTATTAATATAAACTTTTATTTAAATTATAAGTTAAAAATAAACCGACCGTTATATGTTATAAGTTTTTATTTAGTAATATTATTAGCTTTAAGTAATATCCGATAATTATATTTTTATTAAATTAAAACTTTTAATAAATTATTAGCTTTTTATTAAAACGAATCGAACGAATCGAGTAAATAATAATTTTAATAATAATAATATATTTTACGTCCGGGTAGACCATATTATTTAAGGCTATTTATATATAAGCTTATAAGCAGGGTTATACTTAATTAGTTAAATGCCGACATTATATAATATATAAAACGGCTAAAGTAAGCCCGGGGGCCGTATTAACGTGTTACGGTTAACATAAAAAATCTTTTATTTATTTATTTTCTTATAGCTATCCTTCGGCTAAAGCCTTATTACTTATTTCCGAATCCTCCGTTACCCGTAAGTAATTTAAAACTTACCGTATTTTATTACGCGCTTTTTTTAACCCGACGTCGAATAAAGCCTAGCTTTATCGAAAAGGGCTAAAAAGGCGAGATAGCCTTTATAGCTAAAGAATTAAATCGTTTCGTGGCCGGGCTGGGCCAAAAAACGAAAAGCACCCCTCGTAATATCGGAATCGAATACGTAACCGGCGGTCCTTTTTTTTTTATACCGGTAAAAATAAAGCATATTATGCTTAAAGCATTAATAGTACTCGGTAAAGTTATTATAGCCCGATTATTTTATAAAAAGGTGGTACAGTATTAAACGTAAAAGGGAAAGCTTAGGGGAAAATCTTTCGCATAAAAGGTTTTATCGTATATATAACGGGGGGGTGTTTCGAAGCTACCATTCGGTAAAAAGGAGTTTACGCCTTTTTTTTATAGTACGTTTAAACTGTGTCAAGGTCATAGTGCCGCCGGAGTCGGGGTATTAGGCGAGTAAATAATAACCGTAGCCGTAAAAATTACGCCCGTTAAATTTAAACTTAAAAAATTTAAACCTTATAATAACATTACCCCCGTATAACCTTTTTTTATTATAGCCGTAACTTATTTATATTAATAACGTTATATGCTAATTACGGAAACCGATAAAATTTTTAATATTATTTTATACTTTATTAAAGGAATAACTTAATGGTTTAAACTTTTTTTAAATACTTTCATAAAAATAGCAAAAAAAAAAATTATAAAACTTAAACATTTTTTCGAAAAGTACGAAGATTTTATAAAAAAGAAAAACTAATTATAAAAACCCGGATAAAGCCCGAGCCGTTATATAATAACCTTTAAGTTTTAAATAAAAAAAAGCAGTTTATACGTACGCCGCGTAATTTAAATACTTTACCGTTAAAATAAATTAAGCCGACGATAAACTTTTTATCGATATATTTTATTAAAGATTTAAAAATTTAATTAAGGACGAAATTATTACGTAAAATAAATTAAATGCTTTCGATAAATTTATTACTTTAATAATTAAAATCGATAATAAATAATTTAAAAAACGATAATTAAAAAAGGATATTATATATTTAAAAAATTTAAAAGATATTAAAATAATAAAAACCCGGATTAAAAACTTATTAATATATTTTACGGAACGGTATTAAAATTTATATAACTCGATAATATAGAAAAATAAACGATATATTAAATGTTATAATTACGGTAAAATAAGAGATTTTAAAAAATATTTAAAAGATTTAAATAAAATAAAAATTAAAAATTTATATTAAAAAAAAGATAACTTTTAACCGAAAAAAAAATATTCGGGATAATTTGACGAATACATTTTGATAATAATATTTATTAATAAAAATTATAAGAAGTTAAATAATTAACTTAAGCTGTAATAAAATAATAACGGTAACAATGAACGGACGAAAATTTTAATAGCGATAAAAAAAAAACTTTCGCGGAAATTTATTTTAAAAAAGAAATTATAAACTAATTAAACGATTAATTTAAGGAATAACGTAATTATAAATTATAGGAAATATACGGTATATATATTAAACGATTTTTATAACGCTTTAAAAAATAACGATTTAAAATTTATTTATAATTATTTTATAATTAGGACGAATTTATTAGCTAAAAAATTTAAATTAAGATATTATATTTTTTAAAACATTTTATTAATCACCGAAAATACGAATATTATTAATACGAAAAACGAAAAATCGGTATTATTAACCGAATTAAATAAATGGTTAAAAAAAGATTCGATTTTTTATAATAAAAAAAACACGAAACTGACCGACAATAATATAAAGAAATTATACGATATATTAACCGCGTACCGTATAAATAGGAATAGCCGGAAAGGATGTTTTATTTAAAAAGATATAAAATATATTATTATAATAAATATACGTATTAATTATTCAAAGTTATAAAAATCCGGAATAAAATTAAATAATAAAAACATAAGATTTAATATTAAAAAGATAAATTGTTAAATACCGATTTATAAACTTTCGAGGATTTATTAAAAAAATAACGTTTAATAAAATTAATTTATAAAGTTTTTAAACCGAATTAATAGTAAAGAAATAACCGCACGAAAGATTTAACGATAAAAAACTTTACGACGATTTATATAATACCGTATAAATTTACGACGAAAATTTAAAATAGTAAAACCGTTTATATTAAGGTTATAAAACGGTATTATTCGGCTTAAAAATATAAAATAATATTTATAAATTATTTTAAAAGCTTAAAAACGATACGGATATATTATAATACGAATAAAGGTTAAAAATAACTGGTATACCGTTATAATAAATAGTAAAGCCGAAAGTAATTATATAATTTTAAATTTATATAATAAGTTATAATTATTATAAAAAGAATTAATATTTTTATAATATATTAAAAGCCGAAGGTTATGCTTTTTAATATGACGAAAAAAAAGTATCATAAAAAACCGATTAATTTAACGTATATATCGAAAAAATAAAATAAAACGTTATTTTCGATATTATGTTTTTAAAAAGATATAATATAATCCTTAAGTAATTATAGCTATATTAATATAATTTATCGATTAATTAAAAAACTAGTTAAATAATATTTCCTTATTTTTTAAAAACCGATAATAACTTAAAAAAAAGATTTTAATATTTAACGGATAATAAATACGGGTATAAAGATATAATAAAAACTTTATTAAAGAAACTATAACGAATTAAAAAAAAATATAAAAAAAGGATTAAATAAATTATTGCATTTATCCGATAAGGATTCCGTTTTTTTAATAACATTTCTTTTACAAAAACGACCATATTATTATAAATATATAACGTGTTATTATAATATTATAAATACGACAAAATGTTTCGCGAAAAATCTAAAAAAGGATTATTATAATATAATAAATAAAATTACGAGATTATTTTAATAAAAAAAACGTTACAATTTTATAAAATTTATAACTTTAACGAAATTAAATTTAAAAAGTTACGGGAATATTTTAAAAAAAGTTAATAAAAGGATATATTTAACGATTAAAATTATTAACCGGGTATTTAATTATATTTATATTAAAAACAACCGGTAAATTATAATTAATAATCGATTACCGATAATTAAACGCAATTATTATAAAAAACCGAATACTGCTATTATTTATTATTAAAATAAAAAACCTTCATATAAAGCTAAATAGTTTATTACTTTAAAGTTTAAAAACGGGTATTATTATATTAAATTTAAATTTAAAAATAAATAAAAAATAGTTTTTAAAATAAAATCCGGTTTATTTAGGTATTTAATTATGCGTTTTAAATTAATTAACGTATTAATATTATTTTAATATATAATTAATTACGTTTTACGAAAGTATTTCGATATTCTTATTATTTATTATTTTAACGATATTTTAATTTATTTAGATTTAAAACAATAACACGAAAAATATATATATACAGTATTATAATTATTATAAAACGTTAATTTATTAATAAAACCCGAAACGAATATATTTTATATATAAGAAATAAATCTTTTTAAATATATTATTACCCCCGAATATATTAAAATAAACCTTAAGAAAATTAGGATTATTAAAAATAAACAAATATTTATTAGTATAAAAGAAATATAAGCTTTTTTAATTTAATAAATTATTATCGGAAGTTTATATAACGATTTAAATATATTATAATACCTTTTATAAAATTAATAAAAAAAATAAACGATTTATATAAATTAATAAAATAAACGAAATTTTTAAAAAGTTAAAAGAAATTATTATTAATAAATTAGTATATATTATATACGATTTTAAGAAATTTATTAAGTTAAAAACCGATATTTCGGATTATGTTTTCGAAGTATAAATTAAGTAACGAAATAGAAAAAAAAGCTATACTTTATGGTATTTTATTTTTATAAATTTAGTAAAGCCGAATTTAATTATTTTATTTACGATAAGGAATTTTTTATTATCGTTAACGTATTTAAATAATTTAAATATTACTTTATAAAAAATATATATTAAATTAAGGTTTATACCGATTATAAAATTATTATATACTTTTTTATTATTTAAATCTTTAACGGAAAATAATTACGATATATTAAGTATTTTACGGAATTTAATTATATTATTATTTATAAAAAACGATTAAAAAACGGATAAATAAACGTTATTAATAAGCAGCTTATTATAAAAAATAAATATATATTAATAAAATATATAATATTCCGATAAACGTTAAAAAAATATTTGAAATAATAATAAATTGCTGTTATTAAAATTATTCGAGATAGTTTATATAAATAAATCGAATAATATATTAACGATTTATTAAAGGAAAAATAAATAAAAAAAATTATAAATATTATTAAAACTGTAAAAACAATTAATACGGGAGATTTATAAATATCTTTTATACGGATATTTAAAAGATTATAACGGATTTATATATTTAATAAAATAAAATCGGTAATATGATAAATACGATAACGGTATAATATATGCGGAAAATTAAAATAAAACGATATAAACTTTACGGAAAATTATAACTATTATTAATAAATAAATAATTATAAAAATTTATTATATTCGACTTTATTATTAAATTATGAATATTAAAAACTCCGGGAATACGTAACGGTTATAATAGCATTTTTGTAATCGTTAACCGATTTATAAAGTTTTTTTATTTTATTTTATATAATAAAAATACCGACGCAAAATAAATAGTATATATTTTTTTACGATATATTATAATAACATATAGCTTTATATTCGAAATTATTTCCGATAAAAAAATAATATTGATATTAAAATTTTAATAAAGCTTTATAATAAAGTTAAGGCTAAACTTTAAATTTACGACCGTTTTTAAACTTTAAATAAACGGATAAATAAAACGAATTAATTAAATATTAAAAACTTATTTTCGATAATATATTAATTATAAATAAAACGATTAAGTTAAGTAATTATTTATTATATAATTAATTTATAATATAGCTTATTATAAAAGTATACGGATAATATTTATTAACGTTAATTTCGGATTTATTTTAAACGTTTATCGAGATGTTAATAAAAAAAAACCAGATAATATTAAAGTTATATTAATATCGGAATAATTTAAATAATTATATAAAAAAATAAAAATAAAATTTAAATTCATACGATACCGAATAAATAAATATTATAATTAAAAAAGGTTAAAAGGATTTACTTTTTCGGAAAAAGATATAATTTATTTAATTATAAAAAATATTACGAAATAATTTAATAAACATTTTAATTATAAGTATATCGGATTATATTTAATTATTAAAGAAATATTTAAAAATGATTATAAACTAGATTTATTATTAAAAGTTAAAATTTATTTAATCTTTTATGTTTTTCTATTTAAAAATGCTATAAATATCGACGTTATAAAAATAAAATAAAACGACGTCGAAATAAAAAATAATAAGTACGAAATAAAACTTTTTTTTTAAAAAGACGGATAAAAAACGGATAAATCGAGTACGAGATAAAATAAAAAAGATATAATAACTTCGAAAATATATAAAAACTTATTAATATTAACGGAAACGTTAATATAAATAGTATTTTAATTAAAATTACCCGATATATTTATTTTAAATTAATTAAATTCCGAAATAACTTTAGAATTTATAAACGTTTTAATAAACCTTATAAAATATATATTTTACGTTCGATACTTTTCCGTTTTTAATTTTTTTAACTTTTATAAATTATCGATATTATAAAAAACCGCTTTTATTATCTTCTCGTATTATATATGCTTTTAACGACGTAAACGGCGAAGTTTTACGTTTATTTTAAAAATTACTTTTTCGGCTTTTTTTCCCGTAACTTTTAACTTTAATTTTAATTTGCGATATTAAAATATAACTTTTTATAATTGCTCCGGATTAAGCCCAGATACGTCGTATTAATTTCGGTTATAACAAATATATAATAAGTAATAAAAAAATCCGAGTTAAAAACTTTATATTTTAATCGATAGCGTTTATAATAAAAATAAAGTATTATATTAACCGGATCGGATAATAAAATTATCGTAAAAAAGGAATCGTGTTAAAAAGCTTTACGTTAAAATAAAAAGGTTATGCGTTTAAAAGTCGATTTATTAATACGATTAGATATAATAAAAAGGATATAAAATAAAATAAAAGAAATATTTACGGTAAAAAAGGAATAATAATAATAAGTTTTAAGGATAAAAGCTTTAAAAAAAGAAAGATTATATTATAACTTAATTAAGTTATTAGGTTTAAATAGGATTAGTATAAATAATCTTTCACTATAATATTAAAAAGGATAGTTATAATAAAATAAGCTATATTTAAGTTACGTAATAAAAAGGATAGCTTAAATAACTTAATTATTTTAATAATTTTAAATAACTTAAATAGCTTAATTATTTTAACGATTTAATATTTAATATTATATTCCGGTATTAGGAATAAAGGATATAAATAGTATATAATTATATTTATTACCTTTTTTTTAAATAATTCTTAAGTTTATTAATTTATAATATAACTTGGTTATTTAAAGCGCTTTCCTTTTTGCTATTATTAAACGTAATTATTTATTGCTTAAATCTTTTAATATTCTTGTTAATATAAACCTTTGCCTGGATTATAAGTTAAGAATAAACCGGCCGTTATATAAAGTTAAAAACTTTAAAACTTTTAACTTTTTAAAAAAAATTATTATTTATTTTTAAAACGGGGAGCCCGGTATATAACGGTTAATTTTATAAAAATTAATAGATTTCAAACCAGATTACATAACAATTTTATATTAAATAACTTTATTAACCGGTTTCGATCCGTTACCGGTATAAAAAGTTTTAAATATTTTTTATAAAATATATAAAGATTATTATTTAAATTTTTTAAAACGTATATTTATTTCGTTTAAAACGGTGAAACGATTTTATACATATTAATAAGTTATTTCGTTTTTAATAATAAACGTTTAGTTTATTTTAAATTTTTACGCTTTTATAATTTCCGTTAAATTAAGGCTTAAAAACTTTATTATAATTATTTTAATATTTATTAATTTAAATATTATTTATTCGTGGTTTTTATTTAATTTAAAAAAAAGATAACGGTTTAAATATTAATTTAAATCTTTATTAGTTTAGACTTTTTAATTAAAAAAGGGTAAGGCTATTTTCGCCTCCGTTTAATATATTAATAATTATTATTACTTTTAATGTTATCGCATTTTCTGCAATTAAATTAAAATATAATTTTCCTTTATTAACCCCGTTACCATTATTACGTTTAATGATGATAATGATGATGTATTTTACGTCCGGGTGGACCATGCTATCTAGGGCTATTTACTGTAAGCCTATATGTAGGGTTATACCTGGGGTAGCTGGGTGCCGATATTGTGTAATGTATAAAACGGCTGGAGTAAGCCCTTTCCCGGGGGAAAGGACCGTATTAACGTGTTACAGTTAATATAAGGAATCCTCCGCCATTTATTTACTTACGGTTATCCCTTTTTAAAGCCTTGCCGTTTATTTTCGAATTTTCCGATCCTACCTCGGTTATCCTACCCGTTATTTAAAATAAATAGTTTTAAAACTTACCGTATTTTATTACGCGCTTTATTTAACTTATTAAATAAGGCCTGGCTTTATCGAAAAAGGTTAAAAAGGTAAAATAGCTTTTATAATTAAAAGATTAAATCGTTTTATAACCGGGTTAAGTTATAAAATAAAAAATATTTTTTATAATATCGTAATCGAAAACGTAACCGGTAATTTTTTTTTTTTATACCGGTAAAAGTAAAATATATTATATTTAAAACGTTAATAATATTTAATAAAATCGCTATAACCCGATTATTTTATAAAAAAGTAATATAATATTAAACGTAAAAAAAAAAGTTCGGGTAAAGGTTTTTTATACGGTAAATCTTATCGTATATACGATAAAAAGGTATTTCGAAGCCATTATTCGGCGAAAAAAAATTTATACCTTTTTTTTATAATACGTTTAAAATGGGTTAAAGTTATAATACCGCCGGAGTTAAAGTATTAAATAGTTTTAAACTTAACTTAAACGTTTACCGTTTCGTTATTATCGATATTTTTATACTTTAACGCCTATTGGATAAAAATAGTAAATAAGCGTATATAAAAAACCGTTTCGTAAAACGTTAAAAAATCTGCTTATAAATTATTAAATAAGTAACCGAAAAGGTGTTATATAACCGCCGTATTATTAATATAAAAATATAAACCGGTTATTAAAAAGTTAAGGTTATATTAATTTTTATTTATTTATTATACCGTTTTATACGCGGTTATTATTTTTTTATCGAAAGTTTTTATTTAAGTTAATAATTTATAAACGGCGTAAAAAAGTTTAAGTTTATTATTTTAATAAAATATAAACCTTTAATTTATACGGTTAACTTTAAAGCTATTAAAATAAATAACTAAGTCCGTTAATAAAAAAAAAGATAGCTATTTTTTATATATTTTAATCTTTTTATTTTTATCGGAAAAAAAAGGCATAAGTAATAATGGTTAACGTTTTATAAAAAGGAATAAATAAAAACAGGCTAATGCTATATCGGTTAATTATAAATATATCGGCTATTTTTTTTAAAATAAAATAACCAGGTAATTACGGGGTAACTTTTATTTAATATCCGAAAACGTGTTAAATATTTTAATTTAATTTACGTAAAAATATTTTTATTAATAATATCCCCGATTTTTTATAAAAAATAATGGTACGGGTAATACGTTAAACGCGTAACGCGGTTTTAACGGCGATTTTAAGTAATTTATTTAATTTATTTATAAATAAGCTTATTTTAATATCGGCCGGTTTAAATACGTTTTTAACCGAAAGGCGTTAAAAGCTTAATTATTAGGTTTTTATAACGTATATTACGATCGGTATTATATAAGCTTTAACGGTTTTAACGGTTTTATTTAAAAAGGACCCGTATACGATTTTATTAAAGTATTATATATAATTAATTATATATAACGTTTTATTATTTTATTTAATAACGTATTCCTTAAAATTAAATTATAAATTAAAAAAAACGTTAAATTATCGGATTAAATTTTTTAAAACTTCGACCTTAAAAGTTTTATTAATAACCGCCTCGGTTTTAAGTATTTTATTTTTATAAAAATATTTAAGCTTATATTTAATTAAATCGAAAAGTAAAACGTTATTTTTTCTTTAATTAAATATATTATTTATGTCCGTAACTAATGTTACAGTTATATAATAAGTTATAAGGTTAATACATAAAATAACGATATCGTCCGCATATCCGAACTTAGTATCGGGTATTAATTCTTTTTATAATACCGGGTTAATATATAACATAAAAAAGATAAAAGATATGGGGGAACTTTATAATACGTTATAAAATAAAAGGATCGGGTCGATAATAACGTTTTTTATGCAGATAACGGTTTATTAATCCGTTATAAAGGAATTTATTTATTATATAAGTTTTATATTTTATTTTTATTATTTTAACCGGAAAATAAAACGGTTATATAAAATAATATTAAAAGCTTTTAATACGTTTATAGTTAATAACGACGCGATATTTTCGTAAATAAACGTTTATTTAATATTATAAATTATATAAATAACTAAATCGATTATTAATTTTTTAAAGAAAGCGCCGAATTATTACGGGTAAAATATTTTATAACGTAAGGTTTATATCGTTATACGTTTAATTATTAATTCTTTTAATTTTTTATTTAAATATAAAAATAAAGATATAAGTTTTTAAGATTTAAATTTAATAAAATTAAATTTGCTTATTTTCGGGAGCATAATTATTTTTATTATTTTAAAAACTTATAAGTAATAATTATGGCGTAAATATATTTTATATAATATACGTACTGTTTTACCGATTACTAATTAAGTTAATTATAATAATATAATTATTAACCCGTTTTTATTAAATGCCGTAAATAAGGTACGGATATACGCGTTTTCCGTTTCCGTTATTAATACCTAAAGGTTTTATAAAAGATTAAAATAAATTTATTAAATGCTTTCGTAATTAAGCTCGTTTTAATTTTATGGTTATAATAATTATTAAAGGTTTATAATATCCCCGCCGGCCGTTTATAAAACCAGTACCTTATAACGTAATAAGTTAATTTTCTTTTCCGTATCGGTAATTATTTTATCTTTATTTTTTATTAATAATAAACGGAAATTATTTTTAAACTTATATTAACCGATAATTTTAAAAATATTTTTATCGTTATTAGTTTCGGTAATAAATTTATTTTAATGTTATTTTTTAACTTTCCGTATTATTTTCTTTTATATTTTAATTAGCGTTTACTTTTTTACGTCGCTTTCCTGGTATACCCGTTTTAAACGCGTTATAACTTTTTTATAATTATTATTTTATTAAATAATATCCCGTCCGCGGTTATGTTTTAATTTGCTTATAACTTTTATAATCCGTTTTAATATTTTTAATAAAGCGTTAATAAATGTTTCCGTTTTTATTTTAAATATTAAGTTCGTTTAAGAAAAAAGGTTATTAAGGTTTTATTTTTAATATAAATATATTAGCTAAAAAAAACGTAACCGGGCTTTTTTAAAGAAATTTAATTTAATACGTGGTAATTTTTCGGGGGGGTTTATCGGTATTTTGGTTATTATAATATAATAATCGGAGCCGGTATATAAAATATTATTAACCGCTGTTATTACCTGTAAAATATTTAATAATATTAAATTTAACGTATTATTTGTTATATAAATAAAAGTTTTTAAATTAAAAACGTTAAGTAATTATATTTTTATTTATTTTATTATTTTAATATCTGGTTTTTTATAACGGTAATGGCTTAGTTATTACATTTAATATACCGTATTAAAATCTTTTTTAACGTATCGTTTATTAAATAGTTTTTAATTTTTAAAAAGTATAAAAAATAAATAAAGGTTTATTTAATCGATATAAATATTAACTATTTCAACGTTATTAATTTTTATTACGTATACGTTTAAAAAAATAAAAAGGCAAAATTATATGGTTTATATATTAAGGTCCCGTTATATATACGTAAGCATTTATAATATTTAAAAGATTCAGTTTTTTGTAAAAGAAAAAATATTATATTTTAAGTAGGTTTTAGTCAGTTTTTTATTATCGGTTATTTTAATTTACGTTTATGGTTTTTATATTAAAATAACGTCGGTTTTAACTTTAATTACCGTGTTTAAAATAAT
The DNA here is from genome assembly GCA_023313575.1 of Eutypella sp. D-1. Taxonomy (NCBI): domain Eukaryota; kingdom Fungi; phylum Ascomycota; class Sordariomycetes; order Xylariales; family Diatrypaceae; genus Eutypella; species Eutypella sp. D-1. The sequence goes on along the minus strand of JAJTTP010000005.1, from coordinate 2,961,060 downwards.
ATTATATATTACCGGTTTTTTACGGACGTTAATTTAAATAATATAAAAATATTTTCTTTATTTATAAATATTACGTTATAAATAATAATTTATAACTTTTATTAATTCCCGGTTTTTTTTTATTTTATAAGCCGTAATAAACGTAAGTATTAAAAGGTATTACCAGTTCGGATTATAAGTTTATTATATTTATTTTTTTTAATATTTATTTAATAAAGGTTATTTTTTATATCTTGGAAATAAATACGGTTATATCGGGTTATTAATTTCTATCCCGGCGGAAGGCCATTTTTACGTTATACCGTAAGTTTTTCCCTTATCCGTATAAAAGCCTTTAGGTTATAACTGGATTTTAAACTTTTTATTTTATCCGGGAAAGTTTTATTTTTATTTTTAAGGTTTAATTTAAATTTATAATCGGATTAGCCGGTATTTAAGTAATATTTTTCCTAATCGGCGTTTATCGGGTTATTATTTTTAAAATAAGTTAAAAAATAAGATTCTAACCGTTATAAAGAAAATTAAAGTTAGGGTTAAAACGTTTAAAGTTTTAAGGTTAAGGTGGTGATAATTATTTTAAGTTTTTTAAATATTTACGTAAATGTTTTAAAAAATATTTATACTTATTAAATTATTAAGTTTCGGTTTTTCGTTAAAATATTAATAATTACGGTTAAAATGTTTTTATTACTATTATTTAAATAACTTTTAAATATTATCGTTAACCCAATTATTTAATAAATATAAAATAGGCGTAAATAGGTTTAATAATTTACCCGTTTTTTTTAATAAAACGGGCGGGGTAAGAAAAGTTATTATAAATATAAGGGTTATTATAATTAAAACATTTAAAATGGGCTTAATATATTTTTAGGTTATTATAAACTTTCCGGTTATACTATTTATATTTCTCGAGCTTATTATAATTACGTTTATTATAAAAATTTAAATAACGGCCGTATTATATAATTTTCGGGGTTTTTTTTTAAAATTTAACCGGTTTAAAGTTAAAAACTTTAAAACTTTTAATTTTACGAAAAAAAGTTATTATTTATTTTTAAAGCGAGGACTTTAATACGATACGGTTAATTTTATAAAAATTAATAAGTTTTAAGCCAGATTATATAATAATTTTATACTAAATAATTTTATCGATTAATTTCGACCTATTACCGGTATAAAAAGTTTCGGGTATTTTTTATAAAATATATAAAAATTATTATTTAAATTTTTTAAAGCATATACCCGTTTTATTTACGGTAATAAAGCGGTTTTATATATATTAATAAACTGTTTTATTTTTAATAATAAACGTTTAGCTTATTTTAATTTTTTACGCTTTTATAATTTTTATTAAGTTAACGTTTAAAAGTTTTATTATGGCCATTTTAACATTTATTAATTTAAATATTGCTTATTTATAGTTATCCTTTAATTTAAGGAAAAAGCGGCGGTTTAAGTATTAATTAAGGTTTTCCCCCGTTTAGATTTTTTAGCCAGGGGGGGTAAGGCCATTTTCGCTTTTATTTAATACATTAGTTATTATTACTATTTCTGGCGTTTCCGCGATTGGACTAATATATAATTTTCCCCTATTAGCCCCGCCGTTACCGTTACGTTTATATATAATATACGTAATACTGGTTAAATTAATTAAATTAAACGTGTTAACCTGTTATTAATATTATTATTAATTAGGGCCCCGGTAAATAACCTTTATCGGGGGGTATTAATAAAAAAGGTAAAAAGTAAAACGTATTAAAATTAAATAAAGCCGTTAAGCTTTTATATTCCATGCTTTTTAATATTAATAATGTTAATATTAATAATATTAATAATTACGTAGCCGGTAAATTTAAGGTTTAAGTTATTCGTAATTTTAATTGCCATTTTTTTTACCAGTTTACGGGATATTTTTATTTATATTACGTATGTTTTTATATTATAATCTTTAAAACTAATATTTAAATAAGCGGATAAAATAAATAATACGTTAAACTTTATTTTTATCGTTATTTTTTTTTTCCCCGTAATACGCGGATTAAAAAAAATATAAAATTATTTAATACGTTTTTCGGGGTTTTTAAAATAAAAAGAACCGGTTTTAAAAGCTTATTAATTTTATGCCGTTTAAATAAGGTTTTAAATTTATATATATCCGTATTTATTTTTTTATTAAAGGCAGGTACGGGTACGGACTTTAATAATGCTATTATTACGGGAGCGGTATTATAAATGCGGATAATTATTATAAATGTTTTAAAAATTAAGCGTTTAATGTTTTATTACGGGGGAGTTTAAAGTTAAAAAGGCGGCGGTTTTAATATTTTTAATATTTACGGGTATACCTAATTTAAAGGTACGAAATAAATAAAGCTTACGATATAAAGGTTTTATATATAAATAAAAGTTTTAATAATGGTTAAAGTGAGAAAAATGAAAAGGAGAAAGATGGCTGCTGCCGTGTTATGGACTGTGGCCGGGTCATACTCCGTTTACTACACCTTCCAAGTTGCGATTCCTGTCATATTTGCAAAGATATATGCGTATAATAAGCTTTATATCGGACTTGCATTTTTGCCGGGATTAGCGGGCATGACACTAGGGGGGCTTATTACAGGGAAGCTAGTAGACAGGAACTATGCTGAAACTCAGAAGGAATCTATTCAAGACGACTTTCCTATCGAGGCGGCTAGATACCGGAACTATCTGGTTTTCGTTCTTGCCGAGGGGGCTCTGGTAGCTGGTTACGGCTGGGCAGTGCACTTCCAAGTCCACCCCTCGATCCCAATCATTCTACAGTTCTTCGTGTGCGGGGTCTCAACACTGTTAAGCCATACGGCCAGCGCTTTGCTAATCGATATCTTTCCAAATCAGTCAAGCACAGCGTATGCCGCCGGTCAAGTTATTAGGTGTGGCATAAGTGCCGCCTCTGCCGCTGTCCTTCAGCCACTTGTTGATGCAGTTGGCTATGGCTGGTATTTCACAATTTTCTCTGTCGTTATTAGTTTGCTTATAAACATCTGTGTTATAATCAGTCGTGTAAAAGGGGCACAATGGCGGAGGAAGAGAAGTAAGAATTAAGGTGTAAAGCAATAAAGCAGACAAATCCACCAACAATAGTTACAAGATTAACAATTACCATAATGAAAACTGTGAATAAAATTATATACGTATTTACATACCTAGGTATGAAATATATTTATATCGAATATCGGTGCTACAAAGTGCTCTGAAGGTGTTTAAAGGTAACATAAGTATAACGGTAAGGTACAAGGTTAACATTTATTAATTCATTAGCTATATCATTGGGTCCTAGGAAAGTCTTCGTTTGTTTTCACTTTTTTAACTTCAGAGACTGAACAGTGGCCACCTCGTCATTTCGGGGACAAAAAAAGGTCCCATCAGGCGATATAGTACAAAGCCGGGCGTCATTTCCTACCGCCCAATCCCCGGGGAGAAAGTAGTGTCTCTCGATACTATTCCGTCCCGGTCCGGAGTATCCTATCCCTACAGCAGGCAAGGATGAAGGTATACTAGGCAGACGCCAGGTGCAGACCCAACGGTCCACGTCAAGGAAGGCCAGTCTCCGACGGGACAGGAAAGCGAGCGGCTGTCGTATGCGTGAGACGAGATCCTCTTCCAGAGCGGTGCATGGTACCGTATTGACTTCTGGCATATGTGTCTCACCGCTGATGAGGCTAGGGAGGTTCTCACTGTTGAATAATAGATATCGCTTTTTTTCGCGGCCTGACGTGTCCGGAGGTAATGACAGGCCTAGCAAGACCTGGCCAGAGTCAATATTGGGAATGAGGCTTTCGACTACCTCAAGTTCTCCGCTAGAGCTTCCAGCGTGCCCTTCTGCTGTCGATGGCGGCGAACTTGTGGATAGGATGTCGACTTGTGTAGTGAAGTAGGTGTATGCTCCAGTTGCGAGGAGATCGGTCCAGTTAAAGACATGCACCATAGTTGCACCAAACCCGAGCAGGATATCGGCAATCGTAGGGTGGCACATCCACTTGACACGGGAGACCTCTGGTTCCAGGGCTGACTCTAACAAAACACCTGACTTGAGATCTAGGGAGAACAAAGCCGTTGCTGTGGATATGAATAATCCATGACCCGTAGCGTGGAATATGAGCTGGCTAATATGGCCACGCTCCGGCGGGATGGCAACTTCGGATTCATGGGTTACCCGCCAAGTATCATGATGTGCTTCCGACCTACCCACTCTTTTAATCACAAGCCGTCCGCTTAGGTCGGAAAGCGCAACAAGGCAACCGTCGCCGCTCCAGGCCATCTGCTCGATAGGCATGTAGCTGGCTAGTCTCTCCAGCTCGCAGACCTTCCCACGGCCTACTTCACACAAGACAGCGACACCATCCTCGGTCCCGTAGCAATATAGCGGCCCTACTGACTGGCTCGCCAGCGTAATCACGCTGTCAACCCGGGCCAGGTGATGTTCTGGGTACAGAGAGGTTTTTGCAAGACTCTCCGTCTCACTGTACGAGTCGCTTCCATGGTCCGAGCAATCTGCGAGGCGGACAAGAGTGCTGGGCTCCCATACGTTCCCGTAAGCTCCTCGTATGTCGTAAAGGCGTCTAGAGTCAGTGCTAAAAGAGAGGTGGGTTATGGGGTCTTGTGATGCTAGTTGGTATAATAATGAAAAGTCGGCGGTCGCGTATATCTTGATGGTACCTACTGCGTCGCCCGTAGCGATCAAGGAGCCGTCCCAGCTGACTGCGAGACAGTCAGCACCAGTATCGACGGTCGCATTCGCCTCTTCGTCATATGGATACCACCGGAACAACAGCCCCACTAAGGTTAAGCCGAAGATTTCGCCGCTGAAAGGATGCCACGCAAGCCGGAAGACCTCGCCCCATGTGTTGTCCTCGATGGTCATGTCCATCGCGTTTAATGACAGATTGCACTGCCCTAGCAACATCGGTGGTTCCAGTTCCCAGGCGGTGAGCGGATGGTTCCGGTAACCGAACGCAATCATGTTGCCGTCCGGACTTAGCGCGGAGCATATTGGGAAATTGACTGTAGTATTGTCTAGGCTTTGCTCATCTATTTGTGAATGCAGCATCCATCCGTCTACACAGTCGCCGTCGATAGGGAAGCCCCGCACACGCCGATCTTCGCCGCATACGAGTACCGTGTTGTGCTTGTCAGTAAAGAGGATGCTTTGCGGCCGGGGTCGTCTTCCCGGGTTCTGAATGGTCTTTAAACATTCACCGGTGGCCAGGTCCCATACCCGCGTGGTTAAGTATCCATAGCTGACGATGAGGTTACCCAATTTGTTAGACTGAATACACAGCACGCGTTCGGGATGTGTAAGCCGCCTCTGTTCTTCGAAGGTAGTCGCATTATAGAGAACTACTTGGCTTGTCCTGCGCACCACCGTGAGAATCGCGATCCTACTGCCGGCCGCGATAACCGACGACGCTACGGCCCCCTCAACCATGGAGAAGCGCGTCAGGCAGTCATCCCACGCACCTGTCGCCGATCCTGAGACGTTAAGCGCGCGGCTCTCCCTGCGGCCGAATTGTTGATACACCATGGAGCCTACCGGACAAAAGGGCGGGATAAGTTTGTAAATAGAGTCAGGGTGCTGTGTCAAGCTGCTGCCGAATTTGCCGACAATCTTTACTAGGTCTGTGGCCCGACCTTCGAAGACCGCAGCTGCTTGACGGTGCGCTACCGACTCCTCGCTTATCTTGCGCAATCTTGTTGCGATGTCTGCCAAGTGGCGCGATGCGGTGACCAGTGCGCGGAGATTACCCCCTCTAGCGGCAATGTAAATCCATGTTAAGACGTGCGGCCCTCTCAGGAAGCCCACCACGGCCTCGAGGCTATTGAGGTCAGTAACCGGGGCAAGAGAAAGGTGATGGCACCACGCATTTGTAGCGTAGTCGAGCAAAGCCGGAGGCCGGTTTCGGTTGACCTGACCCCTCAAGCTCGGGTCTGTCAGGCGCGCAATACATCTTCTGAAGAGCATGTCGCTAGTAGCCTTGAGGTCAATGGATAAGGGCTGGTCTCTCCCCGTGCCGCGCATCAAATAGCTCCGGGCTGTCTCGTGGACCATGGCCACCTTGCCCTCGTGGTCAACAGTCACAAACCCGCCACATAGATCGCCTATTGTCCTATGGATTTCGAGGACACCGTTATTTCCCAGAGCGTCGCTGAGCTCCTCGACGCTCAAGAGCCGCCGCGTACAAGTTGCCCACCCTAATATGGCATGGCCTAGTTTCCTGTCATTGGCATGGGACTGATTACGAACTGATGCAGCCATACGATCGTATAGGGCTTCCATGCCTGACGGGAGCTCATTCAGAGCATTCTCGACATCTGGCCTGGTGTGGCATGCGTTGATTTTTTGCACGGCGAGATGCACCCAAAGGAAGTTACCATTGGCACGACTGATAAGGCGGGCAGTAACCTCCTCCTTATACGCTGCGACGCTCGCAAGATCGATCTCGTGATCGATGTACGACCGTAGATCTACTGTGTTTCCTTCAGTTTGCACGGTCTCTAGGTGGACCTGCTTTGCGAGTTTCTGGAAAGCTGAGGATATCTCGTGGGTTCGCCGGCTGACGACCATCAGTCTAATGGGGGCAGTAGTCGAATGCAGCTCTGAAAAGAGTCGTATAACCGACCCCGGACGGTCTGCTTCGTCGACACCATCTATCACCCAGTAGATGGGGTGAACGATATTCAGTTGGAACAGGGTTTGCTTGAACAGCCATTGCCATACGTTTCGGTAGTCCGCCGTTTTGAGGTCCGGCGCCGCCGCTTCGAGCTGGCGAAGCTTCTCTTCGTAGTCCGGCATAGACTCGGCGAGTTGGAAGGCCAGAGACCGCAGTAACATACTGATTCCTCGTTTCTCCTGGGACGTGAAGCGCATAAAGAAATAGTAGCACGGCAGTCTTAGCTGGACGAGGTGGTTGATCACGAACGAAGAGAGTATCGACTTCCCGCTGGCCGCATTGCCATTGACCCACAGAACTCGAGGTCTACAGCGTGTGTCTCCGATCCATCCACCAAACGTCTCATGACTAACAATCCAATTGCAAGTGCCCGGCGTCCATCGATCTCGGAAAAAATTATAGTCTGCGTCTGGAGATTCCGTTATACACAGGTATTCCTTGAAATTTGGATTGGGCGAGCCGGCCACCTTCGATGACGCTTTCCGGTCTGCAAAGGGGGTGAAGCGCGCACTCATTTGTATTAGTCCAGACCTTCACTTTTCGGAGGTCGGTACGTCACCTTCTGACTTGGCTTTACCGATAAGTGTCTTGAGGACATTTCGCACAGTGATGTATCGCGGGTCCTCCTGACTTGCATATTTGCAGACGCCATGATGATCTGCGTCGAGGGGCTTTGATATCTCTCCTGGATATCCCAGCACAGATGAGTCCTTTTCCAGCACCATCTACCCACGCGGTCAGATCCCGGCTGGCTTGATCAGGGGTACTTCACATACGACTTGACTTTTCTTGAGCATCGTGGTGGGACGTGTCTCGTAGAATGAGACGATCTGGAGCTTCGGAGCCACGTGCCTGAACTGCTCGTTAAGCTTCTGAAGAGTTTGTGACCCAGCTGCAAGTTCGGAAATGAATTGCATTGGATTGGCTACGAACGAGACTTGTAATATGCGATTAAGGGTCTCGGCAAGGTTAGTTCCGCGGTGTGGTGTCGAGAGAAAAATAATGGAAGTGACTGCTTTTACAATAGGGATGTACGTTGGATCATACTGTCCTTGCATGTAGGCCTGTCGGACTGCATTAGTACACGCTGTTAAGACCTCCTTGTATCAATGGGCTACGGTGGCTTTCTTCCACGTACTTCTTTCACGATGAGTCCACCCATGGAGTGGACAATAAATATGATAGGGCGCTATACGTAGTAAGCTTCATACTAAGTTCTATGTGCGGCAGGGCTTCTAACCTCTCCCATTCTTAGGTCTTCTGACCCCGGCACGGAATCGTCTCGGGCATACTTGAGGTCGTATAGGAGGTCCTTGGCGAAGTCTAGGACTGACATCTTGTTCTTGCTGCTCCCTGGGCGGAAGTTGGCATTGTATCCAAATGTAAGAATCCGTGCCTCGTTGATTTCAGGCTCACGAGATAGAAACTGCAGCGGCCAGAAGAAGTCCAGGTTGCGCTCATGCGACCACGTCATACGGCTGCTGCCTCCCAGTCCGTGCACGAAGACGATGTCCACGACTCTGTACTCGCCCGGTGGACGGTGTATAACACGTAAACCAAGGGGGTCTTGTTGGGTTGACCCATCGTTCGCTCCTTGCGCGGCTGCTTGTACCTCTGACGCTGTTAATTGGCGTGTTGTGGAGTTGGGTCCAATGGTGCCCGATGAGACGCTGGACGACCGCATGTACGACTCAGCGTCCTCGCCGTTGTTAGGTATTGCCTCGGTAGACTCAGTGTGGTAACTTCGGCCATCTTCTTCTTTCTTCTTGCGGAATGTAAACTTCTTTCGAAACTATAGGCCATACGTTGGGAGTTAGCTCTGCGACAGCGACTAATACCTATATTAATATCAATCTGCTTTTGCTTGCATGCTGATCTGCCTGAAAGGTGGCAAGCCAATTATGGGACGCACCATATTGCTGGGACGGGTGCAAAAGTTATAACCTGGGCTTCCAGCGATTCGGTCCGACAACAAAATTGAGGTTGTGTATGAGGTTTTCAGGCAAGTGGGCGAGCGACCGATAGTTAAGGTTGGTCGGTGTTAAAAATAGCACAGACGCTGATACTCAAATCAATTAATCCAGAAGAAAACAGAGCGCCGTGGGATGACTTTGTAGAGGCGTCACGTTCTCACAGTCAAAAAGGGAATAAGCCCCTCTCTCCCCCGACCCCCGTCCTCGAGCTGAGTTGCTAATTGAGGAAGGTCACCTTGGCAACCAGGCTGGGGGCAAACCCATCCCAATCCTACGAAGTGCCGCATATGATGTACTGTAGTACTTGGTGACTTATTCCGCCTGAGCTATTTATTGTTCCCGATACCCCTCTCGGGCCTTGCGACACCGCTGTTGAAACGTATCCTCCACCTAGTAAGCCTTCACGAAAATACCTATTATTTGAAGTACGCAACTACACGATGGCAACAACACTCCAGGCTTCAGCGGAATCGACACCAGCAAGCCTAGGTATTGTTCCACTAGCTGAGCAGGCTCCGATGACGATCAAGCAAATTCTTGCGAAGCTGGATGGGGTTTTTCCGATGGATGAAGCCGTAATTCATGGTAAACTTCCCACCAGCCACTCTCCCTTCGTGATGAATTGACACATGCCGTAGCCCTCCCCTCGAGAAGCACGTTCCTCTGCGTGGAGAGCTTCGGCACGAGTGCCTGGACTATTACGGGGAGGCTCACCGCGCGAACCGCTGATGGGAGCGAGAAGTTGTTCTTTGTCAAGGTAAGACAATATGATAGATGGATCTCAAGTGGCCGCAGTCGACTAACACACATTATTATGGAGGTTGCCTATGGGGAAATCGGCCGTGTTATGCTACGCGGTGAATTTGAGTCGTCGAAGATAATCCACGGTCTTATGCCTGATTTCCTACCAGAGCCATTTGGCTTCGGGCGCTATAAAGTACAAGACCCGGCCACTTACTTCTACTTGTCCGAGTTCGTCGACATGGATGTAACGACAGCCCCCGACCCAGCCGAATTCACGAGCAAGCTGGCACGCCTGCACAAAATCAGCCGATCACCCAAAGGCATGTTCGGATTCCACGTCGAGACCTGCGATGGCGACCGAGCCCATGTAGTGGAGTGGCAGGAGAGCTGGGCCGTTTTCTACCGGAACCTATTTCTCGGTGTCTGCGGGCTCGATCTCAAGAGGAATGGGCCTTGGCTAGAGTACGAGCGGGCTATTAAGCAGGTAGCAGACAAGGTGATTCCACGCCTACTCGAGCCCCTGCAGGCAAATGGCCGCCAACTCAAGCCCTGTATTATTCATGGAGACCTTTGGGAGGGAAATATGGGAATCAATCTGGAGACCGGTGAAACCCTTCTCTTCGACGTGGGGTCGTATTTTGCCCACAACGAGATGGAACTGGGACACTGGAGGTGCGAGTTTAGTTCCGTCTTTCGGTCCAAGGCGTACATGAGGCAGTACCTGCGATACTATCCAGCGGCGGAGCCGGCAGGTGAATTTGATGATCGGAATCGGCTGTATAGCCTTAAAGGAGCCATCAATTACGCTGCCGGACACCCTGGCAGCGTTTTGAGGAGAACGTAAGCGTCATTGAGACTACTACTATGATTGATATACCGGAATTTACTAACAAGATGAGGTATAGGGCATACAATAACATGTGCTACCTCATTGAGAAGTACGCTCCTATCGAGGGGATTGATAAGTATGATTCACGAATCGACCCTTCGCTTACTGGTGCGCGCATTGTACCCCATCTGGATGATGACCTTATCTGATAGACTTGGCCAAACTGGAAGCATAAACTTGTCCCATACAGGGACCCTCGTGCTACCATACTAGCTGTCTGAAATTCTTTGATATGATTCATGATGATCCCAGTGACCCCGCGGTATTGAGTGTTCGTATCCTGTACCTAACTCTCGAATATGGGAGGTAGACAGAGCAGGATGTAACATATACATGGCGACCTCGGTCTTTAAAACTTTTGTCATGCCGTATAGAAAATCTACAGTTTCAGCAGATAGAAATATAGCTGATGTTTGTAATTCCTGCAGCATGTATGCGCGAGGCAGTGGACCTTATGTACTAACATGTTATTACCGAGTATGCCGGACAGCGCATTTATCCAGAACTAGTATCTTAATTCCTTTGACCACATTGGAACATGCTAGGGAAGGGAGGGTTACGTGTATCTGTTTGTATACGAGGCACTGTCAAATTGAGAGCAAAGTGACTAAGGTCTTGGGAATATAATATCGATTTCGTCAATCCCAAACCGTGTAACCTCGTTTGAATCCATATCTTAGTAATATAACATGTGTTTGTATTAGTGTACTGAGTTGATTTACCGCGTAAGAAAAACCCTCTCTAGCCAAGCCGGGAAGACTGTAAGTAGTACAAGTGTAGGATTTCCGATCGGATAGGCAAGAGTTACACCCCCAAGGGACGTTCGTGTACATATAATATGTATCCGCTTACAAAAGGAAAGGGCTATGTGCTCAGGTAAGCTATCTTATAAATAATCCCTTTAAGCCAGCTTCATCGTTGACTAGAGTGATCAGTTAAACCTATTAAAGGGGAAAATACACTAAATACGCTAAATTCTAACTGATAAATAAGTAAGCTGAATATACCTATTTACTGAGCTTTGTATTCATCACTTTAAGGATATAGAATTTGCTTCTGCTTCTGCTTAAAAGTCTAACCATAACATCTCTAATTGCTACTACAAGGAAAAGCCATTGCTTATAAGGTTTAACCTGCTATAGCCCATAGTGTCAAGGGATATGGTATAAAGTAAGAGATAAATACCAGAGGGTCACAGTAAGGTAGCTGTATGGCACGGATAAAGGTCGAATAGTCACTCGACTCTACCCCTTTTTAAATATACGCGGGGGACCCGGCCGGGGGTTATAGGTGAAGCCCCTTGTTTGTAAATAATCCTAGCCTGCCGTAGCCCATGGGAAAAGGGGGTGGAGGGGAAGAGGGGGGCGCCGCTATGTATTAGCGCTCCCATCCCTTTGTCACGTGACACATAGATAGGGGTAGAATGTCCCGGGTCCATTATCGCATGACAGCCCTGAACCTAGATTAACTGCATGTCATTTCCAGCCGGCAACTGTTAGTGAGGTTAAAGCGCAAGGTGGAACGGTAATAGATAATAATTAATAATCACGGTACTATCAACAACGTAACTGTAGGTACAATTGCTATCGCGTGCGGTCAAATTAGTTCCTTGCTATTACTTATGTCTACATTATCCAGTAGTGTATTGGACCCATGGTTTTTTGCTAGCTCTGAAATACAGTCTCATCGGTGTTCTAGCGGCCTTACGTCCTTAGTCTGTAGTGTAATTGGCGGTATTTTCTACTGCTACTGTTGTTTCTTTAATACTGCCTTTGTCCCAGTTGGGTCGATTCAAGGCACAGTTTGTTTCTATTCATCCTGCTAATCCTTATTTATAGCACCAAGTAGCCCTCTTCAGTCGCTTTTTGGTCAAGTCGTTCTGTTGTGATCAATGCGCCAGGCTTTACTAATAGCCGCAAAAATAAAAGCCACTTATAGCCACAACATACACAAGCATTTGTTGATCTACTTTCATGCAGCCCTAATTACAAGTTTGCCCCTTCTATGAAGGTTTGTAGTATTGAATTAGCTAACCTTGGAAATCTCTCGGCTGATACATCCAGCAACCACGAGCTGCTAGGCTCCTACCACACAATGATCCGGGCTGTGTAGGTATACAATAGTTGACGTCTTCGTCGCAATGGGGAACAATTGACCAAGCACCGAAAACCAAGGAAGTGCCTGTACTGCCCCCCCTCTCTTTGAGCCATTCAGGTGGTTCGATCTTGCATGAGTGTCTCGAGGCATGAGTAATATTATATACACACTAAATTACTTATCTACGAACATCTAAAAATCTTTAAATGCAGGCGTCTTCAAATGCCGAACCAGAAGATTGCCACACTTATTCTGCCCTTAGATCTATTCGATGCACTCGATAAAACTCTATGTCAACAGCCTTCCAGGCCAATTAAACTGTTATCCCCCGACTCAAATTCCAAAAACCCTTTTCATCATGATACACTTGTAATCGGTCATCTACCAACTAATAGTGTATCGATTTCTCTAGTTGTACAAGAGCACTACTTTATACATGAAAACGCGATATCATATAATTACAAGATATTATGATAGATTTAATTTTATTCAGAGATCACAGATGGCGCATTACGCCTCTAGACTTGACTCCATGGTGCCGGTTTGACGTTATTAGGTTCGGAAACGTCGTGCTGGATAACAACATCTGTTGTCCGTATTATGCCACCGCTACCAGGTTTATTTTCGCTGAGCTGCTCAGTAGACTCGGAGCTCTTTACGTGCCGGCTGCCTAGGGGTATCCCGCCCTCGTCGTCGATCTGGCTGTAGTCGTCGTATTTATTGCGACTGTTTGGAAGACCTCTCGATCGTCCTCCCCCGCCGATTGTCGCAGTACCACCTGTGGGGCCAGTCGACCTGTTGGTGCTGCCGAGCATGCGGCGCAGGAACCGTGACTCCTTGGCGACGCGAGGCATAATTGGAGCGCCAGCGACGAACAACCCGCACGTCACTTCAGCGCAGCACCACAAGATGACGGGGCCGGTGTAGTAGAACACGTCGGGCTCGGCAGCGAGAATGATCGTATCGGCCAGTCGGAATACCGAGCACACTAAACCGCTGTTGCCAACTATTGTTAGCAATTTGCTATACTCTTGTTCTCGTAGTCTCGACCCAATGCCAACTCACAGTATTCCAAGTCCAAACACAAAACCCAGGCCAAGCTTCTTCTGCCAGGATAAGTTCAGGTCGTAGATAATCTTCTGCGGCAGAGCCATGATGACGAGATCGGTGACGAAATGTATGGTTGCTGATGTCTGCTGTAGGGCGGGTAGGGGAAAGCAGCTGGCAGTGGCCTGAAGCCTGATATCCCAAATGGCCTCGTGAGGAATGCATTGCACGCTCAGGAGAATGACGACGACCGGCAGGAAGAGCGACTGGAGACACACCACGAACATGGATCCCCACCAGAAATAGCTCTTTGTCTTAGTACCAGGAGGCACGAAGAGGCGGCACCATTCGAGAGGGATGGCTATCTTGATGAGTGCTAGAGCAACCGAGTAGAGTGTACCAAAGACGAAGGCGTACTAGGAAAGGCTAGTTAGCTACGGTTGCTGCTACCAGAGCAGTGGACGAACAGTAGAAGAGCTTACATATAATGCTTCCATGCCTTCTTCGTTCGTGACGTTCCAGGAATGGACAAAATAGCCAGGATGTTCAGCAAACATAATAGCGCTCCATATCGTAGCTATGAAGGCGATCTGGCTCATGAGTTAGCAGATGTGTGGTAAGAAGGCAGTGGGCAAAGGCTTACATATCCTGCCATAATCAGGTCTAAACAAGTTATCAAGGGAAAAGTTCTGAGGTCAGCGCGACTTGTCTTCAAGATGGGACAATGAGGTCAAGTTTAAGGGGGCATACAATCCTCGATCTGGACCTTGCGAGCTAAGAACACTTTGCCATAGATTCGGACAGCAATGCTGAATGTACCGACGGCCACCATGACTGTGTACGCAGCAGCAGCGATGCGATTGTTCTTCGGCGGGTCCTCGAAATCAGGTGTGATGCCCTCCGGGGGCTCAAGAAACCCGGCGCTCAAGTCGATAGACGCCATGTCTTCTCGAGACCTTGGCTGCTCACCAAGATCGCAAAACTTGATGTAGGATAGAGGAAATACTCCGTTGTCAGCTGCGGAATTGTCAAGAGGGAAGGCGTTGGTATAAATCAATCATCGAGTACAGGCAGAAAGGATATGTATCTAGCTGCTTGCCTATGCCACTTCGAAGCATTCGGGTTGGTTGTGAGGAATCACTTTTATTAACTACTTTTTCTAACGGAGATCGAACATAATCGTGGATCTATCTATGTAAGCCAATTCCGTCATTGTATTTTCATTATAGTCATCCCAGAAGACATTGTTATTTAGACCAGGTATCGGGCTGTTATAAGTTCGGGATCTACTTGGGCGTGTATCAGTCGCCCTCTAGCTTCATGCAATACGATGTCCTTGCCCAAAAGATCATCTGATCTTGAAGTAACTTGGGTGATCAAGAGAACCTGGATAGTATGTGCCAAAAGGGGGCGACATCCCGTTTGCATATTTCGATATGCGGGAAACGCCTAGTGTGATTTTCAATACTTATATGCTTCAGTGAACACCTACCTAGGTGAGTATAGACTGCCAAAGTGCCTGACTGGGTACTTTACAATCTAGAAATTCTTATAGGTTAAAGATTAAGAATTTGGCCTGTATCTTCTGTAGATCTTCCCTTTTGTAGGGCTCATTGCGAAGGCCAATGCGTGCTCTAGTGCTCTCCGGTGGTGGATTTGGGGATTTGGCGCTTTGGCGCTCGCTTGTGCTAGCGCGCCAAGCGCCCCAATTCCTCAACCCAAATACTTAAGATCTACTCCACTCAGTGTTTACTAGGGACGTGCAGGTTACTTGGGATGGCAAGGATAGACAGGAGGAGGTCAAGTGCCTGAGTGCCTCAAGGTTCCGTATGTCTGGGTATGGACGGAACTCGGTAGGGTTCTGTACGACAACGACAGGTACGATATCAATGTAGTAATATATAACATGGCGAAGGCGAAGTAAGTTCTCCAAAGGTAACATGTTATCGAATTAACATATCGGTTTCTAATGGTGTTAGAACATTGGTCAATATGAATCCAAATCTTTAGTAGTAACTATGTAAAAGAATTGTTAGTACTACCGAGTGAAAACAGTACTCTACACTGTAGACAGGCTCGCACAAAAGCAGTTTTATTTTTGAAGGAAGCTATTCCCCGGCAACGCAAATGCCCCCGGCCGGCGTTAGGGGGAGACCGGGGGCGGGGAGGCCGGCCGGCACCGGCACTATTACGTAAATATAGTAGCGACGGGGCGGATGATATCCGGTCCAGTGAAACTGTCTGGCTGTCTGAAGAACAACCCTCCCTCCCCTTTGCCCAGGCAACATTAGATCTGACAAGCTGATGAGGTATTCTCTTTCGTGATCGTGCAAGTAATGACCCTATTGTACCTAGTTAGGCACCCCGAACCAACCCGAGATATGATATAGGGGTACTCGAATCAGTATATCAACACTTGGCTAGTAGAGCAGTTCACTAGATTAACTTTAGGCTGCGTCGTTCGACGGCAGCAATGTTTGTAAATATCGCGCGGGTAAGTGTGGTTATGTGAGTACATCTATCCACTTACGCGATGAGGCATCTTACCATAATTATGCGTTTCTTCTCCGTAATAGCTGCACTTTGGAGGGCTGCCGAGCCGCCCTTATTATTACTTAGTATCAAAGGAACGACAATGGCGCTCCAGCGCTCCCGCCATCCCCAAATACGTTTAGCTATTATCGTTGCCGAACTGCGGATCCCGTCATCAAATAAAATGGGGTTGAACAATTAAGCATAATCAACAGACCATTATACCTCCCGAGCTTGCCAGCTTGCTTGCCAAGTGTCTAATTGGACTGACTAACTGCTCACAAACCGTTAGGACAAGTGGGCACTAACCTGGTAGCAGGTTTCAGCCTCAGTATACTGGCATATTGATCTTCTGCACTCCATAGTATGTACCTTGCAGCATGCAGCAAGTATCAGCTTGGCGACTTGGCAACCAGTGGGATGCCAGATGCGGACATTTTCCATTACAGCTCAAGTACGAAGGACCCGCTCAGCCGCAAGCCCCGTCCTCCATTCTAAAAAAACCGTTGACGGGGAAAATCTCCGCGAGCACTAGGTCGGTAGACCGGCAGTCCACCAATATAACCGATCGTATACACCACCACTTCGCCTGGGTTGATAAGGCGAAAGGCACACACCACCCCCCGTGGAAACTGTTTACTAAATAGTGGCTTGCCTAGAGAAAACTGCGAGGGTATAGATAATCCTTGAAGACAGCTTCAGATTCAGGCTATCATAGAACTTACTCAAATATTTTGAGTACCTGTGCCTACGTAGAAGTTGTTGCACAGTACTGGCCAAGAGAAAAGAGGTGTGCTCTTGTAAAGGATAGATCGAATTGTTACCTGCGTCGACGATGGCGTATCAACGTCTATATTGGGAAGGGTTACCACTGGGTAATAGATAATTTCTCCATTTGTAACATATGTTGTATCAGATACGAATGACACTAGCAAGACCACAAGGATCATAGTGCCATAATACAATAACAACTGGTGTAGGCAAGTGTAGCAGCGTAGTTGTGGGGGTTCCTAGCAACGTTGATCTATGCTGTAGGCTGTTGGAGTGGTGACGAATAGGTCTGACCATTACGTCAATCTTGGCTCCCTCCCTAAGGTAATGATATTCTCTTGTTAATAGTTCTTGCTGTGGCACTGTGTCTGTACGAGTGTAATGGATTGTACTCTGTAGGATTTCAGCTATGTCGAAACTACCTCAAACTAAGTGGATATTCATATTGCTCCTGTACGGGGAGGAGCAGTCAGTTATCAATCAAGCCATCATGCACTCTCACCGACAGGCTAGATATAATAGGTAGAGTTCCAGTCGCGCATCTCCGGCAATTCCTCAACTGTAAACGGATCTCGCCTCAGACCACCGAATTGCATATCCAGGTACCGAACGAATAAATCATGGTTTCCGCCACCCCCAAACAAGAAGTCTTCCACTTGCACCCCTCGGACCCCAGTCCGGAAGAGGAGAGGTTCAAACTGTCTTTGTTCGACCCGATCATCCTCGTCGTATACTGCCAGTTCACTCTCTACTTCCGATTGGACGATAATGCCGAAGCTAAGCAGACGGCGGCGAGTGTCCTGAAGGAAGGTCTCGAGAAGACTCTGGGTCAGGCGCGCCACCTATGCAGCACGCTCGAACATGAAGAAGAGGGTGGTTTTTCCTTCGTCAAGAAGCCAGACACGACAGTCAAATATGTAGTGAAGCACCTAGACACGCCCGACTACCCTTCAATCGACGATTTGGAGAAGGCCACCTTTTCTTGCAAGTCCCTAGGTGACCTGAGTGTATGGGGCTTGGAGGGAATGCCGTATGGAGAGAAATTGCCCGAGTCTAACCCTTACAACAGTCCCATCACCAGCGGGTTCCAGCTGAACTTGGTGCGCGGCGGTGCCGTCCTCTCATCCCATATTCACCACTGGGCCGCGGATCTGATGGGCTGGAGCAACTTTATCCGACAGTTGGCCGATAATTGCCGCGCGGTCCACGTTTCGCGCCAGAGCAAGAGCCCCATCGAATGGCCGTCGTGGGACCCCGCGTGCATCGACGTTACCCGTTTTTGCAAGTCCGTACCCAAAGAGTCGCTCGTCGACGGTCCCCCGGTCGCGCCGCGGCACCCCGGCAACCCGGACGAGCAGCAGACCTTGCTCTTCCACCTCCCAGCCAGTAAGGCGGCCAAGTTGAAACAGCTGGCCAATCCTCCTGACGGGTCTTCCTGGGTCAGTACCTACGACGCCATGTGTGCATTCGTATGGCGCTGCCTGACGCGTGCACGTGTGCCTTACTACAATCCGGCCTCGCTGGAGGAGCGGGCGCCCTGGTTTGGCGAGAGTGTCGCTATGCGCCAACGCTTCCACAATCCGGACCCACCGCAGCGCATGATCAGGAACATGCTGGCAGGCGGGTTTAGCGAGCTCTTTGAGGAGCCACTGCCAACCCTCGGTGAGCTTGCCGCCCTGCCGGCGGGCCGTGAGGCGCCGCTGTCGGTTCCAGCTGGCTACATTCGACGCCTGACGGACAGCATGACGCAGTCGCGCGTGGAGGCTCTTCTCGAGTACATTTCGACGCTCAAGGACCAACAGTCTGTGAGCTTCAACCTCGCCTCTAAGCCACCCCTGAGTCTGTTCATCAGTGACCACCGGCCTGCCGACATTGCCGGCTGCGACTTTGGCTTCATGAAGCCCATCACGCACCGTTTCCTCACGGGCGGCGCCGTATCGCCCAACCTGACCCTGGTCTATCCTGCCCCTCACTCGGATAAAGTGCATGGGAGCGATGATGCCGGCACCATCTGGGCCATCAGCATGGAGAAGGCTGTCATTCCGACGCTTTTGGAGGATCCCGAATGGTCCGAGTACATGGAATACAGAGGTGTCGACTAGATCTCGATCCATGGAAAACCATTCACAAGACATAACCCTTGTATCTCCCAGAAGCGCTAGCGTGTGTCGAGCTTCATGAGGTGCGGGTACGACAAGGGAGTGATCGTGTATTGTGATGTCAATTAAAGGAGCATCAATATGCCCCCCTAGATAGTCACCATATTCTCTGACTCGATGTCTCACTAATCTAAATAATGTTCTGTTGCATACTTGGGCGCCACCAAATGAGGCTCAACTGACCGTGTTTGCCGTGATAAGTATCACTAATATATCGGTAGACTAGTCTGTCTAGTGATGACCTTTCCATAACAGTTGACATATCCCTGTCATTACCAAGTTAATGATACAACCCCTTATACACACGCTGACACGGATGATGACATATTTTACGTACAAGTAGACCATACTATGTGTGTATGTATGTAGGGCTGTTCTACATGCATTTCCTTCGCAGGCAGGCAGGTAGGGCTATCTAGGCATCTGGGTGCCGACAATGTAGTGTACGGGACGGCTGGAGTAGGAAGTGCCAGCGTGACACGCTGACAAGGGGGATGGATGCGCCGCAGATATGAACACCCTCGAATAGCTATTATTCACCGTATCCACAAGAGACGAATGGAATCTCGCTCTCTATCTCTATCTCTTCCCCCACCCCTCTTCCTTTTCCGGGATGTGAGGCATTCAGGTTACAATTTCCGACCCCTGGAACACGCATAAATGATCATTCCGTCCATCGCATTGAACATTTTCATCAGCTTTGGGAAGCACGACCCACCAGGAAATTTAACGTGATTTCGAACTCTCCATATTCACTCCTTTTAGGAGGTCTACTACATATACACATAGAGAGTACCGCTCAGGGTAGGTCCGGCCTCGCTATAATATAGGTAATGTTAGTATCATATGCCAAGCCAGCACAGATAGAGGATTCCCATCACTAGACAGGATCCCGCAAGCGAGACCCATCACCACAAATACTTCGTCGGGGTGTCCGTAAGGGGTATATGGTCTTGGAATGGCCAGCCCCTGTCAGCCTTTTCTATGCATTATAAACAGGAAAGCCAAGGAGATGTTGTCTGGGGCGTGTTTTTTTTGGCTAATCGACATTTAGGTTGCTGTCCCAAGTTCCGAAATCCGACGGCTACTAGCAATGTACGATATGGCTGTACGGTTTCCTAGGTGGTTCCAAAGTCGATTGTTAAGAAGTCTCTTTATCGAATGTTATGGTGGATCCTGTTTATTAAATGCCTAGTGTTATAAGCATATGTGCGATATACGTTTGTTCCACCTTGCTTTAGTAAGATGGCCTCAACTTTATTCAAATCATGGTTACTGCTAAACGAGATGCAGTTATTCCTTAAACAGTCGCCATCGACTTTCGTCACTTGGTTGAAAAGTAAGTCGAAAATTGGACGCTAATAATATGATTAAACATCAGTTCTTTAAGCACACACTATTACCAAATGTTGCTCGAATTATGATTCATTATAAAAAGCGTCCTATAGGCGCCCCCTTAAACGATCGGAGTCCCGCCACGGGGAAATACCACAGGAGAGTAGGTTAAGTGCCCTAGCAGAGACCTTGACTGATTTTGTTCATGGGCTACTGTTGACTGACACTTTTACCAGTTTTATGTGGAAGGGGGCCGAGTTCACTAGGAATTTGAGGTCTATCGCTTATTATCGCTATTTATGGGAGATCCTCCAGCTTTCCTATCTAGACCTAGTCCACGCTCTTTAGCAAGAAAGGAACCACTCCTAATCGCTATAGATAATCATACGTGTTTTCTTAAGAGTAGACATACACTTATGTTGGTGATGAACGAGTCCGACACTGGCTGCAATTTGGGGTCATACGGGGACGTGAAGATTGTAGCCCCCCCCTCCCCCCTTTTCTTCTTTGTGCTGTTGGGACCCGAGGATGGTGTGAGGTTACAGCGTGGAAATTGTAAATGTGAAGGTTCGCGCCTCCCGCCCAGGCTTGTCTCGCCGAGGCGCTTCGTTTTTATCTTCACGTTTTAGCCTTTACGCTTTTCTCTCTAACTAATCCGTGTTCCTTAGTAGTAAATGTTATGAAAGTTAATGATTACTATACGTCTTGAATAACCTAAGTTCCATAAAGACTGTGATACTTTTGCTTTGATACCGATGCTATCTACATTAGAGAAGTTGTTGGAGGAGGGCTTCAAGAACCTTCTTTCAATGCGGAAAAATGTAAGTCTATAATCGTAATGGGCTACCTGTAACAGACTGGGAGGAACTTATGGTGGACGCTACCAGAGAAGAGCATGCGATAGGAGGAGTTGACCCTTATTCTTGCTCTCGCTAATGCTTTCATAAGTTATAACAACCACGAATCTCGTTTGGACGTTCGATATTGATATTGAGTTTTGGATGGGTTTGTACAGACCACGTCGGCCCGGTTTTTATAAATCACCATAGAAGGCCATATTGATCGAATTATTCTAGGCCAGGTTTATTATTATACAGGCCTATGACCGGGCCTATTTGGCATATGGTCCAATATGGATGGATTTTGGGGTTGAGGTGCAGTTCGGGTTAGATAAACTGGGTACCTAGAGTGGTCAAGTGGCTAAGTGGCTGAGTGTGGCTGCGTTGGCTGGTCAGTAATTACCTAGGTATATAAATTAACCTTTAATTACCTAGTGTAATAAGTTGCATCTGTGCGGAGTTAAAGCGGACCAACAATTCTTTAACAGGCTAGTTACAACTGCGACGCCCTGACTTGGTAAAGTTAATTTGACCTCAGCTTCACTTTATCCGTTTATTCGTTTTTAGAAGAGCGCAGCTGGCTGGTTAGGAATACCGCTTCCGCCACCTACCTTGGTAATGAATAGGTATATGTGTATGTGAAAATGTAAGTATGTATGTGAAAACAGTAGATCCTGGCAAATATGAGGGGACAACACGATAATAAGTAATGTACGACCGCACAGCATAGATCTTTTGGCGGTCTGTCCTTACCGAGTACCGAAACCGAAGTCATCTATGCATTGTATTAAACGAGGGTGAGGGTGAGGGCGGGGGCGGGGCAGGTCGTCCTGTAACAGCTGCAAGACTACATTGCACGACTGCACGACTGCGCGACTGCACTGCACAATTGGCAGCTAACAGACATACACCTACCTACCTGGGTAGGAAGCATTGGGAGCATTGGGTATGGAGACGCCAGGATCCTCTTTACCTCATTTTTAAGCGCCAGTCGGGACTAGGCGCTCCGGCGCCTCGGAGATCGACCTGATTTTTATTTCCTTTGTCTTTGATTTTGAAACCCCTCTCATATACAATTGATGATAAATATCCCCCCCCCCCAAAAAGCATACCCGACGTCGTAGGGAGAGATATCGTAAGATTACTCGTGTCTACCTACCTTGCCTATGTACCTACAATTTACCAGACCTAGGTACATAGGTATATAATCAAGGTGGTACCAGCAGATAACCAGCAGGTAACTGTATCTCGAGGTTTGGTTAGTATATACATACCCGACTTACCTAAATAGACAAGATAGATAACTCCCTACAAGGTAGGTACTTTAAGTATCTAATAGGTATGCCAATCATAGTGCTTAGATATGGCGATATGTATCTAATTGACCGCCTTATCGATCTTATGTATCAGACCCTCCAGTGTTTTCTGGTTGGATCGACCAGAAAGGGAAAAAAAAAAAAGTGAATGGGAAGCGATTGGGAGAAAAAAAAAAACGGGAACCTCTCAACTTTTTTTCTCATACGCCCCCCCCAATCTCCTCACTCTGCCATTTGCCATTAAGAGCTCTGGTTACAATTATTATCACCAATTGTCATCGGGTCACTCCTCTACTAATTTATTCACCTTGAATTTCTTACCTCTCACCTTGTCAAGGTGTATAATTTGATAATCCGAGAGCTGTGATATTGTGGCTGATATTCATCTCTTCCCCTCCTTTTCTGATCCACCCATCCTTGCCCTCCCCGCAACGAATCCATCGATATGGGCAACGTCCTTTCCACCTTTTATGGCTCCGAGTCAACCTCCAAAAATGACAAGGAAGCGATAGAAAAGAGGATCACTGAGCAGGAGAAGACCATCGAGAAGCTCAAGAAGGACCTCGAGGATAAGGAAAAAGAGCTCACTGAGGCTAAGACCAAGCTCACCGAGGCATCCGGCGAGGAGGAGACCTTGCAAAAGAAAGTCGATGAACTCGAAGCCAAACTGAGTGAAGCTCAGGAGCGCGCCACTAAGCTTGAATCCGAACTGAAGCAGAACGGTGACAAATCCGACGAAGACCGTGATGCTGCCACTAAGCTTGAACAAGATCTCGCCGGAGCCCGGACCTACATTTCACAGCTGGAAACTCAGGTAAAGGACTTGGAGCAGGAGGAGACCACTCTCACTGACGAGGTAGCCGCTGCCAAAAAGGAGCTGGACGAGGCGATACAGCAGAAGAATTCCCTCGAAGCCTCGCTCAAGGATGAGTTGTCTGCCGCCGAGGGCCAGCTCCAAGAGGCCGAGCGGCAGCGCGAGGCCCTCCAGAGTGAGCAAGCCAAACTGAAGAACGAGTTCGACGAGCAAGTATCATCCTTGAAACAACGAATTGTAGAACTGGAGCAGCAACACGGCACCGCACAGGAGGCATATGAGAAACTCCAGGCAAACTCTGGTGGCGAACTCTCCGCCACCAAGAAGGAGCTTGCCGACCTGCAGCAGACGCATGATCAGCTGAAGGCAGATTCGGATGCGCAGCTTTCCTCGGCGAAGGACGACCTGGCCGCGTCCCAGGAAAAGCTCGAGGCCTTACAGCAAGCGCACGACCAGCTCAAGCAGGATTCCGAGGCGGCAGCCTCCGCGGTGCAGAATGACCTGGCTGAATCTCAAGCCAAGCTTGCCGAACTCCAAAAGGCACATGAAAAGCTACAGGCCGACTTGGAGGATGGCTCATCGTCTGCCAAGCAAACACTTGCCGAATCGCAGGAGAAGTTGGCCGCGCTACAAGAATCCCACGACAAGTTGACGAAGGACTCAGACGAGGGAATCGAGACGGCGAAGAAAGAGGCAGCGGAGTGGGAAGAAAAGCACAAAGCTCTTGAGGCCGCCCATGCTGCCCTGGAGAAGGACTTGGAAACCGCCAAGCAGGGAGCTGCCAGTCATGAGGAGCAGACGAAGGCTCTCGAGAAGGCCCACGAGGCCGAGCTGCAGAAGGTGAAGGGCATCGCCTCTGCCTTGCAAGATCAGGTCAAGGCGACCCGGGAAGAGCGTACGAAGCTACAGGGACAGTACGACGAGCAGGCCACCCAACTGTCTAAGGCAGAAGAGGACCTGAAGGCCGCTGAGCAGGTAGGCAAAAGAATATAACCCTGATTCATACGGACTACTACGGGAGTAAGCGCTAACACGGTGGCAGGCTGAGCAGGAGCTGGAGGCCAAGGCGGCGGAGCTAGAGTCGGAGAAGAAGGCGGAGGTGGACAAGGTGGAGGCGCTGGAGCAGGAGATTAAGCAACTGAAGGAGAAGGCGTCGGAGACTGCGAATGAGGGATGAGTCTTCGTTTCCATGATACCCACCATGGCATTGGCGTATTGATTTTGCTTTCCTGTTCTCTCTCTCCCCGTCTCTTTTCCTTGGCCACTATGGCCACCACGGTCACCACCGAAGGTGCCAATGTGATTTACCCTTCGAACCCCCCCCCTCTTTTTTTGATCACACCTCCATGTGTGTATACGTATTACGGGATATGATAACGACACTGGAATTCAATTGCACAAAGGACGATTGATCTGATGTCGGGCGGAAGTTGCCACCTCTTGTTACATATGGCAGGCAGTTACGTATCCTAGAGACGCATGACAGTGGACGCGATATGTGTTGGTTAAACCCATTGGCTGCGAATATTTGCTCAGGACTGAGTGAAAAGAAAGGAAAATAAGCCTTAATGTATATATGTCAGTAAATTGGGAAATTGATCACGTGTGTAAATAAAACTGTAGAAGCTCTAGGTGGGAAACAGACGAAAGTTTCGGTGACCAACAAGTCAGACAGCATATGCCATATCAAAAATATAAATGCATATAGCTGCATATATACATACATCCAGCTTTTACATGCTTGCAGCTGGTTGCAGATAGCCAGTAAAAGTGAGTGATGCGGGGTAGGTATGAAGTAAAGCAGGTTAAATACCTACCTAGGTATCTAGGTAGGTACCCAGACCAGCTATCCACCTACCCCACCTACCCACTAACCGCCGCGTTAACCTTGCCAGCTTGCTTGCCCTTCGAAGTAGACGGCGCGGGGGGTCGGCGGCAGCTAAAATATGCGTTTAAGTAACAATCAAAGTAGGTAGGGAGGTTACTTACGTATCCAAACTATCGTCACTCTTGCCACTCTCACCACTGGAAGCAGAGCACACCTACGCAACACCGACAACGATCATGGCGAGCGGTACCGGTGAATCTGGTGCGTTAATACCTTCACCAGAATCCTTTTAATCTTTTACCTCGGGTCGATTTACTTACTCTCCATCACCGATAAAAAAAAAATAGTCAACCTCGACAGCCTCAACGCGCAGCAGCTTACCCAGGTCAAGAAGCAGCTCGACGAGGAACTTGAGCACCTGACCTCTTCCTTCACACAACTCCACGCCGCCCAGTCCAAGTTCCGCGAATGTCTACGATGTGTCCAGGGCGGGCAATCCCCAGCTCTCCAGGGTGAGCAAGGAGATATTTTCTTTTCCCACCTGCCATTCATTCACCCACCATCCTCTGATCATCTCGTCTGACCGTCTCGTCTGACCGTCTCGTCTGACCATGAGTATTATGAGTATTACAAATCCATTAGAGAATAAGCCCATTCTGGTACCCTTGACGAACTCCCTCTACGTCCGTGGAAATCTCACTGGCTCTTCTCACGTCATCGTCGATGTCGGCACTGGCTTTTACGTTGAAAAGGTAGTTACCGTCTCCTTTCCATGGATGTACAGATATACTAATGGAGCACACACCAGGAAGTAAAATCGGCTGCCCAGTTCTACGAGAATAAGGTCGGGGAGATCGGTGGAAGTATCAAAGAGCTCGAGGCAATCGTGCAGACCAAGTCAAATAACCTTCGGGTTGTGGAAGAAGGTAAGACGACAGTGTCTCTCATATACTCCAATTGCTCCAATTGCCGGACTCGATTTTTTATGTCTTTGGTGATTTGCCATTGCTATAATTAGACGCAGACTGACCTTTGAACCCTGCTCTAGTACTGAGGCAAAAGCTCGCCACCCCGCAGAATCCACCAGCCTAACTAAACGACATCTCTCCCAACTATCTCCCGATATATCGGGGCCCCCTACGCCTCCCTCAAGGCCGAGCGTCCCCCCCCCCCCCCCAACAAAAAAAGGTGCCGCCCTGGCATTATCATATCTATATCTTTACAGGGAGTCGTGGTTGTGTCCTGGACTCATTCATGAGAATCCTCGGATACAGGGGAAAATCAAGCACGGCAGGCTGGAAGAAGACTATCGTCCAGCCTGCAGTCCATGGATTCGGGTGTGACCATCGCCGGTTTCCCAGTAACGACTGTGACTGAATTTGTGGTTTGTAGCCACACAGTGTCCGGCCTCAATTCTAAGTGGTACATAGCACCTGTTGGGTAATGTTAGGAAATGGATGACGTTGTTGCCCGAGGGCATTCTTTCATGCTTCGTCTTGGACCGTGTCAATCGCGTCTCGCACTCCCTGGATAATGCCCACGAACCGCCGGACCCTCTCATCACCCGCTGCCGTCGCGGTTTCTTCATCGCTGAATAGTAATTCAAGCTCATCACCCCACGCGTTTCCGGTGGGTTGAGCGACGGACTGAGACCCCTGATTCCAATTCTCTCCATACACGGTGATACCAAAGTCAACATCTGGTTCATTCTTCATGTCTTTTATGCATGCCCACCGGCGATTGACAGTCATCTCGACAATGTAAGGCGTAGTCTTCCACCTGAATTGGTAAAGGCTCTTGATAGTGATGCCTGTCAGTGCCTTCCCTATCACGTGATTGCTCTTAAGCGTAATCGTTGGCCAGCATTCAAAGTTACGGCCTTGCATACGGACATCAGCCGATATTATGAATTGGTTTACGGCAGCTGAGGCACCGGCCAGGGTGTCCTCCCTTGAGGCCTCTATTATCCAATCGAATTCCCTAAACATATCTTTAGCATTTCTCCTGTGTACTCATGGCTATTCAACCCTTACCTGCCTAGGCTGAAAACGGTGAGACTGATCTCAGGTTGATTAGGTCTTTCTGGAAATGTTCTTGTCCTAGCTACTCTATATCGCGAGTTTCCGGTAGCTGGGCTCTCGGAGTTGGGTATCGCCTCTATGTCGGCTTCCACCCTGCCCTGGTCCCATTGCGCTTCGAACATGTAGACCGGCATGACCTCAGCAGCCGAACTTGCCTGGCTATTCATAGGCAGCAGGGGCCCATCGCCCTTCTGAATTCTCTCTAGAATCCTTTTCGCCATATGCGCGTCAGATACTCTACTGAACCCGTTAGTCTGTTTCTCAAACGCTAGTTGCTCCCATCACATACTCGGCCTTGAAATACCCGGACGCCCTCGGACCATCGACCATAGTTCTGAAGAGTTGATAGTCAAGGGCCTGCCGATCCTGGGGATAAGATTGGAGGATGAAGTGTCCAAACTTTACGCTCACGACGAGAGCCAACTGCTGTCGTACAGCTCTCTTCAAGCTTCGGTAGACGGCGCGGCTAAGTTGTGCTACATAATCTACCGCCCCATCAGAGGCTTCTGGTACTTTGGCAGGGATAGACACTAACTTAGGTCTCGCGCCAGATTTCTGGACGTCGAAGACAACCTGAAAATTTTCTTCGGGCCCGGGTGGTGGTTCCTGGAACAGGGCCGTCGCATCAGCGGCCTTGTCCGAGATGAGATCATCAGCTAGATCCCGGGCGGCGTGTACAAGGAATTGAGTCTCATTCTCACTGCCAGTCTCGATGTGTATGTAAGTGTAGGGAGCGTCCCCTCGAACCTCGAGGACACCACTTCCTGCCTTAGGGGCTAGTTCTTGATAGATAGCCTCTATGATTTCGTGAGAAGGCCCGTCTATATCAGAAACGATGAAATTGGCTATCACAGGACGTCGTTGAGTGCTGCCTCGGCCAGAAACGATGCTGTCTTGACCCTGTAGAGCCCTGCCGGGGAATGTCCAGTCAGTGGGAAAGCTCAGCTGAGTCGGCACATTCCTCACTGGTTGTGGGGCAGCTGAGACTGCGGAGTGGCTCGTTTGGGTAGTGTTCTCGGCCGTTGACTCTATGTCAGGAGCTAAACAATCCAAAGAGCGGTTCAACGGGAGATCATCGGTGGAAGGTAGCTGGCGCCTGGATTGGCCCCCGGTAGTGCTGGACGACATCTCAACGATGTTGAATTGATCAACGGGATCGCTGTAAGATGGATAGTCAGGATGTTATGATCACTTAAATTTTGGGCCGCCTGTGAATTCTTGCGTAAACTCGCTCACAAGGAAATGAGATCCCCCTCCATCATGTAACAACCGCGTTACGTGTGTGTTTTAGCACAATAATATCTTTATGGCGGTGCTGATAAAATTGGGCTGTCACGTATACGAAAAGAATGATTGAAATGTTGAAGGCAAAAGGATGAACTGAATGAAACCCGGTTATATATCAGGATGTCAACTTGAGTTGGTTCATACTGGGGTAGACTTAGGTATCATATTGCCATTTTGGGTTTCTCTCGCTATCTTTGCTATCTCATATATACTGTTGACAGCATCTTTGATTATTAACCGACCTCAGTTAGGGTATTAAAGCCTTGCCTGGGGATACCTATAGATACCTAAGTAGATACTTGATAGGTCAGCACGACGTGGGTAAGCGAAGATATAGGTACCTATCCACAAAACATACCTAGGTATACTTTATAGAGCTCGAACGTTCCTTCATCCTTGAAAGTGAAGGGATAGGAAGGAGCTGGTTGAGTGACATACTAGGTACTTAGGCAGTTCAAGGTTCCAGGTCATCGCCTAAGGTACCTAGGTATTGCCTGCAGGGGCTGGCTCAGGAGGTACTGCATAGGACCTAGGCATTTGCACGGTATTCAACTGTATCCAATTTTTGGCTCAACCCAGTAGGTACATATCTTAAATACCTACCTAGGTACCTTAGAGCAAATATATACGTGCGTCCTCAGGCCAAGACTAAAATGACTCCAGCAACGACAAGCCTGAAGACTCGCTGTCAGAAGCAGATCGCTCTCGCGCGTGACGATGACATCGGGCACGGCGAGGATAACGAGCAAGATGTTGTTGATGACGACGAACTCGTCGTCGTTCACGGCAATCAGAAGAAGAGAAAGTTAGGTCAGCCAGTCGACTTAGAGATCGTGATCTACCTGCCGCCCTACCGACCGAATACGACTTGGGTCCGTTCATACATGGAAATACCAGTAGACCAAATCCACTGGATCCGTCGGCATTTTTTCGATGACCACAAGCGAGTTTACGAGTATCATGACAATGTAGGCGTGTAGCTCAAGTAAGTATCTGGTAGTGCAGGTAGTGGTATCTTTGCATTGCGCATTTATATTGCCCACGTTGTCTACTTCGTACTTAAGCTCGACATTCCCAAGGTTTATAGCTCAGGCTAAGCACCTACAGAAGCTGTAAACCTCTATTATATATCAGGTATGTATCACAAAATGATAGGATAGAAGGTTACCTACCTAGGTACATATGTAGGTACTGAATAGGGGCTTTTGGGATCACGTGAATTCGCGATGAGTGGGGCTTGTGGTACCTAGGTACTTATGTAAGTCAAGATTCCCGTCCTGTCCCCAGTACTTCGTACCTGGGTATCTACCGGTACCAAGTGACTAGCAACGACGACGCGGTAACGCGACCTCTTATCATCAATTAATTAACACTCAATTCCATATCCAATTCCATATCCAATTCCATAGAGCTCCGGCTAGACAACACTCACTCTAAAGTATCGGCTCCTTTTCTCTTCCCCATTAATCCCATTCAGACCTGACCTGTATAACATTCACATCACACTTGCTACTATTATATGCCCACCTCATCTCTACAATTAATCGATCACGGCCATACATACATCGAATCGCGCAAGCGTGATCAGGGTGTCCATACACACCCACGAGACAATGCCTCCGTTGAAGAGGTCCACGAGAGGTCGTTTAGGTGTCATGAGGGATGATTCCGACGATGAATTGGGCGTGGATGATCATCCCTGGGAATGGATCTATGCCTCTTCTACGGAGTCTCGGTCGGAATCCCCCGCTTCAACCTCCGCAAGGTCAGGGAAGGGGAAAAGGAAAAGGGACGATGCGCCACCTAGGATAATTGGTGCACGCATGGGCACATTTAAATGCCACCTTGGCGATTGTGTGCTTCTTAAAGCTGATGGATCTAACGAAGCATGGGTTGCCATCATCACTGAATTCCTGGATAGTGACGAGGATGGTGAAAAGGCCGCCAGCTTCCAATGGTTTTCTACCGAAAAAGAGATTCGGAATCGTGTTCGAAAGAGGTCCGACTATACATGGGTAGGTTGCCCATATGGATTCTGCAGATTCTGGCCAATTTGTGTTGCTCAGCCGCTAATACTGACTATCTTGATTTTTCATCTAGAATGAGCTTTACATCACGCCATCCGCTGATATCAACCCTATAGCTTCTATCAATGGCAAGGCGACTATCATGTCCCCTGAGAGATTTTCCCAGAAGTATCCAACTGGTAAAATTCCCCGGAGCTCTCCTGGATACAACAAAACCTTCGTGTGTAGGAGGGGCTGCAATACGAGAACAGCAACCTACACCCCTGAGTTTGTCTGGGAAGATGTGTACCACGGAAAGGAACAAGACGTCTTTGAGTTGATCGAATCTGTGAAAAGAGGGACCCAGTCGACTAGAAGACGAACCAAACGCGATGACGACCCTACAGAGTCGGCATATGAAGCCGACCATCATGATGCTAATGACGACGATGATTTTCCTGATGCGACTACACGGCCGACGGCCGTCACCCCGAGGAAGAAACAGAAAACCTCTCGCATCACTACCCCTTCTAGTCGCAGGTACGTGCATATTTCTACTACGCCTATGTGTGCTGCTCTGTACTAATCTGGTTTTTTCATATCTGTAGGGTTATAATGAAAAAGGCACTGGAATTCACACCTCTAGCTATGCGGACACTCTCTCCTAGTCACCACCAGTCCTCGCCATTTCAAATTGCCAGGGCCCAGTTGCATGTTGCCTCAGTGCCGTCAAGTCTTCCATGTAGAGAATCCGAGTTCTCCCTGGTATACTCCCATCTTGAGGCAGCGATTACCGATGGCTCTGGTGCCTGTATCTATATCTCGGGCACCCCCGGGACCGGAAAGACGGCGACTGTTAGAGAAGTGGTATCAAAATTAGACGAAGCTGTGCAGTCTGACGAGCTCGATGACTTTATATTTGTCGAGATCAACGGCATGAAAATTACTGACCCCCATCAGTCCTACTCCATGCTATGGGAGGCATTGAAGGACCAGAGGGTAAGCCCCAGCCAGGCCTTGGACCTGCTCGAACGAGAGTTCAGCAACCCGAGTCCCCGGCGAGTGCCCTGCGTCGTCCTGATGGATGAACTCGACCAGCTCGTGACCAAAAACCAGAGCGTCATGTACAACTTTTTCAACTGGCCCGGTCTGCGGCACTCACGGCTCATCGTGCTCGCCGTGGCTAACACAATGGATTTGCCTGAGAGAACCCTGAGCAATAAGATCAGCAGTCGCCTCGGACTCACCCGCATCACGTTCCCAGGCTATAACCATGAGCAGCTCATGAAGATCATACAGTCGCGGCTCCAGGGCGTTCCCGGCACCGTCGTCGAGCCGGACGCCGTGCAGTTCGCGAGCCGTAAGGTCGCCGCCGTGAGCGGCGATGCGCGGCGAGCCCTCGACATATGTAGGCGAGCTGTAGAGCTGGCGGAAGCCGAAGTCAAGGGCGCGGGGGACGCCGGCCCCGGGACGCCTAGCAAGAGGGCAAAGGCGAAGACGGGCGAGGCAGACAGGTCCAAGAGCGCCAAGGGCAAGGTCACCATAGCCACGGTAAAACGTGCGATCAACGAGGCGACAACGAGTCCGTTACAACAATACCTACGTGCCCTACCGTTCGCCTCTAAGCTCGTTCTCGCATCCCTGCTCGTGCGAAACGAACGAACAGGAGTCCCGGACACCACATACGGAGACGTGGTGGAAGAGATGAAGCGGGCACTCGTCATCAGCGCCGGGAGTCATCAGGTTGGCCTCCTCAAAGGCAGAGCAGCCCGGACCACTCAGATAGATGAGGCCGGTCTGCGGAGACGTGACATGCGATCCGCCAGGATCCCCGGCGTCGGTGCGGCGACCGTGGATTTGACGGGTGCCGGGATAATATTCCTGGAGGGTCTGCGGGCCGAACGCCCCAGCAAGATGAGGCTCGCCGTCGGCGACGAGGAGGTGAAGCTGGCATTCCGGGACGATCCCGAGATCAAGGCTTTGGGTATAGCATTTTGATTACGCCTAGCTATGTATAGAGATAAGATTCACCGAGAGCACCACGATTTGGTCAGGCAGCTCTTCATAGATAAATAAATCCACATTATCGGGGAGCTTGTGTTCATTATGCAGCCTCTATCTAGTGGCATCGGGTGCGAAAATCGAAGGTCCCGGTGGATAAACAAGATATACACATGTTTCATCCTATTCGTAGCCTAATATAAAAGCACATCCTAGTATTTCCTTCTCGCCAAGCTGGGTTTCCACTCGAGTAGATGCGTCTCGGGGGTAGCCTTCTCATCGGGCTTCCAGATCTTGATGGTCTTGTCGGCCTCACCCACAATGAGACGCAGGCCCGTCCGATCAAAGGTCGAGCTCATGATGCCGGCCTCGGCATCCAGGGAGCCCGGCTGAGCGATGGAGTCCAGAGACTGGAACCTGTGCCCTGACTTCCAGTCCCAGAAGCTGATCGACCCGTTGTCGCCGCCGGAGAACATGACGTCTTCGTTGACGGCGAGCGTGTTGATGATGGCGTTGTGGCCGTCGAAGTTGCCCATGAAGGCCCCCTCGGGACATTTCCACTGCTTGATGCTCCCGGTACTTCCGGTGGCGAATGTGAACTCAGAGGGATGGAGTGCGAGGGCGCGCACTCCCTTTTTGTGGTGTGTGAGAACGCCCATGGTCTTCCCCGCGGCGAGATCCCATAACCGTACCGTCTTGTCGAGCGAAGCGCTGATGACCTGAGGGTCGGCCTCCTGGCACTTAACATCGGCGACCGTGCCAGTGTGACCAGATAGAACATGGACGTTGCTGCGGGTTCGCATGTCCCATACTCTAGCTACACCGTCTCTGCCACCGGTAACGAGCACATCCAAAGTTGGGTGCAATGCCAAAGTATACACACCTAGCAAGGACCCTTGTTAGTACAACACGCACTGCAAACACTACACCGACGCTGGCAGAAGCGTAACATGCTATACGGCATAAGCATATACTGGGCTACTTACCACTCAAATGCCCATGATAATGGCGTATAACCTAGAAGCACATTCTGGTCAGCAACTGCATTGTAGGGAAAAGGGGTCCTCGCTCCTGATTGGGGTGTGGATGAGGGCTAGGGAGGGATGGAACGGGTAAACCTACCTTATTTGTTTCTAGGTCCCAGCATTTTACCATCTTGTCTTCGCCACCTGTGGAACGATATGTTAGGCATCTAGCATCGCATCCCGGCAAGTCTAGGGGCGCTTACAAGAGAATAAATATGGGTGTCGAGGAGAGACTATATAGGGATTGTATCAGCATACTGTCAAGATGAAGGTGGAGATCTCGTTGAATAGAGTACTAACCTGCGAGCCCTCGTACTGTGGAAATATGACCGGTGAGAGTTAGGCGTAGGTTACCGGTGGCGAGATCCCAAATCTTGATCGTGCGGTCACCTAGATTTAGTATTTCCAGTCAGCTTTTGGCCAGCTCCGATGTAGCATACAGCATGCTTCCTTACCTGCACCACTGGCGAACCATTGGTTCTCGGGCTCGACAGCAAGACTCCTCACCCAACCCAGATGTCCGGATATGACTCTCATAAGCTTCCACGGGGGATGCCAGTCAGGTTTCACTTGATGGGTGGCTTGAGCGCGGGCACTGGTGAGAGCCTGTGAGGCGGCATCGCCTGGTCGCGGGGGTATTCCTGCTGGCCTATTCGACTTCACGAGCGCTGTTGATGCAGATGCGGATGAAGA
This sequence comes from Eutypella sp. D-1, assembly GCA_023313575.1. NCBI lineage: Eukaryota > Fungi > Ascomycota > Sordariomycetes > Xylariales > Diatrypaceae > Eutypella > Eutypella sp. D-1. Next base: position 2,926,913 of record JAJTTP010000005.1, on the reverse strand, counting down.
TGCGGATGAAGGGCCGGAAGTTGTGGGCTTATCGGGGATGCCTTCGATGAGTTTCTGTGTCTTGTTTTCGGGGGCGGTCGATTGTTCGGCGGCGGAGGTGGCAGTGGCAGTGGCAGTGGCATTGGCAATAGCGGGCTTCTTTCCCTTCTTTCGCGCACCCATGGCACTTGCTTGCTTCTGAGCCAAGACGGCGGGAAGCTCGCGTACATCTTGATATTCTGCATGAAATCGCACAGAGAGAGCCTCCTTTTCTCTTTGGGTTTCGACGGGGTCTGCGGCCAACTTGAGTCTCTTCCTAGCAGATTCCCCGGTGGCGCTACCGAAGAGTAACTTGGATCGTTTCGCGTTCTCGAGGACGAGAGACCTTAGGTCTGGATGCTGCTGAGAGACCTCCATGTCTCCTCCGCGAATATTTGTGTATTTGTGTGTATATCGTACGTATTCCGAACTTCGAAATCCCGAGGTCCCTCCCGAATGCGATCAGAAAGGCGCACGTCACGTCACGTCCGTCACGGCCCGTCACTATATGCGAGATGCGGTGGGAGCTTGCTTAATCTTGCTTTAAAAAAAAGAAGAAGAAGAAGAAGAAGAAAGTTAATTAAGAGAGAATTTGCAATGGATTGATTATTGCTCGATAAAATAGTTATTGTGGTAACCGGAAGAAAGTGACGTCGGGAAATAAAATTACTGTCTAGGTACTTGGGTAGCGAGACGAGACGAGACGAGGCGCGTTACGGTAGGTACCTCCCTCTACCCATTTACTATTTCAAGGTTGCCTTTGCTGCTATCGATAAGTAATCTTGACCCCAGACCTGTACCAATTCCTACATACACGTATGTATAGATGTATATAAGCATATTCATTTCTCGGGCACCTACTTAGGTACTCAGAGGTACTTCATACTTACTTTAGGTAGGTAGACATCCATCCCTTCTAAGCAGCCGTGGGTCGTATTTAAACAACCCAACAGCCAAGCACCCATCCGAGGTTATATCATACATCACATCGTCTGATTGCCCATTTATCAGTTGGTATATCAACATTTTTCTCTTCTACCATTCCCGCCCACTTCTTCTCCTATCTGTCTGCATTGGCGATTCAATTTTGGTTTGTCCGTTCGAGGCAGCAACATCGACATCGTAAACTAAAACTTAATTCGCCCCTTTTCTTCTAACTCGGAGTAGCAAGAGTAGCCATGGAGACGGACCAGTCCAAGTTCGCAATACATGCGGCTACCAGGGAAGGGAAGGGTAAGCTTTGGCCTAACAGCTGTTGTCTCCCAAGTACCTAGTTCGGGGTATACATGAACATTGTCACTCACTTCTTCGTGGTCACATGCAGTTACCGTTGTAGAGTCGCTCCTGAACGTAAGGCACCCCCTTTTTTTCCCCTCTCCATCTGGGTACTCTGACCTTTCTATTTCCGAATGCTGAAATTATAGCCAGGCCGATGCTAAGTTGGCCCGTCTCAAGGATGATGATGGGCGCCTCCCCATCCACTGGGCCGCCTCTTCAAATCAACATGCCATAGCTCTACTACTCGTGCAGCAGAAGGATTTCGACCCCGACGTCGAGGTACGTCAACAACATCTGCCCCAGCTCGAAAACCTCATCTAGCTCTCTATGCTGCTGGTGAATTTCCCATTACTAACGGTTGTTGAGATGAACTAAAGGACGATAGCGGCTGGACCCCCTTGATGATCGCTGCTAGCGTGAAAGATGGCGACGCCATCGTGGACTTGCTGCTGCAGAAGGGTGCCGATGTTAACCAGAAAAGTGAGGACCTTGATTCAGAATAGACAGCTTCGTTCGTCACGATACTGACCACTACTGCCTCACAGATAACAATGGACAGGTACGTTCCGTAACGGGTTCATGACATCCACCGGCCGCATAGCTTGCCCCACCCCCTTTTCTGCAGTGGGTAGTGAGTGGGCTCAATTGAATGCGTCGTAGTTGACACTCCTGATGTAGACGGTCATGCATTTCGTGGCGTCCAAGAACAACATCGAGGTGGCGCGGCAGCTGCTGGAGAGCAAGCCGGCGGCGTCCACGAGGGTCCGGGACATGCGCGGGCAGTACCCGCTGCACCGGGCCGCTGCCGTGGGCTCCGTCCCCATGGTGAACCTGCTCCTCGAGAACAACAGCCCGCTGAACGCGACCGACATCGCCGGGTACACGGCGCTGCACCATGCCGTTGCTGAAGGACACGGTAAGCCTCGTCTAACACTTCGCGTGCCATATACTACCGAGTAGCAATACAACTAACTCGAGATGCCAGGGGATGCCGCCGTGGCTCTGCTCAAGGCCGGCGCTGAGGCGGATAAGCGAGATGCCGATGGGCAGCTTGCATTGGACCTGGCGCCAGACAAGGAGGTACGCCTCCCATTCTTTTCTTGCTATGCGTCTAGCTGGACGTCGGAGCTGACTGTCGTCGATCATATAGGTCCGCAAGTATATCGCGCGCGAGGCTGAGAAGGAGGGTATTGACATCGAATAGAGACATGGGGTAACCGATCAGACCCATCACGGGGTATTCTCGCCCTTTGGGGAACTAGATTGGCATTGTGAACATCACGACAGAGTTAATTATACCCAAAAATGACTACTTGAGCATCATCGTACGGTCTGGACCGAAACGGTTCGAGCCTGTTGCTTTCACTTTATCGTCCGCTCCACCAGGTCCCTGTACATGGCCTTGACATCTTCGACGTCAGCTCGCAGTTCCTCCACGAGTTCGCTCTTCTCGCCGAGCATCTCCAGCGTAGTCTGGTATCTCTCGTTGATCTCCGCCACTTCCTTCTCCAGGGACTCGACCCTACTCGCCGCCGCCTTACCCGCTTCAGTGTCCTTCATCAGCGTGACGATCTCTGCACGGGCTTCGTCACGCTGGCTGGATATCCTGGCGAGCTCCTCTTTGGCTGCGACCTTTTCGCTCTCCAGTCGGCGAATCGCAGCACTCATTCTCTCCACTAGCTGTACAGACGGCCCTGCGCCTACTGTGGACACAGACACCATGTCTTGTAGAACATTTTGCGGCGAAGCGGGTGTCTCTCCATTGTCAGTGATGTCATCTCTATCCAGCGGGTATGTCGAGGGGGAAGCGAGTGCTTCCAATCCACTTAGATGTTGTTGTGAATTACCAGACTGTCCTGACGAAGTGGGGATCGTCGACGGCCGGGTCGGTGGCTGGGCCGAGGGCCGGCGGAGCGATGACGGACGTTCACCGGGACCTAGATCGCCGTTACTAGAGGGCGCGGAAGGTTTGCGGAATTTTGCAGGGAAGCCTTGTAGTCCGAGGAATTCACTACTGAATGTCCTTTGGGGTGGCGATAATAAGGGCGACTCTGGCCTACTGTTGGTCCGGAGCGACGAGTTCGGGAGGTCTTCTAGCCACGGGCGTCGCTCTGTGTCCGCTTTCTCGGCCTTTTCCTTCAATGCGAGGCGCTGTTTCTCTACCTCAGCCTTCGCCTCAGCTAACGCCGTTTCCGCTTCTTGGGCCCGTTTGCGGTAAGACTCAAGTTGGCTCTGGTAAGATGAGAGGTCCTTTTGAACGGTCGGCAGCTGGTTTCGAGTCGATTCTAGCTCTTCTTCTTGTCGTTTAGCCCTAGTTGCCTGATAGACAAACGTTAGCATTCCGATACTACTAGTCCTTTTTGGGGAAAGGGGTTCTTACTGCCTCCCGAGCTTTCTTCCTCATTTCGGACTCCCGTCGCAAGGCTTCATCTCTTTCCCGTTCTAAAGCAGCCGCCCTAGCAACCAGGGATGCTTCTATCCCTTGCCAGTTCTCGCTTGCGACGGCATATTGGGTCTGGAGGGTTTCAATCTGGCGCAACAATTTGGCTTGTGCATCTCCAAGGGCGCCAGAGGATGTTTCCTCGGCTCTTACCCGGAAAACTTCTAGTTTGCTTTCCAATGCCTGGATCTCGCCCTTCAGATCTAACTCGACGGCACGGGTACGTTCTGAGGCACGATCTGCTTTCTCTTGGAGTTCGGCGGCCTGTCCCTTGGCTCGATCGGCCACCAAGTTCTTTTCAACCTTCAATGTTGCGACAGTTTCTTCTAGTTCATTAATGCGTTTCTGGGCGGTCTCCAATTGCTGATCGTTAGCTTTAGCAGCCATCGTCTTAGACCGGTCAGACTCCTCTTGTAGCTGGCGCTTAAGGTTAGCAATAGTGGTGTCTTTGGAGGATAGGTCCGTTCGTAGCCTCTCTAAGTCCCTTTGCAATTGATCTGTGAGTCTACGGGATTCGCGATTGGCTTTCTCAAGCTCATCTGCTTCTCGTGACCGTGCTCGCAGATAGTTCAGCTCGGTCTCGGCCTTTTGGCGCCATATTTTCTGTTCATTGAGCTCCTTCTCATTAGTAGCAAGCTGCGCCCTTAGCTTCTTGATGAGGCTTCTGTGTTTCTGTTCATTGCCTGCTAGCTTCTGGCCCTCCTCCATTAATTGAGCGACCTGTTGGTCCCTCTCGGCTACCTTCTTCTCCAAACTCCCTGTGGGCGCAGACGAGGCAGCTGACCGAGCAGTTTCTGATGCCTCACGGGCTAAGTATTGTAGTTTTGCCTGGAGGGCATCAACACGTTCAACGTGGCTATGCAGCTCTTCCTGATGCTGCGTCTGAGTTTCTTGTAAAGTCTTCTCTAGAGCTGCTACGCGCTTTTCGTAGAGCTCTAGGGCTAATAATAGGCCTTCCGCACCGGGTACCGAGTCCGTTGCGAGGGCTTCGGCAGTGGTGGCGGCAGTGTTGGCGGTAGTGGTGGCAGGGGTCGACGGAGATACATCATTCTGTGGTGGTGGTGGTCGCTCGCTCTGTAAGGAGGAGCGAGGTGTGTTCGCGGCTGATCTCGAGTTCCTCTCGTTCCTCTCGTTCCTTTCGTTCTTGTCGGGGTTTTCGTCAGCGGAGACGCTGATTCTTGGGTGAGTTGTATAATCGGGACTGGGCGCATCGAGGCTTGGGCGGGAGCTATGGCCTGGTGAAGTGGAAGCGAGATCGGAACTAGCTCTTGGTTCGGCAGCGGAGGAATTAGATCGTTGGGAAGCATGCTTAGCAGCAACAGCTCTCGCTAGTCTTTCTTGTAATCTATCATTGGCGGATTTGGAAGGGGTGGTCGAACGGGGAGGAGGTGTTGATGATATGGGCGTAGAAGAGGCGACAGTGGACGAAGGGGCAGTAGCAGAAGCGACAGGAGAAGGGCGCGTCGTTGATGTCGCCGACGTCGCTGCCGTCGCTGACGTCGCTGACGTCGCTGATGGATGACGACCGGCAGATTCCTCCTCTGCTAGGATGTTATCAAGACGAGCCTCGACACCAGCCACAGCCTGCGAAAGTAGAGAACCCCATCTCGATTTCTGAGGAGCGGACATTCTCCAACGAAGAAGAGGGGGGGGGGGGGGGGACAATAATAATAATCGTGATTATTTGGTGATGAACGAAGGGCTGTCTACAGGGCTGTTGTCTACCGGGCTGACTTAGGTACCTAATCTAACATATAAATACCTAGGTATATAAAGGTTTAATGAGGCTGAATCCCGTACAGAAAATCCGGATTAACAATTTGGCGCATGGCGAGACCAATCACTCGGTTAAGAGACTTTGGCATGTGCCACGATTACAGGTAAATCACACGAAGGCAGTGTTGGAAAAGGAGTGGAAGGATTAGAAGTAATGGTGGCAGTGTATAGAGAAGGTATAGGTAGTGACCGGGAACCTTATTAGGATTGAAAGTTGGCTGAGGTTGTCGTGTATATGAACGAACACCCCCCATATGTACATACATACGTACATACATACGTACATACATACACACATATATGTAAGTAACCGTGTCTTTACGCGGGCAAGAACGCAAAAAAGTAAGCCACCTAAGCAGATATAAGTATAAGTATACTTACAAGGTGCCCAGGTAAGTACCTACCTACATAGGTACATATAGGTATGTACGTAATAGAACCTGGGGGTATATATACCTAGGTACATACGCATCACACATACGGGATGGTTAAAGATCTACTCTACTACTCCATACCTTCCAAGGTTATCTTCACTTACAATATCTTGTAGTTGTTTAAAGCTGCTCTATAATGCACCTATATTCCTCTAAGTTAGGTACCTAGGTAGGTATTTGAGAACTTCGGATACCGAATCGAATTATAGGTTCATCTTTATGTAAGCTATTGGCTATGTACCTAGGTATCTGGGTAGACACTGTAGGTAGGCTCTCTTAACATATCAAATGTAAGTAAGTCCCTACGTCATAACTTTTCACTATGGTATTTATAAAGTAGATTTGTAAGATGTAGATGAAACGTTCCCGACTAACACCGGGTTCTAATGTATGAATTGAAGTAGGTAAGGTAAGCAGGCACCACTAATATCCAACGCTTGTGGCACATTCCTAACTCCGGATGTTCGGCTCCGACACCCAGTCAGTCTTGTCAGTCTCTTTTCCCACCCACTCAGAGATAAGGTAAGGTTTTTTTTTTCTCCTATTGTGGTGACGCTCCCTAGGTGAACCCAGACTGGACCAGCCAACACAGCCATACATAAAGATTCCCACCATCTCATCACCGGTGCTTGACTCCCTATTGGCCGTACCTAGACAAAGGATATCGACGAGCCGCTTTTTTGCCTGGCAACATATCACTAGCAAGGGAGGAGATATGGCCATACACAACCCCTTGGGGGCACTTAGCTTCCCCTATCGTGAAAGTCGCGAGGGCTTCTTCGGCACGAAGACGTCGACGCTGAATTTTTGCGAGGAGGTATGGTTGCCGAGTCCCCCGAACGCTAGCCCTTGAAGCCCCGAGAGCCTGACCAAACACCAGGACTATGCCATGAGTTATTGGTGCGCCGAGCTTTGCAACACCATCACCAATATCATATTCATATGGCTTGGTCTTAGGGGTGTCAGGTCAGCCTACCGGAATTCCCATCCGCCCATCTACATCGTTGCTTTCATAAGCTACGCGGTTGTCGGCGTGGGATCTACGTTATTTCATGCCACTCTCAAGTGTAAGATTGAGTGGCCGGACGTTGAAGTTTGACGATGTCATGCTGACACCTATGTTCAGATCCAATGCAACTCGTCGACGAGCTGGCCATGATCTACGCCACATGCTTGGTGTGCTTCGCCACCTTTTCTTATGGCAGATCTACTCTATTTGTTTATCTGTTGGGGACCGGCCTCACCGGCCTCGCATGGTTTATCACGGTGCGTTTCATCCCCCGTGTGAGCCCCTTTCACTCTCACTAATACTATGCCAGGCACGATACTACGATACCAAAGACCCGCAATTCCACCAAGATGCGTATGCGGTGTTGACAATGATCGTGCTTTTCTCCAACATGTGGATAATGGAGCGTACTGTCAGGCCCTCGCTACGACTGAGAGATCGAAAGAGAGCGCCAGGCTCGTCTGTCCCGCCCAGTCATGTCATACTGAAGGAGATGTGGCTTATGGTTGCAATCGGTAAGCGAACCAAGTTCATAATGCCTTATAGCGCCTGGCTCGCCGCTGATCGATGTAGGACTATCGATCTTCGTGGGAGGGTACCTGATTTGGAACCTCGATACTATATACTGTGAACAGATCCGCCGATGGAGACATCAACTCCAGCTCCCGTGGGCTGTTGTGCTAGAAGGCCATGCAGTACGTAACTCCCCTTCCAAAACTTGTGGCCCTGTGGCTGACGACTTGCAGTGGTGGCACTTGATGACCGGTTTTGGAGGTGAGTGCAACCAGCCTTCTTCCTGTATAGAGATACATCGACTATGCTTCATCTACAGAATCCGTGCTAACGCTTGGTCACAGCATACTACTACATAGTCTGGAGGATTTGGATATACCGTTGCCTGAACGGCGATGAAGAAGCCTACCGGCTCTATTGGCCGTCGGTGTTCATATTCCCAGATGTCGTAAGCGTTCAAGACTTAGAGAAGAAGAATGAGTAGATGGATGAGGTAGAAGCCGCACTGAATAGCTTAAAAGGGGGTGAAGACGGAAGCTAGGGGGGGTAGAAGATACCTGGCTTCTGTGCTATAAGGAGTTCGCGTTAGATGTTTATATCGCGCCTCTGAAAGCAGCAAGCATATACCATTATTCATTGCACGGAAATAAGCATACAGCACTAGACATCTCGGCATAACACGTCCTGGAACCCTTACTCATGCAATTGCAATTCTGAGGGCGGATTGGTTCAGTACGTCAATGAACAATTAGGATACATGATACATATCCCTAGAACAATGAAATCGAGCGATACTCCCGTGAAGTCATTATCTTTTTGGCAGCCCTGGCTGATAGCAGCTCACGTTCCGAGGTACCTACAATACCTAAGTAGGTACCTAGGCATCTACTGTAGTAGGTACATGACCCCACTATTTGTAAGTTTCTAGGTAGCTGGTTGGTCAAATCATTTCATTACATTACCTAAGCAGGTAGTAGCTACCTAGGTAGATAAGTACTTAGGTATAGCCCTACACCTCCTAACGGATAAACTGACAACCAGCTCATAGGGCCCCTCTATTAATGCTGTCAACTAACAACCTGGAATACAACTACCTACTTGTATCAACTTGTGACGACGCGCTTAAGTACGGGAACATCCCGGCTTTTCGTACACATACCAGGGAAACATACTAGAGATAAGGATAAAACTGCATCGTAAATATGTCTATCTCAAACGAGGCATTGCAAAAGGTGCGCAAATCTACGAGACCCGAGAACCCATTCTGTTAAAAAGCAAGTCATAGAGCTAGTAAAAAGATGCTGACGATGACTTGGAATCAATAGCTGCTGCGTGAGGTCGAAACGCAGGCCATTGCGGCACAGCAACAGATCTCGATCGTGAGAACGCAACAGGCTTCGAAGCAGCGCGAGATGCGAATGGCTCAATTGACTCGCACCGAGTTATCTACTCTCCCCACCGACACCAATGTTTTTGAAGGTGTTGGTAAAATGTGCGAACCCCGCGCCTAACCCCTTTTTCTTGCTTTGATGCCTCCCTTTTTTCCCCTCTTCCTTCACAAAGCCGATTAATTGAGACACATTTGGTTGGTCAGCCCAACTCACTGACTACGCTATCCTCCTGGTCAAGTGAACTAACTGGTGCGCGTTTATCGACAGGTTTGTATCGCTTCCCCTGACTGAGATGAGGGGCAAGCTGGACACCCAGATCAAGGAGTCAGAGGGCGAAGTGGAAAAGCTGGGCAAGAGGCTGCACTACCTGGAGGTTTCCCAGAAGAACAGCAAAGATCAAATCGACCGCATGTTTAGGGGCGGGGCTGCTAGCGCTTCTTGAAACGCTGAAAAATAGAGCAAATTACGAGGAATCACCGGCTCGGGGGAGTATGTTATTCGGTGTTGGGTCTCCAGCACCTTCTCATCCCTTTCCTCCTTACTCGAATTCATACCAGTACTCCACCCTACAGAAGCCCGGCACTCCACCCAGGCGCTTGCCCGCGGATAGGTAATTAGCTGGAGAAGAAGAGACATGGAGTTTCATCTGGTTGGGTCCGCTGGTTATTTGCGTAGTAAGAGAGTAGAGTAGGGGATCAGATTCCCATTCGGTTTGGATGTTGGAAACTCCTCTTGAAACAGCTCAAAAACAGACAAATATTGGGTGGCCGAGCCCGGACGTATGGAAGGAAATTGTGTTTCATCATGTAACCAACTACATAACCCAAACTGAATACTTGGTCGTACCGGTGACTTCGGCCATCATTGCCTATGTATAACACCGTCCGTTGAAGATCATGCTGTCACTAAGTAGAGGGCCCGTCACGGGACTATCTACGTAGGTACCTAGGTAGTCTCTGGCTGTCTGTTACGTGATTGTACACGTGATGATTAACGGGGGCAGGTGAGGATAAGCAAAGTAGGTGAATGGTGTAAGAGCGATTCTTCATTACCCCGCTATATAGGATCATCGATAACATATTGATTCGACATAAAGCGATGATGACTTTACTGTGGGGACTGTCCGAACGTTTGTATTAACCGCCCGGTGTCCCCCAATCATACTACTATTACAGATTTGGTATGCAACTATCCCTGACTAGGAAAGAATCAGAATACTTTCACCGTCCCAGACCACCGGTTCGGTATTTAAAATAAATAAAAAGACTTTTTTTACTGTATTAACGGTATCGACTGTCAGACTGTTTTATCGACTGGATCAGCTTGTTAATGTTCCTGCTGTATCACAATAGTTAATGAGTAAGAGTAAGACGTAGTACTTCTTTCTATGCCCTCTTTGCCGTCACATGTGAGACAGACCACGTCCTCCCCGAGTCCCCCATCACCACAGCGGGCGGGAATATACAAGGTCAATATGGTACATGTTACACCCTTGCTAGCTGGCTGCTTGGTGCGATTTCTAGTTCAGCCTTTTTTCAGCTGCGCGCTCTACTTCTACGAGTAGGTACATACTTCTCGAGGTTGTAAATAACCCCTTAACCCCTCTCAATCAGTTAAACGGCCCCAAGAGAGCCAACCTGGAACGGAGTCCTTGCCTATCAAGCACTAGTATGTCGGTAGTAGTGTGAAGTAGATAATCGACAACGAGAACCTTCGTCGACGGAGACGGAACAAGCGTCAACCTGCAAGCCTACCTGGCCTACATGGTATATTGGCATGGCATCTCACAGTAATACACATACCCTCACACCTAACTTCCGTCGGCATCGTCATCATAGGCCCTGATCGGTTCTGGCCCCCAACTTCCATACCTAAGTAACTGGTGCATATACGCATGGATACATGGATACGCATGTAGACGCATGGGTGGCGCTCTATATATATGCGAGCTATGTAGCGATGTACCCGAGGACAGGCGGTCAGATCTCAGGAATGTACCGCCTATGAAAGTATACGGTTATTTGCCCGGGTACAATACCCACAAACCCTTCGACACCGACATTGGCACTGATTGTTTCTTGTCGAAACCACAAATGCTAAGCATAAGGCCACGGCGGCCGCGACTCGAGAAGCAGAGAGCGCTTGCTCAGGCAAACCTTGGGGAACAGACGCGTAGAGGCCTGCCTCCTTTTAGGGTTCTATAAGTACATACTTAGGTAAGTAAAGGACATGTTGGCTTTTTTCTCTAATGACATGGACATATACGGGACACATACGGGACACATATCCACCTGTGGACAGGAGTGGACAGGACCAGCTGGCGTACATGGACTACTGTATGGACTCCGTCGTACTTGATTTGATGTGAGTGACCCAAGTTTCCACCTTGTCCACTACAGATTGAAGTGTCATATACTGTTCTACAGCCCGGTTAGCACGGCCTGGTTTGCATGGGAAAGTTTAGCCAAACATCTCGAAGAGGTATAGATACTACCAGGTAGGTAGGTAGAACTGGTAGATATGACTGTACTTTAGGTAAGTACTTGCTGACTTTGTACTATTTCATTATGCCCATACAAATTGAAGGCATACCTAAGGGATACTATCCGATACCTAAGATACCTAAGAATAAATATTACATGCAAGGTAACTGTATATGGAATGGTAGCGTATGGATACCCAGGTTGGCTGCATATGGTTTGGCTTGCATGTTGCTTACGAGAAGATGAATGGCTGGCTGTTCTTTCCCCTCCCCCACCCTCTTCTTCACTTAGTGAAACTGGCAGCAAAGACTGGCAAGAGTGACTTAACTGATTGACTGTAACTGATGACGGGGAAACTGAGCCGGTATCGACTTCCACTTTCCTTCCCCTTCCAACCCTTCTTCTAAAGTTCTTTCCGTCTTCCTCTTCCACTGCTTCTTACCTTTCCTCCCTTTTCATTTTTCTTCCTTCCTCCCCCCCACTTCCTTTCAAACCCCCTCCCCTCCAACCAATCCTCCCCATTCCCTCCCAAATCTCACCACCAGCTGAACTAACCAGCTGAATTGGTTTCCGAGGTTGCCTTCGTGTCTTCAGTTACCCAAAGACAACGTCGCATAAACTCGGTATTGGGATCGCATACTTTCCCGCTTACCATATTTTCGATACATATATATATATATATATATACCTATACATCTATACCTGTATATCCATCTATCTGTCCGACTACTTAGGTAGTACCTCGTAGTCATCATGAGTAGTAGATACTCTTCCGACGATTACTCGGATACAGAGATCCGATATGCGCATCGTCGGGCTCCCTCTCCTCGTCGCCCGGCTGTCAGCTATGTTGATGCGCCTCGTAACCGAGCTCGGCCTCAGTCCTGGGTTGATGACCCTCGCTTCTTGAATCCTAACACTGAATCTGATCGTCTTGTCGTCACCACACGGAGGTCTCACTCTCGATCTCGCTCCCAAGACCGTCGCCCGAGGTCCCCAGGAGTCCCTCCAGCAATCGAACCACCGAGAGCGGTTTCGCCACAGCCACCTGTCATCATTACTAATAACATCCACCACCATTCTGACCCGGATTCCGACTCTGGCTCCGATGCCTACTCCTATTCTCGCTCCAGGACCTCGCGTCATCGCCATAAGGCTTCCTCCTCCCGCCACCGACGTTCTTCATCGTCGAGTCGCTCCTCCTCTCGTTCCCGATCACATTTTGCGCAGCAGCAACTCGAGATAGAGAAGGCCCGCCTCGAGGAACGCAGGCTAGGCGAGCGAAGTGTGGAGAGTAGTCTCCGCGAGTATGAGCTCGAAATGGCTCAGAGGCAACTCCATGAAATCAAGCTCGCCGAACAGATTGAACGTGAGGAAAGTCGCCGGGATCGCTCCGCTAGAGAGGAATTTGAACTGCGTGAGGCCAAGCGCGAACTCGACCAAATCCGCGCTGCAAGACAGCGTGAGGAGCATGAGAAACACATGAGGGAAAATGCAGAAAGTGCTCGCCGTGATTTTGAACTCGAGCTAGCTCAGAAGCAACTCCAGGAGATCAAGCTTGCTGAGCAGATTGAACGGGAGGAGAGTCGCCGAGATCGCTCCGCCAGAGAGGAATTCGAATTACGCGAGGCCAAACGGGAGCTTGATAAAATCCGCGCTGCTAGACAGCGCGAGGAGCACGAGAAGCTCATGAGGGATAAATGGTATGTTCCCGTGCTGTGCCTAGAGGCCGACCCTTTCGCCTTCCTTTAAGTGTTGAAGCTAATTGTCTCGACAGTACGTATCTAAACCCGACCTATGCACTCTTCATCAGCCGGTGTCTGGAAGATAGGGTTCCACCCTGGTAAAAAATACATGCTGACTGTTAGCAGTTGAATTCGAGAGGCTTCAGGAAGAACGGAAAGCTGAAGAAGAGAAGAAACGCCGAGACAAAGAGGCTCGTGATATCATCGAAAGGTACAAGAGAGAGGAAGCCGAGCGCCAATTGAGAGAGAAGGCCGAGGCCGAAAAGCGCGAAAAAGAGTATCAGAATAAGATGCGGGAGCAACTACTCAAATCTGGCCTTAGTGAGAAGGAAATCAACGCCGTTCTCGAGGGCAAGAGAATCAGTAAGGAAAAGGAGGAAAAGGAGAAGAAACAGAAAAAGGAGAAGGAAAAGGAGACGGTGGTGGAGAGCCACACTCAGATCGTGGAGTACGCACCGGAATCTTCGCGGCCTACATACACGCGCATGGCTCGAAGGCATCTTTCCATTGAGACTTTGCGACAGTATAACATCGACTTCCAGATTGACTCTGTAAGTTCCTGGCCACTCTTACCCTTTTCCCTCTGACCTCGTCAACGCATGAGCCTAGCTAACCTCAACCGCGTCCAAGGACCCCGACTACATCCTGATCAAGAGATGGGTGCCGGAGGGCGAACAGGATATGCTTTGGCAGCATACCAGGCTCCTCCGAGAGCAGCGATCCTCTGGAAAGCTCGTCATGAGCATCGACGACGGCAAGAAGCACCGCCATAACCATCACCTGGAACCCGAGTTCCAGTGGGTTCGGAAGAAGGAGCGGAGAAGGAGCAAGTCTCCGAGTCTGCTCTTATATCTCGCCGGTGGGAGGCCAGCGTAGGTGGGGCAGTCGTGAAGGAATCAAGAAGGGTGGTTGGCGAGGGTATTTTCTCCGCTCATCTCGGGAATTTGACGATACAGGGGAATATACCAGGCAGAATCTAGTTGCGCACATAGGATTTTTGCGAATATACCATGGAGGTAGATCAATGAATAATGAGTAGACCATTTATGTACGTGCGCATGATGTCTTCGACAAGCTGGCCCGTGAAATCACGAGATGCAAAGGTGAGAAGAGCCCTCCTAAGAATGGAAAATGGGGAGAAAAAATCTGGATGAAGAGAGAGCTTTTATAATACTGTTGATACATGTCCCCATATGCGCCGTATATAAATGCATCCAGGCCCATATCACAAGGGGGATTATCTCCAACAAATCACCCACCTAGATATGATTCGCCCGAGAGATATGATGAGGTGAGTGAGCAATTAGTCTCTATTTCCGTCGAATGCCCAATTAGTTCTTTGTTCGTATATTCATATATGCCGATCAGCGGTGGCGGCGGTGGCGCGACGGCCACCAGTACTGCTGAAGGTGGACTCGGCCCTGCGGACGAGTTCCTCGTAGAGCATCCAGGCGAGGGCGGAGCTCAGGGCCTTGCGGGCCATGCGGAGGGCGAGGCCGTCGTAGAGGGAGCGGATGCCCTCCTCGGTGACCATGCGGCGCGCCGCGTGCGCCGTATTCCGATACCGCTGGGGCTGCAGCTGGATGCGCGTCTTCACGGCGTCAAACGGGTTCGACGCGAATGAGCACGTCGCCCCCGCCAGCGCCCCCGACCCGAAGTTGATCGTCGCCGCCAGCGAGCTCCTCATCCCTCCTCCTCCTCCCTCACCGCTTCTCCCGTCGCTGCGGCTGTCATCGCATAGCGCGCTGAGCCGCTTCTTGAACTGCTCGTACGTGAGGACGTAGAGCCCGGCGTAGGGGGCATCGCGGGCAGCTGTGGCGCCGAAGCCGGCGAAGAACCCGGCCAGCCGCTCCGTCCGGTAGATGTCTCGGGCGGCGCCGGCGATGGACCGGTACGAGTACAGGTTGGACTCGTAGCGCACCTTGATGACGGTCAGGGGCATGAGGATGAAGCCGGCGAAGGCGCGGGCCGTCGCGCCCGCTAGGAGGTTCGCGGTGTTCGAGAGCTCCGGCAGGGAAGAGGAGTGGCGCGCTGCGCCGTCAGGCGTCGCCGCCGGCCCCGTAGCCGCGGTATTAGCTAGCGGGAGTGAGGAGGCGGCGTGCTGGCGGATGGTGTTGAGGGAGGTGAAGTAGATGGCGGAGCCGAAGCCGGTGCGTAGGGCGGAGGGGACGGTGCCCCGCCAGAATGCCGACAGCACGTTTGGCGACGCGGCGATGTCCCGCACCGCGGACGCGATGGAGTGCGAGCCCGACTGCTGCACACGCGTCTTGAGCAGGTCGATCGGCTGCAGGAGCACAGCCCCGAATACCCCAGCGCCTAGACCGGCTGCAAAGTGGTAGTAGGCTGGTTGGTGGAGCCGGGCGAGAAAAGGAAGAATGTCAGCCAGTATACACCTACGGCCCTGTCTGGATAAAAGGTGGCTAGCTGGACGGAACGAAGGTTTCCTTCTTCTACTTACACGACGAGGAACCCGAAGACCTGCCACCGCCGCGAGGGGCAGCTGTCGACATTTCGACTCGGATGGGGTTAACCCCCTCGAATCTTCCTCCCTGGTAGTTTTGGCTTGACCTTCAGCCCAGATAGACAGTCAGACAGACAGACCGGATAAGGATGTGCTAAAGTTCCCGAGCAGTCTTCTTGGGCCTAGCGCATCCGTCTTGAATATGTGAGGCGCTTGAACCATGCCCGAGCGCAGCAGCACTGCGAAGCGCCTTGAGTAGTGAAGCACCAAATTCTTCTTCTCGTTGGTCACAGGGTGTTCGACTTCAGGCACGCAGGAGTCGTTAGCTGCTTATGCGGGGCTCATGGTTTCCATTATGTTGGTGGTCAGAGTCCGGACTTAGTATAATTAGCCGACCGCCCGTGGATCTATCCAGTTCCTGAGTTTGATGTCGTAAATGTTGTTGAGTGGGATAGAGCGGGACGAGACGGAGGAGGGGGCGGATCCATTCAAAGTTGAGGCTCTCATTTCACACTCCAGCTGCTGACTTTAGAGCTCTAGTCTGCTATAAAATAGTCTAGTGCAGCGCGGCACTGTCGGCCTTTGTTGTGGCCGAACACGCTGATGTCATAACTGCGCAAGTAGGCTTGCAATTGACAATTTATAGAGTTTAGCTTTAAGGGGTAAAGTAACTAGGTTAATCACAAGAGGGTTTGTCGTTTTTAGGTGTGAAGATATATTGGCCTTTAACTTCTTCGATGGTTTTTATTGAGCTTCCATAAAACGTTAACTTAATATGAGGAATTGTCGCCAAATACCACTTATCGCTCAACTTCACGGTGTAGGCGACCGACCCCCTTAGGTATTTGCTTTCAATTGATTAATCTTGACGATACGTGCTGGCTCTCGCTCCTGGCGTAGCAAGCCGTTAAACCACGACTCCCACGAAGAAAGGCATCGTGGGATTTGTTATAACTCATCAATCTACTTCATAGCCCACATCACGCTTCTGTTGGAAGCTCTGGCGTATGTCTATCCTTTGCTCCGACAATCGACTCGAGGCGCCCGGCCATAAGTCGATGTCGTTTTACCACCTCAACCCACTCGGCTTCTGCCTCGTCCCCTACATCCACGCTTGCTAGCAAGACGCCGAAGTCTCCTCCGAGGCGGCCAAGACTACCGGCACAGTAGAGAACTTGAGTCAGGAGACTGTCTCGTGTTGGCTGGTCCTTGACATTTGGTAGGTACCGCCGTAGGGTCTCCATGAGCATGTTGACGAGATGGAGGGGAAACGTCGACAGAGCCGACGGTAGCGGCTGGAATGGGTCTTCTGGGCCGGTATCTTGGGCGCCGCCCTGTGCATCCCGGGCCGTGGAGGAACTGGGGAATATACTCCGGAACATAGACACTATGGCAAAGCTCTGTTCTCTGAAGATTTCTATGTAGCGCTTGAGATAACGTTCGGACTGCTGCCCCCCGGACCACGCGCTCCCCGCCGCTCCTGACTGCTGCTTCTGCTTCTGCTGCTGCTGACGTAACCTTTCTTGGTCTGCTAGCTCGCGAAGCGGCTCGAGAGCGCTTAACATGTTAACCAGGGTCGACAGGCGACAGACGAGGAAGAGGGCTCCTAGCCCCCCACCGTTACCGGTAGGACCAGTGGGGTCCAGTTCGGGCATGACCCTCCTTAGCCAGCTGGTAGTCCTTAGAGCGGAGGCCAGTTTCAAACCAGGAGAACGCAAGCTGGAGATTAGATTGCCGGCCATGGTCTGCATGGCCTCGTCGGCCTGAATCGACACGGAATTGACCAAGGGCGACTCAACGTAGAGTGCGTGAAGGCGTCGGATATGTGCGTTGAGATCTAGGGCGGATGTATAGTTGGCGGCGGATGTGGAAGCACCAGTGGTAACAGCGCTTGATAACAGAGTAGGGAGTTCAAGCACATCGACCAAGCGCTCAATGTTCCGTGACAACAACAAGGCTTTTTTTCGGGAATCGAGAAGTTGGTTCTCCGCCGACTTATTGTAAGTGCTTGAAAACCGCACAGCCTCATTGTCCAGCTTGGGGATGGCGCTGGATAGGTCGGCAGTTGATGTTGCGAGAAGGGGAAGAGCGGTACTAAGGTTGGAATGATGAGATGCGGAACCGATGATGGAACGGTGGGAGCGTTTTGAGAGGGCTTGTAGTGAAAGTAGAAGGGAGTGTGAGGATTGAGCCAGTGATTGTTGCTCAGTGTGCTCAACTTGGGATAGGGGCATAGATGCGAGTTTGGAGAGGTACTCGATGGCAGAGGGATCAGGATGAGATGTAGCCCCCTGGGTAGCCCCCTGAGAGGGGGTATGGCTTCCATGATCATCATTTTGGTGGATACCCAGAGCTGTTGGCGTTGGCTGCGCCAACAGCTCATAAAGTAGGTCGGCCATGAGGACCGTTGCGTTGCGCGGTAGTGGTGGCGGTGATGATATCTACCTGGGTAATAATGATGGTATTGGTGTGGTGGGACCGTGGGACTCTGTCACCGGACGACAAGACCAGTTATCAGTATGGCTTGGCCTACCACGGCAACACTGCAAACGATTTTATGGTTTACGGTTCTCTTTCTCCAGAGACGAAGAATGCGACCGCAGCTTTCTAGAACCGGGCGCTCGACTTTCGACTGGACGTGATTTATCATGTGGCCTTTTCCAAGGTTGACATTTATTCTCTGGAAATGTTGAAATATGAAAGTATCGAAGCAATGCATATAAAGTGGCTACATGCGTACACTGTATGCAGTTGTACACATGTCAAAGGCTGAAGGGTCCCTCCATTTCTTTTGCAGGTGGTCTCGAGGCCTTCCATACAGCAACACCTGGACCTGGACAAGGTTGCGTCACAAGCTGACAGTTTTTAGTGAGCCTGTCTTGGTAAGGGGCCCTGGAGCCAGAGTTTAGTGTAAACCTTGGAAGTATTGACTACCTAGATCTTAGGTACCTAGGTATCTAAAGGTGCTAGCAGTGTTAGACCGGATACCACCCATTTCCAGCTTTTCCCTACTATCTCTACCTAGGTAGGTACTTGAGTACTATTCATATACATAAATACTACCCAAAATAAGTACTGTGTACCTAATGATGAAACTCCCCCAACAGAGTTGCTCAAGTGTACCTACCTACCTGCCGCTGATCACCTAAAGTCACGAACACTTGGAACTTCCCAAAAAACAACTCCCGTATGAAGAATGAAGGAATAAAGTCTAGCAGCTGACCTTATTCCGGTTTCTCTTATTTTTTTCTTTCTACTGGCCTTTTCCTTTCCTTAGCTACCTATAAAATAATTATACTTCATTAAGGTCATTCCCGAGGTCGTATTTAAGCTAAACATCCGCATGCTTTCTCTCCTTTCTCTCTCTCTGTCTTCCGTTCCTTCTCTTTTTCTCTAATTACAACTTGAACAAATCCAGTCAAGTAGGATTATCTCGTCTTTCCTCGTCTCGTCGTGTCTTGTCTTGTCTTTGCGCGGCCTCTTTCTCCCCCAAGTCCCAAGTCCACGCACTCACTCGCCTTCCCTCCCCTCCCTCCCCTCTAATTCAACAGGCCGTCTACTTTATAATACACGCCTTCTCAACAACGAGCCCACCCACCTCATCATCATTATCATCACCATCATCATCCCCCTCCCCTATTATTAATTAATTAATCAGTATCCTACCGTCCTCATGAAGGATCCATTTCCCATCCCGCCAATACCGGCTCTCACTAAAGCTGTCCAACCATGGGCCGACTATTTCAACCTACCTACCCTTCCTCTTCATATCCATGAGATAGTCCTAATAGCCGCCTTCTATCAGCTTGTCGGCCGCGTCATATCCCCCCTCCTCTCCAATTGGTTGTTCCCTGCCCAATACAACGCTCTGTCTAGGAGGAAGAGGTTGAACTGGGACGTCCACGTCGTCTCCCTTGTCCAGAGTACTACTATCAACATTATAGCACTATGGGTCTTGCTCGTCGACGATGAACTGGCCCAAATGGACTGGCAGGAACGCATCTGGGGATACGACGGTGCTTCCGCCATGGTTCAGGCTCTGGCTGCTGGTTACTTCCTCTGGGATCTGATCATCACTGCCTCCAACATCGATATATTTGGCCTCGGTATGCTTGCCCACGCCGTTAGTGCTCTGCTCGTCTATTCCTTTGGCTTCGTAAGTCTTCTCTTTGCTCTTCCCCTTCTGTCCCGCTTCTTTGTTCCTTGTTGCTCTTCTGACCTTGTCCGATCTCCTACTCTTCTAGCGTCCATTCGTCAACTACTATAGCTGCAACTTCATTCTCTGGGAGCTCTCTTCTCCCTTCCTCAATATCCACTGGTTCTTCGACAAACTTGGCATGACCGGTACTAAACCCCAGCTATACAATGGTATCGCCCTCATCGCCACCTTCTTCTCCTGCCGCCTGGTCTGGGGCACCTACCAGTCCTTTCTCGTCGCCCGGGACATCTGGACTGGTTTACATAATGAGCCGACTGTTCTATCACTCACGACGCCACTGCACGATGGTCACAACGCTACCTTGCCGACTCAGTACTCATCGACGATGCAATACGTTACAGCCTCTACCGGTGTGCCCTGGTGGCTGGCTGCCATCTACGTCGGGAGCAACATGACCTTGAACTCGCTGAACTTCTACTGGTTCTTTAAAATGATTGATGCCGTACGCAAGCGCTTCGATCCCAAGAAGAAAGACGCCCCGCCCAAGGAGGAACCGGCCGAGATCAAGGACGTGGAAGAGACCAAAGGTGTGACTACCGGCGTAGATGGCTCTGCTGCTGAGTTCAAGTTGCGCCCGCGTCGCGGTACCCTCGATGCCCTGCTCGACGGGGAAGAAACGGAGACGCCACCTCCCACCTGATCTCCCACCCAATCCAGTTTATGACCATGACGACAGTCTTATGGTCAACGTCCTTAGCCGTTCCGTATACTCGGCTCCGCTAGGCAGATCCCTTTGATTCAGGATGGACCGCCATTAGTTACCATTGAGGGGCTACCTGCCTATCTACGTAACCCCTTACCTACATCCCTGCTTTCAGGGTAGGGCCCGACCTACTCCCGGGCCCGAACACCACACCCCGTGTTTCCAGTAGATACGTGAGGGCTCGAACACGCGATGTTCAAAGTAGATGGATGGGGTCGAGAAGTCGCAGAGCTACCCGCTGCTAAGTGGAAGTTTGCGCGACCTTAGGCGGCACATGTAAGTGGTCATTAAAGGAGGTAGGCAAACAGCACAGCTCCCGACCACGCATAGTGCGACTACTACCGGCTACTGCCTGGTAGTGAGTTGTGGGTTTGCGCCCCGTGCCCGGCTTTTTTGACAGGATGGATCTTCTAATGGCCCGGGCCGGAGCCCATAGGACGGATGATGCTCAAAGCCCGTATATGATGAATATATATATATATGCCGTACGAGACCATATAATGAATTGATTTTTTGCTCTGACCTGCATCCACCCAATGTTGCCCCTCCCTCCCCCTTATCACTCCAGCGTAAGCGGGTCTCGTCGGGTCACACTTCTACATTTCTATGGCTAGTTAGATGAATCATGAAATGCGTTGTTATTCTTTTATAGTATTATTTTTTGCGAGCCCTATCATCCTATGTCCCTAGGTAGTTATCACCGGTCTCGGAATGCTTTACTCGAGAAGATCAGGGGATACCATGCGGCAGGAAGAGCGGGAAAATGCATAGAATATACGTATATATATAAACAGATTACGTCGCGAAGGCTATGTATGTAACTATATATATGTCCATATATATGTTCAAGGAATCCACAGGGATTAATATGGTAGTAGTAATAGTAGTCCGAGGCACAACACGACAACAATCAATAATATCTTGTCACTTCCTGTGAAAAGTTCTTCGGTGACGAATATACATCCACCCATCCATCCACCCATGAAGGCTGCTGCATCTTCTATAGCCAGCCGCTTCGGATCAATCCTTCTGCTTCTGTCCAATAGTAACAACGACGACCGCTCTCATCCCTATCCCTACCCCCATTACCTGTCCCCGCCTCCCGGCCCAAATCAAACGAGCTTGTACACTGCCGCAGGGCTGGACTCTGAACAAAAAGCTGACCTACACTCTCTCTAATACGGACTGCCACCACATAACAGGAAGCCAGACCCAGGACTCGCTCTGATGGCAAGTTTTGTCGTGATGCCATCGTAAGCCATCCGTAGAGGCGACAACGGATAGAAACGAGGTAATGGTGGGAAGAACAGCGACAGTGAAGCTCCTCGTTTGTATAGCGCGGACAGCTAAGATATCGGAACGCCCTATCTCGGCGCTATCTAGGAACCGCCCAGGCTTCCCAAACAGGGCGTGCAGGGCCTCTACGCATACACCCAAAGCCAAACCGGCCCCGGTCATGAGCTTAGAAGCCAAAGGGGTTTTGTGGAGCTGTGAAGAGTAGTTAGAATCTGGTACAAATGCGGATGTCCTATGGAAATTTGAGTTAGGACAAACAGATGGAGGGTACTTACTGGCTTGTGATAAGTTGGCACGCCGGCCGGTCGGCTGGGGCGCGATTTTGTCCGAAACACCGAAACGGACGGGGGGTGCGGGGCCTGTCTTCTGTGGTTGGAGGGGCGTGACAGGCGGCGGAAGGGAGTTTGTGCTGTTCAAGTTGGGGTTGGGGCTGAAACTCTGCCCGACACCGCCGAAGCCCGTCTGCTGAGGCTGCTGCAGCGGGGGCATACTGGTTCGCTGCGGTTCAAGCGGTGCCGGTAGGAAGGAGTTGACGCCGGTTTGCTGCGGGAACTGCGGGACGGCATTGAAACCGGTGGGCTGGGTTTGGAGGGGAGCGAACTGCTGGGGCCGCGGGTCGCTAAACGGACTCTGCATCTGCGGCGCTCCCGTCATCATTGGCTGCATAAACTGCGGGGCCCCGAAGCCAATGTTGGCACCCGTATTGTATGGCATCATGCCTTGCCCAGTCGGCTGTGGTTGGAATCCACTCATGTATTGTTGCTGCGCCCGTTGTTGATTTATTTCGTTCAGGCTCTGTCCCGGGGGCGCAATGCCCGTCATCTGAGGCTGCAACGGTGGTGGCGCGAAGCCGCTTTGCTGCGCTGACTGCGGTGCTGACAATGGGCGCGACGGTGGAGGCGGCATGAGCGCACCTTGTGTTCCCGTCATCTGCGGCGGTGTTGGCCTCTGCCGGCTCCCGAGGCCGAGGTTGAGCGGTTGAGCCGGCGCCACTGAGCCCGTAGGCATAGGCTGTATCCCGTTCTGCGGCTGGCCGAGGCCCGTGAAGAACGCTGGCGAGGCACCTGTAGGTTGAGGTTGGACGGTAGCTTGCGGTTGTGCCTGTGGTTGAGCCTGGGGCTGTGGCTGGGGTGGCGGGGGTGTCGGCTGAACTTTCGTCGGCTCGAGGGGTGCCTGGAGTAAGGAGAGGTCCTGCATAGCCTGTGTTGGAGGCCGCTGAGGCTCGGCTGGTTTCGGCTGGGTTTCCGTAGATGGAGCCGGCTGGGCCTGGGCTGCCGGCTGCTTGGACGGCTTGACTTCCCACGCGTCATCGTCAAAACCATTGGCACTCTTGTCGGCGGACTTGGACTGGTTTGTGGCAGACGGTGAATCATCACCGTCCTTCTGTTGGGAGAATGCCTTGGGGTCAATGGTGTCGTTGGTCTGAACAGCTGGTGAAGGCCGGCCCTTCCGCGTATTGTTCCGGAGAGTCCCTCCGGGACCAGAAAATAGACCCCCTTCCGATCCATCACCATCGTCACCACCCTTCCGCTTGGTGTCGCGTCCAAACCTTTTATCCAAGTAGCGCATGACTTTGATTATATCACCTTCCCGCAAGCCGAGATTGCGCAGCACGGTAGCGTCAACATCAGGCAAAACGCTCTCGTCCATGGAATCCTTAGCAAACGCCTGTGCATAACGTTCACAGAGCCCGACCGCGACCTCGCAGGACAAGAAGAACTGGAACCAGTCGTAATCGGATTTCGGTGGTTCGACTGAAGCACCAATCTTAGACGCATCCCTCGAGGATGAGCTGGCCTGTGCCGCTTTGGCTCGCTTCACCTCGGAAAGAGGCTTTTCTTCGTCGAGCGACCTGTTCGTAACACGTTCGACATACTCGATGTCCTCGATGGACATCTTGGCAATGGGAACAGCAATCTTGACGCCGTTCATCTTGTGAAGGTTGATCTTCCCATCCTTCAGACCGATGAACTGTGCCTCGACGCTGAAAGACTTGGACCGGTCGGTCCAGGTTCTGACCTTATTTATATCAGGTTCTGTGGCCGTAGCAAATTAGCATCACATCGCGGCGACAATAAATAGCGAAGAATCAAAACTCACTAGACTTTTGACCATGAGACCGACTGCCTTCAGATCGACCGTTTTCGCGTTTGTTTCGCTGTTGAACAGAATGGTTACCACTGCCCGTAGCTGACAAACTACTCTTCCGTTTAGGTAAACGCATTCCAGGTCCTACCTCTGCTGCCTTCTGGTCTCTCTTGACAGCCTCCTTGAAAAGGCGCTCTTCGTCTAGTCGATTTTGTGCGACGGTGGACATGCCGGCGCTGGTGCCCGACAACGCAGGTGCCGGGGGTAAGAAGTCGATGACTTCGATGTAACTGCTGGGTACGACGCCCTCTCGGCCATTCTTGACACGGCGAACCTGCCACCACTCTTCACTCTTGGTGTCGTCGATCACGGTCACCTCATCGCCAGCCGCCACAGTAACTTCGTCATCGCCTTGTGCCATGAAGTCGTAGAGAACCTTGCCCTTCTTCTGGCTGCTCTTGCCGGTGCCGGCCAGAATAACCTCACGCAGGCCCTCGGCCCGGGTAGCGCCGGCTAATTCGCCGAGAGCCATCACAATTTCCTCGGCGGTGTCCTTGGCGCCGGCGTGGAAGTCGATGCTCTTGCTGGGGCGAATTAACTCTAGGAAAACGTGTTTCCCTTCTCTCGAATAATGCGTCATCTTCTCGGCCGTCCATTCCTGGGTGGGACCATCTTGAGTGCGCTCATAGGCGATCAAGATGACGCCGGTTCTCAGGTTGATACCCAATGTCGTGGGCATCTTCTTCTTTTTGCCCATGACGGAAACCATCTCGCTAATGTTGTACATGTGAAACCCGCCCGGAACCAAAGCGGTAGCAGGGGGAGGCTGAGAGGACTGTTCATTGCTATAGTCGTAACGACTGGAGGACCGCTCGGGAGGAGGGGGCGACTTAATGGACTGATCGTTGGATATGGTGGACTGAGATCTAGGACGGGCGGGAAGTGCAGGACTTGGCTCGGCATCGGATTCCGAATACTGTCTCTGGCGCGGGGGTACCTTGATGGGGGGAGGTGTTGAGACCTGTGCAGAGGAGGCAGAGGAGGCAGCCCTCCCTTGCATAACGCCGGCTAGAGCGGAAGCCGGACCGGGAGGCGGCGAGACGGGACTTGTTTCAGTTACCGAAGGATGACGATCGGGAAGAGGTGGGCTTTGTGGTTGCTCCCGTTGAGCAGGAATGGTAGGGCGCGAGGGAAGGGTTGGGGGCGGCAGCGGTATGGATGGAGCAGCGGCAGGTTCGGGTTCGGGCTCGGGTTCGTGCTCTGGCTCGTATTGTGGTTCAGCGGCTCCCTTGTCACTCATATCAATGTAGTTGGCGGGAACGAAGCCATAATCCCGGTTGAACCCGGCAAGAATCCAGTCGGGATCCGAAGTATCGTAAATCTGTAGCTGGGCATCTTCGGCAAAGGAGAGTTCTTCGTCGGTCTGTCTCGTATATTCGTAAAGGGCACGGGCTCGGGCGACAGGTTGGGCCTGATATGAGCGAGTGTGTGTGAGCGTGTGTGAGCGTGTGTGAAGTGTGTGTGGGGATGGATCAGATCAGGAATATAAATGAATTAATTACCTCTTCAACGTAATTATTCGGGATGAGACCAACAGGCTCGTCATCCTCGTCGGCGCTGGCCTTCTTCTTTGCTTTCCACCAGTCATCCTCTTGGCTCTTTTCTAGTACATAGAGAAGGTCGCCTTCACTGATGGTTAACTCGCCCTCGGATTGTGGCGCATAATCGTAAAGGGCCTTGTAAATGCCAAGAAACCCCATGGTGATGATGATGGAGGACTATGGATAAATTTATCGATTTTGACAGGATGGCGAGATCGTGGTCAAGATGGAGAACCTTGATGACGGATACAGGATGACGGATACGGGATGACGGATACGGGATATGATGCGGTGCAGATGAAGGAGCAGCGCGGTATAATTCGGGTCTGTACGATACGGGACGATATACGATACGGTACGGTTCGGTACGGTTCGGTAGGGTAGATAATAAGTAGTAGATAATATGGAATAGTAGATGATGATATGCCCGTAAGTCCCGCTAACTAACTCCCTATGAGGCAATCAATCGCCCAGGGTAGAACAGACAAGCAGAGACAGACAAGCAGAGACAGACAAGCAGGCTGGCAGGCTGGTAGGCAAACAAACAGACAAGAGAAGATGAAGAAGTAAAGAAAAAAATAATAATAATAATAAAAAAGGAAAAAAAAAAAAAAAAGAGAGAGAGAGAAAGGAGTTCCCAAAGAAGCTTTCCTCTCCTGCCTGGTAACTTCTTTTTTCCTTTGATAATAATCGCGATTTAATCTACGACCATGACATGGAGCGGAAGCGGAAGCGGACTTTTGAAACCAAATTAAATATCGTCGGATCTTCGGGGGTGGGCGGGATACGAGACGAGAACGATAAACACCAGCAAGCTACTACTGTAGGGACATAATCAGAAGACAAGGATGGGTCGGGACGATCGATTGGATTTAACGATTTACTTAAGTTGCTGAAAAATGAGGAAGAAGATGCTTATACACACACACATATACACACTTACACACACACGCCTGAATGTATGTACTAGACAGCAAGCGAGCGAGTGACGGGGTGATTTTCTTTTCTTTTCCCTCTTCTTAAAAAAAAACGGGAGAAAAGAAAAAAAGGGGGGAAAAAGAAAAAAGGGATGGGTGTCGAGATTGTACGTCCTGAATGGATTTCTTGGGTTTACCTGACAATGTCAAGTGAGGGTGAGAGTGAGAGAGATGTAATGTAATAATGAAGAGGGCTCAGTGCTGCCCCGGGTCCCCCAATTATGACCATAGTATGTAGGTATGTACATATAAGGTATAAGTGGGTAGACGATAGATTATATGTATATATCCGATTAGGCTCTGTGCAGCTGAGTACCGACGACGGATGACCTTGCCCCAATTCCCCTACTTGTACGTAAGTACATACTTCCAAGATACACACGGTCTTATAAGTGTCCCGGTACCTACAGTATGGAAGCAGTACACATATGCGCAGCTTCACAATTAAATCGAAAAAGGGGGTATTTCCCATGGACACTTCATTAGGTAGCTAATGCAAAGCACACAATTATACCAAAATACGCAAAAATAGTTATGAAATCGAGGTATTATCCGAATGGATCAATTTCAAGTTGAGTTGTTGGTTTGTTCGTCTGTCTATGTCTAAACTAGACTATACCAAAAAATTTAAAAAAATTTAAAAAAAAAAAATTGCCGCCCACAAACCACTCATCTCGGCCTTTCTCCCCTACTCTTCCTACGAGTGCTTTCGAGAAGGACCCGCATCATCTGACTCCTGAGTCGAGCTGAGGCGTCTACTATGCCGCCTCGATGCCCGCGCCATCATCCCCGGAACGTACCTCGGTTCGTGGCCGGAGAGGTGCATGTCCCTCAGCGCCTCCGTCGGCCACGACGGCTCCCGCTGCGGCATGATCTGCGGCGAGCTCGTCACCCCCGCGAACTGCCCTCCTCCGTATTGCCCGGACAGGTGCGGGCTGCCGCTGACATCTCCATGTATGAATCCCGGGCGGTGGCCCCCCTCCGTCTGCTCCACGATTTGCCCGCTGTACGCGTTCGACCCCGCGTATCCCGTTCCGCTGACCACGTTGGTCTTGAGCGACGACGTGGGCGAGGGGGGCCCCGGCGCGATGTTGGGGTAGTGCTCCGCCACTTCCTGGTAGGCCCCCAACATCTCTGATGGCGATGTATATCTCGAGATCCTACAAGATTTCTTTCGTCAGCATGTCACACTTGGATAAGAAGACGACGCTCCATACATCCGATGCTCCTCCACCCATGTATGGTGCCTGAACTCCTCCCTCCGGTCCGGCACGTTCGTCTTGATCATCTTGTTCCCCTCCTTGCCCGGGAGATTGAAATTCTCCCCCAGCCACTGCTGCTTGATCGAATACTCGTAACCGCTCTGCTTGACCGAGTTTTTGGCTAGCTCGCACATGTCTACTGCGCTCAGCTTGTAGATTTGGGCCGCCACGGCATACTCTTCCATCAACGGTTCCTTGGTAAAGGCAAACTGAAGTGGGTCGTCGGTTGACAGAGACACATTGAGCCCACGCCTGAAATACTGGTAGAATGGGTTTCTCTCATATGTGAGGAACAGCGCGTTGTTGCTGAGAGGTGACATGGCAATGCCGATCTGTTCCAGGTAGAATATGTATTGCAACAGAGGCACCTTTCTCAGAAGCAAACCGTGACTGATGCTATGGCAGCATAATACCGCAACTGCTAGATGTTCGCTGTCTCCCGCCTCGCCGCAGTGTGGCCGGAGTACGAAAGTGTTAAAACCCCGCTGTCGACGCCAGGCATTTAGAGAGGCCATGTTCGCGAAGAGATAATACTGCCAGTAACTGTACGGAGGGTTCTGTTTAGAATTCCACTCCTTTGGCACCGGGAACTTTCTGAACAGACGGCGCTCGACCTTGCTCTCATCATCTACACTATCAAACCCGATAACTCTTTGCAGGAAAATGTGAAGTTTGGGGTGGCTCTCGGGGTCTTTGGTCACCTCGAAGAGGGGCTGGAAAATGTTCTTGACAACTTGCTCGAACGATTCCACTAGGTTAGATGCCTTAAAGACATCATACAGACGCGGGATTTGGATCAGCCATCGAACGTTGTGAGAGAAGAGCTTATTATCGACCACCCATGCGGCCAGCTTATCCCACTCGTCCAAGGATCGGCCATAAATGGAAATCCGCCATTCCACCATCTGATACTTGCTCGACTCGAGATCAGCGATGACTTCTTTGGTGATCTCGGCGAGGTATCGGCCTTGGATGTGGTTGTCTGTTTTCAAGAAGATCGTCCGAAGACGAGATTCCCCGATAGGGTTATACTTGAGGTTGAACTTGTCGAAACGATGAAAAGAATCCTTGTGAGCCTATAGAGAGAGAGGTTAGCTGGTTACCATGAAAACATGATAAGAGCTGCTGCAAGGAACTTACGTGCATGTCCAGGGTATCAATACTTAGGTCATATGCCGTCAAATTGATGCTTTGGAAAACTTGCGCGAGTGTCAAATACTTCTCGTCGCGGTACAACACAACTTCCTCGGGACACTTCTTCATCTTGCTTTTAATGAAGCGCAGCAGATGTTTCTGATTCATACAAGCAGAATGATGTACATGAGTGTCGACTTTCCTCACATTGTAGAAATCCCTATGAGGAACACTTTTGGAGTCGGCGGTCTCCTGGTATTCATTGAGCAGCGAGTAGAGGTTATATTTTGCTTCCAGGTACTGCAGACGGCGGAACGCAAAGCTCTTACTGGGTCCATCAGAAGAGATACTTAGGATAACTTCAAGATCCAGGTAATAATCTTTAATAGTTGGAACCGCGACGACGGGGGTATTAGCCTTGTCAGCTTCAGCGTTCTCAAATACCTGGAAAACACCATTTTCGTCGAGGCGAAACGTGAATTCACTGGCTTGGGGAAGCGGTGTCAGGTCGTCCATGTCGAAGTCTTCGCCAATGTCGTGGCCCTGCTTGCGCTTCTTAGGCGTCTTCGTAGGCTCGGCATCGGGTCCGGCAGGAGCTTCGGCCGTTCCCTGAATCGCGGAGTCCTTAGGAGGTAAAACCGTGCTGTTGCTCATGCTGTTCTCCGCGGTGTTGGGCGCGCGTGTGTCCTGGTACCTGCGCCATGCTGGCTCGGGGGGCGGCGGGTAGATCTCCCAGCTGGGGTCGTCCTTGGGATTATCGCCATCGCGTTGTAAAGAAAGACGGATGTATTTGTGGCGAATGTCGATAATCTTCTGGATACTCTTGAAGATGGTCGCTAGTTCTGAGGTGATGTGTGGGTCATCCTCGGTTAAGGCACCAGAGGGTCCGGCAGGCGCCCCATCAGGAAGACTCATACCAGGGTACGCGCCGGGTCGGGCTTGGTCATATCCAGCGGGGCTGGGCACAGCATTGGTCCGGCCCGGTGTCGCGAAACCAGTCGTATAACCACCTAAGGAGGGCCTGGTGGCGGTTCGCGGGGCCGGTTCGGAAGGTTGAACCCAAGGCACTCTTTCCTCTATATCTGGAAGGTTATAGCTCTTGGCAGCTGCCGAGGGCAAGGATAGAGAACTACCACTCATGTTGATTTGGGCGGCGGAAGTAGTTGCTGTATTGGGACCAAAGGCAGCAGGGGCAGTAGCAGCAGGAGTCTGGGTCATGTAAGGGCTGCCGTGGGGAGTAGTCTGAGACGGAAAACCGTCGGACTTTAACTGCTCCAGCTGAGCGCGTTGATAAAACAGTTTGGCGTCGGTTTGTGACATCTGTCTCTCCGCGACGGGATCATAAAACGTGGTCTTCCGGGGTAGATCACGTGGTAGCATGCCATCTTGCAGTGAGACATGGGTTGAATCATCATGGGCAGGGTTGCCGTTGCCCGACTCTATGTTTGATGAGATCGGATGCTCACCATGCTCGTTGTCCGACTCGAGATCGTTTTCAAAAGCATGTGCAATTGCTTCGGGACCATCAGAATCATGTTCAATGGTCCCTGCCACCGCTGGAAACCCGTCCGATATGACGTGAGACATGGTCGACGGCTCCGAAGATGCTACGTCATGCTCGTGTTCGTGCTCGTACTCTCGGAGCACTACACAAACCACCATGGGTGCCTGGTCAGCTAGCCAGTCTCGATGTAGATTTTCGGTATACACAGGCGCAGTCGTCGTTCATCCAATGCCTAGAGAGGCAAAAGAGAGGGAGAGAGGGGGGGGGGTGAAGAAGATGGAGGAAGGGTTTGACTGACTGGACATTTTTTGCTCCGATGATATGATGTGAGCCTGTTAAACTCGATATCCAGGTAGCCGGGTTCACCGAGCTGAAAAATATCGCGTGATGGATAGACAGGCGTGACCTTGAGATGAGTGAGAGAGTAGAGCAATGTCGAATACTTGGGCAGGAATCCCTTGGTTGGAGATGTCAAGGTTGGTAGTTTGACAACACGAAGGCAAAACAAGTTCGAAGTTGCAAGGAAGGCCTTACTTAACAAGAGGTTTGTCACTACTACCCACTACCCTACATTACATACACTATACACTACTACATACATACCTACATACATACATACCTAAGTAGACTTGTCCACAGGTTACTTCCAGGGCTATCATGAGTGGCCCCGGGGACGTCGTAGAATGTTTTTTTGGAGGGGTCAGTGCTGGTAGCCCTGGAGATAAGGGGAAGATAAGGCGAGAGGATGATGTTAAGTATCCACCTAACTGCCCTAGCCACCGATAGCGCTCACTAATAGTGCCCTTACTAGGGCTGCTAGGCTTGCCTAGGGTACCTGCAGGGTCCCACAGCTGCCTAGGTGCCATCCCGTGGATGATGCTCTAGCCCGTATATAGTACTAGATAAGTAGTTACAACTCGCTCCACTTTGAAACCGTCCGGCCGTCTTGACCAGGCGTTTAAGTTGACCGTTAGGTTCCCGTTACCGGTAGTTGCCTGATGGGGTTTGGGTGTTTGGGTGTTTGGGTATTTGGGTATGTATAATCGTCCAGGCTGGTGTTGCTTGGCTGTCATCGATCCGTTCAGTACTAAATATGGTAGAGATGCCCTACCCAGATGCACCAGGGGGCCCAACCCTCTCCCTCTCCCCCTCTCCCCTCCTCCCCCCTGCCCATAATCATATTGATTGATAAGATCGGATGTGTAGAGTCCCTACTACTAGATGTGTATGTAGATGGTTTGATCGGGGATCTTGCTGATCGCCAAGGTACTGTATGCAGCTAGGCTAAAGGGTTAGCTTAAAGAAGGTATTCATGGATGTATATATAACCCCTATCCTACTACCCACCTGCCTATCTATGCTTTACTTAGCATGCCCACCAACTTCATT
Organism: Eutypella sp. D-1; assembly: GCA_023313575.1. Taxonomy (NCBI): domain Eukaryota; kingdom Fungi; phylum Ascomycota; class Sordariomycetes; order Xylariales; family Diatrypaceae; genus Eutypella; species Eutypella sp. D-1. Next base: position 2,895,192 of record JAJTTP010000005.1, on the reverse strand, counting down.
TCACTCTCAGACCGAGCCGTTATCTTTGTCGTATGGACGTGTGGATGAACTGCACGATGAACATTGTTAAGAATCTGCTCTAGGCATTTTTACTTTGCCAATTGTTGTCGTTAAGTTGCTGTCGTCAAGTGCGAGAGAGGAGCTAACAAAATACTACTGGAAGAACGAAACCGTCACCCATCATAATTTATATAGCTAAAACCTCTTCCCCCACGCCCAGACATCCATCCGCTCAACAAACATACTCTCGAGGTCCCGTCCCTATCCGAGCCTCGCACTCGCTGGTTTCTGTTGCGCCAATGATTTCCTCTTGGAATCTAATGAGTAGAGCCCGCCCGCCGAGAAGACCACGATGGCACCCACTAGTGTTCCAGCGGCCAGCCGGTTTCCGAACAGCCAGATACTCAGGAGTAAGCTGACGAGCTTGCGAATGTTGAGCACAATGGTTACTGTTAGCGCAGAGGATGCCGCGGCGAGCAGGTTGACTCCTCGTATGCACGCATACTGCGTCAAAACGTTAAGAGCGAGGTAGGCGATTTGGCTCGGGATGTACACATTCTGCACTTTCTGAGCGATCGCTTCAGGGAATGCTGTCAGCTCTGCCCCCTCTGTTGGTAAGGCAAGCTTGAGGGGTGGGCTATTTGCGAGACGCGCGAACTGGTCTATTAGTGAACGGAGAAAGGGCAAGAACAAAGGCAGCGAGAGCAGATGGCAATAGAAGAGGTTCTCTCTCCACTGAGGCCCGTACTGCTTATACGTCTCTTCCGTATACAATCCCATGATCGCGGAAAGCACCTGAGCAATGAATAATATAGCTAGCCCAGTGCTGAAACTGGGCGTTTCCTTGGCTGACGCACTATCCGTTGTTCCCTGTTGCATATTTAATTATTAGAGGAGGCTCAAAGTTACCGATACAGGGATATCGTAGGGCTGGGCTCTTGCCTTGGACTGCGCATCTGACCATGCGGCGGTGATGACGCCGATGGTCAATAGAAGGACTGCCACGATCTGAATTCGTGAATACTTCTTCCCATACAGACTACCAGCCACCATAGTGGTTATGCTGCCACCCGAACGAAGAATAATATGCACTGGAACCGATATATCGTAGCTAAAGGCATGGTTGTTCAGGACGTTGATGGCAAAAAAGAGGATGATGTTGACGAGCCAGCGCCGAATCGGGACACGGTTCGGCCTAAGGAAGAGCGGAGGTCTTGACGAATCGAACTGGGATATGTATCCCGTAGCGGCGACGAACAAGAATTGGACGAAGGTTAGGAGGGTTCCTAGTTAAAGAACGAAATGGGATTATAAGCTGCATGATCCGGTGCGCGTTGGGAGAGGAGGGAGGAAGACGGGGCATACCGCTGGCTGGTTCGACCCTATAGATTTTTGGGGCGTTGTTTAGTAGGTGGTACTACAAAGCACGCGAGGCCTTGATACGCAGGATATGTAGGAGACGAAGGATACGAAGGATACGCAGGAATATGCGGGATGCGCGGGATGCGCGGGATGGATTGGATATGCGCAATGCAATGGAGTACGTTGTCCCTCACGTCCCTCACGTCCACACGGATAGGTCGGGTGCTTACTTGATTATAGCTTCAAGGGCGAATACCTGTGGAGGGCGTAACGGAAAGGAAAAAAGAGCAGCCATGGTTAGTCAGTCAGCCCTAAATCAGACATTGGCGGATTACTACTTACGTTGGAACAACAACCCCCGAAAATCAGGCTCAGCATAGCCGCGACGGTCAGCCATTGCGGAATGGTCTCGATGAATATGCGGCCGGCGAGACCCATGAGCTTAGAGAAGGTAGGCCGTTGATCGTGAATGCCGTACAATTCGGCCTTCTCGAGAGAGGGCGCTGCGTTGATGACTTTGGGAGTCATAGTGTCGCCATTTCGCGAATTAGCCTGGGCGTGCGAGTCTCGCAAGGTTTGACGTCGTCGGACGTTCGATCGGCTCGTCATCGAGGTGAAGAAAACACTAAGGACGACAAACTGGTGGGTGTTGAGGCAACAGAGTGCGACGCGCAAGTTGTGGGTGAGACGAGAGAACAGGGAGAGGGGGGATAAGGCGAGGAGGGCTGAGGAGGACAGAGGAGAGAGAGGACGGAGGAGAGAGAGGACGGAGGAGAGAGAGGACGGAGGAGAGAGAGGACGGAGGAGAGAGAGGACGGAGGAGAGAGAGGACGGAGGAGAGAGAGGACGGAGGAGAGAGAGGACGGAGGAGAGAGGACGGAGGACGGAGGACGGAGTTTTCGCTGACAAGTCGGACCTCTATATAATGATAGACCGAACCTGATCTGCTATAGGTTTTAACCCGTCCGGTGCATCTAACTTATAACCTTACAAGAGGTTAATATCTGGAAGGACGGAAGGAAAGATCGAGAGTTAAACCTAGAACTGGAAGAAGCCAAGTTCGAATTATTCCCAGTTAATGGAAAGTGAGACCAAGTGTAATCAACTACTTCGTACAGATGGTAACCTTGGAAGCTACATCTGACTTATTCCTTAGCAGGTATCCAGTCCGTACCTAAAATGTCAGTCATTGCGTACCGAACGGGAGCGTAAAATACTTTAAGCATACATTCATGCATGTCTGTATTTTGTACCCTCGTTTGCTGTGTCTGATTGGTTATTACGGGAAGGATATTGACTAGGAGCCCGGTACTTAAGTGGAAGCTACTTAGCCCACCTAAGGTAGGCCGGGCTAAAACATAGTGCCTAGCTAGGTACACCTACATGTGTGTACCCTGTCCTTAGGGAGGCTCTGGTGATATATCCATAGGTTTATACGACTACCAGGTAGGTAGATAATGTATTTCTGTATACCCGTCAATATGGATTCAAAATGGTGATAAGTACCTACATACCTAAGTAGGCATATGTAGGTACCTACTTACCTTTTGCAATTGACTTAAAAGGGGGTCTGCTGGTATCTAGAGGTTGATGTTACATATGTACCTAGGTACTTCGTACTCGCGGGCCGAATTCCCCTGGGTGTTACTTATGGAAGCATCAACCGGGCTTGCAGCCTGGTCCGGTAAGAATCCTTCTGGTTTCCACCAAATAACGGCGGCACCTACATAGCCCGAACGTCTCCAAGGCTTCAGTTGGTCTTAGGATATATAATCTCATTCGCACGTAAGGCATCTTTCATAGTTTCTTCTTGTTCAATTTATTCATGGCCGGTTATTTCTACATATGCATCGGAGCTTCAGTTGCGTCAGCCCTGGGCGACCCCTCCCCGCACCTTGAATGTCGTAAACCACCTCGGTACGTATGTTTTATACCGTGGCAGGTCCACTACCTAATCTGTCTGTGATAGCAATCACCACCCCAGTACTGGCCAACGCTTCCGGCTTTCCCCATGAATCTTGCCCTCGTTTCTCCTTGATCCGACAACAATTTGGCTAGTTGTGGACACCAGACGAAACCCTCAACCCACAACTGACCCCTCCGGAACCAATGCTGCCTCATTGCCGGGACAGCGCGAACCTCTTCGTGACCCATCATGGTAGCAGTATCGTTGCCCAACTACAAACCACCTGACCGAAGCATACCACCAACATTCAGGTTAGATGGGGCACACATAAGCTGACGGGATCGATTTGGCCATGCCGTAAAGCAGCTGTCAGCCCGCTGGCACTCGGGCTTGGAACGGTCATCCAGGGTGTGGGGAGGAAGATAGTTGTGCGAGGCTTTGGCAACTCCCCGCTGGATGCCGTAGGAAATTACAGGGCCGAGAATACAAATAGCTATTATGTTTATTTAGCAGCTGATATTGTTGTGTGGGGATAGGCTGTGTACTCACATTGTTGGTCGCGGCGATAGCAATGCTATCCTCGAACGGGTGCCAGCTCATATGCAAGATTTTCTTGTTGAAATCGATCTGGTCGGCGTCCGTCTCCTTGCGCATCCTTTGACCCTGGGCGGGCCCGGCGCTTGGACTTCCCGCTCGCGAACCACCCTTCTTCCCACCGTTGGTCGCAGAAGGGCTCGTTGATGAGTTGATAGGAGTAGGTATGCCGACCTTCTTGGCCTTGAACGCCGACTTATCGGCTTGCAAGACCACTTCTGTCTCCTTTTCTGGATCGGACGGGTAGATCATGAAGTTGTTGTTGTAACTCCCTGTCATGACGTTCTTGGTGTCCCCTGAAAAGACAACCTCGAATTTGTCAAAAATACTATCGTTCTCGTACGTATCACAGAGTCTTGGTCGCAGATGCTCATGGATTGGGATCGTCTTGACGGGTTGCCGCTCCATGTTGACATCCCAGATCTTGACCGTCAGGTAGTCCCGGGAGAGGATGTAGCGGCCGTCATGGGAGAAGCGGACGTCGGAAATGGAGGATATGATTTCAGAGAAGAATGATCTAGACGAGGGGTCCTCCTCTTGCTCGAATACTGTGGTACAAGTTAGGAGCCTGGTCAGAATATGGGTCATGGCAGTTGAAACAGACAATATGCCAAGGAGCAACAGGGACTATATGTAAAGAGAACTCATACGTACGCTTCGCATGCTGGTCACAGAGAGCGCTTTGCCTCATATCTGCCAACTTGATGGTCCCCTTTGAGCTGGCATACATAAACCAGTTGCAACTTAACGGATGAAACTCGGCGGCGGTGATGACTTCGGTGAGCTCCTCCATATTCGCAGGCTTGATGTCCACAATGTTGAAACTCTGGTCCTGGATGTTGAGGTTCCATAAGTTGATCCGCAAGTCGTCGCTACTTATAAAGGTTTCGCCATCACTATTCACCGAAATGCTGTTGATGTGATACGCATGAGCATTAGCGTAGGTGCGCCGGGGGACGGCAGCGACTACCGTATCATGGTGGGTTAAACGAGGTAGTTTGAGGTCGCTGGCGTTCTTGAAATGGGATCGAGGGATGGGCCTTGGCGCCCCTCCTCCCGCCCCGGCTGCGTTGCCTGGTGTCACATCCTGCAAGACGTTGTTCTCTGCCACCACCTTAAGGGATTTCTCGAAGACCTTCCATAGCTTGATGGTCTTGTCATTCGTAGAGAGCAAGTAATGGGAAGCATTTTGACGCCGGCACCATTTAATCTTGTTGATCTTCTCTTCGATCTCCAACGATTTCAGGTAGTCAAACTCGGGCTCGTGAGACTGGAACTCGGTGTGGAACTTGTATTCGCATGTCTTTTTCTACACGGACAAAGGAAGGTTAACCATGAGGGCTCTGAATAAGCAAAGTGTGGCTAGAGCTGGCAGATGGGACTTACAGTCTCATTCCGTTCAAACAGCACCACCCTACCCCCTTTGTCACCCGTCGCGAGGTAGTTGCCGGTATGATCGAACTCGACGGTTGATATGATGTCCGCTGCAGTCTTGGCATCAGCACAAAAAGCCCAGGGTTATGGCTTGGGCAGGGGTATGGTAAGTTGAGCAACTCGGAGCAACAATCAAATCCCCGCTATTATTAGGAGAATAGGGGGTGGGGGGACAGGCAGGAACTTGGGTGATGAGGAGATAAACACACCTTCCGTGATATCCTCGACATCTCCCTTGTCTCCAAAACACCTAGAAAAGAGAGGTTAGCAGGGTGGTGGTCGCGCAAAGGAATTTGTGATGGCCCCGCTGCTTAACACGAAGCGGAGAGGTGACGTTGGGGTACACGAGACAGTATGTTGACCCAACGCCATAACGACACGGATCTAGCGCCATAAAATGGGCCAGAACAAATGGTAGGTGTGGGGGAGAGTGAGACGAAAGCTAGATATAGAGCAATGCAGAATGCAGAATGTAGATTGTAGATTGTAGACATACTGGGTGAACTTCCACGTGGGAGAGCTCGAGTCTCCTTCCACCATATTTGTAGTGGGGATTTTCCGAGAACGGGTGAAGCCTGACTTGACTTTGTCCTGTTGGACTCTACGGGGGGTTTATATAAAGATGACAGAGATTGCGGAGGCGGGACGTAAGTTGTCGAGGTCGCGATTATGAGACGGACGGCGACGAAGTCGAGGGACGTGGCGACGTGGAGGAATCCTAGATATCCCAAGTAGCGTGATGGGAGTGGGCGGGCGGTAAGAGCGCGAGGATGATGGTGGTAGTAGTAGTAGTAGTAGTGGCGGTGGTGGTACGGCGGTAATGATGGTGGGGGTTATGAGTTACGAAGTGGTGGTAGCGGTGGTGGTAGTGGTGGTAGTAACGTGGTGGTAACGTATAATAAATTGGTGAATGTGGTTATTGGAGCTGGTCGACTTCGTAGCCGCTCAGTTGTCGTAGAAAAACCAAAGAGGTTACAAGCCAGCCTGTGTTCTCGAGGTTAGTCGAGGCTATAATAGAGGATAGCTTACTTGGTCTCGAGGGGAGGATAGGGCAGACTATGGCGGGATTGAGATATGTGTTGATTGGGGCGGAAGAGGAGGGGGGATGTTATGAAATGCTGAATGCAGAATTCTAGATGCTAAATGCTAAATGCTAAATGCTGACTGACTGACTGACTGACTGACTGACGAAAGGCGGGAACAATGTCAAACAATGGGGACAGAGTAAACTATCTACCTAGGTACCTAGGTAGGTAAGCAAAAGAGTACCTGGTGGTGATAATGAGGTGATAATGACAATAACAATAATGATAAAATGCCAGTCAATCAGTCAACCTGGCCAGGAACCCAGTTGCGGTTGCCAGTGTGTAGAGTGCAGTGTCTACCACCCGTGAACCTTGTCCAGTTGAGGTGAAGTTATCGATTGAAGATTGACGTGGTGGTGGTGGTGGTGGTGGTGGTGGTAACGGTGGTGTGGTAGTGATAGCGGTAGTGATAGCGGTGGTGGTAGTGGCGGAAGATTGAAAAAGCCAAGATAAGACAAGCCCCAGCCGCCAGTCCAAATTGGATCTGACACCACTTGAGCACGTACGGAATCCCCAGTGGTGCGCCAGTAATGCCAGTGATGCCAATGATGCCAATGATGCGACCGATCCACCTAGACTTTTCGGGGTTGGTTGGGAGGGGAGGAAAGGGAAGAGGGGGAGGGGGGAAGGGTTGGTAGTGTGTAGTGTATAGTGTGTAGTGTATAGTGTGTAGTGTATAGTGTAGTGCAAGGGCACGGCTGCGCTGCTGCTCTTGCGGGCGGGCTGGCTGGCTGGCTGGCTGGCGTCCGTCAGAGGACCTCGGGAGGGAGGGGCCCTGATCATCAGCCTGTCAACTTTTTTGGTGTTGGGATTTCTTGAAACCCCCGAAGGTAAAAAAAAAAGCCCTTGGAGTTCCTTTGGGTTTAGGTTTGCCCAACTTCTATCCTTATGGTGTTCAAAGTGTTGTGATTGTTCTGTAGCCTGACTGTATAGAAAATTACCACTTACTTACCTTGTAACCTATGACAATCACCACCAAAGAGTGTGGGAAAAGTATGTGATCAAGGGATGTGTATAAACCAAAGTTGTTTGTAGGAATAATGAAAACAGGGAGATGACTACTGCGGAGAAGGTTAGGCAATGTGTATTGTATTCCAACGTTTCCAGTATTTGCAGGGTGTCCGTTTGATTCCCCGAGGTCGTTGGGTCATTGGTTTATTGGGTTATTAGGTTATTGGGTTATTGGATCATTGGGGAAGCGGGAGGGCAGGAGGGATGGAAGAAAGAGCACCTGCGCAGACAAGGAACAGGCGGACAAGGACAAAAAGCTTCCAGTAATCACCATTAAATCCAACCTTTACACCTGAAGTTACCTAAGGCAGTAAGTACGGTAAGGTCGGTACCTTGATACATTCCATGTGTCCAAGTACAGAATTCAAGGTACTTACTCGATACGGCCTAACCTGTTACCCTATGTACATATGCGTGATACGTACCTACTCTGGGTGGGATATGGATCTTGGTATTCAAGATAATGACTGAAAATGCTCGGGTTAAGCAACATTCCAGTCCAGATAACCAACGGCCATGGTCTATCTCATACCTAAGTATGATACAAGTATAATCCCGCAAGGCCAGCTAATACCTACATCTGCTACAATATTACCGTCAGAATATAAGGTCGATAATTAGGCTGCAAAAGATCCCTCACCCCCGCCGGCTTGGGCATTCATTGAAATACTTTCAAGGCAACCTATCAAGGTACCTTAGTATGCAAGCTCAGGTACCTGCTCGGCGGTTAGGAGCTACCCGGTCTAGAGGCAGTCAATGGAAAGCTCAATCTACAAATATCGATGCATTCAGTCAAGTCGGAACTTCCAAAGAAGCAAGGTGCTTACCGGTATGTAATGGGTATGTTACTTGGTGACTACCCGCTATCTTACTTCCTAAAACAGCTCACTACTGGGTCTCCCACCTTAGGTACCTACCTAGGTATGTAGCAGCTTGTAGTCCCCCGCTCATCACTGACTCCGATCACCTACATACTGCACCAATGCAATACAGCTGACGTCTTCTACAATGGCTTTCTCTTGTAAAGTGCTTACATAGTATGAAGGTATATACCCTCAGAGATGCGGTATCCAGTATTATCTGCACGTACATATATACGGATGTAGGGTAGAAGGGATCGGGAACGAGCTCATCGGGGGACATGGTAGCATTGCAGCTGAAAGGTACCTACCTAACCTTTCGTGTGCAATACATACGTCACAGCTCTAGAAAAGAAGGCCTTTAGATCGCTTAGGGAATGTCGTAAGCTAGGATGATAGATACGAGATTATATACGATATGGTATAAATGCAAATATTTGTTTGAACGAATGCCCGATTAAGTGCATAGATGGCGGGGAGATAGTCTGGATACATACATGTCCCTACCTAGCAGCCTAGCCGCCTAGGTAGATAGTTATGCAATAGGGAGGATAGGCATATGCTTCAAAGGTTTATCTAACCTCACCTCGGTTCCAATCTAGAAATCACCTGAGGGGCCGAGGGGCACTACATCAGGTTTCTGGACATGGAAGGTCATTCTACCTACCACCTAGGTATGTAGGTACCTAGGTAGGTTATCCATCCACTTGGTCTCTTCGATAATATCCCAGCACGGGTAACCAGCGATATTCCGCCATGGATAGTGGTAATTCTAATGGAGCAACGCGCCGCGCCGCGAAAGGCAAGGGGAAAGAAAAAGAGGCGGAAGAAATACCAGTCTCGACGCAGCCTAGGTCTAATGGCGAGCCAACTTCAACGGAGAAAATACCCGCCTCAAGTTCATTCATATCACGTGTAGCTTCTTCGACGTCCCGTCTAGCCCAGGATGCCATTACGAGCCGTGCTACCGAAGCGGACATGGCCGGCATTCTACCATCCACCAAAGCTGGGACTTCTGCAGCGGCCCCTTTCGCAGACGGCCGTGACGCAGCTGATATAGCGACTTGGCGTTCAAGTCCTGCTGTTGCAGGTCGTGGTGCTGAGAAGTTTAGATCTTCTCAGGATCTTGAGAAGGGTGAATCGAGCGAGGCGGGGTTTTCTGCATTCTTGGATACCCCGGGCGAGCTGGAACGCCCAGCCGCGGACGGAGTCGTCATCGGCGACCCCGCCTCATCACAGGAGTGGTCTCGTGATAAGATCGGCAACAAAGTTGTTTATGGAACGGCAGATGGCTCAGAAGTGGTCCAGTTCCTAAACGCGGGATACGACGAACAAGTAGATGTGGATCCGGGTGTGCCATTGTCAGCGGAGGAGAAAGCAACACTGCGACGCGCTCTCTTCGGAAATGACGGACAAGGGAGACAAAAATCACCAGTGGACGACCATTGGGAAGACGTCTTGAATTTTACCCCGGATTTCTTGTTGGAGGGCCGTGCTGGAGATATAGATATGCTAAATCACCTAGGGACATCCGAGCCCCAGGAGGCCAGAGAAATATGGGTTAGCCACTGGCAGGACGTCCTCTCTAGTTACACGGACGAAGTATGGGGCAATCTTAGCGACCTAGTGGGGGAAGCCCGCGAAGAGCTTCAGGCGCTCTCTACATCTCAGGGAGAAGAAGCTCGATCTCCTGGATCCGGAGCCCTGCGAAGATTGCAACAGATTTTAAGTCATGTACGGGGGTTTTAGTTACTTCGAATCCGTCAGGGAACCACCACTACCTATTATATAATCGCCCCTTTTCCTGTTATACGTATCTAGCTCTTCCGGGGAAGAGAAATACGACAAGGAGGGAAAAAAAGTTAATTCACAGCAATGCAACCATTTTAGTCTACTGGTCCGATTACCTACATTATGTATGTACTTTCGTACAGTAGCTGGAAGCAGCAAGCAGCAAGCAAGGCTCTTGACCCGTTCTGTTCCTTTAGCTCTTCCCATTCGTACACGTTTGATTGGGCTAGAACTGCTTAGAATTACATGATGAATATACATATAAGTACTTCGTATATATACATATTATACCTACCACGTAGTATGGCCTATAGGGCGTACATGACTTGTACAAGTCTTTTAGACAGCATCGTGTAGTGTAGTTGACCAAAAAGAAGAAGAAAAATGGAATAGAAGCAATTTATACAATATAACACACGATTCAGCATTTGATATGAGGAATTATGTTGAGTGAGGGATAATAAGGCGACCAATCAGTTCACACATCATTCCCCTTACCGGATGATACCTTGCCAGCTTGTATGCTCATGTTCGGATACTGTTATCCTAACGGCCCACGTATGTACTCCAGAGCTGTATAATGTACCTAACTAGGTACCTAAGATATGTGGTGGAATTGGTGGAGATTCAGGTTCTGACGCTACCTACGGAGGTAACGCTAAAGCGCTATCGTGCTAGCTTGTGCGGGTCGGGTTGGTAGAAAAGGCCAGAAAGGGTAGAAGAAAAAAAAAGGTAAAGCCCAAAACCAGTTGTTCCTACTTAGGTATTTACTTATCCACCATGCTTAGGTACTTAGTAGTTAAATGTATGCCCAGCAAAGCCCAGCAGGCCCAGCAGCAGCAGGCCTAGGTGTATCCATCTATCCATCTATCCACCCATCTATTCATCCACCCATAGTTAACCCATCCAATCCACTCACCCGTGAATGGATCCATCTGTGCATTGTGCATTGTGCATTTTCCAACGAAACTTTTTTGAAAATCGTGAATCTGCTATCGATCCCGAATCCACGGCGGCCCAAAAACAGCCGATCGAGGGGTTTTCCAGCTTTTTTTCTTAAAAAAGAGGGAAACAAGAGAGGAAACAAAACGTTTCAACCCTTTAAACCAGCCCCTCTCATACATATACATCATCAATCAATCAACTTCTCAACTTATATTGAACTGTAACAACACACACATATACCATACCCATACCCATAAGCACACAAACAAGCACACATACACATACACTTACACACTTATACACACAGGCCGGGTAGAGGGACGATATCCCGTATCTCGTATCCCGCATCATAGATAGCTTGCCTATATCTCAACTCCGTCCTACGCACGCACGAACCTACATATATTTATCTGGCAGACGGCACCCCCCCCCCTCTTTTTTTTTCTCTCTCTCTCTGTTCCTTCTCGCTCAAGTCTCTTCTCCCGTCGTCGTCTTCTGCTGTCATTCTTTAGACTTCGACTCTCTCAAAATATTTCATCATGGCAGCTCTCGGGGAGGATTTGTTGCGGGTAGTCAACCAGTTGCAAGACTTGGTCTTCAACACTATCGGCACAGATTCTCTTGATCTCCCACAAATTGTATGTTATGTTATTCCCATCACTTACAAAAATGCCTATGTTTTAAACGATAACCAAGAATATTTCGCTGTTTTCGGTTTTTTCTTCATTTTTCTTTCTTTCTTTTTTTTTGTTTGCTTTTGTTTCTATTCCATGGGGCTTACATGCTAATCGATATCATTTTCATCGTCATGATAATAGGTTGTAGTTGGGTCCCAATCTGCGGGCAAGTCGTCTGTGCTCGAAAATATTGTCGGCCGTGATTTCCTTCCTCGGGGTAGCGGAATCGTCACTCGACGACCCTTGATTCTTCAGTTAATCAATGTCGAAGAAGATGAATCCGAACCAGATGTGCACGCAGCTTATCGAAATCCCAACCAAGCTCGCCGTTCCGAGTGGGCAGAGTTTCAGCACATTCCCAACCGCAAGTTTACCGACTTTGGTGATGTCAAACGCGAGATCGAATCCGAGACCTCCCGGGTCGCCGGTAGCAATAAAGGCATCAACAGACAACCCATTAACTTGAAGATCTACTCTCCCCATGTCCTCAACTTAACTTTGGTCGATCTTCCCGGCTTAACCAAGGTTCCTATCGGAGACCAGCCTGCCGATATTGAGAAGCAGACTCGTACTTTAATATCAGAATATATTGCCAAACCCAACAGTATTGTACTCGCCGTCTCCCCCGCCAACGTCGACATAGTCAACTCCGAAGCCTTGAAGTTGGCTAGGCATGTCGACCCCCTGGGTCGGAGAACCATCGGTGTCCTTACTAAAGTTGACCTGATGGACCATGGCACCAACGCCCTGGATATCTTGTCTGGGAGAGTCTACCCGTTGAAGCTTGGCTTCATCGGTGTAGTCAACCGTTCCCAGCAGGACATCCAGGGGAACCGGCCCATGGATGAAGCGCTCAAGGCCGAAACCGATTTCTTCCGTCACCACCCCGCCTACCGGAATATAGCTTCTCGTTGTGGAACTCATTTCTTGGCCAAGACCCTGAACCAGACCCTCATGTCCCATATCCGGGAGCGGCTACCGGACATCAAGGCCCGTCTCAATACCCTTATGGGCCAGACCCAGCAAGAACTGGCCAGTTATGGGGACAATCATTTTAGTGGCAAAGAACACCGTGGATCCATGATCCTGCAACTAATGACCCGCTTCGCTTCCTCTTTCATATCGTCCGTCGATGGCACCTCTACAGAGATATCTACCAAAGAACTCTCCGGCGGCGCTCGGATCTACTACATTTTCAACTCCGTCTTTGGAAGCGCTCTAGAGTCTATCGACCCTACCTCCAACCTGTCCGCCTTAGATATCAGAACTGCCATTCGTAACTCCACCGGTCCAAGGCCCAGCCTGTTCGTTCCTGAGATGGCTTTTGATCTGCTAGTCAAGCCACAGATCAAGCTGCTTGAGGTTCCGAGTCAGCGGTGTGTCGAGCTGGTTTATGAGGAGCTTATCAAGATCTGTCACACCTGTGGATCCACGGAGCTCACTCGTTTCCCCAGGCTCCAGGCCAAGCTGATTGAGGTGGTGTCGGATCTCCTACGGGAACGTCTGGGGCCCTCGTCGTCTTATGTTGAGTCCTTAATCGCCATCCAGCGCTCCTACATCAACACAAACCACCCCAACTTCCTAGGGGCTGCTGCTGCCATGAGCCATGTCGTCAGCAACAGGCAGGAGCGCGAGAGGAAGAAGCTCATCCAGGAGGAGAGGGAAAGGCGGGAGAAGAAGCGGATGAAGGAGCTTGCCACGAACGGCGCCGATACACCAGAGGATGAAGATGAAACGACAAACGATAAAGGCGAACCCGTTCATCCTCGGAAGCAGGCCCTCAAAGCCTCGCGTAGCATGTCTCCTGCTGTCCGTGAGAATGGAATTACCGGAGCCGTGAATGGTATACGGTCAAATTCCCCACACCCCCACTCAGGCGGGAATACCCGGGATTCGTTCCTGAACTACTTCTTCGGCAAAGATGGAAATGGGGCACAGGCTGGTGGTGCTGGAAGCCCTTCGTCGCTCCCGCGCCATGTGAGCCAAAGCGCAGAGCCCACGTTCAGCCAAAGCATTCGACGGAGCGAGGATAAGTTATCTCACCGTCCCGCGATAGCCTCGTCGCTAGGACGGGAAGACGAGAGCCCCAGAGCTGCGACCTTCGGGTCGCAATTCGTAAGCGGTCCTGACGACTCGTACCCGTCGAGTGCGCTAACCTCTCAGGGCGAGAACGTGGAGCCGGCCCTCACGGACCGTGAGGCGATGGAGACGGAGCTCATCCGCGCCCTCATCTCGTCCTACTTTAACATAGTCCGCGAGTCCATCGCAGATCAGGTTCCCAAGGCCGTCATGCACCTCCTCGTGAACCACTGCAAGGACGTCATCCAGAACCGCCTCGTCAGCGAGCTCTACAAGGAGGCTCTCTTCGAAGAGCTCCTCTACGAGGACGACGGCGTCAAGAAGGAGCGTGAGAAGTGCGAGAAGCTCCTCGACACCTACAGGGAGGCCGCCAAGATCATCGGCGAGGTATTATAATCTCGGAGAAGAGAGAAAGAAAAGAAAAAAAAACACTTCGAAATGAAAATGGTCTTATGATGGTTTGGATCCTTGTCTTGTACTATGCTAGAATACTTGGGCGTGCGCGTGGATATATGCGTGTGTGCTTACGTCTAGCTGGCTGTTGTGTGGGGACGGAGAGAAAGGGGGCTTGGGAGGGGAAAGAAAGGGGGCTTGGGAGGGGAAAGAAAGGGGAATGGATGTGTGGGGAAAGAGGTGGTGGTCTTTGCTTTCCGTGGTCTTCCCGCGTAACAGGATCCGTGCTTCTATTTTATCTTTTGTTCCTTCCCGGGCCCTAACCTCATGTAAGACTAAGGAGCACACACACATGGCGGCAACGGGGCATCCCCCCCTTTTCATCTTTTCAACGTGTACGAATGAACGAATGATCTTTTTTCCCTTCCCCTCAAGGAAAGCAGAGAGGCAGGAAAGGAGGAAGGACGGACCTTATTGATCAACCCATCCACCCCCTTTCCCCTCCCCCTTCCCCTCATGGAAAGGCCCGGGGACGACGGCGAAGGAAGGGCGCTACGCCGCCTATAGGACCTTGAAGGCGGATACGACGCGTGCTCGTGCTCGTGCTCTCCCTCGTCATGTACATAACACATATGTTCTCGCGGACGTGCTACTCTACTTTTTTTCTTTGCTTCCGGTTTTTTTCTTCTTCTTCAGTATGTGGACAGCATCGCATGAAATCAACATAAACATCACATAACATCACTCTCGGTTATGATGTCAAGAAATCTCCAAATCGTGAGACGTAATCCGTGCGCTCTCTTATCAAATATTGTATACACCGTAGATCATTACATGCGGAGGGAAGGGTGTGCTCATGACGCGCTGCTTGGCTGCTTGGGGGCCGTCTGTTGATCTGTGATTGCCATCCTTGTATATACATACATACATACATACATACGTGTGTAATGTACATTCTGTGATCGCAAAAATGCGAGCGGGCCGGCCTCCCTCTGCCTTACCTAGGATCTTCGACAGGCCTCGTCTTATGTATGGTTCCTCTGTAGATAGGTTGGCTGTACGAATATAGGAACTACTACTACCATCACGTGTTTAGGGACGCCAACAACATCAGACAGCCAGGCAATACATATTGCGTGTATAGCAACAAAATTTCTAGGGTATCGGGGTTTTTTTTTAGTCTTCAGTTTCTACCTTGAGTCTACCTTAGTCGGGCCCCACCGCATCGCCGGGGTATACGCGCACAAACACACACACACACACACACACACACACACAGAGGGAGTAATTAATCAGATCTGCGTCTTCTCCAGCTTGGCGGCCAGTGCGTCGACATCGTTGTCCTTCTGCTGGGCCGTGGGTTCCTTCTCGGCGGCCTCGGCCTCCTTGATGAGCTTCTCGGCCCGTTCCTGGGGCTTGACGCCCTCGCCCTTCTCCGCCTCCTCCTTCTCGTCCTCGTCTTCTTCCTCCTCCTCTTCCTCGTCGTCCGAGTCCAGCTCCTCGAGATCGCTCAGGCTGTCGATGCCCCAAGCGTCCTCGTCAATAACGTCGCCGCCGAACTTCTCCTTGCGCTCCTCGAGCAGGGCCTCGAGAGCGAGAATCGACTCGTCGTCTTCGGTGAACTTATTACCGTTGAGTTCGATCTTCTTGAGGGCGGGCAGGGCGTCCCGGGCGGCGTTGGCGAGGCCCTTGACGCCCAGGGCCCGGATTTCGTTGTACTGCAGGCGGAGGATCTCGAGCTTCCGGTTCTGGCCCTTGGCGAGGGCAGCGGCGAGCAGCACGGCGCCCCTGGCGCTCAACAGCGAGTCACCGATACCGAGTTCCTGGATCTCTGTCCAGAGCGGCGCGACCTTGGCCAGGGCCTTCGCGCCGGTGTAGGTGAAGGTGTTGTCCTGCAGGTCGAGAACCTTGAGCTTGGTGGCGTGGTTCAGACCTTCGCTGAGGAGATGGGCGATACCTTGTTGCCGGATGCCGTTCTGAACCATCTTGATCTCCTTGACCTTGTTGTGCAGGCTGAAGGTCTTCGCCCAGGCGGTCATGCTGCCGTCCTCCAACCGGTTGCGACCGCAGATGACGGTCTCGAGGTAAGGGACATCCTCTCCCTTCTTTCGGGCCTCCTCTTTCTTGGCGTGGAGCTCGGAGAGGGCGTCAGCGACCAGAATACCAGCATGCGGCCCCAGGCCATTGTTGTTGAGGTATAGGTGCTGGAGGGGTACGTGGCTTTTCAGGAACTCGACTAAGGGGGCCTGCGTGTTGAGGCCGAAAGCATTATCGTTGAGGTTGATGGTGCGAAGGTTCGGTAAGTTTAGGATAGAGGTGAGCAGAGAGGACAAGGCGATAGGAATTTCGTTGAGCAAGCGACCGGTGAAGATGTCGGCGAGGTTTGCGACCTTCAAGGACTTCTTCGTAGCCAGAACCTCACCCAAGCGCTTGCAAGCCTCGATACCGAGAGTGTTGCCGAGTATGCGAACTTCTTCAACATCATCCATAGACCGTAAGGGGCCTATGTGGGCTTCCAGGTCCTCGGCGGTGTCGAGTTTGAGTACCTTACCCTCGAGGGAGAAGATCTTATCCGGTGTGGGTGCAGCCATATTTTTTTGCGACGGTGATATATGATATATTCAAGAGTTAAGTTGTTCCAAAGTAAGTAGTAAGAGGTTTGCCCAAAAGGGGGGACGGGTTGGTTGGTTATATAAATTACAAGTAGTGAAATTATAGTGTTTGGGTCTGGAAGTTTGCCCAGGTGAGTGACGGGAGTGAGTATCTTCCAACTTATTTTGGTGTTATTTTGCGACTTATTTTTGTTATGTATTTTTTGGTACACAGGCTGGACAGGTTCTCCCTAGGCCTACCTGGGGCTGTCAGCCAGGTACTTCTAGGTAGGTAAGTTGGTAAGCAAACAACTTCACTACTGGACTTCTGCTATAAGTAAGTGTTTACATATAAACCTTAGAGGCCCCTCCTAGAATTCCATTCATGGCTACCCAGGCTTGCCAGGTTTGCCAGGTTTGCCCAGGAAGGCACCCAGGCAATTGGGGGGCAGGTGGTGGGGGGAGGGGTAAATTGGAATTTGGATTAATTACATGTACCGCCTGCTACAGTACACAGGTCGGTAGTAAATGCACCGCCACATTAGATAATATGGCTGCATGGTGGCGCCCCGCCGGTACTGCAGCACAACTTGAACTTGAGCCCCTGAAGCCGCCCCATGTGATTGGTTCAAAATATCCAATGTGGAAGACTGCAAGGTACAATCGATCAACTCTGGAAAGATTCGCCAATTATAAAAAAAAAAAAAAAATAGTATTTGTACTGAAGTCTTATGGAGTCCTACAAAATGGGATGGTAAAGAGCAGAGCTACAAAAAGCCCCCTTTCAAAGGAAGGAGAAGAAGACTTGCTATATGAGTTTGCTATAGGAGTTTTCCGAAGCCAGTCGAGGATGAGGATGTAAGGCCATGCATGCATGGGTGGGTGTGAGCCAAGATACGTGAAGAGGGGCTGGAGGGGTTAAATCCTACCTTATATGCAGAGTTGTTACAACTTCGTCACCGGTCGACAAGCCTTTTCTTCACTCGCCAGTCTGGCATTGGTTAGTGAAGCTCTATGGCCCCATCATGGCTGTCAGGCTGTAAAGCAGTTATACTACTGCTGCATAGCATGTTACCCACCTACCTAGGTTAAGTAGGCAATGCCGGGAAACATACCATGATCGCTTGTACGCGAGGATGGAAGTCTCGTCAACAAGTCTGCCAGTTAGGTGTGTTTCCCTGCAGTTATATTAATCTGCCCTGTTCCCCGGACCGGACATCTGTTTTTCTTGTCTTTCACCTGTAGTCCAGGAATCGTGAACAGCAGAATGCGGCGCCCACTGCGAGACACCGCTCTGTTAGCGCTTTTCGCGCCGCTCACCTCAGCCGACGGGAAATTTCTCGAAGTGCCGTTTGGAAAAGCTCTGGGTCTTGATGGACCTTGGCAGGCTGCTGGCTTGGACGTCCCGGCTGAGGTATGTTCGAGAAAAAAACAGTTTCGGGTTTCCTGTATTCGCCGAGAGCTGAATAGAGCGCAGCCCGCTTACGCTAATAATCACATCAGGATGCAATTGCGAGAAGAGCATGGTTATGGCCTAGCACTTCTAGTCTGACAATATTACTGTCCACAACAGCTGGTGGTGTATATTACCAAAGCACTCCAAGGCTCGATGGCCATGCATACAGAGCTGACTTCTATGATGGCTTATACCTTATGAACGAGTCCTTGACGGGGGAAATAACCCAGAGTGGTATGTACCTTCCGACTGACAGTGTCGAGAATTTCAACACCACACTCTACTCTATTTCCCATCGAGCATACACTCTTCCAAATGGTGTGAATTATACAAGTGAAGTTGGCACCCTAGGGCTCGGGGAGGGAATTTACGCAAATACATCATCAATACTCGAGCAGTTTAAGGAAGATGAAGTGATCGATTCCAAGACTTTTGGGTTGCACCTGGGCAGTTCTTCTTTGGAGTTGTTTGGCTCGCTCGTGTTGGGAGGCTACGACAGAAGTAGGGCACTGGGCACGGTAGGCAAATTTGTTACAGATTCTGTCTTCTTGATGGACGTATACCTCGGTACCGAAACTGGGTATTCGCCGTTCAACACATCCCACAATATTAGCGTCTACCAAGGACTGGACGGCGACGAGGATGCGCGGCAACACACCAGATACTTGAAGGGACCCAAAAGGGCGGCGGTCGCTAAATTGGACGCCAGATTTCCGTACATTTTTCTTCCTATTGGAACTTGCGAGGCAGCAGCCCAGCATCTCCCCGTAGTGTGGGATGCGTCCATTGAACTATACCTTTGGGATCAAAACGACCCTAGGTACAAGTCCATCGTTTCCTCACCGGCCTACCTAGGTTTCATCTTAGCAGACCGCGATGCCGTGAATATCACGATTAAAGTCCCCTTTCAGCTACTTAACCTTACATTACTCCCTCCAATCACAGAGACGCCCACCCCATATTTCCCTTGCAAACCTTCTAGATCGTTAAGCGGTGCATTTACGTTGGGTAGAGCTTTCCTTCAAGCCACGTTTAGTAAGTCTTCGTCACCACAAACTTCCACCCCCCCCCCCCCCCCAATGACTATTATCGAGCACCATACTCTATCTAGGTAGCACTTGTTGCCGGAGGCATCTCAACGAAGACGACGCTAATTCTCAGTGTGGTAGTGTTCGTTAGTTACGAGACAGGCACTACTTTCGTTGCGCAGGCGCCCGGCCCGGACACGCGCCAGTCTATATTTGTAACGCCAGGGCCAGATGTCGAGGATATCGAGTCCGATCCAATCGAGCTCTTTGCTGATACCTGGGCCCCTTACTGGAAGGAAATTAAAGCTCCCGAGAATTCCGACGACCCTTCCAGCCCCGAGGCCATTGAGGAATCAGCACAGGGTCTCGCCACCGGGGCGAAGGCAGGGATCGCAGTAGGGTGCGTCGTAGTTGGTCTCGGAGGACTGGCGGGGGCTGTATTCTGGACGCGGCGGAGAAAGTCGCGAACGGCCGTGCAGGCGGAAAGCGCAGAGAAATCATCTCCGCCTCGAGAGGAAGTCTCACTTGGAGGGCCACCGAGGGAGCTCCCCGCAAACTCTAAGCCTGCCGAGATAGGATTTCCGTTGCCACATGAAATGGCCGTCCCGCTCCCAGCTGCACAGGCTCCCGAAGAGCGGGTCTACCACGAACTACCAACTGAGGGAAAATGAGAGTAAAGCATAAACCAGGAAGGCAGCTTTGGGGGCTGGGAGCACCGCAGTTGGAAGGTTTGAGTTGGAACTAGGAGATTTGTCTATGTGAACTATTAACAAGAATCACGAGCCGCCCGCCTATCTGTTGTTATAGGACCACTCTTGTAAAGCACATATAGTTGATCAATGGGAATCGAAGAGTACTTGGGAGTCGAGGCTGTGCCGTTTCTGGGGAAGCCTATGAAGCCAATGTCACCAAATGTCCCCACACTAGCAACCCCTATTTGTCTTTGTGGTTGGGTCACTGAAAGAAGGGCCACTTTTCATACCCATATTCTGAAGTGCTTAATATCTCCTTTACTCAGCCTGCTAATGAATTGGTCTCATCGATAGCCCACACCCGCGTGACGCTCGCGTTCATGATATAACGGGTAGGTTTCTTGCATTAGAGCTTCGCCACAAAAGCCTCAAGCTATTCGTGGTACCTTGACTACTTACCTACCTAGGTAGGTAGGTACTTAGGTAGGTACCTATAGTAAGTTTCATCTTATATCAGTGACTCGGGCCACCGATGGTTCAATTTTCAGTACCTTATGTATTGAATTCCTTTGTATTCATTAAATCAATGCTGTAAGCTTCATGCGTTAAAGCTTGATTCGTCTACTATAGTTACCTAGGTATACCAAAACACCTAAATTACAGAGATGCGTACTAATCTGACTTAAGTGAGCTTATTTAAAAGTGGATGCCGTTCTCAGCCTTGCAGCAATTGGAATGCCACTTGATATACGAAGTACATACAGGTATATATATTAAAAGTAGCCACAGCAACCTCAAATCAAGTAACTCTTTTTTTTCTTTTTTCGGTCACTACATATGCTTTCCTCTTTTACACAAAAACCTCGTCTTCTCCGACATTTGGTACGCAACCTACAACATACACACCTACCTACCCGGGCAAGTCAGGGCATATAGGAAAATTACAATAAATTTCGAACGGCCAAATAGCATCCTCCGAGCTAGCGGTTGACTAATCTGCCTCTATTACGCGCCTGTTTTTATTCCGTTTTCATTCAAGTGTCTAGAATTCTAGGTTCTGCATCAACCAGAATCTACCGCCAAACTAACTTGATGAGCGTTTACACCGAAAGCTGAACATATCGCATATCATACATTTATGTGTCACAGCAGTAAGACTGCGGTTAGGCTTCTTCACCCCACCTCTCCTTTTATCTCTCCTTGCGTCTGTATCGTATAACTATACCGTGTTCAAAGTTCAGAATTGAGCAGTCTCAACCGTTTCGCTCTCTTTCATTCTTCCTTGTCTCCGTATACAGCCAACTCTGTCTTGTCTTATCAGTCTCCGAAGGAGCCACGTTTTCGGCCACATGAAAACTGTGACGTGCCTTGGGGGAAGTCTCATTCTGTGATAAAATTCTCGCATCTCGAATGGATTAGTGATAGGAGTCTCTTGACATCTTCAAATGGCGTCCCAGTGGAGCTGCCTTTCATCGTCCGGGCCACCTCATGGAGAGGTAATTGTTTCACGCGAAAACAACAGCATACACTCTTCTCATGTTCTCATGGCGTCTCCTAAGTTGGAGTCTGAGGCAGAGAAGCTGAGTACGGATATCAATTCAGAATTTGAAAACCGGCCCGGTAGTACGCAATGTGCGCCTGAGACCTCCACCAGGAGGCCTTCAATGATGACGAAAGGCGATACCTCCAGGAAACGCAAGTCCCCCGATTCTGCCGATGTTTTGGTGTCCGACACGACTGTGCCGAAGAAGGTGAAGGGAAATGGTGACGGCCCTCAGTCACTACCATCCAGCCCTCTCCCGTCAGATCTCTCTCTTTTGCCAGCTGAAGTTTGGCATCGAATATTTACTTTTACACCTCCGCGGACGTTGGGTAATTTGTTGAGGACCAGCAGATTGTTCAACGTCTATCTGAATCCGTCGTCTACTTTCCAGTTGAGCATACCTCGTGCCACAACCTGTAGTCAAGTCCTCTATTTAAAGCCTGACACAATATGGCAGGCTTCCAGAAGACAGTTCTGGCCCAGGATGCCTACTCCTCTCGAGGGAAGAACTGAAATTTTTATGTGGAAGCTGGCCTGTCATAAGAGATGCTATTTCTGCAACAAAATTGAAGTTTCTGATCCAGGGCCAACCGCTGACAAGGGGCATGCAGGCCCTGGTACAGAAGGAGTCAGTGTGGTCTGGAACTTTGCGCTGAAAAGTTGCGGTCCTTGTCTCTTGAGGAACACAATCAAGGTAAGCAGGACCTTGTGGCCGGTCCCCTCTAGAAAGTGATTCTGAGAATTTGCCTAGGAAATTGACCTGCTTCTGTCACCCTCGATACCATCTACGTTGTTACCTGGACTACCGTTTGTGTTCATCACTCACAAAATGCATGTCCTTTCGCCAGATATTCAGAGTGCACAGGCTTTGCCAGACGCGCAACTGACCAAGATATTTTTACGTACCGATGTAGATCAACTAGTAAACGAGTTCAATACGGTCAGATCGTTAGGCGATGCGGCAGTGGAGGAATGGTTGAAAGGTCTCGATGAGCGCGGAAAAAGGCGACGGGCTGACCCTTCTCGGTGGGAGAAATGGGCCACAGCGGACGGTCTAACTGCTATGCGAACCTTGATTTGTCCCGGAGTTCCAGCGTCCCCGTCCTCAGGCGATACTATCCTGACCACCACGGCTACACCGGCGTCCACTGGAGGTTCGCGAAACACGCAGGAGATGTCGACAGCCACACCTTCCCATGATCATGAGACGGCTTCTACCATCATCACCGAACCTTGTAAGTAGGCACATTGATATTTGCGCATCTCGCATGCTGATTGCATGCAGCGAAGTGTGGTTTACATCCCCAGCTGCAGCCATCCGCGTACTCTAAATCCCAGCCCTTTCATAATATTCGCACCAGAACCAAACATGATGTGTCAGAGCTCAAGGCAGCTCGACGTGCAGAAATCGAACGGCGGGCCTCAAAGCTACAGTCGCCACTAACATCCAACGTGCTTGCTCACATTCCATCTTTCCAAGCAGCAATCCAAATTACCGCACCACTCGATGACAACGCCTGGGAGTTACTAAAACCCCGTCTGCTCGCGCAAAGATCAGAAGCCGAACAACAAGGGAGTGGTGAGCCGCAGATGGCTATACATCCACGCAAAGTAAAGGAACGACTTGTTCAGGAGCCGTCGAAACCGGGGACTGCAAGTTTGGAGAGTAAGCAGCTCATCGACAAGAACTGGGACGATGCCCAAGCACCACTTCGAGCCCAGATTTCCGCGTACGCCGATGAAATTATCCAGGATAGGTGGGAACAAGGAGACACAGTTGGCAAAAACAATAGCCACCTCTTTGCCGCTAATGTTCTATTACATGTTTGGGAGAGGTTTAATGCGGAAATTGCGAGAAATGCTGCTGCTGCTTGGGTCGCTGGTCGGAAACCTATTTGTGATCCACCAGAAGGACCTTTTACCCAGAAATTAACGCTTGAGAATATGAGGTGGCTTTTTGATGTCAAGATCAAGCCACATACAGAATCTTTCCGGAAGGAACTCTTCCTGTGTAATGGATGTGGAGGAAACCAGAAGCTATACGGACTTGAGGGCGTCGTTCAGCATTATGCTGCCAAACACACGAGTGCTTTCACTCGGGGGAATGTCGTGGTCTACTGGCGTGCCGAGTGGCCTGAGACCCCGCCGTTCAGGCCAGATCCCCAGATCGGAAGTCATACGCGGAACAGCTCCCATCCTGCTTCCAGCGCCCACGTTATGGCTCCCTTGCCAGCTCCTGACCAATTTCCACCCTATAATCCGCCGCTAGCACCAACGGCATACGCACAGCCTATCCCTTGGGACCATGTTCAGTCTCCGCAATCCCACCCGCCTGGCTCAAATTTTGACCATCATCAATTTTATAGAGATAATGGATTCGAATACTATCCTCAATCCACTCACCATCCTTACTACATGGGCGACAGCGCTGGAAATCAGTGGCCATATCTCGAGGGCACATACGAGCCGCCTCAGGCATATCCTGCAATGGAAAACATGACCTATGATCACAACTATTATTCGTATCAAGCCAACTCTCGACTTCTTCCTCAGCCAGCATACACTCCCGCCGACGTGTTCGGGTTACAGCTCGAAGATGTAGCTCGAAATGCGAGAGAGTTGTGGGGCGCTACGACGGGCCTAAAGGCCATTTCTGGAAGTGCAAGAGTCCAGGTAGTGATTTATCATACCGCCAAAAGATTTCGACTAAGATATTCAGAGAATCTCCCTTTGACTATGTTCATACACGGGTTATCACATAACCGGGAGATGCGTCCAGTACGCAATGTCAATGGGCTTGTGTGCAAAGCCTGTAACTTCGGTTCTAAGAGTGGGATACAACCAGATCGAGATGGGAAGTCGTTATCCTTACCTCAGCTTGTGAATCATTTTCAACAGAAGCATGTTGGACCTTTACAGAGAGTAGGGGTTCAACCACTTGACTGGACTGTTGCTATGATCTCGGCGCCAGACAATTCCACCGTCGCCAAGCTTCACCACTCTAGCATAGATGCGCAACAAATCTCCCTCTTTTGGGAGGCTTTTCCAAATCTGTGGGGCGAATCCGTCCAGGGCATCGCAGATGCACCTCAAAAATATTGGCATGACCAGGGACGCCAGCAGGGTATCACAGACAACGCACTCCAATTGTCGGCTGAACAGCTGGGTAATAGTCAGCGGAAACACGACACCCTTTCTGCTAGTCATCATCATTCACTTATGCAAAATTCCGTCACTCATGAACCAAACGCGGCAGCCTGGACGGTTCATAAATTAGTTACTGCACCGGAGCGACTAGTCAGCAAAGCATCCCTAGGCGACGTACATATCACGGCGGAAGAGGAGCAACGCCGTCAGGAAGAGGGGATTCGAGCTATGTGGGCATCAGAACGTGCTGAGACGGCCCGGCTCGCCCCTTCTACCGCACTTCCACCCGCCATAGATGACAAAGAACACAGTTCTGTCTCAGCGCAATCCAGAAAAGCAATCCCGGAACATGTTGACGACACCGACGAGGAAGACTTAACAGCGGACCTGGTGTCTTACTTGAATCAGCAGGAATTATCATCGAGGGCTATCGGTCCCCACTCAAAATCCACAGGTGACACTGCAGCAACAGCCTGACGAGCGACCTGGTTCTGCTCGGCAACACAAGTATACCGCTGATAACGTAGGTAGCTATGAACCCGATAGACCTCTACCACCGGCCCACACCTGGCACCAGACACGAGCTGTTATAGATAGACTTGAGTAGAGCCTAGCATACTATCACCGACATACTGTCGATAGACCTGCGTCAGTACGCGTAATATCTCATCAACTTCAGTACGAACATCATGAACGTGTCTTCCCTTGGGGCTATTATCGTTTCTACACCCACGATCCACGGCAACCAAGTCTAGGATCGCACAACGAGCCCTATGAGCTTATCCGTGTGCGGGAACCCCGACACGAATATTTCATTCGGCGTCCAGTCAAACGCGAGACCACGGGCATCTTTTTTTTATGAGGCTGATACCCTCGTGTATTACGAGGCGCCGCATCCACGCCTTCCTAACGGGAACGATGTACAGTCTATAAAGGCTATCTATGATACTATCTCCAGGATTAATGAGGAGCCGCCAGACGCGCATTATCCACAACCACCTTGCGGGGCCGATTCACAACGTGGCTACGAAGAGTATGACCCGAACTTCCACTATTCTCAGTGTTACGGCTCATGCCCCAGGAAGATAGGAAAGTCGAGCTACGAGTATGGCCAAGGCGAGTCGTGTTTGTGGCAGAGTCGTTGGATGTTGCTTACCGGCTAGATCTTGAAGAATGTTGGCAATGTTGATGTGAGATATAGAATTGCTTTTTACACGATGCTCAATAAATACCAGGCTTTGCAATTTCTACGTCTGCTGGTGTATAAGCGCGGGTCACGTTTATTCTGCGTGCTATTTGGATGAAAGTCATTGATTGCGCCTGAGCTACCTAAGTCTGTATGCTTCGTGCTTCGTAAAGAGGTGCGTAGCCGTAGGGAGAAACCCAACACCTATTCAGTAGACGTGCTATCCCAGGCCACCCTCCCTCCCTTTTTCCTAACCGCCTGAAAGAACGACCCAAGCACTCACCCCCAACAGGACCAATTCCTCACTCTCACATCTCATACATTCTATCCTCCCTACCACCGCTGTCACCGCCTCCCACACCCAGCCCCCAGATCTCTTCCTCGAGCGCGCTCATGCCCTGCACGCCGTCAGCGACGCCGAGCCAGTTGCAGAGGTTCCTGCCGGCCTCGAAGACGCGCCAGAGGGCGTACTCGCCGTCCGCGTCGTCAGCGCCCGCCTCTCGCACATTGCCATCCCCACCTGCATCGCCCATCGACACGCCATTCGCATCCGCGCCACCGCCGTGCCCTTGCGCTTGACCCGGGAACCAGCAGCCCCCCTCGTTGCCAGCGTCAGCACGGGGACAGGCGAGGGCGGGGGCGAGAGCGCGGGCCCAGTCGTCGCGGTCGCCGAGGGCGACGGTCTCGGCCCAGGCGAGCAGAGCACCCATGTTGTCGACGGCGATGCGCTCGACGTCGAGGACGTGGAGCCGGTCGCGCTGCGCGCCCGCCCACAGCATCCCGCAGATCGCGCTCACGTTCTGCAGCAGGGAGGTCGTGGGTTCGGGGGGCAGGGTGTTGTTGTTGTTGTTATCTAGATGATGGTGGTGGTAGTTGTGGACGTGAAGAGGGTGCGCCGCGCGCGCCTGCCGATTCGTA
Organism: Eutypella sp. D-1; assembly: GCA_023313575.1. Taxonomy (NCBI): domain Eukaryota; kingdom Fungi; phylum Ascomycota; class Sordariomycetes; order Xylariales; family Diatrypaceae; genus Eutypella; species Eutypella sp. D-1. The sequence continues at coordinate 2,868,494 of JAJTTP010000005.1, read as the reverse complement.
CGGTGCGTCTGCAGGTACGCTTGTGTGGACTGCAGACAGAGGTCGTGGATCGCGCGGACGGCGGCGCAGATGCGGGCGCGGGAGGCGGAGTCGCGCCTTCGCTGCTCCTCCTCTTCCTCTTCGTCCTGCTGTCGGCACACGCTATCGCGGGTCTGGGTCTCACTGTCCGTCGTCATCGACGAGATCGCCGACGACGACAGCGGGATCGACAACGGTGTCTCCGGGACGGTGCCGTGCGCACCGGACTGCGCCTCTGGGGCGTAGAGGTAGAGTGGTCTTGGTAGGTGTGGAATTTCGTCTAGTTGCTGCGTTCCCGGCGCCGTTTGCTGTGCGGCGATGGGGTGGTACAGCTGCTGGGTGGGCGTCGACGTTGACTGCGGCGGGTAGTGCACCCAGTTGCACCCACACTTGCACCCTGCACTTGGCTGTGAGAGAGTGTTGGCCCTGCCCTCATGGTGCCCAGGCAATGAAGTCTCGCTATGGCCAGCTTCAGTTTGTTGCTGCTGGTGCTGGTGCTCCTGCTGGTAGCCCTGGTTATTATAGGAGTAGCCTTCGACGGGGTATGCAGCAAGGGAGGTATGCTCAGGCGACTCGATCTTCAGCTGTGCCGGCGGCGTTACGCAGTAGCGCGCCTGCGGCTCCGGGTCGAAGGCATAGGCAGGTGCGTAGAGCCGGGGTTGAGGCTGGGACTGGGACTGGGGCTGGGGCAGGACGACGGCGCCCGTGTATTGCTGGTACTCGCCTAGGAGCTGGGCGCTCGGGGAGGCCGGGCGGAAGCATGACGGCTGGCGGAGGAGCGGGACGGCGGCCCGGTGATGGTCGATGGGGAGGCCGTCTGCGCCGAGATTGACATTGGAAGAGGAGGGCATCTCGGGCGGAGCCTCGTAGACGCTGGACGTCCTCTGGTGGTCTCTGGCCTGTGTGTCCATGTCTGGTGCCGATGCTGTCTTTTGATCACTGGTTGTTGTAGTGGCGGATGGTGAAGGCCGAATTCGTCGGTAGATGAACTCACTAGGAGATGTGACCCGGCGTACAGTAAACATTGGATGATGTGAAAGAGAACAGCAGCAACACGAAATGAGCGAAGGGGCTCTTACGCGTATTAGTATTCGAGTCGGAAGGATGAGAAGGAGCACGAAATGAGGCAGAGAGACGATTCCAACCCTTGAGGAAACAAGGCAGATGGATATTAAGGCAACTACTGTATTTTTCTAGTGGATGCAGGAAGATATAATTCAATGAGAAGGGCTCAGGCCAGGTAAAAAGGCTACACCTCCTCTTTTGAGACAGGGCTACACAGGGACCTATCGGCATTGATTGTCATCCTCCATGCCTGGTTTACATGTTCCAGTTCCAGATATCCGCTTAGGCGTTCCAAATGACAACCCGGCCGTCGACACCGCTCGCTTTTGGTTTTGTGTTAGTCTCTGAGACGGTCTGAGGGAGGGAAAAGGGGGGGAAGGGGGGATAAGGCCGGAAAAGGGATGGTAAAAAGAAAAAGAAAAGTCACGAAAGGAAGAAAGAAACGAAAAGAAAAAACTTACTACTGAACTTAGACACGCTGCCACCGCTGGACTCGTAGACACGAATAGTGGAGATGGTGTTCTGGTGGACGGTTTTGAGTTGGGTGTCGTCCTTGACCTTCCCCTTCAAGTCCATGGAACGGAACATGTTCAGAGCAGACTCCTCGTGCGCATCTCCCAGCGTTGGCCTCGCCTTTGCCTCCAAGGTGCCACTGAGCTGCCAGCCCGAGGGGCCGCCCTTGAAGCGGAAGGCTTCGCAATCGTAGCCGGCGGCGATGATCTCGCTCTCACCGTTCCAAATCAAGCTCATGAAGGGCAGGAGCTGGGTGGTGATGCTCACGACGGCACGAGGCGGCTGCTCTGGACCGGTGGGATAGACGACAGTGATGCTACTGTCGTGAGCAGCGAAGGCCAGCGCGTCACCGCTCGGGGAGAAAGCGACAGAGTGCACCCATCCAGCAGAGTTGTTCAAGAACTCGCCACAAACAGTGTTGAAGGGTAGACGCTCTCCCCAAACACCAGGCTCGGGACGGACATCGACCCCTTTGATAAAGCTCGAAAAGACGCGAGCATGGGCATCGGTCGAACCGGCGGCCAGGAGGACCGAGTTGGGATGCCAGTTCACGGAGGTAATGGTACTCCGGATGGGCTTCTTCAGATGCTTGGAGACCCACCAATCGTTCTCCTCCTCGAAGTAGCAGATGGCGATGACGCGGTCACCGGAACCGACGGCGAATTTGGTCTCGGAAGGGGACCAGCGGACGAAGGTGGCGGCGCGGGCGATACGGAGGAGAACGAGTGTAGGCTTGTAACCGGTAGGAGAAGGTTCCCATACCAATGCGTTCCGGTCCTGGGAACATGTGACGATGCGACCAGAGCTGGGGGCGATGTCGACGCTGGTAACTGTCTTATCGTGACCTTTCAGCTCATCCTTCAATTTGAAAGCGGAACCTACTCGGCCATAGAGCTCGACGGAGGAGTCCTTGGCGATGGCGAGAGTGTTACGATCGGCGGAGAAGGAATGGTCGGCGATCGGGCGGTGGAATAGATGGTGAACCTCGGGAGTGGCGGCCATTGTGGGTTTGGGTGTGTGTAAGTGATAGGAGTATAGCTCTCTACTATCACCTGTGGAGGTTTAGGTTGAGTGTGTGTGAAGTTGTACGGAAGTCGGAGAATGTGAGATCGTGGATGTAAGGTAGGAGGAGTAGGTAGGAGTAGTAGTAGCGCTACCCATACCTATAGTTAGTACTTTAGGTATTGTACACGGTCTTCCGGGGGGAACAGGCTGCTGCGTCACACCCCCACGCTTATACTAGTGTAAGGTAGCTAGGTAGCTAGGTACTTAGGTAGGTAGTTACGGGGTACATGTAGGTACGTACAACCTTCTTTGGTGGAGCTCTAACTGTGGCTGGTGATGGGGGAAATCGCGAACACGACTTGAATACTGAATTCTAGAGTAGTGGATCCGTACATAAGTAGGTAGGTAGCAAAGGCACCTGGGCATCTGCTAGTTAACTACCAATTGACTTTCTACCTATGTTTTCCATCTCAAGCACGTGCATCATCACCACCAAATAAAAAAAAACTAGCCGACTTTCACGAATGATCTCTAACTACCCGATTACCAACTCACGCAGACAGGCAATGCTCCGGTAACGCGACACAAGGCGAAAAAATAAAAATAAACCAAAATCACGAAACGGAAATAGACGTAGATGTGTATGACACCTTGAGAACGAGCATATCTTGAGAACGAGCATACCTTGAGAACGAGCATACCTTGAGAAGGATATCAACACATTACCTAACTACAAACACACACACACACACACACACACACCATGGCTACCACCACGACAGTTGTTCGGCCTGCCGGCAAGGTGCCTCCCATCCCTCCCAATCAGACCCTCTACGTCACGAATCTCCCCTCCGCCAAGGTCCAGAAATCCGACCTGAAAACCGCTCTGTACTTGTTATTCTCCATCTACGGCGTCGTGCTCGATGTCGTCGCCCTCAAGACCATGAAGATGCGCGGTCAGGCTCACATAGTCTTCCGGGATGCCCAGGCCGCCACCCAGGCCATGAGGGCCTTGGAGGGATTTGAGTTCCTTGGTAGAGAGCTGGTAAGAGCCTTTTCTTCTTTTTTTTGTTCTTCTTATAATTCTGAAAGCTTCCTCTGATCTATCTAACGCGGCCTTCATGGCTGGCTGGCTGGCTGGTCTACAGAGAATACAATATGCCAAGTCCAAGTCCGACACGGTCGCCAAACTCGACGGCACCTACAAGATGCCGGGCTCTGCAGCCGCCAACGTTGAGATGACGGAAACCCAGCAGAGCATCTTCAATGCTCCTCCGCCTTCGTCTTCCGCCGCCGCAACCAACGCAGCCGCCTCAACCACCTCTACGGCCCAGACACCCCAGGGCATACCCTCTAGGCCATCTCAGGCCACTGACCAAACCATGACGGACGCGGCAGACCCCGATAATCGCGGCCAGAAGCGGCCCCGCGATGAAGAAGATAGCGATGAGGATGTAGCTATGGAGGAGGATAGTGACGAAGATTAAATCTTCCATCACGCTGAGAAGCGGACTTATCAATCCTAGAGCTCGTCTGGGGGACCACCTATGTAGCCTGAAGAGAGACCCGTAGTTACGGCACCGGCACTGGCACCGGTACCAACACTGATCATTGGGTCTGACATTACGAGGTTTATTATTCGATGGTTTTGTGGCGCAGTTCTGTGCCAACCTCGAACCCATCAGGCCATTGCAATCTCCTGCGGCACCCAGAGTCCGACCGGACCACCCACCAACCCAAGCCATACCATGAGGTAATCTTCCTTGGGGCAGTCAAAGTGGGCCATGGCATCTCCGAGCATGCACGGATGGACGAAGAACGACGGTACGCCGGTGACGGGATGATGCTGTAATTGCCATGTTAGTCTTTTTTTTTTTCTGAGGTAGAGACAAAATAAAACTCTCATGGTGTATGCGTATGCGTGGGATCCTCTCATTAACTCGTTGCACAGGACGCATCGCAGACATTCAGTCGGACACTCGGGCAGGCAGACAATTATCCAGTCACTTACATCAGCTGAAATGCCGCCGATACCGCTAGGGCTGCGCAGGGCTTCTTTGAACTGGTCCGGCACCAGGCGGCGAAACACCGTCTCGATGTCCAGGGCGGGCTCGTTGGGCGGTAGGTTGTGCAGGGTGAACCATAAGCACGGGGCGCGGTATGTCGGGTGAAGATGGACCTCATACGACACGTAACTTTGACTACCAGTGAATCTTCCCGGACGAAAGGGGGGTTCTTCTTGTTGTTGTTGTTGCTTTGGGACGACGTGCTATTTAATTAAGCCCGGAAGTGATCAGCCGGTCATGTGATTAGCCCCTATCTCGATTGCTATATATTCCTTCCCGTGACGCCAACAGTAGAAAGGAGAGAGGGAAGATTTTTAAGACTCACCTTATCTGCGTCTTCCATACTAACCATCATAGCATCTGCATCCGTCATGCCGACCTCATCGGCGCCAGCGTCAAGACGGAACTTGCTGAGCTGCGAAGCCAGCTCATCGCCTGCCGCGAAGCCGCCATCATCCAGCGGTCTCGCGATCTGCAGGAAGGTAATGAAGCCAGAGGAGGCGACGGAGAGGGAGGACGAGGAAACGTCGAGCGCCGTGTGGAGGTGGAGGCGCCACTGCTGCCGGGCTGGACCCAGCGTGGCGCGGCAGTATCTGCTGTCGAGGAGGTGGCAGGCCTCAGTGAACTCCTCCGCCGTCAGCTGCGGGTAGTGCTGGTACGTGCTGCGGTTATCGTGGCCCTGCTGCTGCTGTTTCTGCAGGTTGTTCTCAGTTGCCATGGTGTCTCCCATCTTGTGCATGTATGAAAAGTCGAGATGGTGGATTAACTGGTTGCGACTGCAGCATTCGTGATGGTAACCTGACCCGGAAGCGGTTGCCTGCTGATGGATGCTCTGGAGAAATAAGATCTCAAGCCTTAGTTAGGTACACACAAGTACCTGTAAACCCTGCAATGAACTCGATGTTCGATGTTAGTGATCCATTATGTAGGGCCCGATAATACAGCAGTTGACAAGACCTGCGTATCCACTAAATTTTAGGCAAGGAGAGGTAAATACATAAGTATATACATACATGTATATGGCTGTATGTATATTCTTCGCTTTTTTTGGGGCTTTTTTTTTTTGGTGGGCGGCAAGTGTTGATAAACAAAATGGACCACTCTTACTTACCACTACCTCCACTGTATTGTTATTTAGGATATCGACGCAGTCAAGGCAGTTAAAGACGTTGCGAATAACAAGTGGTAATCATTAGGTGACGACGGTGTTAGTAGCTGGAAGCGTTTAATGCTTCAGTGCTATCGTGGACGGTATTGAGGCCGACAGGCAGGTGATAAAGGTACCTAGAAAAGTAGTAGATACCTAGGTACTTATGTGGTAGATAATAGGTGATGGGTGGGACTGGTCCAATTTGTTTGTTACTACTAACCACTTGGGTAGGCAGGCTCAATACTAAGTAGGCGTTCTACGGCTAGGCGGCTAAAAAGTGTGGAGGGAGAGGGAAAGAAAGAAGATCTATCCACGGATGAATGAGATGGCGCTAGAGCCAACCCTGGAAGACCTACCTACATGTACTTAGGTAGGTAATAGGTACGTATAAGTATGTAGGTATGTAGGTAGGTACCAATTAATGGATAACCTCGTACAAAGAGGACAGCTAAAGGGCTTCCAAGGTTAAACTCAATGGCCTCATTGGCTGGCTGAATTTACCAAATAAAACTTTCCAACATTGAATGTTAAAGAGAACATAAAAGTTACAGGTAACATATCACCAAGTTCACCTTTTGAGGTTTACTTGTCCTTGCTTGCTTAATTAATTCATATTCCCGTGCGTAAGTGGCCGGCAAGCTGGGACATTTGTATTTCTATTATCTACCTCCATATTTCCATTTTCTCTGTATTTGATCTGTCTTATTTACATACCTAGGTACTTACTTAGGTATTTGTCTTTCTATCCCCTGCCCTGTACTTACTGAAAAGATACTGGACAACAACCAGGACACAAACCAGCCTGGCTGGCTGTCTGTTTTCTTCCCCCCCGCTTGCTTGTTCGATTTCCCTCGAGAGATGCCATTCCTACCGCCGTTGAGTTTTTCTTTGTGACGCTTGATAGATAACATCCATATGTGCCCATGAACGTTCGCGATCCCTTCAACCTCCATCGAAGAAGCGCCCTTTCCATTCTACAAGCCACCGCAACTACAGCCACCCGGGCTGCTGCTGGTGTCGCTGAACGTGCCGTCGAGGTCGTTGAGGCCGGCGCGAACGCCATCGAGAAGAGCAAGCAGGCAGTCGAGGACCTAGACCTGGATTTGAATTTGGATCTGGATTTGGATATGTCATTCGCCATCCCCAAAAATGTCCCTTCCTTTGGAAACCCTCAGAGGCTAGCCGAGGACTACGTCTGGGGAAAGTCTGCCGTACATTCCCGCGCCGGTGCCGGTGGGAGGAATCCGCCCGGTAGCCCCAGCATTCTGTCCGGCGTGCAAGACCGCGTCGGCGGCCTCTTCGAGAACAAGAACTCTCTGCCCATGTACAAGGACAAGCCTTATGCCTACCCGCCTTCCCAGCGGGTGAGGCCGCTATGGCGCAGGAAGCGCGTGCTGACTCTCGCTTTCACCGTCTTAACCCTGCTATACTTCTTCGGCGCATTTCACCGCCAGAAAGCGAACGAATCTGCCGCTAAGCCCCCGCTATGGGGCTGGGTCAACCAAGACGATAGCAAGAAGGTGGACTGGGATACGCGGAGGGACATGGTCGTAGATGCGTTCAAACTAAGCTGGGATGCCTACGAGCGCTACGCCTGGGGTACGTCTCTTCTCTAGCTTTTATGCCCTTTTGGCGAGTCTCGTGGGAGGTCATGGCGGGCACCGGAGCAGGCCATGGTGTCGATCGTCACTAATGCGTACCTTTTCTTTTTCTTCCCCTCTCAACTTTTAGGCTACGATGAGTATCATCCCGTGTCAAAGAAAGGCAAGCAGATGGCGCCCAAGGGGCTGGGCTGGATCATCGTGGACGCACTGGACACGATGATACTTATGAACCTCACGTCACGAGTGACCCACGCCAGAGAGTGGCTGTCTACCTCCTTGACCTACGACCAGGATCAGGACGTCAACACCTTCGAAACCACGATACGCATGATGGGCGGCCTCCTATCCGCCCACTACCTCTCCAACGAGTTCCCCACTCTGGCCCCGCTGTCCGACGACGACCCAGGGGCGGCCGGGGAGGATCTATATCTGGAGAAGGCTAAAGATCTGGCCGATAGGCTTGTGTCGGCGTTCGACTCGCCTTCCGGGGTTCCTTATGCGAGCGTCAATATAGGCAAATTTCAAGGTATACCCGCTCACGACGAGGGCGGTGCATCATCTACTGCCGAAGCGACCACGTTGCAGCTGGAATTCAAATACCTGGCCAAATTGACCGGCGAGAAGGACTTCTGGGACAAGGCGGAGAAGGTCATGCAAGTCGTGGACGACAACGGCGCGCAAGACGGTTTACTCCCTATCTACCTCTACGCCACCGACGGCAAGTTCCGGGGTGAAAACATCCGTCTGGGAAGCCGGGGCGACTCTTACTACGAGTATCTGATCAAGCAGTACCTGCAAACCAACAAACAAGAGCCCATCTACCTAGACATGTGGGATGAGTCCCTTCAAGGAGTCCGCAAGCACCTGGTCACTTATACGGAGCCTTCCCAGTTTACCATCATCGGAGAAAGACCGAGCGGTCTCGGCGGGAGGCTATCGCCCAAGATGGACCATCTGGTGTGCTTCTACCCGGGAACGATCGCGCTGGCGGCCACGAAGGGATTGACGGAGGCGGAGGCCAGGAAACTGCCGTCGTGGACGCAGAAGGACGAGGCGGACATGAAACTGGCGCGCGAGCTCATGCAGACGTGCTGGGGGATGTACAAGTGGATGGCGACGGGGCTGGCGGCGGAGATCACGTACTTCAAGATCGCGGACCCACCACTTCCGGAGTCGGCGCCACACCAAGCGCCGGCGGACTTCGACGAGGACCCAGAGGCGCCGTGGAGGAAGGACTTCGAGGTCAAGGCGAACGACGTGCACAACCTGCAGAGACCGGAGACGGTGGAGAGCCTGTTCTACATGTGGCGGATCACGGGCGACGTCAAGTACCGCGAGTGGGGCTGGGAGATGTTCAAGTCGTTCCTGCGGCACACGCGGGTGGATGAGAACGGGGACTTCTCGAGCCTGTCAAACGCCAACAAGATCCCGCCCGTGATGCGGGATAACATGGAAAGCTTCTGGCTGGTAAGTTGCTCCGTGTTGTGTGTATCGTCACACTATCATTCCGTCACATAGTGGTGATGGCATTTTATTTTATTTCTTTTTCTTTTCTCTTACAATTCGGTCGGTCTGAATGGATAACTAACCAATGCAATTCAACCCAACAGGCCGAGACGTTGAAATACCTGTACCTCCTCTTCTCGCCCAATGACCTGCTGCCCCTGGACAAGGTGGTGTTCAACACGGAGGCACACATCTTCCCCGTGTTCGAGATGGGCCCGCTGTTCTCGACGGGGTGGGAGCGGAAGCCGAGGGATTCAGACGGGAAGATCCTCACGTAGGACGTGGGGTAGGTATGTAGAGTCTTCCAAAAAAAAAAAGAAGAAGAAGAAGGCATTATGTAGAAATCATTAGAAGCACGCGTGAGAAAGCCATCATCGTATGTCTTTTTGCAATGGAATGCTGTAAGAGTATGTTTCTTGGTTTGGTGCAGTTGTGCAGGTACTTAATTCGGGTACCTAGGTACATATTGCCATGTATACCCCACCCCGTACCCGCCTAGTACCTTGCCATGTGGAACTGGAATCCACAAGTTCATGTCATCCCGCATGGACGGGAAGAAGCAGCGCTGGAGGTACCGACCGACTCCAAGTTAACTCCGCATATCTATACCTATCTGTAGGTATCTGTACAGATGGAGTTTCCAGCTTGTGGTGTACTATGTAGGTCAACCCAGCTCATCGGGTTCGCCTCGTTACTATGTAATACTGTATTGAAATTGAATTGTTACACACCTGCAGCTTTAACAAACTCGCCTTACTTTCCTACGGACCTAGTAGAAGCTCATTTTCTAAGTTCCGGTGGAATACTGTGAGGCCCAGGGCTATAAAGCAGCCATCCAGTTTGCCAGTCAGCCTGGAAAGGGAACAGAGAAGAAAAAAATGCGCCGCGCCGCCACCACCACTGCTACTTGCTCCCTAGGTATGTAGTAGCAATAGATATCTGACTCCCAAACTATCTGAACAGAATTGTCTCTGGGCCTACTTCTGTAAAATCGCTACCCTACCTAAATACATACGTAGGGCTGGGAGGTAATCGAAACTGGCAGCACCAGCTTTATACGGTTGATATCACTGCAAACGACACGGGCACAGTTTCGACTTCTGCTTCCGCTCCGACAACGACGACAACGGCGACGACAGCAGCAGTTTCCAATATACACATATGAAGTACCCATATGTGTACCCGTATGTGCGCGCGTACTGTCAACGTCAACGTGAAAGCATGTCTGCTATTACCGTAGACCTGCTTCCACTTCCTGCCGCATGAACTTGCCGGATCTGCCTCGTTGGTGGTGATCACATTGATATACACACACGCATATCTCTTTTCCGAGCATCGACATACCATACACAACACAATACGATCGCTTAATCGACCGAGATTCGATATAGTTATCGCATGGTTTTTTCTTTTTTCTTTTTGCTATGCACCACGACGACAGGATGCCGAATCGCGATATAGACATGAAAAAAATGTTCCCCATCAAGGAGGACTCCGTAGCGCGGGGAAGCACGTACACGATGCGGGAGCCTTTATACGAGGACGCGGCCCAGCCGAAGCGGCTCGAGCGGTGGGTCGACAGTTTCCGCCGGGACCCGAACCAGCGCATCACCCCGGAGGACCCGCTCGAGGCCATCGCCGCGGCTGAGGAGGCGCACCCCTCGCACCGATCCCTGCTATCTGGCAGCGGGAGGGCACCTTCCTCGTACCCAGGCTACTACTATGACGTGCGGCAGGCGAACCTGCAGACGGCGCACTCGCACCTGGCGCGCCGGCTCAAGGGCCGCCACTTGCAGATGATCGCTATCGGCGGGTCCATCGGCACGGGCCTGTTCGTGGCCTCCGGTCGCGCCCTCGAGGTCGGTGGCCCCGCCTCCGTCCTTATCGCCTACAGCTTCATCGGCGCCATGCTTTACTGCACCGTCCAGGCTCTCGGCGAGCTCGCCGTCGCTTTTCCCGTTGCCGGCTCCTTCTCCTCCTACTCCACCCGCTTCCTGCATCCTTCCTGGGGCTTTGCTATGGGCTGGAAGTAAGTCGAGTCACCCCCCCCCCCCCCCTTACCTTCCTTTCTTTACTCACATGTCACGCGCGAACAGCTATGCCATGCAGTGGCTCGTGGTGCTACCCCTCGAGATCATCGCCGCCTCTATCACCCTCACGTACTGGAATCCCTCGATAGATAAGTCCATCTTCGTCACCATCTTCCTAGTATTCATCGTAATCATAAACTTCTTCGGCGTCAAAGGCTACGGAGAGGCCGAGTTTGTCTTCGCCATCATCAAGGTCATCGCTGTAATCGGCTTTATGTTAGTGCCTCCCCCCACTCACCTCTCGTCCCCCTACAAGTTCAAAGTACCTCGACTAGTCACCCGTAATGCACATGCTAACGTGGCTCTCCTCATCCCCACCCCCCCAGTCTACTCGGGATCGTCCTCAACATCGGCGGCACCCCCAACGGCGGGTACATCGGCGCCAAGTACTGGGACGACCCGGGGGCATTCCACAATGGGTTCAAGGGACTGTGCAGCGTATTCGTGACAGCGGCGTTCGCATTTACGGGGACGGAGCTGGTGGGGCTCGCGGCGGCGGAGACGGCGAGCCCGCGCAAGTCGCTGCCGACGGCCATCAAGCAGGTGTTCTGGCGCATCACGCTATTCTACATCGTGTCACTAACACTGGTGGGGCTGCTCGTGCCATACAACGACCCGCGGCTGCTGCTGCCGGGCTCGTCGGCCGCGGCGTCCCCCTTCGTGATCGCCATCGAGAATGCAGGCATCGAGGTCCTGCCCTCCGTCATGAACGTCGTCATCCTGATCGCCGTGCTGTCCGTAGGCAACTCGTCGGTGTTCGGGTCGTCGCGCACGCTCGCCGCGCTCGCCGATCAGGGCCAGGCCCCGCGCATCCTCGCGTACATCGACCGTCGGGGCCGCCCGCTCGCCGCCATCGTCGTCGCCTCGCTCATGGGCCTGCTCGCCTACCTCGCCGACGTCGACTCCCAGGCCGACATCCTCGAGTGGCTGCTCTCCATCTCCGGGCTCTCCTCCATCTTCACCTGGGGCTCCGTCTGCCTCGCCCACATCCGCTTCCGCCGCGCCTGGGCCGCGCGTGGCCACCGCGTCGGCGAACTCGCCTTCGCCTCCCAGTGCGGCGTCCTCGGCTCCTGGCTCGGCTTCATCTTCAACGTCCTTGTCCTCATCGCCCAGTTCTGGGTCGGTCTCTGGCCTATTGACGGCGGCAGCGGGTCCCCCGGTCGCACCGTCCCCTCCAATAACAACAGCGACGCTGCCTTCACCCCGCGCGACCGCGCCCGCAGCTTCTTCCTCCAGTTCATGGCGGTGCCGATTGTTATGGCCTTCTTCGTCGTGCACCGCCTCTGGGCCCACACCCGCGTCATCCGCGTCGCCGATATGGACCTCGATACCGGCCGCCGCGAGTTCAACATCCCGCTCCTCCTCACCCAGGAGAGGGAAGAGCGCCTCGGCTGGCCCCGCTGGAAGAAGGTGTATAAGTTCTTCTGTTGAAGAACTGAGCAGAGTTGGGCTGAGCTGGGTTCAGCGATCGAGCGAGCGGCTGAGATTTTATAGAAAGGGGAGGAAGAAGACAAGATAGGATCCTGTTTATGATGCGTGGATCAATGTTCAGTCCTGCCCTAGCGTTTCTCGAGTTTTTTTTGTCCCATTTTACTTTACGTCGTTTCAACGCGGCCCCTGCTTTCTGGATGGATGCTGAGAACTTTGGATTGAAACGGTCCGCCAGAACTAACTAGCTTCAACTTTTTCTTCTTGCATTTTCCTACCGCCCTCCTATCCCTGTTTTACACGAATGGGGATTGCTCGTGAGAAGCGAGGCGTTCTGTCTATCTGTGTAACGGCGAGGTTGTCCTAGAGGGCAGGAAGCGGGAGGAAGGAAAGGGACGTAATAGGTTCTAGGTCACACTAGAGCCAGCGTCTTCTTTTAAATATAAAGGAGCGGAGAAACTTCGTCTCGATATGCGGTGGCCCTTTTTTTTTTTAATCTTTCAAGAGTTGGCATAGAAAGATACGGTGTCTTGACGACCACCTAACAACGTCTGCCCATTGGAATATACGGTGTTGCAGTACGATGGTAGTCTCGGCCAACGCTTCGCTATGGCTACGAACTTAGCCCAGATATTGAATCGGGAGACGTTGCATGTAGTCAGCGGCAGTACTGCTAAAGATACCATCACTTCTTGTTCTCCAGTTCTAGACATAGACCTAAAGAAAGCCAACTGATATTTCTAGCTCTGGGCTATTTATTTACATACAACGAACAGAAAGGCGACAAAAAGAAAATGGAAAGCGTCTTGATCTAAACGAAATCCACAGCCAGGATGTACGTATCTGCCACTCATGCCTCTCTCTGCCGGACCAGTATGGTCAATGCAACGAGTAGTAGAGGTCCGTGCTGCGACTTGACTGGATCCGGGAAAAGATCAAATAATGGCCACATCAGAAAAGAACAAGGAAACGCAGAAAACAACTGATGTAGGCACTGTGAACAAGTGTCAGAGACTCAAGCCAACCTACTCTATATTTGCAGCATCCTCCCCGTATATATCCTTATCCAGAGCAAAAATGCTCTCAAGGGGCCTCGTTTCCAAGGGCCTTGCTGAGCCTGGGGAGAGTAAGGACCAAAAACAGTAGTCCAGTTCAGTTCGTGCTGGTCGTAATCTCCTGGGGGGTAAATTCGTACACTAGAAAACTACCCCGTGTGGGCATCGCCGGAGTCCTCGTGGTTTCATGATCCGTTATGAATGCATCTCTCATTATAACAAAAAGGGTAATAGGGACAGAATTGCGTCGTCGTCTTCCATTCTCGTCTCTTCTTAGCATAGATGAGTTGTCATAGGTCGTCTAGAAATCCCAATTGAAACCTCCGGACGGGGCAGGCTTGCCCTGCTTCCGTCCGGCGACAGGCTTCGCCAGCGGGCTATTGCCTTCGTCGTCACCAAACATCCAGTTTCGGTTAGATCCCCCCCTGCTGCCACCCATGCCATCGCCGCCAATGTGGATGCCGCGTTCCTCCGAAGTCTTGGATCCGTTATTTGGCTGAGTACGGTGGTTCTCCTTCTGCGAGGGTGACACATCGTACGATGACCAGTTTGCGTCCATCATCTTGACAGCCTTTTTGCGGTCGTCAGCGATAGGCCGTGTGCGGGCTTCCTGAGCTGGAGACTGGTCGGTCATGGCAAAGTGCGGCGCGAAGTCCCGACCACGATCCTTCAAGTTGGTGATCACCCCGAGAGGTCGCGCATCGTCATCGTGAGTCGTTTCGTCGTCACCATCCTCATCATACAAGTTGTTTTTATACAAGCCCAAGCCCGCGTTATGCGTGGCACCACGAGGTCGCGAGACGCGCGGCTCATTCTGCGCAGGACCGTCGTCGATGAATTCAAAATGAGTCTCGGCATCTTTACGAGGCTTGGGGGCGGCAGGTTTACGCTCAGGACTGTCGGGAACGTCATCATCGTTGGCTCCCCAGTGGCGCACGTCCTGCTGACGTATGGTCTTGGTCGGCTTCGCCTTAGCAGGCGTGACGAAGTCTTGGAAGTCCCACTGGCTGGAGTGCTTTGTCTTCTGGAAGGTTGCGTTGCCGGGACGAGGAGCATCGTGAGGATCGGAGCCGTCGGCAAAGTCGAAATGGTCGTATTTCTTGGGGTTGGGACGATAGTGATGGTTCGATGTGCGAACCTCGTCGGGCACAGCATTTTCTGGCTCTTCCTCCTCAGTATCGAACAGACGAGACGGCTGGAACTTCTTGGTGGCACCAGCCTTCGGGGCAACGGCCTTGCTTGGAGATTCGGAACGGCGACCAGCAGAGGGAGACTCGGGGTCTTCAACGGGTTCATCGCCCAATATCTCGGTGAAGTCGCGCTGGCGAGGCTTAACCCCGCCTCTCGGGGAGATGACAGAGGTAACGGACTGATCGTTCTCCTCGGGGGCACCGAATAGCGAGAAAGAGGAACGAGGGTCGCGCGAGACATTGGAGGAGTTACCATGTGGGCGAACGGGAAGATCAGTAGGGGCCTGGGCAGCGACACCATTTGAGACAGTCTTAACGCAGAATTCAATCATCTTGATCTGGTCCTTGCTGTCGCTAATGGGCCAATTGCGACCAGTTTTCCCGATGACGTCGAGCTGTTTGAGTAAGGAGCCTTGGTCCCATGACTGACGTATCTGCTGGATCTTGCCCTGTCCGTCGAAGGTCACGAAGTGCGTCTTAAGCGGGGGGGGGGGGGGGGGTGAGCAGAGATTAGCTAACTGCACAACAGAGACGGTGGTAAGAGGGACAGCAGGGACAGCAGGGACAGCAATACATACGATGGGCAGATAAACTACGCGATCAGCGAGGAAGTTATCGTCGAGGCCGGGGAGATAAGGGCCGCCGCCAGTGAGGAACTCAATGACGGTGTCGACCTCGACAGCAATAACGCGGTCGCGTCCCTCAACGACATTGAGGAACTCTTCCTTCTTCCTCCTGAGCTGAGCACTAAAGGACTTGAAGTGCTTCACTATGTCGTCGGTACCCTTGATGGTGGTGGTGGTGGTGACGTAGTGAATGGAGGCTTCATTGGCGAGAAGCGACGCGTTGGGAGCAGCGAGGAACTGCTTGTACGAGTCTGCAAGGGACATGGTGGCCGAACACACGAGATATAAACTACAGGAGTACAGATTGAGTTATTAAACCCAGGGGGGCGATCCGCAGCCGTCTGATGTGATGCCTGTTGGGATGCACGTGTGAACCAAGAAGGTTCGGAAAGTTTTGGTTGTGCCGAGATCTACCCAGCCCTAGAGGTGAATCGTCGTTGCACAGGGAATATGCCGGGTATCCCGTGAGAAGTAGAACAAAAATAGATGACTTCAAGAAGTGCGTTGGTTATTAGAGAGCGAGGGGTAACACACAGAGAAGGTGTGAGACAGAGAGAGAGAGAGAGAGAGAGAGAGAGAGAGAGAGAGAGAAGAGAGAGAGAGAGGACAGAGAAAGGGAGGGGCGTAAGCGCATTAACGGGCGTAATCCAAAGTTGTTCCAATGTTTTATTTTGTGTGAAGAAAAAAAATAAAAGTGAGAGGAATTGTTGACAACTGGAAAGATGGGAAGGAGGGGGGAGGAAGAACAGCTGGAGAACAGCAACTTCCTAGGAAGAACTTCCAAGTTTAAACATAATTTAATAATTTAATATCTACATACCTCTTATGTAAGGAAGTATCTACCGAGACAGGCAAGGGAAAGCAAGGCAAGGGCAACCCCCTAGAGATACAGAAGGAAGTCTAACATGTAGGCAGCGGTTTCAACTTCCGTATGTATCGAGGTATAAACAAACAATAACAATGACAACAACAAGGTACAACACCTGGGCACACCTGGGCATCCAGCATCCATCATCCATCATCTAGCTGGACCCCAGCCTGCAACCACCCCAGAACCCCCCAATTCCCCCCCAATACGGAAGTCGCCCAGGTATAATGACACACATTTGCACGCGTACTTGGGCACTTTTACCACGTTTACCACTTTTACTACCAGATTACCATACAATTACATGCCGTCTTACCTACTAGTTACCTAGGTACCTAGATAGGCTGGTAGGTATGTAGGTAATAGTATATCAGTACCAACCTAACCCGCTATCATGCATGCTCTAGAGGGCTAACCCATATCCTCCGATCGGTACCACGCCCGATACGGTAAGGCGACTGGCT
This sequence comes from Eutypella sp. D-1, assembly GCA_023313575.1. Taxonomy (NCBI): domain Eukaryota; kingdom Fungi; phylum Ascomycota; class Sordariomycetes; order Xylariales; family Diatrypaceae; genus Eutypella; species Eutypella sp. D-1. Next base: position 2,851,846 of record JAJTTP010000005.1, on the reverse strand, counting down.
GACCTGCATATATATATTTGATTTGACGAACCAGAAGAGGAATGTTGTCAAGGTGAGTTTATGCCCAGCAAAGCCCAGTTCATGCCGTTCCATGCTGTTTGGTTTTCTATCACTTATAGTATCGTAGATGGATCCACTCCGGCCGCTCCTAACTGCTGCATGTTCCTGGCAGTTGAGGCAATGTACATATGTACATACTTCGGGGCTGCAGTAGCATTGACGCTTCCAGGTGTTCGGTTATTTAACTGTTTCGTTTCGGTTAGTTCGCATTCAAGAAAGGAACGCGTGATAAACTTATGAAGGCTTGGTTCACTCAGTCAATGTAACTGATAATCAGAGATGGCAACTTGTATTGTTTATCTCCCTATAGGTGTTATAGTGTTAAAGAAACATACCTAGGTAGATATACTACTATCGATACGATACGTAAGCTACCTAAGTACCTAACGTTGTGTCTAATGTTTCAGACTTTCCGGGATGGCAGTTTCAACGTCTTTTAGCCTCTAACCGGCCGTTGCTGAACTACCAGTCGCTGGCCAGTCACTGACTACCTAGGTACCTACCTGTCGCCAGTTGCCGATTGTCAGTGAATCAACTTAAACAGTCAGTTATGACAGCTCGCCACCACCAGTAAATCTGTAAACGCATTAAAGTATCAAGTCAGTTTGATACATCTCTAAAGCAAAGTTACATCGCGTAATTCTATAGACGCTCGGATAAATGATCGTGTTAAGAGATCGGGTACCATGTTATTGCTTACCTACCTACATGTAGGTACTTATACGGGTATGCTATAAATATCCAGATCTGTCTCTTCTCGGGAAGGGACCCGTACTTTGCACTACCAGACCATGTGCGTTAACCCAATTCCTTTTTGACGGAGGCCATAAATGCTTCTTCTGCTATCTACTTAGTATACCAAGTATACATAGTAACCGCTGCATCTTATCCATGCTGGCCATATAGGCCTGCAGTCTCTAGAGCTCTGTCAATAGTGCAGATATGTATACGTGGCTGGCAACCAGTACCTGACTGAGTGAATCTACGTTCGAACAGTGTATACCAACTTAGCGAGGCACACGAGATACGTGATGGCCCGGGGAAGTGGTCACCTGGGGCATGGCAAATCAGAAGAAAGTGAATACGTCCAAATATTAGGCAGCCAGGTAAGTGCCAGAGTACATAGCATCATAGCATCTAGCCCTGGCCTCCCTGGCCCCCAAAATCTTTGCCCCTTTGCCCCTCCTCCAGGATAAGAGGATCTCAAGGAATTTTGCCGGTCATCTTTTCCAAATAAAGCTGGTGAGTGGTCGATCCTACGTTGTACGTGCTTCAGACGACGTAATTGAGCAACTACGGATCGGATCTGATAAACGTTTCAAGGTTGAAAATACTCTATTTCTTAAGTATTTTTATTTTATGTTTATTTTAAAGTTCGTAGGTACATACTTTCGGAGGTACAGATGGTAGCTAGGTGTAGCGTGCGTTCTCGAAACTCACCTGCAGGCGCCCGGCAGGCTTCAGGCTCCTGGTTGGTTAAAAATGTACCTATGTAGTACCCGTAGAACTAAAATGTATGCGGCTGAGCTGTACCAACCAAACCATGTGCGGAGTCCCGAAGTAAGCACAACCTCTAGAGGCAACCTTGAGGAGGTTAAAAGTTACCTACCTATCCTATCCTAGGTGGGTAAGTCCAGTACGTCCAGGGCAGTTTGTACTCTACATACTACCTAAGTAGGTCAATTATCAATTACCTAAGTATGTAATAATGGAGCTCGCAAGGCTTCCTTCCAAATTCCAGATTCCCTTTAGAAATCCATTATCAGCTCTTGTAGCTTCATGACACTTGTTGCTATCACCATTCATTTATTCGTTCCTTAGTTCATTCCCACCACTTACCAATATTGGACCAACAAATTCAATACTATTTTACACCCATGATCTCTATCATCTCTATCATCTCTGTCAATATCTAGGTATGTCATGAAATTCCCTACCCAACCAACCAACATTTCCCCCACCAATAGCACCACGTTTTATCACGACATAGCCTGGAACCTTTTTTTTTTTTTAAAAACCCTGAATAACCACAAGCCGCCTTCATAAGTTGCCTTCATAGGTGGCCTTCTACAGCATGCTTTACTCTCCTGTTATCTATCGCCTCAGCTTATAAATACCGAGCTAACCGACATCACAAAGCAGCGCGCCTCCCTTTTTCATATCCTGCTTCTACCGCAGGCAGGCTGACTTGCTATGATCATCGGCACGATATCGTCATAATCTCCTACGAGAACATGGGGGCGAGGTGCTCCTTTGCGGCCCTGGTCGCGACTTGGCGCCCAGTTCTCCTTCTGACGAGCCTTCTTTTGCTACTTTGCACCCCCGCCTACGCCAAAGACGAACCCAAGATCGTCACCACCGAATTCGATAACCTTCCCAATGCTCTACACTATTTCAAAGACTCCAACGTCATCCTGTTCCAAGAATCTTTCACCGGTACGATATGGCGCTCTAGCGATGCTGGCGCTACCTGGAAGAAGGCCGAGGGTATCGAGCATGACAAGGCTTTTGCCCTGGTCATGCACGAATTCGACCCAGACCGTGCCTATATCCTCACTAGGGGCAACCTACACTGGAAAACCGAAGACAAGGGCGAGACCTGGGATACTTTCTTTACTAATGCTTATACTAGCGACAGGAGGGAGTTTGGTTGGTTGTCCTTCCATGCCGCCGACCCTGATCGCATAATATTCTATGGCATGGACTGCGAAAGCATATTCTGTGAAGAGGTCATCATGTATACCACCGACGGCTTCGACGACGATGCCCAGTTCCTACGCAAAGATGCCAACGGCTGTTGGTGGGCCAAATCTTCCGATCTCTTCACCACCGGCGACGACGATCTTGATGCTAGTAGGATCTTATGCATTGTTCGCAGCTCCTCTCTATTCAGCAGGAGAGACGATAACAGGCTTCTCATCTCCGATAACTACTTCAGTGCCGAGTCTGGCGATCCAACTGGGGCTATTCAGGAATTCGAACCAGATCTCGACAACGGCAACACTGTGCGCGGCGCCGTCAACGTAGCCGCCGTAAAGAAGTATCTCCTGGTTGCTACCACCTCGAAGAACACAGACGAGATGGCATTATTCGTCTCCGGAGATTCGATCCATTGGCACCGCGCCGTCTTCCCCCAAGATCATCGACTCAACGAGGAAGCCTATACCGTTTTGGAAAGCACCAACTATAGCATACAGATAGACGTCATGACAAGCACGCGGATGGCCCAGCCAATGGGTGTCATCCTCACCAGCAATTCCAACGGGACTTATTTCACGCGGAATGTTGAGCACACAAATCGGAATCGCTATGGAAACGTCGACTTCGAAAAAGTGTCTGGAATACAGGGTATATTTCTGGTCAACCAAGTTGACAACTGGGAGGATGTAGAACAGAGTCTAGTCACCGAGAAAAAGATCAAGACGAAGATCACCTTCGACGACGGGAGGACTTTTGAATCTGTCGAGGCAGACGATGACGAGCTCCATCTTCACTCTATCACGGAACTGAACAATGTTGGCGCCGTATTTTCGAGCCCTGCTCCTGGTCTTGTCATGGGGAACGGCAACCGTGGCGGCCATCTCAAAGATTACTGGGAATCTAGACTCTATATATCGAACGATGCAGGCAGGACATGGATAGAGGGCCCTAAGGGCCCCCACAAGTACGAATTCGGAGACCAAGGTTCCGTCCTGCTCGCTATCAAGGATAGCAAGAGTGAAGAGGGTGATGTGGATGAACTACGATACTCGTTGGACCACGGTAAAGAGTGGGAGAAAATCAAGTTGCCAGACGGCTTGAAGGTCCTTCCTTGGACTTTGACGACTGCTCCCGGCTCTACCAGTCTCAAGTTCGTCCTCACCGCCCGCTCAGGAGCGGGATACTCAGACATCACGTCCTACATCATTTCTATCGACTTCGAAGGCTTGAACAAGAAAACATGCAAAGATAAGGACGACATGGAAGACTGGTACGCAAGGGTCGACGATGACGGTAATCCTAGCTGTATCATGGGGCAGACACAAAGGTACCGCCGGCGCAAGCAGAAAGCCGAGTGCTTCGTCAAGCAAGAGTTCAAGGAACCAGAATCTGAGTTCATACCATGCGAGTGTACAGATGCCGACTTCGAGTGCGACTTCAACTTCAAACGAGACGGAGATGAATGCAAGTTGGTTGGGTTTGTACCGGCTCCGGAAGGCGCGTGCAAGAGTGGTGATCCCGAGGAGACGTTTGAGGGCTCCTCCGGGTGGCGCCTAATTCCGGGCAACCAATGCAAGCGCAAGTCAGGCGACCAAAAGGATGACATGAAAGAATGGAAATGTTCGAATTCAACACATCCGCCGTCTGGACCAAGCAGTGGGGAGGTGACCCAAACCCGGAACACTTTCGAGGGAGATTACCGAATATTCGAAAAACATTATCTGGAGCGTGGCGAGAACAGCTTATGGGACGACGAGACTATCATCGCAAGGCCTATCAATGATGCGTCTATGTCCGCTGGCGAAATCTACATCTCACACGATCACGGCAAAACGTGGGATGCTCCCGACTATTTCCGCGACGAGAATATTTGGGCTATTGCGACGCATCCTTACGTTAAGGACATGGTCTTCTTTCTTACTACTGATGAGAAAGTTTTCTACACGACGGATAGAGGGAGACATCTCGATTATTTCGAGGCGAAAAACCCACCCGATCTCAAGCGCCGCGGGTCACCAATCGTATTCCACCCTGATAAGAAAGACTGGCTCATATGGCACGGCAAGAGATGTCACGATAGCAACTGCTATTTGGAAGCCTCCCTTTCCACCGATCGGGGTGATAACTGGCAAACGGTCAGGCGGTACGCTGAGAAGTGTGAGTTCACGGGATCGTCCACATACAGCTCGTTCCGAAACGATACACAGATCGTATGCCTCGCAAGGGAGCGTGAGGACAACGAAGCCGATAATCCAAAACAGCTCTTATATGCTGACGAGTTCCCTAAATACGAAATGACCGTGGCCCAAGAGGATGTGAAGGATTTCGCAACTATGTCCGAGTTCATCGTTGTCGCCACGGAGAACCAGACCGAGAACACGCTAAGCGCCCTGACAAGTATCAACGGCAGAGATTACGCCCCCGCCCACTTCCCCTTTAACTTCCACGTTCCTCATCAACGAGCCTACACCGTTTTGGATAGTACAACTCACGCGGTCAACTTATTCGTTGTAACCGAGGATTCTCAGGAGCACCGATACGGGTCTATCCTCAAGAGTAATTCTAACGGAACATCGTATGTGCTGAGCGCATCCGGTGTAAATTGCAACGATGCCTATTTTGTGGATTTCGAGAAGATGCTTGGATTGGAAGGTATCGTCCTGATCAACACAGTACAGAACCCCCAGGACGAGTCGGGATCGAAGAGACTCCAGAGCAAGATCAGCCACAATGACGGTGCACAGTGGGCCTTCTTGCCGCCCCCTGAGACTGATGTCGACGGCAAGGCCTTTGAGTGCCGAAGCAAGACCGGCGACGAAAACTGCGCCCTTCACATCCACGGATATACTGAACGGATCGATCATGCCAAGACATACTCCTCCGAGTCAGCCGTGGGGCTCATGTTCGGCCTTGGCAACGTCGGTCCAGTATTAGGCGATCTTGAAAAGGCCGACACTTTTATGACCACGGACGGCGGACTGAGCTGGAAAATGGTAAAGAAGGGACGGTGGACTTGGTCCGTTGGTGATCAAGGATCTATCATTGTGTTGGCACCAACGCACAGACCTACTAAGACCATTTCCTATTCAGTTGATGAGGGAGATACATGGGTCGACTTTGAACTGGATACGGAAGCAACAATATCCGACGTTACGACTCTCCGATCTGGCGAATCACGGAATTTCCTGCTCTGGGGGACTGACGATGACGGTCTGTTCACCACAAACCTCGATTTCACGGGGTTGACGGATACTCCGTGTAAGAACGAAGGCGACAGTGAAGAGTCCGATTATTACATATGGTCTCCAGAGCATCCCATGCAGCCAAACGGGTGCCTTTTTGGTCACAAGAACCAATATCTCCGGAAGAAAAAAGACAGGCAGTGCTACAACCAGAAAAGCCTAGAACGTCTATACCGTGTCGAGGACTGCGAATGTACCCGACAAGACTTCGAATGGTAAGTTGTGCATGAACGGGCATATCTTCGACCGCGAGCGATCCACGTACTAATGGTTTCGTCTTAGTGATTACAACTTCGAGCTCGACAACCACAACCAATGCAAGTTGGTGGAAGGTCTCCAGCCCATATCGGCGGAGCAATACTGCGCCGAAAACCCCGACGAGATCGAGTTCTATGAGCCGAGCGGCTTCCGGCGCATCCCCCTGACTACGTGCAAGGGGGGCATCGAGATGGACAAGACGCGCACAGCGCACCCCTGTCCTGGGCACGAGGAGGAGTTCGAGCGGCGCCGCGGCGTGTCGGGCGTGGCGATCTTCTTTGCCGTCGTCATCCCCATCGCCTTCGCCTCGGTCGCGGGCTGGTGGGTCTGGCGGAAATGGCAAGCCGCCGGGGGCCACTTCGGGCAGATCCGCCTCGGAGAGCAGAGCAGCCTCGACAACGAGGCCCCCTGGATCAAGTACCCCGTGATCGCGGTCTCCGCCGTCGCTGCCGTCGTTGGCGCCCTGCCCCTGCTGGTCGGGGGCCTGTGGCGTAGTGTGCGGTCACGCCTCGACGGCGCCCGTGCCCGCGGCCGCGACGGCCTCGGCGGCTACAGCTGGCTCCCCGGCGGCGGGGGCGGTCGCCAGCGCCGCTTCACTACCCGAGACAGCTTCGCCCGGCGACGCGGCGACTACGCCATTGTTGACGAGGACGAGGGCGAGCTCCTGGGCGATGACAGCGATGACGAGGTTTGAGGGCAGCCACGCGGACGGGTGGAACGGGCGGCGGATGAGAAAAAGGGTAGAGTGAGCGTTCAGGCATGCATGGAGTCAGTTACTTACTATATACTATATAAATGACACATACCGATGTTTTTCTTTTTGGCTAAGACGGATTGATTGATGGATTGAGGGGCTGATGAGTGTACGGGACTTCTTAATGTATCGCATCGATGGGCGGGCAGGCAAGCAGGCGCTGGGGATGTGGGAGCCGGCGGTTAGATCTTCGGTCAAGCATATCCGCTCTCCAATCTTTTGTAATTGGAATGAGACGGGTGGGGTGGGGCGGACGAGGCGGTGGGAAGGGAATCCCATTGTCGAAATAGGGACGAAAAGGATGGATGGCCTTGACCTGGCGTTCCTAGATGCGACTCTGAACGTGAACGTCATTCACGTCGTTTTAGAAGCAGCGATATACATATGTGTACGCACATACCAACTAAGCCAGGCTGTGCCACATTTCATACAATCTTGTCTCACACATCGTATAATAGGGTCTAGTGGCGAGTGGAGAGGAGTGATGCCGTTGGGCCCGGACTAGCGAGGTGCGCTGATAGATATCCCTCCGGGCTGCCAGCGGATATCGTGGCTTATGGATAACACAATGAAGCGAACGGATTTTAAGACGAGCAACCGGGTTCTTTGGGGTAAGACTGCACGGTCCGAATGAGTGTCCGGTATGATGGCAATGGCATAGCGTAACGATGCTGTCGCAGTGGGGAAGCAACAGCCAAATATCTCAAGACGCACAGCTCAGAGGAAGTCACCCCGGGGATAGAACGTCTGGGCCTGGGCCAGCATGGCGATTCGGCATTATGTCGTTGTATCCACAACAACAATATGCACGCGTCAAAGTTGGGAGAGCAGAACTTGTAGATAGCCAGCCATCTGCTCTCATCTAGTTTGCACGTAGGGGCGTCATAGATATGAAGTAGTTGAATATAAGCCGATGGCAATGGCCTAGGTAGACACCCGTGGTCTGTAAATGGCAGTGCTTCATGTAATATCTTATGATACTCTTACCTATCTAGTATTAGAGTTGTGCTGTCTAATAACGGTATAATTTACTAGTGTGGCGTATATAACGGTATGGATTGAAAAGAGACTACTACCAGTAAAAGAGTTCAATCCAGACATATACTAGCACTTAGGATATGCACTAGGTATAATAAGATAAAGCATTTTCATAATGAGACGCAATTTGTCAAATGTTGATATCCTATCTAAGTAAACCATCTGCAGGCGCTGGAGCGGACGGACCTATCGGCCCCACTACGGGCGACGGACGTAAGCATCGGGTTTTGACGGACGTACCAACCGGCCACGTACCTGTTACGGCCGAAAAGGGGGCTGGCTCTCTACGGCATGGTATGATCTCGAAAATTTACTGCCTTCATTGAGGAATCGCCGCCCCTAGTTCTCTACGGCGCATAGCCAATGAATGAAGTTCTATGGCTTTCTTGCATGATAGACCATCTCGTTGACGCTATGTAGGTGTCCTGGATCTGGCTTTGAGAGCGGTCATAAGCATGGTCGCTCGGGGTGGCGTAAAGCGCTGCGCATCCTTCTCCGTTCGACGTGGCGGCAGCCTAATCTACGGATAGGCTGATGGGGGATCTTCTCTGCCTATATAAACCATTCACATTGTCAGCACGAGTTCGTCTTCTTACCATTCAGATCGAACCATGTCCATGACACAGGTTTTCACAAGGCACAATTTCCCTCATACACTCAGAGCCACAATGCCTCTCAACGTCCTCATCGTGGGAGCGGGTGTCTGCGGGCCGGCATTCGCCACGTTGCTGCAGCGCTCCAACACACCCTACAACATCACCGTCGTGGAGAAGGCGCCGTCGCTCCGGCTCAGCGGACAGCAGCTCGATCTCAAGGCGCACGGGTACCCGATCGTGAAGAAGATGGGGCTTCTGGACGCCGTCAAGGCGCGCGGCGTTGGCGAGACTGGCGCCGAGATGGTGAATTCCAAGGGCGACGTCATCGCGCGGTTCGGCGTCAACGACGCCGAGAAAGACGAGAGCAGCTTCCTCACCAACGAGTACGAGATCATGCGCGGCGACCTGGTCAAGGTGTTCTACGAGGCCAGCCTTGACCAGAGGGCGAGGCTCGACGCCGCGGGGAGGCCAGGAGCGCTGACGTACGAGTTCGGGAAGACCATCACAGAGCTCGCCCAGCAGGACCAGGAAGGTGACGGCGACAAGAACAAGAAGAAAAACGACGGCGTGGACGTGTCCTTCTCGGACGGACAGAAGAAGCGCTTCGACCTCGTCGTGGGCGCGGACGGCCAGGGGTCGCGGACGCGACGGCTCCTCTTCGGCCAGCAGGTTAGCGACGCGGCCTACAGATCACTGGGAATACACGCGGCGTTCTACACAATCCCGCGCGCCGAAGGCGAGGGGTCAGCCGCTCAAATCTACATCGGTCCCGGGAGCCGGGGCGTATTGACGCGCACCGGGGACCAGCCGCGGAAGCAGGTGTACCTATTCGCCATGGGCGGGAAGAGCGTGGAGCAGCTGAGCCAGGCCGATACCCGCGGGGACCCCCTTGAAAAGCGCAAGCAGCTTTGGGCAGAGCTCTTCCGCAATGCCGGATGGCAGTCGGAGAAGTTGACGCGGACGACGGGCGATGACTTCCACGCGTGGGAGCTGGCGCAGGTCAGGCTGGATCGGCTGCACCGGGGCCGGGTGGCGCTCCTCGGCGACGCGGGATACTGTCCAACCGTTTTTACGGGAATGGGGACGACCGCATCGCTCGTCGGATCGTGGGTGCTCGCGGGGGAGATTGCGCGACACAGCAGCGGCGGCGGCGGCGTTGACGTCGGCGCGGCCCTCAGGGCCTACGACGAGACGATGCGACAACCCATCGAGGAATGGCGGCAGATGCTGGCGGGCGTGTCGACGATCCGCCTGCCCTCGTCCCGACTGGGCGTCTGGCTCCTCCATAACGCCGTATGGGTGCTGTCCAGCCTTGGGTCTAGGCTCGGGTTCGGGCAGCTGTCGTCGGGAAGGCCGACGGAAAAGGAGGGGGCATGGCGTCTTCCCGAATACCCCGAGTTGAATCCGGAGGCATGATCCTGTAGCGTACTACACACGTAGTCTGAAGGTATGCCAAGACATGATGTCGTCGACAGGGGCTGTACTATGTATGTAAGGGAGGGAAAGGGGCGAAGGAGGTGTTTCCGTTCAATGGGGCAACCTTGTACATAATGTCGGGACATTCCGTTCCAAGTCACAGGGCGGCGAGGTAAACTAGAAACATGTTTCCTTTTTTTTTGTCTCAACTGTCATACATGCCTAGGTAGGTATTAATTTTCCGATCATGATTCACCCACCTGCCCACTTGCTCACGTATAGACGTTACACTACTGAATATATGGACGAAACTAAAAAGGGGCAGGAATCTACGAGTCTAAAAGGCTTGTTACACATCATGCCCATCTGATAACTGTTAGACAACGATACCAAAGAAGAAGAAAAGAGGAAGAAAACTCACTACGTGAAAACAAGTCTCCCTTCATATACAATATAGTTATACAGTTGTACAACCACTAGATAGGCAACTTAACAACTATCTGTAATAGCCAGTGTTTAGCTAGTTGGCCAGTAGAAACCTAGGCAATAGTTCACTCCTTTCCTGGGTCTAATCGTGTCTAATTGTCCTGAAATGACCTGAGTGGCTTCATACCGTGTTCATAAGTCCCAGCTATTGTGCGAATAGCTGAGTAGCTAACGCGTCTCTGTGCGCAGATCCCCTTGTTAGCACCCCAGGTACTCCCTGTCTGACTTCCACCTGTCGAGCGACTGTACCATGTAATCTTGTACATAAAGTAGTAAGGGTTTTTGTGGTTTGGGGGATTTGGAGGGGGAAGAAACCTTGCATCTCGTTGCCTTACACACTTACGTATACAGTATACCCGTGGACAGTAGATAGTTCAATAGTAGTGGATATTTCCTTACCGACGACGGGCCCGTGCAGAGTAGAAATATGTATGTAGTAGGAAGCTTGGTAGAGAGCTCCAGGGCTCTGATGAATAAATTTATGCACACAGCCTTAGTGAACCAACTGTAATGAAAGGCTTATGTAATGCCTGGGACTAACCCGCTAATCTGCTAGCGCTGCTGGCCACCCCTGCATTAGAACGATCTAGTCTCTAGTCTGATATTCTGTGCCTGGAGCTACCTCGAGTACTACCTACCTACCTAGGTACATAAGCTTGGAGGTATGTAGATATTTAGTACTTGGGAGGGGAGTATATAGAAGACAGAAGGGCAGAAGCGCAGAAGGATATGCACACAAAACAAGGCGTTTAATGCACAAGTATGTTTCCAAGTCCCAGTTAAACCCCCTAAATAGTGACAAGCCAAAAATGCTCTGCACAGGCGTGTACCATCCACAATGATGATGCTAACCCTGCTGCTAAAGCGAAACTACCTAACTACTACTAAGTACCTAGGTAGCCTTGTTAGCTACATATCTACCTAAGTAGTATCTGATAAGCTACTACAAACCAGCTATATGTAGTGTAGCTAGGCGGCTAGGATATGCGGTGGACAAGGAATAGAGCTTGACAACTTTGACAATTTGACAAGCTGACAGGTCAGTTTTACTATGGCCAATATACTTACGAGATAATTTTTATATCTGTACTCCCGTATATCTGTACGTACTTATGTATCTGGTATACTCGCCAACCGCTAACATCGATGAGCTGCCTCCCCGCTTGCCCGCTAAACACGGACAACCAAATCCCCAGATCTGCAAACTACCTTGATATATACATGAACTCATATACTATGAATATATACATACAGACATACACGTATGGAGTATGTATATCTGTGTGCCCAGTTCTCTCAGTGTTCAAGTGATGCTAATGGCGTCCACTCTTGCCCACTCTATGTGCATTGGCCGTTACTTACCTACATTGGGTACTTAGCAAGTAAATACTAACTTGATTATGTCTGGTATATGGAACCGCATACCTTGGAACGGCAAGGTACCTTTCTTTCCCCCGAAGCCTCTAGAGCTCTATCTCTCTCTCTCTCTCTCTCTCTCGTTCTATTTTTCTTTCTTTTTTTTTACCGCCTATCACGTATCTTTCCTCAAGGGCTTCCAAGATTCTTAGGCTCTCTTAACCCGGGATGGTTTGATCGTTAAACTAAACTAAATACCTAGGTAACTGGAGCTCTAGGTAATCTCTACGGAGTACGAATTTAATGTTCTCTTCTCAACTCTAGCCAGGATTGCTTCTATCGAATATATTCCATTCTTCGTCTTCTTTTTCTGTTCCTGTCGTTGCCGTCGTTGTTTCTGTTGTTGCAAATCGTTGCTACTACACTACTTACTATTCCCGTACCGTCTACATACATATGACATATGTAACTACGTATAGTCGGGGGCAATTAATCATCGTCGTCTATCTACTACTATATTTATTTATCCATATACAATACACTACATAAGTGTAGTTACTATATACTCTACCTACCTCTAAGTAGGTAGGTACTTTACTCACGATATAGTAGTATATCAACCTTTTCATATCACCTTCATACCTACCTACTACGCATCGTACCTCCACACGAAGACCGACCGACAGGCGGATCGTGCTCAAGATCCTAGGTTCTAGGTCTCTCTTTCAAGTCGTTACAATTCTCGTTGCATTTCTTTTCATTCCGCATTATTCCCTCTGTCCAACCATACCTCCATACCTTCCATACCTTCCATACCTTTTAGCTCATAATAATATGTCCCGAAAACGGATCTACACCATCTAAACATTCCCGCCACTCGAGTCGCACTTTGCACCTCGCACCTCGCATATCGTACCTCACAAAACCTGCACACTTCGCATCTCGACCCTTTCGATACTCGACCGACAATGGTTGCTGTCACCTTGCTTACACTGTCTGGTTAATGATATTGATATTGTCTGACGTACACTTGATAAGTCTCGAGCGATTCCGATCAGATCCGACTAAATCAAACAGAGTTGAGTGCTGGATATAGTGTACGAAGTATAGTGGGAGAGAGAGAGAGAGAGAAAGAGGGCTGGACCCGGACAATCGATCAAATCGCCCTCAACAACTGTGTTCACCAACTGTTTTTTGCACTGGTTTAATTCTTGGCTTTGAAAGTCAGATGGCCAATATGCCTTACGTCTCTACTACCTCACCTGCCGACCCCTTAGACGGAGATTATCCAGTCCTGTTCCCAAGCCGCCCAAATGCAGCTTCTTTAAGGACCACCGCAGACTACCACCGGAGTCTTCTTGAAGAGCGACAGGACTCGGCTTCTTTCAACAGCCGAAAACCCCAGGATGGAGCAGGCCCGCAATATGATGACAATGAAGCCGGCATCGACTTGACTGCCACCCTCCACTGCAAGTCCTGGAAACCCTCCAGGCGCGAGAAAGCGGGCCAGCAAGAGACGACCGCCGCAAGGCTTCGACACCCGGAGCTCACTCAACAGGATCTGGAAGAATTTGAATCCCTCCCTCTTGCTATCAGGCGCAAGGTAAGTCTTGAATATTCCATTTACGTCTTTCGTGTCTGTGACACTGTCATCATCCCTGCACGATTGGAGTCGCGTTCGAGCAGCCAACGACTGTGGCCTTTTTTTTCTTCTTAGTATGGCCAATTGAGACCCGGTAGCCAAGAGGAACGCCTGAGCGCATGCTTCTGGCCATTCTTTGTCTTGCCTAGCGCGGACGATCGATACCTTATCCCCTCGTGAACTATTGGCATGAGACCGGAATGACCTGTCTCGAAAAAATAGTTGCTCTAGTGAGCATCAGGTGCATCGCAGGTGGTGCTTTTCGCAATAAAGTTGCCGGGTCCTCTCATATCGTCTTGCCTCCGAATAGATGCACGATACGACTCGACTCGACACGTCATGTCACGTCACGTCACGTCATGTTACGATATATCCCTTATAGCAGTTATTGCTATTGTGACATTCTCCCAAAAACAAGGGGGGGGGGGCTACGACCAGATATGGCTGGACTCCCTTCTCGTCCCTTAATAGGGTTCAGAGTTCCCTTGTCTATATGTCGCGATAACAAATATCTCGTCGCGTCTCTTGTATGGAACACTTCGAGAAGGAAGCGCAACAAGGAGAAAAAAATTCGACCTTTTAGACCTTCCAAGGGTCATCGGCGCCATCAGGGGTCGATCCTTTGTACGGCGGGTCATCTACCCAATGGGAGGCACTCAGCACCATAAGCCAACTTAATTGGCTAGGGTCATTCGCCGGCGTTACATTGTTCATGCAGGCGAATGGACGCTTTGGGGTCGGATTCGTCTCCGCGTCTCCATTTTTTGGACCTTTTATGCCCGTTCCTGCATATGAGCACACGCAGGTGGGAAATATAACTGCCTATCAACCTATCCCGCCTATAAGAAACCCGAAGAACCTGCATCGGCTCTATTGCGCCCCTTATTAATCGATGGTCTCCTATGCAAGTGCACGGACTAGATCACCTGTCGAGGGGAACATGAGAACACACGTTTCGCTATCTAGTCATCTTGTCAGCAGTTAAAAATAATATTATTTATATGTCGATATATGCTAACCCTCCCCCCTCCCCCTCTTCCCCAGTACTTCTCCACCCTTGAACGACTCAGGCTTGCACAGACCTCCGTTCTCAACGCAAGCTCACAACATAGATACACTAAAAGCAACCACACTGGTGGCGATTTAGGTGCTGTCCACAATCCTCGAGTACATCCCTACTGGGGATTCAACCGAGTAGCGTCTGGGAAGAAACATCTGCGCCCAACTACCTCCCCCGCAGATCAATCTCATCTCGTCCCGGCCGATACCTTAGCTTTGGCGAAGCTCCCTGCTAAGATCCGGGAAAAGCATCTCACGCGGGAAGAACAACTCCTATTGGCAAAACAGCTGAGGGAGAGTGTAATCCTAGACGCCGCCGACGAGGCGATCTATAGGCTCGGTCGTCGTTTTAACCCTCAAGTCTTTTCCCCCACGTTGCCATCCTCGAGCGAATCCGGTTTCGAGAGCTCCGAGATGGATATGGACATGCATACCACCCGAACATCTCAGGATGATTTGTACGACTGCTTTCGATGGTTAGACGAAGATGACGATTTGGACCTTAGCCTTGTGCTAGACGACGATTCGCTAAAGCACCCAGACAATGAGCTCCCTATCCACAGGCACGAGCGGAGGCCCTCTTTTCGACGACATCTTTCTATCAGCAAGATCACTTTCGGAAATCGTCTTTCCGTGGATTCGAGTCGTCCAGCAACCAATCACGTTGTTCCTTCCCCGACATCCCCAGCTCTGTCAGGCTTTTCTTCCCAGGCGCAGCGGAGGTCAAGAGCCTTCTCACTCATGACGCCTAGGTATGCATCGCGCGATTCGATCGCTTCAATTGATCCCGCTGCGGCTCATTACCAGGATCCCGAGGCGCGGTTGAAACTGCGCGTCTACCTTTCATCTCCCCAGAAGTTTGATGAGGCGATAGAATTCGGCTTCCCCTCTAATGATCCCTTTCCGGCGGATTCCGAGCAAGAGCATCCACGACCCGTCAAACGTCGCTCACACCAGGTACTCCAAGACGAGACGGAAAACATGAGGACATTTCTTTCCGATGACCATTCCTCCGTCTGCAGCGAAGATATGTCTATATCAGATCCCGAATCACCGAAAACACCACAAACCTTCGATCAGCCACCGTTAAGACCTATGCCCCGCAGTAGTAGGGACGACGGCCAGGCGAACGTCTCTGAAGGCTACGCGCAGGCGCCCGTTGCCTCACGAGAGATGACGCTGCGCATGACCCTGACGAGACCCGATCTGAGAGCCTGCGAGGACCAGATCTATGGGTGGACAAATTCATACCAGCCCTCATCCAGATTACCCCGGTCCTCGCCGTTCCGCGACGACTCGCCGGCTACGTATGTCGGGGCGAGGCCCAAGGAGAGCATGGACAGGATCTTCGCGGACATCGATCAAGATATCGATGCGCAGAGCAGCCAGGGTGGCGTCATGAAGCGTCTATGGAAACGGGTAAAGCGGTCCCAATAAGCGGTGGCCCTTACGTGACTGCTGCGCTGCGCCCACCGACTTGACGCCCCCCTTCTCTTCTCAGCATTCAAGACGTTAATCCGATGCCTTGATAAGCCTATATCCAAGCCATGGCTTCCCTTCCACCCATATTACCATTTAACTACACTGTTCCTCGCCATTATATGCGATCTTACTCTAGTTTTACGCTACTCGTTCGTACGACTTGATGGACGTTCCTGGAAACGAGTGGAGGGGAGAGGAGGGGAAGGGAGGAGAGGAGGGGGGAGACGATGTGAACGGCCGTTCATTTGTTTGTTTTCTATTTCAGCCCCGCGACAGTTATTTTTTCACCACCCAATCGGTGGGGGCCCATTGCGTGGAGTTCTTAGGTGTTGGCGAAGAATCATCATTATCACTCATTGGAGGAACGATAAATATATATATATATTAGATTCACAAACTGATTTCGGGGTACCATTTACCCCTTTCTGTGTAGCGAGCGAATTTGTTTCAATCGACAAGCCATCCTCATGTATCAATTACCACCAGAAACATAATATATCACAACCTGTCGGTATCTCAGTACCGGCAGAAAGGGAACTTTGCCCGTCTACGCAGATATATATCGCGTTTCTCTAGAGTTCTCAATGTGCGTGAAGGGCAATGTGCCTAAACTCCTTTATGTATCCATCTATTAATATGTATATCGTAATGTGCGACCAGGCTATAAAATATGCCTTGTACATAGACGGCAGCAATCTCTAGCCCATAAATGTTTAATTCCCGGTATTGACGATCCCTGTCTGCTTAATCTTTGCGTCTGCGACGAGCTGTCATTGACCCCAGACCAGCCAGGTGAAGGACCGGTCATATATTACATGTACGCATTTATCTATATACATATACTTCTTCTCAATAAGTCAAGCGCCGAATGATATGTGTCATATCGCATCCCAGACCGAGCCGAAGGTGAATGACCTAAAAGGGTTCACCCCCAATTACTATGTACGCATACTGTAGTACTTGACCTGTGCGTGCGTGTGTTAGTTAGTCCTTCTTGCTACTCTAGGAGATCTGCGGGTTCGAACAGGGCATCCCGGGTGACGTGCTGGGGTATCCCAGCCCATGTAGTTGACTATCTAGGCAGCCCGGTAGTTTGATACAATGCCAAAATAACCTACCACGCACACTATTATTATTTCCTACTTCTTAAGATACGAAGTACCAAGCAGCCTCCTCCAGGGCCCGCTAGCATCGGATCCCCCACCGACCGAGCAGAGAATGAGAGAAACAGACGTCAGTCATTTGTGGCAGCAGACGCTGCTCATCATTATCGAGACCCATATGCGCCCCCATTCATCTGACTGGCCATTTGTCTATTCAAGCAAGGCTGTCCGTTCAAAACCCGGCAACTCTTCGGGACCGGCCTGCTCAGCCTTCTTCTTCTTTCCCTGTCAGCTGCTGCGTTGTTGCGCCCCTAACTAGGTAGACAGGTATACAATATATACAATATTCATTGCATACACCATCATCAGGCCCCGTCGACAGGGAGGTGAAACGAATCCCACTTCCCACTCACACTGCTTTACACATACCTGTATGCCGGGCGTCCTTGTGCTGGTGGTAGTGGTTAGAGCTAAACAAGGCACTTACATAATTGACGCGCCTCTCTTGTCTTGAGAGAACCGCGCCGAACCAAGTGTCTGACTAGCGAACGTGTATAACGAAGTGTCGCAGTTGGCTGACTGCATAGCTAGCGGGATGTTCAGGTCCTCGTGAAGGCTCGCTCGCTCGCTTTCTCTCCTAGTTGTAGGTCCGTGTACGCTCTTGTTTACGAACCATGCGACGCATGCATGCATAAGTACTTAGCCAACTGACTGGTCACCGCCCTATCCAGTCATGGCGCGGTTATGCATTCACTGCGATGTGCCCGGACTTTCTACACGTACTTACTTATAACTATGCACTGGCTCGTCCCTTATTCCTTGGTTTCCGGGGTCTGTTAGTCAATGTACTTAGTAGATATTTTGTCGCTCTCCAAGTAGGGGGTGGAAGATGTCTCGGCCGTGCCATGGCAGCAGGCCCGAGCATTCTCGCTCTTTTAGGGTCTGGGGATCAGCTCTCAAGCATGGATTGCAGTCTTAAATCGGGCCCCTTACACAGATCCCTAGATAGATTCAATCCTCTGAAGTACGAGAATTCTCACAGCCCGGGACAATACCATCGACACGACATGTCTGCAAATTCCGATGACCCCGTTGCAGAACCTGATGCTCTGCATATTATATACTATTGGCCAGAACGTCTCGAGGTAGAGAGTGCTACATACGTAGTAGGACACCATCAGCTGCGATCGAGGAATGCTTATAGGAGCCTCAGTTATAGGCTGGGTACCCCGTAGGACGTGGAAGGATATCCCCCTCTCCCCACCTCCCAACGCACTAGGAATGCGCTCAGACCTGACGATATGTCGTGCAGTGCGCCTAGTTGGCTAGTCGATACGACCATGCGGCGGCCATTTGGGACCACGTCACTCACTCAACACGAACGACCCCTCGTCACCGTACATCCTTCGCAGGCGCCGCAACCGAAGCCTCAACACCCGGCGCTAGCGGCGACACGGACGACGCGGCGACGGCGGTCGGGATGGTCGGTATCGCTGAGGGGCCCTCCTACGGCAGTTCGAAAGAGGAAAAAAAACCGCTACAAATTTATTGGTTCATGTAGATGGCCTATGCTATACGTCCAATAATGAAAGCCACTCCTCAGCCGTCGGTTAGAGCCACAGTGTATAACATTGAATCCCGCTCATCAAGAACACCAGTGACTGCGAGGCCAACTTCTCTTGAGAAAACCATGGAGGGGCTTGCTGAACTTGACCATTGAAATGAAAGTCTTGGCCGCGCGCGTTCGTGAAGTTCTGATAGGCTCAGGTAGGCAAACATTCACACCATCTCACCAACCTAAAATCGTAAGGATCCCTTTTGAAACGAACAGTCTCTCTTAATTAGACATCCCATGCTCACTCAGTACTGAGACCACTCCCCACTCCCCCTAGAACACAGGCTCCGCTACTTTTGCCGGGTCGTGATACTCATATATCTTACCTTCCTTGCCGCGAGAGGTGAGGATCGGCGATGTGAAGGTTGAGATGCCGCTCTCCCGGTCGTATGACTGGAAAGTGCTAGCTGGCCGCTTGCCACCACCCCCCGGAAGGTCCACGACGAACTTGGGCATTTCGAATCCCGCGATCGACCCCGTGAGCTGCTGCTCCATGTCCAGTATAGTCTGCAGCGGCGTCCGGAAGTGTTCGGCGCTCGGAACCATATCGCATTGGTACACATAGTACTATTCGAGCCATCCCTTCTTAGCGAATACAGGCCAAAAGCCCTATTGGCATACGTACGAGGAACCAGTACTTACCGGGTGAATGACCATATCGGCTAGCTTGTGAATGAGCGTACCCATCGTCTCAACGTTGTCGTTGACGCCGCGAAGGAGCACCGACTGGTTACGGACGGTAAGGCCGGCCTTCAGCAGCCGGAGACTCGCCTTCTCAGTGACCCAGGATATCTCGTTGGGGTGGTTAAACTGGGTATGCAGGGCCATGTGCTTGCCGGCTTCCCTCGCCTTGGCGCCCACGCTGATCAGAGTGCTCGCCCACAGGTCGTCCGGGTCGATGAATCGGTGCGGTGCAACTGCGAGTCCCCTCGACGCAAACCTGAACCGCCGTATGTTCGGCATGTCTATGAGCGCGTCTCCGATCCACGCTAGCACGTTCGGCGGCAGATAGTACGCATCGCCCCCTGAAACCACGACATCATGGAGCCCCTTTTGGCTGGCGATGTAGTCGAGCGCCGCCGAAAGACGTTTTTTCGACAGCTTGAAAGGTTCCTTGAAACTGTCATTTTTTCCACATTCTATCTCGTTCAGCCCACCTCCCCGGGCAGGTAATCGCACGTACCTTGGTGACAAGCTCGGTGTCACCCCCGACACCATATGATCGTGTGCAATGAGCGCAGTACGCTGGGCAGGCAGAAACGGCTAGGGTTTTCTGTCAGTCAATGAGCCTGTAAACAGGGTGTTATGTTGCCCTCACGTAAGAAAAGCGCTTTATCGGGGTAGCGATGAACCACACCATCCACAGGCTCATCAGCCCTCTCCTCCAGGGAGTCGAGTTTAAGTCTCGGGTGGTCTTTAATCAAAAAGGATCCCACGTTAATGAACTGCTTGAATATGGGGTCGTTCGCGGGGTCTTTCCAGTTGATCCTGCTCATCAGATAGGGTCTATATGCAGGGTTCTCGTCAGTAGCCATCGCTTATCACACGAAGCACCTACGGGGCCTAGCCACAGAGGTGAAGAAGCAACTCACGATACTCGTAGAGACATTGAGGACCTCTCCATGCCTCTGAGGACATCTGCCATGAAGTAATCTCGGCTTTGCATCCTCTCCGACTCTCCATAGCACGGGACCTCGTCCGGCAGCACGGCTTCGAGGAATCGAAAAAGTCTCTCTTTCGTCTCAATGATATTCTTGACCCGACTTCTTAGCCATTGGCGGCTTTGGATTTGAACCTGGCGAGGTCATACGTACCTTAGTGCTCCATGCCCAAGACAGAAACTCATCTGCAGTGACGTCCTTGTACGGCGCGATCTCGCGCCAGAATTCCTCCCCCCTATTAGTCTCCTCGTTCTTCACGGGCCGAGGAGGAGCATGTATGCCATAATTCGCAGGTATATGGAGTTCGTCCTTGCGAGTCGTAGTGCGATCGAAAATTCGCGCAATGCAAGGCGGATTCGCAGGCGCTACTGCGGCTGCACTTTCCGTTGCCATATGGCGATTGGGATAACTGGCGAACCGGCTCGTAACCATCAGAGGTAATTTGAAGATGTTGGTGTTTATACTACGATGCGGAGTGCCCCATGGTCTCCGAACTAAGTAGGAGAGCATCTAGACAGTAGTTGATCGCATTAGAGGACTTATTAACTATGAGTAGGACAGGCTTTTGTAGTTGATGCAGCGAAAGACGATATACTTCATAAATCACTTACTTTGTCTCAGGATACGGTCTTGGATATTTCAACGAAACGTTTTTATTTCTGCTCTGGCTTTCTGAATATCTGTGAGATGTCTGTTCCTATCACCATTGCATCACCAAGCGATTATCGCACAGCCACCAAGGAGCAACAAGCGGCGAAACTTACACTCAAATATTGAAATCACCGGGCTATATCCTACCCAGAGTGTTAGAGCCAATCGTTATATACTGCACTGGGGTCACCGCTGACCAGTGGTCGAGTTGGTCGAGTTGATGGTAGATGAGTCCTGGTTAGACTGGCCTATGATAGGAGTAGGAGATAGACCGCTGTGTAGATTTACAGCAGTAAATGGCTTGCCAAAAAGTTTGTATAGCCTTAATTATGAAGAGGACCATAAAGCAAGAGATGGAACTTCTGTATAAGACTCTTAAGGAAATCTTCTCGGGTAGTAAAAATTCCAAGCCCTGGACTCGCCTCTACTTATACATGACCTCATGGAAGAAAATATCCAACTCGTCAGCCTGCCCGCGGCCATGTTAGCCCTCTTACTACATGAATACTCGCATCTCTATGCGGGTTCAGCTCCGAAGTGCCAGCTGGCTCTGCATGCCGCTCTCGAGGATGGTATAGGTGGGCGACACCCTCGAGATCCGCACGTGCAGGGTGGTCTTGCGGAATTCCCAGACAAAGTTATTGAAAAAGCCGTCATTGTATCGTGCGCCTGTGCTGACGCAAAGTGCGAGTTCTCGAGGCCATACACGGCAGTTCCCAGTGCTCGCGGCTGGAGGTCCGGATAGCTCCCGCCCCCCCTGTTCCTTTGTCGATGATAAGAGCTGCGGGTTGATCATTGCCATGGTGAGACTCATCCCAACCCCTATAGCAACGATATAGCACCGAGAGGGTGGTTCCAAGTGTCGGGAAACGTCGACATAGCCGGGTAGTGTAGCCGTGTATCCACGTTAACGGTTGTCCTGGATCCTTTCTAAACTTGCCGTAACCCAATAACCTACTCTCTTTGAGTCGTTGGCTCGAATCTTGCATCTGTTCTCTACAACACCGATTGTCGAGACGCCCCAACGATTCCCCCGCGCCTATGCATCATTAGAACGGGTAATTCGACGGAGTTGCCTAGTCGCCATCTGCTTACATTGCAGCTCGCTCGAGTGAGCCCGTCCCAAGTTTGATCGATGGATAGAACGGGATGCAAAGCCGGTGACAAAAGACCGATCGATGCCCGCTTACGAGCTCCGCGTCGTCGAAGCGCAGCTCCTGCCTCGGTTTTCGTCGAACCATAGTCGAGGAGCCTACCTGAAGCGTAGCAACGGTTTGCCAGCCACACTTCGACGGGCGCATGCCCAGGTTTATGTCCATACGCATGACTCGTCCACGGCAATATCCAAATTAACCTCTCGATCTCGAGTGCCGATAGCTAGGCTAGACGGCCTGCCTGTTGTCTCGAAAATTCTTGCTCAGCTTGAAAGGATCTCTCTATCTGCGCCATTGGCGTCGTCCGGGGATGTTATAACAGCGGTCGACCATATGATTGGGTTCCGGGGGCGCGGTAACGACTCTGAGCCTGTCCACGCGGCAATGGTGGAGGGTGGGGAAAGAGAGAGGCGCCGGCGATTATCGACCACACCACCTCCACTAAATCATAACGGCATTGGGACGATATGATGTGAATGCGGTAGTTAACTACCAACAACGTACGCCTAGTGGATGCTCGGATATGGGCCAGCACCGCTACTGATCTCACCTTTCCGCAGTTGTTGGTTCGACAAACCCCATGGCTGGCGCATATGCAGCACCCAGAGACCGCGCGTGGCAACTGGCTTGATAGGTAGCTCGTATTAGGGTACGTAGAAATCATGCATGAGACCAGGCTACTGATTTGCCCCTCGATGCCATCTTTGACCCACGCCCGCCCTCGAAGAGGCAGCATAGGGTAGGCCCCCCCGTTGTTCTTGGCTTGCTCCACTGGCTAAGTTTCTGCGCACCCGCAAGTATTCGACGAGGACTGGATCGCATCTCACGAAAGTAGCTTGGACCTGAAGGACTGCCGTGACTCCGTAGATTCACGGCATTGCCGGGCAACAGCATGCTGCGTCACCCTTCCTGCTTTAGTTGCATGCCGCAGTGCTTTGGACTGATCTATAATCTTCCCGCATATTTCAGTGCATAATCACTTCCGCAAAGCACATGAAATACTAGCATGTGCCAATAGTGCAAGTGTTCTATCGCATTAATATAGATGCATTAGTCGGGGGTATAACACAGCCAGTGCGTGGCATATGGGCAGGGCAAGGTCTTCGAGGAAATTCATTGCGGCGCCAGGTAACATCCATTCACTAGGCTGGGGTTGGGCCATGCAGCTGATAGAGGGAAAGAGAAAAGGGGAATGGGGGTTAACATGTCGGCACGACAAGAAAGTGGAAAACTTCCTCCTCGATGATCCTGCTCGTGGTATAACTGCAGATAACGTCTCCTCCATACGTCCTGGGATTGGGAGGCTTGCACATATATGCATGGCCGCGTTGTCAGATGTGTGGCATGCAGCTTCCCCGGCGCGTTCCTCATTGGTCCGAAACTTTAGAATTTCATTTGGTCCCAGAGCATCGGTTTTGCACAGTACCAAGTTTCCTCCTTGTTTGGGAGATGTGTATATTGCTCTATCTGGAAATAGATTCGCGGAAGAGAGGATGGAGATCGAAGTGGCGGACAAGTCTCCGTGCCATAATCGCCGTAGGTGGTAGCCCTAGAATTTCGAGGGGCCCTCACGAGATAACGAACGATCTAGTCGAACAAGGCTACAGTTATTGACCGAGCTTCTAAGTATCCTCCTCATCACTGTCACCAAGGGAGAAATCTCCGGGATACAACTCTTGTTGCTCTGGGGAAGATCTAGCACCTTTCTGGCATATCCTCGCCCCGTCAATTCGAGTCGTGTCCGGACCCTCCATGCTCTGCACCCAAGAACATACCAGCAGGCTGTCAGAGACTGACAGGACCCGACAGTCTGGTACGCTTGGAATAGTAAGCAACGGACGCGCCTCTTTTTGGGCCTCTCTGCCTCTCCACTGGAGTCTGCTTGCAGAATTCGGCGGGGCGGCCCGCTCTCCCCAACAACACAAAACGCCCCTTTTCTCATCATCCTCGTCCTTTCGGTATCCCGGTGGTCTGGTCTCGACAAGTTATATTTAGGATGCAGCTGCTGGGCTTGGGGAAAGCATATGACATCCCGGATCCATCCTTGGGCTCCATCGGGCGTGTCATACCCTGGCTGAGCATGAAAGAAAGAAAAAGAAAAGAAAAGGAGGAAAGAATGATCAAGCCCCGCCCCGCTACTTCTCACTACCGCTCATGGGATATCTCACTTGTCCGCGGATGACTGCCCAGATGGAAGCCTAGCGTAGATCCCGTTTTCGTCGAAGACCTGCACATGATCTGCATTGGCAACTGTACCTTGGTGCTATACATATTATGCCCAGAGTGAGGACGACGTGAGCAGTGGTAGATGCCTGTACGAGCCCCTGCCCACACGGGTGGATGCAGCGACCCAGCTTTTGGCTCATAGAATCGACAACACTCGCTTAGAGAGCCGATATATGCAACTCTCAAATGCTGGCCGTTCCGGAAGGGGGAGGGGGGTTGATCGATCTCAACGGCGTGGCAGTTCGATCCTCGGATACGGGGTTCACGCTACGCAGAGCAAGAGATCCCGCGGCAAATATTCAGGGCAAGGTAGGCGAGATACGGTGCGTTCTGTGCGATGTGTCGAGATTCAATTGGGGGCGAGATTCTTATGAATAAAGATAACTCGGCTCTATGGCGGGAAAAGAACGAAAGCAAGTCGGGTTTTCTGTCACACTCGATCGTCTCTGGCTGTGTATGACGATCTATATGCAGTTGCATCCGATCAACATCTGGGAAAGCCCCGGGGCACAGTTGGCCGTTGACCCCAGAGAACGCTGCACAATGCAATGACCTGCAGAATCCCACGGAAGAGTCGTTTAGGAGTACCCGATGTCCACTAAGGGTGAGTCTGCACTGGCGGCTCGCTATGTACGGAATTTCTTTTTTGTTGCGTAGCTACAAGAGGCTGCGTTTCAAATCGACTGAACTCTCAGAACACTGCTACTGTTAAGAGGCATGTGCCCCCCCCCCTTTTCTCTCGGGAAATAACATTCAGCAGCTGTAATGAAACCAATCACCTCCACATATTCTAGGACACTCTGTTACAATGGTCAGATTTTTCGACCCATATGCAAGTTCTTATTAGTTGTGGATCGTTTTCTTTTTTTAAACCACATAATTTGGGCCAAATCGGTCGACTAGGTCTTTGATGCAGATATCCGCACGACCTGGCTTGTGACCAACCTACTCTGAGGTCATATAGCAAGTATCTGCCAAGCAAGATGATGATGGTACATAAGTAGTAGGTAGTAGGCCCATGAAAACCTCACCAGGAACCTCTGACACTCAGTTCTAGACCACCCTGAGTGGGGCTGTCGCCCGAGAGAGATTCTCAAGTGTGCCCAGCTTCCGAACGTTCCTGAGTCCTGGCACCTTTATCCATGGCACGAGGGCTGGAAGGTCACAACCTCAACCCGAACTTGAGGAGGATACTTACGGCGAAGCAGAGGCACTGGAATACCCATCCCACACCGCTGCTACTGCAGGTATTAGGTATCTTGGTCTCACATATGTATGTATGTAGAGCCTAGAAAAGGACGTATGTATGACCCTATAGTAGAGGGGGAGGTGTATTTTTTTTTCGGTCCTGGTTGATTTAGACCTGCAGAGTTCTGTGAGGTTTCTGTCAGCTTGGCGCCCAGAGGAACAGCAGCGGGTCTAGAGGAGTAAGTACCCAAGATAGTCCTCTTTTATGCTACCGATAGCCCACAGCTCACCAACCTCAGCACGGGTACCAAGTATCTTGACTCGTACGTGAGTGCCGACCTCGATGACGATGTCATCGTTGTTGGTAAATTGTGGGGGAGTAGCGTTGGGGTCCCATTTGATATCCGTAGGTATCAACTTTGATCAACGGTGTCAGTTCTCACCAGTACAGCAGCAGAAGTCTGGACCTGTCGAGTGACCTACATGGGTAGAAACGAAGATTCTAAGAGGACCAGCATCGGCAAAGAAGCCGTGTTGGTTTACGGATGTGACGACGGCATCCACCTGTATCGTGGTTTAGAAAACACATATATCAAGCAGACAGGAACCACGGAGGGAATGGTTTACCGTTTCACCCTTAAAAGGTCTCCAGACAACAGCACGGTAGTGTACAGTGAACTCGGCAAGACCACTGCCGGGAAGAATGCGCCCTTCAGAGATATGGGTGGTATCCATGATGGAAATAATGTAATAGCTGCCTGTGCAAGTGCCCTCTACATCCTTCAGTAGCTTGCCGGTGACGAGCTCGTGCATATTCTTGCCAAAGTAGGAGGGGTGCAGAGTGATGCTCCGCTGGAGTTCGTGGAGGAAAAACATGGTGATCGGGTATGAGATAAGGTCGAAGGCAAATTGTATTTTAAGAGCAATTCGTCGAGCGCGGCAATCGGGCAAGCGGGCAATCGGGCAATCAGAAGACCAGATAGGTAGGCCAGCAGGTAAGTGGTTGTTGACTTTATTCGACTCCTGCAATAGCGTATGTATTTTTGTATTTTTGTTTTTGGAAGGAGGGAGAGTTGGAAGAATTACTTCAAGGCGACGGCGGCGGCGGCGGTGGCGGCGGCAATAATGACGATATAAGAATGGTCGTAATTTGGAAGTGAATAGTAACCAATCGACTAAAAAGTCTATCCAAGGGAGGAGTGAGAGAGAGGTATGTCGCGTGTTATTTCGTCGCGTGGGAAGAGATGCGATTGATCGCGCAAGACTCGACTCGACTCGACTCGACTCGGCTTCGGGTTATGTACGACGAATGATCCTATCGTCACTATGCAAGGTCGCCGTCGCGTTGAAATAGGCAGGATAAAGGCAGCGTCGCGTCGTGTATGAAAGATCGAGAATTAAAACGGAAATGTAATCGATAGGTTGTAATGGTTTGGGATAGATTAGACGACTACGGCAACAACGGCAACAACGACGACGACGGCGACAACGGCGACAACAGCGACAACAACGACGACGACGAAGATGACAAAGAGAGCTTTTTATGACAGCCAGTCAGCCGCGCATACGCACATACACATATGGACACGCAGAGAGCAGACCGCAGATGGCAAACGGCAGACTCTTATAGGTAAAAAAATGCGTGCCTGTCTGCTATTGACCTCGACGACCGCGACGACGACGACGACGACGACAACGACGACGACGAGGGAAGAGAGAGTAATGAATAAATAAAAGAGAGTAAAAGGTTGAGGTGAAGGTAAAAAGAAAAAGAAAAAAAGAAAGGACAAGACAAGGTACGGGAATTGGCAAGCAAATACAAGTATCAAGACTAAGTATCTACCTACTGTAGTTACCTAGGCTAAGTTGCAGAAGGTGCCTTCCTTTGACCAGGCGGCTGAAAGGCTGAGGAAGTTACGATGAAAGGTGAATGGAAAAAGTTTAGCGTACCCGTGGACCTGCCTTACAAAGTTACCAGCTTACCTAACCTAAGTAGGTACTTTTACTATCTGTAGTGGTATCAATAGTACCTACCTATTCTTTTACTGCCTACCTACCTACATACATCACCCAAGGTTAGGTAGCGTTTTTGGGGGCAGGTACGATTATCTAATCAGACTAAGAAGTAACTACCAAGGGACAGATGCTGCTGCTGCTGCTGCTGTCACTACCTACCGCCGCCGCCGTTGGCGGACGCGCTACTTCGTATGTACCTGGGTAGCCTTGTATCTTGAACCAAGCGCCTAATCCGGAAATAAGTACCTACATACATAGGTATGTATATATGTACATATCCATGGATGCATCCCTGACATCCACGGATACCATTCTGCATCTATAATACGTCTAGAAATTCTTAGAAGTTCTTGAATTGAATTTTGGAAACCCAGAAAAAGCGTTTCTATTATCTATACCTACATATACCTACATATTACTAGGTAGAGGCTGCCCACCCCGGTAGATGCACAGGTCTGGGATAGCCTAATTCATCCCATCTTCAAAGTGTTAAGGTACCTTATGCAGCCTATGGACATAGGTAGGTAGGTACATGTGACACGCAAAAGGTTGAAAGTACTACACCTACTTACTGTATTGTACTTTAGAGTGGTCTGATCAATGGTGGGGACAGTCCAATGTACCCGTAGACCCATCAATGTAGATAGATAGCCCGAGAGGTCAGCACCCGAATTCATTCATGTTCCATCTCTATCATCATCTAAACCCTTTTTTATCCTTTTTTTTTGTTTTGTTTTTTGCATTACTTTTTCTGCCTTTTCAATGTTCCGAGCTTCATTCTTTTTATCTCCTCGATCAGTAAAGCAACCTTCTTAAACAAACCCCAGGGAAACCTCCATGCCACTAGGCCATCAATCACCATTGTATTGTACATACATGAAAGCGACTACTTCATTAACCCGAGGGGCTATACAGAAAAAGAGACTCGTCGAGTTATCTCCATCGTCGTTGTCACCTTTACTGTCTATAACTTCAAGCCACCAACATCACCAACATCACCAACCACCACCAACCACCACCAACCACCACTAACCACCTCCATAAAACACAATGGCTCTCAACCTTGAAAGGCAACTCACCTTCGTAAGTCCTCTATACACCCCCCCCCCCCCTCCCTCCAGCCCCTATTCCACTATCTGCTTTCTTTAACTCTCGCTAACCCCGACTTTTGCCCTTTGGATAGTATGGTGCTTATCACCACGATAAGATAAATATTGCTATTCATATGACATGCGTGCCATTGATTCTCTTCAGCGGATTCGCCATGGTAAGTTCCACACTGCCCCGCGTCGCGTCTGTCCATGGAATGGCCTCCTTCCTAGGTGCTAATGTTCCTTCAATTAAGGCTGCGAATACTGGTGATTTAATTCCGCTTCCCGATTTCCTAACGATACCCAATCTGAACCTCAATCTCGGCACCATAGCCGCTTTGACCTGGGGTGGATTATATGTGCTTTTAGAGCCCGTGGCCGGTACCGCGTTAGCCATGATTTGTCTCGCCGCCGCCGCCTTGTGCAACCACTTCATCTCCGAGTATCCCGTTCTCACCACCCAAGTCGCCGTCATCACTCATATAGTATGCTGGATTTTCCAGTTCATTGGCCACGGCGCGTTCGAGGGCCGCGCCCCCGCTTTGCTAGACAACATAGTCCAGGCCGTCTTCCTCGCGCCCCTCTTCGTCTGGCTCGAGATGCTCTTCAAATTCGGTTATAGGCGCGAGCTGCAGCAGCGTGTCGACAAGGCTGTTCAGGTTGAGATCGCCAAGTTCAGGGCTAAAAAGGAAGCGGCAAAGAACGGCAAGGCCCAGTAAACTATGCCAAGGGAAATCCTAGAAAGAGTGGCACTAAGCCGGCATCACCATCACAAGGCAGATAGACGGACCGACCTATTAAATTCCGGATGATGGATATTACAACGTTCGGCCGACTGAAGCAAAGATGGTTTGACTGTGAGTCGATAATTAGTTCGTCTGCTGCTCGGCTACAGGTGAGGCGCGGCACGAAACAGAAATGCGTCCAGGATGCCACCCCGGGACTGGTCGCTAGAAATGGCCATACGGATCAAGCCGAGGAAAGTGACTACACCGGCTTGCGCATCACGCGCCGATCGGATAGTGCGATGCCCTCAATGGATCTCAAAAAGCGCGATCGTAGCAATGCCTTTCCATCCCCTTTTGCCATGCTTCGCAGTCCTGCACGTTTAGATAGTGAAGGGCTTCCGCCACCCGCGCTCTCTTGGTTTTTCGGTTCTTGTAACACCAAAAACGATCCATCATTTGCCCTCACGGCGTTATGCAGGGGTGGGAGAGCTCCGCCCCCAACCCTTATGTTGTACATACGCTGATATACTATAGATATATCTTATTAATATTAGAACATTATTGAACCGGGAATTCGTTCAGACAACCTTGATATCACCACACAACTTCAGTGGCTGGTTCATACTCACGAGCGAAATAAGCGCCGAGGGAGACCGATGGTATATACACAGAACCATTAATATTATAGTTTCCTCCACCCAGCCAGTCACTACCGACACTGGGACTTACCTAATATATATCTAGCCCGTATCTTTGCATACGAATCTACCAGCACGCATCACGCGGCTCGCATGATGAGGGGAGAGGGTAGAGTTAGGATTACCTTGATAATATTTAGACCAACCCGTTGGCCTAAACCGAAGACCTCCCGGTTTTAGTTCATCACGCTATCTGACCCGTCTCCGCGAGCTTCCGCGAGTCCGCGCAGACGAAGGACAGGTCGGATCCGTCGTCCGAGAACGGGCTGTGCCGCGGCGGCTCGAGGCCAACGGCCCTCCCAATGCTTGCGAGCGCCGATCTCTTCCGCAGGTCCTTGCCGGAATCCTTGCTGTTTGCCGACTTGTGCGACCCCGCCGACCCCCTGTTGCTAGCCGCGGTAGTAGTCGTAGTAGTAGTCGCACTAGTCTTTCCGCTGCCGTTAGACGAGGCGGAGGCGGCGGTGGCCTGGCTCTTGCCAGAGTCTTGGCTCCTGCGCGCCGCCTGCGCCTCCTCCACGCTCGGCATCGCGTTCAGGTACACCTGGTATTCGGGCAGCGGGGCCGGGATAGGCCGCAGGGGCTGGTTGCGCACGTTTAGGTACGTCTTGGCGGGTTTGCGCCGGAGCTGTTGCGGCTCCGAGGGCCCCGGTGCACTCGCCGACGGTCGGGCTATCTCGGCGGCCTCGGGAGCTTTTCTCCGCGCGGCACCCTGCTCCGTCGCCGTCGACCTCGCCGCCGCCGCCGCCGCTACCGGAAATCGTCCGCGAGGCTGGTACGCCGGCGCTGGCTGTGCAGGGTGGCTGGGCTTCTTTAGCTTCGGCGCGGGCGGTGGCGGCTCGTCGTCCGACTTTGTCGCGCGGCCCTCGCGGGGATCCCGGTGTTTCTGAGATGACGACGACTTCTGCTGCTGCTTCTGTTGCGCGGCAGCGGAATGCGAACGGCCCGCTCCCGACGCCTTGGAGGAAGAAGACGAGGGGTCGGCCTGCAGCGCCCTCGCTGGACTCCTCTTGTAAGCCTCGGTCTGGGCGAACTTCTCTCGGGTCTTCTCCGCATGGCGGTGTCGCTGCTGCTGTTGCTGCTGCCTGCGTGGACCGTCATTGGCGGGCCTCGTCCGGTCCTCGTGGTGGCGACGGCGGTCCTCTTCGGCATCGGCAGCTACATCGGGACGGCCGCCCCGCGAGCTCTCGTTCCGTCGAGCGACGCACTTTTCGCACAAGGACGGCATGGACAGCGCGTGATGGTGAGCGAGACGGCCGCAGTCCTTGCGGCGGGGGGCACCGCACCCAAACAGTGCGCCGATCAGGCCGCCCGCCGACCCCTGCAGCTTGTGGAACGCAGGGCACTTCTGCACCCTCGTGCTATAGTGGCTGCAGTCCGTGTATTCCTGGATGATGAGGATACACATTGTTGTAGTTTTCACTCTCTTCTCTGCGGTCAGTGTGTCTAATGGCAAGGACTCTCAAAGCCCTTGTTTTTATGTCGCGGGAGCTCTACTCCTGCGAGTGAATAGATGGTGCTGCTCAACAGCTACGTACTTCTCTCGTCGTAGTGATGGAAATAACTTGACTGACTTCGACGAACAATACCAGAGACATAAGGTCCGTGTTCTGGCAGCGAGGGGGCCTCTAATGTACTTACGCGCTGCTCCGTGGTTACCCAAAATCCTTTGAAGAAAGCTATTGTCTTCGATGGTCGATTCTTCCTCATTCAGCCCATTGTTGGACCTCACTCTTTGTTCAGCTCGTCTACTCGCTTCTAGAACTAGGTCTAGACAACGAGACAAAATTCGAGTCTTGGAGAACAGGAGGGTCACGCAACTACTTAGCCTAGCTGGACCCCAGGTCCCGATGCCCAGCTCTTTGTCCATTGAGATAGCCATATGGCTATGCTCTATGTCTATAGTCTACCTAGGATCCGAGGTGTTCGGGGGACCGAGTCTCCTTGCTTTCCCGTCCGTGTACAACGAGGCTGAAAGGCGGCAATTCATCGATGGCGATAGCGCAACCTGCTAAATCGCTTCCAATCATGATGCTTACGGGTGTGTCGGGGTTCGAAGCTTATGTGCGCGTATGTATCTGCATCTTATACTGCGCAGCCTACGATACTGAGCGCGGTCGAGCAACTAAAATAACATTCCCCCCCCCCCGGGCAGAAAGTAACATGTTCTGCTGCACCTGCAGCTGCGTTACTTGCGGAAAAACAATTAAGGATAATGCTGCCTCTTTTGGGAAGGCTCATTATCGGCGCGGATTGCGAAAATGAAGGCTTTAGCCAAATACATTGCTACTTACAACTTCTTAGCATACTGACCTACTAGTTGGGTTATCTTCTCGCTCATAGTCGTCTAAGGAACGAATTCCGTCTTGTTCACGATGATATTTCGTCATAGGACACCTACTAGATAGATTTAACTTATAACTAGGTGAAAAGCTAAGATCGAATTGGGGGCTAGCTAAGTGTATATCAATAACTAGCTCATATAGGCTCATACGTGATGCTACTAGAAGAAGTTGATCAAGCTAATAGATACATGGCCAGCGAAAGCAAGTGAAACCCATTACGTAAAAGGGATTAGGAATAAAAACCCGAGAATCCCGTCCAAAGCCGACCATGTTCCGGGGTCGGGGCCGCACTCTGGGGCCGCGCTCCGGGACTTTTTTAAGTTGTTCTACAAACTCCGTCGTAGTTAACAGCGCACTCAAAATTGCTCTGTTGCGGGCAAGCGGGGTGGACTTTTCAGGTAAGGTTTGGGCTTAATCCCTGACCCTTGATGAAACTAGACCGGCTAGTTAGATCCACTGCGCAGGGTCAAAATCAGGGGATCACTTGAGCAGTCAAGCAATTTGTCACTGTTTGTCCAACTGCCTCGGAGAAAAACCCAATTTCTCTCGTCATCATTACCATAAAGGTCCCCGCGATACGGATTTTATAACCCTGTCCACCTATATCGTGCAGAATCAACCACACCCACTACCCAACCACATTACCTATTCCAGCTTACAAGGTAGCATTCAAAACATGCGCGTCTTCAGAGTTGCAGTGTTGGAATGCGACACCCCGGTCCCGCCCGTTCGGGAGAAATATGGCACCTATGGTGACATATTCGAGCGTTTGCTTCGCCGAGGCCTTGAAACCGTCGTACGCGACGGTGAGGTCGACGAGGTCGAATTACAGGTCATAAAGAGCAATATGGTGGAATTCGGCGAACTGCCTAAGGTTGATCAAGTAGATACTATACTTATGACAGGGAGCAGTAAGTTCCGATTGCACTAGCACTTTCAGAGGAAACTCGAAAAAAAAAAAACAAAAACAAAAACAAAAAGGAATAAAGAAGAAACAGAAGTTACAGAACTTCCTTCATAGACTGATAATGATACGCAGAACACACCTCCTTCGCCGACGATGCATGGATTGTTAGACTCGTAGATTACGTGCGCGACGTCTACCAGAACTCACAAGTGCCGATTGTCGGCATCTGCTTCGGCCATCAGATCCTGGCACGCGCCCTAGGCGGCCAAGTGTCCCGGAGCCCGGCGGGCTGGGAGATATCTGTCGATCGAGTAGAACTGAATGAGACTGGCCGCCGATTACTCAAAAAAGATGCTCTTGTAGGTCGCCAACTACCTCAAACCTCTTCATTTTGGATCCTCCCCTCCTCATGCCCCCTCCCCCCCCCCCCCTTCTCCAACCCTTTTGACCACGCAGCGCCGACGGCCCATAGAATTTTATAGAAACAAGAGAAACCACCAGAACTCGAATCACAAGCTGACAACCGCATCGCAGATGCTCCACCAGATGCACAGGGACGCGGTGCTGGAACTTCCGCGGGACGTGGAGAACCTCGGGTCCAGTCCGTTATGTGAATATCAGGGTCTCTACGTCCCGGGCCGGGTGTTCGCGCTGCAAGCGCACCCTGAGTTCGACGAGTTCATCATGAAGGCGATCATCAACGCCAGGCATGAGCAAAAGATATTCGACGACGCGCTTTACCAGGATGGTTCCTCGCGCGCCGGCAAGCAACACGATGGCCAGACGGTCGCCGCGGCGGTATGGAGGTTTCTGCTCGGCTAGTCGTCATGAGTTATTGCTAGATCCAGGGAGTAGCCAGACCACCCCTGTATGCCTAAACCACTTAGATAGACCTTGATGACCAGATATATTTTAAGGTCCTGCGTGGCAACGAAACCCGAGAAATGGGCCGAATTCGATGCTGAAAAAGGTCAGCTCGCACTGTATGTTGGTGGCGCAGTGAGAAGATCGGGAGTTGATGGACACATGTTATTGCGGAGAGGTTCCCGCAAGCCCCGTTTTGTTCCCTGATTCATCTACTAGACGATGAAGCTGAAGGATACATCGCCTCCTTCCGTGGCTAGGTCTGCTTCTGGATGTATCATCCAGCCGCCTTGAATTTCGTCTCATTGTGCCTAGATGATCAGATAGTCCTGAAATAAGTCTTAAGATGACCTACTAGCTTTGCATAGCAGCAGTGCGTGTCGTCTAGATAAGCCGCGCAATCTAGAATAGAGAAGCACTTGTAAATGAGGGCATCACATTGTTGGTCTTCGTGAAGGGATGATATCTTACTTTAGGCAGGGTCCGTAGGGAGCCATGTTGAAGGAGAGGTACGTGATATGCACGGAAAGGGGGACGGCTTTACGGGGTTACGAGTTTACAGGGGTTACGGGTAGTGTACTCGAGTATAGCTAGCGGAACGTACAATTCACTAGCTGTATAACACTGATTGTTGCATAAAACTAATATTATCAAACTGATGGATCTTGCGGGTCAGGGGGCATTGTGGGGTCGTCAATAGGGGTTAACTGGTTAGCGATTGGCACACGTTGACTAGGGGAACAGGGGGGTTCCAACATGAGACAACGACGTCTGAAGTATCCGCAAAGTCCAGCACCAGAGAAGCGGAGTAGTGGGTAGGAGGCTCTTTTCCGCCCACAAACTCATGAAACTGAGTGTTCGTATTCTTTTTCTTCCCTTGCGCGACAAACGAAACAAAACGTGGTTTTTTTCCTGTCCCGATTGAGCGGTTGTTCTCCAGCCGAGTCCAGGACCTTGTCGTTTCCCGTGAGAACTCCGTCGCTGGCGGACTCCACGCACATCCGGACGATGAAACAGGCCGAAGATCCGTCGAAGTTGGCAGCGTGGGAGGACGCGCACGCCAATCTAGAACTCTGAAGCTGCACAATTGCACAATGGTGTTCGGCTATGCACATCAGACCAGGGATCGAAGTCGAGGTGTCTCGCAGTTCCGTATACCCTGGGAATGATGTTCGCTTCTGCTGCTGGTCCGCATGAACTCAGGTGGTGGCTCGGCAACTTTATCTTCGCTACCAGCCAACTCTCGATGATATATCATTACGTAAGTCCGCGATCCTGTCTTTGTGTCACCTTCTGGGCTCACATCTCAGATTTCATGCCTATCAAGTCCAAATTCAGTATGGCAATATCGAAGTGCAGTGCTTTCTATAGGGCAGAGTCTTGATAGGGGAACACCTTTTCACAGGCGGGGAGACAAGCAACTTCCCCGCACTCTCGATATTATCCCTCTGACTATGAAGGCACAGAGACTATCACGTGTGGGGGGTCCAGATGCTTGTGGGATGCATTGTGTCTGGGGAGGGAAGAGGGCGGGGGTTGAATGCGGCTCCTGCGCGTAGGTGACAGCCCGAGTATCGGAACCAGAATCCTCGAGCTGCCCAGGTACCGTTACGAGTTGGTTCAAATCTGTCCCACCCTCCCTAGAAAAGCCGGCTCAGCGTGCTGCCGAACCAAGGAACGGAGCTCTCGTGACTAGCAAAGTCCACTCTTCGGATCGTATGCCCCCCACGCGTTCCATGGAAGAGGAATAGCGGAACGCGTAAAGTGCCTGTATGCTTCCGAACTCTCATCCATGGGGGGGGGGGGACACTTCCAACATAAGCTCGTTTCTATGACCTACTTAGAGGACGAGCATCTTCTGCTCGTGGCACTATATCGGAACGGGCACGAAACTCCGAGCCTTAACCGCTGTCTCATCAATGAAATTGGGCTTGGGGCAGGCATGTTCCCATGGCTTTGAGTGATCGACCTAGGGAGGGCACCTGATTCATTGCGAGCTCAACCGGGCATTGCTGCAGCAAGAACGGATAACAAGGCTATCGTGCTGTTCATATGATCACGCAAGTAATCTATCGAATTAGCTTAACTTATCCAGGTCATATTCAACTCAAGTAGGTATATCTCGCCTTCCGAGATGCTACGTATCCGCTGAATGGCGTTAGAGTCTATACTTACAGATTACTGCCATAGATCCCTTTCTTGTACCTCAGCAACACGCCCGTCACACGAGGGTTCCCGGGCCGCCGAGACATCATAAAAGTTATCTACTATATACCACACCAGCTTCCCTAGGTCGCTTATGATTGCCGGTACATCTTGTAACAAGTATGATGACTGCCTCATCACAGAGCACTGTCTCCCTGCGTTCCTTTATTGGACAGTGCTAGAAAGAGGAGGTGGCCAGTGTGTTGGCCAAATCGACAACTCATCGAGCTAAACAATATAGGCAAAACGACGACTTAGGGGTTGCTACTATGGGCCAACAGATACGGGAACGACTCGCGAACCAGAATGAAGTGGCCACACACAAGATAGCAGGGCACCTGAGCCATACTAATTTTGATTGGATTGCCCTATATATGAGTATATCAGATGACCATGACGATCTGCCCACGAGGTCTATCTCACAAGGATTACTCGCTATGCCTTCCTTCCAACCATCGATTCGTTCCTAACAGAAAAGCATCCAGCGATAGGTAGCTCCGACACGCCTGAGCAATGCGGGGCACCTTGATGAAATGGGAATGGCTGCATATACTGCGTCGTACTCTGTCTTGCAACTGTAATGTTGCGGAGATGCGCCATTCCTTGGTATCACAACAGAACCGTTCCCCAATCCTGATCCTGCTAGTCCTTCTCCTGCACGCTCCATTTTAGGTGACCCACAGCCTACCCGGCTTTCCTCCAGCAGTTGTTCCTGAAGTATGTGTGAGACTGTAACGAACCAGCGTGCGCCCCCCTTCCCCCCCTCGATTCTGCAGGATCAAGATCCACCCAAATGGATTCCAACTACCATAACCAACGCCCTTTCAAAGCAAGCCAAACAGGCAGCTCAAGAATCCAGGCTTAACGAAAAAGTACGGATCTGCAAGCATGTCGGAGGTAAAGGTGCGGGTATTTTTACTTTTGATGCAAAGCGGTGGATGATGTCCCCCGAGTCGTCATGAACAACAGAGTGGACACTGCCCCGGCTGGACGATATAACGCTCGTGTGGGCCCTTGGGACAAGCGTGCTTACGGCTTCCGTCCAGGGACGTGCGGAAGAAGTGCGCGCCAGGATCAACACAGGTGGTGTAAATATAATAGTTTTTGGTGAAGTTGCACATTGTGAGAATGTGGATGTTGATATAGAGGGGTCGGTTTTGATGTGCCTAATGACGCATTAGCAACTATAACCGTTGTTCATATTAATAATACAGGGCATACCGCGAGATGCCTTGTTAGAGATAGTTTCGAGTGGCTTCAGGTCCTCGTCTCGGTATATGTTTAACGATGTAGAGGTGATATGAGCAGTGAACACGCTTATGGTCGTCCGGGATTGTCAGGCTTATTTATATATAAAAGTCTTTGTCGTATATGCCCCAGTCTAACGTGGCTATACGAACTCTATGGTATACACATATATCACGGAGGAATAAGGGAGGAACGAGGCATCCGGTCTACGAAGCGCTCGCGGGTGTAGGTCGTAATTTATTACGAAGTCCGGAAAGGCATGCCACTCGAGTACACGTGGACAAACTCCGCGCAAAAGCAAGTTTACATGGGTGGGTAGTCAGTTGAATGCTCGGCGGAGGAGAAGAGAGAGACATGGAGTTGAGTAAGGTGTATACGTATGGAATCGAACACCAGAGCCCTTTCTAGTCCATCATCCCGAAACTGGGTTGCCCCTGTTTAGTTCGAAGATAGGTTCCGTTTATGACCGCCCACCCGTCATCATGGTGGCAGCCAGTGGTGAGCAGATAGCGTCCGCCTCCCTCGACACCATTGGCGGGGTATGTTCATCAAAGTGGGGATCATCAGCCTCTGCTATGTAAATATAGTTGATCACGCTATTGTAGGTGACTGCCCTTATAGCAAGGGCGTTTGTGACGAAACAACGATTTCCGGTTTATCTTTAAAGGGTGCAAGGGTTCACACGTCGAGATATCACAGGCAGTGGGGAAGCGGGAGTACGAAGTGAGTATCAACTATGTGCTTCGTAAAAGAGTATTCTCTAAGTGGAAGAAAGCTCCGTTGACTACCTTTACTACCATAGTATACTAACTTGCTCAGTGAATTTGTCTTGTAACAACCTAGTGGTTGTTGGGTAGAATTTTAGGCGCATCCAAGGGTCTGCCAAGCAAACGCCGAAGGGGTTACCAGGATAGCTTGCCGGAGCAAGATGGGCAGGGATTTAAGGTGCTTAGACCATCTAGATTCTTTATCTCATATACATACCTAGTGGATATTTGAGTTATAATGAATGACGCGCGCGCGATTGGTGAGCAGGGAGCATTAATACATAAGGCTACATACATGCCATGTCAAGCACCAATATGGCCGTGCAAACATGTGGCGGCGGTCAGGATGGTCAGAACGGTCAAGGGTAGTCAGGGTGGTAAGGATCGGTAGCGCAGTAATGAATGTCGGCTACGAGGCCCGAGTGACACCAAGTGAAGGGGATTCCTTGATCATATTGGCATCCACATATTCAAAACACCATTAGCATGAGAGTTATGTCCAGCTCTAAACGAGTTGATCGAGCTCGAGTAGCTCCAGCCTCCGGGGTGAGCTGCAGAGCTTCTACGCTAACAAGATGCCAAGGCGAAAAGTTCTGGATCGCGATACTCGGCCCGCCAGTCTAAGTGCTAGTGCAACAAATTTATATAGATATTATTATACTGCTACCAGCCGCACAACCTTGGAAATCCCCAACTCGGGTCGAATAGATCTGCTGATAAGTAGTCAATATAATGTGAGCACCGATATATGTAGCTGAGCCGCGCTCTCCTCGATATAACCATGTGTAGTTCTCCTAACGTCTAAGTTGTGGGTAGATCACAAAATAGTTTGACAATTCATTAGTGAGGGAGAATGTAATGGATATTGCCACCGTTGTTTTAAGGGCTTTAGCCAAATCTGCCTCCTCACTTGCAATTGTGCAAAGATCCAACTAGACATGTGATATGGCACATTAATACTACTTTGGGTAAGCATTTCGCCGACAACATATCAAGACTAAGTTTAATTCGGCCTTGGTTCCCCATAAGATCTAGGTAAGCATTGATACTTGAGTAAATCACATCGAAGTAGGCGGTGCAAGAGGTGGTTCCTTTTTCTATGTAAGTTGGAGATGCTATCAACGCCGGCGAACGTTGATCTGAGCCAGGGTATACATATGTAGCGGCCCTTGTCTTTCGTTCTCGAAGCTGACGTTAACCCCTGAATGAGCACTGGGCATGGTCGTGCAACCCCAGGGCTTTCCCTGGCTACCTTGTACATTACCGAGATGCAGAACGACCCATGCTGCATGTCGTACATATTATCATATTCCATGTTTGAAATGTGTAATGCCAATTACTTCTTTTCTGTTTCCAGTCGGTAGCAGGTCAACAAAGACCATTCGGAACACACAGAAACTCGCATCGGCGCTTATCGTTCTTCATGACAATGTGGGTAAACCCCAGAACCTTACCAGGCTGCCAAGAAAAGCAGATTAGTATGCTTCGCAGACAGTCTTACGGATTGTTGAACTATCACACACAAGATCAAATCACAATCAGTAGTAGGCAAATAATAGTTGCAAAGTATACACGGAAACCAGCCAAGTAACTAATGATGTGCCATGCGCGACAGTCGTAAACTTTATTCACATTTCGGGGTCGCATCATAGATTGTCCTTGCGTAGGCATTGTGTTATGTAGCTATGTGAGCAGAGCTGGCAGGCACACAACTCGCTTGGTCATCGACGCTCTTCGACAAGCATGGTTCCGCATAAGCAAAGTCTGAGCTCTGGATCGTCACGAGCATTGTGTGCCTCACTTATTTTCCAGTGTTGCATTTCGGCTTTCCAGAATTAGTATATTAGTTGCTATATCCGATGTAAACCCAGAAGACTGCAGGTACTTGATCGACGGGGTAGAGAACTAGGCAACGAACCAAATCGGGTGCCCAGGCCGAATAATGGGAATTTAATGGACCTCAGTTTCCGCTTTAGGGAGCAAGCTTGCTACCATTTGTACTACAGTCTTCTAACCTTTTATTGGATAATCCTATAAGCCGTACACAGAGACAAAGCCTTTGTGCAAAGTGCAAACAACATCTACACTAGAGACATTTCACAATGGTCTGAAGAGCGAAGGTCAAAGCGTTCAGGGTACCCCGGCTGCTACTGGGCTCCAAGGTTCCCCTAACCTTATTACAGCGGACTAAGGCCAGAAGATTGTTTCGGGACTGTCAAAGCGGTAACGTCCCGTCCTCGGCTCAAGGAGATCAAGATCGAACGAACATCATACCAGGGTCTGGTCGGCTCGTTCGTGCTACATTCTATTACACGGGACAATGCGTCGGTGCTTCTTCGCTGCGGTATTTGGTCGCTGACAACTGCCAATATGAAGTCGTGATATAAAACATCAGATCTCCTAGCTAGAGCATTCCATCCTCAGCACGCTATGTGTCCAATTGTGACCGGTTCGACACATTTTGTTTGATCAGCCAAGTCTGTGGGCGTCATTCTGCTCAGAGATATTCGACAACAACTCGCGACAAGTTATAAATGGACATGGAAGTGCGGCCTTCCTGAAGCAAGAAACAGCTCGGATGCGGGATAATATGAACCAAATGCCCTGGGATAGTTATTCGCCATATACGGATGTACTAGTTGGGTCTGTGAACATGGTGGCACTGACTCTGGCATGAGCGCGCGGGCCTGTATGCTAAGAGTGATATGCCTACCAGGCTTTAATCGGACTCTTATCTTCACCGGACGATTGGGTTTGCATTGAAGGGGCAGCCCATGCTGAGAGACAAGTGCCGATCCAAGCATCAATTGAAGCCACCATAGAACCTTGTAGGACGGCTATAGGTCACCTAGAGGATGATCTGATCCACGGAGGCAAGCGAGGACGCCAATTCAACTGCCCAGCGGGCTGTTGTTCATGCCTTACTGAATAAGACATTTCTCAAAAGCGACCCCCGCCTTCCACGTCCGGCTCCCCGTAGCTAGTTGAAAGCAGAGCGAGATACACGTTGCTAATCACTCAACTCAATAATCTAATTCATCTATTGGTGCCTTGCAGCTTTCCTCGTTATTGTACATGAACCTCCTTAAGAGACCACGCAGAAAGTGTATATCGTCA
This sequence comes from Eutypella sp. D-1, assembly GCA_023313575.1. Lineage (NCBI taxonomy): Eukaryota > Fungi > Ascomycota > Sordariomycetes > Xylariales > Diatrypaceae > Eutypella > Eutypella sp. D-1. The sequence goes on along the minus strand of JAJTTP010000005.1, from coordinate 2,810,176 downwards.
TGGCCATCGAGGTTGACCAGGACGATCTGATCCCGCTTTGGTATTTGCTCCTTAAAATCGGCCGGTATTACAGGAACTTCGCGTCAAGTACTCGAACAGAAAAAGGCGAAGAAGTATTTGATGTCGTGCTCTAGTGGCTACCATTATCTCTTGTCGGCATGGGAGCAATGCCAGTGTATATCCGCGATGGTTGAATATCGATTGTGTAGTGGCATGGTACAAGTCTCGGAGGTCCTTCCTGTTGGTATGGATCATACGCGATTTATTTCGAATATTTATAACAAATTTTATTTGATACTCATATACTTAACTCACTATTTAAAATGTTTACTACTTAAAAGTTTATAAACCAGCTTTCGTCTTTGGATATATTGTTCGTATATATTAAATTGACGCCCGTGTTACAGTCGGCGGCTGATAACTGCGGGCCGATCTTTTTCGGTAGCCCGGGTGCCCGTTATATACTACCGTATATCTTCCGGACCCCGAATATATACGCATGCGGACGTAAGCCGTTACGCCCTTCTGGCTCTTAATACTTAACGCAAGCACCTGGATATAAATACTTTTAGGCGCGTTTCGGCGGCGTTCAGTGACCTTGTTGCCTGAATCTAGGACCTCGAGGAAGCGCAAGCGCAAGCGGACCGAGACCACGATGAAGAGACCGGAAGCCACCGCAGAAGTGATGGTGGACGCATCCTAAGCGCGGCGGTAGCGGACGTTGTGCCGGTGGTCCCAGGCTTATGCATCGCATGTGTGGGATTTGGGGGGGGGGGGGAGAGAGGCTGGGAGGATGGCCCTCCAGGTCTTCAGGTCCAATTCATGCATGTCTGACAGCCACCTTTCGTATGATTTAATATTGAAGCGGTGTGCTGAAAGTGCAAAGATCTCCCCCGAAATAGTTCCCAAGTCCGTTCAGTTGGTAGTTTCGACGCGCTACGCCCCGGTCAATACACATTTACCGGCAAAGCGAAAAGAAGTGAATCTCACTTTAGGCAACCGATGTATTATACCATTACTCGCATAAATATGCCCGTAGTATCCTGTGCTTACATGTAGGGTAAAGTAGCCGTTATCAGGAGTCGCATTTTGGTACTCATGCGGCTGCGTTACCGCCGTAGCTTGAATCTCGGGTTCCCGTATATGAATAAAGGTAGGAACAGATATCTCAGGCTCCTTGGCATTCATTGCTCTTTTCGACTCTTCGACCTTACACTTAGAATTCGTGTCTTTGACTCTCTGCTCTACTTGGAAAAAAATGCCCTGATTTATTTGCTCTGTGACCAACATAATACTTAAAACCCTAGCCTTCCTTATCATTTTCGTTTCATGAATAGTCAAAGGCACTCAAAGGGCGCGTGGAAGGAGTATCGACAGAACCATCGTTCAACCGGGCCGGAGGCATCACCAGTCGGCCAGCATCGGGGGCCGCGACCCCTGGCTCGTCCCCAAGGGTAAAGGAAGCGAGGCCTACCCGCCACGTGAGCAGGCCAAGCCCCCACAGCTCCTAAGATTCGACCACCCCGATATGAGGGTCTACCCGGAGTACAAGTACACGAACCTGCGGCCGGACAAGAAAAGGATTCATCTCATGAAGCTCTATCCCGGGGAGCCCTCGGGCACGAAGATATACTGTGAGCTGATCGAGGTCGAATACGACCGGCAGTTTCACATCCCGACCAGGCTCCTGAACAGCAATGCTGATCAAAAGGACAGCGAGAGCGGCCACGACAGCAGTAGCAGCAGAAATGAACCGGACATAAGGAGCGACGAGGATTACAGGAGCGATTTAGAGACGCGAAACGAAGAGAAGACGGAGACCAGAGAGGAATGGCGAGCGCGGAAAAAAAGACAGGCGAAATGTGTAGTACAGAAGATGGTAGATGATCTGAAAAGAGCTCCGAGGAAGAGATGCAAAAGGAGGAGAGATTTCAGAATCGATTCAGAGAGTGGAAATAAGTAAAAAAGAAGGAGGTGCAGTACGAAGCGCTATCGTGGTGCTGGTGTAGTTCAGAGGAGGATTACACTGTCTTGATCAAGAGGAACAATATGACTTTTAAAAATAGGGTTCAAAAGGAGTTAACACTTACACTTAAGTATCTCCGGCGGCACGACCGGGAGAGGATCCCGTGGATTGACGCCATTTGCACAGATCAATCCAACCCGGACGAACGCAATCCTCAGGTGCAGATGATGTCGAAGGTATATACAAGGGCCCAGCAGGTGTGTGTCTGGTTGGGAGAGGCCGATACCGATAGTGAGACTGCCATCAATTTCATAAGGACGAGATGAGAGAGCTCAAGAACTTCGAGACAATCTCGTCCGACGAGCAATACAGCCGGAAGTGGCAGGCACTGATGGCACTTATGCAGCGGGACTGGTTCTTCCGGCGCTGGGTTGTCCAGGAGATTGCGCTTTCGAGTGCAGCGACCGTCTACTGCGGATCACACTCGGTCCCCTGGAAGTTGTTCGCAGTGACTGTGGAGCTCTTCGTAGAGGTTGAGACGGCGACGCACCGCCTGTCTGAAGTTATGAAAAGGGACGAGAAGCTCCGCCACGTGCCGGGCTGGTTTGATTACGTCTCGGAACTCGGGGCCAGCCTTCTGGTGAAGGCAACCGGGAGGGTGTTCCGGACGAAGCGGACGCCCATGCAACCTGACCTAAGCACATCTAATGAGGAGTCTATGGAGGTCGTCAGCAGTTACGATAGTAATGGCGACGAGGAGAAGAAAAGGAAGAAGGAAGAGGAAGAGGAGCAGCGGATTAGGGAAAGAATACGTGAGACGCAGACCATCGATCCACTAGAACGAAGGAGTCTTCTCAGCCTCGAGTATCTAGTCTCGACCATGTTCATCTTTCAGACATCTGAGCCCCGAGATGTCGCCTATGCATTGCTCGCCATCGCGAGAGACGCCTCCCCCTTCGCGCTGGCTTATCTTGACCAGGAGGACTAGAAGCTATTTCTTGTGATGACACTCCTAGACCGATTCCCCGCGGAGAAGCCATTCGTGGTAGATTACACACGGCCATACTCCGACGGGAGCCGAGACTTCGTCGAATTCACCATTGCGCGCACACACAAGACTGATCCTCAACAGGCACTAGACATTCTGTGCCGTCCCTGGGCCCTGGGCCCCTGGCCCCCCCTAAAGGGAGGTCGATTCGGCTGAAGCCTACGTCCCGTGAGGACAATTATCGCAAAAAGCATAGGCTTTTGTCCGCTCGTAAAACATGGAAGAAACGAGAGCAACTGGTGGAAAGGATCGAGGGCCCTGACAGTCAACAGCCCAGGTACAGGTATGTCGCAAGCGAGAATTCTTGGGAGCCTGACGATCGAAAGAACGAGGCGTATCGAAAAGACATAGAAACCAAGAACACATGGACCTACTGCTCATATACCGAATGCACACATAGCGAAGAGTCGAGATGTACTTCTCACACGTGGAGACCACCAGAGGGCTGGCAAAATATGAAGAGGAACTACTTCTCATCAAGCGAGGACTCAGGCCAAGCCGTACCTGACATTAACATCCCATCATGGGTGGCTAGGGCCTCGCAAGCCCCTTTCATGCTCGACAACGCGCCGAGTATGGACATGCGCAAGACCAGCCGCGCAAACGCGGACCCCCTCAGGACGGGCACCGTGACTACAATGCCGCGGGGTCGGAGAAGCTGGACCTTGCCACTCTCAAATTCAGGAAGAGGCCGGTGATGGGTCACTACAGTCTCTACGTCAAGGGCTTTGAGCTCGACGAGGTCTAGCAGGTGGAGGATGCCTCGCAGCTTGGGGGTATTCCGAGAGCCTGGCTTGAGCTGGGGGGCTGGTCTGATCTTGATCAGGATCCCCCGGACGAGTTTTGGAAGACTATCGTCGCGGACCGGGGACGGGATAACCGTAATTCCCCTTATTACTACGCCAGGGCCTGCAAGGAGTCAGTCTACAAGGGCGGCCATCTCGGCGGCAGCGTCAACACCATGGCTCTCATTCACGATGAACAGAACTCCATCATTGCAGAGCTCTGCCGGAGGGTGCACGCCGTCATCTGGAACCGTTGTCTGTTCAAGACCAAGAGAAATCGACTGGGGTTGGCAACGAAGGTAAAAGTGGGCGATAGGATCTGCATCCTGTATGGGTGTACTGTTCCGGTTGTCCTTTGCGAGACAAAGAAGAAAGAAGCTTAGTATAACCAAGGTAGAGCACTCACGGCGGAGGCTGATATCAAGATAGAAGCGGAGGAAGACAGCGTTGAGGCACTAAAGGCTAGTATCCGGCGCGCTGTGAGAAACCGCGAGCGCAAGGGTAAGTACAGGTCGAATAAATACAAGGAGGAGGAGTGGCAGGTGATGATGGACGCCAGACAGGCGTACCTAGAGGACAAGAGGAGTGAGAGGGACGTCAAGGATGGTGATATTAAAAGGTAGCCGGCCAAAATAAGGGAAAAGGAAGAGCGAAAAGCCTTCTGGATGAGTCGCGCCGAAATGATAAACAATGCATATAAAGTACAGCAGCATGAAGAGGCCAAGGAGAAAGAGAGAGCTATCATGAAGGAGGTCAAGGAAATGGAGGAACGAGACTACTCGCCAAATAGATACCACAACTCGGACGACGAACTATCCGCCACTGGATCAGCTACTATATTAGACAAGGTTCCGACCAGCAAATGGAGTGATGCGGCGTCATCTGAGAAAAAACCCGAAAAGCATTACTGGTACGAATTCAAAGGCGCGTGCTACCTGCATGGAATGATGGATGGCGAGCGATGAGGGAGAAGTTCTACAAAGGCCTGGAAGACTATACATTCGAGCTGCGATAATAGCCGAAAATCAATGAGGATATGGAATCTTAGATACTTTATGCTTTGATGGGATTGTTGAGAGGTTTAGTTTCGTTTCCCCCCTTACTATGTATCTGTATAGTGTTCTGGAGATTAGGGTAGGGCACCAGGCCTTGTTACTGTAGCCACTGCCATTGTGGCGGCCCGTGCTACGCGTTTCAACTCCAGAGTTGCATGTCCTTGATTTCTATAAGGACGTCGAGCCGGGATTTAATATTTAACTGAAAGGTTTATATACGAGTATATTTAGATTCAGTTTTACTATCTGCTGAAAATTTTTCCTTTAAAAGAGAAAGAGGCTTTAGCAGGTGCGGGTAATGTTATCCATAACTAAAGCCTGGGTTATAACCCCTGCGCCGTAGCGTATCGGTGCTACCTGCGTCTAAGAGATAAGACAAACTATCGTAATGAACAAACTCGCAAACACTCCCGTACCGGTCCTGGATCCATGGACACAATTATACCCGTTATTAGCGGTTGCTGAAGTAGTTGCGCCGGCAGTTGCGCTCGAGCCAACGTTATGCGATGTACTCTCGATTGATTCGGTAGTAGTGTGAGCCGGAATGCTTGAACTGACGACGGCGCTCGATATCGTGGTCGCACAGCTTACAGCGGAGGGAACGTCCACGCCCTGTGTGTTACAAAAGAGTCCAGCGTACTTCACCGCCGCCTTTTGATCATCTTCGTCGCACACGTCGGCTATCTATGAGATGCATCACAGTGAGCAAGGGACTCCTGAGACATGCCAATTACATAGGAGATGCTTTTGAAAGCTGCAGGGGCGGTGGAGCAACCACCCTTGGGATCCCGAACGAAGGCACATGAAAATGGCTACTCACACAGCAGGCAATACCATCCAAGAAGGACTTGCTCGAACAAATGCAACGGGCATCTAACTGCGGGCAGCCCCCGATTCCGTCACCCGTAGTGAAGCGAGTAAGGCACTTTGTCTATATGCGAAAAGGCAGTTAGTTGAAGTGCTTTGACGATGCCAGGCGACAGATGAACAGAATACCTACTGCGCAATCTGGTAGTTGGGGTAGTTCTCCTTGCCCATAGGCACAGTTGACCAACGCAATAGCCGCGATGACGAGCTTAATCATGCTGATAGACTTCTGAATCGATTTGGTCGCTTCCAAGAGTTAGGAAACATAACCGAGGTCTCTCCATTCATAGATGGGCATGGGGTATTATATTGGGCAGGAATTCAGCGACAAGATCGGCCATGTTAGGAATCGGGGAAGTATTGCTAGGCAACCTCGTTGGCTAGTCGAACACAAGCCCGCTTGCATTCCATAGGACCCCGTGTTGTTGAGATCTCGGACATTTCTAAGACATTAAGTTCGAACAGCACGTTAGCTCTATAGAAGACTTCATAAAGTGTAACGCTGCTTCAAGCACCTTAGACCAAGATAACCATATTCCACCAACGAAGACCTTTGGGTCTTGAGCGAGCGTAATTACGAGTCTGGGTATTCTTGACGATAAGGTGTTGGAGCATGTAACTGGTAACTTGATATCTTAAAGACTAATTTCTTCAAAGCCGACATCGTCGCTAACCGAAGCGTGAGGAACAACTCGATACTTCGACGACCCTAATAGAGCCCAGACAGCAATAGATACTGTAGGGTCTACGGGGTTGAAGTGTGTTGAGAGCGGCTCAATATCTATCATACTAGCGAGTCAACTATCCTGCCCCTATTCGTCTCAATCTGATTCAATATTGAAGTCGCGCTAACAAGTATGTCTCCTTTTCCCACAACCTCCAGAACCCGCAACCATCAGACGACCCGAATGACCCCCTAAACTGGCCACTATGGCGACGCGACCTGATACTCTTGGTACTATCTACAACATCGATTTTCGCAACGGCCTTGGGCCCCATACTGGCGGCCGACACGCTTACACTATCCGTATGGTTTGGGGTAGATTTCACTCGCATAGCTCAACTGACAGGTTACTTCCTACTCGGTGCTGGGGTTGCGGGACCCCTCATTGTTGTACCATCCGCCCGCGTCTGGGGCAAGCGTCACCTCTTCGTTGCGGCTTCATGCGTACTCGTCGCATCGAGCGCCTGGGCCGGGGCCAGCGCCGGTGGCGTTGCAAAGGGCAGGGGGGGTAGTGGAGGGGGAAGCTATACGAGTCTTCTGTGGGCGCGTGTCGTGCAGGGTGTCGGTTCCGCGCCTTTCGAGTCGCTACTCAACGCCGTTGTCGGGGACTTGTACTTTGTACACGTATGTATTCACACAGCGAGTATAAAAGCGTACATATGTGACTAACCCTGGAGTCGTGGCTATCGGATCGGTAGGAGAGGGGCAAGCGCATGGCCTTCACAAATGTTGCTTCATTTGGAGGTGCATTCTTTACGCCGAGGAAAGTAATACCTTCCACATAGGATCGCTCACTGCAAGCTAACATGCCCAACAGTATGTTCGATAGATATTCCATAAGCCAATTAGAAAGCGTTAACGTGGTGTAGTCCTTGTAGGGAAGATCGCTCACACTATTGGTTGGTGGTGGACATTCTACCTCGAAGCCATCTTCTGTGCAGTGTGCCTCATCGCGATCGTTCTCCTCTGCCCGGAGACAGCATTCCGCCGCAAAGATGTTCTAGACGCCAATACCATGGGCTTCACCATGCCGCACGAGGACGCTATCAACAGGGACGAGTCGAATGAATCCAACATTTCAAAGAACCAACAGTCTATAGCAGGGACAGCATCAAAAAGGACCAAGAAAAATTTCGCCCAATCTCTCGCACTCTTTGATGGGCGCAAATCGGATGAGAGTTTCTTCAAGCTACTCCTGCGTCCATTGCCACTGCTGTTTCAACCAGCCTTCTTCTGGGCCTGCTTGATTCAGGTAAGCAGGGAGGTTCTTCTGCACCATTGCCCCCTTCTCCTGCAAAATATATCCAGGCAACATTCGAGAACCGTTAGGTAGTTACTAATTCATTGAGTAACAAATAGGGGGTGCTCATTGCGTGGACAGTTTTCATCGGTGTCATCCTGTAAGGCCACCACTCGAGACCAACGTGTCTCTACCTTCGTCCATGGCCTCACCCTGAACGAAATAAGTGGCCATGAGCTAATACTTCCATACACCCCAACAGCGCCGCGATCTTCTTAGGCCCGCCCCTATTCTGGAGCGAGGTTGAGACAGGTTACGCCTACACAGGCCCCTTCTTGGGCGCGGTGTGCGGGTTCGGCATCGCGGGTCTGGTGGCGGACTGGTCAGCTACCAGCCTCACACGGTTCAACAGTGGCGTCTACGAACCAGAGTTCCGCATCGTACTCGTGGCGCCGCAGCTCGTCCTCGGCTGCGCAGGATTGTACGGCTTCGGCATCACGGCGGCAGGGACCCTGGGAGGCTCGTATCACTGGTCCATCCCTATCGCGTTCTTCGGTCTCGTGGTATGCGGCATGGTTATTGGTGCCACTGCCTCCTCGCTCTATATCGTCGATGCCTACCGTTAGTTCTGCCTATCGACCCCTGTTTCCACCGTCAATGCGTTCACAGAATTGCGATGCATGAATCGAAAGATGGCTAAGTTGCTGACATTCTCTTTTGAACATTGTGTTGAACTAGGCGACCTTGCAATCGAAGGCTTCACCTGCTTACTCCTGTTTAAAAACCTATTTGCCTTCGGAATGACCTTTAAGGCGTACGACTGGCTTGTCGCGGGAGGAATTGAGCCCGTGTTCAATGCCCTCGCCACTTTGCAATTAGTCATCTGCTTGCTGAGCATCCCCGTGTGTGAGTCCGCTAGATGGCTTCCCTCCCCTTATATTTCAGTCTCGCGGAGCTTACCGACACTACTCAAGATATCTATGGCAAGCGTATCCGTGGTTATTTCCAGCGTCATGACTTACTTGAGCTTTTCAGGCTCAGATGAGTCCCCTTCACTCTTCGTCAATAGTTTTGGCACACAGTGTGCTAGCTCTGCTTAAATACGCGGCATGTACCGGACCCAGGATTTTGGAGATTCTGGTCTAGAAATATTGGAGTCGTCGGCCAAACAAATAAGATGTAATTCATTGGAAAAGGGGGACACTGTAATGAACAGAGGCGTTGGCATAAGAGACACTTTTTATATGTATTTTTTCGAACGATGTGAATATTGCTCGCAACAACGGGGCCCTAGACTATCACCAATCAACATCGACAATTGACTTTTCCATCCGTCTTTGATCGCTGACGTGTAGATTTTTGTTCTTTATTTTACTATCTCATACATGCTCTTCTGTAGCAAGCTTAAGCCTTCCTCTCACCGGTGGCACCCGCCGCCGCCTGAGCAGCCAGAGTTGACTTCTTGACGATTCTGAATCCAGCAACAGCGTAGATGAGGGCCTCAAGACCTAGGACTACGACTAGGGTTACCAGCGCACCGATCACACCGGCTACCGGGTTGCTGATGCGGTGGCCGGAGGTCGAGGAAGCTCCGGAGTCGTCGTCGGAGCCGGCGTTCGCTGGCGCAAAGTCGGCGCACATTCCCGTCGTGTTTCCGCAGGCGGTGCACCAAGCGGCCGTATCGCCGATGGCAAACTTGTTCATTTCGTCGGCGAAGTCTGCCCAGGGCAGGGTGAGTTCGGACTGCCCAAAGAGCGGGTACGCGACAGGCGTGTCGTCCGCGCCGGCGGAACCGTTGGAGAACAGGAAGCGGACGGACACGTCATCAGAGGATGGGTACTCGTCCTCGGATATCGTGGCGTTGGTGACCAGCTCAAAAACCATCGACGCGGCGTACTCGACGATGCCGGTGAAGTCATCGGACACGGCGGGCAGCTGCGCCAATCCGAAGAACGACAGGAAGCTCGCGTAGGCGCCGAACTGCACGCCCAGCGGAACCTTGCTTTGGCTGGTGAGGGTGGCGTTCAGCTGCTGCACGACCTGCGCAGCGAGGACAGAGCCCGCAACAGCGCGGATCTCATCGCTGCTGTTGTACGCCAGGTTCCATTCGTGGATGTTGGCAAGGACCTGGAGCTCCCTGAGCGTTTCACTCGTCAGGAGCTCTGATGAGGGGATAGAGGAGTTGTGGATGGTGGCAACGTTGATCAGGTCGAAGATGGTGTAGCCGTTCTTGAAGTTCGCCTGTTCCGGGGTAAACGTTCGGTTGATGACAGGCAGCAGGTCGCTGTAGAACGTCCGCGTGTCTTCGAGGGTCTTGTGGTATTCCTCGGAGGCGAAATAGTTGTTAGAGCTTACCATAGCCTTGCCGCAGCCGGAACCACCCTGGAGCCACTCGTTGTTTTCCGAGTTAGCGTTGGAGGAGGCGCTGGCCACGGAGTTGACCGGGATGTACTGGTAGCCGTCCAAGGGCGCCTCGACGGTAGTGCCATTGGCGAGCTTCTGCTCCGATAGAGTGCCAATGGGCGGATAGAGACCTTGGAGGAAGACCTGGGCAGAGTTCTGGAGGTTGGTATCGACGGGCGCCGTGACGGTCATCTGGTGAGGAAGCGCGATGTCGTGGCTTAGACCAAAGATAGGAGTGCTGGCATCGGAGGCGACATATCGATTCCGATAGTAGCTTCCGGAGTCGAAGCACTGTTCGGCTCCCAGAGACGTCATATTGACCGGAGCATAGGTCTTGGGCGTCCTGTCACCGTGCCGGTGAAAGATGTAGACGCCGAGCACCGTTTCGCCCTTAACCAGCGTCAGGGACGCTAGCGAGACGAGTAGCCCGTTGAGATGCATTGCGGCTAGATAGACCTAAGAGAAAGTAGGCTACACACAAGGTATATATGTAGTGTAAAGGCCTCTTTTCTTTGAGTACGAAATGCGACTTTTTCTGGTTTGATGGGAAATACCCAAGCGACGAGAGGTCTTGCAACCAAGCTCAGGATCAAGCTCCGGAATAGATAGGAAAGTTTTCAGGGAGACATGACTAGGTATATAAGCAGATAAGTACCTCACCTTCGGGCTCGTGAAAAGTGATCGAGACTAGTTCCACCCCGCCTACAACCCAGCCATGCGACCATTGTAGCAGGCTTTCTATAAAGTCCTCATACCTACCTAGGCGATTCGGCCTATAAACTCTCGGTCATAGTAATTCTGTAGAGGGCCTTGTCTGTACGTCTAGCATCTCTAGTCGATTTCTGGTGGCGGGAGTCATGGTAGTGTCGCTAGTATAGCCGGGCAATGACCGATAACCGTTCGAGCAAATCGGGTAGTGGACCAAAAGTGGTGTGTGCTGCCGGGTGAGGCCCTGCAGAAAGAGGGCGGGCAAGACGGCGACTGGCCAATTCGGGGACTGGATCTTATCTAGTTCCATGTCTGGGTATCCTGGTGTAGGTCGGGTTCCACAGCAGCGTTACTTGCATCTCCGCTCGATCTTTTAAAACCATCAGACTGTTCGTGTAGTTCGATATGAATTTGACTGAACTTGATGGGAAGTCGATTGACCTGATCCGGCATACGGTTCGCCTATACGAAGAATCAGGTGTCGGGTCGTGTTGCGTATGCCGATCCCCGAGATCGCGGTCGGGCCCGAAGGACGGTTTACCGATAATTTATATTCCCCAGGACTCAACCGTGTCCGAACGACGTGGGGCTCTTGAAACCCCAAGAGACCATAGCGACTGTCGCGACGCCTCGACAATGCTCACGAATCGATGGCAACAAAAGCAGACACCTTCTCCGTACTAGATATTGACACATTGGTAGACATTGAAACAGAGTGGCATTCACGCTAGGCTAGCGCTCGTTCAGATGAAGAGGTATACTTTTTTGCTCCCAGCAAGAAGACGCACCGCGCTGGTTTACTCAAGATATATGAAGCATACACACTGAAGACGATGCCTAAAATATCGTTATTGAGCTGGTTGCATGATTTGCCATGTTAAGTAGGGACGGGGATTCACTGCAATTCGAGATCGTGATATTACACATCAAGTAATGAGAAACGATTATGTCATACTATTCGAAGGAGGGAAGTAGGTCCCTGGCAGTGAAGAAAAGGGGCGTGTGCATATTCTGCGATATTACAGCGATCTCGAAGGAATACAGGCCGACCATAGGCGCGACTTGAGAAATGAATTATAATTCTTAGCCAATAGTTGGACCTCAAACAACAATTTGCCTGGTTCATAAAAGTTTATTGTATTGTATCGATGTTGATATAGCTCTATGCGTAAAACGAGCGAGTTCCGATGCGGCTTCACGTGGGCCATTGAGGCGGTACCAATACCCACACCCGACCAAGTGCAGATGTGTGCCCGAACGGACGCAAAGCGCAACCTCAGAACCGCACGACAGTGACCCTACCCAGCTTATCCTCGCCAACAATCCACCTCTCATCGCCGGCGATGAAGCCCTTGCCCATGAGCTCGCCCCACAGCCCGTCCGGGAACCTGGCCTCGTCCTCTTTCTTCTCGGCTGCTCCGTCGCCGCCGCCGCCGCCTCCGCTCTTGACGCTGATCCGGGGCTGGACGAACGACGACAGCGCTTCCATCATGAAGCACTGGCGGGCAACGACGCGGACGCCGGCCGCGGCGTCCGTGACATCGCTCACGATCAGGTAGGGGAACTCCTCGTGCCGCCAGCAGGGCGCCAAGCCGGACCACGCCGGATCGTCGAGCAAGGCACTTGAAGGACCGGCTCGGCGGCGGCGGCGGCGGCGCACTACGCGGGCAGCGTCGTCGTCATCGCCGCCATTACCTTCACCACCACCACTGTCAATGCGCGGACAGAAGCTCATGTGGACGTCGCCGTCGGTGCAGCACTCAGAGAACCAGCGGGGGGCGGGGAGGCCGCGGAAGGGGACGCCGGTGGAGCGGACGAGGTGGTTCCTGGGCGGGGAGAGCGGGCAGTGGGGGCCGACGAGCCAGCAGTGGTCCTCCTGGTGGAGGTAGACGTTGCGGTCGTCGAGGTGGAGGGCGCAGAGGGAAGGGGTGTGGCGCTGGCGGAGGCCGAGGGAGTCGAGCTCGCGCCAGGCGAAGCGGCGGACGACGGCGGGGGCGAGGTCCGGGTCAGGGCGGCTCGCGCCCGTCGGGTCCAGCGACGGCCGGTACGCCGACGGGAACGAGATATCCCATACCGTCAGCTGCTCGAGCGGGTCCTCCTCCCCCCATGGCGACCGGTTCGGCTGCCACAGGTACACCGCGTAGTGCGTCGCCGTGTGCGTCGAGAAGAACCGGTCGCTCCGGTTCACCGGCAAGCCCAAGAAGTGGATCTTCCACTCCGACCGGAACGCGATGGTCCAGGACGACGGAGGGGGCGCGGAGCGCACGACAGAGGCGCGCGGCGACAAGGGGGCGGGGGAGGGCGAGGAGGTGGAGGAAGAGGAAGAAGAAGGAGAGGAAGAGTAGGGGGAGGAGCCCCAAGACGGGTTTGGTGGGCGGTATTCGGGCCGCCGGACGTCGAAGGCCGTGGCGAAGTGGCGGTGGACGGCCTCGCGGTCGTTGAGTTGGTGGTAGGGCTCGCGCTCGCACCACTCGAAGAGCAGGACGCCGCAGGCGAGGCGCAGCCTGCGGACGATCTTGCCGGCGGCGTCGAAGGGGACGGAGAAGCGGCGGCGCGTCTCCAGGTCGTGCGCGACGTAGCGGCCCGAGTCCGCCTCCCGGTACACTAGCAGGCCATCGTCGAGCGTCCAGGCCGGGTCGCGGTACTGGAACTCCGCCCGGTGCTTGTCTAAGCGGAGCATGCGGTTCCAGGGCTCGACGCCGCGGTGGGAGTACCGGGATGGGCGCGAATGACGGCAACGGTCCTCCTTCTCATCATCGTCTTCTCCCCACTCCTCCTGCACGATGCCAATTTTCTCCACGAGCCGCGGCGTCGCTGTCCTCAGGTAGTGGTAGCGCCGCGCCACGACATGAAAGACCTTGGCCCATGGCGATTCCTTGCACCGCGATAATGGCGGCGGCGGCGGCTCCGGCTCCGTCGTCGGGGGGCTGCCCGTGTTGTGCGTGTCCGCGTTGGCGGCCCGCATTTCCCGGCACCGGGGAAAGTGCCACCTCATGAGGTTCCAGGAGACGTCGTGGCTCGTGAAGGCGGCTCGCCAGGACCGGCTCACGCGTCGGCAGCGGACGCTGTCGTCGGCAGACAGGTGGGAAATGATGAGCACGAAGACGTCGGTTGGCAGCTCAGTTAGGTCGGCGGCAGCGACGACGGAATTTCTCACCACATCCATGGTGCTGCCGCCGCTGCTGCCGCTGCCGCCACTCCCCATATCCCCGGACTGAAGTGGTGGCTTGATGTTCGCCGCTACATCTGCGCCTGCACCTGTCGTCATGACGGTGTTTATTGGTTGGGTCTAGGTTTAGTTTAGTACATATGCGTGAAGTAGGAGAGGAAGGTGCCCGTGTAAGTAAGTTTACCCTCCCTACTAAGGTCGGTAGTTGGGGATAGCTTGAGGGAGTGGATTATACTGGAAAAGGTTAAGTTAGCGGTGACACTTAATAATTAATTGGCACTGAACTTCTCCTATCACTGTACACTTTAGGACCTATGTATCCATAGCATCTTACCAAATCACTTGAATCCATCAGCACGATATCACTTTACGAATCATATTTAATACAAAGTACTCTATGCAATTATAAATATATGCTACACAGTGAAGTTATATTGACATGCCTACCCTTATTTCTTTTATCAAATGCTGACTTCAGTTTTTATATAGGCGAAAACTCGCACCATCACATGTAACCAACTGCATTCACAGCTACTAAGATAGCATAGGCATAAAATGCCAAATATTCCATTATTCGCAATCATAGGCCCGGCTAATAGATTCCCGTAATGCTCATGTTTACACGAATCAATGAATCAAAACATTTGTCTCATTCCGTCACATTCAACTTTCGTTTCCCGTACATAAGTAAACTAAACAAAGTTCACTAACTTCCACCCTGCGTGAAGCAACGTACTTACTTGATCAAGTGAGCGAGTGAACCGAGCCTCAGTTGTGGGTGGGCATGGCGACGTCGGCCTTCTTGGAGATGGCGTCGGCGCTAGACCAGAGGGCGGTGACGGTCTTCTGCTGGGTGTAGAAGTTGATTCCCGGGCGGCCGTAGAAGGTATTCGCGCCACCGCCGGCGACGCTGCGCTTGTTACCGGTGAAGGAGAACATGGGGAGGGGCACGGGGATGGGAACGTTGATGCCGACCTGACCGGCTTCTATGTTGCGGCGGAACGCCTCGGCCGTGGAGCCCGACCGCGTGAAGATGGCCACCCCGTTGCCGTACTCGTTCGCGTTGATCAGGTCCACCGCCTCGTCGAGCGTGTCCACGCTGAGGCACACCAGCACGGGACCGAAGATCTCCTCCGTGTAGCACTTCATGGACGTCGTGACGTTGGTGATGATGGTAGGCCCGACCCAATTGCCGTTGGGGTACTTGGCGGGCTTGAAGCCGCGGCCATCGAGCAAGATGGTGGCGCCCTCCTTCTCGGCGCTAGCGATCAAACTCTCGATCCGCTCCTTGCTCTGGGGGGAGATGACGGGGCCAAGGTCCGCGCCCTCCTCGAAGCCGCCGTTGACCTGCAGCTCCTTGGCGCGCTGGGCCAGCTCGGGCAGCCACTCCTTGGTCTCACCGACCATGACCAGGGTGCTGAGAGCCATGCAACGCTGGCCGGCGGCGCCGAATGCGGCGCCCGTGACAGAGTTCAGGAATTGGTTCTTGTTGCAGTCGGGCAGGACGGCGGCGTGGTTCTTGGCACCCAGGTTGGCCTGCACGCGCTTGCCGTTGGCCGAGGCCCGGGTGTAGATGTACTCGCCCGCCTTGTTACCGCCGACGAAGCTGACGGCCTTGATCTCGGGGGCGTCGAGGATGAAGTCGACGGTGCGGTGGGCGCCGTGGACGACATTGACAACGCCGTCGGGGAACCCAGCCTTCTTCGCCAGCTCGACCAGGATCATGGCCGCTCCGGGATCCCTCTCGGAGGGCTTGAGGACCAGGGTATTACCGGTGATGGTGGCGATCGGGATGGACCAAAGGGGAATCATGGCAGGGAAGTCTATCGCGCACAGAGTAGAAGTGCCCCGGTTAGCTAGCTAGCTTCAAGCAGTTTGGTCGCTGTTAGGGAAGAAGAGGAGGGAGGGGGAGGGAGGGGGAGGGAGGGGAGCTTACTGAACGGGCAGATAGCAGCGGTCACGCCCAAGGGCTCCCTATACGAGCGAGTCTCCATGTCCTTCGCAACCTCGAGCAGCTCGCCCTTGAGCAGCTCGGGGGCGCCACAAGCGGCCTCAGCGACCTGAAGGCCGCGGAGGACGTCACCCTTGGCGTCGGCGAAGGTCTTGCCCTGCTCGAGAGTGATGCTAGCGGCGAGGCGGTCCCAGTTCTCGCGGATGAGGGCGACGTAACGGAACATGATCTGCTGGCGGGCGAGGAGGCTGGTGGCGCGCCAGGCGGGGAAGGCCTTCTGGGCGCTGTCGACGGCGGCGCGGAGCTCGGCATCGGTCATCTGCGGCACCCGCGTCACCAGGTTGTTGGTGGCCGGGTCGAACAGGTCGATGAACTTCTCGGCCTGGCTGGTGCGGAACTCGTTGTCCAAGAAGTACGGCGTGTCCTGGGGCTTGGGGATCTTGTCGTGAGTCTGAGGATAGCTGGTGGCGGTCGAGGCGAGGGCGCTCATAGGTCGGAGGTGTCCGGCGGTGGCGGCTATCCGCCTTGCCGCCGAGGCCCTAGATGTCGTCATGCTGCTGCTGAAAGCCGGCGAGATTGGCGATGCAGAGACTGAGACTTGACGAGTTGTAGTATGACAAATACGACCTGCGTGGGCAATGACGCCGCCTCTCGTACGCGAAAGACGATGCATTGTGAAAGAAGAAAAGGTGAGGTTGGCCGCCCTGCCACTAAGAACAATTTGGTGTATGTCCTTCCTTAGTCGATATGTAAGGGGCTGGCTATTATGAACTCGACAGAGCGCCAACGATTTGACACCTGCTTAAGTATTATATATAATACCTATTCAGGTATGTAGGTATAACTTACTAAAGCAGGTATGTGCCCAGGTGTATGATATATGATGTGAGATGCTGAGTTTCTCTTCTTCTCTCGGCACACTGAAGTCTGAACCAGGTCCCCCAATCCACTCTTTGTTATTCCCCGAACCGGCGGCGGTTGGAATCGGCAATATTTATTAATGGCTGAGTGATTCCGCTGAGTACCTAGTTATTGGGTCTCACCAAGTGCCTATTAGGTGGTGGTTGACCATCCCTAGGTCATCTCATTACCTAAGGACTTGGCTTACTCCGGGGTAACGGGATTGATTAGTTGATTAGTTGATCGAGAGTACGCTATGGGATAGCTAATGGGCGGGGTAGACACTAGACCCCACTAAGGGCCCCTCCCTCCTATCTACAATCCATGGGTATACCTACCTAGATAGGTACCAGGTAGGTAGTTGGTAGGCCCCAGCTTAGTTGGCAAGGTTGGGGAATAAGTTCCGAATTGAAGCTACATAGTATCTACGTGTATTAGGTAATAGGTGCATCACCCCGTACCCAGTATATAACGAGATTATATAAGCCACGAGTCGTCCAGGTGGAAACGCCTTGGGACTACACAATGCCGAAGCCGGAACGCTATGTAGATAGATAGACTTCTTCTGACCCTAGCGATGCAGTCTTCGGAACTACATAAGCAACCAACTTACTAAGAGGCCTATCAACTGCCTTGGAAGAGCAGTCTCAAGTTGTGTCAAGCTGGAAGTTGGAAGTTGGAATCTAGAATAAATAAAATAGATAGTGTTCATTAGCAGCAAAGAAGTTCGAAGAAAAAGGTATATATATATCTATATATATCACTTATATAGATTCAGTTGCTTAACCATAAAAATGAATACTTCACTACTACCTAGGAACAGAAACTACACCTCAACTCTATCCTACCACGAATAGATACAGATACGCTCTAGCATGCGATACCCGCCACCTAGCGAAGGGAAGGCGCAGGAAACCCACAAAGACAAAAGAACACGGGCGATGCGTATGCCGGAGTGAAAACCAGGCTTCCATATCAATGAAGGGGGCCTTGGCAAACGATCCTCCTTCTTCGCTGGATCTAGCGTAGACCGGTCTCAGTTATTATCGAAGCTATACTTGAGCCAGCCGCCGAGGGCGCGCAGGCTCTCCCAGCGGACATTCTCATCCTCGTCCACCATGAGCTCCATGATGCGGGTCTTGAGGCCGAGCTTCTCGAGCTGGTAGCGCCGCTCGGGCACCTCGCGGACCAGGCTGCCGACATCGTTGCAGGCGATCGCCAGCACCGCCTTGTCGTTGTCCCAGGGCTTGCGCATGATCTCCGCCAGCTTCCGCGGCACCGCGCCGTTCTCGAAATCCAGGATCCGCCGCGCATTCTCCGCCCAGAACACCTGGTGCCGGTGCGGCGGCGACCAACGCAGGTGCCCCGACTGCACCTCCGCCACGTACTCGTCGAACGTCGTCTTCGTCTTGGTGTATTCCTCCAGCATCTCCTTGAGCCTCTCCAGGTCCTCCTGCAGGTCCGGGTCGGTTAGGTGACGCGCGGAGACGTTCTGGAGCACCGACGGTAGACGTGCCAGAACTGCCGTGGGGAGTAGGCTCGACGGGTTGGCTTCGAGAAGGTTGTACAGCGTGGAGAGCAGCAGGCGTGTCGTCTTCTCCTTGGGAGAAAGTCGTAGGAGTTGCGTGTATAGAAGAACAATGTCGTACTCACTATAGAAGAGAGTCAGCTATAATCCACGTAACCCACCGAGAACTAGAAAAAGATGAAGATTATTAACATACTCGTCCAAGTCGTCGCCGACCTCCTCCGCCTCGAAGCTCAGCTGCCACAGTACCAACAAAACATGGTACAAGAGCTGCAGGCCGACCCCGCCACTCAGACCTTCAAAACCGCCGCTTCTAGCGGTGGCATTTCCGCTCCATAGGCTGGCAGAAGACTCTCCACCGACTCCGGCGGCCTTCCTGAGGATCTCGACTAAAGGTGCCACGGTCTCGCTTCTCTGTTTCCAGAACAGCTGGCGGGACGACCGAGCATAGAGAAGGGAAGAATATTCGGTGACGGCGATATCCTGCAGCCCCGCATCGTTCGAATTCTTGGCCAAGCCGCAGAGATAACTCAAGACCAGCGGGAGGGCGCGTTTAGTCGCCGGTGATTCGTCATGTGAGTAGGCCATAAGCTGGGCAAGCACGGTCGAAGTGAGGAGGGGGATAGGGTCTTCGGAGTTGTTCGAGTGAGCGAGCAGAGGAAGGAAATGTTGATAGGGGTCGGAGTCCTTGAAGATGGCCTTGGCGAGGGCGGGCACGTCTGATTTCCCGATAGAGGGGTAGAAGTAAGCAAGACATGATCAGGGCAGAGCACGGCAGAGCACGGCAAGGCGATGAATAAATAGTAGAGACACATACTTTCGAGGAGGTCGCTCAGCAGAACCAAGATGTACTGTATGACATCGGATCTCCTGCTCGCCGACTCGAGGACGCCAGGAGAGCCGGGCTCGCCAACAAAGAGTATTCGGTAGCCATCTAGATCGCTCTCCACGATTTGCTTCCTCTGTTCTCTCTTGACCTTATCGACAGCGCGGATCTTGGCTAGTTGGGTCTCGGTGATGGTGCCTGCTCGAGCTGCACCATCCCAAGGAATCGGTCGCTGACGAATGTTGTTCTGGAGGGAACCAAGATAAGGCGGAGGGTCAAGCGACATGGTGATGGAGAGGATCGAGGGGAGCGGGCGTGGAGAGGAGGTGTCGCCAATCACTTGGTTGATTGGTTCAAAGTTGGGTTTCCGAGTTTCGGGTTCTCTGGTTGTTATATTAGATGAACGGCCGAAGATATATATATCTCTAAGTGCCTTGAACTGGTTCTGTACGGCGGTTTAGTAGTAGCTAAGTAGGTTAGTTACGCGGCCATGGATTCTGCTAAAGGCGGCGTGTATCTATGTATGAAAATATGCTGGGCGACGAGAGAGTTACTTACGTACTACAACCATGCAATGTAATGTTTGGAAAGATGCCTCAAGATAATGCGGCAGTGATAGTTCTAAGCTTAAGTTCTAAGTTGTGTACTTAGGTAAGTGACTACGACGAGGGGGAGAGCTCCAACTTCCATACTCCGACGTAACAGCCTAGAATAGTAGTACCTAAGTAGAGTTAAGTGCTCAAGCAACTGCTGCGGATGGAAATGAGGTAACTGTGCCTTAGCTCGAGGAGAACCTCCTGTCTGGCCAATCAAGTCTCGAGTTCACCTTGAAGTTCCCAGTTATCATCTATAGTGGGTCATGCTTCATCCCCTCAGCCAAACAGCCAACTGAACTGAACAAGTTACGTAGAGGGTGATGCCAAACTGTTAGCATGCGGAGGTCCCTTTTATATAAACCTATTCAGAATAATAAACAAATCTTAACATGAAATCCCAACTTCGATTCATTGGGATATATTCAGGATTTTCGATTGGAACGCAACTCAGAGAAACAATATTATTCTGAAGCTTTCCCCAGCCTCCCCTATCCGATTGGCAAGCTAAATTGGTTACGATAGAATCTACGGTACTTAGGTATTTATATAACCAACCCCTTTCTACTTATAACAAAACTCGAGGCCATTTTCAACAGTCGTAAAATTGGCCAGCGCAAAACTGGTCAGCTGGTCTCGAGAGTTGTCGCGACCGCATAGTAAAGCATGCTCTCACGACAACTCTGTTGCATGCGTACCATACCTATCGAGCAGACTCCGTAGACTGTGGCCGAAGTCTCTCTTAGCGAGGCGTCAAAGCAAGCAGGCAGGCGGCCAGTTTACAATGCCCCGGCTGATCACTCCAGGTAGCTTAGTTGAGCCTTCCATGTAGTCTGGGGTCTTCTGGCTTTGTCTGATATGCGCAGTTGTTCTTATTGTCGTGTAGGACAAGTCGGTCTTCGGCTTCAGTAAACTCCTGCAGCAGTGAATCGCTCGCCACTCGAGGCGTCCTTTCCGAAGTGGTCTGCATCCCGAATACTATTCTGTCATGAGCCCGGGCATACGAAGGCGGGGTGGAAAGTAGGTCAAATAGATCATGAAGCAAGTCCACGTAGGTATGTAAGGACTCCATCCGTAAGCTCATTGGGCTAGATATGCTTTTCGAGGCTTATGGAACTTATACTAGGAAGCTTCTATGGCCTGTGGCCATGTGACGAGGTTGCCATTCTGATCACCTGTGATAATACACGTGAGTATATTGAATATTCAAATCGGGGAGGGAGGGTGCCAGCTGGGTAGAGAATCGCAGTGGAAAGCAGCCTATATCGAGAGAACTGAGCACACACGTCGTGGCTGGGTTTCTTGCGTGCACGATGCTAGGGAAGCTTAAGACTTGCAACTGGGAAGACATGAGGACACGGTTTGAAGGCGGAGCAGCATTTGTGAACACAGGCGTCCCGAGCTTTTCATTATTATATGTGAAAGTCAGAGCGGATGCAGTGTAATAACGGATCCCTCTCGGTTGGCTTCCAAGTCGATTAGGTACTTGGGTAAGTGGATTATGGAAACAGAAGCGAGAAAAGAAACAAGACGGCCGGAATCTCCCCAGGAACTGGCCTTCAGCGGATTTGATTTGCAATCATAAGAGAGAGCCTGAGTTCTCGTTATTAGCCATCAATCCAATTAGCGTAGCAGCAATGACTGGTGTCTCGAAAACAACGGAGGGGAGAAAAGGAAACTTCGCGAATCCGAGGCGCCGGAAGGGCGTCCAGAATAATAATAATTAACGAAAAGGACACGAAGGGACCCAATCGCGGAGCCCCTCCTATAAAAAGCCATGGTATATGTATATTACTAGGGTCCTCCCTTGAGCGCCTACCGACTTTTGAGCCTTTGCATACGTAGTATAGGGCTTCGCGCTCCCAAGGCGAATCGTCGCTGGGATGTCATAACGGCTTGATCTATAGGGATGACGGGACACGGGTATCGTAATCCCCACGGGCCGCTACGAGGCGCCCGACAGACGATGTGATGTGCTACGACTAGGTAGTTAGCGTAAAAAAAACAGCCCAGCCCAGCACATCTGTGTTCGGGACATGGTGGGGTATGAACTATTTTTGCTGGCTACATATGAGACCTCATTGTCAATTCGCAAATAATGTAACAAACAATACCATAGAAGCCGAGTCGAGAACGGTTTCAAGGGCTAGAAGGGAAGGGTCATCAATGTAAAGTAACAGGGTTGCGGATCTATATGATAGGCGGTGATTGACTGCGTACTTCTTCCCGTAATGGGCGCAATCGATTATCACTCATTGCAACGGAGCTAA
Source organism: Eutypella sp. D-1 (assembly GCA_023313575.1). NCBI lineage: Eukaryota > Fungi > Ascomycota > Sordariomycetes > Xylariales > Diatrypaceae > Eutypella > Eutypella sp. D-1. The sequence continues at coordinate 2,788,143 of JAJTTP010000005.1, read as the reverse complement.
GATAGCAGTAAACAGTCCACGGGATGCAGGGCAAAGGCGGGCCAGGCCACTTGCCCGCATCAAATTGATGTAAGATCACGGGGCCTGCATATGCCAACTCACCTCTGATCTAGACCAGTTCACCAGCACACCAGTTCATCCAGCTTTTACTTTGCATACCGACTTTGATACATGGGACAATTTGTTGTGAAAGCGGTAATAGCATCAGGAACAGGAATAGTCAGGAAGAATAGGTGTATCCACTGGAGAGAGAGAGAGAGAACCTTGGAGCACCACAAGACCATACATTCACTTTGGCAATAATACCAAAAAGAGAAGTCACCCCCCCTCCAGGTATCATAATAGGAGTGGTAGTAGAAGAGAGGAAGTTTTACAATTCCAGTAGCTGACATTTTGTTCTTCATGACAGCAACCTTCAAGATCGATCTAGCCAACCCGAACCCCGATTTCGATTTCTAGATTCCGAGGTTGAATGAAAGCTCACCCATCCACCCACCCACGCACTTACTCACTTGAGAATCTCCTCAAGAACCCTACATACCTACCTAAGGTACTTACCTACCCGGACTTACCACTACTGCTTCAACTACTGCTGCTACTACTGTAGGTACATACGCGGGCCTACTTCGTACCCAACCACCCGTAATTCCTGCATTGGTTGTCATTATCCCGCCAAGATTTTTTACAAGGTACAACCTACCCCGCCACATTTTAGTGGATTTGTATGTACCTTTTTCTTTACGAGCTGCCCCTCCCCACCCGCCACTACCTAACCCCTGACCTAGGTACCTAGGTAGGTAAGGTATAGCCCGTCAGCCCGTCCATATAGGTGTGAGTGTATACTAAAGGAAGAGGTTGGGTATCACAAGCCGCCTAAGAGAAGAACCGGTTTGGAATAAAATCATAGAGGCTGGGAGGGAAAAAAAGAAGAAGAAGTAACTCACAGGTTGCCAGGTCAGGTAGCTTGGGACGGATTCTTCCTTTCTTTTCCCATTTGATCTCTTTTCTGATCATTCAATTTGTCTATAGGTTCTTTTTTTGGTGGCTTTTTTTTTCTATTTTTCTATCGGTCGTCTGTCGAATCCAAGGGTGAAAGCGGTATCCATTCCCATCACCCCCACGGCACTTACACGCACTGGATAGCGACATCGCCGTCTAAGACACCACCAAGTCCATACCGTACATAAGTGTACTTGACTTGGAGGCCAACCACAGAACAGGAAAAAAAAAAGCGTGGCTGGTTCAGTCAAGGGTGTCTTATCAGTCAGTCTCTTGCAGCAGCTCGCAGCTCGAAGCTCGAGGTAGTGACACCACCACCACTGCCGACCACCACGTCACCTCTAAAGGTAATACCACATTCCTCGCTGGGAAATCCCGCGCACATTACCGGTTCCCCGACTTACACACATTCCAGCGATACTAGACATCTTGGAAGGTCCGACCAAAGTGGAACGAAAGAATTGTTGCGCTGCGGGTGTGAGCGTTGACTCGAACCTCACTCAACCACCCCCCGCCATTCCACGGCCTTGCTTCCTGGGATTGATTAGTCGTCATTAGCATTCCTCTCTCTTCGAGGTCTTGGGCGACAATTTAGCAGGGCTCCGAATTTCGGTTTTCAACATGCGCTTCTCACGGTCGACGTCCCCGACGTTGCTCGCCCTCCTCGTCGCATCCCTCACCGCCGCGAATCCCTTTCCGCGCGATGACATTCGAGACAAGGGTTACGGCTACCTCAAGATACGAAATTGCGACACCTACTGCGGCGCCGACAACCAGATCTGCTGTTCCGCAGGCCAGCAATGTTATACCAAGGCCGGCATCGCGGACTGCACCGCCGGCGGCGGTGATTGGGACTTCTTCACCACGACATGGACCGAGACGAGAACCTACACCAGCACCATGAGCTCGCACCTGCCGGGCGTGACCGCCGCTCCCGGCGGCAACGGCGAGCCCTGCGTGCCACCGGAGGGCTCCGGACAGATCGCGTGCGGTCCCATCTGCTGCGCGAATTGGCAGTACTGCGCCGACAAGGTGAAGGGTCAGTGCATGGCCAACGACGGCGCCTCTTACACACACTGGACCACCGTCGGCGTCATCACGACCCAGTTCTCCGCCCCTTACCGAGTCACGAGTGGTAGCACCATCTACGAGACCTCGACGGGCGAGGCCCCCAGCGCGACCGCCGAGCCATCCGAGACTGCGCCCGCGGCCCCTGTCGAGGAGGGCACGAACGGTGGCCTGTCCGGTGGCGCCATCGCAGGCATCGTCATCGGGACCATCGCGGGCGTCATGCTGCTACTGCTCTGCTGCTTCTGCTGCATCGCCCGGGGTCTTTGGGGCGCATTCGCCTCCCTCTTCGGCGGCGGCAAGAAGAAGGGCCGCGGCAAGGAGCGCATCGAAGTCGTCGAGGAGCGATACTCGCGACACGGCAGCACCCACGGCGGACGAACCCAACATGGAGGCTGGTTCGGCGGCGGCGGCGGCGGCGGCGGTGGCGGCCGGCCCTCGGGCGCCGGGTCGAGGAAGGAGAAGAAGTCCGGCGAGGGCCTGGGCTGGCTGGCTGCGGGCGCGGGTGCCATGGCCCTGCTCCTCGGTCTGAAGCGGGACAAGCGGAACAAGACCGCCGGGGGAGGAAGCAGCAAGCCGCCGCGGAGCGACTGGAGTAGTTCGTACTACACTGCCTCCTACACTGCGAGCAGCCCAAGTGAGTTTATCCCTACCCGAGATAAACTCTCGAGGGGCTCTTACTGACCAAACTTTTTTTTCCTCTCTGCAGGTAGCTACAGCTCGGACCGAAGAACGCGAGACACGCGACGATCCAGAAACTCCCGAGGCACCAGAGCTTCGCGACCGGCGAGACGCTGATTCAGTGAAGAAAGGAACAAACGAAAACTTTCTCTCACATCACCCCTTTCAACAGCTGTATACTAATTGACTATTGATCCCCCCCTTATTTTTCAATTTGCACCATAATTCTTGCCTTTTTTTTTTTCCTTCCCCGACGCTTCACGACATTATGTTCATAAAGATCCCTTCCCCCACCAACGCAACGTACATACACACCACTTACTTACACGACACCACGGCAACGCACGGCACGGCACAACACGAGGAAGGCGTTTTTGAGAGGTGGGAAGACAGGGAGGGTGGGAAGGACTGGTTTCATTTGATTTTTCTTGAATTGTTCCGTTGGCGGAAAATGACGCCTACGGAAAGGAGGAAGGCATGAGGAATGAGGATCAGGGATTGATGAATGAAAGAAGCAAAAAAGGAAGCATATGAGAAAATGAACAAAAAAGCACGAAACGAGGGAGAAATATGAGAATGATGATTCGGCGGGAAAGGAGAAACGAGTCGGTCCCCCCTTCCCCCTGAATTGGAGAGCGAGGAGGGACGATGAAAGTTGCATGGCGATGAGCAATGACGACGACCACGGCCGTGATAGAGCTCTCTTCATTTGTTTTGCCTGCTTGTTTGCTTGCTTGCCTGCTATAGCCAGTCTCACTCAGAACTCGCGACCTGATTGATGTTGCTTGCTGCTTTATCGTTAAATGATGCATGTGCATGCGCATTCGCATTTTCCCGTCTTCGCTTTCAGAGCATCATGCATACTACATACATCATAGAGATACATACCCGCTAGGCTGTGTCACAGTTGCCAATGAATCGCTCTTCAATCAATGCCTTTGCCGATCTCAACGGGGGCCATCTGGCGTGTAATGCGATGTGATGTAAATGTGCTGTTAGAAGCTGCTGTGCCCCGACCACGTTTTTGTCGACCTCATGTATGTACGTTACTGCCTCATGCAGCCAGCCGGGTTGTGGGTTGCATGGAAGATAGGCATATGATTTGGGTGAGTAAAGGACATTGTTCTTCTTTTAAGTTCCAATTTACAGTCAGCGTGAATTAAGGCAGTGCTTATAATAGCGGCTCAGATCGCTCCTACCACTCGGCTATCCACCCACCACGGCAATCCGAGCGCTCGTTGCCGCCCGTGCTCCTCTCGAATACTATCAAATTCATCACACCTAGGCCCCCATCACCACCAAACCCAACTGTCCATCATATACACCAGTGGGTCCGCATGCAGGCATATGCCGTGTAGTTGTTGTTTCGGTCTGACTGGTCAGGGAGCCAGGGGAAAAGGACTAATTCGAAATGGCATTGACGGATAGGGATAGATATTCTTATATATTTTGCAACTTCATAGTCTTACTACCTGGTTGCAATTTCGATTGAACCCGTAATTAATCGTGTTATCGTTGAACTATGGCCTTGTATTTCGCGTGGACAAATATCAAGGACCTTAAGGGTAGCGGCGGACAGGCTAGGGTAGAGCGAGTTTCGAAATCCATTGATGCCTGCCGGTTATACATAGGCGTACAAAAGGAAGTTGAGTCAGTTGGTAAAAGTGAAGTTCCTGCTAATTCATGCGCTCCGATGTCGCGATAAAAATGTCGGCAGCGAATAGGAATCGGTGACGTACGTATCGTAGATGCAATCGTGAGAAGAAAGAAAGGAGCACGTACAGGAGGATAAATGTTTCATAAACTCATGTCGCAGCCTGGCAGACTAGCCATAGCTACGATATAGATCATCACCCCCTTGAGCTAGGCCGTCTGGCATGGTTGCTAAATAAGGGGGATAAAGACGATTCCACTATCTAGGATGCGAGAGTAGCTTAACGGTAAATCATAAGCTCGGAATGCTAATGGCTGCTTTACCTACGTCCAGGCACCACCAACTCGAGTAGTAGTGTACCTTTGCTGACCTCATATAGTAGCTGCATCCGCAGCACTTCATGATGCATTATAGAAACCGTGTTGATGAAGTCGGGGTGCCATAAAAGACAGCCTTTTCAACTCACTTTTCCACTAAAATCAACGTGGTCTAAGATCTCTGTGAAGTCCGAGGCCCACGCGATACCGGCCGCCGCCGCGCTGCGCTCGCGGACGTGCGGCACCTCCTTGCCTATCCTCCTCAGAGTCTCCAGGAGCGCCGAGTCCGGCCCGTCCGCCATGACGATGCCGCGGTCCGCCGCGAGGAGGCACTCGAGGTCCGTGTTCGAGTCGCCCACGTAGACCGAGGGCCCCCGATCCTCGTTGCGTCGCAAAACGGCCTCCACGACCTCCAGCTTGTCCTGCGAGTTGGTGAGAACCCGACCAGCCCCATCCCCGCCACCTAGTATCCCCGGCCCGACGATGGCCCCGTCCTCACCGCGGATGTCGTTGGCTAGGACCTCGATTCCAGACCCCCCTCCTGGCCTCTCGGGCCTATAGCCGATGGCACCCTCGATGAACTTGGCAGACCAGTTGACCGAGACGACATAGACGCGCCAGCCAGGTGCCTTCTCTGCTCCCGCACCCGCCCCGAAGCCTCCGGAAACGCGGTCCACGAAATCGCGGAACCCGGGCCTGAGGTAAACGTTAACGTTTCCGTTTCCGTCTCCGTCGCCGTCTCCGTTATCGCGGACGAGTCGGCGGCCAGCGGCGCGGAAGTCATCGTCGCCGAGGCCGCGGAACAGGCCGCAGTGGCGGACGCGGAGCATCGAGCGCTCCTCGACGGTCTTAAGGGCGCGCAGGAATTCGACCTCCTGGGCCGCCGACGTCCGGCGCTCCGGCGGCGTGTGGTGCGCCGCGGCGCCCGCGCGGCAGTCCTCCACGTACGCCCGCACCACCTCGTCCCACTCGCGCGAGAGGTCGGACTCGTGCTTCTCGTGCTTTTCCTTCCCCTCGGCCTCGTGGAAGCGCAGGGCGAAGCTCGCGAGCTCGCCGATCGTGTCCTGCGCCGTGATGGTGCCGTCAAAGTCCAGGAATATGCTCATAGTTGTCGGCGCTGTTAGCGGCCCCGACCGTGGGCGTCGGTGGTAGTCGGACTCGTGCAGGTTCCTGGCGGTGGGAGGACGAGCTCTCGGCGGCGGCGCGGAATAGGCGCGGTTGATAAGCGGGTATGCACTACTGCTGCTACTGCTGGTACTACTTCGGGATGCTAGGAGTACGGATGTGGCGAAAAGAAGTTGGCTCATAATCAGTCGTGCTTAATAACATCTCGTATCACAGTATCGCCAGAACGTCATCACGTGTTATGGTAAATCTACCTAGTTAGGTATGATGATGCAAGACGGAGGAGTTCCTGCATCCCGCCGCGGATTTCCGCTTTAACCGTCTGGAGACCCACTTAATGGGGATATACCTATGACCGATTTGAAGCCGGAGGCGGCGCCGGGAGCGAGCCATCACTTGCATAGCCACGGTTTGGACACTGGCAAGAGCACGTTTTGTTTTTATCTTGGAGGGAAAGCCACTGATAGGCCGTTTTTTATTATTTATATCCCTTAGCTGGCTACTTATTCTGGGAATTGTATCCGTAGCTGTCGATGTCAAGCGAGCTTTCTACCTTTCAGTCTAGTCGGCCGAGCGCCGAGGGTATCGTCTATCAGACTTAGCCTACAGGGTGTATTTGAAAAGCAAAGGAGGAAAAAGACATCCTTCTCAGGGGACACCATACGCCGAACTCCTATCTCATGCTTCGGGGTGTCTGCAACCATGACTTGCCGAGATACCCTAATCAAAAGAACCTCTTTCACGCGGGCAACACATCCTCCATCTCCACATTCTCGTCGTCAGGGTCGAAGTCAGACTCCTCGCCATCAGGTCCTTGGTCAGGCGCTGCACCATCAACGCTCTGCAGATTCGCCCTCTTGTACTCGGGCTTGAGCTCCCAGTGGTTGGCAAAGCGTCCGGTCTTGTGCAAGACGGCGAGCCCTTCGAGGTTCTCGCGCAGCCACGCCTCGGGCTGGTTCAAGGTCTGCTTGAAAGCCTTCATGGACCAGTAATTGAACTGGTCAAAGCACCGGAATATGCGGTCGCGTAATTCGCTCTGGCCCAAGCGCGCAGCCTTCTCCTCCTTCTTCTTCGGTCCCTTCTTCGTATCCCCGAGAGGACGCTGTCGCAAACTTAGAACTAGATTCCAGAGATCATTGAGCAAACTAGACTTACCACCATGTTGCTGAACTTGTCGGGGCCGAAGCCGCCTGCCTGGATGATACCAGTGGGCATTCCCCGAGCACCGGTCATCATCCTCGTTGTGGCCTTCGGCTTCATGGCATCGGTCGCCCGTGTGGTGAGGATATGCTGCGTCTCGGCGTTCATGACAGGATGACATTGTAATTCGTGCGCAAACTTGCCCGCCAGAATGGTTTTCTCTGTTTCGGTCAGCATTCCTCAAAGGGATACGTTAAACGTTGATAAGGGGGGGGGGGAAACTAACTGGGTATAGCTTTCCTGTAATACGGTTGGTAGCGCTTTTTGCCGCGGTGGTTGTTGTTATTGCTGTTGGTGGTGGCGTTGTTGGTGTTGTCGTTGGTATCGTTATCTTTCTGGAGTTTCTCGCGCGCCTGCTGTTCGTGTCTTCGGCGGAGATGAGGAGGGATGTTATTATTCGCACCCTGGGTCCTGTTCTTATAGCCGGGGAGATCCTGCTCGGTAAACAGGAAGGTATTGTTGAGGGCCATATCGCGGATATCCAAGTTGTACTCCTTGGGGACGTTCTGATGCTCGGGTCGCTGATGATCTAGAAGCATCGCAAGGCGCGTCGTCGGGGGTTGACCATTAGGGCCAGGCTCATGCCATTGTCGTATCGTACCAATCCTGATCTCGGCGTCATCGTCCAGGTGTTCCCAAGCATCGTAAAGGTATTTGGGCACATGGGTCATGTAGATACTTCCAGCGAAGTTTTTGGTGCCTTCCACAGTTTTGTCGGTATAGAATTCTAGATCCCCGGCATCTTCGTAGATGTCATCGTCGGATAACGCAGCAGGCGAAGGCTTCGCATCTTCCGGGTCAGGTTTGATGCCTGGCTCAGGCTTGACCTGTGATGTACTAGCCATGCTGAAAGCTCATTAAGACCAGGCTATCGTGCACTGGGCAACGGGTGAGACAGAAGAAAGATGATCGAAGTTGTTTTGGTAGGGAAAGGTAACGCAAACCGTCTACACTATGCCGATGTTGTAGCTTGCGACAATGGCAGGTTGACAAGGCGCAAGGCACAATGGTAGAGCCGTCAAAGAAAGCGAAGGAACCTTACTTACTGTACCCTTGGACTTTTCTTTTGGGTTTGTTTGATTGAGTTGACCTCGGGAGTGTAGGTAAGTATGAACATTGTATGAGGTATGTACATACCTACCTAGGTAGGTATGTATGTAACCAGACAGGCAGATACCGCGTCTCTAACTACCACCTAGGTACCTAGGTACATATAGGTAGGTACTTATGGTCTGGGTATTCTTAAGTACCGAGCTATGTACCTACTAAGAATTTGGAATGTATTTGACTGCAACTAATAGAATGACGCAGTACTACCATATTGTACCTAGGTAGGTACCTACCTGGTATGTAGGTTCTTACCAGTTTGCCTTGCTTGCCAGCTTACCTATTGACAGCTGCGACCGGTTGTGGAATTTCAAGTTGCTGATTAGATACCTACCTAGGTACCTGGTAATTAGGTAGGTACCTCAGATAATCAGTCCATCACTGGCTGATAGGCAGGAACGATCTTGAACCTGGGCATTTTCAAGTTTGTTAGCTGAGGTACGTAGGTACTTCTTTCATTGCATTACATATATCGCATTCCCTGATTTTCTTAACCTTCCTTCCCATCTCATCCTGTCACTCCCACACATATTTTACATTCCTCGTTTTGCTAACATACGAATATACCAATATACGTACGGAAGCCCGGAAAACAGCAAAGAACAAAAGTATTAAGAAAGGAAGAAGAACAAGGTAGGAATGAGAGCTTTTTATCTTTTTTTTTTTTGCCATCCAGACCTCCTTCAAAGTATACGGGAGCCTGTTGCACGTGCTAATCCCTCTAATCCCCATTTACCCATCGCCAATCGCTAATAGCCGCCGAACCATTTTCAATCACCCATTCATTCATCCGTCGTATTGCTTTCTTTGTTCTTATTGTTATTCCCTACACAATACGAAGGTGATTGATTGATAATTAAGAAAAGCCTTTTCATCTCTCGTCATTCCTTCCTCCATCATCGCCTCTCTCCCAAAAAATCTCTAAACATCCTACCTATTTTATTACGTCCCCATCTGATCCGCCACTCCCTCCCCATTTTCCCCGTCTCTCCCCATCACCCAAACCATTACCACTATCATTCGTCACTGTCATTCTAGCGAAGACTTCAATAACAGCTTTGCTACAATCCCCCTCTAGCAGGTATTAATATCGATTCAACCACTTGTATAGTGTTCGCGCGATCAAGTCATGGCGACCCCAGAAGAGCAAGAATTGATGGCCAAGATCGGCAGTTTGGCTGGCAAAATTAATCGCCACAAGGCCCAAAAGCAAAGCCCTAACTCAGGTAAGTCCCCTCACCGTTATGGTCAGTTCGACAAGAAGCTCACTGTAGAGTACAGACTTCCATCAAACGTCCAGAACACAATACCAACGGCCTGCGCCTTACCCTTCAGCGGGCTACCGTGGACCACCGCGCAACAGATATCGCAACAAGACCCTCGTCCTCAATGGCCAATCTACCTCAACCCACCCCCCCGATGAGAATGACTCCCCTGCCTCGGCTACCCCGTCATGGGTTAGCAAAACCGACCGCCACATGCAACTGATCAACAGTACTGTGTATGAGAGGGAAGCTCAATCTCGCTCCCATGCGATTGAGCAGACTCACCGTCAAAGACAACTCCAGAGGAACAGCCAAGAGAAAGCCAAGCTTGCGAATTTCGCCCGTCAACATGCAAGCAACGCGGCTGCCCCGCCCTCAGCATCCGGATCTACTTCCAGATTCGAATTAAACGTTGACGGGATTCCTTTCCATGTCCTGAAGGATGGGAACAAGCTTGTCAAGTTCCCTGGTAATGCCAACACGCCTCCGTTTATGGGAAAGAGAACCACATCACTAATCATGTACAGGCGACATGAACCCCCCTAACGCTACGCCTAAGGTTGCCTACGTCGGCGGTGTCAAATTTCACCGGACTAGAAACGGAAACCTAGTGCGGCATGGCATTATAAAGGCTCAGCAGTAAGTAAATTTGCCCTCAGCTAACTCAGTTGCTAATGCGCTCTAGGCTTGCTGGCGGAGTCAAGAAGGTCAACGAACAGTGCAAGGCCTTCTCGTGGAACGGTATTGTCTTCCTTATGAAAAAATAAAACCTATGAAAACCGGAGTCGCCTTTCTCGACAACTACCTTTGTCCGGTGGTGTGGTAAGACCCCCAGCATATATACTAACTTACTTCTAGGATGCTGCCCGAAGGGCCCCTCATGCCGGTATATGCACGACGTCTCCAAAGTATCTATCTGCAGAAAATGGCTCTTGAAAGGCGATTGTGCAAAGGGTGACTCTTGTGACCTATCGCACGAAGTCACTGAGGAGCGAGTTCCCCTTTGCATGCATTTTGCCAACGGAAAGTGTAGCAACCCCTCCTGCCCCTATATTCATGTCGAGCACTCTCCCAGCGATCCCGTTTGCCGGGCTTTTGGGTTTTGTGGGTACTGCGATAAGGGAGCCCAGTGCCCCGATCGCCATGTATTTGAATGCCCTGATTTCAGCAACACAGGTGTCTGTAAGGTCAAGGGCTGCAAACGGCCCCATATAGAAAGGGCAAGCTTCATTCGCAAGGCGGGCAACCGGTCCTCTCCAGAGATGGACGACGTATCTAGCGATGATTTCGCGGCGGATAGCGACGACATTGACTCGGACGGAGTAGAGGAGTTCATCGGGAAGGATGTGGACGAAGATCCACGCTTCTCCGGACAGTCGGATTTTATCAGCTTCTGATAGAATGACGCAAGAAATCACTAACCATACAGCACTCGGCTTTCAGCATGCCTTAAGCTCTTATGAGCAACACGGATTTGGGTACATATTCTCACGGGAGACCTTGGTACTCCATCCGACATAGAATCACACAAACGCGTAGGATCGTGGGGAGGAGACGACGACAATTGGTTGGCGTTTAGATGCGTTGCCTTTTCTCGTACGATTACTTGTGATACCCCCCCTTTGTCTCAATTGTTTAGGTACACACTTGAGCATGCGCAGCCCACAAGCGGGCTAGGAAGAGACGGGCAGAACCATGGAAGATGCTTAGATTAGCAAGAGAATTACATAAGAGTTATGCAGATCACTTATGTCTTGTGGTTTCTACATAGGATTTCTGTACGTGCATGACTAAGTAATTACATATTGTGATTTATTCGCTTAGACCTCTGCTACGATACTATGTATGTGCGATTTGACGATTCGATGATACCGTGGGGTTGAAGGGAGGTTCACTACGGCAGAAGGATAAGGCCAAGTTGCGGCAATCTCCTGGCTAGTCGGTGCAACAGCTGAGTGATTGTCTTATATTGTGTGGCTTAGGTAGTGGCCAGTGCCGATGAAGTTATAATAGAGAACTCCCACTTAGCAGGTTGGCACTTAGTAGACATAGACGAACAGTTGAGCTGTGCGACCAATTTACTTGGGCACATCGGTATCTGAGTACCATATATTTCGTATGCGAAGCATTCCTAACATGTTGGAATTCCACGTAGCTACATAGTTACATGTTTGTCCACCTTTGTACTCGATGGGTTGCTTGATGACGAATGCGGTCCCGGTGGATGCCGTACTTCTCTCTGTATTACCTGCCTATTTATTAAGCAGTCCTATTTATAGCATACCACGGTATGTGTATACAGTAGCGCACTACCACACTAGTTGTGGCTTACGGGAATCTCAAGGCTTAGTTAGATACTACTCTAACTGTTGGGTGTTGACGAAAATGAAATCATTCGTATATATACGAAAACCGAAAGAGGGGCCCGATTTCATTAAGCAGTACTAAGGTGGCGTTGCGCTTAGTGTACGTTTATTGTCGTAGTCTCTGCGTAGGAGGCTTGATATATTAATGTATAGACAGTGTATGATGCCCATCTAATAACTATAACGCAGTTCATACTTAAAATATCAGTATACCTAGACAGTCTGGGGAATGTGAATAATACAGAAGTAGTTCCAAATTTTAAGCGCGCTCGTTTAGATGATCCACCAACTATTAGAGCTCTATAGCAATCAACAGAGGCCGACTTATTTACATGTTGACATGGTGGGTAGGAGCCCCCATTTGCCCATGAATGGGGTTTGCGCAGGCGTCTCCTCGCGCCACTACCCTGCCCTGCCCTGTCATGCCCTGCCCTGCCCCTGCCCTACCACCCTCATTGAAAGTTATAGTAGCCCCTCCCCCTCCCGCTCTCTCTCACCCAAGACTTTTTTATAGTGGTGGCGCTTAAACTCACCTACGTACCTAAGTATGTAGTAGTCTACCAGCCCTACCCACCCTCTTCGAACCTACCTAGTCCCCAAGTCCCCTAGGGACCCTTTTAACCCTAACGGCTTAGGGGTAAGCCCGCCCGGTGAACAGAGACAGGCAACCAAGAGCTGAAATGAGCAAATGAGCATCGTCTTGAAACATTCTATATAGCGCAACTACCCTACCCGGCGTCAAGAAGGTTTAGTACCATCCCATAGATATACACACCCTCGGACCTGATTCAGGGCCTTCTTTGCAGTCTTTCAGCTCTCACACACACTTGAAACATCGAGAAAGGCTTTCCCGTTCCCAATAACACATATTCCGTATAACATCATTCATTGTTACATTACAGCTTTTTACACCTTAGCCACGAGTCATCGATTTTTGGTTTTATTTTTCTTGGCCTCTTGCTCATTGCTCCCGTCCCTATTACAATTATCCCTGGAGTTTCTTTCTCTACTGGCTCAACGACTCTCATTGTGAGGATATATCAGATAATACACATAAAGCAGAAGTATACGAACAATATTTTTATGCATAACCAAGTGCCTTGCTACTATCGCTAAGAAGTATCTGCCGTATCCACCAGCCGTGCGCAACTGAACAGAAAGCGGGCTGTTTGGTTAACTTACCACACTCTTAGCTAGCGAGCTGCCGCTGCCGCTGCTGCTGCTGCTGTTGCTGCTTGATTGAATTTTGGGGTTCGAAAAGATGGGTCTCCGCGACCTGCTGAAGAAGAAGGATCAGCTGGAGGGGGGAGCCGGCGCGGACGCCGAGATCCTGGGCCGGCTGAACACCGGGCCCGAGTTCACCTTCATCCGCTCCGACACCCACACCCAGGAGATCATCCACCCGCCCACCACCCCGCGCGACGACTACTATCACCCGGCTGGCGGGGATCAGCACCTGCGCGCCAAGGACTCCGGGTCCGGGAGCAAGGCGCGCCGCAGCCTCGACGTCTTCCGCTCCTCGCGGTCCCGGGCCGGCAGCACCTCGTCCGTGAAGAGCGACAGCGGTGGTGGTGGTGGTGGTGTTGAAGGGGCCCTCTCGCCGCGCAAGGAGGGCAGCGGCGCTCGCCGCCTGTCCCAGCGCCTGCACCTCTCACGCGACAAGGGCCCCGCCACCTCGGACTACGTCCCCGGCGATCTGCCGCAGATCAGCGTGACGCCGGAGGGGGGCCCCGACGAGCGCGAGTGGGAGAAGCGCGCCACCATGCTGGCCCAGGCCGCCGACGACAACGAGCGCCGGAGGAGCAGGTCGCCCTCCGTCGTGTCCGCCATCGCCCGCCCCTATGAGCCTCCTCCCCGCCTGACGCTGAGCTTCAACGGCGAAGAAGTCGGCCCCCCCGCGGATCCGGCGCCGGCAGGTCCCCCGCCTAAAGGCGTCGTCTCCACTCAGTCCATCGATAAGGACATTCAAGAGGCCATCAGACTACATGAAGAGGGCCAGCTGGACAAGTCCACCTTCCTGTTCGGGATGCTGGCCGATCCCGAAGGGGCTAATAACCCACTGAGTCAAGTTTTGTACGGCCTTGCGCTACGGTGAGTTTCTTCTGGGAAGTGGATGTTGTGTGGTTGTGAGAGTACATCGCTTCAGTCATTCTGCTAGTCGATGCTAGGCCTCCATCCTCCCTATGTACATACTACAGCACAGTCATATGATCATATGTACGGCTAGAGGTACATGCTGACCACCAGGCAGACACGGTTGGGGATGCGAGCCGGATCCCGCCCGTGCTGTGAGCTACCTGTCGGCCGCTGCCAGCAACTCTGCGGAGGTCGAGAGGATGGCGCTCCAGGCCGGGCTGAACAAAGGGGGTGCTGCGAAGGGCGAGCTCGTGCTGGCCATTTTTGAGCTGGCGAATTGCTTCCGCAATGGCTGGGGCGTCGAGCGAGATCCCGTCGCCGCGAAGCAGGTAAGTTGGGGATCGTGCATCCGCCATCGTCGAGCCCGGTGAGGCGAGACATTCCGGGAGTGAATCATTGGAGAAGCGATGGCCTTGACTAGTTGAGCCTTAGACTGACCGCACTGTCTGGTTCTTTTAGTACTACGAGACGGCTGCCAATCTTGGAGATACCGGTAAGTGCCCGCCAGCTCGCTAGACGCCTGGCGCCCAGTTCACGCAGATACAGCGGACTAACGAGAATCCCCGTCGATGAAGACGCCATGAACGAGATCGGTTGGTGCTATCTAGAAGGGTTCGGCTGCAAAAAGGATAAAGTAAGTTAGGCATGAAGATACACCCCCTTACCGATTGATTGATGTGCGCTGTTCCCGCGACCATATGGCCGAGTGGCTCCCGGGCTAGCCTGCTACAAGGGTCGTGACAAGTGCTGGTCAGCGAGGCATCTCAGCCACGAACCAGTTTGATCCCGCATCCACCCAGCAGATCTTGGTAAAACATGCAGGATCTCCATCATCGATCGAACACTGCTTATCAGCCCGTTCACCTTGTCACGCTCTTCTGTCCCCAAGAGGTGTGCAATGAACCGGGAACTTTGCTGCCTTATCACGATCTCGCCGTTGGGCATCAACAGGGCTTGTGTGCCGGCGCGCGAATCGGAACCCTCCCCAGACCTCTCTTCTCCCGTAAGGCGAGGCGAGAGACAGAAAGGAGAGTCACATGAGGCTGACTGTATGCTCCCCAGTTTACCGCGGCTCGTTACTACCGGCTGGCCGAAGAGAACGGCAACAAGACACTAGGAAACTCCTGGTAAGTTTACGTGCATATTCATCGACATTGCCATCACCGATCGGTATTCTCTGAACGTTTACTACCCCACCTCGCCTTTCCGTTTGATCACCGTTACTGTCACCGTCACCGTCACCGTCGCTGTGATCGCTATTGTGGCGGTTATAGCGCGTGCTCTGCTTTGATCTTGTTCCATTCACATCACCCCGTGCACTTAACGGCTCGAATGGCTCGGCCGCTCTGTGACCGGTTTGATTGGCCTTGGGCTCTCCAGAGCAAGTATTCTCTGGTCGCCTTGTTTGTTTATCGGCGGCCTCTGTACTAGGCCGGCCCGGGAGCAGGCCATACTACCCAAGCGGCCTCTGACCGAGGCCAAACACAGCACAGCCTTCACCCCTTCATTAGTGCCTAGTTTCATTCCCCTAGAGCTTTGCCATTTTCTTGGGGAGCACGCCTGACATCTGTGTTGCTGAGGCTAGCGTCTGATGTTCTCCGCTGACCGATACTTCTTTCCTCTCCTTTTTGCTGTGTTACTGTATCTTTTTTTTTTACTTAGCGCCTAGGGTGTGTCTCCTTACTCACAATTGAAACCGCAGGATCTGGAAGGATAAGTACAATCCCACCAACAACCCGCGTCGTAAGAAATAGGGTCTCTCTCCGGGCCCGGGCACGGTCCCGCGATTGGGAGAAGGCGAACGTCGTCGCGATTGGGCCCTGAACTTATAATTCGGTGCGACCGCGCAACCTTACGCCTTCCCACTCCCCTAGACCGGCGGCATTGTGCAACATACCCCAGGCTGCAGCAGGCACTACATAGTTATACCAACAAACTGCCGCGCACGGACGATGGACGAAAGGTGATAAACCTGTCAGCAGTTGTCGGAAACCCTCTTCGCCGCGAAGCCATACATCATGTAATACCATGCGTTTGGTTACTCCTATCGGGTGCGTGACTGTAACCCACTTATTTTGTATAATCGCCCGGGTTAGGTGATATAATTATATACTAGGTAGCCTTTACCTCCCTTGCTATATCAACAGCTCCCGGGAAAGGTGGATTCCAGACAAGGAACAGGGCTACGATTGGCGGATTATAGGGGAAAGCAATACCTATTCACTAGTCTTCACTTCTCTGTACCGATCAAATCATACCTTTTATTCCATTCTCGCGTAGGATTTCTTTTCCCTTCCCTTTCTCTTCTTCTCGGGGGCAATGGGGAAGGTTGCGCGGAGCAAAGCGAGGGAATGATACCATCAATGTCAACGTGTTTTACCATAGCCATGAACTGCGACCTTCATCACCGGGTAGTAATCGGTCCCCCCTCATGCAGAATTCATGATGAGTGTAATACCTAGCGAGCCTGTGTCTTAGTGTACCTACAGGGTAATATTTTGGAGAGACCCTGCCTTGCACATGCACATTCCTCCAACCACCCATACGCATACTGCCACTAAGCCAGTGTCCAATGTTCCGCCGGGAGGCACAGGTGCACGCAGGCAGGCTGTGAAGAAGAAGTATGGGGGAATATGCAAGCCCGTTGCAATGCGATGTGGTAGTCAAAGGCGGGCGGCGGCGATCGAGAGAATCGTCACGGAGAAGAAAATGGTATGGGAAATAGGGCCTCAAAACATGGGGGATGAAAGGCTCGTGAAACTTTCGGGTTGTGCCTTGGTGTCTCCCAGCTAAGGGAGATAGAGATGGAGGACCTGGTCCGATCCGCTGCCCCCTAAAGAAACCTACGAAACCCCTTTCCGTGCCTTTATTTTCTCCGCCGTGCCCTACCGTATTTTACGTGGTCTTACCGAGCGTGTGGTATGTGCACTATTTGTGTGTGCATTTACGTATATGGTATGTAGGACAGGCCGGGATATCGGGTCCGGTGGCACGGTAGACAAAAGAGCTATATGTTTGCTTTGGTAGCTGTCGACATCTAAACAATTATTGCTTATTGCCTGGGTCATTCGTTTAGTAAAGATACACCGTACGTAGGAAGAAGTCATCGTAGGTACTACCCACCCAGTTATTTACTAGTTGCCCCATCCATCTCGTCCATCTCTCGCGACCGCCCGCGCGGTTCTCTCATCATGCCATCTCCCGCGCCGCCCAGCCCAGCCCAGCCCAGCCCAGCTTAGCACCAGCACCACACCAGCACTGGCCTACAGTAAAGCTCTCCTCCCCTCTGTCCCCTCCCGTCCGGAGTATGGCGAGGTGCTTTATGAAGGCTGGGCAGATGCGGTGAGACGTTTCGCTATTTTAAACTGTTTACCTTTTTCTTATTAACCTACCGCGTATGCACTCGCCTTTCACATATCTGTGTGGACCCCCATGGGCGCTGGAAAGGCTGGGCTGGGCTGGAGGGGCAGGTATCACGTTTCAGGGGAAGCAGGCAGCCGCACCCGCTCCATACCATGCCGTGCACCACCCATCTTGTCTATATAGCATATTGGGGTATCTGAAGTACTCAACAGAGGGAGAGATGACAGGGACGGTAAGGGAAACTAGACAGGCCAAAGAGCACGCGGGCACAGTCCGTGATATAACTTTGCTTCGTAAAGCTCATGGTCTGTCTAGCATACGCATATAGTTTGGGTCATGAAAGGTTTCCGGGGGTTTCCTCCAGAAAAATTGGCAAACTAGTAAACAATAAGTCTACAGCCTCGTGCAGGTTCCCGATTGTTTCCAAAAGAGACTGGCGGATGAAATAGACACCCAGGTACCGGTAGGTGCTTGCCTGTTCACCTCTCTGAATTTCCCCTATCATCACTCAGCAGCAGCCGGGGCCGGCTCTCCGCAAGAACCGGGAGTGCTTGCATAGTCTTTGTGCCAAGAGTGGTACCGTACCCCCTGTCCACCCTCCGTCCCCAAGCTCCCCGGATACAACGGTGATAATGGTGGTGGTCGGATGGCCGTCATGATGACTGCATTGTTTTTGCAAAAGATGCCTTGCCAATCCCCAACCCCTCACCACCCCCTCACTCCGGTCAGCCGGCTCCTTCGATCCCCGAGACGTGAGACGTTACGTCCTACGCCGTGCCACATCCGTATCGCAATATGAGATCGATAGTACCGGAGTAGCGGGAGAGCTAGTCCCGTCCACGGCGTACGAGCGCCTACAGGATATGGAATAGACTACCTGCGGAAAAGGTAGGCTAGTTGGCAGATGGTAGATGGTAGATACTTAGGAAGGTAAATGCCTACAGACGAGGGTCAGATTGGACGAGCAGTTAGCTACTCAGGGAGCTTATCAACGAGTATCTTGAGTAGGTATCTGATTGCAACGCTGACGGCGACTTGCCTCTTTTTCGCATTTGTTGGAGTAGTGCATATTTGCTTTTTGTTTCTCGGCTCCTTATGATTCGCCAATGCTATGCTTTATTTGCGGTGCTTTTCCATATCGGAAGCACATAGGCAATTGGTGGATTGACAGGAAGGAAAGGAAGTAAGTGCCCGAACGAAAAATACCCGCCGAGGTCGTCATAGCCAGCAGCTCTCTCGCTAGATAAGGTGCTGTACTATGATTGCAGCAACATTATAACCAAACGACGCAACCCCAGATTATGCATCCCAGTGGCGCCAGCAACAGGGCATGAAATGCAGGTATCTGGAAGGCCCGGAGAATATGAGGTAGCCTTGACCTCAGGTAGATTATTCACCGAGGTAGACCAGTGCGCCGCGCGGTGTGCACGGACGGCATGAGGTATATCCGGACAAAAAGGGGTTCGGCGGGCTGCCCGGGGCTCGGTCTACCCAGAGAACTACATAAAATAAAACGCGAGGTCACAAGCCTATGGAGCAGCACACTTTGCTGACACCTATCAAACTGGTCTGAGGCAAGCCATGTAGGTATAATAGTATAGCATCTGAAAATCGGAATGATCCAATCGCGTCTTAAGCGATACCTAGCAGCAACCATTCGTTCACTGAGCTATTTTCATCACCTTAAGTAAGCCTTCAGGTCGGCGACACTGCCGTGTAGATGCGCGCACAGTACGTACAATATGATATATATGCTTGTATGCAGACTCCATCACAGGCCTAGACGGTTCGATTTCCGTCACAAAAGGGGGTGGGTAGGAGTAAGGCACTTGATATTTTCACCCTCCATGCATCATTTCTCGCCAGTCAGTCCGCAAGGCCAAGAGACACATGAATATGGTAGTAATACCAGTAACAGGTAACGGCAATCGTAACGGTAGTGTATAGGAGATGGCCGTCACGGGTAAGTGAATCCTGTTGCGACAACCACGACTACTGAGAAACACTCAATTCATAAGCACTGGACATATGTTCCTGCAGGCCAATCTGCAGTATTATTGGTCTCGCAAAGCGGTCCATGCCTGAGAGAGAAATAACATGTACCTCCCTTTGGGCGAGCGTTAATGTTAGAAATTATTCTCAACAAAAGAATGGCCAGTCAGCAAACCGGAGCTGGAATTTTCTTGAGCGAAGGCGACTCGTAACTAGCTACATACCTAGAGCAGGTAATTACTGCACGGCATCCAGATGGCATCAGCTAGACTAGTCATTCTCTCAATATAATCCACAGTCTCCATGATGCCCAACGAAGTTTGTAACGTAGAGATAGGAGACAAATCAAAGGGGACGATACTTTCGTTAATGGACGCCATGATCATGTCATGCTACACATGCCACGCGATACTATGTATGCTGCGCCGGAAGGTTTGCAGGAGGGCCGTGAAGATCTACGTATACCTACAGTGCATTGCATTTTGAGGATTCTACCTACTTGAGCCATGTGACCGCGCCTTTCTTTCTGATGTCTGCACACAATGAACAAGAGGGGACAGGAATCTCGAAAGGGAAAGAATGGGGTCCCGGCACCAAGGGGGTAGGATTCGCAGACCAAAATGTTAGCGAATAGGGCCAGTACAAGTCGAGAAGATCCGGCGCGGCGACGCGATTCTTTTCCATCCCCAAGTTAAGGAGAGCTAAGTGTGAGCCAGGTATCTTGACATAAGGAGCAAGGTACCTAGACTAGGGAGGTAGGTAGTCAAAGAGATAGGAGCTAGCGAACCTATCCCACCGCGGCCCGAGAGACAGAAGGGCCGGGCGTTTCGGGGGCGAGCACGTCGTCTTCCCATTGCCCCCGCCGCCGTCGCCGCGGGCGATGGTGGCTGCTGTTACTGTTGCACAGCGCTCGTCTCGTTTCCCTTGCATGTCTCCCGTTACCCCCGGCCCTGCGCTACATCTACGCGACACGAATGAGACCATAACTATGCAGCAGAGATGCGCAAGGAAGTATACAAGCAAGAGAGATAGAGAGAGACAGAGAGCGCCGAGCAGGAGCTGAAATGCCTTTGTGCCTTGGGCACCGACCTAACTGCGCTTGGCAAGGACATAGTCGTGATAGAGGATGAGATGGGATGGTTTATGCATTGCACACATACATATCATACTTTTGCTTTACTATCTGAAGTTAGATCGAGGGACAACGCACAACCTCGACCTCGTGGAGGACAGGGGATGGGGGGAAGCAAAGACAGAAAGGGCCAAAGAGCAATTGGAGAGACTGGGGACTGATTGAAAAGAGAGAGAGATACACAACAATAAGGGAACAGGGAAAAGAAAATTCAGATGGCTGGTACGATTAATCAATTCGACTGACGTTAGCACTTTCCACCATGCAAGTAGCTACTAACTAGCGGGCGGGTTCTCTGGGAAGAGAACGAGTGAATTGGAAGGAAAGGAAGAAAAAGTGAACAATTGGAAAACATTGAAGCTCCGAGTCGCGATTTGTCCGATCGTGCATTCGATACTTCAAATTCGGTGAGATCCCGGGGTCTCATTGGTCGGAGTGGGACGCATCGGTGGCCCGGCAGGACGGGGCCCCCCCTTAGTGAAGTGGCCAGCGGCAGTCTGCGGGCTTGCGGACCTCTCCTTACCATTGCTATTTACTACTATCATTGCTACTGGAGCAGCTAAAGTTCGAGACTGGAGAGACGGACGACATGCCGGGTATTTCGGGCGGTGGGGCAAAAAAAGGGGGGCGTCGACCCAAGCAAGCAAGAACGTAAGACGAATCCCTCTAGCCACTTCCCGTCCAGTCCAGTCACGAAGCGGAATTCGAAGACGCATCGCGTTCATACCCGACCCTAACTGAGCAAGTGCATACGATCTATCTCTTCTTCTGGGATTCTTTCTAAATATATGGATATCGTATGTCACAAAACAACAGCTAAGGAAAGGTTGAAGAGCTTGCAGATGTGCTTCGGCTCGTAGTGGCTCTCCGTTTTTATTTCCTTCTTCATTTGCTCTCCTGTCTTTCGAGCAACTCCATAGCCCAATGCTCGGAGTGAATATCCTGGGTGCAAATTGGTAGAAACCCGCCGGGATACTACAGTAACAAAGTCAAACGGTAGAGTAAGAGAATTAGACACTGTCGACTGGTTTTCTGCTGGGTGGCTGGTTGGTCAGGACCCCTGGCAAGTTGTTGAGGCGAGATAGGATTGAAATTGTGATATCTGAGATGATAGATAGGAAAAAGACTTTACAGAGCTGGAACGACGGGACCAGAGCCGCTGTTACTCGATGCCTAGATGGTTCGCTCATCTCAGTGAATAACAGTAACTGCGTCGGTATTATCGCCCCTCTCCGGTTGGAGGTCTTCATTGCTCTAGCCTCCGTACGCACCGTACGTAAGTACGTACGCACACGTGCACTAAGTAAGTATGTAATTAGGTGATCGGGAGAAGAGAACAAGTAAAAAGATAAGAAAAAACCACACATGCCCGTCAGCTCGAACCACGAAGCCGAGCAAGCCCGGGCCTGTCCGTTCTTCCCTGCTCTCTGCTCCGGTTTCGTCTTTCTCTCCCTATCGCATCTGCGCGTGCACTAGTTAGGTGCGCGGCGACGTGCTTATCGTCGTTTCACATCATGTAAGTTGGAAGTTCTCGTCTACGAATATGGGGCCGTTGGTCGTAAGTCGTCGAAGGCTTGAGCAAATCAGAAGAAGACGCAGTTGGAGGAGCCAGCCAGAGAGGACCGTCAGAATCCAGATATTCAGAACCCGTCAAGCCGCTTAATGGGGCTGGGCAAGGATACTGTCTCTTGACCTGAATCGCCTGGATGACCTCGACGTGGGGTCTAGATTTACGGAATATGTGGTCTATGCCATTTGTCTGCTATATTTCTACTCGTTCAGGGACGCCCCAACAGATTAAAATCTGTTGATGGGAACGCCGAAAACTTACATCATATCTGTATGCTCTACACTCATGTATTCCTCTCCCTGCGACCGTCTATTTGCGGACTGGGACAAGAGAATCAACCACCGCATACATGCGTGTCTAGCTTTGGGTATCGAGGCAGCAACAGTAACGCGCAACTGAATGTGGCAGTAGCAATAGCGGTCGACTCGATGACCGTTTGGTTGATCTGCCAGTAATCAAGTACGTAACTCCGGATGACTGCCCCGGCGCATCCTCCGTTACAATACCGGCGCGACATGGCAATTTAGTCACATAGCGGTAGTTCAGAACCCAGGAAGACATCCAACAAGTATTTGTGCATGATCTGCCAGCTGGCAAAGTCCACGAGATCGGATGGTCCCACGAGGTCAGGAAATGACGACGACGAGGCAGGTTAATGGAGTTAGACGGGGGAATCAGATGTTCTGGGAGGAAAAAGCTAAAAGGAGATCTCCCGGACATAGTTTATGTGGACTTGTCGTGCCTGGAAAAGGGTGTATATTAATACCGACGTATAGCATTAAGAACCATCATCTGGCCAACAATTATGACATAACTATCTACTTAGCTGGCCGGCCAGAGAACCTGCATGCATCATACTTACCTAGGTCAGCAAGTGTATAGGCTGACAGGTAGGAGATATACCCATGTATACTTTACAGGAATATCCCCCTTCTGTATCCCCCCCCCCCCCCCCCTATCAGTTAAACCCTATGTCAACCCTCCTGGCCCCCTAATCCCCACATAATCCGCAGGAACCGACGGCTTAGGCCTTTTATTTTGCGTGTTACTCACTTAGTCAGCGAAACATAAACTGCATTCCATTGCATGTCTGAGAATCTCCGAGACAGCGACGCAGACGAGTAGGAGAAGAGAGGTCGGTGGTATTGTATTTATGACTGATATGGATGTGAATGGCCGGTGGTGGGTGGTGATTGATTATTGGTGGGGGATATAGTGTTGTGGAGTATACACACACCACTTGCAGATCTCGTATGTCTCTTTCCAGAGTGTGTGCGTGTAATACGTCGTCGCCTATATATGCATCCATAATATATCATATATATATTTAAAGCACACAAACGCACACAAACGCACACGCACACGCACACACACACACTTTGTATTTTGAACCTATATATGTGCCCGATTTGGAGTGCCTGCGTGAACAGGGTGGTGGTGATGACTTGTTTGGTGGTGGGATGTCTCTCTTCGGCCTGGCCCTACCCAGAAAAGACCTTTGATTCCGAGCCTAGCTATGATCTCGGCCGTATTCTTGGCCCTCCTACGCAGAGAAATTTCTCGGGTCGTTAGAAATTCCATGCATATAATAAACTAGCTATCGGGCACCGCCAAGCGGATGAATTCCCTGTTAGTTAGCAAGGTGGATAGAAGATGGGACGAGATGAAAGGAAAGAAAGAAAAAGGTGAAGAGAAGAAAACCTTGGAAAGTTATCTTGGCAGGGTATTCCAACTCCATTTACTACATGTATATAGGTACGTAAGGTAGGCCAAAGATGATAAAAAAGTGTGTGGCCTACGTGTGGTGGTGAAGTGTACCTACTTACCTAGCCTAAATAGGTAGGTTAGGCCTGCAATGCGGTGTTTAGTGTGGGGAAGAAGGCCGAAAGAAGGTCGGATAGAAGGTCACGCTGCCGCTTTCTAGAGTGCCTAGGCACTTACGACGGGGAAATGGCCCCCATCCCACCCCTCCTGTCAGCAGTGAGCCAGCATAACACCTACATACATACTCTAAGTACATGACACAGGCAAGACAGAACAAGGCTTTCGGTCGGTCGGGAGAAACGGTAAATTCGGGGGGGGGGGGGGATTTCTGAAGAGCAAAGATCTGGTTCAGGCTCGTCATGTCTCGGCTGTAGAAGTAGGTATTTGCTTATGTCGTATATGAAGTTATACTTAGGCCTGGAGTTATATGGGCATTTACCTAATCCGGAAGGAGAGAAGACACCGGCTCATCAAGCCCATTCATTCCCTTCTGACACTTCCCTCTACCCCTCCTCGCAGGCTCCTTTCCGTTCCTAATTCTCAACTACCTACTTGACAGATAAATGCCCAAGTCAAGAAATTCGGAAAAGGGGACAGGGGAAAAAAGACGACAAAACGTATAAAACCAAAGGAAAGAAAACTGCATGGCGGGCCTTGCATCCACACATGTGCATGTATGCACATATATGTACGTACGTATGTATATGTAGGTATATGTATGTAGGTATGGGGCGAGGTATCTAAGATAATACACATACGTACATAGATACCTACAGTATGTAGGTTGGTATATGTAATATGTATGTACGTATAAGATCGCTTGCATCGGGGTAGTACCACAAGAACCACCTACCTACCTCTGCATACTTGGGTATACCCACCCACGTACGTACTCGTAGTGTCGATACGTTCCCGTCCATCCAATAGAGCCTGTCATCCCATGACTAATGCGAGGTGAGATCAGACGGGGGTTATAAAGTGGGCGTTGTGTATGTGCGTATGTGGGTGGATGGGTGGTGGGTTGTTGTGTAAGTAAGCTGGAGAGGTAGGTAGCTTGGGACCACCCGGGGGAATCCGGAGGATGAGCCAAGACTTGGGTTCACAGGCTCATTGCATCTTACCTACATACATGCTTGTGCTCTCGCTAAGGTCTGCCTTACCATCCCTCTCCGGTACGCGCGCCCAAAGAGCTCTACAGCCTGTCCGTACGTAGGATACCCCATCTGGGCAGTTGTTTTGTTAGAGTAGGTGGATATCAGGAAGTCACATACAAGCGGAATATCACGTTTTGGGAGAAGAGAAGTCATATGAACAGTGAAAATGCTTTTTTTTTTTTGGTGGCTGAGAAGGATTGACGACCATCTTTTCAGGTTCATCATATCCAACTCTCCCAAATGTTGGGTGTTGCTGCTATGAAGGGAGGTTGAAAAAACTAAGACTAAGCTACTACAAGATGAAATGGATAGAAACAGGACGCAAGGAAAATAGATAAGAGTGCCTGTGTAACAGGATGTGTGGTTTTGATGAGTGGCCAAAACAAGGGCTGCTAGCTAGTTCAGCCACATGTAGCTTCCCATGCAAAGAGTTTGGATGTTGTGTGTGTTTTTTTCGTATCTCAGCGCCCGGGCTCGCTGCTGCTTCGTCGCTTCGTTCGTTCGTTTCAAGTCCTGATTCTCGTGGTCCTCGTAAATCCGAGACTGTGTCGCGGGGCCTAATCCACCCCATCGGCCAGTTCGTCCTGTGGTAGGAAAACATGGATAAACCAAAATACCCCCTCCTGTCTCCGCCCCCTTCCATTTGTCCTCCCCGACCATCTCCATGTCGTGAGACGCACCCTCCCTGTTCCGAAGAAAACCCCAACGCTTTGTACGCGTTGCTGTCCCTAGATCATCTCCGATCGATGGCGGAGGGAGAAGAATATGAACCAAGGAAAGAAAATCAAATGAAACAAGAGAAAAATAATATGAAAATGAAAAGGATAAAAGAAAACAATCCAATAGCCGTCCCAAGGTCACCCCCGAAAACTGCGGTGGACTTCTCCCTCCTCCCGCACCCGCTCCCGCTGTTCATCCCTGAACCCCGCCGCCAACCCCGGGCCCTTCCATGATGGTTGTACAAGGAACCTGCTTCTGCTGCTACTGCCACCGCTACTGCTGGCCCAAACAGACTGTCGCGTTTCCTCTCCCAACCCAAGCCGGTTTCGCCCGTATGCATTCCCACCCAAATCCGAATGCGAACAAATGCCTCCATGACATGCATGTCTGAAGGGATCCAAGGACTCTCCAGGAGGCTGGTGTGAAGAAGTGAATTATAAAAGGAAAAATCCAGATCAAATCAAAATGATGCTAACTCGCTTGCTAAGATAAATAGGAGATGAAAACAGAGATGGCGAAGAAATAATATGAGAGCTGGCCAAGGAAAAAAAGAGTAAGAAATAAGTTTCGTATGTGCGTGAGCAGTGACTTGATCTGATTACGCGGGAGCGTCATAGAAAGTGTATGGACATTTTTGGGCTCGGACCTTGAGGTTCTGTCGAGTATAACCGGGAAGGCTCTGTTTTTTTTGTGAATTCGTAAAAAATGGGTCATGTCGTTTTCATTAATCGTTACGTGTTCGCGTCGCTGAGCGGTTGCTGCCCGTTGTTTTCGGCGCTGTTGCACTCCGCCACCATCTTGGCAAAATTCCTGACCACGTCGCCCGGTATCTGGTCCCAGAGTAGCGATCTCGTATACACCTCCGAAGCCGACTGTTGCTTCTCACCGCTGCGCATACTCGCGAGCGCTTCCGCGAGGTTGCGCCGGCCCTGGGGGCGCGCCGGCGGATTCCGCATGAAACTCTGGTCGTTGATTCCGTTATACTGCGCCGCGGAGAGGGAGAACAGCTGTTCGTTCGTCTGCTCCTGCGTCGGCTGGGTAAGGGAATCATGCAGCTCACCGAGCATGGAAGGGGCGACGCCATCCACGCTCTGGCTAGCCATGGACATGGAGGCCGTCGACGTCCAGTCGGCAGTACCCGAGGGCTGAGGAGCGGAAGGAACCATAGCGTTCTCGGGGGCGTTGGCAACACCGTGATCCTTGAAAATGTTGTCGAGAAGCGTTGCGGAGGCTTCCCGCACATCCTCGGACACACGGGGAATTTGTGGCGTGGACCTGTTGGACAGGACAAAGGCGCCGACGAGGAAGAGCATGAAGAGGAGGCCACCCTGGGCGGCGGGCTTCTCGACGTCCGTGGGTAGGTTGACCTCGGGCTTCTTCGTGGTGGTGAGCTGCATCTCCTGCTTGACTTCCATTTCCATGGGGAAGTCGCCCGTGAAGCCCATGTTATCCCACGACGCATCCATCGTCATGCCCTCGAGCTCGTTAAAGCCGTTGGCGAAGCCAGTGTTGCTCGGCATCGCCGCGTTCTCGAGTCTCTGGACGTGGTCGGTCAGGACGGTGATCTTCTTGCGCAGCTCCCCCGTCTCGATGGTGTGGCTCTGGATCATGTCCTCCTTCTCCATCCTAAGGTTCTCAATGTGTGACTCGTAGAAGTCCTTCTCACGGTTCAACTGTTGCATCTTCATGTTGAGCTCGGCCATCTCCTCCTCCATCGTGGTGATGATGGCCGTGAACTGCTTCTTCTCATCCTCCAGCCGCTCCGTGTGGAGCTTTTTCCTCTGTCGCGAGTCGAGGGCGGCCTGGCGGTTACGGAGCAGACGCTTCTGTTGCTTGAGCTCCTTAATCTCCTGCTCATCATTCGACTGGGCGATGAGCTGATCGATGTTGTGGAGGTTGCGCTCAACAGGAATATCGAACCTAGCATTCTTCTTCCGAATGCCATCGCCACGGCGCAGCTCGTTGTGCGACCTGATAGCGGGGCTGTCTGGTCGCATGCGCTTGCCCAGCGGCTGGTTCTTCAAGTCCTGCCCCATCCAGTCCTTCTGCGGGGAGGTCGGAATGGAGGGGTTAGTGCTAGAGAAGAGAGGTACCTGGCTAGCAGGGTTGCTGAAGGGGGTCTGCATCTGAACCGGGCGCTGGAAGATGGATTGGTTGACTTCGTAGCCGTTGTCAAGACCATCGTACTGCAACGGAGTGCAGGTGCCGGAGCCCTGACCCATGGACCATGGTTGCGGCTGGGCCGCGTAGGTGGCTTGGGACTGATCGGCTCGCATGAAGGGATTGTTGCTATGCTGCGGCTCCAAGAATGGGTTATTCGAAGGAACTGACTGCATATCGACGGATTCCCAAGCCTCTGTCTTGGGAGAGAACAGGGATGATGAGACAGCAAACGAATCTCTCCGGCTACCGGCCATGGGAGGTGATAACTCTAAGCCCGAGTCAATGCCACTGTGATCCAAGATGTTGTCATCAAGGATGGCTGTGTCTTCCTCGTCGAAGAACTTCTGTGCGGTGTCAACCGTTAATGCGTTTTGCCTGTAGAAGGGCTGCATCTGGAATGGAGAGACCATTGCAGGTCTTTGTGTGTGTGAATATGTATGTGTGAGGTGCGGGTATGAGAAGTGAGAGTGGGTTTGAGTCTGGGGGAGGGGACAGAGAAACAAAATGTCCGTGCAATGGTCGAAGAAGAATCGAATTTGCGCTCTATGTGTAGGATGGAGATTAGTATACGCAGAGCGAGCGGTGAAGTAAAGCGAGGAGATAGCTCTACAGCTTTTCTTCTAATGCGTCTCAAAGTGGGTGTGGTAGCGGAATGGAGAAAATAGTTTGAATAATGCCTGTCTCTCAAAAAACAGCAAGCGTTTTAATATGTGAGAGAGGACTGCGGATGAATAGAAGATGAGACGTTTGAGACGATGTGTGATGATGATGATGATGATGATTCAGAAGTATGAGCCCAAAGGTTGGAAGCTCAATATATGCCTATGTATGAAAAGATAGGCGATGTATAAAGAAGCAGATAGCGGAAGAGAGGGGGGAAATGTCTTGATAATAAAGGTGCGGTACAATGATAAGAGTAGCATACCATATACAAAGTAGTTAGAGCGTAAGCAGGGGTGATTTAAGGTGGGAGGGGAAGTGGTGGGGAAGAGAAAGTAAGTACTTAGTATGTAAGTTAAGTGGGCGGGATGAATCGGGATTTTTTTTTTGGTACTCTTTTCTTTCTTGGAAAATATGGAGGTGGGAAATGAAAACGGTCTTGACTTACATGGCCTTCGGTTGTATACTGAAAAAAGTCTAGATACGTCCAGATATGTGTACCTGATGTTTTTCTTGGCAGTACAGCCCTGCAACACGATAGTTACCCGGTCTGGGTAAGAATATTACACACGAAAAAGAAATTTAGGGGGAAAAAATGACAAGAGATGAGTTTTCTAAGGTAATAGCCCCTTCTTCCCTCTCTTCCTTGGCAAGATCGTATGACCTGGCTGGAAAATGAGATTGTGTAAGGTCACGGTAATATATATATGGATGAAGAGAATGATAAGCAAGAGTGATTGATACTTTGGCGTCGTTTTGTACGCTTGGTCTTAAAGCTTTGATGCTCCTCTGCTCTCGGTTACCAGTCCCTGTGTGATTTATAAGAATTTCAAGTCTTATATGGTGGCGACGGGCACCGCAGCGGATCAGTTCTTAAGCAGAGAGAGAGAGAGAGAGAGAGAGAGGGTCCTGGTTTCCAGGTTCGATAGACGTTACTATGTGACCAACTAGGCCTGGGTCGAGGTCTCTCTCTTACGATTTCTTCGCTAACGTCTCCAAGGATTCGCTTTTCTCCTTGCCTCTTTCTTACTCACATATGCTTTCTTTCGCTCGCTCGATCGCTCTTGACTGGGCGACTCTACAGCAACGGGGGTGTCCGTAACGTCGTTTTTGACGATACATACCTAGGATCATGTATTCCTGTATTCTATCATGGTCTTGATAGTACCGTACCTTGGTAGTGGGGAAGGGAGCAACGTCTGCGAGACTGACCAGAAGGTCGTTAGTACTACCTATCAGGCCTAGTTACGGTTTGACGAACGGGAATGTTGTCGTCAGTTCCGGCGGGTGGGCTTGGTAAAAAGGGTGTCTGGGTACTATGTGCGTAAGTCGGTTGGTAGGTACTGTAACTACTATTCATGGATGTATCTGTAGACTCGGGTTGGTCACCGCATATAGTACATCAGGGTGTGGCAGCGAAATGGGCAGAATGGTTGCGGTTCCGATCATTAGACGTCGCCAAGAAGAATTGCTGACCACTCGAAAACCGGGCAACAGTCCCCCTCCTTCCCCCCTCCCCCCTGGTTTTCTTCCTCTTTTTCACTATACGTTTTGTATGCCAGTATATGCGCAAGCGAAAAGAGTGTGTCGACCTACATATTTCACTCCACGACTACCTCTACATAGCTTAACACGTACAGTAGTAGCATGCCATGATTAGGTACGATTACATATAAAACTCATTTAGCTCAACCAACTTTTTGATGACTTGGGGGTAAGAGAGAGAGAGAGAAAGAGAGAGACAGAAGATTAAAGATTGCCGGGTGCATTTTGCATTTGCATTTACATCCAGCATCTAGACGGGCCCCCAGTGCACTATTGACTGTGTACTGCGGCATCTTGTCTTGTCGTCTGTACCTGGGCGGGGGAGACGTCAGACGGATCCGATGGTCAAAGGAAAAAAAGCGTCTTGGGACAAACCGGGGCAGCGTATAATGTCAGAGATGTCGTGAAGGCTCATCCAATGATCGCCTATCAAATCGGGGTGCCTGTGAGAAAGGTGGCCCAGCAAGCCCAGCGGCCCAGTGGCCTGGCGGGACGGTCACGAGCGTTAAGACTGTCCGTATTGGCTACGTTGGGTGAGGTACAGGTACCGTACGTTTTTGTTCCTCCCTCCAGATAACGGTTAGGTATGTGTAGGTAGGTGTAAAACAAGAGTAAGAAAAAAGCAGGTAACGATTTGGAGAGTCTCCGTTCAGCGCCCACAAAGCATCGGTCAGCAAAGGCACGATTGGACGATTTGGACGGGTTGGCTTGGCTGGGTAGAATAGAAGACTGACGGAGTTGTGAAATGCCGCTAAGCCGACGGGACGGCGCCTGGGCGACTTTCTCTTGACCACCTAGAGACGACCGATCCTCGGGAAAACGGTGATCACTGCAACCGTAACGGGCCTCGAGAACCGGGAAACCCCACCCGCCAAAACGGGACAAGACTGGACATCAACGGACCAACAGCATGACCACCTGGGCACTCCAGTGAACGACTTACCTAGGGAGTCTTAGGTAAGTATCTAGGTAACTACCTAAGGACCTAGGTACTTGGATGTAGGCATATACATACTCTAAACAGTTTGGGCAGTTACTTCTACCTCTATAGATATACATACCTACATAGATTTATGTACATACAGGCATACAAACATCCCATCTCAAAGGTATACCATGTACCTATATACTACATACAACCTCACAGGTACCTATCTACCTTAGCTCTGCCAGGTTACTACTAAGATGTAGGTAGGAAGGAGGTTGGGCATCAAACGACCATACTTAGGTGCATCTTATTGCTACCTAACCAGCCCACGGGAACCTCTCTGCAGGCCATCCTAAGCATCCTATTGCTCAAGAGAGCTCAGAAGGGCTCAGCACTGGGGTGGGGGTGACAAGAAACAGCTGCCCAGTAACTTCGCGGCAGACAAGCCTCCCACCCCGCCTTCCCTCCACTGCTAAACTAGAAGAAGCTCTAGCCCTGGAGAGCTTTTTTTAAAACCCCTTCAGAGCAGCCCGAGGCAGAAGCCCGCAACGCCCGCAAAACCCGCGACATCCACCAAACAGAAAACAAAAAGAAAAGCCCACTTCGAGGTTCTGAAATAGACCATCTTCCCGATAGACCGGACCAGCTCATTGGGACATCGGGGAGGGGGACCCCATCCAATATATGGAAACCTTCCAAGGTTATTAGAGAGGAAGACGCGCCCCGGGCGCCGCGCAACGCAAGGCAAGGCGACGACGCAACTCGTCCCAAGATCCATATGAATTTTTTTTAATACAAGTATTTGGTTTTCTATTTCCTTGCTAACTACTGGAACTCCTTACCTAGGTAAGTAAGTATGTAACTAGATGAAGTAACTACCTCCCTAGGACTTGGGTCGAGATGCGCATTCCGTGCTCCTTAGGCGTGTTAGCTAATCGTCAGATCTTCTGCCCATCTGCGCTGTGATAGGGGCCTTATCTCGACCATCGCCGTATAATCATGCTATATGCCAGCCATCAAACAGGTTTAGGAATTCCCACCGGACAATCTTCCGCGAGAGAGAGAGGGGGGCCCGAGGGGGCGAGAGTGAGAGAGCTACAATAAAACATGATAGATAACTACTTGGGATGATCTGGAGGCTCTCCTGGTGTTTGCTAGCCAAGATGCAAAGGACTTATCTATATAGGTACCTAGGTAGATATTATGGATGATGACCGATGACCGATGATGATAGTGATCAATGGTACCGTACCAACGAGCAGGCGGCTTGCATGATAGCAGCATAGTTTGGAGCTCTGGGTGGTGGTAGCATCCCATCTACCGTCCACCAATATCACATGACCCGTGTTAACAACACCTCGGCCCTGTATGAACCAAACTGTGGCTTGGGTCGGATGGTGTGAGACTTGCAGCCCGAACGCGTCTGAGGCTCTTCACGCCCCCCTACAGGTCGTGACTTTCGTCATACGCCGCCTACCTACATACATACCTACCAACCTACTTAGCCAAGGTGATATATCCTTCGTCCGATATCTCCTCACCAACGGACGGTAAGTGCTCTCTCTGGCCCCCTGATCAGGTCAAGAAACGAGGTCTGCAGTCCGGTCCCGCCCAACAAGCACGCGCCCCCGTTTCGGATTTTAGATCTCGATTTTCGGTCTTCCCGCCTGCATCATCGGCAGAGATTGAGGGTCTGGCCGGACGTTGTCTCCAGCGTGCTAAAAAAGCACCTTGCTTGCCTGTCCGCTAAACCTGCCTACTCGCCGCCCTCGAAAAGAAAAAAATATTGGTCCCTTTTGCTCACCTCGGTGCCGGCACGAGAAGTGCCTCGATGGGGAACAATCAGACCAAGACTTCAGAACCTGTGACATTTTTCACACACTCTCACACACACCCCTCACCCCCACCTGGTCTCCAACGTTCCCAATTTTTGTCATCGTGAAAAGTGCAGAATTTCCATGTCGGCCTGGGGGTCTGGGCCAGTGACGTTGCGCGAGGGGGGCTTCCTGACCGCCCATGATGGTGGATACGCAATGTTTTGGCCTAGTCCTATCTATCTACATAAAAGTAGTGTACGGAGTTATATACCCATGGAAAATGCGAGGCCGGTTTTAGGTGTTCCATAAGGCAGGTAAGAAAAAGGTTTTGGCTTTTTTAGTAAGATCTTGTTAGAGAAAAATCCTCTTTTTCCATGTACGGCGCGATAGTTTCAGCCCCGGAACACAGCCCGCGTCCGACTGGCGTGATGCTAAAAACACCATGGATCACTAACTCTACATACTACGTACTCTAGGTTGTTGATTATGTATTCCTGGTATCTTTGCTTTTCCTTCCTTTTCATTTCCTTGGTGATTTATTTTATTTTTGGTAGCGTTTCCAGTTTACGTACACACCTGTTCCCTGTTTTGGGACCCGGAACGCGATCTTGCGGTGAAGACGTTCGAAGAGAAGCTTCCCTCGGCTTCTCGAGCTCCAGAAATGGAAGCTTTATGGAACGACCTGTGGAAGTTGCATCTGTAGTTTACCTGCACGTCCGACCGTGCGACCGACCGAGGGAGGGGACTCAACTTTCACCTCGATGCATATGGGCGTTGATGGATGGGATGGGTGGATGGGCACCCCATTCCATCCCACATAACCTGTAAGAAGCCGAAGGGGTTTAGCTCGGGAGATGGATCGTCCCAACCAGGCAACTTTTTTTCTTTTTTCGCGACTAGGTACATGACGCTATCTTGGCTCTGTAGGAAGGGTAAAGAAACAAAACTCTCCGGGCTGTCAGGTGGGCGTGGGCGTGGGCGGCTGGCTGGCTGGCTTAGCGAGCAGGACGAGACTTTTCAAAGCTTCACACCTGGGTCTCTTCAACGCCCTAACACACCAAGCCGCAGTTTGGTGCATACGGACGGCGGCGAAGACGACGCGACAACGCGCGCGTACATTACGCGCAAGGTGGCCCCCATTCACCCAAGGGATCAGATACCCATTACGATTCCTGGGGGGGCGATGACATGATGCCCGCCTCATGTTATTATTGTTCATTATGACTATCTTTTGTTTATTGTTGTTATTCGTGCCGCCCACTGCGCCGTCCCCCCTCTGGTGTGTTCCTGCCTGCTTACAGGCTGAAGGGTCATGGGATAGATGGACAAAGGGGGACCGCGAATACTGGGGCCCTTGACCACGCGAGGGGCGGGGTCCTCCCAAGCCCGCGACCAGTTGGGTGTTGCTCTTGTCTGTCTGCCTGCCTACTAACCTACCTGCTGGATGGATGGGAAGCGATGGACAATGCTCGGGGTCCGGAATCTGCCAGTTCGTCCCAAGCTGTCGTCTCTAAACCCTACATAGCGCCGCGATCTTGAACTCCTCCTTGCCTGAAACGCGCAGCAAGAAGCGAAGCAGCCAAACGGAAGCCTGGCCCTTGCGGGCTCTGCGGCGCTGACAGGTGAGCGATTACGTAGGCGGGCCCTCTTGTGTGTCTCTCTTTCTCTGCCCCTCACCCCCCCCCCCCCTCCTCCCGAGGCCGAGGTGAAATAGCGTCCCTGGGGTTGACTTACGCAAACACCGTATCTATATTTACCTACGGAGTGGCTGGCTCACAGGTCGCGGAGCGGATGCGCCTACGGCGCGAAGGATGACGGAAGGTCCTTGTGTTTGTTTGTTTGCCTGTCTTGTCTCCCTCTGTATCTAGTTAGTCACCCACACACAGCCACCAGATGGGCGACGGCGATTCGTACCGCACCGTAAAAAGATGTACGAAGCAGCCCCATCGAACCGTAATCCCAGGCAATTAAGGCAGGGTAGGTAGGCAGGTAGGTAGAGGTATTCGAGCCCGATCTCACACACACAACACAACAAAGTACCAAAAAACAACTACGTTAGTCAGTCCGAGGCTTCGCAGTTTCTGGTGTGACAAGGACCCCGGGCCGGGCCCGAGGAAAAAAAAAAGGCTTTAGGTATGCGTTGACACGAAAGCATGACGGGCGGAAGCCGCCCGGCCCTAAAACACAATAAGGGAAAAGATAACTCGCGTTTTCCCACACGCGCGCGCCAGGTAATATTCAAGACAAGAAAAAGATGGCCTCACATGTGGGACGGGGTTGCAGAACTACTGTAATGGCGGGGGAATGAAAAGATTCTTAGTAAGACCCCCCGATAATGGTCACTAATATGTATATGTATGAAGTAAGAGAGGAACATGAAACTATTGAACACTTGCACCAAAGGCCGATGGGGGCTAACCCCGTCGCAAGATCTTGCTCGCCCTGCCTGAGTGATTGGCTCTCGACTGCCCAAGCCTCCGGCCGGCCGCCAGGAGCCCAGCCACGAATGGCGCGCGTTACCACAGTGGTTCAGTTTTTAGTTAGGTTTTTTATACCCTTCGCTTCTTCTCCTCCTTCGTCGCCAGACATCAAAAACCCACAATCTGAGAGAGAGTCCTTGCCGGTAATACGCTGTCGCGGCGGCGGTGCCATGCTTGCCTCCTACGGACGCGCCAAGGCTTGAATACGGGGTGATGTTCACGTCAAAAAGGAGGAATAGGGAACCAAGATGCAACGGAAATATGTCAAGTCGGGGCTTGGAGATTGGAGCAGAAGCGGAAACGCAAACTTTTGATGACGCACGTGTGAGGTACGGTGTTCTTGAAGAAAGGTACTTTGTGCAGCCCGGTAGGTTTGCGGGCATTGCAGGCGGCTTTCGGTGTCCTTCAGATGTACCGCAGAGTGTGCCAAGTCCCGTTGGGCACGAACATCTGGTGGTTTTTATACTGTGCTATACTGTATCCGGAGTGTGATACGCGGGCCGGCTTTTATGCGGCCACCAAGCACACGACATGGCCTACCTACCACATATCACCACGGGCCATACAGCTCTTCTGGCGTGATGTGAAAAGCCCGTTCGACAGGTAACTAGCGAGTACCCTTTCGAGCCCTCGAGTTTAGTTTTCAGCTGGGGGGAGTTTTTTCTGGGTCTGGCTCGACAAGGTGTGGGCGAGCCTGTCTGGGAATTGACCATAATTGGTAAAAGTGAAGAGTCATAGCAGCGGTGAAGAGCTCCCGTTCCCCATTTCTCCATAGGGACCCAATCAGTCCTATTTTGACTGGCCCAAGTATTCAGGACGCAACAAAACATTAATGCCCGAATTGCCAGGGTGGATTAGTTTCATGTCACTCTCGGCAATCTGAGAACGAAGCGTATTGTGCATTTGTGGTATGGGTCTCAATTGTGTATAGGTTTGGTGTACATAGTAGCTGCCGCAGCTGCCGTAGCTGCCGTATGTAGATGCAACCTGCACACAGAAGATGGTCTAACTTAATGGCCGACGAGGACACACCCTCTGACAGGAAGCCGTGGGCCTTGGTCCGTATCCGAACAAATACGATCAGGCATTCTCAGATCTGCCCCTTGCTTTGCCGGTTACTCGCACCCCCCAGTGTGTGAGTGAGGCGCTCTCTTGTCCATAGAGACAGCCGGTGACATCACGTGTGACGGCTATGTCGGGCACTATTCCATCAAACCAAAAGGAGTTATCGCTGTTAAAACATGAAACCATACTAGGACTCCTGTTCCTTCCGCGAGGACGGGATTGCTAACTCTTCATTGCCCCGCCTCCGATCTCCTATATCCCGAAGTCGGTATTTACTGGTTGATCGTGAGTCACTAGCCATGACCGACCGGTTTACGGCGCGTTGGGCAGGCACAGATCGAGGGCGGGTGACTTCCCATTGAGAATTGAACTACGATTGCCTCTCTTCATAGGACAATTGTGTTTCATTGCCCCTGGATCAGCATAAGGCGCTGGGTACCGTGCCGTGCCGTGCCACCATTGAGTAGCCATTGAACACTATTCCTTTGATTGTTTCGAGGGTCAAGATCGCGCTTTCATGCTATACCATACGTTGGGTTAAGTGGCTTCAAGAGGAAGCGGCCTGGCCGTGATATCATATAGTTGTATGCTGTCTAATGTATCGCATCATCGTGTCTAGATGACGCGAGGTGTAGTACAATCGCATGAAGGGTGTGTAGTGATAAGAGGTGTTCAGTAGCACCGTAACACCAGCCAGCTGCTCCAGAGTACAGGCGCGGCTTATATAAGTCTTGTAAACTGAGGTATGATGTGTATAACTTTCGCATATGTTGCAAACGTCGATTACTGGTCCTCAGGGGGTATGTGACTCTAGACTGCACACTCCCTCCTGGCTTCTTCGAAGATAGTACTGCTTGGGCCGGCCATCCGTAGGTACCACGATAGTCGCGTCAGACTTGTATGATCATAGGACTAGGCCTACATCACTGAAAGTCCCATAGCCGGGCAAGGAGTCCGTCTTCAACTCCTAAGCTAGGGTCCTGTGGTAAGAATACCCTCTTCGGTATCATGAACTCTACAACGGGTGGTTTCTTGACCTGTTTCGATATCTCTGCCTCGAGGAGCTAGATGACTTGTCAGTAACTGAATATACGCCATCATCATTCAAAGCACGGAGGGGTCCTCTACTTACACTGCTGTACGAGTGATCTAGGAAATCCTCGATGTTGTATGACTGTTTCGTGAACTGCTCAGAGATGATCTTGGCAATGGTTGCAACGTTCGGGTGGTAATGGGACTGTAGCTGGACCACCTCCCAAAGACAGCTGGCAATGGCTTGCGTCTCCATAGGGTCACCCTCGTCGGCAATGAAAGGATCTTCGAAGCCTGCTTCTTCGATGGATGCCTTTTCTTCAGGACTTCGAACCTCACGGTGAATCATGAAAGTGCATTGTGGGTGTTTCTTGAAGAGATTGTATATCCAAGGTATCACTGCGACAATAGCTGCGGGAGGGGCATTGAGACAGAGCCTAGTTAACCTTTTGATGAAACTCGCTACAAGGGCGGCTGGAAGGTGTGTTGAAGATAGGAACGTGTCCAGTAGTCTCAGGAAGCGGGATCTGTGTTTTGAATGCAGGACATCCGCATCCAACAAGGAATACAACTTGCGATAAAAGGATGGGTAATCTAAGTTGCGCTCCTGTATGAGGTAGAAGACACCAGAGAGCGCGAGTAGTGAAGTTGCACCGCCTGAATTGTAGGAGTCGGTTAAGAAATCCATTAGTAGTTCAGGCCTCGTAAACCACGGGGCTATGGATGTGGTCATGATTTCAAGGACCTTCTTTCTTTGATCTCGATTAGGGCCCAGACTCAACAAAGCTAACCAAGCTTCCTGGGCCTGCTTCTTTTGCTGTGTGAGGGAGGTTACTGGGTGGCCCTTCTTGGATGGAGGGCTGACATAGAATGTTCCCAGATCATCTTTGGAATCAGGGAAATCTTCGAAGAAGGATAATATGTCGAAGGCGCTATCAAATAGGACCGCAGTCTTGGAGGAAGAAGATGGCTCGGAAAGGATCTCCTTCAAGGCACTGAAGGCATAGAATCGGACGTCGGCAAATTCGCCGAGAAATTTCTCGCAGAATTCCTGGCGCACGTCCTCGCTCTCCGGACCCCCGTCAACAAGAGCTCCCACGATGTCCTTGAGAAACACCTTGGGGAAACTATATTCGGCCTTGTCGCTGAGATACTGGCTTTCTGCTTTGAGGACGCGCATGGCCAGGGTTAAGGCAGTTGATGCGGTGTCCTCTTGAAGGAGTGCATGAATGACCAATTTCTTATAATCCCCAAACCGTCCCTTGAGCCATTGCACGACGACAATATCCTTCTCTGACTGGCCACTCTTGCGAGTCAACGCGCCGGATGCGAGTAGGCGCAGGAACACTCTGCAGAGAGAGACCAGCGCAAGTTGAGCCGAATCTGCATCGTCCTGCTTTTGCGCCAGGTCGAGAAGTACAGTGATATTATTGTAGTTTTTCTTAGACTCTAGGATTGCGCTTTCTAACAGCAGGATATTCGCTTGGGGATCATCATCTTCGGCATCTTCGACATCTTCGTGATCGCTATTCGGGCTCTTGTCTACTACTGCTTTTGGTCGCTTATTTGCATTCTCAGAGGTCTTGTCTCGTTTCCTCTTTTTCAAGGAGTCGGATTTGATAGCTGCTGGCATGACCAGAATATTTCGCAAGGCTCGTCGCATACGAATGGCGATCAACGTAATGCACAGTTGAAGTATAGATGCGTGGGAGTGGGAGTGAAAGTGGGAGTGGAAATGGGAGTGGAAGTGGGAGAAAAGTTGCGACGAACCTACGCAACTTTTGCACCTGAGGTCTCTCCTACTTCGTACCTGGGCTTGCGCGGGTAGTGGTTACCTCTCAGAAAATGTTCAGCGATAAGGACTTTTTATCTGTAGTTAGATAAACTCAAGCTCTTATCTAAGCTCTTATCTAAACTTTTATCTAAGCTACGGACAAGCTAGATAGTATTGGGCTAGTACGATCTCTACTCCCGTCCCTCCG
Organism: Eutypella sp. D-1; assembly: GCA_023313575.1. NCBI lineage: Eukaryota > Fungi > Ascomycota > Sordariomycetes > Xylariales > Diatrypaceae > Eutypella > Eutypella sp. D-1. Next base: position 2,748,858 of record JAJTTP010000005.1, on the reverse strand, counting down.
ACTTGTCCGGCTGTCCGACTACTGTGCCTACTTAGGTAAGTAGAGTAGGTTCCTTGGCCTTGGAAAGGTTCTCCGATAATTTACCGGCCGGCGGGTGATGAAGCTACTAGGTTTGCTTAAGCCGAATTAAAACCTCAACCTTGAATTGAAGCCTTGGAAACCTTTTAAAGATTCGACGATTCCGACCTCATCAGCAAAACGTCGACGACGATTAGCCCCAGATCGCAACATATTTCAATAATCTCGCCATGGCCTCCCGTTTGGCAAGAACAGCCTTCGGTAAGTTTTTTTTTGTCCCTCTCTGCTTTTTTTATTTCGCATTCCTTTCTTCCACCTCCCCCCCCCCCCTTCGGCCCCCCGGCTATCATTACCAGGGGAATCAATTGGGATTGACTGTATATATACAAATGAACAAATGAATATTCACTAATATAAATAATCGCAGGGGCTACTACCCGTCTTCGCCCTTCCATCGCTCCGCGAGCGCTCCCGGCGTTGACTACTCTTACCACCTCCCGATCGTCGTCCAACGTTCCCCAGCAACAGCCCGATCCCAAGACCAAGGCGCAATCCCTCATCGATGCTCTTCCCGGTAGTTCCTTAATCTCTAAGACCGCCATTCTGTCATCCGCCGCCGGTCTATCCATATACGCTATCAGCAGCGAGTACTATGTTGTCAACGAGGAGACCATTATCGCCATCGCTCTTCTGAGCGTCTGGGGTGCTCTGATCAAGTATGGTGGCCCTATGTACAAGGAATGGGCCCAGGCGCATAACGACAGGATCAAGAACATCCTGAACTCTGCTCGCGCCGATCACACCCAGGCCGTCAAGGACAGGATCGAGAATGTTCAGCAGATGGGCGGCGTTGTTGACATCACCAAGTCCCTCTTTGCTGTTTCCAAGGTATATATCGTTTCTTATGGCTTTATGGGAATACGTAGATGCTAGATGCTAACACTTGCCGATAGGAAACTGCCGAGCTCGAGGCCAAGGCCTACCAACTCGAGCAATCCACCGCTCTGGCCGCCGAGGCTAAGACTGTGCTGGATTCGTGGGTGCGCTACGAGAGCCAGGTCAAGCAGAGGCAGCAGAGGGAACTGGCCGAGTCTGTCATCGCCAAGGTCAAGAAGGAGCTCGAGAACCCCAAGGCCCTTCAGCAGATACTTCAACAGAGCGTCGCTGATGTCGAGAGTGCGTTGCCCTTTTGCCCCTTTTTCCAAGACACCCCTTTCACGATACCCCTTAGGAGGGGCTGCTGCTGCCCATAAGCAAAGCTAACCGTTGACAACAACAACAACATTAGGAATCGTCTCCTCGAAGGCTCAATAAACGGCAAACAATCAAGGCAATCATGATACTCCCTTACCAGGGAAAGAAAAAGATTTCCTTTGTACTCCAAACCACCTGTGTTCATAAACACCCTGTGCATTAGTCAAAAAGAGAACCTTCCGCCGAGTCTTTCAATTTTATGACGTGTATCATGCTGCAATGCGCTGAATCCAATGGTTCTTGCTTTTGCTCTGTTTTACCCCTTGGGCGCTGTGTTCGCAACTTTTCCTTTTTGGACCCAGTATTGATCTACAGGGAAAACGTCAATTAATCCAGTAGGGACTCGCAGTGAGAGATCTAGAAGCCTCGCTGTGTCGCGAATCGGCCTACATCAAGTCTGAGTATGCTTCTTTCGGGGGTCGGCTAAAGAGACGGAAGATGCAGGGGCAGGGACAGCTGGTGAGGCTTAGGCAACTAAGCAGAGCAAATAATGAAGTCCCAATCAGAGCATGATGGGGTAACAACGAGTTACCCGTCCGACTGCAAATGACCATGATTTGTGCTTCGCCGGCGTAAAGACGCCAATTAACTAACACAAGTTACAATCAACATCAGCACGCATGCCCGCGCCTCCTCCAAAGTTCCTTGCGTCGAGAGGCGGTTCACAGCCACCCAGCCCCATCACTACGAGTAGCGGGATATCTATACATGCATGTGGTCATGATGAGTTCTAATAATAGTAGTATTTGCAGTCAATTTATTATGAACTACGGTCAAGTCTACGTGGCTTATTACGCACTCCACATCATCAGATGCGCGTCCTCAGCCGCCAGTTTCTTTTTGAGGAACGCGCGAACAGAGTCCAGCTCCGGCTCGAAGTCCTCGTCATCTTCCGAAGAACTGCCCCGCCAGGTTATCGCAGTAGCGGCACTATCGGAGTCCGCACTATCCCTGGCCTCCGCCTCCGCCTCCGCCTCCGCCTCCTCCGCCTTCGTTCCCGCCTGCGTGGGACCCTCCGTGGTCAGGGGGGCGGCGGCGCCCTCTTTTTGACCGAGGGTCTTCTTCGCCTCAGCGATCAGCGCGCGCGCCTTCGTGAGCTTCGCGTCGAGCGCGGCCCGCTTATCGGCGCAGTAGGCGCACTCGAACGCCTGCTTCACGGTGGACAGCGGATGCGACCGCACCGTGTCGCAAGGGCCGCTGCTGCCGCCCTTCCCCGCGAGGAAGTCCCGCTGCGCCTGGCAGGGGCGGACCGCCTTCTCCCCGATCTGCGCGTGGTTGCAGCTGTATATCGTCTTCGGGTGGTTACACATGGTTGCCCGAAAAGTTCGTCCAGGGATATGGGTATGGGGGAGTATATATATATGGGAAACTTGAGAAATGAAAGGAGAAGAAGAAAAAAAGGGGTAAGTCAGTGTGTATATACTTACTGCTAAGAATTGGACAGTTGGAAATGATCTGACTCTCCCCTCGTAACGTCGAATGGGAAGTGCTGTCTTGGATCTTATATAGAGACACGTTGTTGCGGGATAGAACATGTTCTTCTTTGTTCGACTGTCTGGGTCCTCCAAGGCATTGTCACGCACGCCTTCTTTTTCGAAACCTTCCGTCTACGCCCCTCCCTGCCGTCAAAGACAGTGAGAAAGGTGATTTGTTCTATTTCGCCCAACGCTGTGCTTTGAGTCTTGCGGATGCATTAATGATTTAGTCATGGTCTTTCACTGCGGACCACTTGGGACACACAGCCTTTTCTTATCCGATCCGCGCACAATGCCAAGATGTTGTTTTATGGTTGACTTTGTGGGAGGGTTACAAACCTTGATGACCACTCTAGTGGTGTTTTGGCTTCACAAACAGTCCCACACACGGCCATCTACTGCGAAGCCTGACGACCGCGACCCGTAACTTGAAGCCATCGCCAAATTCCCGATAAGCCTCTATCCTTTCTGCGGTCGGACTCTTTGAACACCGAGTTGACTAGTCTCCTGTTCTGCCAAGACCAAAGAACCACAATCACGATGAGATATAAACTAACATAACTAACTAGCTGCGACCTACCCACGATCTAGCACCAGCCGATTGAATGGCTATTCACCCTCGGTAACTTACATACATTTCAGATTTGTCATGGGCTACATAGATATACTACCGATGCGTGTTAATCTAGTGAATACATATGATCTAATCCATCACCAACAAACGATACATGGGTAGTATTGATATTCTATCTATATTATCGTCATAAAAGGTGACGGCCCCTGAAGTACGGATTTAATGGAGATTAGACTGCGAAATCTGTGATTGCAACATCGAAAGCGGAATATATCCCGCTAAATAACCTTAATGAGAATAGCTCCCGCCTACAAGTAGGTAGTAGCCCCTATAGCCTACCCAATGCCCGGGAGCCTAGATGCTGCAAGAGGCTCGTAATCGAACCTCGAGAGCACGTCAACCACCCATCACGCCCAATCGGGGGCGTTATATTGCTCCTCGGGTTACTCTATATATTCCCCAAATGCTTGGACGTCTGTGACCCCGACACCGCCCACACCACAGCTAAGCGATACCCGAAGCCCACTAACATGACGACGATCCTACGACATCTGTCGCGAGCGCCCTTCGCATCGCGGGGAAGATATTGGGGATTTGGAAACTGCCTTTGGCGGGAGATAGCGGTTGATACAACGCTATTGTGACCAATAGTGGCCGCGACCATCGCATTCGCTCAATGAGCTCATCTTGCGCAATCGAGGGGGAGCATGCGGGATATCATCCCACGTTCTGCTGGGATAAGCTGAAGCCGCGATCTATAAGAAAAGAGCCAGCTCCCCGGGTCGAAGAATAATACTCCGGAGTGTCAAGCGGAACTAGCTCTGAGGCACGACTATTAAACGAATAGTTTGAAGGAATTATTGATCGTTACTATGGCTCCATCGGCAACCGAAGGTGTCACGAAGATCGCGGAGAAAGTCAAGGAGAAGACGATCCCGGGTAACAAACCTTCCAATGGGAGCAATGGCTCTCACAGCGCAGATGGGTCTAACGGATCCGGCATCAGTGACGGCCAGGCGGAGGAGCTGCCGAAGCTGAATACCGCCCACCGCGAGCCTCTCAAGCCTACCGGAGTCCTTGACAAGTTCGAGCAGTTTGACGTGACTCCGGTGATCGGTCGGGAGTTCGTCGACGTGGATCTCGCGGAATGGCTGAAAGCGTCTAACTCCGACGAGCTACTCCGGGAACTAGCGATTACCGGTAATGATGCCTCGCCCTTGAGCCCCTTCTTGCCTTACCTCCCCTATTATGTTAAGCTATTTATAGGTCAGTTGCTAACCACAGAGAAACAAACACGCAGTGTCTCGGCGCGGCGTGGTTTTCTTCCGCAAGCAGGATAACATCACCAATGAGTTGCAGAAAGAGCTAGTGCAGCGACTCGGCGAGCTGTCGGGCAAGCCCTCGACGTCGGGCCTACACATCCACCCGGTCAGCAACGCGTCGCGCGAGCACGGCGTTGCGGGCGATGACCAGATCAGCGTGATCTCGTCGGCCGGAGCCAAGAAGCTCAACATGAAGCGCTTCCTCAACTACGACAAGCGTCAGTCCCAGAAGGGCCAGTGGCACTCCGACATCACATTCGAGCCCATCCCCAGCGACTACGCTCTGCTGCGGCTCACCCAGCTGCCGAAGACCGGTGGTGGTACGTTACTTAACGCCCTCGTCACTCCTGCCCATTCAAGCCCCGCTAACACTCGATGACTCCCTAGACACACTTTGGGCCTCTGGCTACGAGCTCTACGACCGCATCTCGAAGCCGCTGCAGGGGTTCCTGGAAACCCTAACGGCCCACTACGCGCAGCCGGGGTTCAAGGAGACTGCTGACACGAACGGATTCAAGCTATACACCGAACCGCGTGGTGCCCCCGAGAACGTTGGCGAGGTTCTCGAAGCCGTGCACCCTGTAGTGCGGACGAACCCTGTCACAGGATGGAAGAGCGTGAGTGCTGACATCTGCACCCTATCCCTAAAACCCCCTTCTTTCCTGGGGCCCAGACTTACATCTCCATCAATCTTGTACACCCTGGATGAGCGGGTTGGCTAACTAGAGGATCCATGGATAAACAGGTCTTCGCGGTGGGTCACCACGTGCAGAAGATCCATGGGCTGACCGAGGAAGAGTCCCGCTCCTTCCTCGACTGGTTCGTGCGGCTAATCGTGGAGAACCACGACCTGCAAGTGCGGAACCGCTGGCGCGATGTCAACGATCTCGCCATTTGGGACAACCGCAGTGTCTACCATGCGGCCACTCCCGACTACATCTACGATGACCTCGGCGAGCGTGCCGGGTCACGCGCCGTCAGTCTCGGCGAGAGGCCCTACCTCGACCCTCTTAGCACGACGCGGAGAGAGGCTCTTAACGCCGAGGCACTCGCTGCCGCTGCTGATCAGTCGTCGACTTCAGCTGCCTAGGCTTAGTGCGATTTACCAAGGATTCCACTCGCGGCTTACTGGCCGGATTACGATACGGGGGTTCAGTGCCCAGAGAATGAAACCGTGTCCACACGGGCGAGGATAAGGGGCATTCTAAGACTACTGTGGAAGTTCATTCCTTATCGCTTTTAATTGAAACTGAACTTTCATGTTATATGTTCACTGTTTGGTATTTATTTCAGGATATATGAAAACCTGGCGGACTTCGAAAATATAATAGCTCTGTGTTAAGTGACATGTCGGCCCGGTGCCGTCGTCTTACTCTTCCGACTTGGCTAGTAAGACTGTTTCTCACTGCGCCTAGCTTCCGCTATTCCTAATCGTACCTGTTCAAGTGGCCTCGCTTAACCTAATTGCCCGTCTTGGCTTTTTAGATCCATGTGATTTGCCCAGCAGATATAGCTTATACAGGACGAGGGATACAATATGCAGAACTGACGAAAGCACCTCTATCGAGTCTATTATTATTAGAATATTAAACAAGATCCGATGCGTCCCCCGGATCTTCAAAGAGCGATATGCAATTTCAGATACCAATCATGGAGACTTGGGTACGGCGTAATTATATATCTTTGACCGTCATACCTAATACAACATAAAAGGAAAACTCAGGGAGCTGGCCTGTCTACGGAGAGGATAACTTCAGTGATGCGGGACGCTTCTGCTTACATCTGCTAGGGCTTACGTATTTAGTATTTTGCCAGCTCGAAGCGAGTCCTCCAGGTGCCATGCAACGTAACCTGCCTGTTGTGTACAAATTGAACGAAGCATGATTCCGTGTAAACCTGACATACCTGAAGCTAAGATGTTGGAGGACGGATCTGGAAACTGGATATAAAGAAACTAACTCTGGTATACAGGCTATTATCTTCTCGATGCCTGAAAAAGTATTCGGTTCTAAGCGGCCGCAAAAGCCGTATTTTATGCACTATCTCATTGGCAACGTCCAAGACTCAACTGCCAGATTAGGAAACTGCTATCTTGCCCAGCAGAAGTTGTGGCAGGAAGGCTTACGCTCACTCTAGGACTAGGACCTTAACCCCAGCGAATATCGCAACGAAGCTATACGTAGTGGCTTCACGTGATTATGGGGCGAGAGGGTCTCATCAAGGGGACTTTGCGCTGTAGATAAATAGGGCTGTGCAGACATCCCTAAACATAAACATTTGTTGATCACTACGGTCTTTAGAAACCAACTCTCACTTCAAAATTACACTTTCAACTCTTCACCACGCAAGATGCAGTTCTCTACCTTCTTCGCTACCGCCGTGGCTATGGCCATTGGCTCCAATGCTTCTGTAATTAAGGGTCGCCAGGAGGCCCTCGCCACCCTCGAGGCCTACAACTTCTCTACGTGTGATGTTGACTCCGTCCTTACCGTCGAGATTGTGGACCAGGATTGCCACGACTTCGACCACGGCTATGGAAATGCCCAAGCTACTCTCACTGACCCTGAGCAGAACTGCATGCGTGAGTGCCGCCCTTTCAAACATAATCCCCCCCCCCCCCCAAACACATTCCCTATTCCCGTTTCATCCCGTGTAAATCACGCAAGACTAGTCATTGAAATACCCACTAATCAAACTTGACGGGCCTTTAGTCACTCTCTACAGCGAAGAGGGCTGCAATGGCGAGATCTACTTCCAAAAGCCGGGAACGTGCAACAAGAATATCGACGGACTTGCCAGGCTGTCTTACGCCCTGACTTGCGCATAAATTCTCCATGGACCTTTGGGGTCTCCAACTGTTAACTCTCTTTAACTTAATTGATGCCCAAGATATGCATATAGGGCTTCTTTATGTACATATTGCTAGGCGCCCTAAGTGCTTAGAGCTGGCTTAGACACTATAACAAAACTGATACATATGCTTCTTATGTTCCGTTCTTAGTGTTTAAGATAGTGCAACAAATCTTATACCTAGATCCATTTTGGTATTGTTCGGGTCTGTAAAAGGCACGGAACACTGAGAAAACGAATGAATATGTATTTATTAGGATTATTACGCTGACTTTGTGGCTTTTGGTTGGTATACGACCAGCTATAAGGTTAGTGATTAGTGAATCTGTTTAGTAAACGTCAAGATGAAAAGGAAGAAACTAGATATAAAGCCACCTGCAGCAAGGGATATAGCTATAGTGCCAAAGGTGGGCCCAAATAATGGAATCGTGGACCCTGACAGGGCCTCACTTATCCTGCTGGTAATAGTAATTTGATGATTCAACAGGAGTCCTGCTACACTGGATAAACCCTTTTTTCTTCAATATAAAATAGGGGTGATCTAGTAGTACACCAAGCGTTGTCTCAGAGCGGTTGAAAATAAGGACTATAGCCTGACCTCAAGATCGGAAGATAACCACTGTTTAATGTTAAAACTAGACGAACTGGACAAAGACCATAAAAACCTAGCTCGTAGGTGTTTTCTAAGAATGAAAACCGCCAGAATAAAACAGGGCTGGCTTATTAAACATTCGCTCAGGTAGTAGCACCACCTGGTCCGTAATTATTATATAGCAACATCTAATCGTACTACTTGGGGTTTTAATAAAGATCTAGTTAAGAGGGGATATGCTCCATCACGTGACCGAAATAGGGGTAAATATGGGGCATTCCTCTAATATTTTGTGGACTTACGTTTTTCCATTCCAAAAGCGAGGCCCAGTTTACCAGGTCGTCGGAATATGGTAATTGGTATGCATGCAACTGATAGAATTGACGCGTGAGGATAGTAGCTCTTGTCATTTTGAAATCAAGTGATTGAGGCAAAGTAACACTTGTGCATGAGCCTGCTGCCTGGGTTAAGGTTGGAGCAAAGCGTCGTCCATACGTAATATAGCTTTTCCTGGTTTTAAACAACTTTTCGCTCGTTCTATGCGTTATTCATATGTCAAGGTGTAGGCTATGGCCAACCGATATCTAATACTTCCTTTTCGGCATTCCGACAGTTTGACTTCTGCAATGCAGTAGATATTGATCATCGCTCAATTTCTATCGATTCTCTTTGAGTTGTACCTATGTTAAACTTTCATCGCGCTAAGGACTAATAAGCACCACGCCGGCCCATACCGTATGTGTGTACATTGTAGTATAATAGATCCATCTGGAAATGCGCGCCTGATGCAGAACCAAACTAGGCTTTAACATTCTTCAGTCACAGACGGAGGCACATTGAGAGTATGGCAAGTTATAATCAGATATGTCTTGCGGATAGTTTCGATCAACTGCCACTAGAAAAAGGTACTAGGTGTAGCTATCGCATATAATTATTCATACCCTAGACAATATATAACACTGTTCCATATGCTGAGCTCGCGCAGTCAACCATTTCGCCGGCCCAACCTACAATCTAGACACATAAGAAAGAAATGACCAGGCCTTTTCTACAGGTAATTAGTAAGTGATGGAAGATTAATACTAATTGGGATCCTCCTTTTCCTCGTCAAGATAATTTCCCCTGCCTAGCCGCCCCGAGTTTGTTATAAACCATCCATTCCAGAATAAAAACTACCCACCGATAAAGCTCACGTGAAGACAATGGATCTCTCAGACCACTCTTGGCGATCCATCCCTTTTTGTGGTGACTGTTCAGATATAAAAGGGAATAGGAGCGCTCCTATCTAGGTAGTCTTTTAGCTAGCTAGAGATTAATCTAAGTAATTATCCCTTCTACACCTTCTGTTATATCAAACCAAGACGAGTGGTGACAGCTTCGTTACAGAGTTTTCCTTCGGACGCCGGATAAAACATCATACTCTCTCGTGCTCCGGATATGACACACAATACGGCAATGGCATGGAAGCGATATGCTACCACGATGTGTAGTTCTTTCATCAACGTCTCTCGTGTAGGCTCGTTGTTGACTACAAGCCGCTATCATTTCCTCACTGGTCGGTATGGGGTGGCGCGCGATTGTGTCGATTCTGTGGCGATCCCAGAAGACGAAGCCCCAATCGATAGCGGTTGCTCCACACTTGAAGATCCCATACCTTCCGGGCTCGAAAATCGCTTGGTATGTGTGACATTGTAAGAGGGTATGCATCCATGTGTCACAAGGTCCAGGATCATCATCCGGATAGCGGTTTACGATGTGTCGTGTGCCAAACCAGGTGTAGATGCCTTGGCTCACCAGGTAAATGCTGTCGGATCTAGGGTATGAGATAGGATGAAAGTCTAGGCAGCTGAAACTTGTAACTGAATCTGCTAGGGCCTTCGTCCCCTTGATCTCGAGGGCTTGCAGTTCGACCAGGCCCTTGCTGAGTACAAATGTCCGTAGCCGCGTGACGCTGCATTTGGAGACTTGAAAGGATGTCAGCATAGGCGTGTTGAATCAATGGTTAGAATCTGTTATAAATACCTTTGCTGATGTGCTGGGCGAGAAGCTCTTGCACGCACCTCACTTGCTGCATCTCCCACGGTGCAAAACGTTTCCAGAAATGACGCCAGCCGGAAAAGCGCGAGATCTCTGCCATATTAGTCCTGTCGTAGCCGCGAAAAAACAGGTAGTGAAGAAGTTGGAAAATATAGAGTGCTTTTTTGATGCGAGCCACCTCTCTCTCGTTGCATGGTGCCGGGAATTCGTTACCAGGGAGGCGTCTCAAGGCCAACTTCGACACCTTGGTTGCATAGCGGGAGACCACCTGATCAAAGGAAAAGAGATCTGTGGCAAGGCCTAAATTGAACTCTTGGTACATATCAATACGGCCAAAGATCCTCTGATCCAGAGAGTAGTGCACGAATTCGTATATGTGAACCAAAAGCCTACCAGGTGAGTCTTTATTCGACGCACTTGCCGCCTCGCTCCTTGCAAGAGCAAGTGACAACATCTTGTCCCCGAACTTCGCAAGGCACATATTGCCGCAGATTTCCTCTTCCGAGTAACGCATGATGCTGTAGAACACCTTGCTAGTTTTGGCCAGGTTGAGCAAGGTTTCGGGGTCGTTGATATTATCAACGACAAGAGACTTTAGTTCGTTCGGCAAATTCCCCAGATTTGGTACAGGGGATGGGGACCTAAAGAAATGAATGTTAACCTCAAACTTTAGTAATAGGCTAAAACAAGGTGTTTAATTACCCGTTGCATGTCGATTGTGTGCTCTGTGTTTGAAGATCCAGCTCCATATGTTTCTTTTGGCCGGTGAAGGCTCGGATGAGATTTGATAGGGCCATAACTCGATAAGGTTGGTTTCCAAGCTATATCTTAAAGTAAATAGCAGCAGACGAGATACGATAATTTAGTTTGAATATTAACGGTAATGGTTGATACGCGGAGGTGAACGACGAATTAAGGAGGTATGGAACTAGAGAATATAAAATTAGGAAAGCAGGGAAATTGAAAGGTTATATACCTCGCCTAATCATTACATGCTTGGAGCCTTAAGAGAAAGAAAATCTCTTGAAACCAACCTAATGTCGATTTAATCTTTAAAGCCTAATGTTTTATTGGTACATGTACGATACGGAGCCTATCAAGCGTAAGGAAAACTCAGCAAGGGTATTTTAATGGGTATAAAAATTCTAGCATCTTAGAGTTTAAATGTTAAATGCAGGCAGTAATTCTTTTTGTACCACACGATATTTCGGGGAACGTGTGTTGCAGGAAGCAATAAATGTTTAGTATTCAATATTGAATTCTATTATCAACCTTAAAAGCTGAATTTCTATGGGAGAATGATATATAGCGGTAGCACATGAAATGATAACAGTACAGTGATTAATCAAAAACCTGTGCATTGCATGTGCTCCTAAGTTTATTGTCGCCGCTGCCGTGTAAAATTTTAAAGGCTCCAACTCCTTGCTACCTCATTGGTAACTCTGGAACGAATCTTCACGAACAATACACAAGTGGCCTCTATCAATTAGCCCTGCACAAATATAGACACATTGTAGATCTGAACTAAACAGTTCGACGAATTGTGCCAACACCCTCGATGTTCCAACAAGTACGCGTTCTAGCCCTTCGAGTTCAAGCAGTGCTTTTCGTAAATTAGCACACGTGTGAGCATGATGCGTGTGAGAAGTTATTAGGGCGAGGACTAATCCACCATGGGAGCTGGCAATAGGAAAGGGGGTATCCCCTGTCTGGAGGTCGTTATAAAGTTACTTCCTACCCGATATCATACTTAAAGGTGAGCCTGGCATATAATGCGACAAACTTTTATTATTAGGAGGCAATCTAGCATAATTTGCATTATAACCTAAATTCGGTTTCCCCTTCTTATTTAAGAGAGCGCAAATACTGTATCACCAGTTTACCCTGATGGATTAGTAATCTCCTGGGACAATATAAACCAGAGCCTGACGTGAATATATCTTACATTGGAGACCCTTATAATGAAGGTATTAGTCTAGTTGGGGCGACAGTCTCAGAAAACCGGTAGACATGAACTTGTCCGTTACCTGTGCAAACCGCGACCCTATGACCGTAGATGCCACAAACGAAAGGCTTGAACTTCTTCGGGAGAAATACGACCTTCTCATCATACCACATGATCTAACCCTCTCCTCCATCTTCCTCATGGAGACGCCAGCATGGACTCCATGACGGTTGTTGGGATGATTGAGATAAAGAGTTGACGAGTGACTTGGCCCCGAAGGATGTCATGACGTAGTTCGGCGAATTCTTGTCAAACCACATCTTGCTGATGGGTTGACTTGTCTCAGTTGTGTCAAAATGTTCGCCGGTGCCCATATCCCAAGTTCTGATCGTTCTATCCGATGCCGAAGAGAAATCTGCTTCGCGTCCGGTGATATGAGAACGCTCAGCAAGTATCCCCTATGGTCATCCAGTGTATGTGTACGCTCCAATGCACTCTTGTCTTGCTGAAGCGACCATATTACGATCTGGCCCTTGTTACTGCACGTCGCGATGTGCTTCCCATCACCGGAAAAAGCGACGCCCCGAACGTAGGAATCACCATGATTGAGAGTTTGGGGGGTTTGCTTATCCTCTCTCCTGTCTTCCAGATATGAACAGTGCTGGAATCTGAAACAGAAGCCACATACTCCCCATCTGGAGACCAAGTCGAAAACCTAATCTTGCCCTTGGGGCTTGAGAATTGGTGCAGTTGCTTGCCTGTGTTGACATTGTAGACACATAGCGTTCCGTTTAAGCTAGAGAAAAACAATATCGCGCCATCCCGAGGAGAAAACGAGATGGACAATGCGCTATCTGTGTGTCTATAGGAAACCTGCGGATTCAGAAGTTGATTGCTCTCGATGTCCCATGGAAAAACGTCCCCCCCCGATTTGAGCTACAGCCAAAGTTCGGCCGTTAGGACTTAAAGCTAAGTCTGTGGGCTTGTACGGCTCTATTAGGCTAACGGAATCTAGTTCCTTCAGATTTCTGGGAGTGTACCAGAGATTTATGGCATTATCATCTGCCCCAGTGGCAAGGTAGGAATCATTCGGAGAGAAAACCACACCGAGATGCTTTTTTGATGACGATGTCATCGCCTGGAGATGTTTACCAGCCTTGGGATCCCAGATGTTGATGGCATTTTGTGCACAAGAAGCAAGAAAATACCTGTTTCCATCGGCTGTGAAGCTAATAGATTTGACCTTGCCGTGTCGTGCATTGAGAGGCTCGCATACTTGATTTGCGGGTACCCGCTCCCCGGTCTTCAGCTCCGATATTCGTGCTGTACCATCATCAGATCCGGATGCGATAAGCTTAGAATCGGGTGAGAACGCAACAGAGTTGGTTGTTTTCGTGTGATCACCGAGTATATACCATGGTTCAAGTAGCCCAGTAGTTTCCACAGTGGGCTGGGGATGGCTATGATCGATTTTTCTCGTGTCCCTATTGAATCCATTCTCGGGTATTTCAGCGGGATTTACTCGTGTTTCAGCATTCTCAAATCCGGAATTCTCGCTTCGTTATCTGGCCCTATGCTGGTATTCCAGTCTCGGAAGGATGTATACTGTTCGTTATTTGCTTCTTTATCGCCTAACTCTAGTTATATCGTTGTGGTGTTTCGCTCGAAAATTATGTTATGGACTTATGCATTAGGTAGTCCTAGTATATTAGTTTACCCACATAGAAGGCCAGCATGATCAGTACAGGATAGTTGGTAGCCTACACCGGGCGCTTCGCTGCATCGACAAAGACACCCGAAAAGTTTGCCCGACCAACATATTTTTGGGTTCTAAGCTGGCGTACAGCCGTGGATAACTCGTAACCTTATGTAACCTCAGCATTCGGCTGCTTCCATTTTCGGGGCCAACAACGGAGTGCACGCCAATGAAAACGTTTTGCCGGCAACAATGGTGTCCGTCACTCCGAGGTACTGGTACTTCTGGAGGGATGACTTGGGCCCATCTGGCGAAATTTTGGATAATATTACCTGAGACCACGCGTAGTATGCCAGCCAGAACTTGTTCCCTTGGCTCATATGAAACTACAACGGGAGTTCGGACGTACATATATCCCATCTATCATATCCATCCCATCTATCTCACAGATAAGATCTATGGCATCTATGGCATCTATTGCAACTATCCTATAAAGCCCTGGCAGCCCTGTCGACTAAACAGCCCTAGCGGCCCGGCAGCCTGGTAACTACCTATTAAGTTACTTTCCTATTTAGGAAAGTGGGCCCAGTCACACAGGGAAATTTTAGTTTAAAAAAAAAGTTCGACATAATAACCTTTCGTTTCCGCAGGTACGAAGTAAGTACCAGAGTGAAACGAGGGCACATCTATTTAACTATCTACAGTGAAAGTAGTATATATGTACATATATGATATGAATATCAGCCCTGTAAGTAAACAGTCGTGGAATATCTCCGAATATGCTTCATTCTCTGTGTACCCTTGACGGAAACCTGGTTAATGAAACCTCTTTTTTCTAAACCCTCCCTTACGGGAAGTCGTTCCGGGTGTTGATGATGGCGTTTAGGAGGTTGTTACCACCGGAGAAAATGCTGTTGGCACTGCTGGTTCCACTGCAGACGGCGTACAGGTAACGGCTGTCACCCTCGTACTGCCAGAAGGGGCCACCGCTCTGGCCACCGGCAACATCAGTGTCGGTGATGTAAGGGCCGTAGTCGTCGCAGCTGTACGGGCGGGGCTGGACGGTGCTACCCTCGGAGCGGTAGGGCCTGGCGCCATTGGCGAGGTCGCCGGGGTACCCGTAGTTGAAAAAGATGGGGCGGTTCGTGAGCGAGTCGTCAATCAGCTTAGCGCCGAAGTAGCCCTGGCGCTCGCCCAGGCGTTGGTCCAGAATGAAGATTGCCCAGTCCTCCTTCCAGTCGCACGAGTCCGGGTTGTCGTTGACGTCGTATCCCGACAGCGAGATGATCGTCGTCACGTACGCTCCGCCCGCTCTCTCGCCGTCGTAGAAGTTCGGCGAGAAGCGGATAGATACTGGCGTGTCTGCGCCGGGGGCACAGTGCTTAGCTGTCGCCACGTGACGGGGGCCGACGAGCGTACCGGAGCTGTACACATCTTCAAGTCAGCAACTATATTTTCTTGGGTAGCCCTATCGGTAATCCCCCCACCCACCCCTCAACAGCGGGGGGGGGGGGGGCAGGGGCCCCGACGGGGCTCTTTTCTATGAACTTACCAGTAGACTCCGTTAGACCACTGGATCTTTCCGATCGCCGAGTAAGGGTACTCGGTGTTAGGCCAGAGCTGGCGGTTGTCAACACCAATGACACCGCGCTCAGCCAGAACTGAGGTGGTTATATCAAGAGGGGCGGCCTCAGTGACGTTGTTCTTATCGAGGTCGTCCTTCGTGATGGTGATGTACTCGGGCTTAGGTCCGGCAAAGTTGACGAAAAAGTCGCCAGTAGGCTGACCGAGCAAGGTGTGGTACTCGGACTCCCGCTTCATGGGCGAGGGAGCCGCGAGGGAGCTCGAGGCGAGAGCCAGCACAGCAAGGCTCGAGGAACGACCGAGGAAAACCATTTTGGCTAGAGGTTATGGGGCTGCTAACCTGTCTTGATGAGGTTATAGATCATGAAGATCTCGTTCTTCGATCCGGATGGCAACCCTTCATATTTATATTCCGTGAGCGAAGTCATCGCCAGGAGGCACGCGGCTGGCCCTCCTCAACAGCTAAAAACCCTCTAAGCTCGAAGTAGAATGTATGTAACGTAGGAGCACATCTACAAACGTATGATTTCTAGGCTGAACAAGTTAGCTAATGGAAGCTCTCCACTAGCGGTGACGTCGAGGCCCTCAACGGCCATCTCACTCCCCGTTGGAGGGTCTAGAATGCATAATTCCGGTAATATGGCTCCGGAGAGTAAGCCACGATGGTCCCCAGCCTGTCTTCTAGCACAAGGTTCAATACCTAAATTGGTAAGCAAGACACCGAGAACTAGATCACAATTGGGTGATCTATGCTTACCAAATCTTGGCAGGGTAATGTTTGCGCATTTGTCCGTGGAGACCTTTTGCCATGTGCCTCTTACATGCACGTAAGCTGATCATTTCCCAGTCGTTAGCTTCGACATCGAATTTTGGTTCGAGCTATCTTTCAATAACATAGACGTTGTGACTACATCAAAGAATATGTTTCAAGCACATTACGAGTCTACGGACAAATGCGACCGGCCTTGCGAACGGTCTACCCTAGGTACTCCATAAACTGCGGCGTGGAGGTGAACAAGAATTCCAGGTTTTGTAAGAAGTAAGCGAAGGAAACTGGAAAATCCCTGTTATGATTGCCAAGCTACCTACTTTCCATGCTCCCGTCCTAAAACCCCGTTCCAATGCCTTACTACGGGGCTGGACCGAGAGCAGGGTGCTTCCACCTGCCATTCCTTCTCAGCTGCATGTATAAGGCTGTTCAGACAAGGTATGTCATATTATAGAACTTGTTCTAGCCCACTGAGCTAACAAATAAGCTAGCTCCCCTCGCAGTTGCAACCTCTTTTAGGCAAGTGGATAGGTAGAGCTGACATGGTCTCCACTTTCAGACTATATCAGGCTTAACTAAGTATGTATAAGCCTGTTGCTATAGTAGGCTACATCACCATCAGAGTGAGGGTACAGTCAGATAGTAGACGACTAGACACAGGTAGTTCCAAGATTTTCTCCATCCCCTGATCTCCGCCATCCAAAAGCGGTCTTGATCTCATCATAATCCGTGCAGCCTACAGAAGTGCGTGCCCATGCCTGGTTAAAATCGAGCTCTAGCAGTGGATTGTCTTGACTCACCTACGGCATTGCGAATTTAATGCTCCCAACCCTCAGGTATGGAGTCGAACCTCACTTCTATCTTGACGTTCTACTGAAAATAGACTGCAAACCGGATACTATGAAGTCCATATCATTCAGCAGTATTTTTGACTTGAAAATCGAGGCTAGCTTCATGCACTATCTCACCCGTGGCATCCACCGCGCGTTTAAGCTTGGTAGGTCATAATTAAGACGAAGTTGTCTAATACACCGGGGATCCGGATTCAGAGACTCAATGTTACAGATTGTAGTAGAATCGCCAAGGTTTTGACTATTCCTGGGCAATCCATCCTTTAGGGGGTTGCCCCTTTCATATATAATTATAGGTTAGATATAACCCTTAGATAGCCACTCCCTTTCTCTTCAGCGATTGATTTAAGTATCATCCCTTCTACGCCTTCTTTTATCTAAAATCAAAACCAGTGGTGACGGCTTCGATACATTCAAGTGGGTGGAATGGAGAATGAAGGGGAGACAATTAAAGCAAATGTGATCAAGAACAACCTAGGAAAGTACAGAGAGAAAGGAGAGGTGACCATGTTGCTGCCCGAGCTGCAGCCCATGGCACCTAAAAAGGCCCGACAGTAGCTGGAGGGTAATTGTAACGAAGCCGTCACTACTGGTCTTGATTTCATATAACAGAAGATGTAGAAGGGTTGCATACTTAGATTGATCACTGGCTAGCTATAGGAGAGACTATCTAAGATGGGAGTTATCCTATCCCCTTTATATAAGAAAAGGGGGCATTACCACAAAGGGGTTGCGTTGCCAAGGGATAGGAGTGTATCGGGGTCTGGGCAACGCAATAATTATCACGTGAGGAGCGGTAGGGGGTTATCTGGGTGCTGGAATGAGCGCTCTATAACACTATTTTAAACGAATGTCCGTAAGCCATCGGGTAACATTAGAATTGAATATGAAATGGATGTTACGATTGAAAACTTCAACTGGAAGGAATATTTGTTATAAGATGCAAACTTTATTGCGATTAAAAAACATCTTTAATCTTAGTAGACGAACTTTGTCACGTGATAAAGGGACAGGGGCGCTACCAGTGCTCCCCCTCCCCTCCCCTTCCTTAAAGGTCACGATAAACTAGAATTATCCATAAGTAAGGGGCTTCGCCCCCTGCGGTTCTAGCAAAGGGCCGGAGTTTAATAACTATTCGACCTCTGCCTATACTACAGCGCCCTCACAGTAACTCTTTAGCTACTATATTTCACTCTGCGTCCAAAACCTCTAACAAACTTAAACAGCTCAAGGCGTCATTATCTCAGAAGATGCCTACTACTTCCTGTCCAAATAAGAGTTACACTCTAATGTCCACACCCAAGTACTTTAAGAAGGAGAGTGCTTTACCCAATAGGCCTGGGAGTTACACCAACCCTGTAACCCAGCATCACCCCATTCCATTCCGAGACCGCTCTGTTTATGTCCCCCGAAGGGCACATTAGGGGCGAGCTCAAAGTGCGTGTTGACCCAAATGCTCCCAGCCTCAAGCTGCTCTGCCATGCGCTGCGCACGAGGCACATCTTTGCTCCAAACTGAGGCACCTAGGCCTAGATTAGAGGTGTTCGCGCGCTTGATCACATCCTCTTCGTCTGACCATTTGAGGACTGGGACGATAGGGCCAAAGGGCTCATTCACCACAATGCCAGAGTTTTCGGGGGGGTTGTCCACGATAGTAGCGGGCATATAGAAGCCCTTGCCCTCTTTTGGTCCGAGCTCTCCCCCCAAGACTGTCTTCCAACCCTCCTTACCGATTTGAGAGTAGGTGTCCTGAAGCTTCTCGTACTGCATGCGATTCTGTACAGGACCAAAAAAGGCCTCTGGATCAGTGTGATCACCAGTCTTAAATCGTTTTGCAATGTTGGTCATGGCAGCGAGAAACTTTTCGTAAATATTCTCATGCACGTAAACTCGTTTGATGTTCATGCAGATCTGCCCGCAGTGAACAAAACTGAGGAAGGTGACCTGTTTGATAAGGTATTGGTATCTACCCCAAGAAGCAAAGCATGGCGGCCGGGTATCTTACCGGAGGAGCCACCGCATCGATATCGACATCATCGCAGATAATAGCTGCATCATTGCCACCGAGCTCAAGCGTCACTCGTTTCAGGGTACTGGCGCATGCGGCCATGACCTTCTTGCCAGTCTCGACAGAACCGGTAAAGCTGACTTTTGCAATGCCAGGGTGAGCCGTGAGCATGGGACCGAGACTTTCGTCACCGCTGAGAGCTTGGAAGACCCCCGGTGGGAAAATCTTGGTGCCTAGTTCTGCGAGCTTTAGTATCGAGTAAGGCGCGTATGGTGATGGCTTCAAAATCAAGGTGTTGCCAGCAAGAAGAGCTGGTGCCAATTTGCCAATTGCCAGAGTGAGGGGAAAGTTCCACGGAACGATGCCGACACCAACCCCAAGAGGTACATGACGCACAATAGCGGTTCGCTGCAACAAGGGTTCAGTAAACACAAACGTTATAGAATAGAAGGGGAGAAGTGGGAGGTGCATACCTCCGCACTATCAATAA
Source organism: Eutypella sp. D-1 (assembly GCA_023313575.1). NCBI lineage: Eukaryota > Fungi > Ascomycota > Sordariomycetes > Xylariales > Diatrypaceae > Eutypella > Eutypella sp. D-1. The sequence goes on along the minus strand of JAJTTP010000005.1, from coordinate 2,729,393 downwards.
TCTTCTCTTCCTTCAGCCGTAGTTTAGGTGTCTCTCGGGCCAGACCCATCGTAAGGGACATCTCAAATGCTCCGGCCTGTGGGGGCTTTCCAACTTCCTTACCGAGCAGCTCGACAAAAGCATCTTTGTTAGCTTCGATAGCGTCGGCGAGCTTGTTAAGATACACCGCGCGCTCATCCTGAGATAGCTTTTTCCAGGAAAGGAATGCTTCCGCTGCTGCGCTCACAGCACGGTCCACATCTTCCTGGGTCGATACCGGAACATTCCACAGAGGCTCCTCTATACTCGGGGATATACTGTGTCGTGTAACCGCTGTATCGCTCAGAGTGTTGTTGATGACATTGTGAAATGCCTACATAGTTGGGATGTTAGATGATAGTAGGATGAGCCCGAAGTCTATTTAATACTTCTTACATTGAAGGTAATCTTGTAGTCGGATGCGGTAGACATATCGGCTTGAGCGAGTGCTGGAAATAGGAATGGGAACGTATGAGGCTTTGATAGTGGTATATTCTGTGGACGGGGGCTAAACTGAGGAATCCAGCATGTAGTCAGAACTCGCAAAGGAATAAAACAGGGTTTTGTTGTGACAAGCGGCCTTGTTGAATTGAATGACTATGGAGTGTTTGATGGCAAAATGGGGGAGTATGAGACTTATCATAGTGATGGGGGGGGATTCGTGTCTTACACAAGGCTACCCCGCTCAAGGCCGCTCCGCTCCGTGATACTTAGAACAGGAATCATGTCCGAGACATCACTCACGCCAAAAATTCTTTTTAATAAGTACCCAAAGGTACTAAATCACCAGACTGAATACTCGTAGCGTTCCGCTTCGTTCTACTTTAAATGTATAGCCAACACCGAGGTACCTAGGTAGTGAGTAAGTAATTATAAGTATGCCGTTCTTAAAGGTTGCTCGGGCTTGAAAAAAAGACCTTGACTGGCTGAACGCTTCCTATCTCTGCCATGAAGGCGTAAACACCTGTATCCAACTGGTGTCCATGTACCAAGACATTTGTGTTGCATTGAAACATAGTACATATGGTGCATCGTGCATAAATATCAAGGGTGATCCATATTTGTAGGGTGGGCCTAACCTACTCTCCTGGGGACGCTGTCTAATAATTAGGATCTAGATGTAGCTTATACTAACACACTAGAGTACATTCACCAGTAGGTATTTGTACACTAATATGTTGTTCTACTCCGGCCACCTACTAGCATTTGCATATCTTCTGATGTTTCGATGGAGGAGGATGAGAAGAAAATAGGGGTGGCTTGATTGGTTTCCTTGGAATCTAACTAACTTACTCTTGATAGGTTAGAAAGCTAAAAAGGGGTTTTGATTATAGTTTGGGGTCGCGATTTATGACCCTTACCCTTGTCAGCAAAGTCCGGAAGCACCTGATGACCCCCTTCCCCTTTAGCATTCTCGACACAGGTTAATGCTTAGGTAGGGGCCTAGTCATATTTCACCTGGTTCTGGGACCGCTGTCATAGCTTACCGTTCCTCAGGTTTCGATCTCTATTTTCGACTTGTCGCGAAGTAAGGCAAAGAAACACCTAAATCTTCGGACGTGCGTGAATATGGGCGCCCCTCCAGAGCTTATCGAAAATGTGTCTCTCTATCCCATCGGGTCTCTCATTATCTTTGCGCGAATCGCCTTTCGCTGGAGGTTGGTTGGGTTCTCAGGATTTCAGCCTGATGACTACATGATATTCTTCCATGAGTATGTCATATACGTCCCTATCTTCTATTGCGTTTCTATCTAGTATATGAGATATATGGGCTCACGTGTATAATCTCCAGGCGACCTACACCGCCATGACCATAGCCGCGCATATAGTGGGCGGACTTGGTGACTTACACGCTCTTCCACTAGACGCCCGGGAAGCTCTCTCAGAAGAAGAAGCCAAAGTTATATACACGGCACAATTATTTTGCGCCGGTGTCGCAACATATATCCTGTTCATCTGGACCATAAAGCTTAATATTATATTGCTCTATCGGAGGATCGTTGTAGGGTTGTCGGTCTAGAAGTTTTTGAAAGCTGCCATGAAGGCGTTAAAAAGTAAAGTAATAAATAATTATATATTGAATTAATTAACAGCCTGGTAATAGGTGTAAAAAGCTGAAGCGCCAGCGATGCCGCGTAAAAGAAGAGACTATGTACCAGCCCAGGGCCTTCGTAATTATATATATAGGGCTAGCTAAGCTGATCAGGATCTACAGTATGGGCCATAGTAACCCCTTGCCCTAGGCACCATAATAGTATTCATATCATCACACAGGTTTACCAGAGCAACCAGCTCACACCTGCTCAGTTGCGCTGCCTCGTAGAGGTGCACAAATCTATCCGTCCTCTTTTATACCCATATTGCCTTCGTAGAGAAATTCCGTCTGCTAGTGAAGTCTAATTGATATATCCGGGCCCGAAATATCTGCGTACGGCTAGATAGGTATATGGTCCTAAGTTTGGAGCTTCCCTTGGCTGACTTAACGGTTTCATAAGCTGCGATAGCCAAGCCATCCTGATTTGGCTTATAAACGGTAGCTAGAAAGACAGCAAGTAGAAAGACCGAGTAAATATCGAATGGAGGTTCAGCATGTGTAAAAAAAGAAACGAGAGAACCCTTTCAGGTGCTATCTTTTGAATTCAGATGTTAATAGGGGATGTGTATGAATCGCCCAATTCGTCATTACCGGAGTTAGTATTCGAATGGATCTCTAACTCGATCACCGTCGCTGACTTAATTGCCAGATTAGTCGTGCAGATCAAATTAAGTTAATGTCAAAAATAAAATACCAAGATCCTTCGTATAAGTACCCGAGTTTATGTATAGCACGGCGAGATTTATATCAGGCCAAAGGGTACGGATTAAAGAGCAAATGCATCATGCTTTGGAAATTTCGACTCTTAAAAATGCGATTTCGAACGACTACTTAAAGGGTGCGTCAAAGGACCACTCGATGATTGTTGGCTCACCAACATAGTATTACCAACAAATGTCAAATACCCACAGCTAACTGCTTCTTGTCTTCAAGTCATTGTACCGGCACCAGCCAACGTCTTTAAGCTCTAAAAACCCACCAAACAGCTGATTTCATCACCTGGATTACCACATTTATCCTGTCTTCTCCCCTTTCCACTTTCGCGGCGTGAACACTACGAACCCGCCCAAGATGCGAGTCTCTTCCATTGCTACCACACTTCTTGCTGCCTTTGCGGTGAACACAGCCATAGCCTGCAAATGTTTCATCGTAAATGCACCAGGATTGGATGCGCGCGATATCAAGGAGGCCGGGTCAGCGTCAAAGAATTCGGCTCTTACGAAGAAGGCCTGTGAAAGTCGGGGAGGAGAGTTTGATGCCGAAAAACAAGATTGTCCAGCACATACGATTAAGGGAACATTTGGGAAATTCCTCCGTGCCTGCCAAACCGAGGGCAAGGAACTGTGGGATAAAGAGAAGAAGAAGAGGGCCGCTAGTGATGAAGAGGACTGGGAGGACATCCCAGGCAGGATATGGGCAGATTGCGGCTATGACAACGGGGTTAACTATTCGCCTGTGGAGGGAGACTAGATTGGACGCGTCAAATCCTTCGTAATGGTCGCATATAGCTAGGAGAATCCTAGGCGATGCCGTTAGACCTCCATGTATTACTTAACTTCTACGATGTTCTCTATCAATTGACATTTTGCCTTGTAGCAACAGGGACATGTTTTCGAAACAGCATCAACGGATGGGAATAAACAGTTGCGAGTGTAGTCCAGTCATAAACAATTCAGTGATGCGAGCTAAATTAATGGCCCCTATTCCCCTTTGGCCCTTTGCAGGGGTAATGAACTCCGTCGAGAACCGTCGAAGTCCGGCCCCAAAGATTGAGTCACCGGCCAAGCCAGCCCCACAGCCAAGCGCCCATGGCCGAGCGCCATGGACAGTTATATAAGACGTGAGCCGCCAGTCATAGACACCAGATGCCGGCTTTAAAACAGTGAGCATTTTGTTTTTCGTGGTTTAGATTTCCATAGTATCATTGTTCCGTATGGATTCATGTTCGCCGAGCCTGCCCGATCGCTTCGATGGCGGCTAGATTCGTACCGACGAAGATAGGTATGTACATACGACCATATCTCTCAGGCATCAAGGCTCATCCGGTCTACGCCATTTTCGCCTTGCTCGCGCCATCTCTTCAATCTCTTCAAACGGTACATAATGTTTACTACGCTATGTATATATATTTTTTTACTTCATAAATTTTCTCATACAGCCCGATCATCATCCTTGTCCTCCCCCTTTCTCTCGCTTCTATATCCCGCTAACATACCTTCTACTACATATCTGATACCGCTTTTTACAAAGGTGCTCAATGGAGTATACTCGCACTTTCCGAACTGGCTAGGGTAAACATGAATGGACCAAGCGAGAGAAAGAACTAAGGACGAGGAGGCGGAGACGCGGGTTACCCAACTTGATCAGGTCTGTATAGGCTAGCTTCCGGTGGTAGTGCTGGTTACGGACTCAATGATGCCCTCGGTGGCGAGCATGCCGGCGATACTGGCGCTGGTGAGGGTCGCAATGATACCGGATGCGAGGGCCGACAAAGCGACCTTGGAGACGTCGCCGCCCCGATTTGGTGCAATCTGCGTCAGCACCCCGATCTGGGTACCTAGAGAGCCGACATTGCCGAAGCCCTGTTGTTTTGTTCTCACATAAGTCACCCATGGGGAACATCATAGAATAAGGGTGATGAAGGGTAAGGTCTGATAAGTAGAGGGAAGATGAGGGACTGGAACTGGGAAAAATATCACTTACGCAACAGGCATATGTAGCGATCAGCTTTGACCGGGCGGCCATGTGGACGTATGGCCCCTCAGGATCGGTGAGGGCGTCGAAGGCGACGAACTCATTCATGATGACCTTCTGGCCGATGAGTTCGCCGACAAGCAGGAGATCCTGGTTAGGAACGCCGAGAAGCCAAGCCACCGGGTAGAAGATATAACCCAAGATGAGCTGAAGAGTGAGCTTGGTTGTGCCCAGCATGCCCCAGTAGCCGGCCCACCAACCCAAGAAGCCATCGATTAGCTTGACGAAGGATACGATACAAAGTAGCGTTGCGATGATCATGCCCGCGATCTTCAGGCCCAGCCACGCGCCGTTCGCGAACGCATGGAGCGCATTAGAAGCTTTCTCCTCCTCGTCATCAGGCACCACAACGCGCCCCGACGTGAGCGTCTCCTCGGTCTCTGGATACCGCATCTTGGAAATCGCCAAGGACGCGGGGATCGACATAATGCAGGAGGACACGAGAGCCTGGGCGTTCAGTCCCATGTTGATATAGACGATGAGAACGGAACCAGCGATGGTGGCAAATCCACAGGACATAACCTGATGGATCTCGGCGAGGGTGAGGTGGGGGACGAAAGGCCGGATCAGCATGGCCGACTCGCCTTGTCCAATGAAGGGGGTGGCGGCAGCGACGACGGCCTCAGCACCAGATACACGCAGGGTCCAGAAGAAGATGACAGCGAATTTGCTGACGAACCATTGAATGAGTCCCATGTAGTAGCAGAGCGACACAAGCGCAACGAAGAAAATGATAGGCGGTATCACGCTGACGAGAAACCACGTCATCTTCGGCACATCATCGTCCGTCAGGAATGCCGTACCGTCTTTGGCGAATCCCAGTAACGTACGCGCGAGGAAGGAAATGAACTCGAAAATGTCGTAACCAACCTTGGTCCGCAGAACGAAAACGGCTACCACGAACTGTGTGAGCATGCCGCCGATTACTGTGTGCCAGGGGATCGCCTTCGGATTCCGTGACGTCACCGTCATAAGGCCGACCATGACCAGAAGCCCGAATAGCGCCTGCGCGCGGCTAGCGCGTGTGTTCTCGCCGTCCTCCGGCGACACCATGGAGCCGATCAGGAAAATCGCGATAGTACCGGCGGCGGCGAGCGGCTTGTGCAGCACCTTTGGAGTTACCTCATAAACCCTGAAGACCGTGTGGCGCCAGACAAGCTTGAAGGGTTTCAAGGCGTACCTGGCGGGTACGTAGAGGGTTACGATGCGGATCGTGATGGCCAACCATAGTAGGAAGGGTATCAGCCAGTTTAGGCGATCCCGATACATGGCTAAGCCATAGGCCCACCAGCTAAAGAAGCAGACAGGCGCGTCAGTCCAGGCTTCTTCTACCTGCTACTCCCACTCGCACGTGATGAAGCATCTACGTGCTTAAGAGCGGTTAAGGTACGAGAAGACTCCCCTCCCCAACGAGTCACTTACATGGTCCAGAGCGCCCAGATGAGGAAATGTATGAGGGGTCGCAATTTCCGGTACCAGACGGCGACGAACTGTTTGTGGTGCTCGCTCGGGTCATCGGAGACCTGGCCGATGCCGCCACTCTCCTCGTCTAGGGATTTCTCATGCGAAGTTTTGAAATCCTGGCTCTTCACATTCAGATGCCGGTCCTTCTCGGACGCAATCGAGTAGGCGACGTCGTCCGACCCGTTCGCGGGTGCGTGCTCAGGGCTACGCGAAATCTCGTCCGGCTGAAAATCAACGCTGCCGCCGCCGACGCCGCCGGTGGCGGTGCTGTTAAGGTTCCCTTTAGCACTCATTGTGCTTTGATCTTCACCTGCTTCCTGTCTTGATCAATGTCACTTTGACGTATTTGCGCCCTGCTCTTCTTCCTCTTTCATGTCCTTTCCCGAAACCAGAAGAGGGTCGGCCGGGTGAGGGTGGGTAGGCGCAGTGAATTGTTTGCGACAAGACAGTCGGAAACTTTTTCACGGTTTCGCGCGCGGCCGTGGGATGGTGGGCTGACTGGGTACCGTGGGTGTAAAAGGGAGTAAGTAGTGGCGGAGGGGGGAAAAGGAAAAAAAAAAAAAAGGAATCCAAATCCGAACCACAGCGGGTCTCAGATTTGTGTGCCCAAGGGAGAAGACGGAGCCAATTAATAACAAGAAGATTTCTCTTAATTCTTCACCACGATGTCATCTGTCAGCTAACTACATATGTAAGTACCCATCGAAGCACTTGCCTCAACCGGACAATGATACGTGCGATCTCCAAAAGAGCGAGCGAGCAAGCCCATAGATATTTTATTTGTGGAGCGGGGATATACCTGGGCACACGAGCAGATGAGAAGTTAGGTTTGGTGAATCGGTTGGTCCACTCGGGTGGTCGCGTGGTCCGGGGCTGGGCCTAGACAACGCCGAGTTTATCTTTTATAGGATCTCGGTAGGCGTGGAAATATTTCTAGAACAGGAAGGACGCCCTATCTCTCTAGCCCCGAACCCAGCTGAACCCTGTCTTCGTCCCTGATAAACCAACTGTAGTGGATGAGGGGCCGCACAATAATACGCACCCAGCGATTGGATCTTGGGGATAAGCAAGGATAACTAGATAACTTAGGGCAGGTCTCTGTCTCTGGGGTTGGAGATAATGATGGGAAAGGATCTGGAACTGAACCGTAACCCGGCTGCCCGGCTAGTATAGATATCTTTGATGAAATAGGACTGCCGGCTCATACCGAAAACAAGTTCGCGGGACTCAACTTTGCAGTGATTCGTATTGTACCGGGGCGTAAATCTGAATCCCTACATTCCATACAGGCGTGACTGACTAATTGGAGGCCAGGACGAAATGTTGCCGGGAAGATTCATGTAGAAGCCTTATGCACATCTCACATGAGCTGGTGGGTAACAGCGCAGATTGATGGCAAGATTGAGAGGTACATACTGCAACTGCAACTGCAACATCGTCGGATCCCTGGCAAATGTGTTATCGTGAGTGGCAACTGAAATAACTCCGTTATCCATAGGCCGAAGGAGACAAGCCCCGGCAAACATGACCGCACCAATGAGAGGTGGCGGCGTCGGGGCATAGACGCTCGTGTAGCTAGACCCAAGACCCAAGACCCGTAATCAGTTTATCTACTCCTATCTCGACCTCTGTTCTCATGAGACAACACAAGACACGGCAGATAGCACTAGCCTTGCTGAAGTCCTAGTAGTACGCGTAAACCAATACACCCAGACGCACTCTTATCAGTCCAGACGAGTCGGCAAGTCTTTGCATCAAGTTCCCGGAGTTCTGGAAGGGAGGGAATGAAGCTTCTGCGATACCACCTTGCCTGGACCATCTACCGGGATAGTTCCCAAGTTTCTGCGAGGTAATTACTTTGCAGTATGGGGCTTGCGGAGCAGCCTGCTACAAGAGGCTTTGGGGTTTGGGTTGAGGTTAGGTACTTTCAGTTAGTGCACAGTACGAAATGAAGCTGACAAGGTTTAGGTATGTGATTGCATGGTAAATTTATTTTAGAGACGGCAACAAACCTTACGCAACAATGAATTCAAGGGATACTCGATTTAACATCTATTGGTCACTGTTAGGATCGCACAACGTTGTATCGAGAGACGCCCGGCATGCCTACCAGCCAGCCAGTTGCCAGCCCATGTCCAGCTAGTCACACGGGTAAGGCGCTCTGCGTAGTACATACACTTACACTAGTGATAATATGCTTTCTTTTCACTTTTTTAAACATTTTTCTTTTAACTTGTTGTGTACCGTACCCCCTTCCCTCACAATTTGTACGCACAGTGAAGGGGGAACACTGTATATGGTTTTCGGTTTGCATCTGGAACAAGCGTGATGCCGGGAAACGTCTTACAGTTTCGTCTCTTTTTCGGGCCATTAATATCTGTATTCAGACAACATTCTCAATCAAATTGCCCGCCCACTGCAGGTGATGACGGCATAATTGGATAGGAAGGCCGAGCCTTGCGACGAGATCACATCTTTGTGACCCTCGAAAGGCATGCGCCAGGCCCCCTCGAAACAAGAAGAATACTTGGCAGCCGAGATACCCCAAAAAAACCTGCGCGCGGCTTCCCCTCACCGTGGGTATGCCAGCCCGCGCCGTAATAGAGGACAACGAAGGTATACATGTATAGGACGGGCCGAACAGAGTAGAGGTTGAATTGGAGAGGTTCTCAAGCCACACGCTCACCGGAGAGGCGAAAACCCGCTAAGTGGATGCGGGTGCTCGCTGATATGCGTAGCAGGCTTCACGATTGGTCAGGTTGCGGCGGAATGCAACGGCGGCTTATCGGCGGCGGCGTCCAAACGGCGAGCCCGTCGTCTACTACCACAACGTCTAAGTGACTCCACCAACCAAGTAGCCAAGTAAACTAATGCCAAATTCCTATGTCCTTATCTAGGCACGTAGATAGCGAGTTTAAGGGTGAAAATAACTTGTGTAGATGCGGCGTAGGAGGATCACATGTCGAAGTGTTCCACACCGAAAAGCTCACTGCTGGCGATAACACCGTAGCTGGTAAAGCCGAAAGAAATCCGCCTCCCCGTACATAGTACTATCAAATTCACGACATTGAATTGAGTACTTCATCATCCCCCAGAACGGTTGGTGGGGACATTCGGTGCCTGTCTGTGGGTAAATACAGTAACTAACTGACTCGCCTTCACGATTCGCCGCGGCCGACTCGAGGCGATAACACGCGGGATCCCAAAAAAGAAATAGAGGGGGGACCTGAAAAATCCAGGAACTAAAAATAAAGTAAGAGGCTATCATTAAAAACACCTTCGACTCAGTCCACAATGATTCCACAGGTGACCACACACAAGCGGAGGTGGTTCGAGGGTACCATCACCCGTGTGATTTATTAGCAATCGGCCGGTTCGCCGGCGTCGCACGTTTCGAACTGAACTGCACATACGGGGCGGGGGTTAGAAAGAGGGGAGAAAGGAACTCTCGAGGATGGACCCGGTTACCTCCGTGTGACGCTGTCTTGTTTGCTGCCCGCGCGCCGTGTCCTTCTGTACGCCCCGACAGCCAACCCTATTCTAATGTGACTGCTGCGTTGTTTCTCCCGTACAGTTTGGTGATCATCGTTCTGATTTGGGGTTCGCTTGCTTCTTCTTTTCTCTGCCCATCACTCGTGTCTATCGTCATACAGCTGGAGTTGTCAAGAACGGCGTCTTCGTGTTGAATTCTGACTGGCAGCATTGAGAACTAGCTGGCTACTGACTAGAGCTCAGCACCCCAAAAATAAATGTGAAGGGCACGTAAGTGTAGCCTCGTTCTACGCGATCTCGCAAATGCATGACATGTCACATTTTTAGGCAGTGCGCAAGCGGTGTGATTCATAGTAGTCGATTATTAGGGCCCTAGTATGTTCACTCTCTCTGACAACGTGCAATGCACTCAAAACTCCCCGAGCCATGCCCACGCCAAAAAGCTAATTGCTCAAAGTGAAAGACGCCCTTCCATGGTGTTCCAGAGACCGCGCTTCTGCGGAAATACAACCTCGCAACGCCTATGTTTTGGGTATCATGAACCGTGTCCCTAGAAGCCAAATTTCCACCCGTTCGTTCCTGCCCATGTCTAGAGAAATCCGAAAATGAAGTATCGCAACTCCTGCCAGTGACGACATCTATGTACAGGCTCATGTGAACTCCGACCTAGTAGAACTCCTCTTCCTCATCATTGTAGTACTCCTCTTCGTCGTAACCTGGGTGCTCGACTTCATCGTCATCGTACATCGGGGCCGTCTCATCCTCGTCCTGCTCTTCCTCGTCCTGCTCTTCCTCGCCTTCCGCCTCCGGTTCAGGCTCCGGCTTTGCTTGTTTCTCGAGCTGCGAAGCGGGAACCTTCGTCTCGGAACGCACTGTCGACTTGTGGGTGCTCGCCGAGGCAACACTAGTGGCTCGGCTGGCTCTACCCGAGTCGCCGCCGGGAAGCGAGGCGGCCGTCGAACCTGGGCCACGGTCTCCGAGACCACCGCTCGAGAACAGGTTGGAGATGGCATCGTAGTTAATACGCTTCGAGAAACCGCGTCTGTCCATCGCAGCGCAGGCTGCCTCCTGCGGTGTTGACGCTGGTGTCAACTGTCCCTCGCCAATACGGGGCTTCTTGTACCGGTTGCGCCTGCGCTTTGGGGGTCCTAGCTCCTCCATCTGCTTGCGGAAGTCCTTATCCTGCTGCTTGCGTAGCCAGTCCTTGTTCTGGTTGATCCATATCATCTCCTTAATTTTTGCCTCTTCCTCCGTCAACTTGCAAAACTGTACCTCCGGGTCATCGGCGAACTCATCATCCTCGATTATCTCATCCATCTTGACGTCTTTACGGGGTAGCAACGAGCGCGCCCATTCCGCCTTGACCTTCGCATTGAACGCTGCTGATGCCAGGGCTTGCCGGTGCTTATCGGTATGAGGGTCGGTGATGATCTCACTGATCTGCTTCTCCAACTCATCCTCATCCTTTTCCCACTGCTCGTCGAAAGTCAGGGAGGGACCCTCATCTTCTTGGTGGCGCCTCTTCTTGCGGCGCCGGGATCCTTGCTGCTCTTCTACAACATCCTCGTCATCATCTCCTTGTCCTCCTTCTCCATATGTCTTAATCAGACTGTCGACGACTACATCGGCCTCAGGATCATCGACAGCATTTATACCATCGGCCACCTCTTTGTCGATACTGGATTTTGGAATAGCCGCTGCGGCTAATAGCTTGGGGTCGAATGGAGTGATAAACTCTCGCTGCTCCTTCTTGTCGAACGATTTGGTCAAGAATTGCGAGACTTGAGGGAGTTTCGAAGTATCTGGCGGGGGGCGCGGCGCCGGTGGAGGGGGCATATCTTTAGACGGAGTGCCATTTCCACTCTCGCCTGGCTCTTCATCAATGTCCACAATGCGTTTCCGCTTCCGGCCATTGGCCTCTCTCTCTTTCTCCATCTTCTCCTGCCATTCGGCGGTGCCCTTATAGTACGAGGGCGGGTCGTGGCGAGACTCAAGGAACTCGTGATTCAAGAAATCCTCGATAGACATTGAACTGCTCTCTGTAACAGCGAACTCGCCGAGGCGTTCTTGTACCGTGGCAGTAGTGACCTTCACAACATATACGATCTCTCTGACGGTGCGTCTGAAATGCCACATACGGGCAGCCATGAGGAGACAAGCCCCACAGATACCTGAAGGTCGCCTACCCATGACCATCCAGTCGCGACCCATTCTACGACACAGCCTCACAGCATCCTCTGCAACTTTGTTGGTTAGGTCACCGAAGTCCAGCCTCGAAGCGAAGCGGTACATGAGATCCTCTGGGATGACGGTCTTGATCTCATGGCTCGAGAACGAGTAAATGTCACTGAGCGCCTTGAACACGTGGCCAAGCTCGAATACATTGATCTGGTCTGTTGTTAAAATCGATCATCACAGGGTTTATTGATCAATAGCACAACTATATCAATGGAGTCACATACCTTTACGAGATCTGCGAAATCAATCAACATGACCTGGCAATGCGGCTCCCTACGACAAGCTGTATAGAGGCAGACGGGGACGACTTTGTCCATTCCACGTCCTTGAATCCAGTTCTCGTTGATAGCAAGCTTGAAGATCTGGACCCCCATATCGACAGTGCTCTCGGTGATAGTTCTCAGCTGGGTCTGGAAGCCCAGCATCATATTCCGCGCTAGACGTCCGGATCAGCAGATATTCTATATGGCAAGTGTATCACAAAGAGGCATACTCACCTTCGCGAACCTTTCGCTCCTTGTCATCACCGAGGACGCCGCCAATGCGGCGGGAGAGGCCACCAGCCATCCGGCTGGTCCCCTGGTCAGCGCCAACATAGCTTCCCTGGACCACAGCGGCTCCGTTGGAGGTTTCTCCGAACGTAACCTCGGCGACGATATTGGAAGCGTCAATCTCACGACCACAGCCAGTACAGAAACCTTCGCTAATGGGTGCATATGGATTGGGACACTGTGGATTTGGACACCTCTGTCGAGAAGAGGAAAGTACGTCGGCGGAAGAAGACGTAGGAGGGTTAGCGGGCGAAGCAGACCTCGCTTTATCCCTGTTCATACGTTCCAAGACATCATGAATGCGACCGCCTCCGCCAGCCCCTCTGGGCTTTATCTGGAAAGCTGACTTGGCACGGGTCTTATTGGGCTTGAGGAAAGAAGACATAGCGGTATGACTTGTATAAATGCTAAGGTAACCCTGGAAGTGGCAGAGATATGACTACGCAAGTAGACTGTGCTTTCCTCCTGCTTTTGTTCCCTACTTAGATAGTACTGGGTCAAGGTGTCGGGTCAAGATCGCTCTCAAAATGGAGCAGGTCAAGGGGGCAAAAGGGGAAGTGCCGAGATGCTATGCTGATTCTAGTGATCATAACGCTGGAATCAAGAAACAGTTGCCTCGAAGCCGACGAACTAGAAGGGGATGAATTAAAGAAGAGGGATTCTCCCTGGTCAAGCAATCCAAAGAGGTTAAAGTATTTCTCAGTTTGTTGAAATCATATAAACTCCGGCGGTTTCAATGGTTGTATGGTGAGTGGTGACAAGGGGAAGGAGAAGGGTTTGGGTGAAATAGGAAACGAAAGTCGATATTGCCTCGTGGGAAAAGTTTAAAAAATTCGGTAGGAGTGGGGTGGAAGACGCGGAAGGGTTGGAAAGTCAAAGGGCAGGTCAAATGGTCGAGGTGGGGGACGAGGGGAAAATGAGATTGCCAGTTTGTAAACCTTGAATGATGGCGCTAATCCTTTAGTGGTTAAGTATGGATCGGCAACTCTACAATGGTACTTCCAACTACGGTACCTAATGAGTCAAAGGCGAAGGCACTTAAGTACCCCAAGTATTCTCTATTGACATAGAATGATGCCTAGGGTTCGATTACACCCAGCACCAAAACCAGCTCTTTATTTGAGAAAAGAATTGGACTTCTTGATGTGATCTTCATTCCACGGACATTCTAATAAAGTTAGAAAATAAAATCAAACATTATCAACTCGATCAAAAAGAGACTGCATGGAGGTGAATTGAACTGGTTCACACTATGTCTCTTACAGCGGTAGCCGCTGGCTTTGCATATTGGTTAATCATGTATCCGGTGCTATTACAATAGAAGCTACTACTATGCATCTATGCATCTATGCATATACATAGACCTGGACCTATTAACTTGTCGTCATCGTATAATTTCCCTACTTGGTCCATTTCGCCCCATCCACCACTCCAACGACAATGGACGGTCTTGACGAATTCGAAAAGAGCCTCGCAGCTGAGAAGGCTGAAAGAGAGCGCCAAGAGGAGAGGAAATCTCGGAAACATCGACATCACCATCATTCCCACCGTAAAGAACGGTCGGCAGATAGAGATCGCGACAGACGCCACCGCTCGCATGACCGCGACGAGCCCGATGAGGATGACGGACATAGACATAAACGGTCGCGGCATTCAAAAGATGGCGAAGACGAGCGCCATCATCATAGGGAAAATTTTCGACGCGAACATAAGTCACATCGCCATGACGAAAGGGACCGTGACCGCGAACGCGACTCAGCGAGACGCTCTCACACGAAAACCTCCGACGTCAAGGAGGACTTACCATTACCCGATGAGGAGACGACCGTGAAAGATTTCGAGAATTCTGCGTCTTCAAAACCTCTGGTGCGTGACTCATGGATGACGGATCCCTCAGCCCTCGGTGTCGACTACGTCCAGAGAGGAGGGGCGAAACAATCGAAGCCGTCACCGCCCCCGAGAGAGCAGCCAAAGAGGGAAATCCACGCGCGAGAAATAAACTCCGCCCAGCTACAGGCGCTAAACGACGGGAAGACCCTGGATGACCTCGACGTCCCTGCCCAGCACCACGTTGATTATACCTTCGGCGACAGTGGGTCACAGTGGCGGATGACGAAGCTCAATGGCGTCTACAGGACCGCAGAAGAGAGTGGACGACCCGTGGAGGAGGTCGCAGTCGAGAGATACGGAGACCTGCGCGACTTCGATGACGCGCGAGAGGAGAAGATCGAGATGGAGCGCCGGAAGGTCTACGGGGATGGCTACGTTGGTAAAGAGAAGCCCAGCGGCGAGTTATTTCAAGAACGAAAGCTGTCCTTGGGCGTTCATGAGAAACGGGCTGCCTCGACCGAGCCCGCAGACTTGGAGCAAGGCACCGTTATCCCCGATGACCCCTCGAGTCAAACTACGACCCGGATCGATCAGACAACACTGAACCGTCTGAAAGCGCGGATGATGAAGGCCAAGCTCAAGAAAGCACCAGATGCGGCTGCGCTGGAGGCTGAGTACAACCAAGCGGCAGCGGCATTCCAAGCGCATGGCCCAGAAGCGGTAGTGCTAAACGTCATGGAGAACCGGATGCTAGCCGGGACCCGGGGTGAGGCTAAAGCGGTGACCACGAAGCGAGGCCGGGAGAGGGGCCTAGTGGAGCAGAACGATGATATGACGATTGAGGACATGGTGCGCGAGGAACGGCGGACGCGTGGTACCGGCGACGGGCTCCGCCTAGCGGAACGTATCGCCAAGGATGGCAAGTTCGACAACGACCTTGACTACATGGACGAAAACGCGGAGAAGCTGGCGCGGCGGGTGCAGAAGTCGGAACTAAGCCTCCGCAGCGCGGCGGTGGGCGAGTTCCAGCGCGCCAACCGCGCGCTAGACAGCTGCCCGCTGTGCCGGCACGAGGACCGGCCCGAGGGCCAGCAGGGCCCATTAGCGCCCGTAGTCTCACTCGCCACGCGCGTGTTCCTGACGCTACCGACGCTACCGGAGGTTGCGGAGGGCGGCGCCGTGATCGTGCCCGCGCAGCATCGCGCCAACCTCCTCGAATGCGATGACGACGAGTGGGAGGAGATCCGCAACTTCATGAAGTGCCTCACGCGCATGTACCATGAGCAAGGGCGGGAGGTGGTCTTCTACGAGAACGCGGCGCGCCCCGCCCGCCGCGGCCACGCCGCCATGCACGCGGTCCCGCTGCCCTGGGACCTCGGTGACACGGCGCCCGCTTTTTTCCGCGAGGCCGTGCTCGCCGCCGACGAGGAGTGGGCCCAGCACCGCAAGGTGATCGACACGGGTCGGGCCGCCGCCGCGGAGGGCGGCGATCTCGGTAAGCTGGCCTTCCGCCGCTCCATCGCCAAGGAGGCCCCCTACTTCCACGTTTGGTTCAACCTCGACGGCGGCCTCGGCCACGTCGTTGAGGACGAGGCCCGCTGGCCCCGCGGCGACCTCTTCGCCCGCGAGATCATCGGCGGCATGCTCGACGCCGAGCCCCACGTCATCAAGAAGCAGGGCCGCTGGCACCGGTCTGACGCCGGCCGCGTCGAGGGATTCAGGAAGCGCTGGAGGAAGTTCGATTGGACGAGGGTGTTAACCGATGGGCAGCAACAGTGATCGGTTCGATGTTTTCTAGGTAGGAGCAGCATCTGTCTACAGGGCTAGGCAATGGTGCATGTTGAATAATAGCGTGGATGATAGCCAAAGCATTGTCTGGATTAGTTGAAAAGGGAATTTTAACATATCTATCGTAGAAGGTGTTGACGGAGTAGGCTCTCACGTTTTACTTGACAGATCATATAGCCAGAACACATACATCAGCTTATAATTCCCGAGAAATCAATCGAAGAGCCAAGCGAATACAGTAAATAGCCATTGCTACATGATATAGGACCGCTTTCCCCCTCCGAAAACAAACCCTCAATTTCAGCCATGTACAACTAATTCAACGCTGACATTAGATACATGCAATTCCATTTCATCTTATAGAACCCCCCCCCCCCCCATACACGCCCCTCTCTTTTCGTCTTACCCTCACTCCCTCTGCAGAACGACCAGTAGCCCCATGATACCAAGCATGACGGTCTTGAGCCAAGGGTGTTCACTAAGGAGGATGGTAACGTAGCCGACGAAGGGGATGTAGGCGACGACGGAGCCGATGATGTCGCGGCGCTCGAGGTAGTCCTGGCCGCGGGCGTAGAGCTCGGTGTCGTCGGCGGCGTTGTTGTCGCCCTTGGTGAGCAGCTTGGCGGAGTCGCCGGTCCCGAACCGCCGCACCACCCGGTGCACGATCGGGATCTCCTTGTCCCGCACGTTGTACACCACCACCTCGCCCACGTCCGTCTCCGCCAGCAGATTCCGGTTCCACAGGAACAGCAGGTCCCCCCGCTGGAACGCCGGCTCCATCGATCCCGACAGCACTACCACGATCGGCGACGGCGAGTCCGCTATCACTGAGAGGCCCTTCCACATCTGTTTTTTTAAGCAGGTGAGGTTACAGATCGATGCGGTTAGTTCAAGTAAACCCGGCCTAATGCGAAGAGAGCTTCACAAACCATGAATGCGGTCGATAGTATAAGACCGAAGTTGAGCAGTTGGGCGGCGGCCTGCCGCGGGTTCTGGAGACTGGACAGCATTTTTTTCTTTTTTGCGCGCAGGCTGCTGCTTGTGCTTGTGGCTTCCTCTGTATACTCGATCAGGCTATCTCATGCCACCAAGCCTCTCTGCTCTTGTTTCCGAAGGAAGCTCTCAAGGATAAGGGCAGGCAGGCGTCGTCGTCGTAGTCGGGGTGAAGAGGAAAGACGTGGTGTATCTTTGATCGCCGGGCCCGGTGTCTATCGTCGTCGGCTCAATCGATATCGTGTTCGTTCGGGATCTCGAGACGTGGAGGTGGTGGATTAAATATGCACGTATCGTATCGTGGTTGAACAGCCTGGCAGCTTTACCTGAGTAAGCTGTAGTCAAAGTCAATTCTAGCCCTAAAGAGAGAGCTCTATAGCGGCCTAGTACGCTAACAATTGAGATAATTGCCTAGAAAGGTTCCAATGGCGAAGGTGTCCTGAACATTTAGGACGAGCTAACCCTGTTAGGAGCTATTTGGCTTAGCCTAAGCCTTTTACGGTTAGTTGCTAATAACCTAAGCTGAACGGTAAGGCGGCGTCCTTAAAGCCATTAATGATTTATTTTATAAGCCAGCTAAAGTGCATACGGATTATTATATCGGTTATGCCCTTATTTTATGGAGGTACGAAATACCGGAATAAAACAAAAAGTTATTATATCGATTTTTTTTTACATTAAAATTTTTATAACTTTTAAACCTATATGTTTTAAATAAGAAAATAACTTAATAAATAATATATGATCAGTATATTTTTAAGTTTTAACTAATATAAAATAAAGGCATTATTATGCTGCTTGCTTTAACAGGTAGCCACCAGTTTAAAAGCATATTAAGCTTTTAACCGGTTTTTTAAACCTTTTTTTTTATTACTTACGGCACAGGTATTTTGCTGTAATTAATTATTAAGTTTAATAACTTTTTTTTTATTTAATTTTTTTTAAACTTTTTTTTTTATTTCGATATGTTATAATTATTTTATATTACCGGGTTTTATACCAGGCGTATGGTTTTTTTTCGGTTATATTATATTATTTATAAGGTATAATAATTTACGTTTTTAATAAAAAATTATATATATATATTTTTTTATATATTATTAAGGTTTTATACCGGGCATACGGTTATTTTTCAGTCGGGTTATATTATATATAAGGTATATATAACGGTTAGTTTATTCCTAACTATTAATCCAATCGAAGGGTTTATGTTAATAAGAGTGTTAGGGTTTTAAGTAATAAATAATTATATTTGGTAATAATAAAAAAAAAGGTGCTTTAAATAATTAAATTATATTATAAGCTAATAAACTTAAAAATTATTTAAGAAAAAGGTAATAAATATAACTATATATTATTTATATCCTTTATTCTTAACACTGGAATATATGGTTATTATTAAATCGTTAAGATCGTATTCGAATATAACGATTTAACATTGTTAAAATTATTATCGATTTAACCGATCCTTTTTAATCGTATAACGCGTGTAGCTTATTTTAATATAGCTATCTTTTTCTTTAAAATTTAAGTTAAGGATTTTTTTTTATTATGTTTTAACCTTATTAAACCTAATGGCCCGACCGGTTATAACATAATCTCTCCCTTTTTAAAGTTTTATCCTTAAAACCTGTTCCGTTTTTTTTATATCTTTTAATAAGTTCTTCTTTTTTCTTTTTCTTTTTACGTTCCTTTTTTTATTATATTTAGTCGTATATTTAAACGTATTAAACCTTTTATAAAAACTACGTAACGTAATTTTTTTTTAGCTATTATATTATTTACTAATTTTTCCGACATAACTTTTTATTTTTATTACGAACGTTATTACCTCGAATATAAAGTTTCGGAGTCGGACTTTTTTTATTATTTTTTTTACATTTAAAAAAACCAACCTTAATATAACGTTTTTAACCTTATTACCGAGCAATTTTTTAAGGTATTTTTTTAATATCGTAAACTGGAACCGGAATTTAAAAAGGTTATAAAAGTTAAAAAACGTGCAAAAACGCGTATTTAACGTATTTAAAAACAGAAAAAAATATAATATAAAAAAATAATAAAGGCGGTTTTTTATAATATCGATAATTTAAAAAAGTTAAATAAGTTAAAAACGGAAAAACGTCGGGTGGAAAATACTTATTTTACGGGGTTTATTAAAACGTTAATAAATCTTAAAGTTATTTCGGATTTTAATTAATTTAAGATAAATATATCGGGTAATCTTAATTAAAATGTTATTTTTATTAACGTTTCCGTCGGCGTTAATAAAAATTTTTTAAAAAACGTTAAACGTTTATTAAGTAATTAATAAGTTTTTATATATTTTTAAAATTATTATATCCTTTTTATTTAACTTTATATTTTATTCGTCCATTTTTTATTCGTACGTTTAAAATTTTTTTTATTTCGTATTTATTTATTTTTATTTCGACGTTATTTCGTCCTGTTTTTATAACGTTTATATTTATTACATCCTTAAATAAAGAAACGTAAAAAATTAGATAAATTTTAACTTTTAATAATAAATTTAATTCGTAATTATTTTCTGATATTTTTTTAATAACTGGGTATAATCCGATATACTTATAATCGAGTTTTTTATTAAATCGTTTTATCGTAATGTTTTTTATAACTAAATAAACCATATTTCTTTCCGAAAAAGTTAATCCTTTTAACCTTTTTTAGTTATAATATCTGTTTATTCGTTAACATACGAATTTAAGTTCTCTTTTTATTTTTTTATGTAATTATTTAAATTGTTTTAATATTAGCATAACTTTAATATTATTTAATCCTTTTTTATAAACATCTCGGTAAATATTTAAAATGAACCCGAAATTAACGTTAATAAATATTATCCGTATACTTTTATAATAAGTTATATTATAAGCTAATTATGCGATAAATAACTATTTTATTTAATTATTTTGCTTATAATTAATATATTATCGAAAATAGGTTTTTAACGTTTAATTAATTCGTTTTATTTATCCGTTTACTTAAGGTTTAAAAGTTATTATAAGCTTAAGGTTTAATTTTAATTTTATCATAAAACTTTACTAAAATTTCGATATAAATATTATTCCTTTATCGGAGATAATTTCGAATATAAGGCCGTATGTTATTATAATATGTCGTAAAAAGATATATACTATTTGCTTTACGTCGGTATTTTCGTTATATAAAATAAAATAAAAAAACTTTATAAATCGGTTAACGATTACGAATATGCTGTTATAACCGTTACGTATTATTAAATCTTTTAATATCGGTAATTTAGTAATAAAGTTAAATATAATAAATTTTTATAATTATTTATTAATTAATAATAGTTATAATTTTCCGTAAAGTTTATATCGTTTTATTTTAGTTTTTCCATAAATGTTATATTATTATTGTATTTATTATATTATTAATTTCATTTTATTAAATATATAAGTCCGTTATAATCGTTTAAAGATTTTATAATCTTTTAAATGTCCGTATAAAAGATATTCGTAAATCTCCTGTATTAATTATTTTTACAATTCTCGTAATACTTATAGCTTTTTTATTTATTTTTTTATTAATAATTCGTTATTATGTTATTTAATTTGTTTATATAAATTATCCTAAATAATCTTAATAGCAATAATTTATTATTATTCCAAATGTCCTTTTAGCATTTATCGGAATACCGCGTGTTTAATTAATATATACTTTTTTTCCATAACGGGTTATTTATTAATAACGTTTATTTATCCGTTTTTTAATCTTTTTTTATAAATAATAATATAATCGAATTCTGCGAGATATTCGGTATATTATAACTATTTTCCGTTAAAGGTTTAAATGGTAAAAAAATATGTAATATTTTTATAATCGGTATAAACCTTAACTTAATGCATATTTTTTATAAGGTAATATTTAAATTCCTTAAATACGTTAACGATAATAAGAAATTTTTTATCGTAAATTGGATAATTAAGTTTAGTTTTAATAAGTTTATAAAAGTAAAATATAATAAGGTGTAATTTTTTTTCTTTATCTCGTTATTTAATTTACGTTTTAAAAGCGTAATCCGAGGCGTTAATTTTTAATTTAACGGGTTTTTTAAAATCGTATATAATAAATACTGGTTCGTTAATAATAATATCCTTTAATTTTTTAAAAGCTTCGTTTATTTTATCAGTCCATATAAACCGTTTATCCTTTTTTATTAATTCCGTAAAAGGTGTTATAATATATTTAAATCGTTATATGAATTTCCGATAATAATTTATTAAGCCGAAAAAGGCCTGTATTTTTTTTATATTAGTAGGCACTTTTTAATCTTTAATAGTTACGATTTTTTTAAGGTTTATTTTAATATGTTTAAAGGTAATAATATATTTAAGGAATTCCATTTCTTATATATAAAATATATTTTTTTCGGGTTTTATTAATAAATTAACGTTTTATAATGTTTATAATACCTTATATATATGCTTTTTATGCTATTTTTTTAATTCCGAGTAAATAAGGATATCGTCGAGATAGTAAATAATAAAAACATTAAAATATTTTCGTAATACGTGGTTAATTATGCGTTAAAATAATGCTAATACGTTAATTAATCCGAAAGGCATAACTAAATATTTAAATAAGCCGTATTTCGTTTTAAAAGCTGTTTTTTATTTATTTCCGGGTTTAATTTTAATATGGTAATATCTATTTTTAAAGTTTAAGGTGGTAAACCATTTAGCTTTATATAAACAGTCTTTTATTTTAATAATAAATAATAACAGTATTCGGTTTTTAACGGTGATTTCGTTTAATTATCAATAATTAATTACTAATTATAATTTGCCGTTTTTTTTAAATATAAACATAATAAGGTATCTTACTAATAATTTTAATCGTTAAATATATCCTTTTATTAACTTATTTTCGAGGTACTCCCGTAATTCCTTAAATTCGATTTTATTAAAGTTATAGATTTTATGGAATTATAGCGTTTTTTTTTTTATAAAAATAATTTTATGGTCTTATTTATTACGGTTTAATAATTTTTTTTTAAATTTTTTACGAAATATTTTATCGTATTAATAATATTATAGTAATACGTTACGTATTTATAATATCGTTTTATTTTCCTTTTTTAAAATACTGTTAAAAAAGCGGAATCGCTGTCGGATAAATACGATAATTTGTTTAATCCTTTTTTCGTATCCTTTTTTTTTAGTTTATTATATTTTTTTAAATAAGGTTTTTATCGTGTCTTTATATCCGTATTTGCTATCCGTTAAGTATTAAAATCTTTTTTTTAAATTATCGTCGGTCTTTAAAAAATAAGGAAATGTTATTTAACCAGTTTTTTAATTAATCGATAAATTATATTAATATAACCATGGTTACTTAAAGATTATATCGTATCTTTTTAAAGGCATAATATCGAAAATAACGTCTTATTTTTATTTTTCGATATATATATTAAATTAATCGGTCTCCCGTAATATTTTTTTTTCGTCGTATTAAAAAGCATAACTTTCGGCTTTTATTATATTATAAAAATGTTATTTCTTTTTTTATAATAGTTATAACTTATTATATAATTTTAAAGTTATATAGTTATTATCGGCTCCGTTATTTATTATAACGGTATACCAGTTATTTTTAACCTTTATTCGTATTATAATATATCCGTATCGTTTTTAAGCTTTTAAAATGGCTTATAAATATCGTATTACGTTTTTAAACCTTAAAATACCGCTTTATAACTTTAATATAAACGGCCTTATTTTTTTAAATCCTTACCGTAAACTTAAACGGCGTTATATAGGTTGTTATAAAGTTTTTTTTTATTAAATTCTTTTTATGCATATAGTTATTTTTCTGTTTTTAAATCTTTATAAAAATATTCGAAGTTAATTTTATTAAGGGTTATTCTTTTTAATAAGTTTTTAAACGTATATAGGTTAACGTTTAATAACTTATTTTTTTAGCATCGGATTTTATATTTTTATTATTCGATTTTATTCCGGATTTTTATGGCTTTTAACGTTTAATATGTATATTCGTTATAATAACATATTTAATATTTTTCGGGGCAGGATATTTTTTTTAGCCATTTTTATTCGTACGGTACGCGGTTATAATAACGCCGAATTTCTTTATACCATCGTCGATCGGTTTCGTTTTTTTCCTATTATAAAAAATCGAATCTTTTTTTAACCATTTATCTGATTTAGCTGGTAATACCGATTTTTCGTTCCTTATATTAATAACATTCGTATTTTTAATAATTAATAAAGTGCTTTAAAAAATGCGGCGTCCGAGTTTGGATTTTTTAATTAATAAACTTATCTTAATTACGAAACTATTATAAGTAAATTTTAAACCGTTATTTTTTAAGGCGTTATTAAGATTATTTAATATAAATGCCGTATATTTCTTTTAATTTATAATCTTATCGTTTTTTAAACTAGTTAATTAATCGTTTTATTTTTTTTTTTTTTACGAAATAGGTTTCCGTAAAGGCTTTTTTTTTATTATTATTAAGGTATTCATTTTATTATTATTAACGTTATTGTTTTATAACGGTTTAAATTAATCGTTTAGCTTTTTATAATCTTTATTAATAAATATTACTGTCCGAATATACGTAATAGATTATTTTAAACGTTTTTTTACCGGCAAAAGGTTATTTTCTTTTAAGTACAGGTTTCCAATTTATATTTTATTTAAATCCTTTATATTCTTTCTTAAAATGTCTTATTTTACCATAATTATAGTATTTAATTTATCGCTTATTTTTTCGTATTATATCGAGTAATATTAATCCTAATGCCGTCCCGTAAAATATATCGGTAAGCTTTTAATCCTAATTCTTATTATTTTAGTGTTTTTTAAATCTTTTAAATATATAATATCCTTTTTTTTCTTAACGTCGTTTAAATTATTTATTATCGATTTTAATTACTAAAATAACGAATTTATTAAAAACACCTGGTTTATTTTACGTAATAATTTTATTTTTAACTAAATCTTTAAGTCCTTAATAAAACGTGTTAATAAAGGATTTGTTATTAACTTAATCTGTTTTAACGGTAAGTTATTTAAATTACGCGGCGTACGTATAAGCTGCCTTTTTTTATTTAAAGGTTAAAAATTATTACGTAACAGCTTAAGCCTTATCCGGATTTCCGTAATTAGTTTTTACCTTTTCCTCGAAGTTTTTATATTTTTCGAAAAAACATTTAATTTCCGTAAATCTTTTTTTCTCCTTTACTTTTACGAAAGCATTTAAAATAAATTTAAATTATTAAATTATCCCCCCGGTAAAACATAAGGTGATATTAAGAATTTTATTAATTTCCGTAATGTATATATAACGTTATTAATATAAATAAGTTACGGTTATAATAAGAAAAGGTTATACGGGGGTAATACCATTATAAGGTCCAGGTTTTTTAAACTTAAATTTAATAAGTATAACCTTTTAGTTCGTAAATATAATTACCGTTTGCTCGATTTATTCGATTTATTTAAGCAATTATTAAATAACTTATTAAAAGTTTTAGCCTGAAAAAAACATAATATCGGATATTGCTTAAAGTTAATAACATTATTAAATAAAAGCTTATAACGTGTAACGGCTAGTTTATTCTTAATTATTAATCCAGTTAAAGGGTTTATATTAACAGGAGTGCTAAGGTTTTAAATAATAAATAATTACGTTTAATAATAATAAAAAAAAAATATTTTAAGTAATTAAATTATATTATAAACTGGTAAGTTTAAAGATTATTTAAAAAAAAGGTAATAAGCGTAATTATATATTATTTATATCCTTTATTCCTAATACTAAAATATATGGTTATTATTAAATCGTTAGGATCGTATTCGAGTATAACGATCTAATATTATTAGGATTATTATCGATTTAACCGATCTTTTTTAATTATGTAACGCGTATGGCTTATTTTAATGTGGCTATCTTTTTCTCCAGAACTTAAGTCAGGGATCTTTTCTTATTATGTTTTAGCCCCACTAGGCCCAATGGCCCGACCGGTTATAACAGTATAATATTTTTTATATTTTAATAATAATACGTTAATAAAATGCTATTAATATAATATCATTATCGGGGCTTTTATTAATTTATTATTAATTATTTATTTAATCGGGGTGTTATAACCGGTCGGGCCATTAGGCCTAGTGGGGCTAAATAAGAAAAGATCCCTGATTTAAGTTTTAAAGAAAGAGACAGCCATACTAAAGTAAACCATATGCGCCATACGACCAGGAAAAATCGGTTAGATCGGTAATAATTTTAACGATATTAAATCGTTATATTCGAATGCGATCTTAACGATTTAATAATAACCATATATTTTAATGCTAAGGATAAAGGATATAAATAATATATAGTTACGTTTATTACCTTTTTTTTAAATAATCTTTAAATTTATTAGCTTATAATATAATTTGGTTATTTAAAGCACCCTTCTTTTTGTTATCACTAAACGTAATTACTTATTGCTTAAAACTTTTAGCACTCCTATTAATATAAACCTTTCGATTGGACTAATAGTTAGGAATAAACCAGCCGTTATATACGTTTATAATTTATTAAATAAAAATAAATATAATATAACTTATATATATTATATTATTTATAAATAAAAAGTAAAGCTTTAATAAAAAGCTTTTTAAAATTTATATTATAAATTATATAAATTATATAAATTATATTATTACAATATACCGTTTATAACGTTTTAAAATTTTTTATTACGGTTATATATTATTATAACATATTTATTTAATTTAAAAAGTACCCGTTTTAAGATTTTATTTTTACGGCGGTATAATTTTATAAAGTTTATTAAAAGATAAAATTCTTTATTTAATTTTATTAAAAACTGGGTTAATATTAAATACGGTAAAAAATATATTACGGTTAAAAATATATAATTTTATAATTTAATATTAAAAATATTTAAGTTTTTTATTAATAAACTTTTATTATTATTACCGGCGGCCGGCATATATATTACCGGGTTATTTATAAAAATTAAAATAAATATGTTATTTTTTATAAAATAATTATATATAATATAAAAAAAGTTTATTTATAAATTACTGTAACGGCTGGTCTATTCCTAACTATTAGTCCAGTTAAGGGGTTTATATTAGCAAAAATGCTGGGGTTTTAAGTAATAAGTAATTACGTTTAGTAATAATAAAAAAAAAATGCTTTAAATAATTAAGTTATATTATAAATTAATAAGTTTAAAAACTATTTAAAAAAAAGTAATAAACATAGTTATATATTATTTATATCTTTTATTTTTAATATTAGAATATATAATTATATTAAATCTTTAAATTGTAACGGATTTAATTAATACCTTTAAATTTATAAATTATAACGGATTTATATATAGCTTTTTTTATAACTTATTAAATATAGCTAATTTACGTTTTTATTTTTCCGGTAATACCGTTAATAAATAAGGTTATTAGCCCCTATTTGGCCTAATTAAATTATAACACGATTTTTCCCTTTCCAAGGTTTTTATCTTTAAAACCTGACTTCCGTGCTTTTACTTATTTTTTATAAATTTTTTCCGTCCTTATATTTTTTATTTTTTTATTATAACTGATCGTGTTTTTAAATTTTATCGCCATTTTAATTAACGGGACGGTTATAAAGTTTTTATTTTTTATATTTTATTTTTTAGTTTCGAAATTATGCCTTATTTTTTTTATTTTCGTCGTAAAAAATAATACGTAATATCCGAAAGCTTTATTTATTATTAAAATTACATTTTATATAAACGGTAATACGATAACTTGGGAATTTTAATTAATTTTTTTTAAAACATTATTTATAAATAAAATCGTTTAAAATATAAAAAAGCATTAACTAAGAAGCAACTTTTTTGTTTTTAAAAAAAGATAAATAAAGCTATTACGTATTTTTAATGTTTTCGAAAATTATAAAAGTTTTTTCGATATCGTAAAAAAAAGATGGTTTGTTATGGTTTTTAATTTTTAAAAAAGTTAAAAAGTTTAAAGGAAAAAAAGCGTCGGGCGGAAAATACGCGTTTTATAAAATTTATTAAAACGTTGGTAAATTTTAAGGTTATTTCGGATTTTAATTAATTTAAAATAAATATATCGGATAATTTTAATTAAAATGTTATTTTTATTAACGTTTTTATCGGCGTTAATAAAAAATTTTTAAAAGGCGTTAAACGTTTATTAAGTAATTAATAAGTTTTTATATATTTTCGAAGTTATTATATCCTTTTTATTTAACTTTATATTTTATTCGTTCATCTTTTATTTATACGTTTAAAATTTTTTTTATTTTATATTTATTTGCTTTTATTTCGACGTTATTTTATCCTGTTTTTATAACGTTTATATTTGTTACGTTTTTAAGTAAGGAAATATAAAAAATTAAATAGATTTTAACTTTTAATAATAAATTT
Organism: Eutypella sp. D-1; assembly: GCA_023313575.1. NCBI lineage: Eukaryota > Fungi > Ascomycota > Sordariomycetes > Xylariales > Diatrypaceae > Eutypella > Eutypella sp. D-1. The sequence continues at coordinate 2,701,704 of JAJTTP010000005.1, read as the reverse complement.
AATTCGTAATTATTTTCTGATATTTTTTTAATAATTAAATACGGTCCGATATATTTATAATTAAGTTTTTTATTAAGTCATTTTATCGTGATATTTTTTATGGTTAAATAAATTATATCTCTTTCCGAAAAAGTTAATCTTTTTAACTTTTTTTAATTATAATATTTACTTATTTATTAACGTATAAGTTTAAGTTTTGCCTTTATTTTTTTATATAATTATTTAAATTATTCCGATATTAATATAGTTTTAATATTATCTGGTCCTTTTTTATAAATATTTTAATAAGCATCCGGGGTAAATCCGAAATTAATATTAATAAGTATTATTTATATACTTTCGTAATAAGTTATATTATAAGCTAATTATACGATAAGTAATTATTTTATTTAATTATTTTATTTATAATTAATATATTATCGAAAGTAGGTTTTTAATATTTAATTAATTCGTTTTATTTATCCGTTTATTTAAAGTTTAAAAGTTATTATAAATTTAAGGTTTAATCTTAATTTTATTATAAAGTTTTATTAAAATTTTGATACAAATATTATTCCTTTATCGGAAATAATTTTAAATATAAGGCCGTATATTGTTATAATATGTTATAAGAAAATATATGCTATTTGTTTTACGTCGGTATTTTCGTTATATAAAATAAAATAAAAAAATTTTATAAATCGGTTAACGATTATAAATATGCTGTTATAACCGTTACATGTTATTAGATTTTTTAATATTAGTAATTTAATAATAAAATCAAATATAATAAACTTTTATAATTATTTATTAATTAATAATAGTTATAATTCTCCGTAAAGTTTATATCGTTTTATTTTAATTTTTCCGCATATATTATATCGTCGTCGTATTTATTATATTATTAATTTTATTTTATTAAATACGTAAATCCGTTATAATCGTTTAAAAATTTTATAATCTTTTAAGTATCCGTATAAAGGATATTCGTGAATCTTTTATATTAATTATTCTTATAATTTTCGTAATATTTATAACTTTTTTATTTGTTTTTTTATTAATAACTTATTATTATATTATTCGATTTATTTATGTAAATTATTTTAAATAATCTTAATAACAGTAATTTATTATTATTCCAGGTATTTTTTTAGCGTTTATCGGAATATCGCGTATTTAATTAATATATACTTTTTTTTTATAACAGGTTACCTGTTAATAATATTTATTTATTTATTTTTTAATCCTTTTTTATAAATAATAATATAATCGAATTCCGTAAAATACTTAACGTATCGTAACTATTTTCCGCTAAAAATTTAAGTAATAAAAAAATATGTAATATTCTTATGGTCGGTATAAATTTTAATTTAGTGCATATTTTTTATAAAATAATATTTAAATTCCTTAAATACGTTAATAATAATAAGAAATTTTTTATCGTAAATTAAATAATTAAATTCGGTTTTAATAAGTTTATAAAAATAGAATGCAATAAAATATAATTTTTTTTTTTATTTCGTTATTTAATTTACGTTCCGAAAATATAATCCGAGGCGTCGGTCTTTAACTTAATAAATTTTTTAAGATCGTATATAATAAATACTAATTCGTTAATAATAACGTTTTTTAATTTTTTAAAAAATTCGTTTATTTTATTAGTTTATATAAACCGTTTATCCTTTTTTGTTAATTCCGTAAAAAGTGTTATAATATATTTAAATCGTTATATAAACTTTTAATAATAATTTACTAAACCGAAAAAGGTTTATACTTTTTTTATATTAATAAGTATTTTTTAATCTTTAATAATTATAATTTTTTTAAAGTTTATTTTAATATATTTAAAAATAATAATATGTCCGAAAAATTTTATTTCCTATATATAAAATACATTTTTTTCGGGTTTTATTAATAAGTTAACGTTTTATAATATTTATAATACTTTATGTACATATTTTTTATACTATTTTTTTAATTCCGAATAAATAAAAATATTATTAAGATAATAAATAACGAAAATATTAAAATATTTTCGTAATACGTAATTAATTATACGTTAAAACGATGTTAATACATTAATTAATCCGAAAAATATAATTAAATATTTAAATAAGCCGTATTTTATTTTAAAAGCTATTTTTTACTTATTTCCGGGTTTAATTCTAATATGGTAATACTTATCCTTAAAATTTAAAATAATAAATTATTTAATTCCGTGTAAGCGGTCTTTTATTTTAATAATAAATAATAACGGTATTCGGTTTTTAACGGTAATTTTATTTAATTATTAATAGTTAATTATTAATCGTAATTTGCCGTTTTTTTTAAGCATAAACATAATAAGGTATCTTATTAATAATTTTAATCGTTAAATATATCTTTTTATTAACTTATTTTTAAAGTACTTTCGTAATTCTTTAAGTTTAATTTTATTAAAGTTATAAATCTTATGGAATTATAACATCTTTTTTTTTATAAAGATAATCTTATAATTTTATTTATTACGGTCTAATAATCTTTTTTTAAATTTTTCGCAAAACATTTTATCGTATTAATAATATTATGGTAATACGTTATATATTCGTAATATTATCGTATTTTTTTTTTAAAAATATTATTAAAAAAACGGAATCGTTATCGGATAAATATAATAATTTATTTAATCCTTTTTTCGTATCTTTTTTTTTTAATTCGTTATATTTTTTTTAATAAGGTTTTTATCGTATCCTTATGCCCGTATTTATTATCCGTTAAATATTAAAATCTTTTTTTTAAGTTATTATTAATTTTTAAAAAATAAGGAAATATTATTTAACTAATTTTTCAGTTAATCGATAAATTATATTAATACAGCCATGGTTATTTAAGGATTATATCGTATTTTTTTAAAAGTATAATGTTAAAAATAACGTTTTATTTTTATCTTTCGATATATATATCGAATTAATTAGTTTTTCGTAATACTTTTTTTTCGTTATATTAAAAAGTATAACTTTTAACTTTTATTATGTTATAAAGGTATTATTTCTTTTTTTATAATAGTTATAACTTATTATATAGTTTTAAAATTATATAATTACCGTCGGCTCCGTTATTTATTATAACGGTATATTAATTATTTTTAACCTTTATTCGTATTATAATATATCCGTATCGTTTTTAAGCTTTTAAAATAACTTATAAATATCGTATTATGTTTTTAAACCTTATAATATTATTTTATAACTTTAATATAAACGGCTTTATTATTTTAAATCCTTATCGTAAATTTAAGCGGCGTTATACGGTTTATTATAAAGTTTTTTTTTGTTAAATTTTTTTTATGCATATAATTATTTTTTTACTTTTAAATTTTTATAAAAATATTTAAAACTAATTTTATTAAAGGTTATTTTTTTTAATAAATCTTTAAACGTATATAAATCGGTATTTAATAACTTATTTTTCTAACATCGGATTTTATATTCTTACTATTCGATCTTATTCCGGATCTTTATAGCTTTTAACGTTTAATATATATATTTATTATAATAACATATTTAATATCCTCCGGGGTAAGATATTTTTTTTAACTATTCCCATTTATACGGTACGCGGTTATAATAACGCCGAATTTCTTTATACCATTATTGATCGGTTTTATTTCCTTTTTATTATAAAAAATCGAATCTTTTTTTAATTATTCGTTTAATTCGGTTAATAATACCGATTTTTCGTTCTTTATATTAATAACATTCGTATTTTTAACAGTTAACGGGGTGTTTTAAAAAATACGGTATCCGAGTTTAGATTTTTTAATTAATAAATTTATCCTAATTACGAAACTATTATAAGTAAATTTTAAATCGTTATTTTTTAAAGCGTTATTAAAATCGTTTAACGTAAATATTATATATTTTTTTTAATTTATAATTTTATCGTTTTTTAAATTAATTAATTAATTATTTTATTTTTTTTTTTTTTTACGTAATAGGTTTCCGCGAAAGCTTTTTTTTTATCGTTATTAAGGTATTTATTTTATTATTATTAACGTTATCGTTTTGCGGCGGCTTAAGTTAATTGTTTAATTTTTTATAATTTTTATTAATAAATGTTATTATTTAAATATGCGTAACGGATTATTCCGAACGTTGTTTTACCGGTAAAAGGTTATTTTTTTTTAGGCATAAATTTCCAGTTTTTATTTTGTTTAAATCTTTTGCATTTTTTTTTTAAAATGTTTTATTTTATTATAATTATAATATTTAATTTATCGTTTATCTTTTTATATTATATCGAATAATATTGGTCTTAATGCTATCCCGTAAAATATATCGGTAAGTTTTTAATTTTAATTCTTATTATTTTAATATCTTTTAAATCTTTTAAGTATATAATATCCTTTTTTCTTTTAACGTCGTTTAAATTATTTATTATCGATTTTAATTATTAAAATAACAAATTTATTAAAAATATTTAATCTGTTTTACGTGATAATTTTATTTTTAACCAAATTTTTAAATCTTTAATAAAACGTATTAATAAAAAACTTATCGTTAATTTAATTTATTTTAGTAATAAATTACTTAAATTACGCGGCGTATATATAGGCTGCCTTTTTTTATTTAAACGTTAAAAATTATTACGTAATAACTCGGGCTTTATCCGGATTTCCGTAATTAGCTTTTACCTTTTTTTTAAAATTTTTATACTTCTCGAAAAAGTATTTAATTTCCGTAAATCTTTTTTTTTCCTTTACCTTTACGAAAGTATTTAAAATAGGTTTAAATTATTAAATTATCCCTTTAATAAAATATAACGTAATATTAAAAATTTTATCGGTTTCTGTGGTATATATATAACGTTATTAATATAAATAAGTTACGGTTATAATAAAAAAAGGTTATATAGGGGTAATGCCATTATAAGGTTTAAATTTTTTAAGCTTAAATTTAACGGATATAACCTTTTAATTTATAAATGTAATTACCGTTCGTTTAATTTATTCGATTCGTTCGAGCAATTATTAAATAATTTATTAAAAGTTTTAATTTAAAAAAATATAATATCGGATATTATTTAAAGCTGATAACATTATTAAATAAAAATTTATAACGTATAACGGCTAATTTATTCCTAATTATTAATCCAGTTAAAAGGTTTATATTAATAAAAGTGTTAAAGTTTTAAGTAATAAGTAATTACGTTTAATAATAATAAAAAAAAAAGTATTTTAAGTAATTAAATTATATTATAAACTGGTAAGCTTAAAAATTATTTAGGAAAAAAGTAATAAACGTAATTATATATTATTTATATCTTTTATTCCTAATATTAAAATATGTAATTATATTAAATCCTTAAATCGTAACGGATTTAATTAATACTTTTAAATTTATAAATTATAACGGATTTATATATAGCTTTTTTTATAATTTATTAAATATGGCTAGCTTACGTTTTTATTCTTCCGGCAGTACCGCTAACGAATAAGGTTACCAGCCCCCACTTGGCCTAGTCAGGCCATAACAATTACCGTTTCGGTACCGGATTTTTTATAAAAAACCGGTTAAAAAACGTAATAAATTATTACGGTACCGATTAAATATTAAAATAGTTAAAAAAAATTTATTATTATACGAAAAAAAAAAGGAAAAAAAATATTACGTAATAAAATCGTAACCTTAAATATATACCCGTATTATTATACGGGGCAAAATAAGTAGCGGTACGTTATTTATACGCCTTTATATTATAACTGGTAATTACTTATTAAAGTAAGCAATATAATAATGCTTTTATTTTATATTAATTAAGACTTAAAAATATACGGATTGCATATTATTTATTAAATTATTTTTTTTATTTAAAATATATAGGTCCGAAAGTTATAAAAGTTTTAATATAAAAAAAATCGATATAATAACCTTTTATTTTACTCCGGTACTTTATACCTTTATAAAATAAGGGCAAAATATATACCTGTATTATTACACGGGGTAAAATAAGTAGCGGTACGTTATTTATACGCCTTTATATTATAATAATAAGTAATTTAAAGCTTAATTAAGTTATTTAAGCCGGTTATATATTATAGGCGATACGTAGTTAAAACATTAACGCCTTAATTAAACCTTAGCTTATACTTATTTTTTAATATAATATATTTTTTTAAACTATTATATTTGCTTAATTAATGCTATGTTTATAAATGATGATAATTTTACTTATATCAGTTTAGGCTATAAAATAACATATAGAAGAATAAATTATTCTAGAGGATATTATAATTATCTCGATTTTTATGTGATTTCAGAATTAAAGGGTTAAAGCTTGGCCTTGTTCATTGTTCAGTCAACAGATAATAGTAGAGTTCCAAGGAGATTCGGTCTTGTGCCTACCGATGGGTCATCTTAATCGCTACAACTCGATATTAAAAAATTATAATAAAGGTTGAATAAGTTCACTTGCATAGAAACCTATTTAAGTGGTAGGTGCCAGCCGTTGCGGGAGAAGCGGGTGATCAAAGGGGGCATACGGGGTAGCTGGGCTGCTCCTGCGTATGCAAGCACTCATACACTCAACATTGAGGCTTCAGGGGCACTTTCTTCATGTAAATTCCGTAGATATCTTCCTCTTAGAAGCGCTCCTTCCTATGTATTTTACTTCTAGTCTTGTTATGAAACAAAGCGCACACGTAGACCGTGCCATGTTGATCTTCTCAGCATACCTCACCTCATCTACTTTCTTTTATTCGGAACAGACGCCTCGATGCCGTGTAATTCTTTACAAGTCTTGTAACTTAGTCGTCTGATCACAAGTCTCGCGGGGTTTGTGATTGAAGACTGTCTATTCCTTCTGCTTGAGGCCTCAAAGACTAAGACCCTAAAAGCATAACTTCTCAGCTATCTTGAACTGACAGTTCTTATTTTCTCTCCGTCACTCCCCCAAAGATCGAAACCCCTAATAGCTCACCTCAATTACCACCTTCTCACTCTCAATATGGAGTCAGACTCGGAGACCGCGCCACTTCTGGGGCGTATCACACCGGAGCCTCACGTATATCCCCCCTATTTCCTAGTTAGTGGAGACGATGCCAACTGACCGGATGGCAGCCGATCTTTCTTCGAGCTGCCCACTCGCCGTGGCCTGGCATCAGTCAGCCCGTTCTGATTGCCGTTCGTGCGGTGCTGGCTGGGTACCTCACATCGGTCCTAGGCGTAGCTCTCAAGTACAAACTTGAGATCGATGAGCAACACACGAAGTGGCTTATCCTGTTCCAGTTCGCCACCGTCTCGTTCCTCATGCTCTGGGCGTGGAACGTCCTCCTGACGGTCTGTATATTGGCAACCTGTCGATGCCATCCCATACTATACCGTTACCCCGATGAATGATGCGACTGACCCCTGGTTATAGGTGTGGGCGGCCATGCATCATTTCTTCCCGGAGGAGGTGACCGTCGACCCCGAGGGTGACCGCACACATCGTGTCAGGGTCGGGCTCATCAACACCTTCTCTCCCCCAGGACGATCTACGAGCAGCATCGGGCGATTCGCCTTCAGTCTGTTTTACGCAGCTACCCATACGTTCGCCTTCATGTACACCTTGATCTACTGGGGCGTTCTGGTCCCGTCCGGACACGGAGGCTTCAGGCCTCCGTCTCTCCCGAAGCATCAGCACCCGGTGCCGGGAGAAAATGGGACGGTTATCCTATACGACCCAGGTGCGTCGAGCCATCAGCATGCGCGTATGCTACTTGGGACTAATTTTACTTGATAGACAAGGGCATGTTCGAGGAGGATGATATCAAGCCTTTCAGCATCATCAATCTCTCGATCATCAACTCGGTCATTGCTGCCTTCGAGCTCTTCTTTCTCAACAGCATCCGTCGCCCAACCGTAAGTGACAATCAATTTGCTGGACAGTCACCCGTTTCGGAGCCAAATCACTGACCGCCTTCCTCCGCAGCCGGTGCAAAGTCACACCCTCGGAGTCATACTGGTCGCTGCGCTGTACCTCGTGTGGGCGTGGTTCGGCCAGTTGGTCACGGGACACCCGGGGATTTTCTTCCTCGACCCCGAGGAGCTAGGCGGACAAGTGGAGGCGGTGATCGCGGCCTGCATCGTCTTCATCTCGCTCGCTCCTGGCCGTAAGTCACGTCACGTCATGTCACGATGGCCCACACCACCTCTTCTGGGAATCGCTTGCTAATAAATCCCCGGTGGTAAGTGTTCGCCTACGTGTACGGCCTTATCGCGATGCGCGAGCAGATTATAGCTGCCCCGCGCAACAACTGAAACGCCCGCCTCGAACGTCGATGGCCGCCCGGGTTGACCAACGCACACAAAGCGGGCGGAGCGGGGTTGTCGCGGCAGACGAGAAGGAGCAGCGGGGAAAGCAAGATCCGGAGGGGTAATTCACTACTTACACTAATTAGTTGCGCACTTGAACGTGTCGGTGTGGGAATGTCTTGGCGTTCTTTTGGCCTTATCGAATCTTCTTAGACGTTCTGGCACGCTTCTACGAACTCGACCCATGAGTCACGGTGCCAGAAATAGATACGGGAATAGGGGGAAAGGTGGAGGTGGAGGACGGTGTGGTTCTAAACTTCGATGCCCTGGAGCTGCGTGATCCGCGGACGGACATGTCAATCATGTTCTGATCGCTGACGTGGTCTCCTCACTGTCCACCTGGGCGCGTGTTGTTCCTGACTAGACCTATAAGGGAGTGGACTGTGTGTAGACTAGTGGAGAGGACAGAGGGGTTAGTCGGTCGCGGTCGCGGTGAAGTGGAAGTCACATGCATATTATTATCGTTAGCAATAGAATACCTAATTAGTCTGTCTATCTCCTAAACGAACTAACAAGAATACGTATCGTGTTTCTCATAATCGCGCGAGCAGTTGTGAGTATGGTGTCTCATGTCGTAAGTGTAGAGAATACTCCGTAGATACGGATCTTTCGGTGAGTCAATGGTAAGGATTCAACGACCTTGAGATTAGGGACCCCTTACGGCAAACCCCTACCCCTCCTACCAACCCCCAACGGGAGCCCAACACACACACACACCTTTCTCCTGCGTCCGGGCCCCACCCATACTCTGCTTACCCCTCTCGATCTCGAAATGTCTGACAGATAGATGGGATGGATGGCTCGAACTGTTGCGATGGAACTAACTAGCTAGCTAGCCCACGATTACTGGCATTTACGAGCCCCGCCCGCCGTTCCGTCCGTCGACAAAGTAGTGGGCAGGTTCGGGGTTCGGGTGCCTGTTTCATGTTCCTGACTTTGATATTCAATTCCGGCGGTAATGGTCTAATGACTACTCACACCTACTCTAGATACGCACATACCAAGCCCAGGGGATGACCCCACCTCGTCCACTTGTCCCATCGTACCAGCTGAGGGTGGGGGAATGACGTATAGATAGCAGAAGCTTGGATCTATCGTATGTGTATGGGTTTGGAGATTGATTGATTGACTGATTGGCCTGGTTGGGCTGGGTTTCTTCTCCGTCTCGGTCGGCTCGCACCGATGCCGATGACGGCTCAACTCAACTTTAGTGTAGACTCACTCACCCAGTGAAGTCATAGTGTTTTTTCTATGATGTGATTACGAAGAATTGTTTCCCGGGCTACCACGTTGCACTCGCACGAGACGCGGATGTATTCTGTCAGATCACGCGCCCCCGTTCGTTCGTGGAATGTTCGAAAACGCCTGGGCCTAACTTCGGGATCGACAGCCGCCACGTTGGCTAGTAGTTGGGCGATTAGTTGTCCGTGGCGCCTTTGCTTAACGCCCACTGTTCTATTCTGGTTTCTTAAGATAGAGGCTGTACTGATAGCAAAACTAGCCACAGGCCATCCATTTGCCCGCCACGATGTACGTATTGCGACATCGCTCAGCGCGTCACATCGCAGAAAGTTGGTGGGGGGGGGCCACTAAGGATCCGGGGAAATTCCCATTCCGCTATGTAAGAAACCACACACGAACAGATTCACAGAGCCCCCGCCCAACAGCGCGAGTAATTCTATGACTTGTCGCCTCGGATGCACAATCAGTACGATTATGGCGCACCCTCCCCTCCCAACCTTGGCTGTGGTAGGCAGGGGGGGTTACCACATGAACATGAACGAACCTGCGTGTGAATGGTGCACCCACGTAGTAGGGGGGGTGGGTATGCTGATGGGGCTGATGGAGTTGTCTGCAGCAGTAACAGCAACGCCGGATGGCCGATTGGGGTGTGCCTGTGTGTGAATGGGGACAAAATTGATCCATTTGTCTATGTAGCGTACCTATCAGTAGTAGTCAGCCGTCAGTCACCCCTTCTCGCCTCGCCTCGCTTCTTGCGCGTCTCAATTGCCCGTTGCAATTGGAGACATCCGAGGCACAGGCTTTCACGTCGCCTATCGCAAACCACAATGCCTCGTTATCGACTGTTGTATCTCGTGCTCTACCATTCACGGCGATGCACCCGCCATCATAGTAGGCTCCATCACCCACTCTGATAAGTATGCAGGGCAACAGGGCGCTGGGCTGCTGTCCTGACGCTATCGGCTCCCCACCATACTGGCCTTGTCGACGGTTAACATTGGACCGCTGACCGCTGTAGCAGGCAGCTAGCAGGGGGTGGGATGCATGGCCCGTGAAAGTAGACATTCTGAGCGACGATCTGAGACCTGTCTCGACAAATCAGCAAGCTAAATTCCTTGGTTGTGTGGTAGTGTGTAGCCCCAGCCAAGTGGCCCTAACCTATCCAACTTACCAGCCTACAACCCACGAAATACGTTTGAAGAAGATCGAGGCTGTGTACTCCGCATCTGTTCTACTGAGGGAATGCGACACAGCACAATTCCATGATAGGAATAACGCAGGTAGGCAGACTGGCAGCCTACCTAGGGTACCAATGTAAGCAATTAGAGAGCAAGCCCACGTTGCAAGGCGAAGAAGAAGGCGGCGGCGAAGTGGAGGTCGGAGGAGAGAAGTTGGAGGAGAACCCTGGAAGGGGAGACATGAAAGAAAAAAATTAGTCAGTAAATAAATCGATAATTCGTATATATGCTCGATATCCTCTCCAAATCTACCCCCTCCTTTTTTTTCTTCTTCTCCCTCCCTCCCCCACGCCACAATCATCAGGGTCGCAAAGATTCAAGTAGGAATATTCCCAGATAACGTTCGTTAATTGTTCATTTGGTTTTCGAATAGAGTCTGGGGATAGGACTCTCCCGGGCCCCTGTCAATCCTTTTTTCTGTTTTTTCTCTCTCCATCACCGACCTCTTCAACCCTCTCTCTCTCTTCCTCTCTCTACGCTCCATCTCACCCTCCCTCCTTCTCCCTACCTATATAACTCAACTACCTCCCTCTCTAAATACCTACCTACCTACCTACCTACCTACCTACCTACGTGCCGACTTACCTTCATTCCTTCACCACCTTCTACCACCTCCGCTCACTCCTCCGGTTGGTGATACCACGCTCTTTTCGTCGCTCTCTATAAAAACAAAAAATTAAAATATTCCGCTCGAGAATTGCCTAGAGAATCCGCTTCACTGCAGGATAGCTCTTGTGTCTGTTCTCAAAAAACCACCACCACACTCATACTCACGAATCCGCCCGCCCACCCACACACACACACACATACATCCCTACACCCTACTGCGTGTCTTCGACCTCTCTCCGCACCGCCATCATGTTCAAGCGCACCTTCCGATCCCAACAGGACCGCGTCGCGGACCGCGTCGACAAGTCGGCGAGGCTGTTGAAGAGGTCGAACTCGACAAATAAGCACACGCGCAACAACAGCAATGCCCGGGCCGACCCACAGAAGGTGTCGAAGCTGCAGCGGTCCATTGAGGACACCCTCCCTTCTAAGAGGACCCTCAACTCTCCCATCGTCACCCTGACCGTCGGTCGCGAGGGCAGGCTGTTCGCCGCCCATGAGGAGGTGCTGTGCCAGTCTCCCTTCTTCGAGCAGGCCTGCCGTGAGCAGTATCTCGAGCCCAAGACCAAGCGCATCTCCCTGCCCGACCAGGAACCCGAGGCCTTCTCCGCCGTCCTCGAGTACCTCTACAAGGGCGACTACTATCCCCGCCTGTTGCACGACAAGCGCCGCAACTCGTGGGAGCTCGAGGACGCCGTGCGGTCTCCGGACCCTTCCTCCACCCCCGAAACCCCCAACAACAACGCAGGCGGCCGCGGATCCGTCGAGGCCACAATGTTCGTCTCGGGCGCCGGCCAGCATCTGCTCCGCGACACAGTCGTGTACTGCGCCGCCGACAAGTTCGGCCTCGAGGAACTCAAGCGCCTGGCCCTCCGCAAGCAGGGCCTGCAGAGCGGCATCGATGTCGCCACCATCCTGCGATCGGCCCAGTACGCCTACGACAACACGCCCGACACGGACTCGCGGCTCCGCGCCCACTACCTCGCCCTGATCATCCGGTGCCGCAAGACGTTCAAGCGGAGCGGGACCATGCAGGCTGAGATGGAACGCGGCGGAAAGCTCTTCTTCGACCTCTTCGTCGCCATGTGTAACCACCTCGATGACGTCGTGGATCTGAGCAATGCTCAGACCCCGAAGACGATCTAAGAGAGTGAGCCAGAATGATATATATGTTGCGTCATGGCACTACGAATGTTTGGTCATTTACTTATCATGATGGAGAAGGAGAAAATGAAAAAAGAAAATCAACCGAAAAAAAAACCCCCAACCACATTTTCGAGAGAACTCGCGCCGACTTCCCCCAAGAGTTTCTGCGAGGGTGCTGAATGATGATCATGAGGATGTATCTGCTCTTTATCGCGAGGGATGCACATGATGGCCTTGTTCAATGCTTGCTTTTTGATTTTCTCGTGTCGTTTGGATGTTTTTCGCAATATCCCCGCTCACCTCATCCCGACGATTACGTCTGCTCAACTCCCAAAAAAAAAGACAATTTCCCCTCAAACCAAAGGAAAAGAGAAAAAAAAACGTCATCGTCACCTCAGATTGGAAAACAAAAACACCATTTGGGAGAGTAGTTTCCCATACACACTCCACTTGCTTTGGTTAAGGTTGGCGCAAGGTTTCCGATTCTGCCTATTTTCTTCTTCTGGTTATATGGGTGATAGGGTCACAAGGGGGAGATTACGGACGTTTTTTTCTCACGGTGAGGTTTCAACGGGGCTATCCTATGAAAAACCGGACACGGGATGATCTGGGCTGGTTCCAGCATCGCCATTGTCGACTATTACCCCTATTCCCCCGCCCCCACTCTACACACAGAACTCCCGCCTCAATTCTAGTCATCTAAAGACCCAGAACAACTCGCAATCCCGGCTCTGTTTTCGCCCTCCATGTGTGGGTTTTCTTTCGGGGACTTCTCCGTCGCCTCTTCTTTCCCGACATAGACGGTTCGCGCTCTCGAACGGGTCAACTTATATACATGGCAGACGGTTACGAATCCGTCCGCATGTACACCGCACAGGCTGTCACCAATATGCCTACCAGGAAAGAAGGAAGGTTTGATAAGCGGAAGAGTTTTTTTCCGTCGTGATGAGTTTTGTTACGCGATAGCGACCAATTTGGTCTTTTGGTTTATGGTTTCCCAGGCGCACAGTTTCTTTCCTATTTCCGTCTTCTTGTTTTCGAAGTCCTGGCCGACTATTTACTCGCTTGCGAGAAGAAGAAAGGCCGGGCACAGGAGGAGGACGAAAAAAAGATCGGACTAGCAGGCTTGGGGCAACATGCCTCATTTTTTCGCTGTCATATAACTGGACTCATACAACCCCATCTCTTTTGTGTTACGCCGAACCCACCCAACCAACACACACTCAGAATGTCAAGATATGGTCTGGGCCCTCCCTGCACACTATACGGCACGATGCGAGAAACGTATTAATACTCCCTCGTCCATGTCACTTCACTGGCGACCATGGACATGAAGGGAGGAACACATGTGGAAAGCACGTATCCTTCTGTGCCAGGGCCCTTCACCATCGCACGCCTACCCAGGTGGGCAGCACAACCTGCATCGGTCCCCGCTAGCAAGCAAGAGCATCAATCCTTGCCGACAATTTACCCCCGAGCTTGCTGCTGGTCCTCGGGGAAGAACACACTCTCACAAGAAAAAAAAAGCACAAAAAAACAACAAGGAAGTAACGAATGACTTTTGACGACGTCGATGACAACAATAACGACAAACACCGGATAGCTTACGACAACCCAACACAGCGATGATCCTGGTCTCCCTTTTTGCTTCTTCATTCTTCTTTCTGGCCTTGATGGCCGGAAGAGAAGCGTTTACAAAACACTACTTGCACCAAAGTCAAGTATCATTTACCAAACCACGCCTGGCTGTATATCCCCTCTTGCCATCCGCGCCATGTCGAAGGGGTCGCTCCTGGGAAAGGATGGAGGAATACGGAGAGACAAGATTGAAACCAACACACTGACGAACAGATCCCCCGGGCAACGATGGCGGAGGTGTCTCGATGGTGCCTACCTACCTGCCTAGTCCGGGGAAAAGGATATGTGTGCCCTTATCCGGATCCGGAATCCGAATACCGGCTGACGGCCTCGGAGACGGGATTGGCGGAGAATAATAGCATAGGTAGACAAGCGAACTAAAAAACCACAAGGGACAGGAAAAAAACAACCAGGACACCAAAAAAAGGACAAAAAAAGAACACCCGGCTTGTGGGCCTTCTTTTCGGTCGGGTCGGGGCGAGTTAATAAGACATCCTGCCGCCTCAGTCTGTCTTCTCATCTTCTTGCGTGATTTGTGACGTCTCGTGTTTGTGTACTCAGTTGACCTGCCTCCTAATGACATTGATGATTTATTACCTAAAAGAGCTGAAACGTATGCCCTGAAGTGCTGCTATATCGGCCTCACGACGACCCGGATACCCCTAGGTGACTAACCATCTCAAGGCTGCCTGCGAAAGCTATGTAGTACTAGCCTGTGATAGCATCTTCTGACAATTTCTACATCAAGCTTTTCTCGACTAGGCACCTAACAATCTACCTAACATCCAGAGACATTACTGGTGGATTATGCATACGCAAGCAACACTCAACTCAATGTGGATGGACAGAGACAACCGTTAAACAAGTGTGCAACAATCAACAACAACAAGCTTGAACTTCACGAGGACTAAGGGGATGACAGAATCGTAAAGACAACACTCAGATTTCTATCTATGTCGTTGATATGAGATCCTTGAATGCCTGAGTACCACGTTATGTAATGAATAACACCAGCGGGAGCGGCTGGAATCAGCCCGTCAGCCGCCCCACTTAAACGTCTCTCCCCGCTTAACTGCCCCCCCCTAACCCCACCTGATGTCATCCGATCCCATCTATTATTTGTTGTGCCAGTGTGCCCGGACGAAGTAAACTACCTACTGAAGAGTACCTATCACCTAGTAGAACAATTAGGCTGCTAACTAAGTACCTCGGCAGCAGCCTTATCTCAAACAGGTGTATCATCAGCAACACCCGGGCACACCTGAACAATTGGAACCCTTCAGGCTTCTTTCTACTCATGAAAGCCCGGCTGTCTGCCTAACCTAGGAAACGAACATTTAAAGTCCATAGATTATTGAGACGTGAGACCTTGTGGAAAGTAGTGGACCGATCTGGACTTTTTTAAAAAG
Organism: Eutypella sp. D-1; assembly: GCA_023313575.1. Taxonomy (NCBI): domain Eukaryota; kingdom Fungi; phylum Ascomycota; class Sordariomycetes; order Xylariales; family Diatrypaceae; genus Eutypella; species Eutypella sp. D-1. The sequence goes on along the minus strand of JAJTTP010000005.1, from coordinate 2,686,110 downwards.
AACATTCCGTCTAATCTTCTACACCTACACTCTGCATATTTCTTCCCAGCTCTGTTTTTCTTTACCATACGCTTTTCACCACGACGTGACTTTGTATAAATAAGTACACGACAATAGCCAGTATCGCCCGGAGCTGAGCCTTGACGACTAAATCTCCAATTTGAGTACTCTTCGTCCGGTTACGAGATTCCACACACCTATACACGATCACATACAAGACACGCCAACCAACGTCGCCCACTATGTCGTCCGAGAAGCGCATCACCAAAGTTCGTATCCCCCCCCCCCCTTCTCCCCTACTCTGTCTCCCTACCTCAACCACAACATACATACCCCCTATAAACTCTAACATCTCCTTCCTTCCTCAAAAACCAGGAACTCGCAGAGTGCACATCATCGCCGCCCGAGGGCGTGAGCGTAGCGCTAGCCTCAGAATCCGACCTGCGGACGTGGGCGGTGACGCTAACCGGGCCTCCGGGGACGCCGTACGCGGGGGGCAAGTTCGCGGTGGAAGTGACGCTGCCGGCGGAGTACCCGTTCAAGGCGCCCGGGGTGCGGTTCGCGACGCGGATCTGGCACCCCAACGTGACCAACGACGCGCAGGGGGCCGTGTGCCTGGGCATCCTGAAGCCCGACGCCTGGAAGCCGCCCTGCCGCATCCGCGCCGTCCTCGAGGCCCTCCGCCAGCTCCTCGTCGAGCCTAACCCCGACGACCCCCTCGAGGCCCGCATCGCTGACGAGTTCCGCTCCGATCGCCAGGCCTTCGACAAGAACGCCCGCGCGTACGTCCAGAGGCACGCCATGGGGAAGTAGTAGAGTGAGGAGGAGGAGGAGGAGGGGAAGAGAGAAGAGGAGGGGAAGAGAGAAGAGGAGGGGAAGAGAGAAGAGGAGGGGAAGAGAGAAGAGGAGGGGAAGAGAGAAGAGGAGGGGAAGAGAGAAGAGGAGGGGAAGAGAGAAGAGGAGGGGAAGAGAGAAGAGGAGGGGAAGAGAGAAGAGGAGGGGAAGAGAGAAGAGGAGGGTGGGAAGATGTGACGGCTGAGAAAGGTACAAAGAACGGAAAGGGACAGGGACATGTTAGATCAACCTCCACTTTACTACCACGAACTATGTACTTTTCCGCGCACGACCAAGAGGGGAGGAAGGGGTGGGGAGAGAGACAAACGAGACTCATGCGGAATCACGATGGAAATGACGGCGTTCTTCGAGGAAACGAGGGAAGGAAGAGGTCAGGTCTGGGAGGCGTTTTGCTTTGCATAGCTATTTATGTATTTGCCTGGTGTTGCTTTTTCCTTCTTATTTTTTTTTGGACGGTGCATCTTGACTGGGTTTTGGTCCTACCTACCTACCTAACCTACCTTATACCTCTTCATGTAATCGATATACATGTGCCTAACGACTGGTGACACTGATTGACGGATGCCCGCGTTCTCACATCACACACAACTACAGATAAATGCACGTAAGGAATTACGGCACATAAAATAGAAAACGTTCACGGCGACGATACCAGGCCCTCAGAGGTAATGCTTTGGTTTTGTTTCTTGATTCTCTTCTCACTCGCACATACTCTCTTTCTCTCTTTTCTACCTGCCCTACTAGCCATATTCTTAGGTTGGGTGACTGACTGTTCTGATACGTTTACATATATATATATATATATGCCTTGTAACAGGAAGGCGTAATTGCTCTGCTCAGTTCCTGATATACGGGGTTTATATACAGTGAGAACGTTTTGCTTCTTCCCCTTTCCGTCTACCCTGCCATCTACGGAGGAATATGTAGGCAGCAGGGAGAGAGAGGGTCGATCAGCAATCCGACCATGGAAGTTGATGTCCTTGTATCCCCCCACCCACTCTGCCGCATTCTGTCACCCTATACAGTTTCCACTATCCTCCTTCTCTTCCCCCCTATCCCTTCCCGTCGCCGGCTCGCTCTAGCTACTTGCCCAGCAAGGCGTCCGCACCCTCCTTGGATCCACACATCCTGCCAGTCCATTCCATCCCTACAACAAAAAAATTCGCCGCCCTCGCATGCACTCTCGAGCGGGTAAGATAAATGTGATGATGTGAAACAGACTACATTCCACTCGTGGTATCGACGGTAGAAAGAAACAAGGTTGCCGCTGCCTATTTGTCCATCCGCCTGTCGCGCGGAAGCCAGGTAGAAGATCAGGCACGGCACCTGGAGAGGAGCAAAAGAGAAGAGAGGTAGCTTGTCGGGTTTCGATTTCGGCGGGGTTTGAGACCGGCGATTGAAGAGCGAGGTTTCGGCGAGGCGAAAAAAGTTGTCGGAATTCCGCCACCGGAAGAAAGTTGGAGATTAACCCGCGCAAATGCAAATATCAAGACATGCGAAAAAGAAAAAAGAAAATGAGAAAAAGAAAAAGCCAAAGGTATGATGATGACATGCTGCTCCGTCCATGCAATGCTGCAGCTGCTGCCCCTGCTGCTGCTGCTGATGTATATGTATAATGTATGTATGCAAACCCCCTTTTGGTTCCTGATTTTGTGTATTCCGATCCCCATAGAGACAAGTAGTGAAACGAGGAAATTGTAGAAAGGGAAACTCAAAGCCGGCCGTAATAAGTCGTAACATTAAGGGGATATCATAAGAAAAGAGAAAACAGTCGATGAACAGGAAGGAGAAAAAAAGCGGCTTCTTTCTGTCATACAACGTAAGTTCCCAACGAAAGAAAATGTTTGCGGGGCACACAGTTGCCGGCTGCGTGCTCTGTCGGTACGTCATCGTAGTAGTTGAAGGGGTATCTAGTTGAAGAGTATCGATGACGAGGGACACCTGGCCAGCCAAGTGACCAAGAGAATTTCGTCAAATCATCGCGGCATGGCATCGGAACAGGCGATGCGATGTTGCCGTTATCCTGCCATCATGTGGTCTCGGCGGGAAGTGTCTGTTCTCTCCGCCGGCTGAACAGAGCTGCTTTCCTCGTGTCGCCCATATCGCTAGCGGCTGTATCCCCACGGGCGGCCTTCTCCTTCTCCCTTTTGACCTGTTCACGCCGTTCGTTTCGCTTCCGGTCGATTTCCTCTTGGCTGATGTTGCCGAACCCGTTGCGGCGCTTGAAGCAGGCCTCGATGAGGGCGTTGGCGTTGAGGAGCTTGCGCGGGATCGTCTGCACCACCTGGAAGATCTCCATAGGATCTGTGACGGCCCTGATCTCGGATTCCCCCAGCTTGAAGATGGTCATCGCAATGCGGAAGATAGTCCTGGAACCCTCGTAGAAGAAAATATCCCAAACCCGTAGTGTGCTCTCTGTCGGGAGTGTACCGATGAAGCAGCTCATGAACCATGCTGTCATGCAGAGTGTAATGGGAGGTAGCCGCGCAGGCATAGGCTGCTTGACCCTGTTCCTCCGGCTCCGGCTCGGCCGTAACGTGTCCGTCCCGTCCAGCTCGCCACCAATCTTCGCCCAGACAGCCGGCATATGCTCCCTGAGCGCGCACATCAGAACACCTAGGTCGACGTTGGCACCCTCGAGGCTGATTTCGTGGGTCCCCGGGAGGAAAACTCTGGTGATGATGTTCAAGAGCCAAAAGGCGTACTCCTCCGTCTCGACAAACAGCAGGAGCATGCCCGCGAGGAAGTTGAGGGACTGGCAGTAGCCGATTTGCGGATTGTAAACCGCAAACGCGTGCAGCACGCGTCGAAGCGACGAGATCATGGGCGTTTCCGGTCGTCTTGGGTTACCTTCTGGGTCCTTTGGCGTATCCTGACTGTCGTGCGGCTCTTCAGGGCTGACGGGCGTGGGAGGAGTCTGGGAGGAACGGAACTTAATATTGTCGGGAAATGTGCGATGCAGGTCACGCTCAATGGCCTCGAGGTCAACGGCCTTAACATTTCGCTTCAGAAGCTCGTCGTATAGCCCAGCATGCTTCGACAGAATCGCGGGGCCTCCTGCATAATAGAACCACGCCGCACCTCGCCAGTCGGGTGGGATACCCTTACGAATAAACCTCTTCGCCTTCGCCGACCTAGGAGGGAACCGATTGGGGTTGTCCGTCATAAGCCCATTCTCCTTTAGATATGCGACCCACTTCCTCCGCCTCCTTGCGAGGTATTCCGTGTAGCCGGCGTCCCACGTGTCAAACTGTTCTTTGGTGATGTACTGGGTTTGCTTGCGGAAACCATAGCGGTCTCTATCCACGTCCAATGTTAACGTCATGTCGGTTTGTTGCCGTTTCGGTCGCCGCATCTCGAATTCATCGTCGCTATCATCGTCGACAAGCTTGCCCGAGTCATGTTTCTCACTAGTATCTAGGTTGTCGCTAGCGTCAACGGCGGTGGTGTCGGCGGTATCGGTGTCGATGTCGGTCTCCAAGAGTGGAGCAGGCAGGCCTGAACGCCGGAACATGGCTGCCGAGTCCCGTATTAAAGGGTCGGAACCCGAAGTATCCGCCATGACAGCGGGTATTCGAGGCGGGGCGGTCATCGCCTCTAGCACCATCGTCCGCCTCCGCTCCTCAGCCTCTGCCGGCTCGGGTTTAGTGTCTTCCTCGTCCTGACCGTTGGCTTCATCATTGTCCTCAGGGGCAGAATCGTCAAATCCAGCATCGTACAAGCCCAGAACATCATCCACACTGATTCCATCGTCCTCCATTTGGTCGTCCATCGGCTCCCACATTGACACCATGGAACTGTCCTTGGTTCCAAAGCTGCTTCTCCCGGTCATCGATGTTCCATGTGCTGTAGAACTTGATCGGTGAGATCGGTAGCTTGACCGTAGTTCCTCTGAGGGCAATGAAGCCATTCGAGGGATCGGATCGCGACCATAGAGGGGGCCGCTACCATCCAGACGGCTATATGAGATGGGCGGTCTAGAAGAGGAGGGTGTTCCGTGTCGACTGCGGCTCCGGGGACTGTCACTCCCCTGGATGTCAAGAGACGGCCGGATAGGGAGTGAGGCGAACGTAGAGGCGGATTGGTTAGAGGAGATAGACTGCCCCCTTTCGCGAGGCCAGGAGGCCGAAGAAGCGGTATGGTTGGGCGAAACATCGGGACGCGAAGGCTCAGATCGGATATGGCTCGGCTGTAGCCGGATATCTTCGTACATTTGTCTATTGCTCGCGTTGCGCGGCCTCGAGAAGTTCGACACGGACCTGGGGGATGTCGGCTCTGTCGTCGGATACCGGGATTCGAAGATACTCGCTGTGGGGCTTCGTAGAGGAGGAAACTCGTCTCTTGCCTCCGAGGCAAGGGAACTACTCCGCTGTAGCTCGGAATGTGGGTGATCATAAGGGACGTTGTTCATGGTTTCGTGTGCGGAATCATAGTTGTCCGTGGGCATTTTAAGCTGGCCATACTCCGGCACATTGCCATGACCAAGCGAGTCCCACCGCGGTGAGGGTAACTGAGATGGGGTAGGGCTCTCATCCAATGTGGACAAGGAGGTGCCGGCGGTCGAGTCAGAGGTGCGGTTGAAGGATGTGAAGGGAGTGGTGGCAGCGGAAGAAACGTAGTGAGTATCGTCACGATCATGGTCTGCATCGTGATAACCCCAGGGGGACGGCATTGGAGATTCCTGGCCATGGCTGGGATCTCTAGCGTACACGCGGGTATGGCTGGATGGCGGATGTGCCCGAGTTGGCGATGTTGGTGACGAAGTGTTGGAATATGGTCCCGCTTCCCGGTATCTCAAGCTGTGATCTCGTCCCGGATATGGCATGTTTCCAGGATGTCGTTGTTGATATCCCGCCTGGGGATGGACTGGGTATTGATTCATCTCGTCAGGCTCGGCCATTGTCCGCGCCATGATTGGCGGCAACGGCCAGCCAGCCAGTCAGGCCTTTGTATTGGTTGCGTCTCGAAAGATCCAGCTCTCCGGCCCTATATTGTTCTGTATAAGAAAGTTTCCCACTTGTATGTTTTTCTTTTTTCAGGGACCTGGATAGCTCCAGGCTGTTCCTGCACCGAGAGACCAACAAGAAAAGTACCGTACAGGGATTTCATAGGGTTGACCAAATCAACGTCGAGATAAATACCGAGATATGTAGGTTGGTAGGTAAGGGAGCGATGGATGGGTTGGGGTTATGTGGTGAAAGGCATGCAAAGGCATGTACATGTAAGGAAGGTATGCAGGAAGAAAGCAATTATGGTGTGGTGTGAAGCATGTACGGAAGGACTGACTGACTGACTGACAGTATGTCCAGGGGACATACACAATAAAGAAACGAAGCTGGAAAATGAAGCTGGAAATGGGAATTGTTGGAGAATATTCCTTCACTTACGGACAAGGGACCAACGAATGAAAATTGATTTACAGGTACAACTTCCTAAACCCCCGAACACCCCGGTCGATTACTGAGGGTGCTGGAGCGGTAGGGCGGGTAGGTGATCCTTTAGAAGCCGGGAGAGTGACTGAAGTCCCACTGGTGCACCACCTAGCAGCCAGGTAGTAGGTATGTACCTAGGAGGTATGTAGTGATTTCAGGTGGCAGTGGAGTGGATAGACGTGCCTGGCGTGCCTGGCGTTGTATTATGTAGGGCACTATGTCGATGTGGTAGCGTAGTGGGTGGGGCCTTTTGCACCATACCCGCGGACCTGCAGTAGGTAAATGTGATTGTGCAGCTAGGCTTATCCGTGCCTAAGTACCTGAGCTGCCTATTACCTAGACTAGGTACTTCCAGGTTGTCTGCCTGGGATCGGAGACACCTGAGCACCTGAGCATGTACCTCTACCCTAGATACATAAGTAGGGGGTACCTTGCATATAGCTTAAGAGCTCAGTTACGAGATCCTCCAGTATGTAGGTACTTCGTGGCTTCATGAGCAGGTAGGTAGGTGCGCAAGTGCGTTCGCATTCGTTCGGTATTCGGTCCTCGACGTGGTATACTTCGAACCCGAGATGCATACAATATTGAATTGAATGGCCGAACTCTCCGACCAAGGCTATATACGAATGGGATTATTTGGTCGAAACTCGTCTTTTCGTACCTGGCAAGCCTGGTATCTGCCTGTGATGTGTATCAGGTACCTAAACAGCTACAGGTAAGTTGGTAAGTATGTGATCGTTCCCATACCTGGCCCACAGCAGCGGTGACCGGGCTGTCCGGGTACCCTTGGCCTAAGCAATTAAGCAATTAACTGCAAATATTGGCCAAATGAATAATAAACTGCCGGCTGCCGATTTGTAAGGGAAGGGGAGGCCCACAACAGGTCGGATTCTTTGTTTAACAAGAACTAGAAGAAGAAGAAGAGATGCTCATGATGCTGGGGGGAGGGAACCGAGGGAACTGAAGGGGGGGGTTGATCGGCCAGTTAGACTTACATATGACGATGGAACCACATGCAATCAGGGTCTCGAGTAATGCATTGGTTGGTAATGCGTAATGCTGTGGTTTGATCGTATAGAATCGAATGAGCGACAGTTGGACAAAACCGTTATAATGATCGGGAAGCCCGTTGGACTTGGATAAGAGGGGAATGATTGTTGAACCGCAAACCGTAACAAACGATGGTGCGCCAGATTGGTGGGACGTTCTGTTGTTGTGTTTCGGGTGTGTCGTGTTGCGTATTTGGTGAATTGTACATAGGAGAAGTGGGTATATGAGAAAAGTTCAAGGGCGTCCCATCATTTTTTCACGATGGTAATTTTTTGGACTTTTTTCTTTTAGTTACTAGTTGTAGTTATCGTTCGTCCTCGTTTCTTCCCCGTCTTTCGCTCAAATTAGAGCACTGCCACGTCTTATCCGCTTGTCAGAGACTGCAGAGTAAACCCACTGATTGCCGCTCTAGTTGCCTTTCTGATCACTAGAGCTCTGGGGTGTGAAGGTTCGTGGCACCAGCAAGGGCTCACTCGAGTTACTATGTCAGTATGTCGAGTACTATGTAGTAGCTATTTTCGCTTTTCGGGAGGGCCAATGGGCGAGGCAATTCAACGTCCTGACCTCTGATACGCAGATACAATGCAACTGGAGAAAGTAACGCGGGTCGTGCGATAGCGCGGTCGTGCACTGTTGCGCAATATGGGTGTATGGGTATTATGGGCGATGGGTGTTTATGCGTGTCTTAGACTACACTATCAAGTATGTGTGGTAAAGGGGGGGAGGGGGGAGGGGGTAGGCGAGGGGGAAGAGACTTTGAGAAACTCGAGAAACTGCATCTGCAGGCTGCCTGCCCATGACGGAACGTTCATGAAACAAAGAAAAATAAATGCGATGAAAACTGCAATATCGATCTTCTCGATCCTCGGTCCAAAGGTAAACGAAGTTACCGAAGAAGGAAGAGGGGGGGGGGGACAAAATAGTTTACCTATAGTTACTACCCAAGGTGAAGCAACAATCAGATCTCGATGTAGGGAAATTGGACCCGTGAACGTTGCGAAGTTCGGCGCGTCCACGGCCGAGTAAATCGCGTCGATTCTACATACAAGTTCGACGTTACTTACTAGAACTCTACCTACAAGACCTACTACTATACTATCTTTTTCGGGTTGGTACCGGCGTCACAAGCGTCATCGATCAAACAAGCGGCGCGATCAATTGGGCGCGTTTAAAGGTTGGTCTGCTAGGAATTTAGCACTTTCACAACAATATAACCTTAGCAAATTTTGGTTATACTTCGAAGCCCTGGTTGGAGGATGACATATTCTATAAATGATACTTTTGCAGCATAGCTACTTTGAGGCATAGGACATACCACCTGCATAACTATACGTATATCTAAATACCTAAGTACCCAAGCATTGGTATCAAACTCTCTAACAACTTACACAAGCAATATCATACCCGTGAACATGTTATACGTGTAATAATAAAACAACAAAATAACGGTGAAGAAAAAAAGAAGAAGAAAAAAAGAGCTTACATACTACATTTCCCCATGTATATATCGATGGAGAATTTTAAGATTACAAAACGGACGGGTACGATCCGATGGAAAACACTAAGCAGCGGAAAGCCTAGGATTACATACCCTACCTAGGGACTGAGGTACCCCTGTAAGAAGTACTACAGCTAATAAGTAACTCCAGGGCTAAGCTTGAGAGCGGCCTCGGTCTGCGCCGGCTCCACGGGAAGAAGGACCTTGTTCTCCAGGGCTTTGGAACTAGACAGGGAAGTTTCATTGGGGATTTTGGAGTGGGGAGGAATCCCGGGACTGGAGTTCTTTTTACCATGTGTTATTAGGCTGTTAGGTCGAGAGTCCCTTAAGATGTAAAACACGAGTGACAATCAGTTGCCTGGATTTGAGTCTTCGTTTTGGCCTGTCCAAGCATGTCACAAGAGGCAGAACTTACACCTCAGACATGGCAAGGGGTACCACGGGTTGAGCAGGGCTTTTTTTAGTGCCGCTTTTGATTTGGATTTGGTGATTTTTATGAGATGTACTAGATGAGTACGAAGTACTCACTGAGTATCAATTTTTTGTTATCTTTTTTTTTCCCCAACGGGGCCACAAACATAATAGTAGTCTAACAGTAGTATTCTATTTAGTACCTACACACCCGTGGACATGCATTTGAAGGATGATGCATAAGCCATCAAAAACCCGCTCTCTATTGGTCAATTGGGGTCCCAGATGCCCCAATGAAAACAAAAGAGGAAAAGAAGAGGAATTTCTGAAAGAACGATTTATCCCCGAACGCCCACCCCCTACAATATATGCAGAGTTATCTAGATAGGCCAGCAAGGCCAGCCAGTCATAAGTGTTCAAGCGTTGCTTGTTGTACATTATGCCAGCCCTGGAGCCCTCTCCCTTCCCTGACATCCGTCATTCATCCATCTATCCATGTTGCATGGCTGCATGGATTGTGCCCCGATCATGATGTCAGCTTTTATGGAATCCGTAATTTTATTACTGATGTAATTTTTTCGCTTGCTGCCGCTGAGTGAGGCGTCTTCGAAGTCAATCGCATGGGCACGGTAGGTAACCAAGTAACATAGTGCTGCAGATAATAAAGCCTCAATGCCGAGTCCACCTAGCCCTTGTCCGTGGATATATATCTCACTCAGCTTGTATTTATGTAGTAACGGAGAGGCCGTCGAGCCAATAGACCTTTTTCAACATAATGCCAGCTGGCCAGGCCGTTTCAGCCACCATAGTAATTGTATGTGTCTGTTTGCTTTCCTCCCAAAATTCCTATCATGAGGAGAACATAGGAACCGGTGGGAGAGGAAAGGGATAATATCTCGAAATACCAAAGCTTCATCGTGCTCGCGAATCTCACTCGCCTCACACACGACCGTTGCAGTACCACCCCGTTGGGTCTGTCTAAAAAGGGATGTGTGTGTGTACGTGTGTGTGTGTGTGTCATTTACGGATACAACTAGGCAATCTTGGCTCCCTCCTCTTACCGGCCCCATCACGGAAGCCTTACGAGACCCTTGCAAACTTCCCCTTTTTGGTTCGTGGTCATCCCTCCTCTCCTCCCGGCCGACGGACATCGCAGCCCGCGGCCCGTGTGTCTTGTACATGTCAGCATGTGTTATTTACGTCTGTGTCTGTCGTCTCCGTGTGCTTGTGTTGACCAACAAAAAAAAGCCGCCAGAGTGGATGAGATCCTGTGATGATGACACGTTCCCGTTACGATAAAATGCAGTCATAATTGTAATAAATCTGCCGGTAATGCGCAGGGTCGTGTGATCACCTACTATAGGGAACAATTTGCTGGGATGTCAACGAAGGTTCTTTTTTCTTTCTCTTGTTTTATTTATTTGCCTTGTACCCACTTCCTATGTACAATTTATCGAAATTTGGCTGCTGGGGCCGGCACGGGATGAGGTGATATGTAGGTAGCGCTTCTGAACAAGGCTCGGCTGTCCCGACCAAATTTGTATCCCGGGCAGAATTCTTTGTTTAGCGGCAGAGGGAGAGAGGGATGATAGATCCTCATCTTATCAACAATTTTCTCCCCTCGGCCAGTCGGCTCAGCTGTGTGAGTCCATGATTGTCGTGGTCTGTGTACACCCAGCCGTGAGACCCCTCACCATCGAAACCTGATTCGTCGTGGTTTCGAGAATTTGAGGCTCTTGGCGGTTGTCATGTCATCATCATCGTCGTGCCCGAGATGAAGCACTCGGTCCGCGTCACCAGCTTGTATCACGAGAGCCTTCGCAGGGACTCACTATGTACGGCGCTGTCTCACTTGGGAATATCCAGAGGACGGGTGCTGGCTGTCCAACACCGAGACATGGCCTCAGTGCCTTGCGCCTCTGGTTCGGGCTGGCAGCAGCAGCACAACGCCCACAACTACGATACCAAGCAAGGGTTTCGACAGCCAGCCAGCACCCAGATAGCCACCACGGCTACTTGGCCTCTTGCCTTTCTGGGTTTCCCTGCTAAGCTAACATCGACGGCAGCTTGTCCTTAAAACGGATATCCCAGATACGAGCATGCACCACTCTACTCCGACATGCTCAGTGCGGAGGCGCACATAGAGGAAAGCACATGCGACTCAGTAGAACGACTGCAGAGCCTAGACACACATGCATGCGATGTCGTCATGTAGCATGCACCCCATCTCGGGATCGTCAGGCTTTCAAGTTCGTCCTGGGCTCATTTTGCTCTCGTGTCTCGCCCCCTATTCCAGCTTCATGCACCCCAGAAGATCCAAGTGAGCCAGCCCCCCTCCCCCCTTCCCCTTTATCCCATAGGACTTCACTCGACCATCTTGGCGAGACATCACGGACTCGGCGTGGCGTCGACCCGAGGCTGGCTAGCTGCGCTCGATCCGGGCGTTTGCGGTGGCGCATCTTCTCGTACAGCAAAGCACGCCGTGTACCAGCCACTTCGAAGAACGCAGTGCAACATTGAAACGGTGCCCCCGTTGGGAAACACACGAAAATCAGTTTTCGTGTAGCCAGCTCCGCTGCGGGGGTCAAGAGTAAAGCACAGCACGAGTCCGGTGTGCACTACAGCAAAAGCTGCGTTAGCCGCGCATGCAAGACAGCTGAGCTTGGCTGCGGCTGAAAGCACTTTAGGCTTCTGCAGCTACTATTTTATAGTTGATGTCTCAAGTCCACATGCTTCCCCAAAAAGAAAAGAAAAGAGAGACCAAAAAAGGAACGAGGTGGGCTTGGTAGAGCCAAGGGTGATGCGACAGGAGATATACAGGGATGGCTTCAATAGCAATGTACCTATTTGTTCGTTCCCATAGGTAAAGGGCCCACCGGGCTACATGGTTCATTCGGAAGAGTTGAATGGGTGAATTGTGAAAGCCTTTACTCATCTATCGTGGTGCCAACTAGCCAGTTGACAGCTTGCACCTGTAGCCTTGCCGCCATTATTGCTGCAAAGTACCATAACCGTATCAAACACGAATAAACATATCCGTCCGTTCTAAGCAAATAATGTGCCAGCTCGAGGTCACCACATACAGCCTTTGATCCACTATCTCTTCATTCCAGTGTCCCACATCCATATAACCGCTGCGGCGCCATAGCATAACTCCGTCGATGCATTCACTGTGTGCGGCCCGTGACGGTACATGGAGTTCTCTAGTTACCTAAGGTTCCGCGGTTAGGGCAGTTGTGTCCACTCCCTCTAGCTAGTGTTCACCCCGTACAAGTTAACTGACTTCGGAAACGAAGATGGAGCGTTGCAAGACGAAAAGCGAAAAGGGGGTAGCGGGGTAGTGGAGGTGGGGGGTAGGAGGGCAAAAGAAAAAAAACAAAAAAGAACGAAAAAAAAGAACAAATGCCCGGACTTGGAATTGAACCAAGGCTACTCGAATTCCTCGGACTTATTACTACCCCTTTTTGGGGCGGCTGCCCAGCATGACTCAGTGTGCTTTCCATTACACTACCCAGGCTGTCTGTTCGTTGGGAAGCCGCCACCTTATTATCACCTTTACGGACAGGTAGTCGGGGAAGTCGCACTTGCCTGTTATGACGGTGGGTAGATAGTGGAAGGAAGGTGCGCAGGTGTGTAAATACCTACCTAGGTACCTAGGTACCTACCACGACGCCGACGAAGATACAGAAGACGGTCCGCTTTCAGCAGACTTCGCCCAATGACCTCGTCAAAAGATAGAAGGACTTCGAGGCGTCCGATACTCGCAGTTCGTGGTCACAGTCGTCCAAGCAATTCGGACTTCTCACAAGAAGGGTCAACGCTCTCCAGGACCTCAATGAGCACCAAGCAAAGACTATGGTAGATACTTAGCTTAGATGTTCTTTCCCTAGGCTTGACTATTGCGCAGAATATGCAAATCCCGGCTACTAATGTAGAAATATGACGGCAATCGTGATGTCGTCTCTAGGTAACCTCTTTGGACGCCTAGGGCGGCATACTTAGCACTGCAGAACAGATCACGCAGGGAGTCTCCTAATGCGTTATTCACCAGATGAGGTGCTGTGTTGGCTTCTTCCCCGATGTAGTTCGACGTCGGGGCCTTCCAGTTTCAGAGGTAGCCCTGTGGTGATCTATAAGGTCACCCCTCCTCTGCTGCTGATATCGCAGCCAAGTCGATCTCATCACCATTCGGCTCGGGTCTCCGACGAGCCTTTAGCTAGATCCTCGCGCGGTAGACCGCGTCGTCGCTGGACGTGAGCTGGTCCCAGAACCCGTCGCTAACGAGTTTGACAAAGTGTCCCTGAGAAACTTTGTACGTTTCTACGACCGGGTTCGCTATCATATAGGGCGGCTTGTGATAGTTGGACAGACAATCTTGGCCGAGATACCAATCATGCCAGAGCCTGATTCGATCAGCGGGCCATTTCCAGCGGAGGTCGCCGAAGCTTCGGGTGACAGCACAGCCGAGCAGGCGTCCGAACTGAATCGGTGTTTCCCTGGGGGGTGTTCCGCCGCTATTCGATCAACCTCGGATTGCGTCGATCCGATCTGGTCGACGGGGAGGGGTCCGGTCGCGTAGCCGCGTCGCCACCCTCCTCTATGTCTTGCGACTTCCGGCCGAGAACAGTTCGGGAGTCTCCGAGGCAGGCGACATGGAGACTCGACGGCAGCGTGCCAAGCAGGGCGAGTGTGGCCCAGGAGCCCGCATTCGCAGGTGCGATGCGGCACATAACCTCGGCGTGGAACAAGGCGCTAATATAAATGGCTCTGTCTGCGTCGCTAAGTAGTTCGCCATCGAGTCTCAAGAACCTTTCGACCGACAGATCGCTATGTAAGCCTGGCCTTGTAGTTGGCTATTTCGAGATCATATTGTCTGGCGCCGAATATCTGAGGCTGCTGTATTACCACTACCTTGCGAGGTTTGTAGCTGATTTGAAAGGCTGGTCTACGGCCAAATACTCTGTCCAGCCCGAATAATCAGCTGGGCAATATTATTATCCAGTCTGTTTCGCGAGTATTTGTTTTATATCTTACCAGTTATCCGAATCATGCCCGATGCGAGACGGGGTTTTGAAGTAATTAAGGGGTTAGTAAGGGTACTGAGCAACATGCGTCTCGAAATTGTAACCTTCTATAAGCTGTTGGATGGTGTGGCCCTGTGAGATATGGTGTGAAACTCCCTTTTTGCCCATTCGACCGGTTATCTTTTTCATTAGAGATGTAACCTTAAAAATCAAAGATAAGCAGTGGTATCTTTGTTTAAATATCGAGCGGGAATGATCCAGGTGCCGAGGGGGGCTCCGATAATGGGGGGAGTCTTGATTGTAGTTTCGATCGCCGAAGATATTTTCCGGGACTCGCAGTGACCCGCCGTTGATAGCGTCCTTAGCTCCCTTGCTACGTATGGTGCAAGAATACTACTTAGGACCTTGGAGGTCTCCCGGCCACTACGCCGATGCCAGGCCACTCTATATATATTCACTTCAGTGAGGGTGAATGGGTGTAACGAACCCGTGTCCGTCGTATAACCCCCAATACAGTCATCGCTTCCTGTCACCGGCGTCGATTTTTCCGTAGGGGAAGTGATCCTCCTTGAGCAGGCTGCTCCCCGACGTGATGGCGTCGGTTTGAACCCTGAGCTCTGCGCCAGTGTGGTTAAGGGGGGAATGTCATCTCGCCTTGTCTCAATGTCTCTGTTGCCTTAACGACTGTGAACGGTCGGGAACTGCTTAGTTTCCAAGCGGGTGGCAGATACTCTCACCCCCGAGGAGTCTCAGTGGCCAGTATGGAGCTACCTGGAGCGCCGGCAATGTCCTCGACCCTCTTGGAGATATCCATGACTCCCAAGCTGGAGGTAGCCTTCATTAATGATGGCGCTTTGTGACCACTAGCTTCTGCCAGCTGATGGCCGGCGTTGTCAGTCTTCCCTTCTATGGCAAGGGGCGCGGACGTTAATTATGGCGCAGGTTCGGATGCTGGTTGTGCGGCTCTACTAATTTAAGATTGCCAGATGAGTTCGAGGCGTAATGTTGTCGGATCAAAGCCTTGGGACATCCCAATGGAGGGCGTATTAACCTCGATCCTTGGTATACTTGTACCGGGTGGTGAAGAAAGAGGCCAGGGGCTTTTCTAGACGAGCAAATAAAGTTCGCATCACATCCAGGCTGGATTGCACGGTAAAGGCTGACGAACATCCGGATCGGCCTCCCGGCCAGGTTGTTGCGGTAACCAGTTTGCGCAGTGCTGGCGAAACTGAACTGGGATATCATATATCTTGCCATGCATGATATTATATGTTCTGCTATGTATGATAACCCCTTCTATCAAGCGGAGATGAAAACAGGAACGGCGATATAATACATTCCCATCTTCTCACGTGCGCTTCTAATAGTCCAGGATTTGATATCTATGACTTGGTTCAATAATTACACGAGGCACACGTGCGCAGGAAGAAGTTCAATGAGAACTCACTCAAGCACTAGTTAGTATATATGACCGAGGTTAATTCGATGTCAGGATTGAAATATAAATTCTAAATGATAACGTATCTCGCTCGATCCGCTCGGAGTACCCACACCCACGATGATATCTTGATACCCTCACTCCCCAAGCTAGAAAAATGCATTTGTATTCCCGGTGGTGGGTGGGGGGGGGGGGGGTTCTCCCCGTAGTATGGGCTGCAGAAAGCATGATCTGTATCTGAGCATACACTGCATAGTTCGACCCCTTCTGCAGAGACTTCACAGAGGAAGTAATCGCTTCTTAGGCCATGGCGCAGTGAAAGCCATCATCTGGCTTATGACAGTACCTCTGAACGCACTCAGGCAGAATATGGATCGTAGTGTTCCAGGCGCATTGTAAGGCGGGCATCGCATCACCTAGCCCGGCCATTGTCGGACACAGGCCATGTCCAAGCCTTCCGCTTTTCAATAAAAACCATATGTTCAGATGGTAGAGCGGGTGTTGCTTGAACCCAACCAACCTTTAATCAGTGAGCACGAGTGGCCGTCAGCAACACCCTCGAAGGGATTGGTGGACGATTCGAGATATCAGGATCGGAACTTGATGGAATGCTGATTTCCTCTGGGCATGGCAATACGGTCATTCTGGTTTTCAGAAACCGTTAGTTACCAAGGACAAGACGACGTGACACCTGTCTGTACAACCCATTTAGCTATAGAAATAAATACTTTCCAGGCGCATCCAGATCTTTAAAGCTAGCGATAATCATTATGATACTTAGGGACATGATAGGGCTGTAATCCGAAGCCTAGTGGATGGAATCCATGGAATCAACATCCTGGGATAGTGTGTAAGAACCTGGAAACTCACACTACCTACCTAAGGTAACCTTGGAAGAGTTCAACACTGGTTATTGTACCTAAGTACATGTAACTACTTATGTAAGCTGACTGGCTGTCGAATCGGCCTAAGTGTTTCACGTGATTTCGGCAATCATGACGTCTTCTCCCGACCCTACGTGATGACGGCTATTCCTTTCTGGGGTGATCCACCTGAGCATCCTTCTATCCATGTACATAAGGTACAACGGAACGCAGATTCCAAGTGGACGTTGGCAGGCCAGGTTGATGGTGTCAGTAATACAGAATACAGGGTACGACCGTATACAAGGTGATAAGGTAAGATAGGAGCGAGGCTATACCAAATGCGCGGTCATCAGGGGTACCTGGCAAGAACCTTTCAAGATTGCAGCGGGTGGGTGGGAAAGCCCAGCCCAGGAGCGGGATAAACTCCATTTCTCCTTCTCCAGTCCCCCCTCCCCGCTGAATCCCAGCTCCCCTGCTTGCCTGCCAACCTGCCTCCCTTGCTCCCCTCCCGTCTGTCCTCTACTGCTCTCCCCTCCCCTCCCCGGTCTCCGCCCTAGGTGCATAGAGCTGCTTAGCTGCCGTAGTGCTAAAGTAGAGCTCTAGAGCTAGACTAGTTCAACCAATCAACCATCCAACCACCTACGACTCTTCGGATTTCCCTCCTAACGTCTTACTTTTCCCACTCGCCCACTTAACTCTCTCCTTACCTCCCCCATATGCCCCCATATGCCCCCATTTACCCCCATAAAGTCCATGTTCCTTTCCATGTTTCCTTTTCTTTTCTTAGAATTTAAGCTCGGCGCCGATCCCAGCCTTTCAGGGGCTAAAGGACAAGATAGCCCGACGGGTACCACCCCATCGTTCGCAGCGCGCAGAGTAACATCGTCACTATCGTAGCCGCTTCTTATCCCTTCCATGCCCCCTCTTGTCTCTCTTGTACAGGTCCGGGGACTACTATGTCACTATGTACAAGACCTACAGAATGACCCACCCATCCTTAAGTGCTTGCATCTGAATTAATACGGTACCCTTGTATTAGAGTTTGGCTGAGGACAAACAGTGCCGGAGATGGTGCGCAAACCGTGGCTGCGTAGTGGTGATGAAGGTTAAACCATGGGTCTGGTCCGGTCTGTCCAGGCGCGATGTAGATGTAGTGGGAGAGGGAAAGCAGGGGAGCAAAGCAGGTAGGCACGTAGGTAGAGTAGACAAGCAGGCTGACAGGCACAGAGAGCTCTCACACCCTCACTCACTCACTCACTCCAGGGCTCTCTCGTTTCTCTGTCTGTCTCTCCCTTACAAAGCTTTAGATCCCCCCCCCTCCCCACCTCCAATTCACATCCCCATCCCCGTCCCCCATCTGAGATCCCTCCTTGTCCCCCGAGCTTCCCCCAAGCTTTCACACATCCAGCCCAGCCATTGCCCATTAACCCTTGCTCGTGTTGCTCTCCCCCCCTTCCCACACGCAACAGAACAGCCTTTCCCTCCCCCAGGCGCGGCCACATACCTCCCTCTCTCACCTCCTCCCGTTCTCTTCCTCTTCTCTTCTTTTGGCTCATCCCTCCCCCGAGCTTTCTCCCTCTTCCTAACCTCTTTTCCATCTCTCTTGCTATAATTTCTACAATCCACACCATTCCACATCATTGTTACCTCGTCCATACTACCTCATCCATCAAATAGTTGCCCTTTATACGATAGTTAGCGAACCAACTACTATACCGGCTATGTCTTCACGTAAGAGAAAGCAGGGCGAGGACGAAGAGGAGCTTGTTGCTCTTCCGAGTGACGAGAGTGAGGAAGAAGAGGAGTAAGTACACACCCTATGCCTGATTGACTCCATATCTGCCTAGAAGGTGTCTACGACGCCTGTAAGAAGCTCGGCTTGGTGTCATATGCGCTTGCTGTCTTGAATGGCACGCCGGCATCATTTGACGTCGCTTTACAGGCGCATGAACAGCGCTTGTATCGTCACGTCGTCTGCACCTGCCTATGATCATTGTCTTGATGCTCTTGTTGGATGCCATCAGAAACCCAATGACTTCATGCTAATTCATGATTGACAGGTACGAGGATAGTGAAGTTGATGACGATGTTGAAGAAGAGGATGACGATGATGAGGAAGAGTACGACGAAGAAGCAGAGCCCGAAGGAGAAAATGGCGTTGACGGTGAGCCTTCCCTGTTTAACACAGAGTGATCAATCCTTCATCAATCCCTCAAGCTGAATATTGAATCCAAAACCCACTCCTACGTCTCGTACTAACAACTTCTTCAGCAGGACCAGCTTCGGCCCCTCCCCAAAAGAAACAGAAGACCGCCGCTACCAGCGACGAGCCTGTCCCCGTAGTCGATGACGGTGAAGGCGAAGAGGAAGTTCCTGATGAGATTGATGAAGAGGAAGTCGCAGAGGATGACGCCACCGAGGAAGAGGCAGAGCCTGAGGCTCAAGGCGAACCTGCGAAAGAGACCGAACCTGTTACCAACGGCAAGGGTAAGGCTACCGTCGACACCACAGTCGACGCACCCATCGGCGTCGAGAATGGTGTTCCGAAGGCCGTTACTGCTGGAGGCGATGGCGAGGACTGATCTGTCTTCGATCATTCTATCGGCATCCGTTGTGTGAGACGATCTCATCTTCATCATGCGGCTCCCTGTGGACTCTTTCAGTTACTGGTCCCTCTGCTGCGAAGGGTGATCCACACTACCACCGTCTAAACTCCGCCTTAATACGTTGATTTGCCTTTGGCCATCTATAGGAGGAAAAGTGTTTGGATGTATACGATGTGAGAACAATGTAATGGATCTCACATGGATTATAGTTGTCGATAGTGTCTAATATAGACTATTCAAAAACATGATTAATTGATCTTCAATGAGATTTAAAGTGAGCGCATCCCGGGGTCGTTATTGGGTCATGATTAGTCTCCCCCCTCTAGCTGTAAGGAATCGCTCAAGATAACTTGCAATGAGTTGATCGTATACGTACGTATGCATATACATACATATATATATGTTGAATGACCATCCAATTCTTAATGCCTGGAACTTGTCGGGCATCAGCAGCTCTGGTGCATGCATATATGTGTATATGATATACATGTGAATATCTGACCTATCCCTTTCCTCAACCGGTTTACTAGGCATGCACATATAATAAGCTAGGTGAGGCAAGTGGTCCAACCATTGGACACCAAAAAAGAAAGAAGAAGGCCAGTCCCGAGTATTTCTTTCCCGTCATCGTCTCTCCTCCATACAATGCAGGTCGAACGTACATGCCCCCCGCACCCCCTAACCCCCTACCCACTCCGGTTCAGCGGCTCCACTGGTCCGGACTAACGAATGACATGTTGCGCTTGCGCTGTGGGATGGATCCGAACTCCGTTCGCGTCTTCACACCCATAACCTAGTTATGGGACCTACTAATCCATACATAGATGGGCTTGTATAGATGGATGGATGGAGGGGTTATGCCTTGAGGCCCGAACGCTCGAGCCCGAGCCGCAACGATACACTCAATTATATATATCCATCCCATCCACCGCCAGCCCGGCTGTGCCGTCTCCCCCTCGATCATTCGGCCGGCTAATCCGGAGATACGGATGGATGGATAGACAGACGTACTCACTCACTCCGGATATTTGGCCGCAGGTCCTACGGTACGGGGTCGGATGAAGGCCAACGGATCCAGTACGGATCTAGTATCTACCTGTCCGAGGCAGCTATGCTTCATACGTGCGCCGTTTGCGGCTTTTCTGCCATATATCCCTAGTCATAGGTAGAAACGGCCATCTAAGGCCCATTCGGGGATCAACCGGGTCCCGGTCCTCCTTCGCATGTGTATCTATATCTAATTATTCCCGCGGTCTGACCAATGTGTGTCTTTGTCTATCTATTCATCCATCTTGGTCCCCGGTCTTCACGCACGGAGAGGCACGGGAGCAGCGTCTTTGATGCTTGGCCTTCTCCCACGGAGGGCAGAGAAGCGGGGTTGGCGGGTTGCGGTCGAAGGTCTTCCTACTACAAGACATAGGTGGCCCTATATGCCGCTCTGTACCCTCTCCCCGGTGGTGTTCCGCAGACGGAAGGGCGCGATGAATAGGGCTAGTCACACCTCCCGAATCATCATTGGCTGTGCAGAAGTTGGTGTTGCTTCGTCCTTCGCTCCCGGCATTGTCTTGGCCTCACATGTTGATACCCCCCCCCCTGCCATAGTAGTGTTATATTGGGTTCTGGCCTTGGGGTTAAGTAGATAGCCCGCTCTTGTATGGGAAAGACATGGTGGCGCCCGTCCGTAGCTTGGTAGAGTAGTAGTGATCTGGAAATATTGTAGAATGTGATGTGATGCTCATTCGTTGGCTATTCACGACCGACTAACCGTAATACGCGCGCGCCCTCCAATCAAGTCATTGTCATGCGGCTGAGGGCGCAAAGCGTCAAGTGAAGAATGGGTAACCGACAGCATTGGGCGGTGGGCGGGTTGTCGCACGGGTGAAGTGTCCATGTAGGTAGCTAGTACCGCATGTCGAAGGCCATACGTCGTTGATATCACCCCTCGGTAATCTACATGGGTGGTGACCAGCAAGTCACCCAAGCCTCTGCTTCCTCCTAACCCAGACCTCCCTCTCGGCCTCCTCCTCCTCTTTGGCGACATCGCCGTTCCCGAGGGGCCGCAGCTCGAGCTCCCACACCCCGAGCTTGTAGGCGCCCCGGTCCGCGAGGCCCGTGTGCAGGTCGAAGGACCAGCCGTGCTTGGGACACGTCAGGCCGCTGCTCAGCACGACGCCGAAGTCCTCGATGTCGAAGGGCGTGCCGTTCGAGAGCGGGTACGAGGAGTGCGGGCACCGCTGGACTTTTTGGTTAGCTTGGGGTTGGTGTTTTTTTTTTTCTTGATTTGGGGAACGCTTCTGATCGCTGGATAGGGGTGATCTTATAATCCTAGGTGCTGGTGGGGCGTAGGTTGTAAACACTGGGAAGGCAATGGACGACGGTGATATAAAGTAACAGGGAAGTAGGAGAATGCGAGGCCTTACGTTGTCCACCGCGTGGAACTTCCCCTTATACCTAAACACCAGTACCTGGTCCTTCATCGACCGCAGGTAGGCCGGGGATCCCGCGTCCTCGGGCTCTATCTCCTCAATGTCCTCCTCTACTCCACCTTTACCTGCAGGCCCCGCCGGTCGCGGGATACGGAACACCCTGCATCCCGCCGTACCACCGTTGCCACTACTACCACTACTGCACGCTCGCTTTTCCACCAGGCTACTCCCGTCCAGCTCGACGTTCGGAAATGACGACGCGAGTCCGACGAAGCACCAAGGGTCTGCTCTGCGATAGTTCGTCCCTGTAAAGGGCATCATAGAAGCCATGGCGAATGGCAGTTTGTGTCTCTTTTTGTGCGCTATACTGTCCAGTAGATATTATGGACGAATGGACTTGTTACTGCTCCCGTCAAGGGACCTGCGCACAGTGTGAGCTCGGGAAAAAATGTCGTAGGGGGCCACCGCTCGTCGACGAATTATGGTATCAGTCGACTGGCGCAGGCGGGAAGATGCCGAAAATAAGCGATAGGTCTCATTACCGGCACGAGGTGTGATCCATATATTTTCAAAAGGTTCAACAAGAACAACCCCTATCGTTGTTGTGTTGTCGCTAGGTGTTAAAATCAAGAACGTGTGTGAAATTGCCGCGTGGGTTTTTTTCTGGAGGATGCTGGAATCGCGCCGACCAACTACAGTATTATTCGTGCGATGCTGACACGTTGTGCACTGTGAACCCACAATTGCCCCTTTTCCACAGCGTCATGATGGAGCTCCCTTGAACATTACGAGAGGAGTTTGCCATGATCAACCACAGCATGTCAATTCAGTTGGATTTTTTAACGATCCTTGAAACCGGTACCTCATAAAATCGTCATGTCAGACTGCCATGTAATCCAGCCCAAAGACTTGTCTGCCCGGTGTCGCACTCATGAGATACAATCGTCATTCTAATCTAAGTTCTAACTACTAAGCTCTCTAGGTAAATGAAAATGCTATTTATTCTAGGATATTCAACGTTCTACAGCTATATATAGACCTGGGTGATTTCTGCCGGACTACCCTGGTAGGCCGGATGATCTATAGTCCACGTCCTACAACCGTGACAAAATCTAGCTCCCAACAGCCAACCGGTGGTGCCTCGGTGGTTCCAACGAGAACATTACATTGCTGAAAACTCGGCTGTATTGAAAGCCATTTAGATTCCTCTCTGAATCGTAACAGAATGGACACCAATTATCATTGTAGGTGGCACTAAGCCCGCCTCACGCATCATCGACGTAGCAATTATGGCTTCGGGAGGGGACGATCACTTTAGTAGGCACACATGCATCTGAGCTTACCATAGTCTCTAAGTGTAATACTGAATGAATGGCACAGATAGTTCTAAATCCACAGTAGCATACGCTTTCACGATAGCTATCATCTATTATTGGCACGATAGGGCTTTTTAGAAAGTCCAGGGTTAGAGGGACTTGGAGATAGCAGTGATTCGCCAAAGTGACGTGCCATCCGCCACCGGCTAAATATATCAATATAAAAACAATATGAAATGTAACGCTCAAGAATAGCACCTAGCGGCATATAGAAGAGGCATTATAACGGGGACCATGTATATAGGATCCATATTCCGGTTCATCGCACGGATTGCCCTGGTCTTCTCACTGCGCCCTCTCGCTTCTCACTAACAGTATTCCGCTATTTCACCCAAGATGCAGTGGAAAACCTTCGCGCTTGCGCTCCTTGCACAGCATGGCTCCGGCCAAAGACTTCCGATGATGCGGTTTAGCTGCTCGCAGCTCGTGATCGACCGCATCGACCCCCTGGTCACGCCGGGCTCCATACCGTCGCCGCACCTGCACCAGATCGTCGGGGGCAACTCGTTTAACGCGACCATGGACCCGGCGACACACGACCTGCCCGCGGAGTCGACGTGCACCAGCTGCACCTTCTCAGAGGACTTCTCCAACTACTGGACTGCGGTCATGTACTTCAAGGCCCGCAACGGGACGTACAAGCGCGTGCCGCAGATGGCAGAGCTGAACCTCAAGGCCAACGGCGGCATCACCGTGTACTATATCCCATCGCCCAACGAAGAGGAGAAGGTGACGGCCTTCAAGCCCGGCTTCCGCATGCTCATCGGGGACGCCGCGCTGCGCGAGCCCGGCACGGCGCGCAAGGTCTGTCACCGCTGCATGCCCGAGACGGGCGAGGCCAACAACCTCAACTGCGCGCCCCCCGACAGCCAGGAGCTGCCCTCTGGATTCTGCGCCGGCGGCATACGCTCCGTCATTACCTTCCCCACCTGCTGGGATGGCAAGAACACCGACAGCCCGGACCACATGAGCCACGTCGCTTACCCTCTCCCCTCATCCGGCGACGTGGGGGTCGGTGCGTCCGGTACCTGCCCGGAAAGCCACCCCGTCAAGATACCCCAGGTCATGTACGAAGTTATGTGGGATGTAAGTATTCCCGGTTCCTCCTTCGGACTCCGTCGTAGACCTCGAGTCATGAAAACCTATCTCAATTGGCCTGTTGGGGTTTGCTATATGCGGAGTTCAGTACTGCGGGAGAACCAAGTATTAATATATTCTATAGACCCGACAATTTAATGACGAAGAGTTATGGCCTGAGGATGGCTCGCAGCCATTCGTCTGGAGCACCAACGATAAGTAAGTATCTCCCTAGGGGTGATTCCCCATCCACCAGGACCATGGCGCTAAAATCGCGTAGGGATGGGTACTCGCAACACGGGGACTACGTCTTTGGCTGGAAGGACGATTCGCTTCAGCGGGCCCTGGACGCCCGCTGTAACGATTCGAGGTGCGACGTGCTCGAGATGCAGACGTCGGAGGAGGCGATGGAGTGCACGATCCCGCCGGTCGTCAACGAGGACGTCGATGGATGTAAGTCATAGTCCCCCCCCCCCCCCTCCCTTATCCATGCGTATCTCCACACGCCCTCGCGAGCATCATCTGACTGACCGTTCTCCAGGGCTGACCCAAATCCCGGGCATGCCCGACTCTGTTTAGACGGGCTTCTAGGGGATTTGGGTCCTAAGAATTTGGAAGCGTTGGAAAAGCTAGCCCTTGGAGCAGTGTATTGTCCATAGCTCGCATACCAGCCAGTTGAACGGAGGATTACCCAGAAGGTTCATTAGGTTATCTAGATTTGAATTTTTATAACAGGTCGAATCAATGATGTAATATCTGAACGCTCCTCCCCCCAACATATCTGGGATTAATGTGATCCGTTTTGACATCATATATTGAAACTGGTGTATTAAGAACCACTAGGTGGGCGACTCTGAGGTGGAGAGATGCCCTGCCTATCAACCCCCTCCACCCCACTACGATGTAGCCATGGCCCGTAGTCCTATTACTACACGTAAAAACCTAAACGCGTAGAACATCCCTTTTTTACACTTGTTAGGGGAAAGGCAATCACTAGCTTCCTCTCGAATACTGCACAAAACCTAGTATCGCCTAGCCACCGCAACCTCAGCTACCCTCGATGAACCTCAGATCATACGGGCATTACTAACCGGGGACTCCAAATAGGGGTTATGTATGTTTCTTTATCAACAAGCGCTAGGCCAGGATATCCCGCAAACTCCATGGGCCCGTCTCGCCAGCGCTGCTGCTGCTCGAATCGGTGGAACTCCAGTTCTCGGGGTTCTTTCGGTCCGGCTGGCCGGCGGCGGAGGACTCCTTCTTGAAACCCTTCTTCCTCCTCTTCTTCTTCTTGGTTTTCCTGACTACCTTCTTTCCACCTGACGAGGAAGACTCGACACCACCGCTACTTCCCCGGGACTTCTTCTCCTTGTCGGCTTCGTACTGTATCCTTACTGTAGTCAGCAGCGATCTCTCGCGAGCTAGCTTAGAGCCGGCTAATATGTACTTGCCGGTGTAATCTAGCTCTGTGAGGGCGAAGGAGATGATAAGGTAGTTGAAAGAGACTAGATACTCACGCCCGACTCCCCCCCTTTCTTCGAATCCTCTTTCTTAGACCTATTAGAGGACCCTGTCTCCGCCTCTGACATAACTCGTGTCTTCCTGTGGCATCGGCCGCTTGGGCCCCGGTCCGCTTTATGAACTAGCAATGTTTCCAGGAAAGAATATATGCGCAAGTGCGTGTTTCTGTCGGTTTCCCGTAACGTTCGAGGATATGCACAGGGTCGTATATCACGTGCAAGGAATACGAGGTAGTAGTGCATGCCACATCGAACTTCGTCAGAGTGGATGGCTTTCGATGTATAGTTCAATCGAAGGAAAAGGGGGTGGGGGATGGTTAACTCCCAAAAAGCAGGCTGGTATTTATATTTTCTTCTCTACGGACTATTAGCTATTGGTCATGGGATCTCGTAGCAATGATCCGTCAGACGAGTGACAATGAAGTTCGCATACGTAACGTGGGGTGGCACAGCTGGGCTGTCCTACGCGACTGACTCGCAGTCACCTGCCTATCTGTGAGATACAGCTTACCACGCAACACGACATGTCCGATCACCGAACAGCAGAGCGCTATGAGTCTCCCCGTGAAAAGCTGGATATACATTTCGTCCGTTACTACAGGATGAGGGATGGAGGATGAGTGTAGACACGAAATATTAACAGAACGGGTTAAGTATCTGTCCTATTTTATTTACCCGAACAATAGTTTGGGAGAATCGACATGACAAAAAGAAATAAGTCTATCGGCACATGAGAAATGAAATATACCCTTTTTTTCACCACCAATATATACCCAATAACGATCATAACACGTTCCATCATAACTCATAAACCGACCACCCAAAGCCGAGCGCTAGCTTAGCTAGTCCCTAATGTGCGGCGAAGGCACTACCCGCTTCTCGGCGCAAATCCATAGGAGCTCGCTCTGTTGATCGAGCCCCCCAGCCCAGATCGTGAAGCGACCAAACTGAAAAAATCAGACCTTTTTGCGGCCCTTGCGAGTCTTCCTGAGGCCATCGAGACCATCCTTCACAAAATCGCCGGCGTCACGGACGGCATCCTCACCACGCTCCGTAAGGCGGTGCTTCTCGGCCTCATCACGGACATCGTCGACAATATCGTCGCTGCCGAGGCTGGTGCCGCAGATCCAGTCGAGGAGGCCAGAGGGCCCGTAGTTCCCGCGGCCGCCAGAGGCGTAGTGCCTGGCGGTTCGGCGCGCGATGCCCGCCATCAGGATGCCCGGGACGGCGGCGTAGCCGGAGGTCGAGAGGGTCTCCTCGACGGTCGTCAGCGCCGTGAACAGGAACCACGTCAGCAGGTGCGGGCGCACCGCCACGGCGGCCGGCAGGTACCCTGGCACGAGCCGCGCCACGAGCAGCGGCAGCGGGTGATCCGCGTAGGTCACGAGCGCGTACGGTGCCCCGCCACGCCGGGCGTGGGCGTAGCGGGCATGCAGGCGGGCTAGGGGACCGGAGCCGTGCAGCAGGTAGCGGTGGACGGCGTAGGAGAGGACCTCGCGGGCGGCGTAGAGGGAGAGCAGGTGGCGGACGATCTGCCAGGGCAGGGGGAGGGTGGTAGAGGCGCGAAAGGGGGGTTGTGGGGATCCGGGGCGGCGGTGGCCGGCGGCGCGGGCGAGGGCGGGGGGTAGAGCGGCGAGAGCGGCGGAGAGGGCGGCCTGGGCGGCGGCGAGGAGGACGAGGTTGAAGAGAGCGAGGGCGACGCGGCGGGCGAGCACGGCGGGCTCCCTCCGCGGCGACGGCGGTAGCGATGCCCGCCCGTAGAGCTTCAGGCCCGCCGCGACGCTCGGCAGCAGGGTGTCAAAGGCCAGGAAGGCCAGCGACGGCGCCAGCCACAGCGCCAGGCGCACCGCCAGGGTCCCCGCCACCTCGATCCGCAGCGCGCCGTGCGAGAGCACCAGCGTCGACCACGTCAGGTAGAAGAATAGCAGGTTCAGCGACGTCGACCACGACGTCATCAGCGGCGCCCCGAAGTAGGATATTATGGGTAGCGAGAGGATCACGTCCATTTCTTCTGCCTTTTCTTCCTCTTTTTTTGACTTAGATTGATGGACGGACGGGTAACCGAGCAAGGTGGTAATAATGTATATATCGGAAACAAGACGTATGTCAGCCGCTTTATGGGCTGAGACAAAAAGCTCAACTATTATTGATTTGGTGATATCTGTCGTCTTACGATCGCTTGATACCCAATATCCAACCAAAATGTGATATACAGAACTGGCGATGACAGAAAGAATATAGTAGAGTAATAATCACGAATTATACTTCGTATATGTGATCACATTAGGCAAGTTGGCTGTAGTTATTATCGGTAGTTATACAGAACATTTGAAAATAGGATCAAGTTTTTTGCCTCGTGGCCTCCCTAATCCTTGTCGTGTCAAGCCAGCGCATCATCATGGCCTGGCGATGGATGCGTTTGCCTTGGGCTCGCATATTATACTAAACTGGAAGTGTATTTTTTCTGGAAGTACGTGCTGTGGTGTTGTCGTAGCTATATGACGTAATGATAATAATGGTGGCCATCCCTTTTCGTTAACCTAGCCAGCCAGGAGCAGGCCAGCCAGCCTTTAAGCCTTTAAGGTTTCGCGATAAGGTTCTATATACGATAAGGTATGCGCGATAAGAGCTGATGAAGATATAGGTACTTTGAAAGGAAGCTACCAAGGGCCCTGTCGGCCACGTCAGGATCCCCCGTTCCGTGTCGTTTCGATGTGGGGCACGAATCTCCGAATCACCTGGGGTCAAGTTCGCCGGGCAGGGCAGGGTAGGCAGGCGGGCAGCACCACCAGCACCACCAGCACCGCACCATTTCTTTGACAGGTTTGACAGGTAGGTAACTTTCGTATATTGGTGGCGTAACGTTCAGCAGCTTTTCGAATCTCTATGTGGTAATTATAAGTGAGCGGGATATTTTCGAGGATATCCCTGACACCTATATAGAGTATATATACCTACTTGGGTGGCATATACATAAGAGACGCCAGCGCGCCCGTCTTTCAGCTGCAAAGATTTACACACCGGGCCTCCGCGTCCCGTGCCGTGCGTCTTTCCTTTAACGTGGTTCATTTTACCTGCGCATTTCCGCCAATGTCCGAGACAACTAACTTCCCGGTTTATCTATCGATAATAGAAAATCACCAAACTAGTTAGCTCGCACGTGGTTGACGGGGTTCAGCTGTCCGTCACTTCTAGTCAGGAGATGGGGACCCGGACACGCGCCCCTGCTACTTTACCCCCTTGTCTGTCTGTCATATTCGCATTACTGCATTGTCTTGGTCGGCTGGTTGGGCAGCAATTTTCTTTGGCGGCAGTCTATCGTGTCAGACTTGGCCTTCTCCATATAAGTTTTCTTAGTCACTACTTACATATCTGTAAGGTGGTCTCTACTCCGTGAACCACGTCCATAGTAGCAGTATGTCTCCCTTTTACTTCACCAGATCATGCCCGTAACAAGCAGAGACAAACAACGGTCTTAAGTTTCGGGCCTCAGCTATTGGCGGGGAGTGAGAGGACAAGGGGCTTGGGGGTTGGGAGCGGGACTGACTGAGGGACTCGGGATAAAGGAGAACACAAATGGGTTTCCGCTAGATTCAGGGGCCCGGTTTTCTAGAACAAGGCCCCGTCCCGTCCTCGCCCCGTCATGGCCCTCAGCCTCGCGACCCAATCGATTGGTAATATCGAGAGAACTGTCTTATATCACCGCCTGGTATAGTGTTGTCATAGGTTGCCATGGTGTCCCGTGCCGATACGATCCCTATCCCGTGTTGACGATCATATAAAAGACGCCAACTCCGTAAATAAGATAAGAAGTGACTGTGTGACGTTGAGAGCTTTGACAGACCTATTCGCCCACAACTTCTTCCCTATTTAGGGTAGTTATCGATAATTACTTTTTTCGTAGTGCTTATATCACGTAGATGCAGCTCGTATCCTTTATAATGATCGTTCCGTACGTTGTATTTTATACACACATCTATCTATTGCTTCAAATATCACCTTCAATGTGATTCCCGATTCCACTTGCTCATTGGTCAATACCAGGGTTTTCACATGTAAAACCCCTGAACCCGGAATTCTGTACGTACCTATGTAAGTGTATGTAGTGGGATGACTGAGAACGAGAGAACGTTGCATCACAGTACAAATCATCCAATTCCCGCATTAGTATAGAAGTAGGGTCAAAGCGCCCAGGTTTTCCACAAGTCAGGTGGTTTACCGACTTTACCTCTGTACTTAGGTATTGTAGAGGAACTCCAGCTTGAGACCTGCAGATGGAACATCTCAAGTTGGTTGGAGCTTATTATGTACTACGTAACTACATTCTGACTCTGGGGACATCTTGCTTACTACCTGACGTAGGCATGTCTTGATCTTGTGTAAAACGAATTTATCCTTAAGGTTTATCTCTGCCACTCTTAGGCTACGAAACGGCTTTACCATGCTGCTAACCCCTTACCTTAACAAGTACGTGCCCGGGTATAAACCGATAATACAAGGATTGGACAAAAAGCTTCAAGCTAACGTATGCTCTACCGACCCACTATACCAAGCTTGGTGAGGAGTATTCCCGATTCGAACAGAAGAAGCCAGGTTTAAGCGCTTTAATCTTAGGGCGTCGTAGCCATTACCCGGATAATGATGATGATGACTGCCCAGGTGAAGAAAATTTGAGAATCCGAAAACCAGGGAGAGTACCCAGGTGATCGAGGAGGGCACGACTTATAAAAAAAGAAAATAAAAAGGCATGTCTCCGGGTCGGGTTGGGTGCAAGGTTGGTACTTAGGTACTTAGTAAGGTGGTACAGAACATGCAGGCCCCTAGGTCCCATATTTCCAGGAACCTGCAGGCTGCAGGCAGTTGCAGCTGGTCCATGGGGTCTTTGTTAGGTAACCTCTTCTACCTCTAACTAACTGCACTCTGACATTCCCGTACTCCCTTCCCTAAAAGCCCCTCCAGTTTTGAGGGCTGTCACTTCTAGAATCGGTCTTTGCCCCGTCCCTGCCAACTCTCCTTTTATTCCCCACAACCCTGCATTATCTATAGGTCAATATGCACTAAACCTACCTGGGTAGATAGTACGTGCATATACTACTAATGGAGGGCTCCATATATAGTGGACGGCAGTTTACCTACTCCTACTTAACGAACTTGAAGTATCCATTTTACGTACCCGCCCGTCTCCTGAACAACGAGGAGAAAGAACGAAGAAAAAATAAGGGACGAAAGGGATAGAAGTGGCGGCGACGGGAGAGGCGTATAAGAAAGCAGAGAAGCAAAAAAAAAAGTTGGAAAATAAAAATAAATAAATACATCAAACTCATATCGAATCATAGCATGTCCATAGCATATCATCCAATGATCTGAAAACAGATGAGACATGGGAAAGTGAAACATTAAGAAAGAGGCGTCTCGTCGCATCGAGAGACAAGCAGGGTAATCTACTCACTACGCTCACTACTCTTACTACTGCCTCGGTACCTGTCTAGCTACCCGTCTTAGGTAGCTTCTCGTATTCCTGAGGTGGTATCGGTACATCGCATTACATCTTTAATAGGTAGTATTCCGTACACTATTCGCAATTAGCAAGCCATTGTATGTAGACATTAATTGGCTGTTCATTATTACAAGTGGTGCAGGTGTTAATTAATCTCTCTCTCTAGGCCTGCTTTAAGGTTATTTGCTTTTTTGCTTTCCGACTCTGGATTGGCTTTGGCTTGTTTTCAGTGCATTCATTGCATCTTTCCTTCCTTCATGGCTTATGGTAGCTACTTAGATAGGTAACCGGGCGACCTGGACTCTGCAGCAGTTGCAACCCGACTTTTTCCCCGGTCATTCGGTCGTCTCGGCCTGCACCTGCAGCAACGAACTTCCAGGTTGAGATCTTTTTTCCCCCCCTAAATACCTCCTACTTTAGTTACTCACTTCACGCATCTTACATACCTACCTACCTAAGCACTTTGTGGTCACCCACTTTCCCAATTCCCACTTCTTCCTGCATATGTATATGCGGGCGCGCAGCAGCGGATCGTGCAGGAGAATCCGCGCAAGGTTGGATTATTGGATTACCTAGGTATTGACCTAGGTATTGGTTCATTGAATTATTGAATTGTTGAATTATTGGACGGTGTGATACTACCTCACTATCCTCATCAGCTCCTCCTCGATCCATTAATCCGTCTATCCCCGTCTATCCCCTTCCTTCTTTGGCGCCTCCCCTGGCACCCCCTCCCCAAACTCCCTATTTCGCTCTAGGTTTCGTTTCATTCTAAGGTACGTTGCGTTGCGCTGCGCTGCTTTTCCCGCTGCTACTGCTGCTGCTGCTGCCGCCACTCTACTGCTGCGGCTGCTACTGCGGCTGCTGCGTCGTCTCTGTCCTCCGTCGTCCCGCCATTGTCCCGGTATTTGTCCCGCATGATCCCGCCAGTTATGGATGCCACTTCCGACGGCGTTCCCCCTGTTCCACGTCAGAGTCGTCATGAATCACAATCACGGCGGAGAGGCGTCAATCCTTCTCTACATCTCCGCATCGATCGCAACGAAGAAGCTGGGAGGGTTAATATCCCACCTGCCTCTCCTGAGATCATCTCCTCCTTGATTACTAGTTTGGACGTCATCTCAAAACGCGCATCCAATCATTTCGAAAACCAAAGTCTTTCTGTTCCTAGCCCTTCTTCTGCCAGTTCACCCAGGAACGGGAGCTTCGGCATAGAATACGGAGGCTTTTCCCAACCTCCCCTCGATAGGTTACAGGAGGAAGACATTGACCTCAATGAACTCGCTGCCAGCCCTCCTACCATTCGAACCGCGAAGCCTCCCTCCGGCTTCTCCGCTCTGACCGCCCCGAAAACCCCCAGGTCGCCTCGTGAACCCGGAAGTAGCCTGAAATCCCTTTTGCGCTCCTCCCGTCCCTCCTCCCGGAGCTCTGCCTCGTCCTCTCGCGATGACGCCCACAGCATTGGGAATTTGTCAATCGAACGTGGTCTGGCCCCAGCCCCCGAATTGCGCAGGCGACGGTCAAGCGATAGCTGGGGAAAGAAACAAGCCAGGAGTCAAATGGGGTTGATGTATATGAGCTCCAAGGAACGACTACGTGCCACCGACGCCGAGAAGAAACGCCATAGTAGCGGTGGGATCGCTGGCGCCCCATCATCCAGGACTAATTCACTACTTGTTGAGACACCTATCAACGAAGAGGAGCCCCAGACGAAGGGCAACGCATCCATCATGAGTCCGTCGAGTGATCCCGGCAGTAACCTCCAGCATGGCGGTATACCTGCTCGAGATTCCTCCCTCCGTAAGACCGGTTCTAATGCAAAGAGGTCCTCCCATCGTTCCTCACGTACGACGAGAGAAAGCGGCATCATTCATGAGAATGAAGAACATGGTCGCTCCCGTGAATCAACCACCTCGAAGAGACGTCAGCCGAGCCGTGCGAAGTCGGAAGCCGACACGAGGAAGAGAAGAGAAGACATTCTAACCTCTGAGATGCCCAATTTCTCCAAGCCGAACCGCGGCGGTAGAATGTCTCGCTACGACAGCCATCTTACCAAAGAAAATGCCGTGACTCCGATCGATCCTGATGAAGACGGCGCTCCATTCCCTTCAGTGTATTCGAGTAGGAGGCGGAGCGCCCATAGTGCGGATCGTGCGAAGACTGGCCGCACGACACCCGACCCCGGTGATCCCATTAGACTCAAGCGAAGTAGTTCGAGGCTCAAGCGTCTATCCAACGGTGTCTTGAGTCCCGACCCCGCTGCGGATAGGAAGAAGAATTCGGCCACGCCCGAACCTACAGTAGGCTATGAACGCCCCATGAGCGCCGATTCAGTTGACGATGCCGTCGAGTCGTATCTGTGCTCTCCTAGGCTATCGCAAAAGATCCGGCATCCCCAAACAGGTAGAGTAATATCATTTTCGGAAGTTGGCGATTCCGAAGGGTCGGCCGTCTTCTGCTGTGTCGGCATGGGATTGACCAGATACATTACTGCCTTCTACGACGAGCTAGCATTAACGCTCAAGCTGCGGCTCATCACACCCGACAGACCTGGTGTTGGTGACAGCGAGCCCTATGCAGATGGCACTGCCACGCCTCTCAGCTGGCCTGGTAAGTATACCCGATACGCCCAGCAATCAATTGTTGTGACGACTGCTAATGACTCGTAGACGACGTTTATGCCATCTGCCAAGCTCTGAAGATTACGAAGTTCTCGCTCATGGCACATTCCGCCGGCGCGATCTACGCTCTGGCAACAGCGCTGCGGATGCCCCAGCATATCCGTGGCCGTATACACCTCCTGGCCCCGTGGATCCCTCCGTCCCAGATGAATACCTTTGGTGCATCGACGTCTCCGCCTACGAACGCCATTCCCACCTCCCAACGAATCCTCAGGGCATTGCCTACCCCGTTTCTCAAGGCCGCCAACAGTTCGTTCATGACGGCTACCAGCAGCTCCCTAACGAGCTCACTACCCAAAGACAAATCACGTCGGGGAAAGCGAAAGGCGGCAGCTAACAACGGCCGCGATGCCCCCGCAGCTAACAAGCGGGATATTACTCCAGGGATGGACAAAGAAAATATACCGCTAGACACACGCGACAAGACTCAAAAGGCGTTCCCGCCCGATGGTATGGAATCTCTCCGCGTCAACCTCGACAGCAGTATCGATCCGTTAGACCCCAAGCAGGCGGCCATTGTAGCGGCAGCCACCGACGCCATAGCGGATAAGGAGCGGCAAATGACTTATGATACGCGTCTCACGCACGCCATCTGGGAGCTGGCGACGACGGGCGCCAATCCCGCCGTCGATCTACTGGTGTGTCTGGAGCGGCGCCACACCATCGGGTTCCGCTACGTCGACATCACGCGCCCCGTGATCATCCACCACGGCACACGCGACACGCGCGTCCCCGTCGACAACGCGCGCTGGCTTGGCAAGACGATGCGGCGGTGCGAGGTCAGGGTCCTCGAGGGCGAGGGCCACGGGCTCATGGCCAGCGCCAGCGTCATGGGTGGCGTTCTTATGGAAATCGCCAAGGAGTGGGACGACTGGAACAGGGTTACCAAGGGGAACCGCAGCGGCGGCGAGACCGAGCGAGAAAGGGAAAGAGGGAGGGCGAGCATGAGGTCGGGTCGGTGATGGAGGAGCGACGACATGAACGACGACCCGATGCAACGTTGCCAGTTTGACGACTCGACGAAGGCGGGTTGATTGTAGCGGCTTCTTTCGACGAAATTCTGTCCTTTCTATCGTTCTGGATGAAAAACCACTTGCCTAAAGTACTGGATTCACCTTTCTGCATTGCTTTTTGAATACCCCTTCGCTCGACTTACATACTAGAAATAATCAATGGGTCCGCCGAACCGCCACCATCCAAATAATAACTCGAAATACAATACCCCGACGAGCAACGCGATATGAGCGGCACCGGGGGAGTGTGCCCCTTTTCCTTCACGAGTATACCGAACACACCATAACATATATACACACGTCAGAGGGGAATCACTGGATGGGTGGGGAAGGAGCGTATCCATGGCGGCAAAGAGCCAGCAAGCGTTGTTTTTATTTTCGTTTAGGATTTTCTGTGCTTGCCTAGTTGGCTGGGTTGGGTGGTCTTGGTTTCTTAATCATTAATGACGGGATAGAAGGATATGAATGAGACAGTAGACAGCGAGGGCGGTGGGGACTAGGCAGGCAGAGATGGCAGGGGAGGAAGAAGACGAAGTGAGGATATGAGACGAAGAAAGCAACGGGGGAAGGCTTTGGGTAGTGGCAAGGGGGGGGGGGGGGTGTAGTGCAGGAATGAGCAAGAAAGTAGTCGACCGCGTTATGGATGGATATGATAGAGAAGACAGGGAGAGGAAGAGGAAACAGAAACTCTGGACAACAGGACTCCCCCGACTTGGATTGGGAGGCAAAAGAAAGAAAAAGGGATGAAACCAAAAGGGGGGACCAGGTGGGAGAAAACAATGAATGGCAGCCCCCTCCCGCGCAGCCCCCACCATCCACCAATCGACCGACCGACTGGACCGACTGCGAACATAACTGGTTGTTGCCGTCTCCGATGGCAGCCTGCCAGGATCTGTCTTTTTTCTTTTCTTTTCTTCTCGTTCTTTTGGCTGCTATATTATTTTTCTATTATTGTCGTCGTATATACCCATCCCATCCATCCGTCGAATACAATTTACGCATTATTTTCTCTGCTTTTGTTTAAGAAAAAATAACTTGCTTCAAAATTTTGACGTGCCGTCTCGTATATATATTAGTAGAGGTTGGGTGACTATCACTTGCTACTGTAGGTTTACAGCGCTGGCATGTGATGATATGATTGTACGGACGGGTATGTATCGATTTTTCAAGTACTCGACCGACCGACGTACGTTCTAAGCAGGCAGATCACTCAGCCAGTCAGTCAATCGGCCTAGATGATGCAGCTCGATGCTCTCAATCCAGTTGTTGCCGGTTTTGCCGGGTGCTGTACTGTGCTGTACTGTGCTGTGCTTGGCTTTGGCTTGTTAAACCTAGAGATGCTTAGCGATTACAGGAATACATCTCTACCTACCTACGTCCCACCTTCTAAGCGGGAAATGGTGATGATGGTGCCCAGCTCCCATTTGGATGACTGGCAACGAATGTCAAAATTTCACCGGTAGAATGGCTTTTTCCTGATATGAAGTAGAATTGCACAGCCAGTTTGGCTAGCTAGTTAGTTGTTTTGCTGGCCATCATCGCTTGGAGCTCTTTATATCCATCCCCACTTTCTATACAAACCGGGACCAAAAGCAAAGCCAACAACCCCCCTTCCGTTGAGTAACCTCTTCCCCCCCCCCTCCCCTCCAAAACGCCTGTTCCTGTATATATATGTATGTCCGTATCCGTGTGATTCTGGTGTGTGCGACTTTTGTGCGCATATGCATATAAGTGCCCAAGTATGCATGATCTCCCATAGTTGGCGGTGCCGTAAACCCACCACCACCACCACCCCCAGAGGGCAACCCCATCCACTGATTTAAGTAGGTGGTCTAGTCCGCGGCCGCCCACTCGTGCTCCTTCCTGTACCACCGGATGGTGTCGAGGCCGGTATTAATGCGCATGCCGAGGCGGGCGTCGAGGATGAAGCCCTCCCACTTGGACACGGTCTCCAGCCAGGTCTGGCACTCGTCGAGTTTCGTACGACGCCACGCTTCCTCGTCCCGGCCCTTGTCCTTGGCAGCATTGCCGTTCGGGTTTTCTCCTCCTTCTTCGCCACCTTCCTCTTTCTTCTCCACCGCCTCGGGAGAAGGGACGCCCGAGGCCGGCGCGTTGCCTTCCAGGTGCAGCTCCGGGCTCTGCACGTCCGTCCACGCCAGCACCGCCATCTCGTAGTGGGCGGCTGCGGGGGGATAGTCGTCGCGGTTGGCGCCCTTGAACACGGCTCTGCGATAGGTGGGTGGGGTTAGTGATTAGGCCCATGCATGGAAGGTTACCTATCCGACCAGGCAAGAACCTCATAATAAGAATAAAAATAAAGAAGTTGTGTCAACACGTACCTGTCCATGTCGAGGACGCTCTGCAGCTTAGCGCGGGCTTCGGGAAAGCGGCCGAGGTTTCGGAGGACGGCGGCGGCGCAGACGTCGCGGACCGCGCGCTCGTCGGGCTCGTCCATGATGGCGCGGCGGGCGGGGCCTCCGGCGGGCGCGGTGAGGCGGTCCCAGTCGAGGCGGGCGAGGGCGGTCTCGAGGTCAGCGGGGTTCATCTTGCGAGTGCCGTTCCAGAGGTAGGTCATCTCGAGGGCGGGGCAGATGCCGGCGGCGTCGGCGAGGTCGATGCCGAGCGTTCGCGCCCGGTCCTCCCACCGCTGCAGCTTCCGCGACACGAACTGCTCGAACGGCATCGGCCGCGCCATGAACTTCTTCTTGCCCACCACCGACGGCGCTTTGCGGAACAGCTCCTCCGCCCGCTTCTTGTGGTTCCGGATCGCGCTCTCGTCCCTTTCCATGCCCGCCTCCGCCGCCTTGCCCCCCTGCGCATTCCCGGGCCGGCCGTGGAGCGCGTCGCGGTAGTTCTCGAGCTCCGCGCAGCCCGCGAGGTAGTAGTAAAGGGCGTGGCTCCAGTCGTTGAGCTCGACGCAGCGGAGGAAGGAGTCGCGCATCTCGTCGTAGTCCTGGACGTACATGGCGTCGAGAGAGAGCTCGAAGCTGTTGAGGGCGGTGACCTGGCGCATCTTGGAGGCGGCGTTGGTACGGAGCACGGCTATGGCGCCGTGCAGGTCGCGGCCATTGCCGAGGGCGCGCGCCTCCTCGAGCCGCCAGAGCCCGCTGCCCGGGAACAGGTCGCGCATCTTGACCAGCAGCGCCGCGCACCGCTCTCGCGGGTACCCCACGATGGCGCCGCGCTCGATGTCCTCGTCGTTGGGCAGGATGTCCGAGAACCCCAGCAGGCCGTTGTAGTAGGCGAACAGCATCAGACCTGCCACGCCCCCGTTGATGTTGTCGTACTGCGTGCTCCGCCAGAGCATGTGCACACCTCGCTCCCGGTCCCCGCGGAACCCAATGATGGACAGCAGCCGCGAGAAGGCCGGCGGCACCATGGAGATGATGAGCAGCAGGACGCCGAAGCACATGTTCGTGCCGCTATGCACGAATATGTCGATCGGGTGGGTGAAGATGTCCGAGTCCGAGCCCGCGCTGCTGAAGGCGCCCTGCGGCGAGGCGGAAGATGCCTTCTTGGCGTCTCCGTTCATTGACAGACGGGCGGCTTTTCGCACTAGATCCACATCGTTACTCATGTGCCCCTCATACGTCAGCGGGGTTTTTGTCCCCGGCTGCCGTGTCTCGTCGGCATCGACGAATTCCAGATCAGTATCTTCGTCCTCGGCCGGCGACTCGGCGGCTTTCTTCTCGGACAAGGAAGACGAGGAGGAAGACGAAGGGCCGGCGGGGCCTGCATTCTCCTTCGACCCGTCGACCCGCAAGCCGCGGGACTTTAAATACCTATCCTCCTCCTGCATGAGGCCATCGAGGGTAAGAAAGGCTTTGCGTAGCTTGTAGAAGCCCTTGATGCCTTCCGTCAGGCTCTCGTGCAGCACGGCAACAACGGCGGACATGAGCTGGGCCTCAGCGTGGATGAGGGCGAACTCGCTACCGGGAGGGTAGATGCGGCCGGGCGGGGGAGCGGAACCACCGGCTTCCTTTTGCGCCTTCTTCATATCATCCCAGGCCCTGGTCTCGCACTGGTAGAGGCGCTCACTCGCCTCGACCATGATGGACTTCTCGAAGCCTAGGACGCTCCTCATGAAGGTGCACAGGCTCTGGCCGAGGAGATGGAAGGTGGAGTCGCCCTTCCGCAGCTTCTCCTCGGCGGCGTCTATATCGTCGTTCATGATCAGGGACGCGCTGGCCATGGCATCCTCCATCATGGCGATCTCCTTGGCGACGATGTCCACCTGGGCCACACCCGGGCTGGGGCTTGCGCTCAGTTTAGGGGCGGCGGCCCGGAACCAGCCCCCTAGCCGGCTCATATTGTGCAAGTGGGAAGTAGAAGTAAGACAGGATTGGCTATCCAAGAAAAGAAAAAGTGGTGGGATGACTTAAGGAGAGGAAAAGGGAATGAAGCCAACGAGAGTAAGTAAGAAGAGCTTTTCAACTAATTACCCAGGTAAGTAGGGGAAGAAGTCAGCCTCGTTCAAGGTTGCATCTCTTCCGGCCGGGCTGGTAACACCGAGTGGTGGCTATTTTAGTTTGTTCTCTCTCTCTCCAGGCTTAGCCAGGGCTCTCTCGCTGTGGGGGAGGAGGGGGATGGTAGGGCGGTTGGAAGGTTGGACGGTACTCTGAGCCTTCCGTGCCTTCGTACCTATTTAGTACTTAAGTAGAAGATAATCCCCCAGGCCTCACTTTTAAGCTGAATGCAAGCCAATTTATGTGCTTGTGCCCAGGTAACGCAATAAGCACTTGGATCCGGTCTTGTAGTGTGTGGATAATTTATTTGCAAAGCCACCGGGGGGCTATGGAAGGATTTCTAAGGGTGCCACGGCCCACGGGTGCCTCCTCTTCGGTTACAAGCCCAATCAACTTGTGAGACGGACAAGAAGTTACCTGGGTGCCTAGAGTAAATAGTTAATAAGCAGTAAGCAGTTGACCAAGATGGAAGATAACTAGGTATATGTAATGTCATCTATGAATACTTCTAAATGGTAGTAAGTGTAGGCCAGGACGTGCCCCTATGTGCACCTTTGAACCTGCTACATAATTGCTAGAGCACAATGTACAGCACAAACATACAGAAAAATGGAGAACCCGACATAAAAACACAAAAGGCACCGTACTTTATTATGGATAATACTTGGGGCCTAATACTTGTGAACAAAGCTGGCGGCTGAGATAAGATCAAGTACCACACAACTCCACAAGCAGGACAAACAGCCTTGGAGCGGTTTGGGACCTTGAAAAATGACTCGATGACGTCTAGTAAACACCCCCCTTAGCTTGAAAACTTCTTTGGACACCCTTAAACAGTACGAAGTCCGTACGAAGTACGAAATACGAACAGTGTCCTACCTAGTGTTGGTACATTTGTAATCTAGATGGGTAGGAGCCATGTAAGGGGATTTCGGAAGTCGGGGATAAAGTTCCCGCCGAGCTGTATTAGGCTTCCGAAGCGGGCCCCGGGCAGATTTAACAAAAGGTTACGGCTCCAATCTTTGAGTGCCGTGCAGGGCCGGCCACCTGTAGTAACCACTAGACCATCTCATCTGTAACGCGTCTGTAACGAGGGTCTGGCGACTGCGAGTCTACATGTCTCATAATTGCGTTGCAAATCGGGGTCCATAGGCACACCCGTAGATGAGTATCAATGATATGCATTTCAAATGCTTACGTAAACCACATGGCCGCCGGGTTTTATAGGTCTAAGCCGATCCGAACCTCAGATACGCAGATACGGAGACTTAGACCAAGCAGACGCCAGTTAAAAGAAAAAACTACCAGGACCTCTGGTGATTATCTACGGTCCACAATAGATCGCTTTGCCACTTGATGATTCAAGCATCACTTGTGTCCGATTTCCACCTAACCCATCGCGATGAGACCCTTTGAAGCTGATCACCGACTCCAGCACAGTCGAGCGAGGCCGGCACTGTTCTACTACTCGGCGGAGGGGAAAGGGTAGTTTTCGAATCATCTGCCGCAGCGTGACGCCGATTACGACGCCCGCCTCGGGTCTGTCAATTAGCGCCGCGCTGCGGGACTGTGGGATCAAGCAGACGAAGAGCTGCAGGACCAAGTCTTTGCTCGGGACGAGGAACGAGAGAGGATGCGCGGCGGTGTGAGTCCTTGAGGAAGGAGTTGGAAAGCTACTTTGATGACCTAGCCCCGCTCCCTCAGCTATTGCCTAAGACAGGTAACTCGTGGCCTACGTCGAAACCCAACAACACTCAAAATGTAGATATGCAGCCATTCTTCGTAGCCTGTGCCGACGGCCTGATCGACAAGGACAAGCGATGGGCGAGAATTCCCGCGGCAGACCGGGCTGCAAGACGGGCTGGCATACGCCGCCAAAAACAACCGGGCCGATATTGTGCGCTGCCTCTTGGAGAAGGAAGGCGCTTTGCTTGATTTCTCCGTGGTGGAGGGAGCATGTTCAGCCCGCTCGCTGCCCTTGTTCGAGATATGTTTACAAAACGGGAATCATCCGAACCAGTAGGTCCCTAGTGAGAATGGCTGTTTCGGCGTTGCTTTAAACCATTGCCTAGATGATGAGGTTATTTACGCGGTTTATTCTAGAATATGGGGCCGACCCGGACTGTACTTCTCCGCCACCACAAAAAACAGCCGAATTCCGAGGGTGCATAGCGCCCGCTCATGGAGATGCTGTTGCATTACGGCGCCGATGTCGAGGCTGTGACGTACTATGGCGGAAACGCCATCATGTTCGCACCGCGTTCAAGGTGTGGGGTGTCGTAGAGTTCCTGCCGCGACACGGGGCTGACCTGACTCGCAAGAACTCTCACAGGGGCAGCGACTCCTTCGTAGTCGCGGCCAAGGGTGCTGGGATCCCATGGGAGCCATCGGTAGCCCTCGATGACTTCCTTGCTTGGCTCAATGGTCCGACTGCAACTTCCTCCGCGGACAATGCCCAACCGCTGATCACCAGTGAGGCCAGGAAGAGCCCGCTGGCCAATGTAATGCTGGAGCTAAAGGGTATCAAAAGCGGCGTAGAGGAAACTGGCTCAATGCCATGACTTGCAGGCGAATCCTAGCTTATGGAAGAAGACAAAATGTGTATGATATCCTTAGAAATGGAGAGATGTGCCCTAAGTGTTCAAATTATAGAGAATAAAATGGCTAACAGTATGTGGACTAGTGAGCGGCTTGACCCCTGCTGGTAACCCACTAACTATCACTAAATTGTGGAACACGGTAACCACCACTAACCCCGGAGTTAAGGTATGTACTCCGTCTATAAGGTACATGCAGTTAAGCCAATATAGACACTAAATCGAGGTCTACATTTGAAATATCGGTACCCAGCAACTACAGGAATGTTAACAAAGGATGGCCAATCAATTGACAGCAATCGATAACACTTCCACCTGGGGCATGGAAAGCCAGGGAGCTACCCAACCACTAAACGACCGCTAGCCAAGTCGCTGCTCTCCCAGCCCTGGAGCCGCATCAGCCTGACAAAGCTCTGGGTGCCTATCACTCCATCACCTAGGTAATCTCTATAAGCTCTATCCACGTCAATAGGTACATCCTACCTATCTACTTACCTTGATACAACAACCATTTACAGACAACAATCACCACCACCCCCAACAACAACCCTGAGGACCTCATTACACCGCACATCCAAGAGGGTAGAGCAAAGGATATATCAGATCAAACGATCAAGTTATTATCCCCCCATCGTTACCGACCACCAAGCAGACCAAAAAACAATGGCGTCCTCCGACCCCAAGCCTGGCGACAAGGCGGCCTCGACCAAGCCCACCGAGGAGAAGGCCCAGCAACAGCAGCAGAATTCCGCGGGTTCTCTAGAGGAGGACGACGAGTTCGAGGATTTCCCCGTCGAAGGTGCGTTGTTCGTGCTTTTATCCTCCCTTTCCCCCCCTTTTTTTTCTCCGGGCTTCCCCCGCCGGGCGGCATGAAAAGAAAGTTCGATCGAACACACCTTGCTTACCCACCACCATTGAAACAGACTGGCCCGAGGAGGAGACCGAGGCGGCCGCCGGCGACGGCGCGACGCAGCACCTGTGGGAGGAGAGCTGGGACGACGACGACACGAGCGACGACTTCTCCGCGCAGCTGAGGTGAGTTGAAGCTGACAAAACGACAACAACTACAATGCCACGCCTCCGTTCATCCTCCTTCGTCCCGCCATTCCGCACCCTCTCTACCGTTAACAAGCTGGCGACTACCGTTTATCATCATCATCAATAGACACATACACAAACGCAAGAACATACGCATCTCTAGAAATAGACTCTCCTCTGCTCTACCCAACTTTCCACCGCCCACACACACCCACCCCTCCTGTTCCGTCACAGAATGACTAACGTTCGCGTGTGTACAGGGAGGAGCTGAAGAAAGTCGAGGCCTCGAAGCGGAGGTGAGATATACAGCTCCGCTGAACAAACCAGGGGGGGTGGTGAGGAGAAAGAGAAAGGGGATACCGATCGATTGAGCCGTGATGCCTGCCCATGGCCCCGTTCGTTCTGGTGAAGCGGGAACAGAATCAGAATCGGGAGGGGGAGGGGGAGGGGGCGTCGTATCGATCCCGCTTGAGGGTTGTGTACATGGGGTAGGAAGGGAGGGGGATACATGGAAAAGAGATGGAGATGGATGAAGAGTGGGTTAGGGATTACACGGTGACGATGTCTATCTATGCTTCCTGCCTCTAACCCCGTCTTGAGCCCCCGGATCGGATCCTCGGACACAGATTTCTAGTTCCCGAAGGGCTGCCGTGCAGTGCGGTGTGGGTGCAGCGTGGCAGGGTTCGATGATGTGTGTCCAAGGGTTTGAACGTAAATAAATAAGTTATAAAAAAAACCTATGTCAATTTTCATTCGGTCACGACTTATCCACCCTCCCCCCCCCCCCCC
Organism: Eutypella sp. D-1; assembly: GCA_023313575.1. Classification (NCBI taxonomy): domain Eukaryota; kingdom Fungi; phylum Ascomycota; class Sordariomycetes; order Xylariales; family Diatrypaceae; genus Eutypella; species Eutypella sp. D-1. The sequence goes on along the minus strand of JAJTTP010000005.1, from coordinate 2,642,450 downwards.
ACAATTGTTACTGTGATCCGCCTTGGAACCGGACTGACATATCCACGATGATTTTGAACCAGAACCGCCACAGCGGACATCAACAATATTATATACGTACCGTGGAATAAATGAATGAATGAACGGCATATGATTCGTTCAGCCGGTCTACCTGACAGCCCCCCCCCCCCGTGTGGTTTTCAGGGAGTGAGTGGGATTTCGGGTTGCTCTTTCATCTAAGGAACCCTATCATGCCTATGTCGTCTGCAAAGTTAGGATGGTGATGGGGATGGTATATATTGTCCATCTATGCAGTCTGCTCCTACTGCTATTACCAATTCAGTGGTCAGAGCTGGATAACATGAGTGACTTTATTATGTGTGACAAATGCACTTATATCACGACGTCGTCCCCCTTTTCATCTGCACGCACTGCGTTTCGTTCTTTATTCTTCTTTTATTCTTCGTTTCCTTACTTGCCAGCTTCGCCAGGTAGCTAAGTACATACATAGGTAGACAAGGATAAAAGGGGGGGGCGGGGGTAGTAATATTTCCACCCCCTATTTACCCTCCTTTTCCCAGATCGTGGGTGATACACAATTCATCCCTCTCGGAATCTGACTTCGATTCTTGTAGTAGTAACTTTTCCCTTTCTTTATCTTATTAACCACACATACTCTAGGATCCTTTCATTGATTGGTTTTGTTCTGCCTGTATCAGATGCCTCTCGACCCGTTTCAAGCGGGCCGGACCGGGCCGGGTTTTGCCGGGTCAAGGCGGCATTATAGAGGCCGGGCGGGACTACGACGTGGATAGGCCTCCCTCAACCTATAGCCGCGGCGAGGACTCCGCCCCGGCCCCGGGATCCGCCCCTCATTTTGAGCTGAGGGCGACGACGCCGGGGAGCTCCTTGCCTTCGAGGAGCTCGAGGGAGGCACCACCACCAGTGCTGACGTGCGAGCACTTGTCCTCGGCGCCGTACTTGGCAGCGACGGTGGCGGTGTCACCGCCGCCGATGATTCCGGTCTTGCCGCGGGCGACGGCGGCGACGAAGGCGTCGAGGGTGGCCTTGGTGCCCTCGGCGAACTTGTCGAACTCGAAGACGCCGGCGGGGCCGTTCCAGAGGATCGTCTCGGCGGAATCGATGGCCTCGCGGAACAGCGCCACCGACTTGGGCCCGCAGTCCAGGCCCTGCCAGCCGTCGGGGATGCCGGTCTCGTCGGTCGCCGTGCCGGTGTTGGCGTCCGGGGCGAACTTGTCGGCCGTCACGTAGTCGACGGGGAGGGTGACCTTGACGCCCTTGGCCTTGGCCTTCTCGATCAGCTGGCCCACGGTCTTGGATCCGGCCTCGTCGAAGAGCGAGTTGCCGATGTTGACGCCCTCGAGCGTCTTCTTGAACGTGAACGCCATGCCGCCGCAGATGATCAACGAGTTCACCTTGTCCAGCAGGTTGTCGATCAGCTGGATCTTGTCCGACACCTTGGCCCCGCCGAGGATCGCCAGGAACGGCCGCTTCGGCGACTCGATCGCCTTGGCGAAGTAATCCAGCTCCTTCTTCATCAGGAAGCCCGCCGCCTTCTGCGGCAGGTCTACGCCCACCATGGACGAGTGGGCGCGGTGCGCCGTGCCGAAGGCGTCATCTGATGGAAGGGGGAAAAACGCGTGCGAGTTAGTTACAGTCTCAAACCTGACATGACATGACAATGACGTGACACGTACTGATATAGATATCACCGAGGGCAGTGAGGCCCTTGCGGAACTCGTCGACCTTGGCCTTATCGGCCTTGACCTTCTTGCCGTCGGCGTCCTTGTAGGAGCCCTCCTCCTCGGCGTGGAAGCGGAGGTTCTCGAGCAGGACGACCTGGCCGCCGTCGGCCTTGTTGACGATGGCCTCAACCTCGGGACCGACGGAGTCCGGGGCGAACTCGACGGAGCGGCCGAGCAGCTTCTCGAGCTCAGGCACGACGGGCCGCAGGCTGTACTTGGGGTTCACCTTGCCGTCGGGCCGCCCCAGGTGTGACATCAACACCACCGCCTTGGCTCCGTTCTCGACCGCGTACCGGATCGTCGGTACGGCGCCGGCGATCCGCTGGTTGTTCGTCACCTTCTTGTCGGCATCGAGGGGCACGTTGAAGTCAACCTGGAAGAGCGAGCGAGTCAGTGAGTGGCCAGCCAGTCAGTCAGTCAGTAAGCCCATCTCTGTCTGCCCAGTTAAGTGGGTAGGGCAGGGCAGGGAAACATAGGATACGAGCCACTTGCTGTCAACACATGAGAAGACGTACCCGGATGAGGACCCTTTTGCCCTTGAGGTCGACGTCCGTGATGGAGAGCTTGCTGGAAAGAGACATGTTGACGTGTGGGAGTGCAAGTTTGAATGTGAAATTGTTGTCGTGTTTGTTGTCTGCACGTCTGGTATTCCTAAGACTCTATTTAAAAAAAGAAGAAGCCGTGAGGGATTTTGATTCTCGAGGAAGAAGAGACAATAATAATGATGAGAAGAGCTAAGCCAAACCAAACCAATGGGAGGTGGTGTAGGGTAAAAAAAGATATGGAAAGGATGTAGGTGGTATGATTATGGACGTCAAGGAAGTACTTAGGTAGAGAGAGAGTGTGTGTGGTAAGGTGATGTAGGTAGCTAAGTAGGGGGTTTGCAAAAAGCACGCAGTCAAGTTTCCTCCCCCTCCCCCTCCATCCGTTTACTATACACACGGGCTACAGCCCACCAAGATGGAGGGGCAACTTTGCCCTGAAGCTTGGTGGGGTAGAAACCGGATAGGTCCATGATTCCACAAGTTTAGTAGAGCTCATCTGATTTGGTTAGGGGACCCATCCATGGATAAGACCCCCATTCCCGCAACGCAGTACTGGATAAGTATACTTCTATAAACGATATATGTCCGAATACATCTTGCATACATGCATAATACATACCCGTATGTCACAATTCAGTTAGGCCCCGGTCGACAGCCCAGCCCGTATGTATGTATGTAAAATCCAATGCCAGATTTATTAGCGGATCAGCGCGCCTGGGCTGGGCCCCTCGCGGTGACGCAACATCACGTTACGCTACCCTACCCGGAGGACCAGTCAGTCTACCTACCTACAAACGCCCGTCGCACCTGCACCTGCTCGTATGCGCTACACTTACTGGAGGTGAATTCCATAGCGTACTTTCCCGCCCCCTCCCCTCCCATCTGGAGCTCTAGGCTCTTCCATACTTAGCATAAGTGGCATGGCATGGAATGGCATCGCATGTGGCATGCTTTACCATAGGTAGGTAGGGTAGGTGGCACGGCACGGGCAAGATGCATGGAACCCGCCGAAAGCCTTGAATCGGGATAAGGCGCATTCGTGGATCTATCGATGCAGCCCTGGGGGGGAAGGGGGGAAGGTTTAGATCACTACCTAGATACTACCAGTCAAAAAAAAAAACAGAAAAAAAAACAAAAACCAACACCCGATCCGGGTAAGTGGATGACGGAAAAAAAAAATCGAGAGTAAAAAATCATTGCAAAAGTTGCTTCTCTTCCGATATTTCTCGTCCCCTTTCTCCCGAACCTACCCGGATTCCGATGGCGATGCCCCCCCGCCCCCACATTTTCTAGGGGTGGATATGAATGAGCCCGGAGTATGTCCCATCACTACATACTAAGTAGGCATATATACCTAGATGTACGGGAGCCGGCGGCTTTTGCGGATGATTCGGCTTTTTGCTCGAGCCCCCCTGCCGGGCCGCTGCTTGCCGTGGTCCGAGGTGTTCGGGACACTGCCCCGATCTATGATCCGTACATTAGGTAGACTACTATGCTGAGCCAGCGGCTCTTCATTCTCTTTTTTTGCTTTTCTTTCTTTACCCTTCTCTTTTTCCTTCTTTCCCTTGAAAAGGAGGTAAAGTAAAGAGTCACATCGAGCACACGTATGCTAAATTTAACACCAATAGGGACGAAAAGCGCATGAAAATCTAGTTCCTTAGGTACAGAGTGACGGGGGAAAAAAGAAAAATCCATCACTTTCTCGCCTGCGCTCCCCACGCAAAGAAAAAAAAAAACAACCTTTACGCCCATTCCTTGCCGTGCCAGGGCCTCCCTGCCGCCTCGCCCTCCTTTCTGATTCAAACGGGCCAAATGCGTCAAAAAAAACCGGCGACTTTTACCGTAAGTGCAAAAACCAATATATAGATAGCCCGTTGTGGCGGATGCGGATGCGATGAGTCGAGGGACTGCTCAGCAGTCCTTCCCGTGGTCGAGTTTAAAAGAGAGATATATCTAGGAGAGGCGAATGCGAGGAGACGGTTGGGGTGGTGGGACATCGGCCTCATCGGAGGCGTTGGACAGCGAAAGGTACGCCGTCCAGGCGATTCCGACGGTCGATACGAACGGCTGTGGTTGTAGCGTTAGTAGATGCGTCGCATGTATATAGCGAAGCATGGAGACGTGTAGTCGTATGTGCGTGCAGCGGTACGTGAAGGGGGGAGGGGGTGTTATCTCACCAGTTGGAATTGCACGGGCATCAATCGAAAGTTGATGATCTGCACCGCCGGCCACAGCATGAAGTTGGCCTTCAACGTCGGGATGTACATATCGCGCAGTTTGTGGGCGACCGCTCTACGGCCCCCGCCCTCCGCAATGGTCATGGCCGTGAAGAAGCAGCCGAGACCGAAGGGTGCAAAGATAAGCTGGTCGAGGGCTACGCGCTTCATGGCGGGGACGAAGGCGGCGTCCTTGGTGATGGGGAAGGCCCGTGACAAGAAACCGAACCACTTGTACTGCACGGGAGCCATGGCAAAACCGTACGCCATGAACCTGGTGAGGCGCTCGAAGTCGAAGGGCGGCGGCAGTTTCTTGGAATCGGGGATGAGTTCCCGGTCGCTCCAGGGGTTCTTGCTGTCCAGCTCGTGGATCTCGATCGCAATGGGATCGTCTTTGGTTAAACCGCCGGGTTTTCGCAGCGCTCGTTGTCGGACGGAGGTGATGGTCTGGGCGACAGTGTCGGCGATGCCTCCGAGGACGGCATTCGTCACCATCATGGTGAGGACTGCAAAGAGGCGAGGAATATTAGTGACATGTTATGTGTTATCGTAGGATGGAAGTTTCGGGTTGGATAGGCGATGGGTAGACGACGGGGAGGCGACGTGGCATCCTTACCGGGCCGTTCATCATAGTAGGTATTGAACCGAGTCGTCAACCGGGCGACGATGGCCATTTCGACGAAGAATATGATGGCATGGAGTAAAGGCTAGATGGAAGAGGCGAGGAGTGGTTAACAAGGTTAGTTCAGACATAAAGCATATGAAGCATATAAAGCACCTAAAAGCATATAAAAGCATATAACAATAAGGTACAAAGTGTAAGACCCTAGAGAGTCTATGATGTATGCGGCGAATATATGCGACGACGGGATTTTTATGGGGTTATTATAGTGGATGGGAAGGAAAGAAAAAAAAAAACGTTAGGAAGTTACTGGAATGATCCAGAGATGCTTCCCGAGGTCACGATGCTTCACAGAAACCTTTGGAAAATGTACATACTACACGGTCATAGATAAATTTGCTGTTTATCGTCCGGGCAAAGCGACGTCGAGTGAGTTCCCACGACATCGTGGAAATGATTTACCAACTAGACACCGAATACCAGAGAGAGAGAGAGAGGTGGTGAGGTTCGCAGGTGTACAATATCGAGGAGAGAGAAAAAAAAGTATATAATATGTAATATGTAATTGAGGCAAACTAATCAAAGCAGCCTTTTAGGGTAGTCGGGGAGTCGGGTAGGTTTGATAAGGTTACTGATACTTCTTTAGCAGCAAAGTGGGAACAATGAATGGATAGAATGCGAATGATAGAATAATAGGTCAAGTTCAAGTTGCTAGCTAGTCAGTTCAGTTGTCAGTTAGTTGGTCAAGTAGGTAGGCAACCTTATGCAAGCTTTTTTCTTTCTTTCTTCGTTTCTTTTATTTTCTTTCTCTTTTTCTTCCAGATTCGTGAAAAAACTCCTCCCGGGTTCTGCTGGGAAAATGGAAAAGAGGGAGAAGATGGCAAGGTGGAGAGGGAGGTGAAGAAGTTGAGGAAGTGAAGTTCGCAATCAAGTCTGTGACGCAGTGAAACAGTCACTCATACGGTATTAAAGGAATGGTAATACTGGGCACTAGAAACTTGGAAATACGGGGTCCAAAGGAGGGCACGCGATGTCGGTAGTCGGACTGTCGGGGTCCTATGGGTGCCTGCCCTGCCTGTTTGCCTTATTCTAAGTAACTACAAGTAGTCCAAGTAGGGTAGTATGACGAAAGAATATCCAAACCAATCAATGGATACGATCTAGATCCGTACATAGATGTATATATGTAACTACCTAGGCTTTATGCATAAATAATTAGACACAATATATTCATACATAGAACGGGGACTCGGTGTCTAATCGAATGCGAAGGAGATGTCAGAATAAGATAGATATCAATGAGAGCTTTTACGCAGGATTCCAAAAACATGCATAGAATAGGTAAAAGGCGTATGTGGTCGAGGGAAATATGGAAATACTACAAGTATGACGAGACGAATCAGGTATGTAAGATGGACAGGCACAACTAACAGTTGCCTTTCCAAGTTATTAGTGGAATGCTAGGCGGCTAGGGAGAAGAACACGCAAGCCGCAACGCAGAGCGCTTAAGCCCTTCTGGCCCTTCCATGGATATTGATCGCCGACTGTCAGTAAACTGTTAGTAAAAAGGCGCTTCCATCCCCATAGTAAATGTTCTATTTTAGGCGTTTAGCACCCCACCAATGTAAGAGATCAGATCCCCTATGAAAATCATAACGGCAATTTATTACTTATAAAGTGCTCAGTATTTCAGAACACCAAAGGAGAGGCCTACCTAGTATGTTATCAAGGTTATCAACTTGAATTACCCAGTTGCCCAATTACTAGGTGCTTCACAGGTATGTAACTGACCTCCAGAGTAGACAGCCCTCTACTTTATGATGATATCCAAATTGTACGTAGGTACCTAGGTACTTGGCAACTGTAGTTACCTAGGTACCCAAGTAATGAGATCGACACGACTGCATGCACTCTCAGGCACTGTCGTCTTAACTTTGCTAGCTAATGCATCGGCAAGTCCCAAATACGTACGACGTACGTGGTGAATTAACCAAGTGCTGTTGGGCCGTTTGCAGGCCCCCAAATGTCATCTTTCCCCGTTCCTTATTTCTTACGAGAGGGCATGCGAAAAGGCGGGGTGTCAGAAACCCATATGCCATCTACTATGGTACTATCCAGAAAAATAGGGGTCGTTGGCATTGCCCCTGAATTACACCTGGAAACGCCCGGCAGACGGTTCAGTATATTGACAGCGTACGCGATATAAGCCTCCTGACAACAGAAGGCGCCCCCTCCCGAGAGCGAATTAGCGGACTAAATTCATGTCGGATAAAACCTTCTCATGATCCAAAAAAAGTAAGGTCTTCTATATTCGCCCTGGTCACATTTCATGCTTTGAATATGCTGCTCCTACACTCCGTGATGAGAATTTTTATAAGTTGAGGTCGGAATCGGGTCTTAAAAACATGGCATTGTTCATACAACTGCCCACGATGCCATCTTCCTGAGAACGTCAATCATCTTATTGCTATTTCGACGATGATGCATGCTGTTCTGCGCAGACGTTCTGTTACAAGGCTGCAGACCCCACTGACAACAACTATTCGCGACACTATACATGATACAGCAATAGGAGAGATTATGCCCCATCTTATCATAGGGATGACTGATGTCCAAGTTCTTACAGCGGGTGTGACCGCAAAGTAACTGTAATATATTGCTTACAACGTGGTACTTCTTATACGTCCTTTGTCCTGAAAAGGGCGAAGCCAAGGGCTGGCGCTGCGAGTACTGACAAAGGACACTATAGCCTTGAAACCGGATCTGGTGCTTGCGCTGGGATTTGGGTTATTGCCTGCTGTTCCTCGTGACTTGATACCTGAGGCAAGCTCAGAAATAGCTTCACTTTGGCCCCCTTTGGGCGCATTCGCATCCATAGCGTTCGAATAACATGTACCTAGGATGTTGCATATTGAAGACTCAAGAAGGGGGGCAGAAACCCATAACGAACAACCAAACTCCACACCAAAGTCGAACAACGTATTACCAGAACTATTGCTCACCCGTCGCAATATACGAGAGTTCAATCGCAGGAACGGTTTAACTCCTACAACACCTCCGCCGATAAACGACTACGGCACACTACCTACTCTCATACGATTTGCAAGGCAAGGGGGCCCAGACCTCACTGACCTTCGAGGAGTAAGTCATAGTACTGCTGTCGCCCGATACCGAAGCTCACATCTTTTTAGTGGCCGCATCCCATAGTGGAGGGCGATATCAGGTCAGTTGTAGAGATGGCCAGCACGTATGTGCCAACTTCGAGGATAATATCCGCCTATGGAAGTGGATTCCAAGAGAGACTGGCAGATCATGGAATATACCATGAGGACCGTGCCCTCCAATTGGGAACACAGATTCCGGAGCCCGAAAACCTGCGCGAAATCTGCCGTGCCTTGAAAAGACGGAGGGCCTCGGTCGGAGACCGCGCATCTATCGAGAGGGACTACGCTGGTTTCAGAAAGATAACGGCAGAGAACTACTCAGAGGACTACTCGGAGGCCAAGGCCATGAGATTGCTCATCCCTTTCCTCGAGGGATCACGGAAATCCATGCACGCAGAGTCTCGGTCTGAAGACAAGACCCTGTTTACTAATTTGGTGTCCATGACTAACGGGCTAACAACCGCGCCTAAACCTGACCTCTGGGACGGTATGCACCCATCTACTGTACATCCGCTGGTGAAGGAAGCACTTGGTGACTTGATCATGCCTACCAAGAATGATGATTTTCCTATAGTCCCTAACTTCTTCCTGGAGTCGAGCCCGATGGCCGACGATCGGGTTGGAGTAAGGCAAGCCCTGAACGACGGTGCCTACGGCGCTCGTGCGATGTACACGTTGCATAAATACGGCCCGCGCAACCCATACCACGATAATAAAGCTTACACCTTTAGTGTAACTTATTACATGGGCTTGTTGAACCTGTTTGCTCACCATAGTACCGTCATGCCTGACGGTTCCTTGGAATATTGGATGACGCTGATCAAACAATGTCCTCTCCTAAGGCAAAAGGACTATGCTAAGAGTGTGACCGCGTTTCGCAACCTGAGAGACCTGGCCCAGCGTTATCGTGTAGAGGCTATCGCAATGGCAAACTCCAGGGCTATGGATGGCAAGGTGGCCGGGAGGGAGATGACACTAAAAGTTATCAGAGAACACTGCCAACAAATAGATGTCGATAAGTTCGACGATGACATCGACTCTGGCGAAGAGGCACGTGATGAATATCATACAGAAGACGACAGTGGCGCTGAGACGCTTAGAGCTTACGAGGACGACGACGAAGACAGCGATGAGAATAGCGACGAAGATGGCGAGGAAAGTAGTGACAAGGAAAGCAGTGAGGATAGCCATGGCAAGGATAGCAGGGAGAGTTACGAAGAACCAGAAGATAGTGTCGGTCAGAAGCAAGGCTATCTATAACATGAATGATTCCCTACGGAATATTTCCTAGTTCTTTACGTCGACATGTGACATCTATCTAACACCAACACCCTCTCAATGAGACGAGAACACCTATCTCGACTCAATAACCGTCCATGCTTGCTCGTTGTCAAGATATGCTCTGAGTTATTGCCAGTAATTCATCGTGGCGGAGATGATGATCCGTCTGATATTGCCCAACAGGATCTCGACGGATTTACCTGCACTGCACAGGGCTGGGGGCACGCACTCAAGACATTAGCTTGCCCACGTCAAGATATATATCTGATGTGGCGCGAAAAGACCATCAAATCACCCTCTCGGGGCATCGAGATGCGAATAGTCAAGGCTAGAGAGCGAGGAGATACTTCCTCTTTAGATGTACTAGGTTTGAGGTGTCAAGAACGCAAGTCTCACACCGCCCTGTCCTCAAGTAAGGTTAACCGACTTTTGTGTACGAGCCACTAATCGAGGTTAACACGTGAGCTGATGAATAGCTCCTGGAACGTTAACCTTGGATACCAAATTAAGCCAAGGAAGCCCGAGGGAATAAATGCTTGTTGGTGATAGGTTCTGCAGTGCGCTTCTTGCGTTAAGCCAATCATGGAGATGGTGTCGAGATAGAATAGGTAAGCCCCATCGGCGAGCGCTCCGAAAACCGACTGGGAAAGTAATAGTACACAGTTGGCTATAGACGTCTTTGAAGATTTCGGTAGTCACCGTCACTTGAACCAGGGTTCACCTATACGATCGCCTGATTAGGTGGGACTCGCCTTGGGAATTCCATCCGCGCCCTCCGATCCTAAATATCTCGAATGAATCCATGATCAGGTTATGACGTTCTCGCGTTTCTATTGTAAAAGCTAGGCACGATGCTCCCAGACCAAATAGTTATCTTCCCTACTTACTTGATCATCCTCGGCAGTCATATCCAACCCCTGTCCTTGCATCTCCGCATACGTAGCCTACCCCTCAAATGTTACCACTGATCTAACGTCCCGTGGGATTCATCTTGGACTAGGGCGAATCCGGTTCCGGTGCAGGCTAAATATCCATATAAATGACAGTGCCAAGTCCGGGGTGCCAGATTTCTCCGTGATGCCATTCCGGATTCGCGGGGAAATGGTCCGGACCCCGAAGAATTGTGGACCAGGTTCGGGTTGCTCCATGAGCGGCCTGGGGAGCTTGGCATACATATCCTGCTCGTCGCGCGAGAACCACGGCCTATATGCTCGGTCTAATAGACATTATAGGCTAGATCCCCGCGGATGCGATGGAAGTCTAGCCTCCATACCAGCCGTTGAGCACATGGCACGGGAAGGGCAACCAGCCCAATATATGAATAATATATAAGGGCTCGACCGAGCTCTCTTTTTGCACGTTGGTCGGTGGATACTCTACCGCTGCTGCACTTCAGTGATTATGGCGCCACTCGAGCAGATGGTGTACAAGGCCTGCGGGCTCCTTTCCCTGGGACTCGCGCTCCTGGCGCATCCTCAAACCGCTGAAGCTCACCTTGTCAAGAAAGCCCCCTATGATACCACCATCGTGGGGCGCGAGCGCGTCAGCATCAACGCGGACTGGCGCTTTTCGCGCTTCACGTCGAACCCGGACGAGCTGTCGTACGACAGCATGAAGGAGTGGATCCTCCCTTCGGCCAATGACTTCATCGTCAACGGTGATAAACATGAGCTCCCGTCCGGTACTCCTCCGGGAGAGGACGTCGAGTACGTGCAAGACTCTTTCGATGATAGTGAGTGGGAGGCTGTGAACCTTCCACACGACTGGGCCATCAAGGGCCCGTTCCACGCACCCGGCATCCCGAACAGCATGGGCGCCCTGCCCATCGATGGCGTGGGCTGGTATCGCAAGACGCTGACGGTCGAGGAAACCGATTTGGACAAGTCTATCTTCCTGGACATCGACGGTGCCCAATCTAACGCCGTGGTATGGCTGAACGGAAAGTTCGTCGGAGGTTGGCCCTTCGGCTACGCCTCCTTCCGCCTGGACCTTACCCCGCATGTCAAGGAGGGCGAAAACGTACTGGCGATCCGGCTACACAACCCGAAGAACTTCTCGCGCTGGTACCCCGGTGCCGGCCTCTACCGCAATGTGTGGTTGGTCAAGGTCGATAAGACACATGTCGCCCAATACGGCACGTACATCACTACCCCCGCTGTATCTGCCGAGTCGGCGGACGTGGACCTCACCGTTGAGATCGAGAACCACGCGGATGAGGAACGCGAAGTTGAGGTGGCGACAGCTGTGTATGTGTACAACCCGGAATCTGGCGAGGCCGAAGGAGAAGCTGTGGCAAGGTTCTCAGGTGCAACGACAAGCGTGGAGGCAGGAAGCAAGAAGGCAGTGAATGGTTCAGTCACGATCACGAACCCAAAGCTCTGGGGACCGCCCCCTGAGCAGACGCCTAACATGTATGTTGCTGTCACCACTGTTTCAGCCGACGGTGAGGTGCTCGATACCTACGAGACACCCTTCGGCATCCGCACCGTGTCATACAGCGGGGACGACGGCATCTCCATCAACGGCCAGAAGGTGCGGATTCAGGGTACCAACAACCACCACGATCTAGGCTCACTCGGCGCCGCGTTCTACAATAGAGCTGCCGAGCGTCAGCTGGAGCTTCTACAAGAGATGGGCTGCAACTCTCTCAGAATGTCGCACAATCCCCCGGCAACTGAGCTGTTGGACTTTGCCGATAGGTTTGGGTTCCTCGTCGTGGACGAGATTTTCGATGTGTGGTATAACCAGAAGATCTCTGATGATTACCACCTGTACTTCGGCGACTGGCACGAGCCGGATCTGCGGAACTTCATTCGCCGCGACCGAAACCGTAAGCGACCCCCCACCCCCCCTCTGAAACTGCGGCTTTCCAATTTTTTTTTTTTTTTCATGTATCAAGTGAGTATGTACTAATTTTTTGGTACGCGGTAGACCCGTCTATCATCGTCTGGAGCTACGGCAACGAAATCCCCGAACAATCATCCGCATCAGGTGGAGCGACGGCCCGCGAACTTCACGGTATCGTAGCCGAGGAGGACCCGACACGCCAATCGGGCGCGGCGATTAACAACGCGGGGCCCAATACCGAGTTCGCCGCCGCGCTGCAGGTCGAGGGCTTGAACTACCAGGGCGAAGGACGTGGCGAGTCGTGGGACTCGGCATTCCCTGGCTTCCACTCCCGATACCCGGACAAAGTGCTTTGGAGCACCGAAAGTTCATCGGGCGTCAGCACCCGCGGTACTTACACTTTCCCTGTGACGAACGCTAATAGCACCACTGCTGGTCCCGGCAAGGGCCAGGAGAGCGGAAAGCTGTGGGTTAGCGCCTACGAGCTGTACGCTGTTCCCTGGGGCTCCTCTCCCGACAAGGTCTTCGACCAGCAGGACCGCCACCCCTATGTCGCGGGCGAGTTTGTCTGGACTGGCTGGGACTACCTCGGCGAGCCTACTCCTTATGACAGTGACTCTCGTAGCTCCTACTTCGGCATTATTGATCTAGCCGGTTTCAAGAAGGACCGCTTCTATCTTTACCAGGCGCGTTGGCGCCCTGATTTGGTATGTAGAATTAAATCTTTTCGTTCGCTATTCTGACCGTTGGTAACTAACGATTTCAATAGTACGTTGAGTAGTCCCTACCTCCTTCCAGAATAAAAACACTCGTGGCTTCCCCAATGCCAAAATTCAGGCTGGGGAATTGAGGATCCACATCTAGTAGTTCCTTCATGTCTGTTTCCGAGCTTACCTGGCTAACACATGATTACAGCCCCATGGCGCACATCCTCCCCCACTGGACCTGGCCCGAACGTGTCGGCGAGGTGACGCCTGTGCACGTGTTCACCTCAGCAGACGAGGCCGAGCTCTTCGTGAACGGTGAGTCGGCCGGGAGGAAGCAACGGGAGACTTCGAGCTACCGGCTACGTTGGGATGATGTGGAGTACCAAGCGGGCGAGTTGCGTGTGGTAGCGTACAAGGACGGAGAGGAGTGGGCCGAGGACAGCGTCAAGACTGCCAGCGACGCCGCTGCCCTGACCGCAGCCGCCGATCGCGAGACTATTAACGCCGACGGCCATGACCTTGCCTTCGTCACTGTCAGCGTCGTCGACGGCGAGGGAATCAAGGTACCCCAGGCGACCGACAGCATTACGTTCTCCATCGAGGGACCAGGGGAGATCGTCTCCACGGACAACGGTGACCCTGCCGACTTTACAGAGTTCCCCAGTCTCACGCGCGATGCTCTCAGCGGTCTTGCTTTGGCAATCGTCCGCTCGAAGGCTGGCGAGGCTGGTGAGATCACGGTCTCTGTTTCTGCGGATGGACTTGAGGGGTCACAGGTGGTCGTCCTGTCTAGCTGAACCCCCACAGCTCAAATAGTATCCTTACTTAACCTCATTTCTTAATATGAAGAGGGTATTTAATCGACTATACGCAAGTATTGTTCAAAAGGAAAAGCCACACAAGATCAATCTTAATCAACAGTGCAATACTCCACCTATGTGCTATTGAGATCAGACAGCGAGACATCGTAAGATGAAGAAATAGGAGGCATATCTACAGTAATGTAAAATGGTGGCAGATTGATTGGATACCATCTAGGGTGATTTGTTGGTGCCTAACATTGATCTTTCTAATACTCATAGAACCTTTTGGGCCGGGAAATCTCAACTACGTCTAGAGACACATGCCCAACCGTCCATACGAATGGCATTGCCTGTCCATCGGCAACAAGGGAGGGTGCCATTGATCTCGTTGGTTGAAAAAGTGGACATGCCACTGGATGGGAACTGATTGGCCTTGGAGAATTATTGATTGTAAGCCTTGCCTTGTAGTTACATGTCTGCTCCCGTACCCGGTCAACATTTGATGTGTGCTGAAATGACTCACATGTCTCAACCACAGGATCTAGAGGGACCTATGGATCCTTTACCTCAAACAGGAAACACATTGACGAAGCCCGTATATTCAAAGACCTACCAGAATTAAATGGACTGCGATTCTGGTGACTTGTCATCCTGCCATCCAAGGTGCCAGACTCTGCTGCTTCCCGTCTGGATCCAGCATCACTCGACATGGCATACTGCATATGCTACATGATGAGCGAGCCAATACAGCAAGAGATTCAAACGAATATCACAGGCCGATATACTAGATTAGACGACTTGTAGTTACCAAAAAGTACATGACAACTATCACGGATGACACGAGCCCCTATCATCTTCCGCAGGATATGTGGAGCAAGTGTATCATGTAGCGAATGAATACCGTAATTAAATACTGAATAGCAAACGAAATCTGATGGAAGGTTTCCGATAACTTTGGAATAAATTTCTATGTAGGTCGGGACACGTCTCTTGTATAACAACTCTCTCGCATGTAACGCTTTCACTTGTTAACCTACGTTCTACTTCATCTATCATACGTGACCTTTGATTATTATCTACACCAACAGAGGATCGTTCTTTTCGCATGCACCATTACAATGCATCGGACCCCCGCAAACCAGCGGGGCCAGGACCCTGAGCACCGTATCCGGCCTTGCTTTCAGTTCCAAGCCGGCAAATGTCGTTATGGACCAAGGTGCAAGTTCTCTCATGAGCAAGGGATCTCTTCATCCTCTACCGACCAAACCCGTCCTCGAAACTCGACAAAATCTCGCCAGGATGAACAGAAACAGGATGGGCTCCGTGAGTGGAAGAGGATCCTCGTTCGAACCCCAGATAGAAGTTCATGCAGTCGATTTTTTAAACTAGCTCATGACTTGATGAGCGGCGACCCTGGAGCAGCCCAAGAAGTTATCAAACAATTTGCGCAAGATGATGGCCTGTCATACGTGCGCTATCTCATTGAGAGACAGATTCCTGAAGCAGTGGCCCAAGGAGCGAGACGCGATATCTGGACTACCGAGGTGCATCCCCTTCTCGAGTTCATTACCCACCCCACAGTTGTGGACTCAGCCGTCTTTGAGGCGGAAGTGGCGACAATCTATAACTTCATACAGGGTATCGGTGGTAGGAGAATGAAGAGCCTCTTCGACTTTGCCATGGATCTTCCTGATGTTGCCGCGCCGCCGCCTGCCCCCGCTAATAACACTATCTTGACAATACTCGATCTTTGTATCCGTACTTTAGCTAAGATGATCGACTGCAACACATCCAACATCATCAATGAGAATTTCAAGATCGTGTTTGAAAGATTGGACGGGCTCTTAGCGAATGTCAATAGCTCGACCGACGACTTCCTGAAGTTCAGGGCACAGAAGTACCAACAACGTATCCGCACACGTCTTGACGTTGGAGATTCGATACCTAGCCAGTCGAAGCATACAACGTTTATGACGACTGCAAATTTCACCATGCAAAGAGACATGCCGGGAATGCTGTCACCCGAAGGTCCTCGCCATGACAATGATCACGCTGAAATCGCAGATATCCGAATACTGCCCACCCATGAGGAGATCATCTCGCCACGTAGTGAATATTTGCCTACCAGCGATTCAACATGCTTCCACCTGCCTGGAATACGCGGCCGCTTAGATAGAGAGTTCAGGCTGCTGCGCGAAGACACGGTCGGTCAGCTTCGCGATGCCGTTCATGCCCAGCTCAACGCCATGCAGACGCGTGACAACAGTCACCGTGATCGGAAGAAGAATGGACTGAGAACATTTGTCTACGAGGACGCATCGGTTGAAAATGTCTTGTTTGAAAAACACCAGGGAATGAGGTTCGTGGTCCGAGTCCGCCAGCCAGCAACCATGAGGGAACTACGGGGACGTCGTGATTGGTGGGCTCACTCCAAGCGACTCAAAGTTGGTGGTCTTGTGTGCGTCATCTCAGACAAGGGCTCAGTAATCTTCTGCGTGGTTGCAGACGAAACTGTGATCACATCTACACACGATGGAGGACAACGAGGTAGTCTGCCCGAAGAGGAAGGGAAGGCCGCAAAGCTATCTCTGGCGGATAACGAGTCCTTCGCGTATGTCCACCTACAAATCGCCGAAGTGGAAAGGGAGAGTATATTGCAAGCCCTTCGCTGGTATCGAGATGCCGGTACCTTCAAGCGATGGTGTGTGGTTGAGTTCCCAGGAGTTCTTCTACCATCATTTCAACATACCCTCAAGGCGCTTCAACGCATGTCGAGACAACTCAATGTGCCGTTCACCAATTTGATTGCGCCATCCCAGGAGGATCAGAATACCAATATAGGCCCATCTCTTTATGCATCCAAGCGCGGCTTTTGCTTCGATCTCAGCTGCTTAACAAATGACAGCACAGCCTTGCTGCACTCTTCTCGTGAGCCCCTAGAGCCCCAGGAACTGGCGAATCGGACAACAATGGACATTACCCAATCGAGTGCGCTTCTGAATGCACTTACCAGCTGTTTCGCTCTTATTCAAGGACCGCCGGGGACTGGCAAGAGCTACACAGGCGAGAAGCTTGTCAAGGTTCTGCTCGCGAACAAAAAGGCAGCCAGCTTGGGGCCTATCTTGTGCGTCTGCTACACAAATCACGCTCTTGATCAGCTGCTTGAGCATTTGCTCGATGCAGATATCAAACAGATTGTTCGCATTGGGTCTCGATCAAAGTCAGAGAGATTGGAAGATGTGAATCTTCGTGTAGTAGCGAGACAGGCAGCCCGCACTAAGGCAGAGAAGAGAGCATTGTGGGAGAGTGAGAATGCGCTGCAACAACAGGCTATAATAATCACGAACTCGCTCCGTGAGCTTAGCTCATGCCACTCCAACCGAGCCATAGAAAGATACCTGGAAAATACGTACCCGCAGCATCACTCGGCGCTCCTCGGAGTGGACGAAGACGGTTTCAAAACGGTTCGCCACTCGAATCAGTCCCTAAAGGACTGGCTACATAGCGGAGACCGTGCTACTTCATCAAACTGTCGCCCAGTCGAGGAACTCCTTAAGGCCAGTTTATGGGAAATGACACATGCCGAGCGAACTCGACTGCACAGCTACTGGGTGCGAGATATACGCGAACCCATCCTAAGGGAAATCGTTAGAGAGTACACAAGCTACACACGCACGAAACAAAATAGAGACAAGGCCATGCGCGAGGTTGACTTGCGTTGCCTTTCCGAAGCAGATATCATTGGTGTGACTACCACTGGGCTGGCCAGAAATATGGATCTGCTTCAGAAGCTTAGGTGTAAGGTAATGCTATGCGAGGAAGCCGGAGAAGTGCTCGAAGCCCACACAGTGACTGCGCTGCTCCCTTCTGTAGAGCATGCCATCCTTATTGGTGACCATCTTCAACTTCAGCCGCAGACACAGAACTATGATTTACAGAGGAGTAATCCTCATGGTGCAAGATACTCCTTCGACATGTCTTTGTTCGAACGCTTGGTGAACCCTCCGCATGCTCATGAGCCAAGACTCCCATACAGGACTCTTGATACTCAGCGGCGGATGCATCCGAGCATCGCAAATCTCATTCGGCAAACTCTCTACCCCTCTCTCGAAGATGGAGGATTGGTGTCTGGCTATCCAGCCATCTCTGGCATTAAGAGACGGCTCTTCTGGCTCCATCATGAGAACTTGGAGGACCGAGCAACGCAGCTGGACCCAACGACGACTTCTCATACCAATAGTTTCGAAGCTGACATGACTGTTTCTCTGGTACAGCACTTGGTGAGACAAGGTCTCTATGCAGCTGAGGATATAGCAGTCATAACGCCTTATCTTGGGCAACTATTCATGCTCCGCCAACGGATGAGCAATCTCTTCGAAATTTCCATCGGAGATCGCGATGAAGAGGGGCTAGAAGCATTGGAGGTGGAGATGCAGACAGCCGGTATTCGACCTCCGCCTAAAAAGGCTTCCCTCCTCCAGAGCATTCGACTAGCAACAGTGGATAACTTCCAAGGAGAGGAAGCGAAGGTTGTGATAGTCTCTTTGGTTAGGAGTAACAGCGAGGGGAGATGCGGTTTTCTTCGCACTTCGAACCGCATCAACGTGCTATTGTCCCGAGCTCAACACGGGATGTATCTACTCGGTAACTCGAAAACCTATGGGCACGTCGAAATGTGGTCGCAGGTCATTAAACTTCTTGAACAAGATGGCAACATTGGCCCTGAATTGGAGCTGCAATGCATGCGTCATCCAGACACGCCTATCTGTGTCTCGCACCCAGACCACTTCTTACAATTCTCACCAGAAGGAGGATGCAATGTTCCCTGTGGACGTCGTCTAGCCTGTGGTCATTCTTGTGACAAGCGGTGTCATTCAGAGGTTATCCATAACGCTGTTGAATGCCATGAACCTTGTCCTCGGCCTAAGACGGGATGCAGTCACTCTTGCCGCCTTAGGTGCGGGCAGGCTTGCGAGCCGAAATGCACCGAAGTTGTGGAGAATATAGCATTAAGTCTCCGATGTGGGCATACAGTATATTATGCGCTGTGCTGGCAATTCCAAGAACCCGATAGCATCCGATGCACAAGGAAGGTTCAAAAGGTCGTCCCAGGCTGCAACCATGTTGTTGAGGTGCCTTGCCACGTGGATGTCACTTCTAACGACTATATGTGCCGTCATACTTGCGGAAAGCCACAACGCTGTGGACATTCTTGCAAGAGCCCGTGCCACAAATGTATCCGAAGATCGGGGGGCGAGACGACATCGGAAAACCACGGAATTTGCAAACAACCATGTGGTCGCAAGTATACCACTTGTCCACACAGTTGCATTGCGGAATGCCATGGCGAGGCGCCCTGTATGCCCTGTGGAGCTCCCTGCGAAGTAGCTTGTAGTCATTCTACATGTAGCAAGTTGTGTCACGAACCTTGCGCCCCTTGCGCAGAGCAGGCATGCGCATCCAGATGCCCGCACACCCAATGCACAATGCCGTAAGTATTATTCTACATTTATATGCGGGCCCGTGGTTGAGTCACAAATGAATACTAATTTTCGACAGCTGCGCTGCCCCGTGCGACTGGGTCCCATGCTCAATGAGGTGCAAGCAACGGCTTAGTTGCGGTCATCAATGTAAGGCCCTCCCCTCACCCCCCTCCCCGTTCCCAACCCCTTTTTTGAGTTTCTTGTCTCACTTAGAACGATGTTCCATTTGGTATCCTTCGCATGTCGCCGAGTGTCAACAGCGTGATCCATATAGAATTTCATAGTACCTTTTTTCTCGTCTGCCTTGATTTATCGTCACAGCTAATAACACTGAATGAGTGTAGGCCCATCTGTCTGCGGTGAAAAATGTCCTGATGTGGACTTTTGCCAAACATGTTGCTCCCAGCATACCAAGTCGATCGTCGTGGACTACCTGGAAGGCCTACAGTATCATGAGATTGACCTTGATGCCGACCCCTGCATCTTCCCACAGTGTGGGCACATCATAACCAAACAAAATCTCGACGGCCTCATGGATATGAAAGCTCATTACAAAATGTCCTCTGAAGAGAACCCCGTATCTATCCTCGGGAATTCGCAACCGTTCTCAATGGATGAAGTGAAAACATGCCCGACATGTCGCGGATCTTTACGTTCCGTTGCTCGATACGGCCGGCTCGTGCGACGAGCCATGCTTGATGAGGCAACCAAGAAGTTCATTTCGTGGTCACATACCGAGTCCCTTAAGCTTGCAGAACGCTTGGCGAAAACCCAGCAAGAACTTTCTGAAATGCCACAGCCGGGTCCGCTTCCGCAAAACACCCGCCCCCCAAAAATTGTCTTCAATAAAGGGCGGCTGAAGCAGCTACACATGATGCGCGATTGGGTTGGGACAGGAAGATATAATAAGGCCATTTCCCTGTGGAACGGTATCAACAACTTTTCATCTAAGGTTCGGAAGGAGGAGCAACCGTTCAAGCGAGTATCAGACTTTGTGCAGCACGCCGCCCGCCAACGCCGAGCACAAAGTCAATTTGTACTTGATGAGTCACTGATCCAAGCTAAGGGTCATCTTCAAGCTTCGGCTTTACTGCTGAAATGTGACACCGTCATTTTCTCTGACTTTGTTGACGTCTATGAGACTCTGGCGGGAGTGCGACCCGATCTTTCTATAGACTTCACCAAACACCTCCAGGATTCTAACTCCCTAGTACAGCTAGCTAGAATCAAGAACTATCCTCGCGAAGAGGTAGAAGGGCACATTCACTTTGCGAAGTTTTGCGCCTTCGCCCGGCGGTTTGGCAACCAACCGAATGTTTCGAATGGGATGAAGCTCTCAGCTGATGATCTCAAGACGAGAGGATCCGAGCATCTCAACTCAGCTCGGAATCTCCTGGTCCAATATCGCTCTACCAAGTCTCTGGAGCCTGAGATTGAGGCGGCTGATCGGATGCTAAGCAGTGGCGTGTTCTACCAGCAGGTATCCACTGATGAGCTCCGAACCATTTATGAAGCGATGTCGAGGGAGTTCCTAGGGACTGGCCATTGGTACAATTGTGCCAATGGGCATCCATTTACAGTCGGAGAATGTGGAATGCCGATGGAGGAGGCGAGATGTCCCGAATGCGAAGCCCCAGTCGGTGGAATGTCTCACGTGCCAGCCCAAGGAGTGCAGAGGGCCGATAACATTGAGGGTATTGCGCGTGAGTTTGGTCGTATGGCTGTTTGAGTAGAGAGCTGGAACAAATGAAACTGCTGTTAGATCAATTGGGTGGATAAAACCAGTAGTCACATCCATCAGAGACGGCTGACGACCAACAAAGTACGCTGATAATCGTATTAGCTGAAGGTTCCCTAAACTCTAACGGTTGTTATAAAGCCCGAAAATCCCGCTGTTTTGACTAGTTTTGTTCCTTTAGAACCCCAATTATGGAGAATCTCTTTAGTAATCGACAATAGGGGTAAAGAGGGGCTGTTGAGGAGCCCACACTTTTCTGTAGGCATAAATCGTCTAAGCCTTACTTCCGAAGTATATTGTAGTGCGCTATTTATTACTTGGCATGGAATTCGCGGGGTTGGATTTCGACTCATAAATGATCTATGTGTTGAGTTTGATTATACCATGTGAAGCTGAGGTCTTCTAGGTAATTAATACTGCGTATTCTGGTGGCTAATGACTTTATTACTCCCTTGAGGCTAAGTGGGGGGTTTGGATTTTATTTTTTTCTTGTTACTTTTTTCTTACCTGCATTTATGCTATGCCTGCGTCATATGTTGTATGTTCCCCCAGTCCGCTAACTAAAAGGAAAGACAGCAAAGGTCTCCCACCCCAACACAATAGCTCAGTTACACTTACCGTCAAGTCCGTCGGCTATTCTCATCACATTCCTTGGTCCTACGATGGTCCAGATTGGACCCGACTTTACGCAGCTATAAAACCCCCCATAAGAACCCCCCTGGCAACAGACATGAGGCATGCTGCACTATTCTTATCAAATTATTTACACGATTCTTTGACGTTTATAAGCCTTTTAAACCCCATAATAATGATTCATTTGAAGTTTCACCTTTCAATGGTCACGCATAGATTGCGTGCTATAATTAAACCACGAGCTATGCTTATGACTAATTCAGAAGGCATGCGCGAGAAACAATCAGGCAGAAATCAATAATTTTATGCTCTGGCCCGTGTCTCGCACATCTCAAGGGCACCGTAAACGTTCTTGAACTCTTCCATGCCGGCCAAGTTCTGTACATACGCCACAGTAGAAGGTATGTTCTTCCTCATCTCCGCATCTGCGAATGTCTTGAAGAGGGGAATCAAGACACCCCCGACCATGATATCTGCCAGAGTAACTGTGTCTCCTACGAGGTACTTCTTGCCACCCTCCAATGCGGTTTCAATGCGCCCACAAGCACGCTCAATGTTAGACAGGTGCTTGTTGTAGCTTGTCTCGTCGAAGGGCGCGAGCTTGAGGAAGACCATGATGGCCGGTGGCAGGAAGTTGCTTATGAGCTCGCCTTCGGAGAAGAACGACCACTCGGAGATACGGGCCTGGGTCTTTGGGTCGTCCGCCTTGCCTAGCAGCTGCTCCGCTTTGGGACCCATGCGTGCTAGGTACTGGCAGATCGCCGCGCCGTCGGCCATGCAGAACCCATCTGCGCACTCTAGCGCGGGCACCTTGCCCAATGGGAATTTAGCTAGGAACTCCGGAGTCTTGTTCGTCTCGCCCATCTTGAAATCCTCGACTAGCGGTACCTCGAGATCATTGAGGGCCGCAACAACTTGTGCCTGATTAGATACGTTAGAGGGAGCTTATATATAATGACGCAGCTGAGTCAACACTTACACGGTGAACACGAAAGTTCTGAGGGTACGAATATATCTTGCCAAAAGGTGCCATTTTGAGTTGTAGTAAAGTTAATATGCTAGAATTATTCTAAATTCGATATAAAGCTTGAATGTTCACTCAAAAATGTGAGCCTGGTAATTATTGTGATGATGTTGCAATTGGATAGTTTGATGGCAAGATCCCTAAATGCCGACAGTAGCATTTCCTCTGCTTTTTATAACCAAGCGTCAGGGCTTACCGCAGGATACCCCACCCTCATAAAGGGATGCACGTAGTTAGAAGGAACGTTCTAGAGTCATTGTGCATCTAGGTAATACTCAATTTGTTAACAGTATGCCCTGTCCCTTATATGTTCAAGTGGTCAGGTGTTGCCTCCTTCGCTCTAGTCTGTATAGCCATACTGGAGTGGATCAGTGTAGTCCGACTCCAAGCGGATATAACACATTAATAAGTCTGCAGACTATTCGCGCTAGGTTTCATAGTCTAAACTACATACAACTTCGCTGCCAATGAAACAATAGAATGCATTATGATCTCGGTACGACTTACGGACTAGCCCACAAGATGTCCACTTTCAAAGCATACTATGTAGTAATAACTACTGACCTAATGCATTGTGTGTTGTATCTTGATATCCACAAGCGGAACTATTTCAACACATGTGTTAATGAGAGAAAGGGGTAGAATAGAAAGAATAGAAGGCGGAGGTTACCCCGATTGATATAACCACTGCTATACATAGATGAACCGAGCAGCGTAATCCTGATATGAACAGACTGAAAGGTAAGGGCTTGTGTGACTTGTCATATCCGAAGGTCCAGTCTTTCGGAGGATAACGAGCTGCGTCGAGTCGGAGTTGAACGTATGCAACGTCCATTTAAGTGGTGTTCTGAAGGTGGTGCATGGTAGACTATGTTTTGCTAAACTCTGATTCCGGACCAGAGGTGAAACAGTTTCAATTGCAAGGGACAGAATCTCTAGCCAGGAAATGAGAAATACAAAACAGTTCAGGTCGGTTAGTATGTTATAGCCAAGGCTCTTAGAGAGAAGCACCATCTGAAGCACGAGTCTTTACGCATCACATTGATTTATACAGAGCTTTCCTTCTCGTGGCACCATACGTACAAAACCCTAAATCGTTATGTGTGATAAATGCCTCACTAACAACTGATTTGATTTATTCTAAGTATCTTAACTGATTTTAACTACTGTTGTAAGCATGAAAGCCAGTGAACAATGCAATCGGCAAACAAGAAAATGAATGGAAAGGTAGCCTGAAAACGCAGTATAACTACAGACTCCCTGGATGTTACCTTGATGGTCATTCTCAAGGGCATAAGCCATCTAGCCTACCCTTGATTCCCTTGCCTGGCCACCAACTCCTCAGTCCTTTCATCGAGCATGTCATTGGCTAGCCGAAAAACCTCTTGAACCCGTTCGTAAGCGCGCCGAAAAGGCTCAAGGTCATCGAACTCAGTTGTAGGTGAGGGGCCTTGACCGTCTCCGCCGGTTGTGGACGGTCCAGTAGTAGAGCGATTCTGGAGGAACTTACGGATTTCCCGGATTTCCTCACTTTGCGAATGCCTGACATCCCCAAACATGGTCAATGCCTCATTCCCTTTAATGTTATCGAAAGGCCTGGTACGGCACAGAGGACAGGTAAAGTTGTGTCTTAACCAAGAAAGAATACAACGAGATCCAAAGGCATGTCCACACTTTAGAACGGTGTAAAATTCGTGGTGTCTTTCGGGGAAAAACGACTCGTGCTCTTCGTTGAAAAGAGGGAGATCAAACGACTTACAGATCCCACATGGAATAGAGAATCTCGTGTGTTCCTTGTCCTTGACTGCGCCTTGCTCGTCGAAATACTCCAGGACTTCATGGAAGTTGCTGAACTCCACTTTAACCTCTTTGTCAGTCTCGCCAGCAGGCAGTTGTGTTTGATGCGTCATTGTGACTTGTGGGATGAATGGCGTTGTGGCTTGATTTCCTCAAAGGAAGCTGTCCAGCCATATATATACCTGCATTGAACATTATCAAAGGCCCTTTGACTATGGGTTTGGAAACACTCCATCTGTTTACAAGCAGGACATCAATTCTGATCAATGTATTGTTTTCTAACGACAGCACCGCCGAAGGCCATCAGCGTATAGTAATCAGTCTTCCTAAATGACTCAGATGTAAGTGAAGAAACATGTTTCAGTTTCATACCTGACCACGAACGGATACGATTTTACACATAAACAAGTGGTCTACCGTCGCCAGGGAAGAGGTAGAACATGCTGCGTGATTAAATTATGGAGAAAGGCAGCTAACATCCGGCAAGCATCGCAGGCGAATGTGGCGACGGCAGCAGCGGAAGTGGCAATCAATATACAACAGCAAAAGCAGAGATACTCTCCCTCTTCTCAATTATGGAATAACTTGGGACTTCGGTTCTTTGTGTTTCCCATGGTGCGGATATTAATCACTCTCATTCCTAGAAGTGTTATGGTCCTACACAGTTGGTATAGCCACCTTTAGAATATTACTGCACGGAAATACTGCGAAGGAATTTAAATTGGTCGGGGTATCTAAAATTCGAGATGACACGTGGGGCGCATTACCCCTTTTACCCCTAAAGCTGTTCGTGATAATACCCCACCAAGCCTAGTTCAATGTACCCACCGAAAGAAACCCTTTCATAACACAAAGGTGGAAGAGACAAAGGATTGACATCCGAATTTGGAACTGATATATGTGCGTGATGTTCTTTGATAAGAAATTTCTCTATGGTTAATAGTATTGCTTTGCAACTATTTTAGACGTCCAATATACGCTATACCTCGGAGCTTCAAGCTAAACGACGTCTCAGATCCCAGAATGCAGGAAGTCCAACTCTCTCACGATGTCGACGACTTTTTGGAGAATCAACGTTACTTTAACAATGTAGGACGGTTCACCCAGATCAAGCCCTTGAGCCACGGCGCCGAGGGTTACTCCTTTCTCGTCCACGAAGTCGACGAATGTTTGCAGCCCGTGAGGAAGCTCGTTATAAAATATGCGAGGAGGGAGGGGTGGGAGGAAACCACACAAAAAGAAAAGGATTTACTCGAGCAAATGCGGCATGCGCCACATATCGTAAATCCTGTAGATATTGATACAACACACCTGGAACGCGTGTTGCTCGTGATGGAGTATCTAGAGAATGGCACCTTACACCAATTAATTGTCACACGGGGGGGTATCCCCATATAGGATCGGCACTGCCAAGGACCTGTTGGCTGCCAAGAATGGAGACAAGAATGTATGGCGCCAACGGGCGCCAGAATGGATATAACAGACTGGAGACATAACACCTTCCTTGAAATACGTACTTCGTACGATTGTATATAAATACCAGACCTATCCTCCGGCCCTCTCCCAGATGGATAGGAGGGTATCGCACCCTTGAAGGACTCTAGTCAATTATTAGCTGAATCTGATATCCTATATCCAAGCCATAACCCCTCCTTGTCACATTAATGCAAAGGGTTAAGTCGCGGGAATGTCGAATTCCTAATTTGGTTTTGTGGCGGATATTTCTTTGCTGTAAGTAGCCAAATTTTTAAACAAGGCGTATGGTTTAATGACTTCTGGTACAGTAACCAGGGCTGTTGTAGCAATGGCCTATCCACCTCCGGCGCCGGTACAACGCGAGACAATACCGACTAGCATTGAGCCGATTTCCCTGGTTCACAACGATCTTCACATGGGAAACATCCTTATCGGTGAGTAGAAGGGACATTTCCTTGGCCGGAAATACAGACAGAAAGGTCTCATTCTGACACAGGTGCCCTGGATCTGGGTGATAACGAGCACGACATCGTCCCGATCGTCAAGGTTGGTTTCTATCCAGACAATCTATATTCAGAGACATTCTAACGAATCATATAGCTAATCGACTTCGGGTTTGCTACAGAGCTGGGGGTTCACGGCAGGTAAGTTTGACAACCATGATCCCATCACATATGTAGCTGATTATAATATACAGGGACCACCCAGGCGTAGATAAAAATATTTTGGACATCGGAAATGTATGGTTTCTCGCTCAAGCCGCAAGGCCCATATCGATAGATGTATAACTGCTTCTAAAGACCTTTGGCTGACTATGGATCAACGAGCACTAGGTCATGGGGCGCGTTGTCCGGACGTTCTCGGGTAACTGGTGGAACGTGCTAAGTTTCTTGGACGATGAAGAGCTAGACAATGAGCTCAAGATGCTCATCCGGGCCTCTATACACCCTAACATAACTCAGCGCCCGAAACTTCAGCAACTCCTCACTGACTGCGAGGCGGCCGTAGCGAACAGGTCCGCTGCGCACTACTCCGAAAATGGGGACAGGGGTTTCAGCGAAATAACGGAGTCGTTGAGGTCCTGGATCAAGGACATGCTGCTAGATGCCGACGACAGCCGGGAGCTTTGCACCGCCAGCGATGAGATAATCTGGGCGCCTCTTGACATTAGTCAACCGCTGCGGAGCTACGCCAGTGATATGCATGATATCATGTAGGGTGAGATGGACTGGAGAATGAGAGTCTGTGTGAAAGTGTCTTTCACTAGCCTAATATCGCTATGTCACTATTACCGCAACGAGCGGATCATTGATAATTAATGGATTACACGCATACAGATTGAAGCTTTGCAGTAGAGATTCCATGCTTATGTGCGTTGGAAATATATGTGTCTGGGGCAATTATTAAGTCAGGTCCATGTTCATTATTTCTGAACCAACGCGCTACGTTGAACATCAACTACAGCGTGCGCTAGCAACCATACTTGGTGGTCTATCTATTATAATTTTAGTGATGTGTACGCTAAAAGACGCAATTTTCAACACCAAAAAATATACGAATGGAATTTTATTATTCATTTGTCAGAAACGCGACTAATAATTCGCTATGTTTAGATCAGGTTGAACTATGCCGTGCTCTAGCTTCTTCAGTTCACATCACACGCTCTCGCTATGTTCACTAAATTTCCGACATGTGGATGACCGTACTACTACTATAGACGCAGTGCCAGCCCAGTGATAAAGTTCAGTGAATACATATTCAATATCTTCTGTTGTCCACAGTATTCCGTGCCCGTTATAATGCCCCCCAACAGTGTTTCCTTTACATCCGACCTACTATTCCGTATTTACCAAACAGCACGTAATTTGGGTCCAGTCCGGTATATCCTCGCACCGAGCGCTAGAGTAGTTCCCGCCAACGTAAGAAAGCCAGCGTAGACCTTCATCCCTGTCCACGAACCATTATTTAACGACAAGATCGCCCCGGCAATCGGATTCGTCGTTAAGCCGGCAATCGAAGAGAATAAAAAGATCAGGCCAATCCGGTAGCCGATCTGCTGGAAAGGCGAGATCTGAACAACACAAGGGGCAGCTAAAGCGACATATGCGCCCGTGGAGAAGCCAAATACCACAGCAAACGCAATTGTTGCCCCTGCCGTAGACGCAGGGATCCATAGTGCCAGTATCATTATTCCAGCGAGGTAGCAGACACCAACGAAGACATTGTAAGGCCCGAAGTAGTCAGCCGATGCGCCAGCACCAAGACGGCCGAACAAGCTATTAAGAAAGCCGTCAATTTTTGATGATAAGAAGTGATGGGGGGTTACGTTGACTTACCTGCCAGCATTGAAAATAGCAATCATATACTGAGCTAAATCTGGGTTGACGCCTCCTGATGCAACAGCCTCAACAACTAAGAAGTTAATAGGTATGAAAATACCGAACGTTAGTAGCACGAAGCCAGCTACGAGCAGCATCATGTCCGGCTCCTTAAATGGCTGCACAAAATCGGAGGGCTCCATCTTCTGCGGCGTGGGAGGCAGACGTGATCGGATCGTAAGATTGGCGACAAGCAGAAGCCCAAAAATCAGGAATGCGGCAGCGCGCATAGCCCAAGCGAATCCCACAGATGCGATCAGGCGCTGAAGCATGATTGGGAATACGATGCCGCCGAAGCTGGAGCCACTAGTCACGATTCCGTAGGCAACACCACGCCTCTTATCAAACCAACAGGGGATGACGCTGTTGGCCGGCTGGAAAATAAGGGAGACACCAATTGCGCTGCACACACCCTGAGATAGGAGGATCTGGTAGTATTGGGTGGAAAGGGATGCCATCATCAAGCCAAAAACGTGTAGAAACGAGCCGATTAGGAGAAGCTGGCGAGGTCCGTAGTGGTCGAACACGTAACCCGGAATCGGCCCCTATCATGCAAAGACCCATTTAGCGAACTTGTCGGCGAAATTGGTAATTGCTGTGAGGTTTTATCGCTTACCATGACATACATGAAGAAGATCTGAAGCGAAGGTATCCATGCAATGGTGCTCGCTGAGTACTCCTTCAGGAGATCCGCTTCATAGTAGGCCTGAAAGGTTCCAATGCCTATGTCCCTGAATATTAGCTTTTATGATTTCTCAATCAGGGGATACTAATCGAGGTGGCTACGTACTATTGATCCATCCAAAGCTGCAGAATAAAACACACCATGACCCGAGGACTACCGACCACGCAGTGATTCCACCATCGGGAGCTCTGTCAGTGTCCGCAGGTTTATGTTCTTCGAATGGGGCCAGGTGATTTCCAAGTTCGAAGTCTCTGACAAGCGTATGCGCATATTGGTAGGGGTTCTGCCCCGAATTCTGTCTGGAATATCCGTACATCTTAACAACCGAATGTCAACTGGATTATCGGAAATATATAGTTACAGTGATTCGCAATAGCTGTGATATTATATATACGTATAGATGGTTGTAAAGGTATTATACTATAAAATTGAGGAAGATTTCATATGTTGGTGCACTCGAAGCAAGCTGTTTTTGCACTCTTGAGCTGCATGTGCCATGTGATTCCATAAATCTACCTCCGACCCATCTCCATAGTGTCACTTCGGGACGGTCATTCACCAACAGCGGCATCCCGGTCCCCTTCTCCATTTTCTTGTCAATTAAACTTTCGTTCAAGGTTTTCTCGGACAACTTCTCGCATAAGTATGCTAAATCACCATGCATGCCTATATCACGGAATATTTCATGACCGAGAACCGATGAATGCAGCCTTAATTGGAATGGAGCAATCCGCGGGCTTCGAGTGCTCGAATCTAGACGTGTATGTGCAATCACTCAGCCCTGAGGTCAAGGGGCCCGTTCCTTGTTATTATACCACATTTTGACACTTGCTCATGTCAAAGAGCCTCTTTTATAAGATAGGTAGCTTATACGAATTCCCAGCTGGTCGCTCACAAGTAAGTTAATATAAATCGACATTGGTCCATTTATTAACCATCCGATTGTTTAAAACTAAGTCGAGCAAGATTTTTTTATTATAATACCAGCTACAAAATTGCCACCGATATAAGCATTGCCTCATTTTATGGGTTGGCAAGGCATCTTGGAACTTTATTTCCGTTCTCCATTCTTGGAGACTGCTTAAGCCCATATTATGGAAAGCTTTCTGAAATGTAAGATGTCTACAACAGTAAGGTCCGCATGTATTCTAAATAGCGATGCTCTCATGGCAAATTAGTTATAAACATCATCAATTTCCTCACCCGTGTACGATGAAGCATGTAAGTAGATATTAAATGCTGCTATATAATCATAGTAAAGTTGAGCCGGAGCTCGTGGTTATAAATTGACAAGAACATCGCAATGGCCCATAGTAATCAGCTGCCCGGCCAGTGGGGCACCGTCAGGGATACTTTTGGCAAATTCAATAACCTCGCTGTGAAAAGGCTTGAGTTGGGATCGGGCGTATCAACCCACGCTGCCTTCCTCCTTAGATGTTCTAATTAGGAGAAGGGATACGGGCGGCTTCAACTAGTCCCCGAAGGTCCTGACCATGGCTATCTTTTGTGAATAAAGTAGTTGTTCATTTAAAGAGCGAAACTTGAATGCATACAGTTCAGTACTAGACTAGCCGTGACCACACTCAGTGTCGAGGTATACTACCGAGGGTCCTAAATGTAGACGAGCAAGTATGGCCCGGGTTGGAGTGATCCATTGAATTGTATGTGAAGTGATACTGTGTTACTCTACCTATAGGTGATCGAGTTTGGGATTAGGTATGCAGCTAGTTGAACTGCTCTACAGACACCAAGTGTGGGGTGCTCTACCCCTATTTACCCCTATCCGTGACAAATAGAAAATAGTATTCCATTCGTGCTCAATCGCCAAGTGAGTGAGTGTCGGCTAGTCGCAAATGCGTGTAACTGCTTTCTATTATAAAAGTGGTACGTTCCGTTTCTCATTGCAGCGTGTTGTGATTACAATATAGTTGGATATATTCACAGCAGAACTATCTACTTAGATATCTATACTTTACTCACGACTTTCACGATTACCTGATTATATAAAGCACACGTAGACTTATATTTAAAACCATCGGTTGAAATTCGAATTTCCGCTAATCCAGTCAATATTGATTTACACAACGACAATCTAAACAGCGGAGCAATTTCTACGTCGCATCTCCAAACGGGACTCACCGAGCCGGACTTTAAAGTTCGACTCATAGTCTAGGGATGTATGACGTTGACCACCATGCGAGCCATGACTAAGCGACCTAATTGAGGATGGGGCGATTGGCGGCGACCGACGGTGATCTCGGATGTCGTGGGTGTTCGGATCGGGCGCAACAGTAAGTTGTGTTGGGACGCCGTGCATGATCATTGGCTGACATCACTACGACCCCGAGGCATCTCCGCGTAGTGGCCTATACTTAAAATCCTGTGTTTCTTCGACGGCGCAAGACTTTTTGCGTTCATCATCTATCATTATTCTCACTATATGCATTTTCATACTCTTCGATTCCTAGGGCATAATACGGTCCGCATAAGCGCTCGGGGTTTATATTCGAGGCCACCACCTAGCACAATTGTTACTATAAGAGCCATTCGAACATTCAGCTCATCCAGAATGTCGGCGTTTCCTACCCCATCTAGCGACAGACCCAAGCATGAGATGCAATACTTCCCTGACATGCTTACGGCCCTGCCGTCTAAATCGTCTGACTTTCGAAGGGTGTTATGGACGGGTGAGTTGAGTGCCACAAATTGATATCGAGTCAATGACTGAGAAAACCCAATACAGGATTATACAGCCAATTAGTATTGATGACGGTCCCGGTAGGCGGCGACATCGGTGATGAGGTATGTATCTGGGCAATGCTACAGCGAGCATCGCAGACTAACCACTAGCGACAGATCCACACCGTAGACCAAATCCTGACGTTTACGTCGGGGACGGGCCTAGCTCAGGTGGGCGGGAAGGAGCAGGAGGTCAAGGCGGGTGACCTCGTAATTGTGCCGGCGGGGACGCAGCATCAGTTCATCAACACGGGGCCGACGCCCCTACTACTTTACACGGTCTACAGCCCGGCAGAGCATAAGCCGACGACCGTCCATAAGACCAAGGAGCAGGGCGACAAGGAGGAAGAGGACGGAATTGATGTCCCGCCCGCGTGGAGTCGTAAGAGTAAGGCGGAAAACGAGAAGGAAGGTTGGGTGAAAGTTCCTGAGTAGCGACGCGGATCTTCAAGACGAATCCTGAGGTGCTTCATGGGAGAATACAGTAATTCCACGGGCGCGCCATCTGGTGTAAGATCTATGCCTGTATATACTATGTCTATATATTCTCTGCTTTTCTACTCCGACTGCTGCCCCTATCTCTTAAACAACTTGATATTTCGCGCGACCGGTCGTCAGCCATAAATTGAGGTTCTCAAGCAAAGTCTGTTGATAATTCCGGTTGGTGTCCTCGGCAACCCAGGCGACGTGGGGCGTCGTGACGAGGTTCAAACCCTCGGTTTCCGGGCCGAGCAGGCGACAGTTGTCCGGGTCCGCCGGCTCCTTCGGGTAGACGTCGACGGCGGCGCCTGCGATCTTCCGCGCCTTCAACGCCGCGATGAGCGCGTCCTCGTTCACGATCCCGGCCCGCGATACGTTGATGACGATAGCGTGCTGTACCATGGCGCTGAATTCCGCCTCCGCGATTAGGTCAATAGTCTCGGGTATCTGTGGTATGCACAAGACTATAACCGTAGACTGCCTGATCACGGTGTCGAAGGGGGTCCGCCCCTCCGTCGTGTTGGCCTGGCCCTTCCTGCCGGAGATTAAGACCTTCATGCCTAGGTCCCCCGCGATTGATTCGATCATCTTTCCTAAGGCGCCGTACCCAATTATGCCGAGTGTCTCGTTACGACAGGTGCGGGGCGGTTTTCCATCGGGCCCGTCAAGTAACCCAACGAGAGAACGACGCGCGGTCCACTGGCCGGCGCGGCTCAGGGTGTGCGACAGCGTCACGGAGCGCCGCACATCGAAGTACAGGGCGATGGTGTGCTCGGAAACAGAGCGGGCGTTGCAATGGGGCGTGTTGGATACGGCGATACCGCGCGCCCGGCACGCCGCCAGGTCCACGGAGTCGGTGCCCGACGCGACTACGGCCACCATCTTCAGTCGCGGCGAAACGGCCACATCCAGATTCGCGGCGCTCAGTCGCAGCGTCGAAAATGTGACGATATCCGCATCCCGTATACGCTCCGGTATCTCCTCTTCGCTGGTCCGGCCGTACTCTCTTACCTCGCAGGTGTAGGGCGCGGGCAGCTCGAACTTCGGGGCGGGAACGAAGGACGTCTGGAAGGCGACGATGATTAGGTGATGCGAATCCATATTTTTATCCCGTATCTTGTTTGACGCCTTGCAGAATGAGCAAAAAGTTTACACCATGAGCCTCTACATCTGTGTTAAATTTGAGCCATGAGGGCTCGTCAGGTATAAATAGAGTAAAATATGGAGTGCGCCCTTCATGTCAAAACCCCCTTATCGGAGTGAGGTGGGGCATGCCGGCCGCTTACACGGGCGCATCGCCTTGGCGTTGGAAAAAATGTAGTGTTGATTAGGAAAGAACCTGGAAATCACTGGCAACTGTCTCTTTACTATGCATTTCCTCCATACAATCTTATGTGTGACCTACGCGGCAAATGGACATTATTTATTACCAGATGTCACGATAGGAGACGAAATAGACCATGCGTGAGCCGCATCAAGTTTTGGGTGAGGAAATTCCAGCTTTTGAGTACCATGATGCATATCGTATAAGTGGAGATCGAGTGCTATTAATACAAATGACGAAATCGCGGCTTCATCTCATGAATTCAGACTCCATATCGAAACTCTCTCACTTTCTTCTGGTAGTAATAAGTCGCAAGGCCGCCAGCGGCAGCGAGACCTAAAGGCACGGGCGCACGCCCCCCTGTCTTAATGATGCGCGGTACCGCCGATCCGAGTAGAAAGATGCTGTTTCCGAGGGCCAGCTCGGTGCCATAGTCCTTGTTCTCCTTGATGAGGTAACCTGAGAGTTGCAGTCAGCAAGCACGACCTATATTATCAAAAATCACCGCTAGGTTCTTACCGGAGACTGCATACGATGCCCCAAGTCCCAGTCCTGCTACGAGAGAAGGGGTTGAGCGCGTCCGAATGTATCCGGCCGTTCCGCCCACAGCCACTGCCGAATGATGGGCCAGTTAGATCCTATCACTTCTGCTGCTGTGAGACTAGTTCTTTAGAAGTTTGCAACTTACGAAGGCCGGCGAGGGTGAATGAGGGATGCTCAGCCATATTTTTTTTTTCAGGCTGACGTTAGCTGGGTTGGTTGCAGGCTGGCGAGAGATCCCGAACTGGCTCTCTCGAATGTAAGGATGGATATCAGGCAACGGACTGTACCGGATGGTAAAAGAAAAACAGGATCGGCCCTAGCCTAGCTGAGGAAGAGAGTGACAGGGGTTTCGGAATAATTGATGCTTACTAACTTGATTACGACATATAGAACACTCCTGACACTTATAGATATGTTTAGCTATATCATCATGAAAGTTCCGTCCCACATCCGGTTCGGAAGCTGTAGCTTCCAGGCTATTCCTGTGGCTGGTGCTATTGCAAAGCCACACATTACTGCCGCCACATTTCTGTAGATCTCCAAAGAAAACATTTGGTGCCCAAATTTGTACGTCTGCTACTGATTATGTGAAAGGTATCGCGTTAACAATTGATAAAGACTGGACATTTGAATTATTTCATAATGCCCAGTCTTTGCTGCTATTCTCCGTACCTCTGAATAATTAATTATTATAGATAACTATCAGCTGGAACCGTCTTGAGCTCGATTCGGATCGTTCCGTTACTTAACCATTACGCAAATTTCCTTCAACCCAGGATCGCGGGACTTGAGGAACATGACCGCTTACAATACGAACCGCACACCAAAATACAACAAAACACGCCGAGGCGTACATACGTAGCTTATCAAGTCAAACAGGACCTTTCTTAAATTACAGGGTGAAAAGGCGAATGAAGTGAAATTCCCAGACAGACATTGAGGGCCATCGCAACCTCAATGGACCATGTCGTCATACATGAAGATATCCCTGCAAGACCCGGCCTATCAACACCGTCGCCGCCTCGGCCGACCGCTCGAAAGGGGCAATGAGTGACCAACCACCATGGCTTACCATGGGCCAGACCTCAATCCAGTTTTTTTTAACCTTCAGTGCCTTCCGTTTCTAAGTGGCTTCTCAAGCTGCTCTACGGCCCGTCCCCAATGCCCCAGTGCTCCAGTGCCGCCCATCGCCTTGTGCCCTCCGTAGATAGACGTGAATTAAGATCAAACGGCCTTCCATCCGATCGGTACCTATGATGTAGCAGGCTAGCTAGGATCCCTGCTACGGTGTGACTGGCGGGCCCAGCGTACCAAATTCGTGCAGGTATGGCCGCCGATAGGATAGCTTCGAAGGGGTAGGGATGCATTTCCCGTCGCTGCTGATATAGATCTACTTTGTGGAGGTATACTCGTTGCATACGTAGGTATGATCGCCAGAGTCTTGGCTTACCGTTAGATATTTCGGCACCTGGCTGGAATCTAGATGCGTTTTTGCCCCCTGCGCCGATGGACACCACCACCTCCGGATTCATTTAAAGAGCTGCGTTGTGACCTCATTTTCGCACCAGTTTCTGGCCTTCACCCCACCACTAAGACGACTCTAGCACAATCCCACTCTTCCTCGTGTGGCAACAAACCCACACGCACCCGAATGCACATGAGAACGCGCGTTGTTGGTAGGAGCAACAATAGCGGAGAAAAATCGAACAGCAATATAAGCGCCAACCACCCCACACGGTAAAGGAGAGGCAACATGGTTCTTACGAAGATTCGTCACAACATATCGGACCCTGGTGGTCAACAACAACAACAGCAACAACGAAAACGAGCCGCCACTACTAAGGAACGCCCGAAATTCAACTCGTTCGACACTTCAGATCGTCTAAGAGAGAGTTCCGCCTTCGCCGTACCAATGGCTGGCAGCAACAGCATATCAAAGGGGCGGAGGACAATATTCCTGGAGGAAGGCCTCGGTGTGAGCAGGCGCAGCGTGCAACCTCGGAGACAATCTACAGGCCTCTTGGAGATCGAGTATGCCCAAGGGCACGGAGGAAGGGACTTCGACGAGATCACGGGGATAAGGTCAGAGTCCACGGAAGACCTTGGCAGCGATGGCGGTGACCGTAGCGGTGAACGGGGGACCTCGGGGCATCGAGTGGGGAATATTCAGGACGAAGGCTTCAAAGGCGCCGGCGTGACGAGGTGGCTGTCGAAGCTAACACCCGGGTCAAGGCGCCCCAGAATCCGATCAGCTACCAGTGCGCACCCTCCTCCTTCTTCTGTTACGATGGCGAGGGTTGCCATGATCGCCTTGCTCATCGCCATTATCTTTCCCTCTTCTAGTTACCATAATGGCCGCCAAACGGTTGCGCTTGGCGGTACGGACGCTGCAATGATCGAAACGCCGAGGGGCCCTCACTGGGCACGACAAGATACCCCGACGGAAGTTTGTGCGCGGTGGGCAGGTCAATGTGAGCTTCCATAGGCCCGACAGCAAGGGTATGATTGTAGGACTGACTGGGACCAGCTGCCGTCCTTAACGGCACAATGTACATCTACGGCGGACGGTCGAAAACATCCCAGAGCCAGACATCCAACACATGGAGTAGGTATCCTTGGCATATAATACTCAAATTTTGCCATTTTAATTGCTAACATGTTCCGTAAGACAATGATTTCCTGTCGCTTGACCTCACAAAGTCGTGGGACACGAGCTCCCCAGCCCTTACTGGGCTATCCCGACCGGACGGGCCACCCGCGGTTTCGTTAGGCTACCTATGGAACGACTACAACCACCTGTTTCTATACGGAGGCCAGTTCTCCGACAATCCGCAAAAAGCCCCGGAACCCATGTCGACCTGGATGTACGACATTGCATCCTCATCGTGGAGAGAGTTCGAGAACCCACGAACGTCCGAAGGTAACTACTCGGCACCGGAGGGCGAGTCTGTGCAGCGAGCCTCCGAAGGCGCGGGGGTCTCAGTCCCCGAGCTCGGCGTGAGCTGGTATTTCGGCGGCCACCTCGACGCGTACACGACGTCAGGGTGGTCGGAGCAGGTCGAGCGCGTGTACCTGCGCAGCATGCTCGAGTTCACGCACCCGGGGTACGGCAACGACGGGGTAGATACGCTCCGGAACGCTGGCGCCCCGGAGGGTGGAGCCTACCGGAACATCACACAGGGTGGGATTCAGAACGACAAGGGTTTCACGGAGCGCGCGGATGGCGTGCTCGTTTACGTCCCGGGCTGGGGCCCCAGCGGGATCCTACTCGGGCTCGGTGGCGGTTCCGTCGGCGACCACGAGACCACGGATGCCTACGCCAGCATGACTACTATCGACGTATACGACATCAAGACCAGCGAGTGGTATCATCAGGAAGTCAAGGGCGAGGCACCCCGCGTCCGCGTGAACCCCTGCGCCGTCGTCTTCTCCGCCCCGGACGCCTCTTCCTTCAACATCTACATGTACGGCGGCCAGAACCTGCTACCGTACGGCGAGCAGACCCAGTACGCCGACGTCTGGATCCTCACCGTGCCCGCCTTCACCTGGATCAAGGTCGACCTGTCGGACAACGACAGCGCGCCCGCCGCCCGCGCCGGCCATCACTGCGCGGCGCGCGACGGGCAGATGGTCGTGGTGGGCGGGTACACGGGCGAGGACGCGGCGTGCGAAAACCCCGGTGTATACGCGTTCGATGCCACGAAGCTGCAGTGGAGTCCACAGTTCGCGGCCGCCGCACACGGTGAGGAGGATGAGAATCACGACGCCGACAACTCAGTGCTCGCGGGCAGCCGCGGCTTCCGCGTGCCCGAGGCTGTGCAGAGCGTTGTGGGCGGTGGCGCCGATGGCGGCGCCACGCAGACCACGCCGGCGGTGGGCCCCGCGGCCGAGGGTCCCTTCGCCACGGGCCAGCCGCCCGTCTTCACCGTCACCGCGGCCGCGAGCACCGCGACCGTGAGCAGCGGGGCCGGGGACGGGGCAGGCGGCGGGCGGGATAACGGCGCGTTCGCGGGCCAGGTGGCAGCGGGCGTCATCGCTGGCCTCGCGGGGCTCGCGGCGCTCTATCTTGGCTTCTGCGCGTGGCTGTACCGGCGACAGGTCGGCGCCTACCGACGGCACATGGAGGTGGCGAACCGCTACAGCAACGCGAACTACGGCAGCGGCGGCGAGGACGAGAAGGCGCTTATGGACGGCGTGGCGGGCGCAGGCGCCATCCGCGAGAAGCTCAGGAAGCATCACCCGGCGTACCTCGCGACGGCGCGTGGGGGGTCGAGCGAGGGCGCCGGTAGTATTGGCCCTGAGGGCGGCCCCAGCAGCGCCGGCGCTGCGCAGTTCGGCTGGGTCGGCCAACAGTCTCTCGGCGAGCCACCGTGGATATCGACGTCGGGCGGCGAGCCGAGTCCCGGGTCCGGGTCAGGCTCGGGCTCTGCGGCGCACCCCGGCTCCCTAGGTGCTAGCGGGAGACAGCTCTCGGATCTGCCGCGCCCTAGCGAGGACCGGAGTCCCTGGGGCTACGAAGGGTATAGTCCGCTGGCCGGAGTCGGAGGGGCGGCGGCGGTGGCGGGGGCAGGAGGAGGTGGCGGTGGTGGTATTGGGCGCAGGAACAGCAATGCGACTGCTAGCAGCGCGGGCTCCATTGAGGGCGGCCTGCTCGATGGCCGCGAACCGAATTTCTTCAGCGTCGTACTGGCGCCCCGCAGGGCGCTGCGCGTCGTTAACGGGATGGGAAATGAGCAGCATGAGTGAGTGAGTGAGTGAGTGGGTGTATGGTTAAAAAGGGGTTGAAACCTCTGGGCTGGTACGGGGGTGGGTATAGTTGGGATGAATGAATGAACGGATAATGCGTGATGAGGATAAACGACTTGCTGGCGGCGTTCTTGGATTTTTCTTTTCCTTTTCCGATACCCGGGGTTTGGCTTGGGATGACGGGCCTTCACGCACGGCATATTAAGCCCAACCTCAGCATACGAGTAAAATGATATAGCGTTTTTCATTCATGGGTTTTTGGGGTTGCACGAAATGTATGATAGATAGAAATACACGAGTTGGAATTGAGGTAATCTGGATGGTATTTGGATTTTCCTCCATCCTAAATAATAATGCTAGTTTATATTTGACTATGCACCTCACATCACATCACTCATGTATTGTGTGTGTATCTCATAGTCCGTCTTCGATATATAATATGTTGATGCGAATATATTCTTCCTAGCCGTCGATATATAATAGCCCTCACAGCCATTCAGAACGTGGTATGTAGCCGCACGGTAGACTAATGATATATACATGGTAACCAGAATACATGTGCTTAGATCATCGCTTCCCCATGCGATACGTGAATGCAATGCCAATATAACGCCCTGAACACCTTATCCGCCTGGCCCCATGCAGAGAGAACGCCCAAAATTCCAAACTAGCACATCATAAACCGAATAAAAGGGAGCAATATGCTATCCCGAGCGATGCAAGCACTATTTTAAGGCGACGGGGTTGATTAAGGTCGGGTTGAGGATGTCGAGATTTAGGTTCTCGTACATCTTGGCGAGGAGCCTCTCAACCCAGGAGGCCTCGGTTGTGTTCCCCGTCTGCTTCAGCCGGTCCGCCGTATCCAGCGCTAGACAGATCAATCTCTTCTGAGACCGGTCTTTCAACTTCATGCTGTCGATAGCCCGCGTCTCACCGAACCTGCTGTGCATATAATGGACGGCGGAGTTGGAGGACGGCGCGGTGGGGTGGTGCAGTTCCAGATGCGCCAGGTCGAGCGGGAGGTTGTACGGCCGGCCCAGGTCGACGAATGATTCGAAGAGCGGAACCGACGGCTTCGGCCGCTCCAGGGCCTCGACGGTGGATGCCCACGAGAGCCCGGCCCAGGCATTCTTCAAGCTATTGGACGATACCGGATGATCTAGGGGTAGCATCTGATTCGCCCGCAACAAGGCGGAATACGATCCGTCGAGATTCGGATTCGTCTTAGCGACAGGTTGGCCGGTCTCTCTCACGAGGGCGCTAAGAAGCTTAGAAAGCGGCTGGTCGCTAACCTTCAGACCAAGCGGCATCAGACGCTGGGCAGCCAGCTGAGCCAACCACGTCCAGGCAACCTCCTCCAATCCCTCCGCATACATGAAGGGTATCAGCTGCTGTACCAGGGCGGAGTCGGATAGGAACCGAAGATCGCTCTCTTGGCCAGATGAACGAAGCCACTTCAACACGTGAAGCCCGGCGCCCGTAGAAGCAAGTTGTGTCCGGATATCGGACGCCAGCCCTCCCTTGACGGCCTGAGCACGGACAGTAACGAGGAAACCGGCGGCCCGGCGCGTGGTCATGAGACCCTTGGAAACGGCCGTGTTGAAGACATAGTACGGGTCTTTCGTCGGTGCGGCGGTGATGGTGGCGGTGGTGGTAGACGAGGCAGAGTCGTGTTGAGGATGCGAGAAGAGGGGGTTCGATAGGATGGCTCGTAAGTGACGATCTGTCGGGGGATGATGTCTCAAGGTCCTGTGAGATGCCGCGTCGTGTTCTTTGGCGGACCGGTCAGTAGCGGCGGCGGTATCTTCAGACTCCCATGGATATTCCTTATCGAGATTCTTCCGAAATGAGGTTGTAATGGTATCCAGCAGCTGCTGAGATTCTCTGCGGGTTAATGGTAAAGGTTGGTGTATCTGGGATAGGAATCCCTTTTTTAGGGAGTTGAGGGTATGCGTTCGAACGACCATGTTTTTATTATTGTGACGATGATGACGATGATGATATTTGCTATGAGCCGTGGTTATGTTATGGTATGGTGGGAGTGATGGGATGAACAATGAACGATGAACGTCATCTAACACGAACGGTATGGTGTGTATCTAGGAACCTTTTTGGGGAGAGGGGGGGCGGTACATAGGGACTTAACCCGCATCATCGTCAGATCCAAATATGGAGCTTTAATTGATCTCGGCATTGGCCGACTAGAAGCTTGGACCACAACCTTAATCAATACCAGGTAGGGACATATGACACGACAATGACCCCAGGTTACTTATAATTCTACCGGGCAATCTACATAGTGACCAGCTGGGTCTCAACTCTGTCAGCCGGCAAATAGCCGTTGGCAGTAGCCCCAACCTTGCCCAGAAGGTTGGATAGATACCAGGTACAGACCTGCCCAGCCAGGATTTTGTTTTTGGTGTTAGTACCTGACACTGGCAAATCTGTGCTAGGCTGAAAAGCCCAACCCCAGAATCTGTTAAATATGCAGGTATAGATGATTCCATGAATGCAGGTTGTGGGTACCTTCCTTCCTAGATGACATCTCTTTTATATCACATTTATCACAACCTGGAAGGTATATAGCCATAATTACCTACCTACCTACCTAAGTCCAGTATATATCGATCTATTAACATTGTCCTAATGTTATTGATACTAAGAAGGACCAAGCATTAAATTTATTCATCTATCTGCATTTACCGTTACTAAATAATTCCATAGTTTTGTTGCTGTATATTTGTAGATAGATATGTATACATCTGATTTCACCTTTTTCGGCCCCACTGAGGACACTTTGTTAAATTTTGATTGGTATATTTAGGAAAAACCTTGTAAAGCTACCGGGTTGCTCTGCCAATCAATTTGCATTATCTCATCCCCACTTTCTAAATGTTTTTGCATTTCTACTGGCTTGAACTGGGCATGTAACGGAAGCTGCCTTCTTGCCCTCCTTCGCCCTTTGCAGCCTGATACACTGGTTGCAAGTACCTAAAATCCTACATAGGGTATCTCCTACACATTAGGGTCCAGATTGGAGGCAACAAGATCTCAGCTGCATATTACCAAGGCAGGAGCGAAGGAAGCAGGTACAAATGGAAGCAAGGCAGAGCCGTAACCACTTACCTACAAGTTATATAGCCATTTAGCAGCCTTATTAGGTAACCTATTGTCTGGATAGCGTGCACTGGAATTTTAGGTTTAGATTTTGCACGGTAGAAATTTGCTTCAGAATACCAAGCCAACGAGCACGCATACCTACCTTGGGTTTGTTTCCATGTTTCCCGTCCTTTCCATTGGAAACCATTGAAACTACCTACCTGGTATTTCCTACAGACTTGGATATTTAACATACAGCTACAAATGCAGTTGGACCCAAACAGCTCGGTATAAGTAATCTGTTTTGCTTACTTACCTAATGTACCCAGGTAGGTAGGTACTGGACTCCACTAGGTACCTAGGAATTTGCGTAGGCAGTAAAAGCCTTTTAAGTATATATGTGTAATACAGTACCTGCAAGTCAAATAAGTCTTCAGTATCCTCCCGAATATATTACAGCGAGAAAAAAAATTCGCATCAATATATAAATCCATTTCGCATATTCTAACCATATCTAGGCCAGGGTTCTAGTAAGATAAGATGAGCCTAAGCAAATATTTTACGCCTTGAGCTGTGATTTCACTTGTACATATTTAAATCAATCAGATCTACGTATTCTACCGATTTCTCATATGTACCAATCAACCTAGATGTATGTAGGTACCTGATGGATTTAGCGGGTCTATAATCAAGTACCCCTACCCACCTTTTCGTACCTACCTAGGTACCTGGAGCTACCGTAAGTACCTACCTCCTAGGAACCCAGGTAGCCTGAGTCCCTTCCTCAGTTGAAGGTTCCCTCAGCCTCATGCATTTTACCATTTGCAGGCACACACACACACAGCACAGCACAGACACACAGTTTGATGGTAAGTTTAGGTCTTGTTTCCACCACCCAAAATAGCCAACTCCATAAGTACAGGGTACTTCATTAGCCTTACGACTTACATACATATACGTAGGTACCTAAGGCTCTATCGATATACTTTTCAAGTACCTCTACCTACATACTACCTACTAACTAACCCGTAGTTTTAGTGTTGCTTCGAGCATCATCATCCTCTCTCACTCTACTCTTTCCTTCTCCAAGGAAATACCACACAATAATAACCCAACCTCTACACAACAACTTTATTCACACCTGTGATCTCTTCAACGTCGACGACTTCCATCCATCTCGGAATTCATTCGTCGTTTTTCCCTTTTCTTTCTTGTTTCGTCGTCATTTTTGATACATGACTTCAATTTGTTGATTGATCAATTGATTCTTGCTGATTTGATCACCCATCATTAACTTTACCCTTCTACGAAGGGAACCCTCCGCCCTCAACTCCAACCCTTTTTTTCTCCCTTCACATAAGTGCCAGATCTCGGAGCACAATGTCTGAGGTGCAGGCTCGATCTCAGACGGCCTCCTCTCGCGGTAGAGGTAGCAGTGGCCGAGGTGGAAGAGGAGGATACGCTGCACGAGGAGGCAACATCAGACGGACTAATGGCGACAAATTCGGATCTATAGATTCCACCTCTGCCCATCAAGATGACGGCGATATTGGTGAACTCAGGAAGAAGTTCGGTTCTGACAAAGTAGAAACCATTAAAGAGCTCTTCCCTGACTGGTCCGACGCCGATATCCTCTACGCTCTTCAAGAAACCGATGGCGACATCGAAGTTGCCGCTACTCGTATCAGTGAAGGTCAGTTTTCGTGTTATCCACTTTCACTTTTCATTTATTTCACCTGCTTCTTGCTTTTAAATCAAGTTTCGTTAATTTCATCAAAATCGTGATTTCGCTAATACCTGCTGTTCGCCCAACAGGCACTATTTCCCAGTGGGGCGAGGTCTCGAAGTCGAAGAAGACCAGCGCGAAACCCAAGTCGAAGGACTCAGTCGTCTCTGCTGGTCTAACCGATTCCACTGGTAATGCTAGACCTGCACGCGGCGGACGCGGTGACAGTGGCCGAGGTGGACGCGCCCGTGGAAGTGAGAGGGCTCGCGGTGGTAGGGGTAGGGCAGCGGCTGTTACTGCCACCACCAATGGCCACCGATCCAAGGATAATTCGCAGCTCTCAGTACCCACCGAAGAGTCTTCTGGTTGGGGCAAAACCTCCTCGGCCGACGATGCCACCACCACTACTGCTTGGGGTGCAACTGGTACCTCTACTGATCCCGCCTCGACTCACACTCCTGCTGCTACGACCACCGCCACCTCCACTACCAACACCACCGACACCACGACTCAACCTGCTTCGTCCCGGCCCCAGCCTCCTGCCCAGAAGACCTGGGCTAGTATGCTTCGACAGTCTACCGCGCCTAAGCCTTCACCTAAGCCCAAGGAAGCGCCCGCACCGAAACCTGCCGAAGCCATCGAACCCTTACCCCCAGCCGAGCCTGCTGCACCTGCTCCCGAGCCTGAGGCTGAGGAGCCAGCCCAAGAACCAGCCAAACCGACTGCCGCCCCTGCCCCCGCCGAACCACCCAATGTTGTTGAACCCGAAGTTGCCCTACCTCTCCCCGAGGATGACTTGACGAAGCAGAATCTAGAGCAGCTCCCTGATGAATCACACCCACCAGCCACTGCCACAGCCGCCAGCACCGCTACAGATTCGTGGGATCCTCGCCAAACTCAAGCAGCTAGTGCCGCTGTGACGCCCCTCTCGGCTTCACAGGCGCAGCACCAGACTCCTCGTGCCCCTTCAAGTGGTTATGCTGCGACCGCTCTTAAGGCTACCGAACGCCCTACCCCACGCGTGCCTAGCTACCAGCGACGGCTGCTCGAGCAGGAAGAGGCTGTTCGCATGCCTGGAAACCGTGAGGTCGACCGCACCGCTGTCCAATTTGGTGCTTTCAGCATCAATGGCGGCAATGAGGACGATATAGACGGTGACCGCGAAGATCCTGAGACTAGAGCCC
This sequence comes from Eutypella sp. D-1, assembly GCA_023313575.1. Taxonomy (NCBI): domain Eukaryota; kingdom Fungi; phylum Ascomycota; class Sordariomycetes; order Xylariales; family Diatrypaceae; genus Eutypella; species Eutypella sp. D-1. The sequence continues at coordinate 2,597,465 of JAJTTP010000005.1, read as the reverse complement.
AGCCGCCTTTGGAATCGCCCAGCCAGCCGCGAGCCACTCTGCCCCCAGCACCACAACAGCCGGCTCCTATTCCTGAAGCTTTCCCTCCGTCTCAGAAGCCGGCAACTTCGTTGACGCAGCAGCCTCCAACCACTGGTGAGACTTTTGCCCGTATACAACCTTGTCAGCTGAGTCATATTACTAACGAGTACTCAGCAACCCCCGTCGCACCCCCGACTGGACCGGCTGCTTCTACGGCTCAGCGTATGTCACAGTACCCCCAGCTCTCTCACCCTACTAACGCCGTCGTAGCGCCTCAAGCGCCTTCCGCCAGCCAACAGTTTGGCCGCTTTGGCCACTCCAATCCTCCGGAGCCAGCCGGATTTCCGCAGAAACCATACGAGAGCTTCGCTCAGCAGCAGCCCGCCGTCACCACCGCCGCAAGCTTCGACAGCTTCCCGGCTGCCACGAGTCAAGCGCCCGGTCCTCAAAATAGCGCTTTTAGTTCCGCGCCGGGCGACTACTCTTCGTACTACACTGCCGACCAGCACGGCCGTGGTGCGTACAACTACTATGGCCAATATGGCCAACACGGCGGCCAGAATCATCATGATGGGCCGAACTCCCAGAACCGAGGCTTTGGAGGCTACAATGCCTCCCAAAGCGATAACCTCAGCCAGTACCCGCAAAGCGCTGCTCAGCAATCACGCTTTGGGGCTGCTGCCGCTGCCGCCGCCGCCGCAGAGGCACAGAACAGTGGCCACAACACGCCGAACCCGCCCAGCCAAACGCCGCAGCAGCAACAGGCCACGGCGCAGGCAAACCAGCCGCAGTCGAATCTCCACCAACAGCCACACGGGAGCCAATATCCTTATGCTCACCCGTACTACTCGAGCCCCTACTATGCTAACTATATTCATCAGCAATTCGGCGGCGCCTACGGCCAGGGTGGGTATGGTGGTGGCCCTTACGGAAAGGGTGGGATGTACGGACAGCCCCACCAATACGGCATGTCACCACAAGGACCCTATGATCATGCCTCCTCGCCTGCTACATCTGGGTTTGGCCAGTCCTCGTTAGGTGCACGCGATAGTGCTTTGGGTTCAAGCATGGACAACTACAGCCGCGCTGGTTCCACGCAGTCTGGGGCCCAGGGCGGTCTAGGTGGCGGGTTCGGGGGCATTCACGACACCTTCGGCCGTGGCTCAGCCTATCCCCAGGCAGGCCAGGCCTTCAGCAACCCGAATGCGCAAAGTTCGAATGCTGGGTCCAACGCTGACGACCTAAAGCCATATGGTGAGCCTAAGACCGCCGGCGGACCTAGTCCGTCCCTTGCCGCTGCGGCTCGTCCTGGCTCTGCTACAAATAATACGCCCTCTGCGTCGGGATTGCCACCTCCTCAATCGGCTCAGCAGGGCATAGGGGCTTACGGTGGATACCCTAGCCACCTGCAAGGCCATGGTCTCCATAACAACCAGTCCGCAGCCGGCAGTGCGTACGGACTCGGTGGCTCCAGTGCCCAGAGCCACGGCACCACACCGTATGGTGGTTTCGGCGGCAACCAAGGCTTTGGTGGATACTACGGTGGTCGCCAGCAGCAACAGGGCGGCTGGGGCGGCAACTACCACTAGTCACGGGTCCCATTGTCGGAGCAGCAGCACCGAATTCCGTTGGGCAAAGCCCTCGAAGTGGATATGAAATAGCTATACTAAGAAGACAAAAACATACATACATAATTAGCGAAGATCCCTTACTCGACGAGTCATCTCCACATGAACAAACTCCTTAACACGGAACCGGGGAAAGAAGAAACTTTCCTAATTATTCGCACATCTTTTGTTTCCTTTGATATTACGAGAAAATGCGGACGGGACTATTCTCTTTCTCTCATTACTATGTGTATTCCAATGCATGGGATGGATAGGAGGGAGGGGAAGGGCGGGGGAGGTCGGGGCGCAAAAACAAAAAAAGTTCACTTATGCTGCTAATTCTTCTCGCAATGAGGGGTTCAAGGGGAAACGGAACGCATGGCGGGCGGATGAATGGATGACGTTTGCGCGCGTGTGTACGATTGAATCGGCAAAATTTGATTTACTTATCACTTCTTCACCCTCTGATTATGTGCCCTCTTTCCGTCTCATTCTCTTGATTCTTTTGATTCCTCTCGTTGAACGTTGGACAGAAAAGGCGGTGGCGGCGGCGTCATGACCATGGTATATACACTACCCCCTGGTTTGACCCGGCAGGTCGCGACGACACAGCGAGGGATGGACCGCCCCCTATCTCCCTCTCGGCCCCGCTGCCGCTCGTTTTTTCTTCCCGGGATCGAACGAGGACGGGCCGGACCGAAACCTCGGTCCGCAGGGGATGGGAAGGGGGAAGCGGATACTCTGCGCGAGACACTCTCACTTACGGCTAGGTTAGGTAGGAATAGGATCATGCCGAATGAATGACTTTTGTTGAAGAGAACAACGACATGGCGGGCGGGGGCAGTCTTCTCGGCGTGCCTCGCTTGCACCCTGCTTGACTGCCTACATGATAGGTATCGTCTGCTGCGAGATCTACTATGCTCCATCGGATCTCCCGTCTATGTGATAGCCTTACCTACTTACATGTGCACGTCATACCGCACAATCACCTCCCATACGAACGAATGCCTTGCCTATCCGTGCCTACGAATATATGCCACGTGGCACATCGTGTCTTCTGCAGAAAATTACCGTCCGTACCTATGCAAATACGATAGCTGCGCATGCTGATGGACTGGTCATTCCCGGCCTGTGGCTGAGGCCTGGCCTCAATTAATAAGGCTGTTCATCATTGCAGACAGCTCAAACGAGGCCAGGTCAACGAGCTTAGGGGTTTTTTTATTTTTGGGTTACATCGTGCTCGTTACGTGCGTGCAGCCCTAGGCGAATTGGACCTGCATGAGAGCCCAACCGCCGGGTCATCCCCCCTGATTATGAGGCCCCGGGTGGCGTTTTCTTTTCTTTTTCTTCTCTTACCTCGCTCTCTCTTTCCCATTCATCGGTGGCTTGTTGCTGCAATTGAAATCCAGTCGGAAATTGTCTGGGCCACGTATATGCTCAGTCAGCGCCGCAGCAGGCTTAGCAAGTGAGGCCTGAGGCCAGCTTATGATGCGAATTAATTTCTTATTGGTTGTCTTCGAGGTATTGTTTTCTATCGTAGAGAACTTATCATAGGCTAAAGAAATTGTTCTATATATCAGTGTCGCGTCCCCTCCCCCACCCCTTCCGTCAAATCTCATACAACTTAACATAATGAAAACCCATAAGCCCGGAGGAGGTTCGCTTGAGACGTACCAATTCTAGTCATCTACCAATCAGAAGACAGTGCATCCTCTCCATGTTGCCTTGTCAGTTAAGTCAAGCATATCCTTCTGTGCCTGTAGGCTTGTAGGTTTCTATCAACTATGTTACACGAACAAGAATCGATCAGGGCTTAAAGACAGCCTATAAATTTGATAAGCCCCCCCCCCCTCCCCGCTATAGTAAGTCCGTACACTTGGGCAGACCCCATAAACGACTCGGTGGTAGACACAAATGGATTCATCACTGACTTCGTATAGTCTCCAGAATCATCATTCAGACGAGGGAAAAGCCGTCTCCGAGCCCAACTGGATTGGTTCGAAGGTCAGGCTCCCAAACTGATCCCTGAGAAGCATATCTCACCTCTCACATATCATTAGGGGACACCCCACGAACATCGTCTCTATGATGACAATACTTCCGATGGAGCTTTCTCTTCACCAAACACTGTCAGTCCCTCAGCCACCTATCATATCTATAATCATATCTAATCTAATAATGTCAAGTTTCAACCGCCACTCGGGAACTATCCACACCTTCCACCACAGCAAGCTTGCTCCAACACCAACCCCTTTCCAGATATCTTCGGAAATAATTGGTGCCTGAGTTTGCCCCAAGACCAACAAATTCTAAATATTTCCCAACCACTTCAGTGGTCAGCTATCGAACAGTACACTCCCGCTAGCGACTTCTTAGCTGGGCCTCCAGAACTTCAGTCATCACATTTTCTGGAGGCACCAGCGCTGGGCTCCGCAAACCCTGGTTTCGCGGCGCCGGATCTTTTCAACATGAGAATTGAGCCCAATCTCAACCATATCCTCAATCCAGTTGGAAACTCTGACGTCGGAGGATACAATAACATATCCCAGCACATGCCCACCCAACCCACTGGCATTCCACCTCCCAGCTTCGTTCCTTCTCAGGTAAGTGTCATGCCTGATACCCAAAGGAACATACAGCAGCAGACCCATGGTCCGTATATGAGTACCACCACATTTCCTCAGGTTGCTCAGTCTCCCGACGGAGACAACATAAACCCCACGAGGCGGTTTAAACCCCGCCGACCTGCACGTCATACACGGTATGTGGGATTTTCAACATTTCCCGTGAGATGCCCGAAGTTCCCGCCTGTTCTTTAACATACTAAGAGAGTCGGAAATATCAGACCCCGGAAAAAGCAGTATCCGATGCTTTACATGTGTGGTTTCCCAGATTGCAAGGCGACTTTCACCTTGGAGAAAGACTTGAAGCGTCACCAGCTCACCTCTGGAGCTCATCGAGAGCAACACTTCGACGCAGACGACCCGACGTCAGAAGAAGTCTTCACGTGTCGCGAGGCGACTTGCAAGTTTTATGGCAGGGAATATACTCGGTTAGACAACTACGAGAGGCACGACAGGACCATGCATGGGAATTTGAACTGAAGGAAGCCTAGTGAAGACATAACCAAAGAGAAACTGTCGCAGTTTTCAGGAAGTATAGGATTAGACAAAAAGTTATTGATGACATGAATTACTGATAATGATTCTTATTTCCTTGCCCAATGATAGATACGTCGCCATTGTGCCAATATTGTCTAAAGGAAACCTCAGGGCTTATAACGGAACCCCCTGCTCTTGAGTTCCGTCCAGTCTAAGGTCTCGTGGTTCTCTTCGGGTTTATAAGCATCGCCGAGTGTCGCCTTTTCCTGATTCCTAGCAGGGATTACATGTTTGTATAACGTGTATCCATTGTGTCACCTCGGTCCGTAAAGGGAAAGCAAAGGAAGGTGGATATTTTACGCCAACCACTCTCACTTGCAGCTAGTTTAGGTGGGAAAAGGATGATGCTTAATAAATGACTTTTCTCAAAGAGATAAAACGGTATAGTAAGTGTGGTCGGTTTTCTTAACACCAGACTGATTGTCTAAAGGGTCCGTATCGTCTACCGCGAGATCTACTGTTGTGCATTCCATTCCCCTCGTCGTATGCTATCCTTGCACCACCGGTTATATGACGCTTTGTTCTTGCTAACGAAATGGTTACAACAGGCATGGTGACTCAAGCAGGCCAATTGCTACTGCAGGGGCCATTAAAGAGACCAATCAACTGGTCGTTGATCACAGCTGCAAACGCCTGGGTTTATCTACATGGAACCTAACCCACAGCCATGTTTGCCTCCTCCTATCTAGATGGCCTCGGCGATCGTCCTGATCCCTTTATTAGTTTGTTTTCCTGTACTTCGCAGCAGCCTGCCAAGGCCATAGGGCCCTGGCAGTGTTTTGATCTTATGTCATATGCGTACCAAACCTTCGATGAACCGATTGAGGCCACAGCCTGGGAATTTCATGTCCTCACGGGTAATTTGGCCGCGACGCTACTTACAAGTCTACACCTCATCGAGAACCGGACTAGTCCTCCTCAACTTGATACAGAGTCTAGGCTGCCAAAATGCCTTACATTTATATAGGTCACTGTCGGAGTCTCCTATCACTTACAGAGATGCGCCGTCGTGGTCAGTGCAACGACGTCAGGACTTGGAAAGCCATAAGGCTAATTACATATAAGTCAAGGAGCTACGCTACTCCCTCGCTGTAAGTTTAGAATTGTCCTCCTTTGTCACCGTCTCTTCACAAGTCAGATGAAATGGAGCCGCCTATGTAGCTTCACGCAGTTGCCGGCACACCCATGTCTGTGGGAACAAAGCCGCATCCCCACTTGGTTGGGTCAACGTCAAAGTCAGACTGATCCCGATGCCAAACATTTGATCTGGTCTTACAGTCTTACCAGGGAATATCCCAGGACCAACCTCTCTCTCGTCGGCATGCCTGCCATGGGTTGCTTGCCTCGCTGAGCCACATAAGTACTCACCATTGCCTATGATCGGGTATATATTAAACGCCAACACTTGTCAGGCCCAGCTTCAACCAGTATACTGGCACGATCTCTATCCTCCACTACAGCCTCAACTCGGCCTCGACACAGTTTCAAACTTCCACCTCATTGGAAGCAATGGAAACCAGTATGCTCAGTTACTCCATCGCCTGACTCTAAACCCATCTACTTCTTGCGTAGATCTGTGGGTTAGCGACATTTCCTTTCAAGAGCCACCCTTCCAAGTGTTAGACGCCTCCAACTCTAGCTTTGCGGCTTTGAATCTGTTCGATATGGGTCTCGCGCCGACTCTGAAGCAGTTGCCGAACCCCGTCGACAGCTCCGATGCCATGGGGAACAGCTTAAGCTTACAGCGCTTGTTCATCTCGTCCACCAGTATCCCATCTACTAGTTCCGGTTCCGGCCCTCCCCAGGCAGGCGTCACAGATGATGATCAAGGTGGTGCGTGTGAGCCTACTCGGAGTCCTTCCTCAAACACCATCACCAACACCGCCAGCCCCGCAACGGTCGAAGCTACTCGGTCTTCCGACGAAAGCGATCCTCCACCTCCCCCCAAGCGACTGAAGACTTCCGGAGTCGCACCCAACTCGAGGTATGTAGAACTGCGTACATCAGGACGACGCATTCCCCTTTTTACCATCATGTTCGATCATATGCTAATGGGAACAGGCGGCGCACAAAGCACCACGCGATGCTTTACAAGTGCAACTTGGATGGATGCGAGCAGACGTTCACCCTGGAGAAAGATTTATTACGTCACCAAAAAACCGCCAAGGTACACCAAAGTCGGCTCTCGAAAGACGACGACGACGACGACGACGACGAGTTGGAGACGGGCGATAGGATAATCTGCGACGTGAAGACTTGCAGGTTTTTTGGTAGGAAGTACAGTCGGCGGGACAACTACAAAAGGCATGTGAGGATGTGCCATGGAAAATATGGACAGGACGCAGAAGACGGAGAGGCGAAACAGAAGAAGAAGAGACCACGCGTGAGCGTGAAGACATGACAGAGGTGTCAAAAATTGCCGAGGAAGTTCCCGGGGAAAACAATTAAGACTAAAGCCCATCAATAGGCATGCATTGCTTAATGAGGATAATTTTTGAAACTATCCTTTCGCACGTGAGCAACGTTACACTGTACACAACATAACGAGCCCTCACAGCTCATAACGGAATTCTCTATTCTCGAGATCCGTCAAGTCCAAGAACTCGTGGTTCTCCTCGGGCCGGTGGGCATCGCCAAGCGCCACCTTCTCCTGGTCCCTCAGCCGGTTCCGCCTCCGTAGCACCCAGCGCATCACAAACAGGTCGATCGTGACCAGCACGTAGATGATACAGATGGAGATCTTCGCCGGCAGGTAGTGCGGCGCGTCCTTGGGCTGGAAGGTCTGCGGCGAGATGATGTTGCCCACCGTGTAGGCGACGGTCCCGATGCACGCCACCGTGATCTTCTTGGTTGACCCCGCGACGTTGGAGCTCTGTAGCCCTAAAATCGTAGTCCACCCAATGGGTATCCCCCCGGTAGTGTAATATCCGATCAACGCCGGGACCTTCTCCGTCGTCGCCATCAGGATAGCGCCGATGATGGCCGGTATGTGGCCAGCGATACAGCAGTATAGTCTCTGTTTTGTCTTCATCGCTATCCAGGTGAGCCCTATGAGCGCGACGATTTCCCAGGCACCGAGAGGTGTCACCAGTAGCAGCGACTCCTCATTCGTGTACCCCAGGCCTTTCACTAAGATGTTTCCAAAGCTAGTCGCGATAGAGTTGGGAATGTTGGCGGCAAAGATCCAGAAGGCGTAGAGCCATGTCATCGTGTCCGTCAGCGCTTCCTTGACGTGACCCCACTTGAAAGCCTGCGATCCGATTCCCTGCTCGTTGTGTCTGATCCGTTCGAGGTGGAGTGCTTTCTCCTCCTTGCTAAGGAATCCGGCGACGGCTGGGGAGTCTGGCATGATGAACCAGAACAGGATTCCGATCACGGATGTGAACAAGCCCAGGAATAGGAAGATGACCTGCCAGCCCCGCAAGGAGGCGTCCGGGTCCCTGCCCACGCCCGTGGCAACCCCATAGGCCATGAAGCCGCCAAACATCTGCGCCACGCCGCAGGTGGAGAACCATATGCCGACGCGGAAGGCCTGCTCCTCCTTGGTGTACCACTGGGAGGTGAAAAGGACCCAGGCGGGGACGACGGCGGCCTCGAGAACGCCGAGGAAGAAGCGGCAGGCGAGCAGACCGGCGTAGTTCTTGCAGGCAGCGAGGCAGGCGAGGACGGCACCCCAGAGGGTGACGTTGAGGGAGGCGTACTTGGCGAGTGGGAAGAGTTGGATCAGGCGGATGGTCGGGAACTCGAAGGCCAGCTGCCCAAAGAAGAAGATCGACGCCACCCAGTTGAACTCGCTACCTTGCAGGCCCGTCGACTCCTGGATCCCCGTCACGCTCGCGTAGGAGATCGCGGTCTTGTCGATGTACTGCAGGAAGTACACCACGCAGATCAGCGGCATCACGTGTAGGTCGATCCGCCGCAGCAGCCGCCGGTTGCGTTCCGCGTCCGGCGCCTGCTGCACGCCCCCGGTTTCCCGGAGGAGCTCCAACGCGGCGTCGGCGCCGCTCTTTGGTAGCTTCGATGCATCAGGTATTTTATCTGACGTTGCGTTCGAAGACACCGGTATCTTCTCGTGGACCGGATCGGCTGCGTCTGTCAAGCTTTCACTCTTCTCGATCTCCGCCATACTAGCTGCCAATCACGAATCGTTGCAGAAAGGATAACGCTAACGCGTGAAAAATAATGATGAAAATGGCAGCGAAACAATATTATCTAGCACTTTTTAAAGAATTTTGCAATCAGGTTGGTTGCAAATTGTTGCGTGTTGCCTCCACCGAAGCACGCAATTGGTATCGGGATGATGCCATAACGCAATCAGAGTCGATCATAGTCACCTACCTCAGACCCCGGCATGCACGCCATTCTAGCTGCTATTTTCTCACGAGATAACAAGGTATAGAAGTAAAACCCTGCAAAATAAAAGTTGTCTATGTCTAGAAACTGCTAGTCTAGTCGAGGGCGAGTCGGGCGACAGCAAGATTGTCAGGCCTTGGAAGTGTTCTGGATTCCGGTTGGCAGATGCTTGGAGAGCATCTCCTTCCTAATCTGCAAGTGTATGGGATGTGAGGGATGATGTATATCTGAAGTCAAAAAATGAATAATTGTAGAAGGAATCGATGGCCTGATAAGCCCTCCGGTGTTTCCAAGTCCTGTTCGTGTGATTTGTATTAGACCTGTCATTATGATGTCCTTCAAAGGTGCGGTTCGCCAGATGCCTGCGCCTGGGCGAAGGTGGCTACCACATCATGTTCGTGAATCCACGATGGATCATAACGATTCTTCATCCTCGACCTGAGCTGGTCATCTGTCTCCTTTACCCCGATCCGGGACAGTGTCTTCCGATTACCCTCATGCACCACACGAATCACTTTATCTGTGTGTGCTTTCCTAATCCGTTCGTAGAGACTCAAAGCACGTCGTATCTGCGCAGTCGTAGGCCGAGTCGCTGATTCCTCGGGGAAGACATGGCGAATGGAGGCAGCAAATGCCCAGGCGTCGTCTAGTGCAAGACTACCGCCCGCCGCGAACGCGCCGCCGTGCGCATGCGCGGCATCTCCGGCGAGCGTCACCCTGCCGTTTCCGAGCACCCATGTCTCGAGACCTTTGGCAGCTGCATTGGGGTACACTCTAGTATACGGCGTCGCATCTATTATACTGCGTACAAGGGGCGACCAGTTTTTATAGTAGTCCCTCAGGATATCGACGTCGCCATCAGAATTCCAGGTCGCATCCTTGTATGGCGCGTCGGGAGCAGTCGGATCGCTCTGGTACGACCCCACTACCGTGAAGAGGCCTTTGCCGAGTTTCGAGATGAACAGACTCCGGTCCGGTCCCCAAAAGTGGTTGGCCTCGTCCGGGAGGTCCGTAATATGCGCCAGATGTGATTGGGGGAATACAGAGCGAAAGGTAACCCAGCCAGTCCAGGCCGTTTTCGCTGTAGGGACGAAGAACGTTCTCACGGGAGAGTGGATGCCGTCCGCACCGAGCACGATGTCAGCAGTGATGGTCGTCCCGTCAGTGAAAGTTATGGCTAGTTTCTCAGTCTCGTCATCAAACTTGATCGATCGGAATGCTTTGGATAGGTGGATCTTAGATGGGGAAACATGTTCCGAAAGAGCCCGGTGAAGGTGAGCGCGATAAAAGCGCGAGGTCAGATGTCGATATTCCACTCGCCCGACATGCTTGTCCACCGATACTACTTCATTGGTGCTGTAATGGCTAACCGGATCTCAGTTTACGTCGCACCAAGTGGCTGATCAAATCTCGAACCTCTCATGAGTACTTACCGGTAGATCATGGGGAAGCCCGATTTGTTGCGGAAAGCCACATCGTCGTCCAGAGCATTGTTCACGCCGAGCCTCTCAAGAGTCCTCATCCCATTAGGCCCTAGAGCGATAGAGGCACCGATCTCTCTCAACTCGGCACTCTGTTCGTAAATTTGCACATCGATGCCCGGATGGCCCTTCAAGCCGATCGCGGCGGCAAGCCCCGCGATTCCAGCACCGATGATGGCCACGGTGAGCTGCGGCCTTTCCGTCATCTTCGCTAGTAGGAGATGCAGCTAAATAATTTAATAGAAATCAATGGCAGAATGTCAAGGAAATTGGTGTTGGCGTGGATATAATGTGCACAATATGGACGTGTGATGTGGTGTCATTCATGACTAGTATGACGAATCATATCACTCTCTGTCCCCTCTCATAAGGTCAAACGCTATCTTTGAGACAGGGGCTGACGAATAGGGGCTACCATGTACTAGTCCAATCGGCGTGCCGAATTTCATGTAAATAAATACCAATAAAATCAATTAGGTAACATTGAATATCCATTCGTGTCCCAATAATCGGCGAAGTCATAGGCTTCATTTTGGCCAGCAATGTACCTGATCGAACCACACATCGAGAGTGTGGGAGACAAACAACCTTAGTCAAGCAATTGCTTGGTAAAAACGCCTTGGGGGTCCCATTGCTTCTTCAACAACTTGAGCTTTTCTACTTTCCCCTCGCCTCTGAATCGCAACTCGATTGGCCCTGTGCGTGTGCCGTTCTGGAAATCGGCGTACTCAGACTGGTCTGGTCCACGCATGATGTCGATTGACTTGTCGTTGAACTCGTCGACCTTCCGTCGGTTAGCGGCATCGGTATGCCAGATGAGGTTGTTCCTAATGAAGTTGTACAGTTAGCCGCCACTCGTGAGGTCAGGAATTAAGCCAGTTAGCTGGAAACCTACTGCCAATATTTTATATCATGTAAAGACGAGGCCGAATCAAAGTTGGGCGTTCTAGGAGGTCTAGAGTCCCATTGAAAGTTGAAGGCCGTGTTGATGGCATCGGGGCACTCTTTCACGAGCGTCTTCCAGACATCGATAGTATTGAGAAATCTTTCGATGTCAAATCGTCTTAGTCCGACGACACTGAATCGCTTGAAGTCGCCCTTGGCGGCGAGTGCCTCACGGCCATCGCTGGCGTTTTGGATAGGAACGGGACCACTATTTATTGCAATGGGTCCCAGGTCGTATAAAGGCTTGTATGCGTCCTTCGCATTATCCATGGCGCCAGTAAATCTAGCTGCGATGAGCAGGCATGGTGTACGTGCAGGCGGCGGAGCCATAACCATCATTAGTCCAGCCGTTGATTTTGTGTCGTCTTCCATGAGTGGCTTCATGGCTCGGGCTACGTCTTCGGCTCGCTCAAGCGGAAACACGAACCTTCCCACCCAAATCTCACCTTGCTCATTTCCTAACTCGCTGAAGGTGTGAGCCTTGATAGTGAGCTCTGTCACAATCCCGAAAAATTGGCCTGCTCCGCGGATAGCCCATAGGAGCTCAGGCTCTTTCTCTTCTGTAACTTGGATAATCTCACCCCTTGCGTCGATCATGCGAGCGGATAGAATCTGGTCCGAACCGAAGCCGGTGATCGATGTAGTCACTGAGGCTCCACCCCCTATGAAGTATGGGATGGCACCAACGGTATTGCCGTTTCCCAATGCTGTATGATCGGTCAGAGATTGTCAGTAACCTTGAGAACATTGCAGTATCAGTGCAGAGGAGTGAAGATTCTCGTCTTACCAGTAAAGAGCTTCGCGTCTGCTAGGGCTACAGCCACCTGCTTCGATAAGATGCTGCCTCTAAGAGTAGCCTTTCTGGCGTTAATATCGACTTCGATTCCACTGTATTTGCTTAGGTCGATGACTACTCCATCATCACCAATCGTAGACCATTCACTGTGTCCACCGCTTCGTGGAACAAATGGTATCGAGGAGCGTACAGCCCATTGAACCTAGAAGGTCAGCCCGACATCATCTCTAGCCGTATTTCTTTTGGTAGAGGTTACCGTCTGTATAATCTGTTCCTCTGATTCCGGAAGGATGATGGCGGCAGGGATTTCCCTGCCAATATCTGTCCATCGCTTACTTAGCTCTTGGAAGCGATTGTCTTCCTTGTTAGTCAATATCTCGAGGCTCGGTCCTGCTTGGGACTGCAGCTCTGTCAGTAACTGGAAAAGCGTGGTCATGGTGTTCATCGGGTGATCAGGTTGTCAATATGGATCTAAGAACGATTATGGTTATTTGATGGCAGCTATCTATCGCCAGGGTCTAAGCTACTAATATATGTGCCCTAGATGATTGTTATGAGAATACCTAGTCCGCTGTAGACGGCTAGAAAGGGCTAAAGCTGGCGTTTCTGTGGGATATGATAAGTCAACACCATCACTGTTGTGTGACACGGTAATGATACTATGAAAAGATACAAGGCACCTATACCGAATAAGACCTTAGGTGGCCCATAAATCTCTTTACTGCTTACGAGATTCTATGTAGGGGTGACTGAAACGAGAAAAGCGCGGAGTCGATCTCATTTATATGGATAAGAGATTGTTATAACTGCATACAGAGCATGTACGGAACACTGACAACTGTGCCGGGTCCGCTTCCAAATGAAACTGCAGGGCCTTACTTTTTTTTTTTCAGATGCTGTAATAGAGCGCATTTCTGGTCCTGCGAAGAACGAGGAGCTAGTGCAATTTATTTGTCATGTCTCATGGCAAGCCACGGAGACAGTGTCCTGAGTTGTGTTAGTGAGCGTCGCTCGAAACATAGTCCTATCTCCCTGTAGCTTGTTGAATGTTCAATCACATCAGGTTGAGCGGAGAATGAAATTTAGAAGCAAATATTACTATTAACGTTGTTACAGATAAGATAGTGCCACAAGTATTTAATAATTGCCATAGACCATAAAAGAAAAGGGCAAATGGGTTTACCGGTTCCACTTGTTTAAGTAATTAGGATCCACTATAGGGGTTCAACAGAATGCGACACGCTCTGTGCCGCAGCTTTGCGAATTGCATGAGGATTGAGTCAACTATAATACTAGCCATGAGCACATTCAGATACTAGAAGTAGTTGTTGCATGTTGTGTATTAGCATATCAAACAGGTCATCGAGTCACAGATGTTGTAGAGTCACCTCCGAAATAATCAGTCTGGTACGTTGAGTCACATCAAGTCATAGCATAATGGCAGTATCACGGTACACAGGATAAATGATCATATATAAATATTCAACCTTTTCAGTCCAGAACCATTCATCATCCAACTGTCTTTCTTTCTTAACATTGCATTAAGTTGTCTTGGCTACATCGGTACCATACTTGCTGCTATCTGTTGTCTTAGAGCGGCACGGAAAATAACCATTGCCTTTTTGACGAGAGGATGAAGGGAACGTACATTTTAGCATTATACCTTATCACCCATGTCTGGAGTAGGGCCGCTATGCCGGCAGATGATGCAGGGAATCTCGTGAGCAGGTAAGACGTCAGCATGACTACATCACCGATCGCCCTGATTTTTCCATTACGAAACTTTGAAGCTAACACCGGACTGTCCTCTTCTAGTTTACCTACAAGCCTCGAGATTATCCCGATATCAACGACTCATCATCTTTCCTCCTCACTGACGAGTCTCGAGGTTATCCCTGTAACAACAAGCCCAGGGAGCTTCACTACGCCAACAAGCTTGGAAGTCGTTCCTATCGACACTAAGATAAGAACATAAATTCCCTAGCCGCAGCGTTGTTTGATAAGGCTGTGCCGGGAAAGAATTCAATGAAATGTTAGAAATTGACCGGTAGCTTGTGTAAATACAGCTGGTATGAAGCCAGGATGCAGGACCTCTCAGCTGATACTTAAACCTTCCACCATCTTGATAGTCTGCGAAGCCTTCCCAGTGCGTTCATAATATAAACGAGTTGTCGCCCTGGCTAGCATAATGCTTTCGCGATTCGCTGCCCTGAAAACATTAAGTGTTTACAATTACGGGAAGGTGTTTTCTTAACAGCTCTCAAATTTCAGTTGCTGAAATGTCCTGTATAATAAGACACGGGCAAGTTACTTTCTATGAACGTTAACTCTCTGGGTCACTTCAATTTGCACAATGGTTAGAGTAAGCGATCTATACGCCTGTCGTCGGATTAATAGGGGTAGCGAAAGGCAAATTGTCAAGAATACGATAATCGATAGTAATATAAAGACGAATGTCTTCTCCTTGTTTATACGGTCCCTTATGAGGTCGATGACAACATGCCACAAAAATATGGGTAGTCAAACTATGCTAATGAAGGTTCATCCTCGTAGTTGCTATGCGACAGAAAGAGAACTAGCAATTCGCCAAGACTCGAAAGCCTACTATACGCCAACTCAAGTCAACTGCGGCAGCCCTAATAACCTTCCCACAAGTCTCTTGGGTTTACTCTTGTTAGAAGTCATGTTACAGTAGTGTTCCAGACCAATCGCGGTGTCTTTGTACACTCAGAGGAGGCAATGATCCAGATATAGACGGGAACCTATTGAAGCGATTGCATAGTCATGACTTATTCGTGGTAGGAGAAATTGGATCAATTCCCAAAAGTTCAATTGCACACGTTAAACCTAACTAATATCTACAGTCGTGTGGGTGAATAGGGGCTTGAGGCTGATGACGAGCCCACTTAGTCGGCGCCGTTTCCCCAAAACGCTATAATGTTCGGTCTATGACTCAACCGGCGGCGACAGGAAGAAATGAGTAAACTATTAACAGTTAAATAGCTGCGGACGACGTTTACAGGTTGAGCTGCCTCCTTATTGCATCAAGAGGATGCCTATACATCTTGCCACGATGCCTGCCGCAAGTCATTCTCAAATGAAAAAGAAGCCAAGGAGGGACAATATGGCCAACCGTCCCAAAGAGCGCCAGATACGCGCTAATTTCGACGAGGAAACCATCACAGTCTATCAGGCATACAACAGCGAAATCGCTTCAAGCGCCGTTCAACACCAGAAACTGTCCGCCTCACCACAGTTCAAGCTCGGTCGCATGACGTGGATCAAGCCCAGTTGGTGCTGGATGATGTATCGCGCCGGGTACTCGTACAAGGACCGCAATCAGGAGCGCATCCTAGCCCTGAAGATGAAGCACGGCCACTTCATTGAGCTGCTCGAGAAGGCGTCTTTGACGACGGAGCCGGGCCAGGCGACTGAAGTACCACAGGGCGCCGAGGGCGACGGTCAAGCTAAAAAGGAAAGGCCGATAAACGTAAGGGTGCAGTGGGACCCTGAGCGGTCGCCCCGACTGGAGAGATTGAATTATCGCAGCATCCAAATCGGGATACCCGGGCCATTGGCGAAGATCTGGGCAGACGACTGGATAATCGAGATCCAGGATGTGACGGAGAAGGCAAGGGCGTTGGAGAAGGAGCTGCGGGAAAATCCGACGGCGACGGAGCAAGAGCTGATTAAACAGGAGCTCGTTCCACTTGAAAGGGAATACACGGTTCCGGTACGGATACAGGAGCGCATCGGGATGGTGTGACGTATACGGATGACGCGACTTGGAGCGAAGGCGGATGACCTTCATTGAAGTAATACATATATACTAATAAACGAACGTTATCTAAACCCATCTCAAAAGCCAAGTTCATTATCATCCGCTCAAGCATAACAGGCTACGCCATCTTCCTCCTGCTCTACGCAACAGTGGCATTTCATTAAGTTCTTCGCGAATAGTAGACCGACCGGTAATAATTAATACCAATGCATATCGTAATGAACATTAAAAATATGAAGCAAATCAATTATCGCGACCGACCCAGCTTCTCAACAAGCACGCCTCGCGGCCATGGGTATCATCGGTCTCGTCAGCCCTCTACTCCTTCCATATGCATCGACGGTCCGGTATTTTTCCTGACCCCCTCCCCCTTCAGCTTATAACGCCGGCCACAAACATAAAGCAGGTAAAAGTATAAACCCATACTAACGCCAAGTCCAACCTCGTCCCAGTCCTAACTAATACAACTAGTAGACCTCGACGCATCGTGGTCACTCTCGCCTCTTATCCAAAGACGCGAGCTTAAACCTGATGAACGATCGCGTTTTATAGATCCACTAGACTCCGTCTGAAGTCTCCAATAGCCCTTACACACGTGTCGTCGAGTATCAGTAGAATGGTCACGCGAGTATCGGGGCGGTCTCCTCGAGAGCGCCCATGAGGCGGGCGGCGCGACGGGCGAGACTCCGGGCCTCGTCGTTGGAGGCGGGGCTCTCGGAGAGGGTCTCGAAGCCGGCGCGCCAGAACTGCCAGCGCTGGAGGCTGTTGCCCTTTTCGCCCTCATAGAGGAGGCCGTGGTCGGCGACCTCGAAGAAGCCGTCGGGGCTAATGAGGCGCGGCACCTGCACGAAGCGGAAGAGCGCCTGTCCCGCATGCAAGATCCATTGCGCCGCGGCGGACGCGTCGGCGTCCAGAGATTCCGGCGTCGAGCTTTCCTCGAACGCATCCCGCATCACCCACAGCCCGAACAGGCAGAGCTCGACTCGCCCGAAAGAGGCTAGCATCGCGATGAATGCGTGTTGATTGATCCAGGAGCGGACATGCTTGTTGCCAAAGGAAGCGTCGACGTCGTAGGGTTCTGCGTTACGTTTGATTAGCATCGGCACGGGTTGCGAACTGAGTTGTATCTGGGTACTTACGTCCGGCATAATCTCTGAGTACCGCTTGCAGGGCTATATATCCCTCATTTTTATTAAAAGGATTCTAGACCGTGTACTTTAGCAACCGTGTTCTAAGTACACTAGGAATGTGTTGAGTGTAAAGCACTTACCAGTTCGCTCGAGACTCTCAACGATCGATTGGAATCCAACACGCACAGGGTCGTCCGGACCAGTTTTATCATTGAGGGGTGGTTGTAGGGGATCTGCCAGGCGATCTCGAGGAAGACCTCCATAATAGAGGAGAGTTCGTCTGAACCATCGGGAGGGGCCAGGGGCAGCAGGCTGGCGAGCGCGCCCGCCGCGTCCTCGGCCGTCACCGTGCTCTCTGGCTGCAGGACCTTGTTTAAGATCCTGAACACCCTACGGTTGCTGTACTTGCGTGTACCTGGCGGTGCGGGCTTCGCGGTCGACGCCAGCCGCGACAGGAACGTGCTGATGCGGCCCGACTTGGTCGGCGTGCTGCTGTTAATGCTGTCTGTGTCGGGTTCGAAGTCCCGGTGTAGTTCTAGCGCGGGCGCCATGGTGGTCTGTGTCTGTGTCTATGTCTGTATCTGTATCTGTGTCTATGAGATGATGTGATGTCGATGTTGCTAACAAAGGGATAGTCCATATGGTCGTTTTTCTGGAAGAAGCAGTAAATATTTCCCAGTCACTTTCACCCCAGATGGAGGGGGGAAAGGGATCTGGGGGAGGTTATTAATAAATCGATAGCTGAAAGTGGGCTGATGCGGATCCCAGGCGGCTGGGTGCGCCCGCTACCTGGGTCGGGGCGGCGCGGGCTGGCGCGAGTCAGCACACCCAATAGGTAACCAGACAGGCGCGGGTTCGCAGATCCCTAGGCCCATTATATAATAAGATTGCTCATCGTGGTGCGCTCGGTGCGCCATGTAGTAATCCATCAGCACCTATCTTATCCACTCGAAGATCCCACGGGCCGCCGGGGGACCATTCAATGATCTCTTTTAAAAGCTGTCAATGCTGCCCATGTTGACGCGAAGTTGGCCTGGCCTGGCCTGGCCAATGGTCTGGGGACAAGTAGATTCACATGCTAGAGAAGCAAGAGCAAGGGCGGGCTTTGGGTTTGGAATGGATGCCATGACGTAGCGATTGGTTATCCGTCGAGTCCGGTTGGCCTGAGCCACGATGGCTGGGCACTCATCGATGGATACAAAACAATAGGAATTCTCGAAAGATCCAACCAAATCCGCTCTTGTCCCATATTCTATGGGCGCTGAGAAATGTTTGGAATCCTCGTGACCGCTGCGTGTTGGCTGAATAATATGCATTGCAATACGTGGGAGCGGTTGACTGGTGAGTCTTGAGGGAATAACTTCAATCACTGAGACGAGTTTGATTATACGCGTCGAATTGTACAGATAGACCTGGGCAAATTGCCGTTCGTATTCGTTTCCGCGGTGGCTAATTTCTTCAGAGCGGTAAGTGACGTCTTTGTTGCCTTCAGTGCTGAACGAGCCTCAAAGCCAAGGCAGGCTGTATTAATTATGCTATTCTGTGAAAAGGGGGGCGCTCTGGTTAGACGTGCACGAAACATCATTCCCAGCGCTCCACCACCACTGGCCCGTGCCGCTACTTGACATCGTGTTGCCCCCCTATTAACCGTTACGCTATATCAAACCTGGAAATCACCTGTCATATCACGAGTCGTCTCGCATCTCTTAGACGTGAATCCGACCAACGGGAATAATGAATCTATAACCTTCAAACCTTACGTTAATGCTGAACTCCCTCGGCCTGAATTTAACCCCGATGCGTACTACTCAAAATTATATGCAGTCGATACCGATAGCACGGAAATATTCCCCGGAATGCATATAGTTAACTGAAGGAGTCGCAAGCGGTTCGCAACGTTGAATGCTAGTGCAAGTTAATACAAGTGTGGTTAGGAAGAGGTTCGTGAGTGTGACCAATAACGTATCACCGAGCCCCGTATCTAGCCTAATAGTATGTAATGTAGATGGAACGATATGGGGCCTCGGGCCAAAGGCTAGATAGCCAGGCAGTCAGAATTGCGATTGCAGAAACAGGCCGTTGGCTGATCGACCCATTTTCTGGCTCGCTTCGGCGAATTAAGTAGGTCGTTGAATTGTTTCCTAGCACCTTGGTGCCAATCGAAGAATAATCGAAAAAAGGCCCAGGCTGGTGACGAAGAAGGATGGTGAGGTAGTAACCGGTGGCTTGGATAATGAGATATTTGAAAAGTTTTCCTGTCAAACCCCCGGTATATCACGATCGGGAGTCCCGGGGACTCATCTTTGATTGGTCGTGCCGTCTATGCGGCCATGCTGAGACCGGGTCTCCTCATTGCGGGGAATGAGGGGCGCTGCAGCTGCGTTATGTGGGAATCGCTACTAGTTATAGTATACTTACGAGTGGAAAAGGCTGGCGTTCGTTACTAGTCCGAAATATGCGTGCGTGCAGGAAGCCAAAATCCATACGCTGGTTATACTACTAGATACTGACAGTTCGGTGATCCTTAAGGTGCAAAACTGGCATTCCTGTGATGCCATTTACCTATTATTATTATTAGATGACCCAACCTAGCCCCGCTTGCTTGCCCGAATGATACGAGCCAGGGGACATTTTACTGTGCCACATTTTTCAGTCGTCAGATAATCCGTCATCCGCGATTACCCGTCGAGCTGCCTGATAGATCTGTTCGAGATGGGGGGCACGTCAATCGAGGTGAGCCGGAATGGCCCGCTAGCGTGTGCACGTCTGGGATGACATGAACTGATATCGGTCGGATCTAGTTGAATTTAAAGGACCCGGCCTTATTTAAAGATAAGGCTTATGTAAACGGGGAATGGATCGAGGCCAAGTCGGGCAAGGCATTCGACGTCATCGGTAAGGTAGAGCAAAAGTGAAGTTTGGCGAAGATTATCTTCTCAGTCTAACCAAAATGTAGACCCAGGGTCGAACAAGACATGGGCGACCTGCGTCGACATGGCGTCCGAGGACGTCGATGATGCCGTGCAGGCGGCCCAGGAGGCTTTCACGCAATATCGCACGATTACGCCGAGGGCGCGCTCAGAGCTGCTTGCGAAATGGGACGCCCTAATCAAGGAGAACATGGACGATCTCGCAAAAATTATCGTATACGAGACTGGCAAGCCGCTGTCGGAGGCGTACGGTGAGCTACAGTATGCAGAGAGCTTCGTGAGATGGTTTTCCGGGGAGGCGGAGCGGGTGCAGGGCACAGTCTTTCCGGCCGCGCTGCCGGGACGTCGTATCTTCACCATTAAGCAGCCCATCGGCGTCGCGGTGGCGCTGGTGCCCTGGAATTTCCCTACCGCGTAAGTTGGGCTGGGATTATGTTGAGCCTTGGGCCTGGACAAGACCGGCTTACATCAAACTTAGCATGGTCCTGCGCAAAGCCAGTGCTGCCCTCGCTGCGGGTTGTACGATGATCGTCAAGCCGTCACCAGAGACTCCCTTATCCGTCCTGAGTCTAGCATACCTTGCGGAGAAGGCAGGTTTCCCCAAAGGGGCATTAAATATCCTGCCGACATCACTAGCGAATACTCCGACACTCAGCGAAGCTCTATGCAAGCATCCTTTGGTGAAGAAGGTGTCCTTTACGGGTTCAGTGAGCCTCCCAACCCTCCTAGAACTGTAAAATAGCTTAGCACCTAACGATTTCATAGACGCGTGTCGGAAAGATTTTGGCAGGCCATTGTGCCGATGGCTTAAAGAAACTCACACTTGAGCTAGGCGGCAATTGTCCGTTTTTGGTCTTCGATGACGCAAACCTGGATCAAGCATGCGAGGGTGAGCTACGCCAGGCGGAAGGAGATAACAGACACAGCGGTACTGACGGGACCATAGCATTGAGCTCCTTGAAGTGGAGGCACGCCGGCCAAGCCTGCATAACCGCCAACCGGGTCTACGTGCAGCGGGGGGTCTACAACAAGTTCGCCGAAATGGCGGCAGGGAAAGCGCGGGGTCTGCGGGTGGGCCACGGCATGGACAAGGAGACGACGATGGGCCCCCTCACGGTGCCGCAGAGCATCGACAAATGCGCCGCGCAGATTGAGGATGCGAAGAATCACGGCGGTAGGGTTTTGATCGGAGGAAGCCGTATAGGCAACGACGGTTACTTCTTCGAGCCCACCATCATCGTTAACGCATCACAGAAGATGAAGGTGGCAAGCGAGGAGACCTTCGCCCCGCTGCTGGCGCTGTTTCCGTTCGATACAGAAGAAGAAGCAGTGCAAGCCGCGAATGATACCAGCGTATGTTGATCTCCGGTTGATTAAAAACATTACAGGCTGAGGAGATTGAGTTACTGATACTCCAGTCAGATGGGCCTGGCCTCTTACTGTTTCACGAAGAATATCGACAGGATGTGGAGGCTTTTCGAGAACCTCGAGGCCGGTATGATTGGCATGAACACCGGTAAGTCTTCATGATCCCCAAAATTCCCCCACACAGATAGGTCTACCTACGCAGCGATGCATTCTAACAAATCCAGGCAACTCTTCAGCCACCGAGTCTCCGTTTGGAGGTATGAAAGATTCCGGGTTTGGGAAGGAGTCGGGCAAGGACGTTGCCATCAATGAGTACCTAGTCACCAAGACTGGCACCTTAAGCCTGGAAGGACAATACTAGGATTCAAGAATGCAAACCTGGAACCTAGGGGTGCTCCGGACGTGTTATCGTGTTCGCTGTGATGATCACGGCTTCCACCTGAGAACAAACCGAGGTTTGGCGAATAAGACGTTCATCGTATAACAAACAAAAAGAAAAAATCGCAATCTCCTGCGGCTTGCCTACCTGAGACCTAGAAATTATATATGTACACCCTTGGCCGTATTCAACTTTTCAACTTGGCAAAGATCGGATGGCGTTCACTCTTAATAAGATGCCCTGGCCCCTGGTAGTATTTCCTTACCCGTGAACCTGGCTTGCCCCGGCTGGCCGTCTTATAAGGAGTACGATATACCTACCTCCAGGGCCACCCCAGCAAGCCTAGGAAGCAAGGGAAGGTACACTGGAATAAAGTATCTCTCTTTGCTCTTCACAGACCTCGCAGCTACCTTGCAGCCTCGGTAGCCAGCCCGCCAGCAACTGATAGGAACAGGCAATAGTTACAATTTGGAACCCCCACACCTCCCCACACTAGCAACCCCGGTCCCTGTAACTGTCTGCGGAGAAAAGCTAGAGGTACTTAAAAAACCTGCGTACAGGTGTAGAATACCGGCGTATGTATGTACCTAAGTACTTATGTACGCAATTAAAGCAGCCGAAAACTCCGTTGTGCGCGACATTGTTACATCCCGAGGCCGTTGGAGTTGTTACTTCCAACCTGAACCTGGAAGCTTGCCCAAGTGGCTATCATGTAGGTACCTATCGAAGTACCTAACTTTAGAAGCTGCAACCTCCAGGTCCTCACCATCCCCGGACCCCCTCCAACCCTCCTGATTAAGGTTAACCTTGGAGGTTAATTTCCAAGCTGGTTGTAGCCCTAGACAGGGACCTCCGAGTGACTTTTTCTTCTTTTTTTTTCTTCTTTCATCCCCAAGATCCCGTAGTCTACTGCCTAGGTAGTGAGGTCTCTCTGTTTGATGCTCCAAGGCAGTCAGGTGCTCTCCGAGGTTCTTATTTATCTGCCTAGAAATTCGTCATTTATTATCTATCATTTATTCGTTATCCGTTTACATCCTACTGAAGTCATGATTAGGCATCCAAGAATTGTGTTTTAAATATTTCCAACGCCCACACTTCGCCTCTTCGCTGAACCCTGCATCACATCACCTCCCGGCATTCTTCATCAGTTACCTCACTTCGTGCTTCTACATAAATAGCATAAAATAAAATAAAAATAGTTATGTGAGAAACCGGGAGGGCATGACGACGATGCCTGAAAAGCCGCTTACCGTTGCAACCTACGCCGCCGGCGCTTCCTTAGCCGCCGTCACGCTATTCTACGTCTTTGCTCCCACATACTTCATCGATAGCGACTCAAACTCCGCCCGTAAGAAGGGCGTTGTTGGGCTCGTAAATCAGGCCAACGACTGCTTTATCAATTCCGTCCTCCAGGCCCTCGCCGGCCTTACCGACCTCCGCATCTACCTTATCCGCGAGACCCATCGGAGAAATATCGACGAACCCTGGGTCTACCAGCAGCTAGTCCAAGACCCCGCCCGCAAGAATGCGCCCGAGTGGAAGATCGAGGGTCTACAAGCAGGCATCGTCACCAAAGGCCTCAAGGAGGTCCTCGACGCCCTCAACGAACGTCCTATATACAAGAAGACCATCTCTGCCTCTGCTTTCGTTAGGGTCCTTGAGACCGCTTTCAAGCAACGGATCAGCAGACAACAGCAAGATGCTCAAGAATTCCTACAGGTCGTCGCCGAACGACTCTGTGATGAATACCATGCTGGCAAGAGGGCTCGAGATACCGCCAAGAGAGATGGTGCGCCAGGAGGCCCGGTGAAGAATGGCTATTCACCGGAGGCGTCGGATGAGGATAATTTTGAAGGGCAACCCTCCGAACTTCATCATGCTGGGACTGAGAGTGAGGAGTCTACGTCATCCACGACAAACGGTTATGATACCCAAGCCGAAGACCCTCCAATCATTAATGATCAAGAGGATGGCTTCCCTATGGAGGGGAAATATGAGAGCCAAATTGAGTGTCAAAAGTGTGGCTTCAAGCCGAAGCCCACTGAGAGCACGTTTTGCACCTTGACCTTGAGTGTCCCACAGTCCAGCTCGACGACACTCAACACCTGTCTAGATGGCTTCTTCAAAACGGAGTACGTGGATGATTTCAAATGCGAAAGATGCCGGTTAGTGCACGCGCGAGATATGCTAGAAGCCGAGATAGCGCGGTCCCGGTCCGAAAGCTTCAAGACCTCCGCGCTGGAGTCGGTTGCGAAACTGCAAATCGCCATTGATACCGACCCAGAAAACGTGCCAGACGATATCGAGTTACCGGATATGCGGTACGCCCCCAAGTGCCGTATTGCGAGGCATACCCGCCTGACGAGCTTCCCGAAGATCATGGCTATACATCTGTCACGGTCGATCTACGACTCGAGTATATCGATGAAAAATTCGGCCAAGGTTTCCTTCCCCGAGCGATTACCGATGGGCAGTTTGTTAAACAAGCAAAAGTATAGACTGCTCGCTACCGTTACACATAAAGGTAGCCACCATAGCGGTCACTACGAGTCGTTCCGGCGACAGAATATTGCTACTCCCTTCGCGACTCCGAATGCTTTCCAACAATCTAACGTCTTCGCCAAGTCGGTCAATCCAAGCCCCGCGTCAACGCCTCGCATACGTGCCGTACCTAAATCAGGAGAGCCGAGCCCAAATGCATCCACGCCTGACCTTATATCGCCCACTTCAATAGCTGATTCTTCAAGCCCTTCTATGGATAACGTAAGCCAGGTATCAACTGATACTATTCCTCGTTCGTCTCCAGCCGTCAATGGACGTGGTTCGGTACAGCTAGACTCGTCCTCGCGCAAAGAGCGCGATCCCGATGCGATTAGTTTGAAGTCTGTCGCAGCCTCTGCCCGGTCGACAGTGTCGAAGCTCTCGAACTCTGTCAAGAATAGTCGCTCCAATAGCCCTGCGCCCAAGACCCCGGCGACGCCCACAGCCACCACCTCTTCCGCTGCACGTCCGTCGACAACGAATGGGGCCAAGCCGGCGAAACGCCGGAAACACAACGACCGTTGGTGGCGGATCAGCGACGAGAAGATCAAGGAGGCCAAGACTAACGAGGTGCTTGGCACGCAGCGAGAGGTGTATTTGCTTTTCTACGAGCTGGAACGAGATTATGCGGCCGAGTCGTAGGAGGATCCGCGTCGGTTTCTTGGGCCAGCATCTTATTCCCCCCTCTGGCAGTCTACCGACGGTGCAGTATCTATCAGCTCGTCCAGTCTACACAGCAGCGAGTCTACGGCCGGGTGCCTTTCTTCCAGGGCTTGCTCCGCGTCACGGCAGGCTTTACAGAATTTAAAGGGGGCGCCCCGGCGTATGTGGAATGAGTTCATGGGATACCACGAGATCAGCGATGTCGATACCGATATCGAGGATTCTGATCTACCTGTAGGCGGTGTCCTCGAATCCATCCCCTATGCTGATAAGGATTAGTCTTGGGGGGCTTTGCCTACGCGACATGAGATCCATCCGCTGTCTCTTGAATAGCTATATTCCTCACGAGAATCGGGACAGGTGGCTAGTACCCTATCAGGGGCCTGCGGCCAAGGTCTTTATCCATGTTCGCATTCGCACGTGCACGTGGGAAGCAACACAGTTGTTGCTATTACTTCGGACGTACTATATGGCTCATATTCCCGGGCAACGGGGCCAGTAGACCGCGGGCTTTCATTGGAAATGGAACCAAGGCAGCTTTCTAAAGTACTGTCCGTCAGACCCAACGATATCTGAGGAAAATAAGAGTCGACATGCCAAAGATAAAAGGGGGGAGGGCTTGGGTCCTGGGACATGCATAAACCTGTAGCGTTTGTTTTCTTGTATTTTGTTCTTTTTACATATTTTGC
Source organism: Eutypella sp. D-1 (assembly GCA_023313575.1). Taxonomy (NCBI): domain Eukaryota; kingdom Fungi; phylum Ascomycota; class Sordariomycetes; order Xylariales; family Diatrypaceae; genus Eutypella; species Eutypella sp. D-1. The sequence continues at coordinate 2,571,620 of JAJTTP010000005.1, read as the reverse complement.
ATCCCACGCCACTCACTAGAGGACGTCTGCTCCGCGCAGCGGGCTGGGGAAGGCGCCCTTCCCGGCCTTGCCGAGGCGTAGGAGCGCATGCACATTGTTGTCTTTGTTTATATGCCGTATGCTGCGCTATGGGGCTTCGTTCTCATTGTATTTTACCGGGAGGTTGCTCCTTGGGCGCGTCTCCAGTACATAGGGTAGGAAGAAGAAAAGTGAGGGTTCACCGCCGCTCGTCGCAGCAGCAGTAACAGTGGCAGCGCGAGGAGGACCAGGAGGAGGAGGAGGAGGGCAGGACCGGTGCCGTACATACTCGGGGCTCTCAAGTACATACGGAACGCAATGCGCCCGCGTCGCGCAGGCATACAAACCAAACACATACACATATACAAATTATACATATGCACGCGCATACACTGCACAACATGTACAATATCCATCAATCCATCCTCCTTACATGCATAGCTGGGGAAAACACCCCCACGGACGGGCGGGCGGGCGGGCAGTCGGACGTAAGTGGGAAGCGGCGGTATGGGCGGGGATTATCCATAGCAAGTTCGCCCAGCTAGTCCTGCACAGGCGTAAATCATCAAGCTTTGTTCAATATTTATCGTTTTCAGTTTACTCATGTCTCAGGAAGCTCTGCGATATGGGATGGAATATCCGTAGGCTGTTCCGAGCGCAAGCCCGAACCCGCCGCTTGTTTCGAGGAAGTTCTATCCGGGTTACGGGAGACTTGTTGCTTTTCTGATCTATACTCGCACATGACGCCTTATATAGCCCGTGGGCGTAGACGAGTTCGTAGTGTTAAGCGTTATTGCTGGGCTAATTGGGAAGATGATGCTGTATGAAAAAGCTGTGTGTGTGTGCTGATTTGGGGGAGTTTTTCTCGGGGGTGGTGGGAGGGGGGGGGTGTCTTATTTTATCTCTGCTGCTGCCCATTTCGCATCATAATCAGACCGTGCTAGCCTCTTCGATAATCGATCATACATCACAATGTTCAGGGAATGCCCTATATAGTCCCTTTAGTCTATAGGGTAGGCGTGGTTGTTGTTAGTTTTTTTTTTTTTTCTCTCTCTCTCTCTTCTTCTTCTCTATGGATTATCATCTAGAAGAATGAGGGCATCACCTTCCCCCAGGGTGGTGATGTATATTACGTTCGGGCTGTGCTCATCTCAGGAGCAGGTAACTCCCGCATCGCGTTATAGCCGCGGCACGCACCGCACATAAACATCCGTTTCCGCTGGGCAATGCCAAAGTTATGTATCATTGGCTACTTTGGGGACATATGTACGCTCAGTCCGGTCTGGACAATCGATTCATCGGCCCAGATCCCCGATCGATCTCGGAATATCGGAAAATGAGAGTCGGGAATGGAAGTTGCAGAGGACGTAGTACATTACATAACATCGCACCGTTTACTTACATAACCGGGCGGACTATATTTCTGAAGGTCTTTATCTACATAACGCCCGGCGGTATTCACGTCGTGACGTCGGCATCCGTCGGTCCAATTACCCGCAGTTTATAGTGGGGGAAAGGGAGAGGGGCAGGGCGGTTTACGCCGCCGTCGTCGCAAGTCATCTTGTTTTGGGCATATATACCTAGGTAGGTAGATATTGGAGGTATCGTCACGTTGACAATAGCCGAGACTTCAGCAAACGTTTACCGGGGTTAGAATCTCAAGAGTTGAGGATTTGTTGACATAAAAGAGAGAAGAGATGGAAATGCTTCGAGGTTTCTAGAAGGCCCAGCCCGTGACATCCCGCGGTTGTATGGTGGGCGCAGCCGAGCAATCGGCAGATTTCGCGGAATCCGCTTGCTGCCCAGGTGGCTTGGTCGATAATTTATCGTGGGGCCCGCGGCATGGGCAGGGGAGGAGGGGTGAGCAAGGCAAAAAAGAACAAATGGGAATGTCTAGGCGGCCTGGAACTTCCAGAACCTCCAATATAAGCATGCCCTACCACTACCATCCCCGCTATACTACTAGTACAGGTATATAACGGGGGCCTTATCTTCGCCTGGATCGGGATTAGCGCGGGCCTTCCGCGGGTGGGCTGGGATTTTATGGGTTATTACGGAATCGTGCATGGTGAAGAGAAAGCGCAGGATGGCGGTAGCAAGCAAGCCTGACAACGAGACGGGGCAAGAAAAAGGGCAGGACCATCGTAAACATTCAGAGAATGCCAATTACAAATGCCCATCCCATAAATCATCATGTCAACGGTGACGCTCTATGATGTGTCGGTGGGAATACATCCCCATACTTATAGAAGTTTTTTTTTTCTTTCTCCCCGTTCTGCGAAGATATACGTCATCGTCAAGAATGGTTGGATCTTTTCCTATCTGGGAATTATCGCGCAGAAAATATACCCGTAGCTGGGCCGGGCTTTGCCCCGCCAAAACGTCAATGGGCAGAAAGCTCTTGTATGTACGGAGGGGCTGAGGGGTTTGTCTCTCTAGTGGGCTGAGACTGGATATCGTGATTTCTTTCGAACAGAGATTTCAATATGGGATCATTGCAGGCTTACATGAATGAGTAAGGTGGAATAGAGGAAGAACTTAGCTGAAAAGAGTTTTTTTTTTTTTTTTTCTCTTTTGCATGTTCGGGTTCTCAACGGGTGAATGGAAGTGGCGTGCCTAGGTACTTAAGGTAGGAAGGAAAACGGCTGTTCGGTTGAGCCGAGATATCGATATCGTAACCTATTAAATAAATACCAAGGTTATGATGATATCTTACCGGCCTGTATTTCGGGTTATATCTGGGAGAGTTTCGGTGGAGCTAAGTACTTACGTAGGGTAGAATGTTTGGCATTTGGAGTTATGGCGAGGTTCCAGGTTGGTGCGACTCGGGCGGCCCCAACCTTGAACCTTGGAAGGCCCTTCCCATCAAATCACGGCTCCGAAAATTCTGAAGTGTAAGAAAGTCCATGTACCCAGGTTAGCTTGGAAGGACAGGAGGGAAACAAGTACTCGGGGGACCCCACTTGGTTAGGGAGAGATTTAGATCAAAAGCTCAACTCTCCCCCGCGGTTACTTCCTTCTTATTCCGAATCCTCTTCCTTTACCTACTACATCTTGCTATCCGCTGCATCATCATCATCACACCTTCTCCTTCTCCTTCTCTATTCACTATTACAACCAGTGATTCCTAAGGAGGTAAGTTAAAAGAAAAGAAAACCTTACACGTAGAAAACCATTATTCGTCATCACCACTTTCCTTATGTCCCTCATGACCCCTCTCATAACACCTCTCTACCTCGTCAGCGACATTACACCATTCCCAGTCACTTTCCAGTCACTTGCCAGTCACTTCTAATCGGTGTATGATTAAAAAACGAATATTGTTATGAGGATGAGGAAGAAGAGTAAAATTCATTCAAGAAATTTAAATCTCACCTAACCCGGGCCGCCGACCCCTCTATCCTGCCACATTCCTACATTCTTACCACATCCCGTCCATATCTCACTACCAATAACCATCTGCTTTCCTATCATATGCCATACCACCGCCCTAACGATATTTCTTGATGGTTTGGACCTACAATATAAAAGAATACCACCCTCTGCCTCATACTTATTTACTAACTTGTCCTCGAAATAGAGCGTCGTTCTTAAATCCACGATTCCGACAGATCCTATTCTCCTACCAGTTTGATACGAATAGCAGAATACTATCCGACTTCACCATGGCTAAGCTACCTCAGCTGAACCGCACCAAGGGTGTCATCTTTGGTGATGATGTCCGCACTCTGTTCGAGTACGCTCGCAAGAGCAGATTCGCCATCCCCGCCATCAATGTACGTTAATACCATATATATCACTCGGTTCGATCATACGGGCTTTTTTCTTCTTCTTTGGTATAGCTAACCTGGGGACACTATGTAGGTCACCTCGTCTTCCACTGCCGTTGCAGCTCTCGAGGCCGCTCAAAACCTGAAGGCTCCCATCATCCTCCAGGTTTCCAGTGGCGGTTCGGCCTTCTTCGCTGGCAAGGGTCTGAAGGCTCCCACACACGAGGCTATGGTTCAGGGCGCCGTCGCCGCTGCTCACTTCATCCGTGCCATCGCCCCTGCCTATGGCATTCCCGTCGTGCTACACTCCGACCACTGCCACCAGGCCGACCTTCCTTGGCTCGATGGCATGCTTGTTGCCGACAAGAAGCACAAGGATGAAACTGGCGAGCCCCTCTTCAGCTCCCACATGATCGACTTGTCGGCGCTGCCCGATGAGGAGAACATCGGTACCACCAAGGAATACCTGAAGCGCAGCAAGGAGGCCGGAACGTGGCTAGAGATGGAGGTATGCCCCCCCTCCCCCCCATGCAATACCCAAGGTTGAGCATAGACTAATTTCTAGCACAGATCGGTGTAACTGGTGGTGAGGAGGATGGTGTCAACAACGAGAAGACCGACCGGAAGAAGCTGTACTCCAACCCCAGGGATATCTGGGCAGTCCACGAGGCCCTTTCCGAGGTTACTCCCAACTTCTCTATCGCTGCTGGTAAGTCTTCCTTGGAATACAGAACACGTCCAAGCCATATCTCTCTTCCAGCATGTTGAGTTTTCTTTCACTCGCACCTTACCAAATCTGGCGAGGCACATGATGTTTAAAACCAGTACTAACCTTTGGGGATAATTTCAGCTTTCGGCAACGTACACGGTGTCTATAAGCCGGGCTCGGTCAAGCTTAGGCCCTGGCTGTTGGGCAAGCACCAGAAGTACATCCGCGCCAAGCTGGAGAATCCGAAGGCTGATGTCGCCGGCGCGATCATCCCTGACCACCCCGAGGACATGGACCCCGAGGAGGCCAACACCAATGAGGACCCCGAGAAGACGAACCCCGTCTTCTTCGTCTTCCACGGTGGTTCCGGCTCGGCCAAGGAGGAGTTCCTAACGGCTATTGGCCACGGTGTCATCAAGGTCAACCTCGACACGGATATGCAGTTCGCCTACTGCGACGCTATCCGCGACTACATGGTCACTAACGTCGAGCGCCTTGAGCTGCCGGTCGGCACCAAGAAGGACCCCAACGGCCCGCCCAACAAGAGCCTCTTCGACCCCCGGAAGTGGATCCGAAAGGGCGAGGAGTCGATGAGGAAGCGCACTGAGCAGGCCCTGAACGACTTCAACGCCGCCGGCAAGTGGGATGCGTAGATTATTGGCAACTGAGCTTTCGAAGATTGGGTCGGCCTCTTGAATACCTAAGTAAAACTCACCTAGGAAAGAAGACTACACTAGACACATCGTAGAGTGCGGAGACACTGGATACGACGGAACTGAATTAAAAAAAAAAGAAACTCACAAGTAAATGTAAATAGTCTAATAAAAAAAGAAAGAGAAATGGCAAACTGTCAAGGTCCGATATCATGGTGTTTCGTCGGTCAATGAACCAAAAGCAAGCCCTACAGACGCGCGCCGAAGCAGAGCAGCAACCTGGATTGCCACGTAAATTTGCGTAACCGGCCATCCCCGCGCTGTTGGTCTACTCGTGCCATTTCGAATGCTAGGTACCCCCTCAGCCCCTCTTCCCCAGTTGCACGCCAGCCGCTCGCCAGCCGACGTAGCGTAACCCCCTTTACCCCTTTTCCCAACCGAGTTGTTCTTGTAACTACATTCCAAGCCTACGTAGCTATCATGGGTAGTCATATACCCCACTGCGTATGATATGAGAAGATGTGAATTCCACGGAGGAACTACATGCCCGAATGAAGTAATCAGGGGGGTGAACTTAGTAGTGGCGTCTCTATAGTCCCGGTGAATAAGGCGGCAGGCAGTAGGTTGCTTGGTTAGTTAAGTGCTTTGGTATCGGGTTAGACGGATGGTGTATGTTTTCAACAGATAGGTAGTCCGTCATCTAGTCAAGAAGCAGCTGGATTGGCAAGATGTCCGAGTTAGCAGTGCTGTCTCTCGTGATTTGATGCAATGTTGAGGGATTCCCGTACAGGAGCGGGAGATAAGAAGCCGGAGGGGCAGCACTGTGGGGTAGCTGGCTAGTAGGTACGCATAGAGGTCAAACGGTTATTAGGATTCGCCCTTGCTAGATACGCCGGGGATTTCGCCCATTACTTATTAGAAAAGCCATTCTATCATAACGCATAGATAGGGATTCCACTGCTGATGCCCTGGCATGCCATTCTATAATAACGAGAATGTAACGTATTGCGGCGAAGTATTCGTTTGGGAGCAGGGTTAATATATCGGTCAGGCTGTTCTTGAGCGAGTCTTCTATCAATTCTCCCTCTCTACTCCCCCCGGACTCTTTCCTTCCAACATCTTTTCTTTTTTCGTCCTTGAGATGTTGATTGCAGTTCAAGGGCAGTTATCCCCGGCTGTGATGTCGCAAGACGATTCGATTTAGTCCAGTTTCCCATTCCGGCCCGGAAAATGCCCGAAGTGTAGAGAGCCTTGATTCGGCCGTACCTCAGCCGCCTGGTTACCTACCTACCAGTCTGATGGCACTACCGCCGTCGGAAGGCCTATGCCTGAAGTGACGGGACACTATCGTAATCTGGCTAGGTTGGGGGAGACGAGACGATACTTGTGCGATAGATACCCCTCAGGCTTCACTGCTTAGTTGCCGTTATGGAAAGAGACCGAAGCATCCGATTGGGTTCACGGCTTACCTTAGATCAGCCAATCCAAGCCGTCGCCATTAAGCCGGCCAACTGGGAAGGAGTTGCGCTACACGCGCGGTCTCTCATGGGCAGGCGCGAACTAGTGACCGACTCGATATGAGGTTCCTTTCTGCCTATGATGTCTACGAGGACGCAATGCATGGGCGAGAAAGCCGTATCCCGGGACCTCGTCTCCTCTCTACACCACTTGGCTTGCAAATTCTCATCTTAGCTCTACGGATACCATGGGTACTCGTGTCGCGAACCCTGAATATATCGACAGCGAGAGGATTACCGTGACAAATCTTTCACGACTGTCGTCCGGGCGAGGTCTTTATCGATCATCCCGTCATGGACATGGACTTGTATGAAGCTTTGGGGTACCTTTTCGTAGGTTTCAGAGTATGAAGCGCTTGTGGCGCCTTCATATATACCAATCAAGCGCAGGCTACCAACAGATAGCTCATGATTCGTAGGATTCATTATTCACATGATATGCGAGATCCGATATCACGAAGTCAGAGCCCTTCACACGGATAGACAGGCTGGTTTGGGCACTCTAGGGCCTCTGCTCAAAGAATTTATGTTTCCCCGGCTTGTCAAACTGTAAGCCTATCCACGTTAGAATCTGGGTTTCTGATCTCAGAGCCCAGGGTGAGAGGCTCTAGCCTGTGCCTTTCTACGTGCCTTTCATCCTCCGATTAGGGGTATATACGAATAAAGCGATTATTATACTGGGATAATCCGTTTGGATATGGCCACTTCTTCTAGTACTCGATGACGCCTTGTTGGATGGCCGAGGCGCTTCGCTTGTGCATCGCCCAACCTCCTAGCGGAGTCATGGCTAATCAACAGTATCTATAACATATCCTATAGAAAGGGTCGAGTCTGGTTCCTCTGCACGATATTCTAGAGCCCTCCATATGATCTCCAGGAGATAACCATCATGGTCAATGCAACATGGAATGCCCAGTAGCCTTGTTCTTAAACGGGCCTTTATTAATCTGAAAATGGCTGGTACTTCAGCCCTATATCCCCAACCAGGTAGTTGAAAGGGGTACTGTCTTATCTCCAGTTAGGAACAAGTGGCATATTGGGGGCATTCCAGGGCCCTTCCTACGTATTTAGTCTTGGTCACGAACTTGAAGTAGATATTAGCTACGAAGTATCAGACTAAGTATACAGTAAGCACGGTCTCTCAATACATCCATGGTACCCCATTCTTCACTATTCCCCATTCCTCCGTACCACATCAAGGACCGGTGATTAATCACATCAAGGTTGATACAGGCGTATGCTTCTTCGGGGCCCGTAAATATCACCCCCGGGGCGGTGTCCGTTGTCGCCATAAAGTTAGCTGACCCCGCAACGAGCAAATAGATCATTTAACCACACGACTAAACCTAGAAGAGTAGAGCCTAACGATAGAGCAGCTTAATATATCGAATGATGGAAATTTATTCCCCCGTGCCTTAGGTAACCTCTTGGAACAGTACCAGTGCCAAAAAAGATGCCTTCTCCGGCACGCGGAGCTCCGGGTCGCAACGTTCAGGGGTAACTCGGATAAGACCCACATTATAGCCGTTCACGAAGTCCCTGTATCTTGAAATGCAGGGGGAAAGGAGGTCGCCCGTTGAGATATACCGATGCGGAATCCCGGTCCAAATGATGGCCTTTAAGCCAAGAGTCCTTCATGCCTATTGGCGCCAACGCACCTATATACCGTGCCGTGTTGGCTGGCGAAGATGCAGACGTAAGCATTAAACCGCAAGGGTCGGATCCTTCGCCACATAGGGCTTCCGGGCTATACAATGCCGTCTGCCGTGCACTAACCTAGACTTCACGGTAGATAATGGTTAGTGAATGGCCCTAATGTATTGTTCTTTTATAAACCCACCTTCCCGCAGCAACTAGCAGACCTGCCGTTACGGGCGTAGTTTTTGAGACTTCCAATTGATCGAACGACTTCCGAACTGTCCGCGGTTAGGACCACATTTTTATGTGTGCCACTTTTCAACTTCCCACATCGTATATGTAAACGGTGTACCTCTAACTCATCTACTGGATTTGTGACACGCTGCTACAGTTTTACGCGCTCCCGAAGAGATGATCCGTATTGATGCATTTGAGCCAATCTGACAGGTTCGCGTGCTGGTGCCTATCGAGGGAGTCGCGAAATCGCGAGAATCTTCTTTCTTGGTTATAGGTTTCAGAAAAGGACTGACAAATTTTGCCATTGGCAGGGATGGCTATAACTAGAACCAGAAAATATCCGAATGCGGTGAATTCAATGCGCGTACTATGTATTGATCTACTCCAAGCCCTACCAGAATACGACGTCGCCAGCATACCTGCATAGTAACGACCCTCGCAGGCTCCTCCTCTGAATACAGCAGCCAATCGGCTATGATATCTGCTTACTTCTACAACGCTAAAGCGGGACTGTGTTGGCAGTAAGGCTCGATGTGCATGATCGTCTTGGCAGATGCCGCGGGGATAGAAGTTGAACAACTGGTTATTTTATGACCTGCCGCCCTCCTCCCAAGCTGTGCTTGTGCCCACGTCTGTCGTCTCATCCTCTGTCTGGAATACATCATCCAAGCTTCCGCTTAAATCCCGCGATCCGCTTACCTCCACTACAGCCCGTGTTGCCAGGCCTACACACACTTCACAACAACCCGTTTACCGAAACATCATGGAGTGTTCGATCGAGTGCGTTCCCAACACCCCTCCTCCTCCGGAGATTGCGGAGATCGTCCGCCGCAAGAAGACGCAGTACTGCGAACTCGCCGACAAGGGCCTCTGGACCAGGCTCACCGAGGTCATAACCCCAAATGCGCGCATAGAGCTATGTAACGCAGATGGCTCCCTCATCGAGGTCCAGGGGACGAAGTGGGAATTCACAAGGGACGAGTTCATCGCGTACTCCGACGCGGCTTTCAAGGAAGCACAGTGCGTCCATCTGATGGGCCCCGGCATCATGGGATACGAGCCCGCCAGCGGGAGCACCCCTGCCAAGGTCAAGGTCGTCTGGAACTGCATCTACCACGTCGGCGCTAAGGGTGATACCGGACCGTGGAACACGGGCGGCGGCTACTACCACGAGACCTGGGTTCAGCAGGGAGATACTTGGCAGATGGATCACCTCAAATTCTTGAGGAGTTTCTGGAAGACTTCGGCTGCGCCGTAATGATAATGGGACAAGAGAACAAGAGGGACGAGAAAACAGCAAATTTAAATCACGATCAGAATTCCAAGTACCGAGGTAGCTAGGTCAGTGTCAGCCCACCGTGGATAGCTACAGCTGCTTGGGCTATGCCTTGTTCATCTAGCAACGAGTGGCATTCAGGATGGCGGTCAGTTTGCGCGTGTTTTGTGCCAAAACGTACATAACTCTAGGCAGAATTGAAAAGGCACCCTACCATGTCAGCTCTATTGTGTACGGTGAAGACATTGAGAGGGGTTTCCCTGTTTATAGCAAATGGCACGATATCACACATCATCCAGGATCAACCAGCCTAAGCCGAGGCCCGAAACACTAGCGATGGCTGCCCGACAAACCGGGGACAGGAATATGGAAGTTTCCCCATATACCTCGACCCCAAGACCTTCATTGTAAATCCTCGACTTGCATCGGCCAACTGGGCCGAAACCCGATACCTTCTGCACCTCGCGGGTTCGTAGTCCGGTGATGGCAAGACCAATTGACTAGAAAATTCAAGTGTTGTCATAGCCGAAGGTTCGAATGGCCTGACTAGGTATTGTACCTTGCAAGAGCCCCCGCAAGAGCCCGTCCATACTCCAAAACCCTTGTCTCTTTTGTAAATACGGTGAACGGCTTGATCATGGTTCAACGAAGAACCATACATAGAGTCACGTGGTGCTACTCGCTGAGTTCATGACGATAAATAGTTAATGAGATGATGGCGTGTGTGGCTTGATTGCATTTATCAATCTTATCGTGCTTAGCATTACCAGACCCTCGGTACTGTCGATCTTGAAATGTGAAGCCCATGGCAGCGGGTCGGGTCAGAATAGCTCCACTGTATAAGAAACACTGCACAGAGGACAAGGGTTTAAGAACAGACATGATGGAGAGGCTAACGGTTGAAGTCTGTACAACAACGGCCTTGTTCTGCACGAGAATATCGTCAAGCTTGTGTAATAATATGAAATAATAAAGCTAGTAAAAGTATAACTAGACGGCAAGGCTAAATAGCAAGGTCAAATAGCAAGTAGTAAATGCAATGTCTGGCATCTTTCAACTTAGCCCAGGATATAGCAGTTTTCTCCCCTGTTGCTATTTTGTTTCGTGCGAGCAAATAGAAAGTACGGCTTGACCCTTGTGAGTATTTGTAACAGCTGATTAATACATTTTCCAAGGAACTTGTTCTCATCGTTTACGCAGGGTCCTTATTTACGATATGACTTGGCCCGAGCCCATCTATTAGCGTTGAAATTGTAGATATGGGATTCTTTACGTAACTTAGCAGTGGCGTATGACGTCCATCCCTACGTCAGAATCGTGGAGTTACCAGTTGATTGGTCTATATGCAGAAACTGCCTAAAAGCAGATCACACATGAGGTTTTCGGTGGTCGTGATGATCATTGGCGTTAGTCCGGTGCGCATAGTCATTTCGACCTGATATACCCGCCAGGCGTATCAAGAAAACCCGCAGTGAGTCAGATGATGTGACTCCTGTATACCGCTTAGATCCGAATCAGGTCGGGGCGTGCTTGGGTATTTCGATCTAATATAGTCAAAACCATTGGGCTGGAAAACCCAGAAGCTCGGACTATCTCGGCTATTCCCTAACAGCTAGGGTAAGTCGCCCAGGCAGAGATTCGGAGTCTAGAAGGAAGTAGAAGTTCCCAATAGGCGGGATACCTATCGAGCGCGGCTGGATATCGGCCGCATATCCCGCATCAAGGTAGTTTCGGCTACTTAGGCAGTGCGACTTCACCTGATCCAGTCGAGTAGAATTACAATTTCAAGTGGCTGTGGGATGAATATCGGAAACTTGGTTCTGTACCATGAATATTCACAATGGCACTGGCTCGCTTGGCCATCGGAGTGATCTGACTAAAGCCGTATAGTCTGGGCCATCTAGACCGTCCTTGCTTACCGGTACGGCGTGACGTTAGACGTGGGCTAAGCCCTAGCTATAAGTTTCAGCTTGAGGATATGTGATATGTACAGTCGGCCACACAACCACCGGGTCCTCAGTTCATCATACATAGAACCTATATAAATAGCAAGTCGTGTATTCCTGGTAGCACTAGGCCACCGCCTCGTCCGTTCAAGCTTAATTACATGTATCAGAAACGATAGCCATGTCTACACAACAAATTTTTGACCTTCACCCACTTGGTTGGGAAAACGACCCAGAGGAGGAGAGATACAAGGTCTCCATTCTCGATTGCTTAGTATCTACCAGTTATGTGTGCTGGGCTCTGTTCTTCCGCTTGGAAGACGAGCGGAGGGGAGAAGTAGCCGACATCCTCAGGCGAGGCTTACAGAGAACAATAAGCCAGTCCCGGCACGTATGCGGGACCATCGAAAATGATACAGAGGGCGGCCATTCGTTCGTCAAGAGGAGGGAGAGTACGGTACGGTTCGTGGTCCAGTGTGATGCGCCAGGAGACAACTCACGATCTTTCGATGACCTTGAGAAAAAACACTTCACATCAATAGCACTTGGTGATCTTAAAACATGGAGTGCCGATTCAAACATGCTCTGGGGACGCGGAAGTGCAGGCCACCCGGACAACAAGCCAGCTGCGGCGGCTTTCAAAGCCAATTTTATCAAAGGCGGACTTGTCTTCACCATGCACTTCCACCACTACGCGAATGATGCGATGGGTTGGACTGGATTTACTCATCAGTTGGCTGAGAACTGCTATGCCATCTTCCGCAATACGGCATTTCCGGCCTGGGATCCCGGGTGTAATGATCTCTCGCGATTCATCCGGCCGGAGCTTCCCGAAACGGCCAAGATCGACGGTCCGCCCCGAAAACCCCGACATCCTGCCCACACTCCCAATTCGATGTATCTCTTCCACCTCCCTAAGAGTAAAGCTGCCGAGTTGAAGAAACTGGCAATGCCGGAAGACGGGTCATGGATCTCGACTTACGACGCATTCTCAGCCATGATATGGCGTACTCTAACCCGGCTCCGGGCTCCCGTCTACAATTCAGATCCGTGTTCCAGACTTTTCTGGGCCGAGGCTATTGATATGCGAAGGCGCCTGCTGAGCCGCAAGACCCCACAGCGCATTCAGCGGAATGTTTTGTTCAAAGCTATGTCCGACGCGGTACCAATTACACAGCCGACGGTGGCCCAGGTGATAGAAGAATGGCCTCTCTGGAAAGTTGCGTCATACATCCGCCAACTTTCCAAATGTGTCACGGAAGAGAATTTAGACGAGACCATCGACTTCATCTCCACTGTCCGTGACAAGGGGGCTATGAATGTCCCTATCAACACAAAACCGCCTATGTCAATTCAGCACACAGATCACCGCCGCGCGGATGTTGCCTCCGCCGACTTTGGTTTTGCTAAGCCCGTCCTGTATCGGTGCCTAATGGATGTCGTGGTTGAGGGGCTGATAATCATATACCCCCCTCGTAGCACGGACCCCGATTCCGACGAAGGCCCGGAATTTACTATCGCATATGAGAAGCATCTCGTGCAAGCCTTGCTAGAAGATACCGAGTGGAACAAATACTTCGAATACAGAGGGGTGGATGCTGTCCATGTTGCCGCTGCCGCAGACCCGCGACCCACCGCGGCTGCGGCAGGATCGAAACGTGTTCTTATGCGACATGATGCCCCCATGAGTACGTCTCTACATGTGTGTGTTTGATTCTAGATCAACATTCGTTCATTGCTATTCCGTTGCCAACGAATAGATGGTTGTGTTCTTGTATATTAGTGTATCCCAAATGGAATTCGAAAAAACCGTTAAATTGACTACATACCCTGCGGGACTGTGACCCCTTAACCCCACAAAACGGACGTTGCTTCATGCCACGTGCTGGCAACTTCGCCGCAGTGGTGTAGCTGAGCCTCTGTCTCGGTGAAATAGAGAACCTATGACGATGTCGACCGCCTCTTCGTATACGAGCATTATCCTTAGGGCATGTACTACTAAAACCTCAACATCGTAGATATGTCACGAAATGATTTTAGTCTCACATCAATGTCTATCCCAAGTGCTTAGAGAATGTGAAAAGTCCACAGAGGGGTTTAGTAGCGTCGTCTCGGCGCTTGACATACAATGAAGACAATTCCTCCTTACGGCTTACATTTTCCCTGAGATCTGCATGCGGGACGTTTAGTAGCGTTAACTGTCTACTCCACTTGGGCATAGTACTAAATGTATCCCTGAACGATACAGATCCAGTAGGCGATAAACTTCCCTGTCTTGTGAACTTGTCACGGCCAGCCTAAGCCGAAGACTCTACGCCTGAATAAGCCGCGAAGTTACTACCCATAAGGTCGTGTGGGACGGGCCGTGGGGTCTGTTTACCCATTGGTTTGGATTTAGCGCCCATATTACACTAAATTGGCCTGTGCCTGGCATACTGAATCCTAATGGAATGGCAATGAGTATCATCGATATATCACAGTCTGCAGAATGATGGCGATGGTGATGGCCCCCACGGCTAACGTCCGCAAAATGGTCACGTTTGAGAAAAAAAAAAAAGTTCTAGATGATGGAGTCGGCCCAAAGCGTCGGGCGTATGGAACAAGAGATGCTCTGTTAGCCTGATCAGCGTAACTAATAGATCGGCCACCGCGATCAACATCACGTGTACGAGACGTTTCTCTCGAACCTCCGTCGTGTTTCCCCTATCCCTCGAAAAGCCAACCACAGAGACAACCAGAAGAAGACCCCTCTAGCGGCAATGCGGCCGGGGGACCTTGAAGAAATTAGTCTCACCTATCCGCACCCATGTTGCAATCAAGTCAAAAGCGGTACTTGATACATACAGGTTACTGCGCCTCGTCTATGAGCTATGGGCGACAAAGGGTCCCAAACCAAGTAAATCAGGTGTTGAATCCTACGAGAGCTGATCAAAGGCCGATTTCCGCTCGTACATAGTGACAAAGAAGAGCCGACCTGCGGGATATTTCACTGCCGAGATAACCAGGATCAAGAACTAAAAAAATGACATGCTGCTCGTACTTTTTGCTGCATACCTATTGGTAGATGGCGTCTACGTCAAAAAGCTGCGCTCTATCCAAGCCTTCTACGACCTCGTTATAGTCAGAAGCAGCAGTTTACCCTGCGGAGCGCCAAGTGCCATAGAGAAGAGTAATTTCGAGGCCCTGGCCTGAAACACCAGAACTGCAGCCCTAAAGTCTTTGCTACTACCCTATCTCGTCCGATTAGATAGAACGCATCCCCCTTTACATAGTAAGACCTACGTAAGTTTGAGGCCTAGAATGTGTAGAATGATTTATGTTACGCGGCCACTAGCCCCTCAGCTTAGTACAATGCATCTCTTATCAGTACATCATTATTATCACCTTCCCTATCGTGACCGTTATAATCGGGTTTCGCGACCGTTCTGGTGCTGGCCCATGCGTAGGGAACGTGCCTAGAATACCCACAAGTACCCGAACGGTCACTGGTCTCTGTTGGGAGGCCCTCCTTGTGTTTTCACTTTTCCTTCTCACTTTGAGATTTGGCTATTTGCCATCACTGGGGGCCCTTGGAAGCACTGCCATGGATGAATTCTGTACGGAAAGATTTCCCGGATGTCAAGGATTTGACTAGCGGGCCCAAACTTGTACCCAGGTGAAAGACCTGGCTGTGTCAGACCATCAAGCATCCCACTCGTCTTGCACTTTACCATGGCCATCCATACTTGGTTAGAATATTGACTCACAGTTAGATCCAAGGTGGAATTATCTCCATACATCGTATATCCTGACTCACCTTAGTCTCTTATGCCTACCCACTGCTCTTGCCCCGGTCCTCGTCGACCCTGTGGACCATATCCTCATGGAACCCACTACGGCCTTACTGACTTTTGCAAATGCGAGGGTATTTTCGGCTCCGGATATTCGGTTGCCTCAAATTGGTTTCCTACTGGTGGTGCACGGTGTGATGTATGAGCCTATTCGCTAGGTAGCCTGGCTTGGAAGACATCTTCCCGTGTATCTGTGTGGTTAGATTAAGATGTAGGAAAAAAGATCTACACCGAGTCGGTGTTTCACAAGCGCTCAATGATGGTTGGCACGCTCCACTAGGACCCCGGATTTCGTTCAGGTTTCGACGACCTCGGGTGGTCTACATGTGATCCCGATGTTGACAAGGCATTCACTCACCATAGATGGGGCATATGCGAAGGTATACACCCATGATCTCTGATACCATTTGCCAGAGGGCGGATATCCAAGGCAGCCAATACGAAAGGTATGGCCATCCTTGATTGGGACCTAGAGGTAGATGGGCTAGGACTTGATGGATTCGGATCGCTTGAAGACGCAACAAGTACATCTATACTTCGACATCCATGGGATTCGCCAAGTATAAAAGGAGACGGTGTACCGATACTGCCAGATATTGTGTAGACCAGCTAGCTCATCAGTTAAATCGTGATATCATAGTTGGGTATATACTATTCTATACGTGTGCTGGGTCACACTTCGATATTAACCAAAAGCATAGACTCTATTAAGCCGTGAATTAAACTCAAACATGACGAAAAAAGACGACATCGCCATCGTCGGCTTCTCCTTTAAGCTCCCCCAAGGTGTGGACGACGATGCTGCTTTTTGGGAGATGCTTCAAGGCCGACGAAACATGAAGACAGGATGGCCTAAATCTCGGATCAATGTTGATACATTTGTAAACAACAAACACCACAAAGTGAGTGATGGATCCGGCCTGTCTCAGATACGTCGTTTAGCTGACCATCTTGCCAGTTCCAAGGGAAAGGTGCGCATTTCATAAATGACGATCCCACCGTGTTCGACGCGCCCTTCTTCTCGGTTACGGCAAAGGAGGCTGCATCCATGGACCCAATGCAACGGTGGACCTTGGAGGCATCGTACCATGCCTTTGAAAATGGTGAGCATATCGCCCAGCAGAACTAATGCTAGCATGGCTAGGGGGGAAGCTGACAGCAATAATAGCTGGAATCCCAGTCGAGAGCCTAAGTGGCTCACGTACTGCAGTATTCTCTGCATCCATGGAAGAAGACTACACCAGAATGGTGTCAATGGACCCCGAGAACGTGGAACGCACTGCTGTAACTGGTAGTACTGTCAACTCTATCATCCCTAACCGTGTTAGCTGGTATTTCGATATGCATGGACCGAGTGTTCATGTGAACACAGCCTGCTCAAGTGCCCTGGCGGCATTTGACTTAGCGTATAAGACTCTCCAGATGGGAGATGCCTCATGTGTAAGTGAACTTTCCAAAATCGGCGAATAGACCATGAGAATGTCTCCGCTCACTCTGCGTTCGGAAGGCCCTCGTTACCGGATGTAATCTGCTCCTCGACCCAGGTATTTTCCAATTGTTATCCGACCAGAACTTCCTGTCGCCCGATGGGGTATGCCACAGCTTCGATCATCGCGCCAACGGCTATGCTAGAGGGGAAGGTGTTCTCGCTGTTGTGCTCAAGCCGGTATGCGAAGCAGTTCGAGATGGGGATATGATCCGCGCAGTCATTCGCGGTACTGGTTCAAACCAGGACGGTCAAACGCCAGTCATGACACAGCCTAGCCAGAAGGCGCAGGAAGACTTAATCCGGCATGTCTATAAACAAGCCAAGCTACCGTTGGACGTGACACGTTACGTTGAAGCACATGGTAAGTCGAACATGCCTAATTGATACGGGATCGTCGTATTGATCAAGCTCTGCAGGAACTGGTACGCCGACGGGCGATCCAGTAGAGATGAAGGCCATTGGTCGAGTCTTTCGGGAAAGCCGGTCAGCCGAAGAGCCGCTTTACGTCGGTACCGTGAAGGCGAATATTGGCCACTTAGAAGGTGCAAGTGCTCTGGCTGGCATAATAAAATCCATCTGTAGGTTTACCGAGGGCCTGCCTTGTGTAGCATAACCAATTTCTGATCTGTTCTCAAGTGATTCTTGAAAAGGGCATCATCCCACCGAACCCGCTCTTCGAAAAACTGAATCCCGCTATCGATGCCGATTTCTACCGAACGGTGGTATGTCCCTTGAGTCGTTAAAAAGTTGGCTTATGCAATTGCTAAGACATCACAGGTGCCCACACAACCGGTCGATTGGCCAAGGCAGGGCCTACGCCGGATATCAATCAACTCCTTCGGATTCGGCGGCTCTAACACACATGTCATCCTTGATGACGCATACCATTATCTCCAGGAACGTGGCCTCACTGGAAACCACTGCACTGCCCAAGTTCCAGCGGCTCCCATAGAGGATGTGGTGGCACAAACTAACGGCCATGTTAATGGCCACACCAACGGCCACACCAACGGCCACACCAACGGCCACACCAATGGGGACAGCAAGGATACGAATGGTTCAACAGAACTGACTCAAGGTTCAAAGGCAACTCTGCCCAGTTTGCTGGTCTGGAGTGCTGCCGACGAGAAGGCGATTCATCGTGTGACACAAGGTTACGAGCGCTTTTTCAATTCAAAAGTTGCAGGGAGTCCAGGCAAGCTAAACCAGCTGGCTTTCACACTCAGCACTCGACGAAGTCAGATGCTTTGGAGAACTTTTGCGATCGTCGTGGATGGGCCCGTGAACTCGGGAACGAAAACACTCTCTGTAGCTAAACCCATCCGAAGCGCCGCGCAGACTGGGCTGGCATATGTGTTTACTGGCCAGGGTGCACAGTATGTGAACATGGGACGGGAATTGATACAGTATCCCGTATTCGCCCATACTTTAGGGCAGATCGATGATATTTATTGCAAGCTGGGATGTGAATGGACGGTGTTTGGTAAGTTGGGAAACGGGTGAAGTAGCATGGTGGTGGCGTGGATAATAACTAACCTTGCCTGCTACTACCAGATGAACTTCGTCGCGCAGACAACATCAACGAGCCACAATATAGCCAGCCTCTGTCTACTGCGGTGCAGATCGGTTTGATCGAATTGCTAAAGAGCTTCAACCTCTCCCCGAGAGGTGTGGTCGGTCACTCATCCGGCGAAATTGCGGCCGCTTACGCCATCGGGGCTATATCTTTAGAGTCTGCTTGCAAGGCCTCATATTTCAGGGGCCAGTTGGCTGGAAAGTTAAAGCAGGCGAACAGTTCCTCCCCGGGTGCCATGATGTCCATAAACCTGGCTGAGGACCAAGTGGCTGCATATCTGAAAGACATCAAGGGAGTAGATGTTAGCCAACTCGTCTGCGTTGCTTGCATCAACAGTCCATTGAACTGCACACTATCGGGATTAGAAACAGCGATTGACTTGGTCAAGGCTCGAGCCGACGAGGACGGTATTTTCGCACAGAAGCTCAAGACCGGAGTTGGGTATCACTCTCCGTCAATGCTAGCCATTGCCGATGAGTACCGGACCAAGATGGGGACCCTGAGTGGCAAATATGGTCAGGACCTCAAATCCACACCTCAAATCCCAATGGTCTCGTCAGTATCAGGAAAGGTAGTTAGTCCGGCTGTATTGGCGACTGCGCAATACTGGGTTGACAACATGGTGTCCCCCGTTCGGTTTTCTGAGGCCTTGCAACTCCTGATACGAGAGGTACCGGGCCTGACAGACCTTGTGGAAATCGGTCCACATCCGGCGCTGAAACGCCCAGTTCTGGATACCCTTAGCCAGGCAAACAGGACGAAGCAAGTTCGTTATGCGAACGTCCTGCACCGCTCCAAGCCGGCATCTGAAGCGATGCTGGAGCTTGCGGGAAGCCTGTTCTGTCTTGGTCACGCCATCTCTATCTCTGTGGTCAACCAGCAGCGGAAGGAGAGCCTTCCCAGGTTCCTTGTCGACTGCCCAAAATATCCATTCAACCACTCGCAGAAGTACTGGGCTGAGTCCCGGATCAGCCGGGACTTTAGGCTTCGTGAAAACGTTAGGGGCGACACGCTCGGCATACGCACGTCAGACTGGAATCCATTGTATCCTCGGTGGAGGAGATTCCTGTGTCTCGAATCTGACCCATGGATTGGAGATCATCGGGTGAGTTTACTCTTTGTTAACATATTCTGAAAGCATGTGCTAATGTACCTCGCACCAAATCAGATTAGTGGTACTGCTCTCTTTCCCGGTGCCGGTATGATAGTGATGGCTATCGAGGCCGTGCAGCAAACAGTGCCCGATAATCGCCCAGTGGTTGGCTTCCTCTTGAAGAAGGCCGAGTTTATTAATCCGATTATTGTCAAGGATACTTGGGAAGAGCGAACTGAAGTTGAAATGCATCTGCGACCGCTCAAGGGGCAGTCCGATATGCAAGATGCTACTTGGTTCGAGGCGACAATTCTTTCATACCTTGAGGAGCGATGGACGGAATGTTTCCGTGCCTCCATTCAGGTTGAATACCAGGTCTCCTCGCAGGCCAACGCCAATGAAGAGAGGCGGCTGGTCCATCAAAGCGTGCGGGATCATCATAGCCAGCTGACTAAATCTTGCGTTCAACCAATCGATCCAGTCGTCCTCTACCACGAAAGCTACAAGCACGGCCTTCAGTTTGGAGAGTGGTTCCAAACAGCCCAGGATGTGTATTTCGATGGCCAGGCGAGCGTCGTCGGACGCGTTGACGTGTCCAAGGCGAAGTACCAGACCAAGAGTTTGGTGCATCCCGCGGTGGTGGACACTGCATTCATGATTCTTCGTGCCAGTGCAGGCCAACAACCAGCTTCTAACGTCCCCACCCAGCTCAATGAAGCTTGGTTTGCGGCCTCCGGTTGGCAACACCCAACGACCAACTCTGTGCGATGGTGCGCGACTTCAACCTCGGCTCTCCGAGGTGTGCAGGCGGCAGGTTACGGAGAGCAGGGCACCCTCGCAGCTTTAGCCGATGACGGGACTGTCCTTTGCACCATTGGCAAGGCTATTACTGCAGCAGTAGCAATATCTAATAGCGCTGACAAAAAGCTGTTGTATAACATTGAGTGGAAGCCGCAGCTCAGCATGCTTGAGCCCGAACAGCTTTCTAGCATATGCCATGCAGGTTATACTCCACCAGACGAATCATCTGAGATCAAAAACCAGGCCAAGCTCTGCCATGCCCTCGACCTAGTCTCTGCCCGTACTTTGAAGCATTTGAATCGTGCCAAGGTACCGGATAGCCTACGCCGTCACCTCGAGTGGCTAGAATACAAGACTAGCAAGATGTCCGCCGAGCAACGACAGCAAGGTGAAGCCATGAGTGGCGCCGATGTCGAGGCAATGCTTTCGGAAGTCGACGCAGTCCTTCCATCATGGAAGTTGTACACAGAGTGCGCTCGGAAGCTACCCACGATCATGGCTGGCGAACTCGATCCTCTCTCTGTCTTGTACACGGGGGGTCTCGCGGACAGGTTTTACGCCGACTTCTTTAAAAAGTTCTGTGCTGATAGGCGATTCGCGACCCTTCTTGACCTGGCGTCACACGAAAACCCCTCCATGCGCATTCTTGAAGTCGGTGCTGGCACCGGCGGTACAACCGTACATGTGATCGCAAGACTGCAGGAGCGGGAGAAGAGGACTGGCGCGCCTAGCTTCGCAGAATACAACTTCACCGACATATCTCCTATGTTTTTTGAGCGTGCAAGCGGGCGCTGGCACCAGCTACAGGGTCGCATGAAGTTCAAGACATTGGATCTCGGTCAGGATATCAAGAAGCAAGGGTTCGAACCAGGTTCATACGATATTGTGATCGCTGGTAGTGTGTTGCACGCTACCCCTTACTTGGAGCCAAACATCCGCAATGTCCGCAAGGCGTTGAAGCCTGGCGGTCGTCTCATCCTGCTGGAGATCGTGAACCCGGAAGATCACCGGACGAACTCCATGGCTGGTCTTTTGCCTGGCTTCTGGGTCGCCCAGGAAGAGTGGAGACCTCATTCGCCAGCCGTCACCGAAGATGTGTGGGATAAACTCTTGCGGGCCAACGGCTTCTCCGGGAACGACCTTGTAATACGTGACCACGAGAGCGATGAATGCCACGTCAGTAGTATCATTGTGTCGACGGCGCTTGAAGAAGAGCGGGAGGCAGGAATTTCCGACAATCGGCTTGTTCTGATAACTGATAGAACGCAGTCAGACGATCAGAACAAGTTGGCAAGCTCAGTACGCAGCCAAATTGACCCCTTGGGTAACGGAAATGTCAGCATTTGCGAGTTTACACTAGACCAGCTGAAGAGCACGCTAACAGGCTTGTCTAATAATGACATCGTTGTCTGTCTCGCTGAAGTCAACAACAAGCCCCTGCTGGCAGATCTATCGGAAGAGCACTTTGCCTCCCTCAAGTACTTGATCTCTCAGGCGCCTAAGCTACTCTGGGCTACTGGAACAAGTACCACGGACGAGCAGTATGCCAGTTATGGTATCTTGCAGGGCTTCTTCCGCTCTATCCGTGCTGAGCAACCAGATAGTCACATCGTGACCGTGGCTATCGAAGGCGAGGACAATGAACAAGCCGCGGCTTTCATTGTTAAGACTGTCAAATCCGTCTTCGGCGCACAACCATCATCCGAGGTGGAGTTTGTTGTCCGTGATGGCGCGGTCATGACGGGCCGAGCTGCCGAGTTCGTGACCGGTAATGACTCGTTGCGGTCACTGCTTTCACGGCAATTGCAGGAGAAACCGTGGGGTGAGGCGCCGGCTTTGCAGCTCACAACAGGTGCCCAGAACAGCATCGACTCGCTGCAGTTCATGCAAGATGTCGCATACGACGCTGGCCTCGCGCCTCATGAGGTCGAGATAGAGGCTAAAGCATGGGGTCTGAGCGAGCGGGATGTGCAGACCGCAGTGAGCCGTGCAGAGAATCATCAGAAGCTATTAGGCACGGACTGCGCCGGCATTGTCACGCGCGTAGGCTCTTGTTGCAAGTCGATCCAGGTCGGCGACCGCGTGTGCATGGTGTCGCTAGGTTGCATGCGCAAGTACCCTCGTGCTGCGGAGACTAGCATTGTCAAGATCCCTGGGGATCTTTCGTTTGACGCCGCCGCTTCTATCCTTGTCCCAGCCTTGACGGCGTACCGCGCTTTGATTGATGTAGCTCGAGTCGATGAAGCGGAGACTGTCCTGATACACTCTGCTGCGGATGGTGTAGGCCAGCTTGCAGTCCAGATCGCCAAGATGAAGGGAGCCGAAATTTTCGCCACAGTGTCATCACACGAGGAAAAACAGTTTGTCGTTGACACGTTCGGTCTCAAGGCCGACAACATCTTCCCAAGTAGCGATAGCTCATTCTCCAAGGCCGTGCTGCGTATCACGAACGGTGTTGGCGTTGATGTCGTCATGAACTCGCTTTCGGGTAGCAATGAGCTGCAGGCGTCTTTCGAATGCACAGCCCATAACGGACGCTTTGTTGAAGTTGGTCGCACAAACATCGAAGCCAATGCCACTCTTCCTATGGCGATGTTTGCGAGAGATATTGCCTTCTCTCCAGTTGATGTTGCAAACCTGTCACCCAAGGTCACAGCAAAATTATTAAAGGACACTATGCAGCTACTAAAGCAAGCCAACATCCAGCATCCTGAACCTTTGCGTGTGTTCAACGTGTCCGACATCAAGCGAGCCTTCAAACATCTCCAGAGCGGTAGCAAGAACGGCCGCGTGGTTATCCGCCCGAGGCCCGAAGACACTATCCAGGTAAGTTTATCGCCTGAGCCAATGACCCCGTATTTGTAAATGAAGCTAACATCTGCGTCCCACAGCTACTAATCCAGGAACGCCGATCTTGGACGTTCGACGCGAATGCCTCTTATCTCATTGCCGGTGGGTCCGGTGGCCTTGGTCGGGCGATCATCCAATGGATGGTGGATCGAGGAGCGAAGCATCTGATTATTCCGTCTCGATCGGGTGCATCTTCGAAATCTGCTCAAGAAATGCTAGATAAGCTCAAGGCACGTGGTGTTAACGCTGTAGCCCCTCGATGCGACGTATCTTCGGAAACTAGCCTGGCTAGCACATTGGAGGAGTGTAGACGTACTATGCCGCCTATCAAGGGCTGCATCAACGGCGCTGTCGTTCTCCAGGATGCCGTCTTCCAGCAGAGCATGACATTCGCACAGTGGGACCTCACCATCCAATCCAAGGTACGGACGGCGTTGAACCTACACCGTCAACTCCCTGATGACTTAGATTTTTTTATCTTACTCTCGTCAATCGCGTAAGTGACACCCGGGTTCTGATCGGCAACAGTGGTGATGATTCAGTCGTT
Organism: Eutypella sp. D-1; assembly: GCA_023313575.1. Classification (NCBI taxonomy): domain Eukaryota; kingdom Fungi; phylum Ascomycota; class Sordariomycetes; order Xylariales; family Diatrypaceae; genus Eutypella; species Eutypella sp. D-1. Next base: position 2,547,670 of record JAJTTP010000005.1, on the reverse strand, counting down.
AACTTGCAATCATATAGTGGCGTCAACGGCCAAATGGGCAGCGCCAATTATGCTGGTGGCTGTTCGTCTCAGGATGCGTTAGCTTCTTACCGCGTTGCCAACGGGAAAAAGGGGCTCTCTGTCAATATCGGTTGGATGCGTAGCATCGGCCTTATTTCAGAGTCTAGCCAGTACCAGCGACAACGGCAAGAAGCCAACGATATGAATCAGGTCGATGACACGGAGCTGCTCGGCTTCATGACCTTGGCATGCGACCCGACAAGTCCGCTCGGGGTGAGTCAAGCCATAGTGGGAGCTCGCACGCCGGCCGAGGCGCTCGCCGAGGGACAGAAACCTCCAGCCCTCCTAGAACGTCCTTTATGGGCGAACTTCTCATTCCTTGTCGGTTCGGGCGCAGCAGGTGGTGACGCGGGCACAAAGCAGTTGGCCCCAGACCAAGCCGCAGGTACACTTTTCCGCCAGGCAAAGGACGCAGAAGAACGCACTCAGGTTGTGCTACGGGTATTAGCAGCGAAGCTCGCTCGTGCCATGTCCATCTCCGCAGACGATGTCGTGACAAACAAGCCGCTGTCTGCGTATGGTGTTGACTCTCTCATGGCTGTTGAGATGAGGAATTGGATCAACAGGGAGTTCAGCGCTTCTGTGCCAGTTTTCAAGATAATGGGCGGCACGCCTATTTCCGATATTGCCGACCTGGTTGTAGCTAAAAGTCCCGTTGGAAAGGGGGGAGAGTAAGGGATGAAGTAGGCTCTGGGAGCTAGCCGCATATAAGACATACGGAGAGTAAGGGGGGCCAAAACGATGCAATGTAATATAAGAAGCCAATGTACATGATTCTCTAAGCATAAACGAATATGTAGTGAGCAAACGAAAGATGGGAGGACAAGTAAAATTTGGGCAGTCGGGGCATTCAACTTGAAGTAGCTGGCTGATATGTGCTGAGCCAACGGTTCATCGGTTCACCGGTTCATGGGTGACCCCCGGCCTCATGCCGGGGACAAGTCCACGAGGCTACCCGAGAGGCCCGCATAACAACTGGGTTCAGGGGAGAAGGCGCATAATGATGGAGCAATACGGAGTTGATGGACCATTCCGGGGTATCCGCTAGAGCCCGCGAAATTTAGCCCATGAAGTAATATAGGATGGGCTAATTATTGAAGATCTCGTCAATCGATAGTCTCATGCATAGCGTGAATTATAGAGTTAGTAAAAATCCTGACGGATCTTAGATCCACTGATCCACTACTACTGAGTATATTATTACTCCCTGCTTTACTACCGCAGTACCTATTAATTCGAATGACCGCCTAGTAAACCCTTGATTATTCGTGTTTTGCATTTTCTCTTGACTTTGTCAGGCATTCAAGTACCACCGACTTTCTTCCAGGAACCTCTAAGTGCCAAGTGATACCCAACCCGAGGAAAAGCCAGTCCATATGGGGAAGGTAGATAGGTATATTCACAATAATAATTACATGTGACTGTCTATGGACAGAAAGCAAGCCAAGCACAGTAAACGATTTAATATTCCAATCCACTTATTGCGCCAAGGGAAGCTGCAGGGATGCAAGCGAAGTCATCGCATTTATGCTGAGACCAACAACGCCTTACACCCCCGCCAACTGGCCAACCGTAACCCGATAAATATCGATTCTATCGCCATTTCGAGGACTATATGGCCGTAGTATTTCTCCACTCGATTGGTTTATCAAACACATGCTCTCTATGTGCCTGACGATTTCACGGTCTAATTTGGCTTGTACCATCATCCCGCAGTCCTGAACAATCGTCGATTAGCAGATCAACATGCAACAAACAAGAAAAATAGGTCGAATATGCCCATCAAGACAATCGTGAATCTCCATATGCGAAGTCTAGTGGAATGTTGCTGTTCACTTATTAAAGCGACAAGGTGATGGCTGTGAAAGCGCAGATTGAATAAAAATAGACTTACACTATTAACCCAGGTGATCTGTGCCTGGCTTTCAACACCCTCCAACCTGGTGGGGTTTCGCAATGGTTGCCAATCCCACCGTAGGCCGGTCTGGAACTCAACCAGATGCTTCGCGACGTCTGACCAAGACAGAGACTTAGACGGAAATTCAACATTGATACTGGTGGGTCGATCATGCTGCAGTTGCGCGAGAAATGTCTGGAGCCGTTCTTGTTCTCCATACGGGTTGATGTGAGAATTTGCGTAGGCGGCAATTATCTGTTCGAGTGAATCACCGTTGATGATTCGGGGTACGCCTTTAGGGTGCTCCCAAAGCCAGATTGCATCATACTCAGAAACCGATATGAACGAACGAAGATCATCCCCGTTAGTTCGAGCAGGTGTTCTGATAGACCAAGTGCCATACACATAGGGTGAAGGTATCGTAGCAGTTAACACCACTATATATGATGCAAACAGTACCGCGAAGATTGTCTTCACTATACCGCTTTTCGTGAAAGGGGGCGATATGTCTTGCAGCCCCGCGTACTGTATAAAATATGCCGCAAGAAGTGAAGCTATGAGACCTGAGATTAAGGGCACAACGGCTACCTGCGTTTTGATATCATAGTAGTGATGCGAACTATCAACGCGGAGGCGGAATTGTAAAGCCTATAACTCGTCAGTATTATATCCGCCTATAATTGGGTTCAGGCTCGACGTACTGTGCAGGTGTTATAACAAAATCGCGCGAGATCAAGCACAGCGATCGTGAGCATAGAGTATATGAAAGCTCTCTCTCGTCCTTCATATAAAAGTGGTGTACAAAGGATAAATTTAACCAAAATCAATATCAGTGAGCCGAACAGGTTGGGGCTCCTGTCACCCTCTAGTGGCAGCTCTTGGGTCCTCATACTTGTTCATATATAAGTCGCGATAGTTTAGTGGTATATTGAACTGTTGATATAGGGTATGATCCAAGTATGAATGATGGTAATCCGAGATAAAGGGTTTTATGGTATAATAGAAGATGGTATTGGGCGTTGCGAGGGGAATTTCCTGACTCGAACATTTAATAAATTAGAAATTTGCAGAGACCACGAGTAGAAAGAAAGAAGAAGGGAATAAATCGTATCTTATATAGCTTTATAACCTTAACCGGTAAGGTTAGGTTTACAGGAACCATAGCTGAAGAACCGCATATGTCGAGTGACACTTTATCAAGTATGTTCCAACTATCTCTGTGTCCCCCCCCGTCACTATACACATAGGAGAGCAACGGCCGCAAACTACTCGGAAGCAAGGCAGGTGGGCAGGAGACATGGAGATTACCAAAGGGGGATGACAGTCTAAGAGAATATTATACACCTTGGATGTTTGTTCCAGTTCAGACACTGTCCAGCTGGACCGCACATAGGGAGGAGGCGGGTAGACAGATAGCGAGTTTAACTAAGTCCATGCCGGCATGAACAGTGCATATGCATCTTCGCTGCATTCTCTTTCTTTCTTCTTATATAGAAGTTGGAGTGAACTACCTGCTATTCCACGTATAATAAGCAGAAGCTACTAAACCTGGCGGAGCCCTACTTCAATGCCAAATCATTATCCGGGTCGCCCTCCCCTTTAAGCACTGCAAAGAAATCCCGAGTGGGCATTAGAGCATAACTAAAATGTCACATTGCGAATGGGTACGAGATGCCAACTAGTCGACACGCATCTACACATACGACGCGCACACATAAATCACAGGCCAAGTCAAACTCGGAGAATAAAAAGGGGCTGGTAGCGAGCATGGAAAGGTTACCGGACGCAAGACACACGAGAGACCTTCACTTCCATCAAACATTCAAAGAAACGATCCATCGATCGATCATGATGTATGCATATGTAAGAAAGAAAAAAGGGAAGACTTGTTTTACAAGAGGATGCAATGCAATACGATACGATACGACACGACACGTTGCAGTTGTGACCTATGACCTCCTACCCTACCCCTATCACTCACTCGCTCGCTCATACACAAGAATACCCATGCGTCGTGTGCCTGCTCACCCAGCGCACACACAAACGCAGGTAACATGGTTGAGGAGTAGGAGGGTGGAGGGGGACTGACCGTCATTGAAGCCCCGATTAGGGAGTTGAAAAAAAAATTCCACCCCTTTCCTCCGCGTCTCTTCTTTCTCTTCCTCTCCTCTCCCCCCCCCCCCCCCCCCAATCTCTCTTCCTCTTGTTCCACATTCCTTCCATTCCTTCCGCAGGAGAATAGCCAGCCCATGATTGGTGATCGATACGCGATAATGATAAGACAACATGCAGAGAAGCCGGAGATCCGCCAGAGAGGGAGGCCTCTGCGTGAAATAGCCTGGACATAGGAGTGGCGGAAAAGCAGGTAAGCATGCGCCATAGTTTCAACATTCAACAAAGGGAAGCCCTGAACGATGCCGGTAATACGCCGAGATCCGTTTAAGCTCGACCATTGGAAATTAAGAGCGATAGTGAAGCAACCCAACCCACCACAGTAGTACGAATACCTAGAATTTGCACAGCGGGCGAAGCCCTGCCCTTGGAGACTGGTAAAGCGGCTTTACTAGAACCGGAGCCGGGCGGACCCGATGGCAGGACTTTTCATCTCACCGGGAGCACCCACGCTACGGGGTACGTGGACGGGGCCCATGTTGATGTTAGGGTCAAAGCGAATGCTGATCTTGCCGTGGTCATCGCGCCTGGTTTCGAAACTACCGCCACCATTCTGTGCGTTGCCCTCGGTCTCACACATCTCGACGAGGTCTTGCTCGGACACCGGTTCCCAGTCCTGGGGGGTTATCGAGTCGACGTGGCCCTTGATGGCCGAAAGCGTGATGAACCCATTCTGATCAGCTGCGTGATTTGCCAGCTCCTTGCACGCCCGGACGAGCATCTGGCGCACACTTATCGATCGCGGTTGCCGCACGCCGTGGGTCGGGATGCCAAACGCAGCGCGGGGTGCCCAGACAGGAGGTGTCGATAGAGCGCCTGCGATTTGGCCCCATGGCGTGTGCACGTGAGCGGGAGAGCCGAAGACTGGATCAACCAGGGGAGGGCCGGGGAACATCTGGTGTGGTATAGAGCCGGGTCCTGGTGCTATGTGACGTGGGACTGAGTGAGATATGGGTTCCTCGAGCGGGAAATCTGTCTCGTCAAGCAGCGCACTGCTACCGAGATGATCGCTGACCTCGTCGATATCTGCAGATAGCTCAGACTTCCGTTGGCCGTGTACGACACTAGCTGGGCGGCCGATGGGTGCGGGTTTGCCTATCGGGATCGGTTGAGACGCGCCAAGACCGCCGGAGCCCTTCGTCTCTAGAGAACTGGGTTCAAAAGATGCAGAGGCCTGGCGGGAGTGTGGCGACGGTCGTGGAGGCGAGACACTCTCCGCGTGGGGAAAGCCATGATGCATGGTAGCCATGGGTTCTGGCGAGAATCCAAATCCAGGGGGAAGCTGAGAAGGTGGCGGGAACGGACGGCTACCCAGGGGGCCGCCTAGTCCAGGGGGTGGCCCTGGAATACTGCCGGGGCGATAGTTGATCGGTCCGGGATGGAACAAGGGGTCCTGCATGCGACCAAAACCATTGTGTGACATAGGAGGTAAGCCTGGAGGGTATTGCATGCCCATGGGGGGCCCCGCTAGGTTATTGAAGGGACCTGGAGGCAAGCCCGGTGGGCTCTTCGCGGTCGCGTGGAACGGCGATACTGGCTGCATCGACGGCCCAGCGCTCATTGGACCTGATGAATTCTTGCTCGGAGGGCCGATAGGACCCGGACTTGAATGTACCGGCGTAAGCGGGTGAGGTGATGCGGCTTGGCTGGGCCCGGAGCCGGAGTGGGAAGTCTGGGAAACGGATCGCGACACCTCTTGAGAGATGGACCGTGGTTTCATAGGCGTCGGTGCCTTCGGAAGAGCTGGAGTCGCAACCGCTATCTGAGGTGATGCATGGTTCGTCGGGACATGTTGAGGCAGTGCGGGTATGGAGACGGGATGCTGTTTCTTGGCTGACTGCGGGGGGATAGCAGCCGCAGCTTTCTGTGTCGCCTTCTCCTCTTGCTTCAGCTTCTCCTTAGCCTCGCGTTCAGCCTTGGCCTGGGCCGCCCTCTGCTCCTTTTCTCTCTTGTCCTTTTCGTGCTTCTCCCGCCTCTCCCGAGTTTCGCGCTCCTTAAGCTCACGTGCCTCCTGCTCCTTGCGGCGTTGCTCTTCCTTGAGCTTTCTCTCTCGTTCCTTGGCCTCGCGTGCTTTGCGTTCCTGCTCAGCCTGCTTCTCTTTCTGCTCGAGGGCACGTCGTTGTCGCTCGGATTCCTTTCTCAGGCGCTCTTCCTCTTCCGCTTTCCTCTGGGCATCCTTTTTCTTGCGCTTCTCCTCGGCCTTCCGTCTGGCTTCCTCGGCTTTCTTCTGCTCCTCAGCTAGTCGGGCAGCTTCTTCCTCGGCCTTCTGAGCCTCCCGTCTCGCCTTCTCCTCCAGCTGGGCTTGTTTCTTTTGCGCTGCTTTGTCCTTCTTCTTTTGCGCCTCCTTCGCCTTCTTGGCCGCCTGCTGCTGCTTCTTGTTGTCCTCCTGCTCTAGCTCTTCAAGCAGCTTGTCCTGCCGCTCCCTCGCAACCTTCTCGCGGTACGCGGTGAGAACCCTCTGCTCGAACATTCGGGCGGCGAAGATCTGAAACATGCGTCGGCCCTCCTCCATACGTTGTTCCTCCGTCATGGTATCCTGAAAGAAGATCAGCTAAATACGAAGAGCAGGGGTCCAATGGGTGGATACCTCTTCCTCCTCATAGTCCTCATCCTGGGAATCATATTCCTCCTCCTCTTCTTCTTCCTCTTCGTACTCCTCCTCTTCAGGTGAAGGGTGACTATGAGGGTTGGGAATATTGGCGCCGTTGACGGAGTGCCCATATGCTGCAGCGTAGTGATCTTTGGCATCTTCTTCCCGTGCCATTCTGCGCTCGGCCAACTGCTCCATCATCTCGATGAATTTCTTTCCGTCGTTCTTCAGCAGGTCGTCGGCTACGGTAAGGATTCCGCCTACAAGGACCGTTGTTGGTGTGTCAGTCATATAGTACAATACATGCACGCATATAATGAGCCCCGCTACTGTGTACTGGGCGTACCTTTGACAGTAAGACTTTGTCCAAACGTGAAGAAGTCTTGCTGTAGAGAATCGCGGGGTATCTCTTCCGGTTCATCCTCGTCATCCTCTTCATCGTCCAGGTCGTCCTCCTCACTGTACTCCTCCCCATCGTCTTCCTCGTCTTCCTCGTCGTCGTTGTCTACGTGCTCTACTATGCGGCCACGTGATGGATGATGATTAGAGTATCTGGAGGGTACAGCGCCTGGCGGGTGCAATCCGGCCATGGGTCCGAATCTCCTAGGGCCTCCGAACATGGTTGGGCCATCAGTGTGGTTATGAGGATGGTTTGCGAAGGACTCGAGCTCCTCATAATACGCATCGTAAAGCCCCTCCAACTCCTCTTCGATGGCAGTCCGCTTGCGCCCGCATACAGAGCAACTGCAGGTATGTTTCTGTTGCTCCTTCATTTTCTTAAGAACAGTGTCCTTCTCGACCTTGACGAGAGATTTCCGCTCGTCCTCTTTCAACCCTAACCAAAACTGCTTGATGCGCTCGCGCTCCTCGGGTCCGGATGTGTTCCAAATCTTCTCCTTGGACATACCGGAGGGTCGCGATGGTGTGGGGGAGTTTGTTGTAGTCTTCTTCTTCTTCTTCCTGGACTTTTTGGAGTTCGAGGCGGCGGCTGTCCCATTAGGACCGTGATGCTCTCCATCTTCGCTTTCGGTTTCATCACCCCAATCACCGGTCTCGCTTATGCGATGAGCTAGCTCATGCTGTTGTCCTTGCGACGGACGGCCATGGTGGTTATGGTTGGGCGAATCCTTAAGCGGCGCATCTAATGAAGGCGGAGGTGGTGCACTTGCTGTAGATGCAGGACTAGGCAATCCGTTTACAGCGGCCTCCTGGGCTTGCTTAGCAGCAGCTTTGGCAGCGGCCTTGGCTCTGCGCTTCTGCTTCTTCGGGTTTGTGTGCAATGACGGTTGAGGATCGGAAGAAGTCGGTGGTTGATTGGCGGGGACCCCTCCCCTCGATGATGCTGTCGTCGTCGGCGAGGGTTGCGCAGGGGGTGTCGACGCTGAGGATTTGGGCACTTCTATGTACTTGGTTCCATCCTTGTTCGTGTATTTTGCAGTTGTCTTCGGCAGTGCCCCAGCACCAGCCTGTGGCGCCGGGTGTCTGTTATTGGCAGGCATACCGAACGAGAAAGGAGGGGTTTATCTGGCAATACTGAAGAGTGTCATGTAGATTGACATGTAGAAGGATCGGATTTGAGGATACGATATCGGGTTACGGGTTATGGGTTACTGGTTTATGGCGGCGGGGTGGAAAAGGCAAAAAGGTGGAAATGGTGGATCTCGTCGGTTTGTGGGTAAGAAGGGAAACGCGTTGGAAGTCGGAAGTTGAAAGTTGGAAGTTAGACGTTGGATTGTTCGATGAATGCTCTTGTCAAGTGAATAAATGGACGGACGGATGATCGACTCGATCTAACAGTAACAGTAACAGTAATATTGTCGCTCCCTAGTTAGAAGATCTCTTATTAGTTTAGCCTCGTTGTCACGATCTGGAAACCGCGACATAATAAGGGAATGACACGATATAAAGTGATAATGGGGCCGGAGGGGAGAGATATTAAACGAACGAGCGGGATATGTTTTCTGCTTTGTTTGGTCAGGTGAGTGGCCATAAAAGCTGTTCAGATTTGTTGATTGCCAATAGGCTGATAGGGTCATAACAGGTTATACAGATGTGATTTGGATTGGATTATTCTTAGAGGTTTTTTCCTTTTTTTCTTTTTTTTTCTTTTTCTTTATTTTTCTTTTCCCGGTTTCTTTTTCTCCCTTTCCCTTCCCACCTCCCACCCCCCTCTTCAAATTCGTGTTGTCCTGGTTATTATAGTTAGAACTAACCTGTTTGTTTGTTTGCTCGTTGGTCCTGGTATTGATTGATCTTTCTGCGTTCTGCTTTCCTGTGTTCTGCTTTCTGCGTTCTGTCCGGGTTCTGATATTGATGGAGTATGATGAAGTAAGTATGGAGTTATGGAGAATGGAGAACTTTAGAATTGGTGTATGGAGATGTGATGTGATGAATGCCCCTCCCCTCTTTGCACCTGCCCAAGTGCTGGTACTGCTGCTGGTACTGCTACTGGTGCTGCGGCTGCGGCTGCGGCTCGTTCCTTCTCTTAAGGGCAAATTTAAATTGGAATCGGTTTATTCGGTCGGTCACTCGGGGGCCTAAACAGGGCAGGTCAGATCCAGTAGATCTAACAGATACAGAGTTCCTTCCACTCATTAGGTTCCTAGGCTACATAGTAAAATGTAGATAAGGCAATAGCGAGCAAAGTACATGTAAATCGTAGTAGGCACATACTAGGTTAGGTACCTATTGATATCGACGTTCAGATGGATGCTAATGTACGTAGTTAGTTGCGTCTAATATTTGAAAGTGCCCTAAGATGTAGATAGGTTGGTCTGTATGTAGGTACCTATGTATGTATGCTCTTAGGTGTTATTATCCATATCTACAGGTTCAATCTCCATACTTGTCAACACCAGACATTCATGGATGAATTCAATGTGTGGTTTTCGACTTCCACTTCAGGTTGTTGTGATACCCTGATTTGCTGATTACATGTACTCAAGTACCTATCCAGATCTGTAAGGTTATGCTGGATAGTACTTAGCCACATGCTTCTATCTAGATTAGGTTTAAGGTCATGTACAAGCCACACAGCCGCTAGTAACTCTGCCTACCTAGGTATAACTTACTTGTTCTCTAATTGCATGAATGCACTTGGTACAAAATGCTGGAGTCCTTGCATGGCCTCAGGGCTAGTGGTATTTAGACAAAACCTTACGTCATCCACTACTGCCAGCTACACATATATATACACTAAACGGGGTTGATCAAAACCCCACCATATTGCAAAGCGATATTATATCGAACATGAAATGCTAAATTCGTATGGATATCATCAACCAAGCCTAGAAGCAAGTGCCCAATGGCAAGTACGGAGTACAGCACACTCCAACTTAGGTATGAAGAGATCTCTCTAACTTAACAATTTTCTACATTTTCTGAATCCATGCAGTCCAAAATAGGACCGGTTGCGACCGTCATTATAGTGGCACGTCAAGGTCGTGCATACCACAAAACTCTGTTTCTACTGTATATCACAGGTTCAGGGCAACACATAGTCCAGATTGGACCGTCTGCTACATCAGTCAAAGATTGTAGTGATAACCACCCCTTCTAAGCAATAACAGCATATCTTGTCTACCCGGGTATTCTTTATGTCACACAAAAGCTATTTACAAAGTCCATATATCCGTGTATTACAACACCTGGTCATTAACCGCAGTAAAACTCTGCTTACGTAACCGAATATAAAATATATATGCAATCGTGCCTAAAATACTTAGAAATGCGCGACGGGTCGAGCTATATAGATTTATAATATCCCATCATAGATGCATGCACATTTAACCTGAGAAACAGAAGGTGCACCCTGCTAGGTCCGTATGACCCGGAACCGCGCGGGTAATTTTTATACGAGGGTTTATCTATCGGCTCCCTCTGCCGGGTTCCTAGCACCAGTTGCCAACCGGCTAGTCCGCCCTATTGGCGTGCGGCCATGATGCGGTCCGGGCTGCGCCTGGGTGACATGGCGTAACGGCGGCGCCGCCGCCTCCGCTGTAAGTGGCAGCCCAGTTCATGTGACCACACTTCCAGACTAGATAGCTACTTGTATACATCTGTATATATATATCTTCGTATGTCGTCTTATAACTGTCATAATATTTACATAGTGGCTTGCTATAAGGACCGATAAAGAGAGTGTGTGCGTTGAGGCCTCCGGATAGACCTGAAGCGGGAAGCATTGATTTATGTCATTGCCTTTCCGGACCGAAGACGCCCCCATTACGCCATTGGTTACGCACATATTAGGATTAAGAAACAGTTTTCCAGCGAAAGGGCCGACTTTCTCTCGTAATCGGGCCATACGGCGTGGCCCGTTTCCGTTGACCGCCGGCATCGCCATCATCGTCACTATTATCATCATCATCATAATCATCATCAGATCTCGTGTCTAGATATCGGCGGTCTTTTATTCTTCGGTCCCGCCGGCATGACGGGCGTGTCTTCGTTGGGGAGGTACGATAATGCAAATCAATAAAAATGTTCAGCATCGCGACGTAGGACAAGGACGGACGCCCGAATGGTCAGTTTTCTTGTCAGCCATCGGCTCAGCCGCTCCTGAACTAGCCCCCGAGTAACATGCGCGCGCGGGGGCGCAAGCGGCGGTCTACGCCCGCCCTCCGTTATACCGTGTGGTAGGACATGCAGAACCGAAAACGATTCCTTTTATACCCCCCCTTTTTCATCCCCGGACACGCGCACGACTGCTAGAGGCGCGCCTATGTGAGATGGAGGGATAGATGGGTTGGTTTCCCCATGTTGTGTGTGCGTGCGTGCGTGCGTGTGTGTGTGGCCTGTGATACTACTCTTGCTACTGCATGGGCGATATTCCGAGACCTGCAGTCGTTCGTTGGGTCTTCCCGGGCCAAGAGAGACCCGGAGGCGGTCTAGGTAGGTCCAGATTGCCACATATCGAAATATTGCCCTGTCCGTGCTCCTGCTCATTGGTGGGAAGGGGTTCTGAGAAGGAGGGGGGGGGGGTTGATTTGAGGAGCCCGACTGGTCTGGTCGCTTGCTGCATAGGCACCGATCGATTTCGAGGGGGACCTTGCAGGGCCGGCAGCGCAGGTAGGATCACCCTCCTCACATAGCGCGGGTCGAGACGTTCAAACATCTCGATTCAAAGGGAGAACAGACGCGATACTTAAGGGACTTGCGTGACATGCATACTTACTCAAGTTTACTTACATTTGTGAGTGTTTCAACACCTGCCTAGCATTTCCGCGTATCTTGGCAGCTCGGTAGTTGGATAAGTAGCTAATAAGAGAGTTACGCCTTTTCCCGACTAAAACATCGCATGTATAGGTAGGCCGAGGTACATATGTGGATCAACGGTAGGTAAATACTTACGCATGTACAACTGTGAAATCCGGCTGAACTTGACAATTGACTGCTTTGCTTGACTGCGTGGGGATTCATCTGTTCGGAGCTGTGTATCATCAAGGTTCCCGATCCCGCCTCCTTTCAGAATAGCCCTATCCCCCCCTTCGTCTAAGGCTAGTGCACGTACGAAGTGGCAGCTACTGCTCTTGTTGTTTGTCAGAACCATGAGAAACAGCAGCAGCAGCAGCAGCAGCAGCAGCAGCAGCATCGCGTCAGCTCCGCCTAATAAGCCAGGGAGGAGCGGAAGTTCGAAACCAACCAGGGCCTGTAACGTAGCAGCTTTTTTAGTTAGGGGCGACCCAAGTTAGCCAGTACCGTTGATAAGGTACGCACAAGCAAGACAAGTCGTCGGCGAGCGGGTACTTGCAGCTTTCTCAGGTGCGCATCTTACTTGTAAACAGCTAATAAATCGGCCAGGGTGATCGATGCGTTCAGGACCACGTAGCTATTATCTAATAGAAACAGAGTGAGGAAAATGGCAGGGGCATACCACGAAGTATGTATGTTGTTAGTGCGATGTGATGTTTATATGTTGGTTAAAGGGATATAATTCAGGAGATAAGACATGATAAATCCTCTTTCTGTTTATGTACCGGCATTCTGGTTGCAGCAACAGCTATAGCAACCCTGAAAATACAAAAATCGATGCTGATGTATAATGCAAAGCGACAGGTGTCCCATGTAATATCGCACTGGCCCCAGATTTGTGCTTTCTCCATACGTTCATACCTAAGTAGTAGTAAGAGATATGGTTGGTATTCAACTACCTAGGTAGGTAGGTTTGGCTACCTCATATCCATCACAGAGTTGCCTTTTACATATGAGTAGGTACCATCCTACGTAAATGTCTATAGTGCAGATGTACTATCAAAAGCTACTGTCAGGTCTAATTGGTTGATTTGTACATGTATATCTGTAAAGGTATCTAGCCAAGTACCTACTTGGGTTAGGTGGTGCTCAGGTGAGAGCTAAACCTTCCGAGAAGCTGAAATGCAGGGCTTATGTATTTACACCATGCCATCAGGTCCTAACGCCACCAAGGGAATTGGCACCCAGCATTTGGGACCGGAGCGGATCCCGGCGAACTTTGATGCGCTAGCCTATTACCGCCTAGGCAGGTACCTAAGTCCCTTGCTGCATCTAGTCAGGCAGACACCAAACACCCCCGGGACCGTGGACCAACGCTGCACCACTTCAGGGCTGCTGCACGAGCCCTAGAAGGCCTCCAGACGCTCCAGACGCCAAAAAAAGGCCCTGGAGACCACCTGCAGTTAAGGCAGTCTAGTGTAGGTAGAAACCCAGAAGTTCCGAAAGGCTTGCTCCTACGATTCCCGGGATGCATGGATAACTTCCCGCTTCTTCAAGGCTCACCTCACCTGCTCTTTGCGGGTTTCTATAGTTATGTAGGTACATATATGCCAGTCTGCCTTGTGCCTTGAATTACCTAATGCAATAACCGAAACCCGGGGTCGCTCAGTGGATATCGTCTGTAGCCATTAGAAGTTTGGTTTGGTGTCCTACATAGTAACTGTCAGATTACCCAGGTAGGTACCTACCTAAGGCATGTGTTGTATGTACGTTCCGTACCTAAACCACAGACCACTCAATCCCCGATTTCTATAGTTATACTCCGTACAGTAAGTACTACCGCGGTACCACTTGCTTGTGCAACTGCAGTAAACCCCGATCGACTGACCGTGACCGTAATCTTTTCTCTTTAAGGTTGCTTATATGATATCTGGGAGTCAACAGGAATAATACCTGGGTACCTACCTACCTAATAAGAGATAGCATTTAAGTAGGAGCAATCAGTACATACATAGTAGTAGTAATAGCAGATCCTGGACAGGCAGTAGCGACCGCGACAAGCAGACAAGCAGCCGCCAAAACAACAACTGGGAAGTAGAAGTAGCAAGCGTTCTTTTTAGAAGCTTTTAACTTACTTAACCTACTACTACCTACGTACTTGACGTAAAACAGACCGGCATCTTGTTTCCTCCCCCCCTTCCATTATTATTTTTTCCCCTTTACAAGTATTTTTTCTCGTATTCATACAACTCTTCGTCCAATTCCGATTGGAGATTGCCACTTCGAATTAAATCATTCTGCTACTCCTACGGTCTGTGGACTTGTAGCTATTCACTTTAATTTTTAAGTTTAAAGTGAAGCCAGCGGGTCAACAACCTCTCAAACCCTCTCAAACAAATACGTACAAAATATTCGACAACGGCTTAATTCCCCGGCGTCCCCGTGCCCCCCCCGTCCTTACCCCGTTTCTCCGTCTCTCCCAGGCTACTCTTTACATATCTAGGTACTACTTGGGTATTACAATTTTCCAATTTTTGTTTTCCTTGGATAACGCGCACCGTGGTGACCTCCAAACTCCCAAACTCCCAAACTCGGCACTGGCATTACCTAAATATAAGCTGGTGTCCCTGCAAACTTAGCCCCAGAAATTTTATTTGCTTATTACATTTTCACCCCCTTGCTCCCTCTCGACGGTCGAACCATCAGTTGGATACCTAAGTAGATAGCCTTCCTCTCGATCCGATACGGATCTACGACCAACCTATTCTCTCCCATCTCTCATCGTCAGAACAACGAAGACGGAAGTGGCTCCATAAAAGAGTTGATCTAATATTTTGGAAATTATTCACGTATTCCGCAACGGCGATTTTCCCTTTACATTTTCTCGAGAAGATCCGATATCTTACTTAGCCGTTGTTGTTGGTGTGACGGCTGGATCCGACTAGAACAATGGCGAGTCCAAATCAGCAAAATGTCATTCGGAGGTAAGTTCGTTTATATGATGTTCATTCGATCAAGGAGTTGTTTTTGGAGTTGGTTCGGGAGCTTGGATGGACCCAATTGAGTACCCGACGACATCCCTCATGCAGCAAATACGGCAAATGCGAGCACGGAGCCACGCCTTGACGACATTAGAAGCATTGAACGCGAATGGACGCGAACGGACGCGAACGGACGCGAAGCAATGATAATGATTCTTTTTACCCACGAGCCTGGACTGATTCGAGCATCGTTCCCATAGGAAGTTGGTCATCATAGGTGACGGAGCTTGCGGCAAAACCTCACTACTGAGTGTTTTCACCCTAGGATACTTCCCTACCGTCAGTTGCAGCCTTTCCTCCCAAAGCCTTCACAAGGCCTCCATTTTACTAGAGCATAACTCGCTAACATTGCAACAGCACTATGTAAGCCATATATCAATGCAACCCTCAATAGGCGATTACCGAAATAGACGATGAAGCCACATTTCTGGAGACCGAAACGATTGACCATAGACGCCTGTACCACAGATACCGACCGTGTTCGAGAACTACGTCACAGATTGCAGAGTAGATGGCAAGTCCGTACAACTGGCACTATGGGATACAGCAGGACAGGAGGATTATGAGCGGCTACGACCGTTGGCTTACTCCAAGGCGCATGTTATCCTAATCGGCTTCTCGGTCGACTCGCCAGATTCCCTAGACAACGTGAAGCACAAGGTGCGTTCCAGTTTTCCTTTTCCAGTGCCCTCCAATATTCCCTTAGCAGCAACACCCACTCCGATCGCCCTCCAAAGCACCCCCATTTCACGACCGGTGTTTCGGCGGGTAGCCAAGGAGAAGATCGCCGCCATCCTGACAAGGAATTTGCAAATTACGCGTTCGTCTCGGCTAAGCGCGCTAACGGCTCGAAGTGGATAGAAGAGGCGACGGAGCGGTGTCCCGGCGTGCCGATCATTCTGGTGGGGCTGAAGAAGGACCTGCGCGACGACCCGGTGGCCGTCGAGGAGATGCGGAAAAAGAGCCTACGGTTCGTCACCGAGCGGCAGGGCGAACAGATTGCCCAGGACGTCGGCGCTCGGAAGTATCTCGAATGCTCGTCGCTAAGCGGCGAAGGCGTCGACGATGTATTCGAGGCTGCTACGCGCGCTGCCTTGTTGACCTTCGAAAAGGGCGAGGGGGGCGGCTGCTGCGTTATCTTATGAGCGGCTGTGCAGGGGAAGGAAGGGTGACCTCCCTAGGCTCCGTCGCTGAGGCCCTGGCGACTGCGCGAAGATTCGACGACTACGAGACGAGACGAGAACGGGACGAATGTAATAAGACGAAGAGCCGGGAGGGAGGCGTCGGTTTTGTGGAATTGGTGCATGAGCAAATGAGCCAGCTTCGATAGAGGGGTCAAGAGGGTTCTGGGGGGGAGGGAAATGAGAGGTGACGCAACATGTCGATCCTTGGTCCAATCACAAGTCAGTACCGACAGCGAATGTCTCAGATCTCTCCCGCTTCCGATCGATATCTCCCACGACAAGTTTTGCTCGGCATCCCGAATGGTACACCGAGAGGCCCGGTTAAACCGCCCAACGCCGCCGCGCCGGGGGGGCCGAGCAGGCCGTCTACCACATATGATAGGAGCTAAGAACCGCGCCTTCTTGCTCTCCCCACCCTCTCATTCCGAGACGAAAATACAAAACCCCTCTTCCCCCACCCGGAATAACGTCCCACCGCGGAGATTGTACCATATTTGAATGGGTGATGGATTTTTTTTTAAAAAGAAAACTACCGAAGCCCACACCCTATTAAACCGCCATTTCTAACCCGAATCATCACGGCCACCATCATATCACTATATAGAAAGGGGTGGGAATCGAGGCAAGGGGGATGCTAAGAAAACGGGCCGGGAAATTATTTATCGGATGGAGTTTTCTGGAGCTTAGCTAGCTGATTTTGTTGACCATACTTTGTTTCTTGTCTTCGCTTGTTATCATCCTTGTTTTTGCCGTTCCTTTTCATATAAAGTCGAGCAAATCATATATATATCAAAGCAGTTTTATGTTCATCGGGGGTGTTTCCAACGGTCGTTTTGGAGAACCCCTTTTATTCCACTCATTGGCTTTTCTTGCTTTTCCCCCCCTCATATTTCTTACTTGCATGAACCCCCGTCCTCGTGTCTGCCTGCATGTGAAATCTTTTCCTCCCTTGCCCTCTCTCTCTGTCCACCTAACTTGCCGCCTGCGTACCTGTCTTTCTAAAGCTACATATATAAGATCTGCACGGCATCAGCGAGCAAGCGTTGCAAGCAGATGCGCAGGCGAGGGTATGGGAGAGTATGTAACCAAGCGGGGGCGGGGGTTTGGGGCTGATGGAAGGGGGGTCGCTGAGAAGTTTCGGCGAAGCAAAACGATTAATAAAGCCAGCGAGCTAGCAAAGCGCAAGGAGTCAACATCCAAGCCAATGTTCCAATTTTCCTCGCCCCCCCCCCTTTGCTTTGGATGGGTGGGTGTGGGGTGGATAGACTTTTTAAAGTCCTCCGATGAGTGTAATGTAATTAATAGCAACGGGACGCGATGCCCTCAATGACAGTCCTTCTTTGAGCCGGATTGGGTGGTGAGAGCTGGCGTCAGCATCGCAATTACAATCAGGTTTTTTATGTGCATATAGATACATATATATATATATTTCTTTTTTATCTAGTTTCGTTCTAGGCCTGTCATATGGCACGGCAAGGTCATCACGTGCCAATGAATGGGTTATGTACAGGGTTCCGACGGAGCTGCGCAGGCATGCCTCTCTCTATTTACATTATGACGGGAACAGAAAGAAGACAGTATGATGCATAGAGAACACCATTCCAGCTCCCATCACGGCCAAGTTTAGTGATACATCTATCACCTCTTTCCCCTTGCTCGTCAGAAAAAACGGCCCGATAGATCGATGACACACAGACCTTCTCAAGAGAACAGAGCGACAAGAAGGGCGCGGGGCGGGACTACGACGGGGTCCAGTCGTGGTTCCAGGGCTCGCGGGCAGGCGTCTCGGTCTGCGCGCGCGCGTACTCGATGGGGATGCCATGGTGGCCGTACAGGCCCATCTTCTCCAGCGCCTTGCGGTACAGGTAGCCCTCCGGGCGCGTCGCCGGCCCGCTGCTCGTCCGCAGCTCCTCCATCGCATTGTGCATCGATCCGTACATCCTGATTTTGGTGGTGGCGGAAGGTTAGCTTTGAGTTTTGTAGGACTTACATCTTGGCATATGTATATATGCCCGTGAAGGAGGCAGGTCTAGCTTTTAGGGAGGTAAGGTAAGGGTAGTGGTAGGGGTAGCCGTAGTTTGGGACAGGGCATGAAGAAAAGGACGATGCCAGAAATTGGAAGAAAAAAAAAGGAACTCACCTCTGCATTTCGCGCTCCCGCCTCTCGCGCTCGCGGCGCTGGAACAGCAGCCAGGCGCGGTGGATGGTCCAGTGGCGGAGGTAGCGGTTACGGGCGAAGCGCAGGGGCGCCGGCACGCGGCGCGGCATCGACAACTTGAGGTTGATGATACGCGCGTCCGGCGCCACCCCGCCCTTCTTCTTCTTCTTCTTGTTCTTCTTCGTCGCGCCCGCCGCGCCCGCCGCCCGCGCCGTCCGCGCCGCCGTCGTGTGCAGGCCCCGGGCGACGGCGCCGCCGGTCGGCATCGCAGTTGTCGCGAAGGCGCTGTTGCTACTCTTCATTGCCGTCGCCGCGGTGCCCGTGGATCGGCATAGCGGGGAGAGTGAAAGCCCGCCGAAGAGGCTCTGTAGGCTAAATGTTGTTGAGGCCATCCTGTCTGTGTTGTAGCTTTGTCTTTTTTTTTCTTCCTCCTTTTCTACCGAACGCTCAACGCAATCGTCCTAGTCCCCACTCTGTTTCTTCGCGGCCGGAGATGGAAGCTTTATGTCGGATTTGACCAGCAGTAGTGGGGTTCGCGAAGTCTGTAAATGGTCCTTTCTAGTGCCCAATTCGCCTATACTCTCGTATACAAAACGTTTCCCGGTATCCCCCCTCGCCGAGATACGCTGCCGTATGGCCTCCTCCGAGACTGATATCGTGGGTTGTGATAGTGACGTGGGGCCCTGAACAAGAATTTTTTTTTGACGTCTAGGTTGCGATGGTGGAGTCGTTGGGTCACTTCGAATTAAGAATTGAGAAATTTTCGAGCTCCAACGCAGGTTCACCCAATTCTCTCCTATAGGGGGCAGGATCCGTGACTATCAATATAGTCGGAGCTGTTGTCGGGGGTTCGTGGTAGGTAGGCCTGGAATTCGCAAGATGTTCAAGTTTAAGAAATTTAGCTCGATAAGGCGCCTAGCCAGGCTAGCTAGAAAATAGCTAAACTTAACCCACTATCTGACGGAGGTGTGTAGCTTCGATAATTCTATAAAGTGATTTATGCAATATGCCACTATCGAGTGTTCCACAGCATAGTTACCAAATAGGGGCACAGAGATGAGAGCCTGGTTCAACCCATTTATGCCTGAAGAATGGGAAGTAAAGACTAGGTTCTCGTGAGAAAGAAGTCCCCCTTACCTTTCTTGGTGGGAACATGACGCCTATGGTATAGCCTCAGATCTACGTCTCGTTAATCGCGCTGCATCCGAAGCTCTCCTGGGCTATCGCGTATGCTGGAATGAAATGCATGAAGCTTATCATCTTTCTGGTGTACCCAAAAAGATGTTGGCTTATACTACGCAGTGTATGTTTTCATCTGTTGAGGTATCTGAAGCGCTTCTCGAGTTCTTTCAAGACTGCATAGCAACCTCTCACAAGAGTGAGGGGAGATTCGGAAACACATCTTGGCTGTGCCCGTCAACAGCGATAAACCTGCCCAAAAAGGGTAGCTATCAGGCTATAGAAGTAATGGGTAGCCACAGTAGATTAAAAAAAGACTAGGGTATCCGATACAAGTCTTCCTTGGTTATATCAACCATGCCCATTTGTCTAGATCGAGCCCACGACTGGCAGTGTGGCCAAAGTGAGATATAAGCAGGCCAGGGCACTTCACGTACTTTGATAGTCCAGGAGCAGTTCCTCTGATTATAGATAGCGGCCACGTCCATAGGCCCACCCCGTACGCATGGGGCTACGTCTAGGCGATGTCATTCATGATTGTCTAGACATATAATCTATAAGAAAGGATGCGCTGACGATGCTAATGAGTAAATACAAGATTCGATGGCAAAGCACCAGAAAAAAAAGATATGCAGATATGTCGATAACGACGACGAACCGATGACCCCAACGCCATGCAGAGGGCCCGCCTATGTCCAACGCCGGCTGCTGCGCAGCCCCGAAAGCAGTATCTAGAAGACAGACTAGACCCGTACCCGATCAACCGCCCGGTTTTGCTGTCGCCGAAATAGGCGTCGTGGAAACGGCAACGATGCTCAGGAAGATGTTCCACCCAAACCCGATACAGCCCCCGACAAGGACCCTCCACCGCACGGGGATCCACACGAAGCTGATGAGGCCGACAATCGGCCAGATGTGCCAGCCCGCTAAGAGGAGGCGGAATAGCTTCTGCCCGATGATGTCGAGAATGTCGCCAAACCTCTGGACACGCGCGACGTTGGTGATGAAGAGTAGGATGCAGATCAGGAACCCCAGGCCGAGCGTCATGTCGGCGACGAGCTTGGCAAGCACGTTGAACCAGCTGATGCCGCCATCCTTAGCAGCGGCGGGCAGCGCGTGATGATGCGACGTCGACGATGGGCCGATACCCGCCGCCACCGACGACGGCGCAATGGCGGCCATGGGGATCACGTGGTGCTCGCTCTTGCCGCCGTCGTCCTTGTCGCCGACCGGGGCGGGGCGGAAGTGCTGCTTCTGGTGGGCGGCGGCGCGGCGAGTCGGGAACGTCCTCTCGAGGAAGTCCTGCCACACGTAGTTGATGTTGGCGCCGACGAAGCCGTAGATGGCGAACTCCAGGATGCGCTGGCGGTCGATGGGCACGAATTGCGTCGCGTGCCAATTAGCGGTCACCTGCGCCGTCAAGTTCGCGGCGCCCTTCAGCACGGCGTTCTGGCAGGCGGTAGACAGCATAGACGGCATGGTGGGTGGCTGGTTGCGTGGTAGCTGGTTGGATAGGTGATGTAATGCCGATGCGATGTAATGTGATGTGATATGGGTGTGTGGGGGGTCACCGGCAGTGGTAATGGCAGCTGGGAAAGCAAGCCCGATTATTTGGTAACGGCGCGCACGCGACCGACCGACCCAGCGAGATTAGCTACGCGGGCTTCAATTTCAGCTTCGAACGTATTTTTCCCTCTTCTTGGATATAATGAATGAACTAGCTCTAGCTTATTACTGAAATAAAGTCGCCTATGTCCATTTGGATGTATTCAAACAGACCCCCATCGATTGTTTTGTTTTTGAAGGAAAAGGGTCCAAAAGGTAAGGCAATAACTAAATTACACCCCCATTGTATTCGCGTGGCTATATTTAGGTCCTAACAACTACTAAGTACATCCCTTTTACTCGGCATTAGGTAATTGGATGATAACTAAGTCGGGAAATCGGGCTCGGTTTCGAAACCGTAGAAAATTACATTGCAAGTTACAAATGCCTACCCGTACTAAGCTACGAAGTCATTTTGGTGGCTTATGCAACAATCACTAATGTTTTCCATCACAGCCACCTACCTAGGTAGCCAAGTCAGTCCAGCCGGAATCCCGGGGCTGCCTAGGCTCTGCGTTGCCAAGAAATAGAAGGCGGATTAGCCTTTGATCCGTATTCCGTAGTTGCACACATGTGGATCCCAAGGTCCAATTTAGGTTAGGTTAGATGGACCTCACCGTTTTGCAGGCGAACTCAACCCCTTTCCCCACCAGAATAGGGGCACCACAAACATATCTCACATAAATTTTGTGGTGCCGAATGGCGTACTTCCATATTATACTTTCGTACATACGTGCGCTCTCTTTTCTTTGATAAATCACAAAATCGGCGTAATTAAAGTGCTTGATAGGTTAGATCTACAAAGGTTATATTTGCGACGATTGACACTGATTGTATGATCTGGCCGAGGGCAAGGTAGATATAGCTACATGGGCAAGTGGGATAGGTGCCTATGGCACCTATCTATCCTTTATGGCAATGCCCCTGCGGGGCTGCATCTAAATAATAGTTCGGCCTCGGAAATAAAATATTAAAAAAGTTACACCGGTTTGGAAACTCCTCGACTGGGACAAGCTGCGCAATTTGCCTCAACCGAACCCTGTACCGGCCGATCGAGTTGATAGGCTCCCACTCGTTTTCAATGAGCTTCTTCGCGCACCAGCACTTAGGCTAGGGTCGGAGATAAATGGAGCAATCGCTATAGCTATAGATAAAACCCCCAAATTCCATCTGGAAATAGCCCTACGTATATCGTTTATTCGAATTACTTTTATCCTACTCTTATTATTATTATTATTATGTTATTGCCCAGACTATGTCCGAGTTCCTTAATCACATAGCTCCTAGGACATCAATTCCTGAGAAGAATGAATACTAAACTTGGAAATCGTTGACTGCGAACGTTGGCCTGGGCGGAGGTAACAACTTCGGTGTCTTTACCCGCCACGATCTCAGGACGTTTGAATAAGGTCTGTGCTGAGGCAGTAGTTTCTTTTACTTCCTGCCCAGCTTCTCAAGACAGATGAAAGTCCTGAACTACGCGCATAGTTCTCAGGCCACATTCAGCTCGTATAAATAGAAAAAAATACAAAGAAGCGTCATAGGGTTGACAAAATGCAGAGTATCATTTTTGGTACACATTCATTCAAGAGCTCAATCATGACAAGGTTTAGTATTTTGAGATTTATACGGTAAACCGTTCTGCTCTAGTTCTTGGCGGGGAGTATGGCCAAGAAGGTATCTTTTTCTCGTTGCACGAACTCCTCAAAGGATGTCAAGCGGATGCCATACTTGCGCTGGAGAGTTTGGCCATCTATCGAGACATCGACGCGGCTAGACCAGAGCTGAAAGCATTGCGGAGGGTTCGTGTCGCGTGCGGCTTCAATTTCCTCGAATGTCATCTGCCTAACGGCGATCTCGCGGCCTGTGACCTTAGAGATTATGGCACGGACTTCCTCGGCCGCCAGGTTCTCATTGCCGAGCTCAATCTCCTCACCGGCGAAGCGGTCCGGGTCTAGGAGCGCGGCAGCCGCGAAGGCGGCGATGTCCTCGTTGTCGATATGCGACATGCGCACGGTGGCGACGTCGTGCGGCACCGCGAGTTCCCCGCGAGCCGCTAGCCCCGGGTACACAACTCCGCCCACCGGCGGCACGTAGTTGAAGTGGATCCAGGAAGGCCGTAGGATCGTGTAACGGAGGCCGGACTCGCGCACCACGCGTTCTGTCGCCGCGTTGATGTTGAAATACCACACGAGCGACTCGTCCCGGCCATTCTCAGGCCGCTCGTCCCATTTATCCGGTCGCGACGTAAAGTACGCCGTAGTGATCACCACGAAGTCTACCCCCGCATCCTTGGCTGCCTGCACGATGCCCGCGCACTGCTCGCCCGCGTCTGGCATCGGCATCAGGTTCAGGAATAGTCCCCTGCAGCCGCGCGCCGCCGCACGCACCGCCTCGAAGTCATGGAAGTCCCGGTACGTGAAGATCTTAGCGCCATCGGCTTTGAGCCTCTGAGCGGCTTCTGAGGACGGGTTCCGCACCAGTCCGTGGACTCCCGCGCCGGTTCGGAGAAGGGCCCGCGCCGTCGCCTGGCCCTGCTTGCTGTTCGCGGCCGGGATGAGGAATGTTAGTGCTGACATAGTGACTGTCTTCGAGTTATTTGTAGTGCCTAGGTGAAGTAAAATAATAGGATAATGATTCTTAAATGACCAAACTTATACGCAATGTGTTGAAATAAAAGATCTGTCAGACTGGCGGACTGACCTTCTATCTATCCCGTAGTGAATGTCTGCTCCGGGAAAGAATGTACCTTGCAGACATTACGTGATCGGGAGGGATTGCGAAACGAAACCATGTTATTTATGTTATTCTCTTCCTTATATAGGAATAAACGACTCGCCCCATCCTTCTTCTTAGCGTCAACAGGTAGTGCTTATATACCTTCGGATTACAAACCATCGCCTGTCCATTCTATCCATGGATGACAAATCGAGATCGCTCATAGTTGAATTATTTGGCCTCAAATTCTCCCAACTCATGTTTCGAGTTATAACTGTGGTTGCCGGGACCCATAGCTTCACTGATGACCCCATTATTTTCCCTTGTAATAGCTATATCTTTTGAACCGTATGGATCTGTATCTAAGTCTTTCTATTCTTCTGCACGCTTCCATTACACATTCACTAGACTTACTGACTTGTAGACGGTCGTCTATCACCGTAACTCTACTGTCGACCCAGCGATATTATGGTCCAATGAATACAGCTTCATCAGTTCTATCATTATATTTCCACTGTTCACTCTATCAATGCCCTTTACACTAATCTTCCATGGTATATTGCCGATCGAGCAGGCATTATAAACCGTCCGAACTATTTCATCCTATGGTACTATATCCGAATCCGGGCCTCCTTAGCCTAGGAAATATTCCGTCGCGGTTAGTTGAGCCTCACTTAGATGGAGCTAATATTCTGTAGTAGCGAGGATCAGACATAGTAGGGGCCTTAAGTCCGATGAGCACCAGGTAATATAAATAGGGAGTCCCGGCTTGATAGTGAGTCTATACTTAGACATGCCAATATATGATTCCTACCTGATCGCTATCACTACGATCTTCTAAATGCGATACGTTCCAATTAAAGTCTGTACCTGTGTTACAAAGGCAAGTGTCTTGGGCTTGGATTGGTATCAGAACAACTAGAAATTCTTCTGAGGTCTCAAGGGCCTTCAATTTTCGCCTCTCGATCAGTCTGGGTAGGGATCCTAGGTCCTATATGTACACGATGAATGGCTGGTACGTATCGAATATTCTGTTATAGCCATCATAGCCGCGATATAAGTCTGTTGGCTATCTGCGTTCCAACGCCTGCTGCATGCACTCATAACTGCAGGCTGGTGGTGGTTGTGGTGGCCTTGGCAAAAATGGTGGCAAGGCTTTAATTGTGGTGGGGCAACCACGATTGAATGTAAGGAATCACAATGGTATATGACTGCGGGTAGTACCTGGAGTGGACTCTGGTAAAAAGACCACTTGCCCACGTATTTGCATAAATCATCTACAGGGGCTGAGGGGATGCGGGGTCGAACATCAAACATCCTCCGTCAATAATGAATTATTCCCCCATCTTGTCGTGTCTATCATGGAGCATATAACGACCCATTCCATTTCATTTGCAATCTGTGCGAAAAACAAATAGCTTAAGCCTTCATAATCCATCATGGAGGGCCTCAACCAGAATGATCTTGCTGGTATCGATCACGATGATGTCCCTGATTTTCACGATGATGGCTTCGACTACAAGACTCCCCCAAAAAGTCAACATACCTACCATTACCCAGGGGAAACCGTCACGTGCCCCCTATCCTTCGGTACTGTAATGGAGTGGCAACCACCACGCGAGTCCAGAAGTGCCTTACTTCGCTTACCATACGAGTTACTGAGTGAGATAACCAGGCTGTTGGCCGGTGACGAAGAATCACTGGCTTCACTCGCACTTGTGAACAGCGACTGTCGGCAAATGGCGCGGTCATGTCAATTTGCCGAGGTTCAATTTAATGCCAGCAAAAAGTCATTCGGTTTACTGAGAGTACTCATGGTCGAGAGCCTGATGAGGCAAAACGCTACACATGATCGACGGAGCTTGACAATCGGGGCCTGCATTCGCCGATTTATCATGAGTACACACCGATGCTGGAAAGATAAACCGAACGAGACAAAGGAGAGATATCGTAAAAATGTGTTGCGAGTAATGGCCAAAGCAATGCCAAACCTTGGATACGTCGATTGGCGTGATGAGATCACTGGTTCCTCTGAGTCCTTTACCAGTCTCTTCAAATCCAAGGCACAGCATATCGTATTACCCAGTCTGTCGATAGCGGAACCTTACTCCTTGGAACCGTCAGTCACACCACCAGCTTGGCCGCTGCGCTCGCTTCTAATGACAGTAACCGAGCTGAATGAACACCACCTTTCACCTATGACGCCAATTTCCATGACAAAAGAAGCCTCCCTTCTCCCTCCCCGTGACGCTTCGAAATTCTTCGTCGATTTTTTACAGAGATATGCTCCAACCCTGGAGACTCTTACCTGGTCCTATTTGGTGTTTTTTTGGCCAAGGAATGGTCTCGTTCGGGGCTGAACGAATTGCATTTCCTTGTCTACGGACCGCTGTTCTGTTTTCACTGGTATCAGTCGACAGCACTGTTTTTGCTTCTTTGTTAGATGCTCCTTTGAGGCACCTTAATTTACCAATTGCGTTTAAACGAAATGCAAATCCAGACATAATAGAAGCTCTTGGAAACTGCTCCACCTTGCTCGACCTTGAAACTTTGGTCATACCAGACGTGTCGGGGCTGGTCTATAAAGGTGACGAGGGCGCCAAGACTCTGGAGTCCTTTCTGGCCAGACATACCCATATAAAGAAACTCAGTATCTCAGGTCCTCTTGAAGAGTCTCACATTTCCGAGTTCTATGATACAAAGCTCATGCCCATGCTTCAAACGAAGTTTACTAATCTTCGGTCACTTTTAATCTCCTGCACGGTTAAGGACGAGTCGACGCAATATAAACCTAGAATTCCAGCGTATTTACTCAAGGCCATTGGGAGAATACAATCACTTGAGCAGCTATGTATCTCAAGAGATGGAGACGAGACGGATCACTTCCTCATTAACCACGACCTGGCGCGAGGTTATCTATCTACATTGACCGAACTCCGGAAATTGGCTTTCACAGGTGACCAATTCGAATGCGATATCCGCCAGGCCGTCGAAAGAAGAGCTGCGCGGATTCTGGTAGATGTTAATGAAAGAATACCTGGCGATGATGGCGACGTGTCCGAGGAACTGATAATTGCTGATTGTGTTGCTGAAGTGGTGGAGGCGTACGCAGAAGTTCTGCCAAAGCTTGATTGGGCCTTTTGTGGGCAGTTTCCGATGGGTATACATAGGAAACCATCCATTCCAAAAGGGGTCAAGGCCTTACCCCTGGCTGAGGCGCGAGATGGCTGTTTCCTTTTACTCGGAAACATTTTTGAGATGCCAACTTGAGAGGAGACATTTGAGTGTTACTTTGTTCTTCAAGGGCACATCTTCTTATGTAGCACCAGTATGAGCTTGGAATAGAGCTACGGGTCTAAAATAAGGCTGTGATTGATGTTGGGCAAAGGCTGTATGTAATTCATTTGTTGGATTTCGGGAGGGGGGGGAGGGTTGATGGGAAGTATCTGATTCTTTATCTTCAGGTCTTCTTTTTCTCTTATCACAGGCCAAGGTTAGGCTGAGATTGCGATTTCATGAAAGGTGAAGCTGTCGTCTATGTTCACATTCTTTAAGAAGTTTTCCACGCCATATTCCTATTGCATAGTACTGATGGCTTTGGCTTCTACTTCCGACATTCGAAAGGCTCATTGTGCTGAAGAGTCTCGCAGTAACGCATATCATTAACTCTGGCACTCCTTATAACAGTGTAGCATTCCTGCCCCCCTCCGTCCCCGGCTCCTTATTACTTTGCCTTGTATATCACAATGAATGATTACAAGTATATACAATTAGGCTCCGCCTTGGTCCTAGATACAACTTACTAAACGCATATTTCTATCCAATGTTTCACTGGTAAATGCGGAGACGCCAACCATTTACCCCTCGCCTTCTTTTACGCATAACATAAACAAACTGAGAATATTATTTTCCTCCCACTCTCTTCCCTCCATATATCTACCCATTTTATTTCCTAGGTTCTCTCCCCCATTTTCTTCCCATCAAAAAACTTCACATATCAACCTATCACCTGATCATCTTCATCAACCCACTTATGGTTTCTCTACATTTCTTGCGATTTAGAACTAGTAAGTATCAGACTTATCACCATAGTTAGAATCTCTGTGTTTATTTTCTAATCATGGCATAAGGGATGAATGTCGAACACCCTCCGCCACAACAGGCACGAAACGGCCAGTTTCGAGGTCCTGGGGCCACACTTCTTTCCTTCCTCTTCACAGCAGACTTCACAGTCAAACGACAATGGCAGAATAGCCAACGAAGTCATTGAGACTACAGCACCAGCAGCCACTGTAAGTGATCAAACCCTTCTCTGTCTGTCCCTTGGCATCAATATAGCTGGCGGATGGTCGTATTTCATAGTATATCTGGGCTGAAAACGTAACTTGAGCTTGCAATTCGTCACTAGCACAGCCGCGACTGGGAGCATCGCTGACCTACGTGCTATATCTGTAGCTGCTTTCAATATCCTCCAATCAGCTACGACATCTCGCTTCTGCTTGGTCTTCGGCCTCTCTTCGCTCCACAACTTGCTCGACAAAAAAGTCGCCAAACAGCAAGTTGCTACCCACCGCCTTGCTACCAACCACTTCGCTATACAAACACACCTGGCTCCTCGCTGGTCCTGGAACGCCGCGAATGTGAAGAGGTGGTATTCGAAGGCCGGTGAAATTCGGCATTGGCCTGGCTTTTGCTTCGCTTCGCCACCAAACGTCCGGCGGGGATTGCGAGAGAATGCACACAGCATTCGGCTTCCCTTCGGACCACTGTCCGAAGAAAAGCTGGTCGAAGTCTTGGAGAAGATCGGACAGCTGGGCTGGCCACACGGTGATGGATGGGATTCGGCCCGGCGCCGATCCTTGTGATTGCGGGTGTGGGGTCATGATGAGGGACGGTCAACACCGTCTGTGAAACACCGCCATTTGACAATCCCAACCGCCAGGCCCCGTGTATAACCTTGTCAGTTATTACACACGCAAGGCCACAAGGCCCGAGATGGTGGTGTTTCATGGGCGGTGCAAGCCAAACACCGCGGCCCACGGAGTGGACCAAGTCAGATGGTCCCCTCAGGCCGGCCGCTCTGGTCCATCTTGATCAGCAGCGCCGGCCGAGGCCGTGGTGTCTGGTGGGCCGTCTCTCATCGACAAACCCATGAGGATGGAACCGACGTCGATACCGATCTATACTATCCCCTTCCTACCCCCCCCCCCCTCTCCTTCGGTGAAGAGAAAGAGGCCATCTTGACGATGGCACTACTGCTGTCGTTAAGATGGCGTCTGACTCTTCACCAGTTGACAGCAAGAGAGTCGCTCTCTGCAGTACACGTATCCGCAGACTTGATGAATATACGCGGGTCTCAACTGATCATTTCCCACCGGATTTCGATGATCTGGATCCCCTTCGCTACCCCTCCCCTCCACATCACCAAACTTCCCCTAGCTTCCCTCGCTTCACCTTATTCACTACACCCTCCTTGCTACCACCAACCTTGCAAGATGGCTTGTCACGCTTCTGGCGCCCCTGCGGCGGCGACCTCCGCGCTGAGAAGGGTCCTGTCGACGAGTCAGGCTGGAGACGGCCTGCTCAACGACAGGCCATTCGAGGCCGGCGTCAGGCTTGGCTCGAGGCCGTTCGCGATGCCAACACAGGGCATCCACGATCGGTCTCGGGTCATGGTCCTGCGGGGTCGCTGCCGCCCTCTCGATGGTGTCCGATCCTCAACCCCCTTCGACAGTGTGGTGGTGGTGGTTCGCCAGGGCCCCATCATCGGCTTCCTTCGGGAGACAGGGGAGGCCTTGGTATATTCTCGAGGCAGTACATCGAGCCAGGCCTGCGTACTAGAGCTTTTCTATCGCACATATGTTTTATGCTGTGCTGTCTATCTATCCCTTCCTCACCCTGCGCCCTTGCTTTCGCTACACCAGCACTGTTTGCTTCTCACAACACATCACAATCGGTATCGGCGTCGGTGCGATTTACCGGGGGGCGCGGGAGGGAGGGGCCTGCACGACCCTCCATTACGCAGCTATGAGACGGCGCTGCACTGCGACGATGGAACGGCGATGGGAGCGCGCTGGCGCGTGGTCCGATGACCGGGTGGCCGATACTATATTACTAGTAGTTCTTATCGCTCTGTGCTTATGTAGCTGTTTTGTCACTATTGGTAGAAGTTTTGGCTTATACTATATGCTCTTGCTCCCCTTCTTGAATTCGGACGAACATGTGCCCACATGATGCTTGTGATGTAGCTCGTAAGTATGTTAGGTCGCAGACCACGTAACGCTTCTACCATTTAGATCAGGCCAAGAAGGATTCATACGCGGCTGTTGCCCAAGTTTGGTTTCCTTACCAGCTTATGTAGGAAGTCACATATTGGCGCCAAACCCCAGTATTTTCTTATCTCATACATGCCCGTAGGCCTCGTGCAGACTAGCACCCGACAGAATTCACTTGAAAGTCAAGCTGGCATCTCAAAATGCCAATAGGTAATAGACTCCGGACCTTTTACACGCAAAGTCTGGGAGCTGAAGCAATGAGGTGACGATGCCTTCCAAGGTAGTAGGCCCTATGTAATTCCGGAGTGGATAGTGGAGATGCTGTTAAAGGGGTAAAGGAGAGGTAAGTGGGGAATGAGTACCTAGAGAAGGTACCCTATACATACTATGTAGATTACCTGATACGGGTATCAGGTCTTGATCGGCGATAACGATAAGAACGATTCTATGTCGCGCGGCTTAGGTAGCAGCTAAGCCACACAAGGTAAGGAAGTAATGGTGCTGGAAGCCGCGAACGCCCGTGTCGTACCATCACAGAAGGAATACGTCATCGGGCTATCTCAATGAGGCAGCTGTGAAACACGACAGGCTCCCGTCCAAGGTTTGGGGGCAATATCACTTACAAGGCAGCAACTATAAGAATCGCAACACCCCGGCAACTTCCAAGGGTTTGTTTTTTGTCGTAAAGCTTACCCATTACAACATACTGGTATCAACGCCGCACAAGTAAATTGCTTTCCACCAGAACAAACAAAACAACGGCATAGAACCCTGTGATATCACCACACGGCACCACGCATCACTTAGCAAACAGAACAAGCCAACAAGAGCAGCTAAATTAGCCAAGATGCCTCTCGTCGTTCCCGGAGTCGCTTCCACCAAATCTGGCGGAGATGCGAGGATAGAGGAGTGGACCAACAAACTGGTCGGCAAGAAGCTGTCGGACGAGGCCGCCACTGAGACGGTACGACCCCCCCCCCAATCCCACAATTGCTGTAGCACAATGATGCATCCACTGTGTAGCATGCAACGCAATCGCAGATTTCAGCTGACATGGATTCTTTGCCCCCAGACTTTCTGCAAGAAGGATCTACCCGAGCAGTGTCGAGTGATCGGGCCCAACCAGATGGTGACGATGGACTTCCGCCCTGACCGGCTTAACGTCCACGTCAGGGAAGACGGGGTCGTCAGCCATGTTCGTCATGGCTGATATGGGGGAAGCCGAATACGAGGCTCAGGGAAGGAGTTTGTCAAAATTACAAGACAACCTCCGCCTCCCTCAGTTTGATTCAGTGCACATGTCAGTCAACGCACATTTGCTGGCAGGATCACCTTGCGTATTAGTGGTTTACGATGATACGATACTTTCCAATAGTGGAAATGAAGAGGTCTTGAAACCCTCCATGACTGTAATTTCTTGTGAAAGTGAGACTATTCAAACCTCGAAAGAGCCAAAGAGCTTACAATACCTAGGTAGCATCTACTCTATTAAGTACCTAGGTACCTATGGAGGACTAGGCACCATGTGACAAGAGCCCACTACTTTGTACTTATGTACCTAAAGCGGTTACACTAGCACTAACCCATAGCTTATCGGGAGTGGAACCTTGGAAGGAAATGGCACCCCCTGCCCCTGCCCCGCCCCGCTGCCCTCTCTTACCTCTGTTCTTGCCCCTCTGCCTGCCCCTCGAAAGACCAGAAGTCTTGAAATACTGCGGGGCAACCAATTGCTGATTGCCCCCACATTGCCCCTCCAAACTTTCACAAGCTTTCAAGTGCACCTGCAACCACCTACACCACCTACATACTTACTTAGGTAGGTCCACGGGTAGAGCTAGGTAATAATAACCAAGACTTAAACACAATTCTGAAAGTCCCATCCTCTCTTGTCCTCCACCACCACTTGCCACCCCTTAAATCAGCTCAGCAAGTCCCGAGGTCGCCAAGATGTTTAAGAAAGAGTACGTGCAAGCTTCCATCTTCCATCTTCCATCTTCCATCCATCCATACAACATGTCATTTACCCCCCCTGCCATTGTTTGTTCTCAGCAGTGTCTTGCGGACTTAATCCTTCCACTTGTATGAAAGAAACACGAAAGCCACCTTCCTGAATACAAAAAAAAAATGAAATGAAACACACAGACAAACAATTAGTTGATGCCTCCATGTATGTCCCATACTGACGCGCATGCCCTGTCGGTGGCGACCCGCAGAATCTCCGCGGCCCCCAAGTCCAAGCTGAAGTCGTCGGTACAGCGCGGACTGCGACAGACGCTGCTGACGACGTACCCGCTGCTTGCATCTTACATGGATGAGATCATGCCGAAGAAGGGGTCGCTGGAGTCTATGAAGCTGCCCGACCGGTGCACGCTGTACGTGCTAGACGGCGCGCCGCTCTTCTTCCAACACATGGACGACCCCCCGCTGCCGCACCTTCGCCTCGTCCACCGCTTCCCCGCCGCCTTCCCCACCATCCGCATCGACCGCGGCGCCATCCGCTTCGTCCTCTCCGGCGCCACCCTCATGGCCCCCGGTCTGACCAGTCCCGGCGGCCGTCTCCCCGTCCCCGCCACCGAACTCCCTGCCCCCGTCGAGAAGGGCTCCGAGAGCGAGCGCCTTGACGATGATGAGAGGTGGACTCGCGAGCTTGAGAAGGGCGAGCCCGTTGTCGTGCGCGCCGAGGGCAAGACCGAGGCCTGCGCCGTCGGCCTCCTGCTCATGGGCACTCAGGAGGTCAGGGAGAAGGGCAAGGGCCCCGTCATTGAGGACGCCCACTACCTCGGCGACGGCCTGTGGAACATCTCAACGGACTAGGAGGGAAGGGAGGGGTTTTGAGGGTGCAAAGGTACGAAGGCTGGTCATATACGAAAGACTGCGACGTCAGAGATTTGGAGGATCTCTGGGTGACGACATATCAAGGAGAAGGCGGCGCGGGACGCGGGACACGGCATAGTTGATAGATGGTCAGCGGGCGTTTGCTATTCCTTGGGGCGAGCGGCATACGTTCAGAGGGTGGGCCGGTTCACAGTGATGGGCCGAAGAGCCGAGTCCGGTCGGGCGTACGCAGGTCGAATTCGAAACGAAGCATATTATGGAATATCAGGAACACAAAGAGAGGGGGTTTTCTTGGTTTACGGTATCCAGCGCGCGACGAGTTGATCGTGAACAACCGAGAAACACACCTGTCGGGTTCTTGTACTATGTACGCAGCTAGTTCTTTGTCCCGTCGACTGCGTGGTGAAACAATGGAAGCATGTTCTGCGGGGAGAGACAAAACAGGCGCCGCGTTTACATGTGCACTGCGAGTACATAACAGACAGGTGCACCGGATACTCTCTCCAAAATTTTAACAGCAGCGACATCCTCATCCAAGTCATATCAATCAATCAATTAGACAAGCCTACCTAAAAAGCAGATTGAAAGATTTTTCAAAAACTCACCAACAGGTCTACCTAATTATCCAGGTGAGTCCGCCTCGTAAAAGAAACCAGCTAAGTAACCACGCCCCCAAGTACCCTACCCTACCCTACCCAGTTCCCAGTTCCCAGAGCCCAAGTTACGTCAAGATGTGGAGTCTATTTCTCACCTTCGTCCTGGCTTCCATCGTCGGTTGGTGCTCCGTGTACACCGCAATCGAGATCTTCCGCTTCAACGACGAGGATGACGACGTGCTCCCCCACGTAGAGGGCGACGGTCATCGCGCCGACGACCCCTCCGGCGGCTGTATTCGTCATCGGGGTGTCTTTTACTGTGGAGTCAACTAAGCGTGTCTCTTTTGTGTAATTCTTTTTTGCTCTTGAGAGATTTTGTACTTTGGGGTGGGAGTTTTTTGTGCACCGCGCCGATTTCGGGTTTGATTTTATTGCTGCCCTTAGGCGATCATCCCGACTTCATTTGCGTCTACATATATAGAATTGGATGAATATAATCACATGTCCGCTAAAACAAAACAAAAACTTATGATTTTAAATTTTAGTTCCTTGTGATATCACCGTCGATTTTCTATTTCATTACGTTACTTTTATCATGGCCGTTGCCGATGGGGCTCTGAGGCTCTGCTACGGTGTGGAGGTCCGGACTGAGTAGGTGGGGGTGAGTGGTGGGGAGAACTGGTCTAGTGTGGGAAATAGGGGTTCCCTAGTTTCATTCGGGGAACTGCTGCAAAAAAGGGAGTGGGGGAGTAAGCAAGGTGTTCAAAGCTTTCGCCAACCCCGGGGCTAATAATCCCTTATTACTACACATGTCTCGCAAATCCCGGGAGAAGAAATCGGAAAGGCATTCACCATGACACGAGGGATCAGACTGTGGAAAGCTCAGTTTAGGGACATGAACGAAAGTGTTTGAAAGAAAAGGTACTCTTGTTTCTAATGCCTTCCTGTGATCTGAATCTAAGCGACGGCAAAGGGGTAGGGAGGGAAACTAGGGGGCTGTAAACGAGTGTGATGTCCCGATCTCCGAAACTGCTGAAAACCATAAAAGGAAAAACGCCCGAACCCGTCTTGATCCATCCATGACTTGTATCTCCTGAGCTACCATACGCATCGCGTCGTGAGTAATCGGAATAGCCATGTTATTCTCCCCGACGATCGCTGTGACCGGATCCGCTCTCGAGAGTGGTGATGCCGATGAGATGGTTCTCGATGCGGTCTGTATTGCGCACCCCCTCACGTTCGGCCAATCCGCATTCGTCGGCGACGCTTCCGATCAACTTGTCAAGGGCCGCGACGCTTTATATTGTCGAGCGTCACTCCATTTTGGAGGGATAATCTTCGGTATTGTTCTCTGATCCGGACGAAGATACCCCGGACGGTGTGGCATTGCTATTTTCGACGGCCCGGCTCTGATCGGCGGCGTTCGGTAGCTGCGTCATCATCGAAATTTCCATGAACACATCATCCCCTTTTAAAGCTTCAGAATTTCTTATGCCATTGCGAAATTCAATGAGGAAGTTTTTGACGCCGTTTATATCGCTCTGTGGGTGGTCTTGGGTAACACGACCCGAGTCGTGTGAACTGTTGCCAGAATACTCTGAAATCGGGCCATTCTGTTGTTGGCTTGAAGATTCGCCCTTCACATCTGCATCTGGCTCGTTCATATTTCTCGGGGTTGGACGCTGAGCTCGTTGAGATATTTCACTAGGAGCATCTGTCTGATTTTCGTCGCTCACTGAGGTTCCCATCATAGTAAATATGCTTGCGTTGCGAATAACCGACTCCGATGCGTGACGGCCCGCTCGACTAAGCTTTCTCTGAGCCTCCTTCCATTTAAGTTCATCTAATATAACAGACTTGGTTGGCACCTTGGATTCCGAATTTTTCACATTTTTCAGGTCAACTTTCCAACCCTCCACGAGAGGATCCATCATAGGGTAGGGATGTTGGATTGTTTTATCGTGTATAATGATAGTCAGGATAAATCGTTAAGGTCTACTTGCAATTCTTCAGTTTAGAAGCTCGTGGCTCAAACCTCTATATGTATTGCAATGGCGGTATTGCCTGGGCTCTGGCTCTCTGCAATGCGGGTGTACAGGGGTGGTAGGACGAAACAAGCGGATGATAACAAACTCGCTTACAGGGAAGTACGCTGTCTGGATATTGTTGGTTCCATGGTAATATGATTGCTAAATCTTTGTTTGCACATGGTCACCGAGTCCGTCATTATCAGCCAACATGTGCAACACAAAAAGATCGGTTGGATTTGATGTTGGTTATGTGTGATACTCTAGACTCCCAGTAAAAGAGGTCGAGCAAAAAGCAAACTGCTCTCATTTGCAGTCATGACGGTGCTCAAGCCGCATCCTATGCTCCTATGCCATCCCTGTAGTAAGCTATGAAACAACCCCCCCCCTCTCTTTGTTAAGATCTGTCTGAGCTATTCAAACTGACCCAAGACCACCGGATAATTTCTATCTTGTTGACTGCTAAAATGAAACACGTTGAGAGTCCCTGGCATATATCAGACCGGTACCCGGGTCTTCAGAGCCGCCAGTTTACGTCGGAATACCTCGAAATACACCAGGACGTACCCGACAGCAAATACCGTGAGCATTTTATCTCTAGGATCAGCCCCACCCACAAACAGCTGCAGGGCATTGGCCAGCATGAGGATGATCCTGTAGCCTGCGTGAAACAGTGTTGCCGAGGTTACGATATCGAAGATAGACAGCCTCTCCTTCAAAATATCCTGGCGGATCATGTTGAGACCGATCAATTCCCCGCCAAGAATATGGATGGCTGGTCCGATAAGCATAGGTCCGAGGACCTTCATGTAGCTGAGATCGATCCCCTGATTGATATCCTGTGTGATAGTATCTAGTTGGGAAACTGCTTCAGTAGTGCTGAAGCCCAACGATGCTGCCGCCGCCATTGTGAGCCATATTCTTGCCCTTATGGGCCGGCCAACAGGCACGGTGTATTGGAGGATTCGATACTTCACAAGCTCCTCGATAATGCCGGACGTAACATATGCCATGGTGAGCAAAAAGATCCAGTGCTTCTAGCTAAGGTCCATCATGCGCTGGGAAACGGGTGCATTGGCATGCATCCGAGTCGCGTCTTCTATTTTCTTGAATATCTGTTCGGTGACTGTTCCCGAATCTTCTTGGAACAGAAGACTAGCGCAATAGTACAGTATGACCTCCTTGTATAATACGATCCCGAATTGTGTGATGGTGAGACTTAGGGCCCATGTGCAGAAGAGAGGTTCCCAGCTGGCCTTTAGTCTAAGCGGGAGATGGTGATCGTACCATGCCAGTATACAGATCGGTAGAAACATAGTTGGCGTAAGGAAACTCCAGGAAATTGGCACTGTGGATAGGATAACCCAGACAAGTAGCAGAAAAACCGATCCGCTAAGGATAAACATTGGTGGAGTGAATGGAAAATGGTTCGGCAAGACGGGTTGCTGTCCCGCCAATCTGTTGTCATTCATCTTCTCTAGGATGCTAAGCGAAAATGAAATATCTTATCAACGTTAATGCGATATGGATGTAAAGGTGAAGTTTATTAATGGATCAAAACGATTGCCAGAAAGTTTTCCAAGACAATAATGATTCATGTTAAAAGTGTTGTTTTTTTCCAGGTTTCTCACGACCCAGTCGAACACAGCTGGTACCATGTTTATGCTCGGGGTCCATGGCTGCAGTCGCACCTACCAAAACCACACGGCCAATCCTGCACCACTCTCCTGCATCTGCGGTAGTAAATAGGAACACTTGGGCTTCCTGCAGAAAGGTATGGGAAGGTAAAATGCCCTGTAGTTATACTTAAGTACTTATGGGTTGTCTGGCAGTGGGCCAAGAGAGTAGCGCGACAGCCCACAGCACGGTTGGACCCGACAACCCGGTAAATAAAGACCTTAAGTTATAAGTATGTCACAAACAGATGCGGGTAGGTAAATGTTAAAAAATCTCCACTCGCGCAATGTTTCGAGATTTTGGCGCAAGTTGCCTTGGCTATGATCATGACGAGATGGACATGAGGAATGGCATCAAAGTCGCTCTAAAGATGTATTCAGTTTCTTTTCTTGTGACCAATCAATTCTTGTCTAGTACTATTTCGAAATGCATAGTGAGATGCAGGTAGCAGTTGCAGAATGTTAATCCTTTTCTGAGCATGCGTTTCCGGATAACGCTCTATCTGCATAGTATGTGGGAAAGGGGCCCGTGGATGCATGTGATGGCGCAAGAGGGGCCCGGCTATCCCTTCGCCAGATATGTTACCGAAGAACACTGTAGTAGAGCCTTAAAGAGCAGTGTCTGGTATCTGTCCTTTCCGTAACAGGATTTGCCTGAGTTAATCTCATTGCCTCCATGACCTTACATAGGACGTCGGTTTCAACCATTTCGATGTTTTTGGCTTTTTTTCTCATACATATAGACACGGGAGGCCGAAGTATTTGTACTCAACGCCTAAAGGTATTAGGAAATGGGATTAAGACAGATCAATTCGAATAGGTTAGTGATCCTACTATTACTTGGCAGAGACATGAGGATCCTGGCTACCTGCGTGATCAGTCTAACCCATTTCTAAAGTGGCATATTGTGTCCACTACCTCGGAGCAATATAAAATATATTATTTATAACATGGGCCCCAGGGTCACTGTGACTTCCGTCCCGAAATTCCGTTCCTGTTCCTTATACCCTACATTGGGATCGTAAAGCACCGGAGCCAGACCAAGCGGGTCCAGGTCGAGGATATGGGTGCATAAGTATCCCAGGCCTGCCCGTTCCTTATGCTCTTCTCCTTCCTCCTATACACCGCAGTCGCTAAAGAAATCCCACCGTGACAATGTTTCGCCAAACCGCGCTTCTCGCCCTTGCTCTGCTCCCCTCCTCGCTGGCCCAGGTCACCGAAGGCTTCGAGGATGGGTGGGACGAGAGCGCATGGCCGATCTACGCGAACGACTGTAACCAGGGGGGCAAGGTCAGTCTTGACAGCTCGACCGCCTACAGTGGCACGAACTCCATGAGGGTTGACGGTGCGGGGGGATACTGTGGGCACGTGTTCTTCGGTACGACGAACGTCCCAAGCGGCGATGTTTACGTTAGAGCTTATGTGTAAGTGCTCGTTATAGCAGGACTACATATCCATGGGAGTGCATCGGAATACTGATCATCCTCCACTTATAGCAAGGCCTCCAAGGCTCTCACCGACGCCCACGTCTCATTCATCACCATGCCAGACTCCGCGCAGGGCGCGAATAAGCACGTCCGCATCGGAGGGCAAAGCAAGATCTTGATGTACAACCGCGAGTCCGACGACGCCACGCTGCCGGACCTCTCCCCACAGGGAATCGCGGCTTCTACCACCCTCGCCACCAACACCTGGCAATGCTTTGAGTACCACCTGGGCGCGGACGGCACCGTGGAGACCTGGCTGGATGGCACCGCTGTTGAGGCCCTCACCGTCAAGGACGGCGTACCTAATGACAACGCCGGCCAATGGCAGAGGAGCGGCAGCGCGCCCAAAATCACTGGTATTTACTTCGGATGGGAGTCGTACGGCGGGGATACCAACACGTTCTGGTACGATGACATCGTGATCGACTCGGCCCGTGTGGGGTGCTCCGATGGGGAATTTGCCCCCTGAAATCGTTCCAAATTAGCCTAAATATAGGGGATAGGGCAATTACACCACCAATGACAACTCCGCGTGTCCAATTTGAAACGGCGCATTTTCATCCGTTCGCCTTAACCTTCGAACCAGCATCTGTCGTAAAAAGAATGTAAATCCAACCACCCTTGCAGGCTGTCATTTCCGATCTATTTAAATAGGCTTCCCGGGATCGTAGGGCGCTTGCCGAATTCGGACCATCCGCAACACAGATTTGATAGCCGCAAGTAGATTAAAGACACGACCAAACTAAAATCCGCATGAAAGGATTATTAGGTCAATTCAGGCATCGAGTGTTCGCTGCTGGCCGCTTGGCTTGCCTATTGGACGGCACTCAAGTATAAGGGGGATTAACTTTTAAAACGTAAGTCCGAGTCCTAAACCGATGGCACATTACCCCAGCAACAGCAATTTTCAGGTAAGATGTAAGAGACGTAGAAGAGGGCAAATCGAGAATAGGCTTGTTTTCGAAAAGTTGTTTGATTTTCAGTTCTGCACGTTCTATTGCCCTTGTAACTCTTGCTCGTGGGCAGGGTATGTGATGGCCCATCGGGGTTTATATTGTGGCACCGTGTATCAACACAAAACACAATATATGGGGCATTCTACCCCTATCAACCCCTATCTATAATACTAAGGGCTCGCCCAGATACTGTGTTGATACCCCGCATATTACGACTAATCAACAGATGGTAGAATAATTGGGTAGATTACGTTCTGACCGGCTGTTGCACAGACTCAAAACCTTAGCCAATGCACAGATACATCACCAGAGCCTTGCAGTCAGGTCTGTACATCGGAAGTGACTGATGTCAGCATCGCGAAGCGGGGAACCTCTGATATGCGCATGGATTGATTGATATGCTGGATTCGAAGGTGCTTTAGGAACTGCTAGTTGACCATCTAGTGGAAAGCGTAGATATGTCTATATGCCCACAGTTCTGATCATGTATTGAAGTGAGTTGTTGAGGCATTGGATAGCAAGTTCCTGTCCAAGTCACCCCATTAAAAGAATTGGTTGGGGCCATACCAGAATTCCGGGTTGAGCCGCATGCGCGGATTGGGCGGATATGGCCGACAGTTGGCATCCCTATCCACCAGGATCTAGAACCCCAATGTATAAGCGCTAAGTGCATAGCTATCATGGATAATCCTACGAATAGCTATATGCTCGCCTCCTCAACTCGTGTGACGCCCTTTATTTATTTTCGACCCAACTATGCTACTCGATATCAATACCCTCACAGCTACCTTAGGCGCCATGTCTGCGCAGCTGAATAATTCCGCGGGCTGCTTGACTCCTGTGAATCATGCCAAGGCCCTCAGAGAGGTGCTCTCCCCCGCAGCTGAGATACATCTGCCAGGCTCTGCCGAGTTCGATACAGCGTCGACCAGATGGTCCGTCTTGGAAGTGCCTACGGTGAACATTGTTGTGGTTCCTGCCACGGAGGATGACGTGGTGGAGACGGTCAAGTACGCCAATGAGGTTGAGTTGCCAATATTGGCATTTAATGGCGCTCATGGGGCTATTACAACGCTAGGACGAATGGACAGAGGTATTGAGATATACCTGAGCCGGTTGTCAAGTGTCGAAGTCGATCAAGAGCATCGATCGGCAACGATTGGTGGTGGTGCATCTACCAAGGCCGTTATAGATGCGCTTTGGGAAGTCGGGAGACAGGCAGGTAAGCTTTCAGCTATTATACCTCTCATAACTTGGTGCTAAGGATGGGATCATAGTGACTGGTACCTGCGAATGTGTGGGCTTTCTTGGACCTGCCCTTGGAGGCGGCCACGGATGGCTTCAAGGGAAATATGGACTCATAGCAGACCAATTCATCTCATTGAATGTGGTGACAGCGGATGGAACTTTGAAAACGATCGATGCAGCATCAGACCTCTGGTGGGCTATGAAGGGCGCCGGCCAGAATTTCGGCATCGCCACTTCCCTCACGGTGAAGATATATGAGATCGAGCAAGACGACTGGGCGATAGAAACCCTCATATTCGCTGGCGACAAGGTCGAAGCTGTCTATCAGGCCGCCAACAAGCATTTCGCAGAGATACCTATTGATGTTATCAACTGGTCTTACTGGCTGAACATTCCTGATGTCGATCCGGAGAAAGTAGAATCTCTCTCGTGTATCAGACTATGGCTAACGTGCACCCTCGATAGCCGGTAATCATATTTTACATCATCCAAGGCGGAACAACGGTCGTGGACTCTACCTATACCAAGCCTTTCTACGACATTGGGCCGATCTCCATTGAGCCCCAATCGGGTACCTACCGGGACCTCGCTAGGTGGACTAATATCGCCGCCGAATCATCCCCATGCCAGAAAGCTGGTCTCGCCAATCCGCGGTTTCCTATTTATCTCGAAAAGTACGACGTTGAAGCGCAGAAGCTGGCATACGAAGCTTTCGCAGCTGGTGTACAAGGGGACTCACCATTCTCCACATCAATATTTATGTTCGAGGCATATCCCGTCCAGGGCGTACGAGCAATTGGCAGCGACTCGACGGCATTTGCCTTCCGGGCCGACAATCTCCTTACCGCCCCGTTAATCTCTTACAAGCCGGACGGGGAAGATCTCGATAGTCAGGCAGCCGAGCTCGGCAACAGACTTCGCGACATTCTTCATAAGGGGAGCGGCCGCGAAGAGCTACATGCTTACATAAACTATGCCTTCGGTAATGAGTCGCCTCAAAATTGGTACGGTTGCGAGCCGTGGCGTCAGGGCCGTCTCAAGGAGCTAAAGAAGAAGTATGATCCCAAGGGCGTATTTAGCTTTTTTGCACCTATAGAGTGAGAAAACATATAGGACTTTATTGCTTGGGGGTTGGAGTGATAGGATAAAGTTAGAACTCTGTGTGGCCTAGCAACTACCGGGATGCCCTAAAGGTGACGTTACGACTTTACCAGGAACACATGCTAAGGTTACGGTTAGGACTACCTAGGTAGTTGGTCATTGAAACCTGTTGACACCACAGCAATACTAAATTATCCACATCCCGAAACGCTGAGCCGATTCGCTGGCAAGTCAGCCAACTATATCAATAACTACATAATATATATGCCGTCCATGTGTCTATTTACATGTGATATACAGCGTTTT
Organism: Eutypella sp. D-1; assembly: GCA_023313575.1. Classification (NCBI taxonomy): domain Eukaryota; kingdom Fungi; phylum Ascomycota; class Sordariomycetes; order Xylariales; family Diatrypaceae; genus Eutypella; species Eutypella sp. D-1. The sequence goes on along the minus strand of JAJTTP010000005.1, from coordinate 2,505,366 downwards.
CCTATGTGCTCGGTGAAACCCGTGTGATCGTGTGATACCTTCACCTAACACAGTAAAGTTCAAGTGGTTATCGGGTTATCGATTTTAACGTGCATATAAGGTAGTGCACGTCCAACATAGCATCATCCATCTATATACGTATGGGCTCGTGCCGGAGCTGGGTAATATCAACATCTGCAACGCTCGACATTCCCATTCGTTAGATTCGACCTGCGTATGGTGCTGATCACTGGTGAATGGGAGGAAGTTCCAGACAAGTTCCAGACCAAAAGACTAGCTTGGGCTGTAGGGTTCTCGAGAGATGGAGACGACGAGAATGAAGCACGAGGGCTGCAATTAACCAATCAGCTATTCGGGTTCCTAGCACACGAGAGAATCTGGTACGGTAGATATAGTAGAAACAAAACCTTGAGTGAGTCTTGGAGGGGTTCCCAAAGCTTGATCATGGATAGGGGGGCACTTAATTGTGGATCTTAGTCGACCCCGGGGAGTTCTTAACGTCTTGGGGGTCAGGGGGACCCCTACGATGCCAAGATATAATGGGGCGGCCCCCGGGCTGTCCGGGGTACGCTAACCACTCAAGCCTCCCACGTTCCTGCGTGCCGGATCGTGATTGGACATGGCTCGACGGCAACCAATGTTAGAGCTGGAATTGATCGCGTGCCTCCTTCGACGACCTTTCTTTGCGTTATCTGTTGTTTTGTGTGCGAATCAACCTAAGGTAACTGAGACGATCCTGAGATTCGTTCAGGGAGGCGTAACACCCGTGCGTCCACTCCAGTCCGGTCCAGTCCAAGCCATCATGCTTGCGTATGACCGGCCGTCGACCTAGAAAGAACACCCTAACACCCTCCTCCTTTTCTTCTAATTTTTTGGGGGAGGGTCTTTTACATGTTTCTCCTCTTCATCATGGATATCAACGGTGCCCTTCTCAAGAACCTCATCTATATTTCTCTACCATTAGGGGCGTCTTCGGCCTATCCTCTCCAGTCTCGTACATTTCCGCCATAAGCCACCGATCCCCTTTGCCGGCGACTACGTAGCCCACGTGGCTTGGCCTGACTCATTCTGGGTAATCTGTCGTGTGCCTCTTGGTTTCAAGGGCGCAGGCAACCGACCCACTCGCCTGGCACATGGTATACTTGCTTAGTCGTCTCGCGCTCGGGACATATTCCCATAATCCCCAGAAAGTTCATCGGCCTCTTCCATAACTTCACACAACAGTTGTATTGGCTGTTGTTTGTTTTATTATCCCCTATCCAAGAACAAGCAACATTGTACGTGTTTATTTCAACGTCAGAAGTGGCCGGCGTCTCTAAATCACAAGATGCCGCGAAACACGATGCTGCCAACCCCGGCGTCGTCTACAGAGATCAAGGTCCAGGACAGCACAAAGCAGCTGTCCTCGCTACAGATGTCCTTTGAGCTCCCCCCTTCGGCGATAGACTCCGGCGCTGCCTCCCAGAGGATGTCGCCGCCGTCGCCTAAGGCGCCGTTCCCCATGCAGCCTAGCGAGACGGTAAAGTCGAGGAGGCGCTCTTCTGCCGCCCTGCAGCAGAAAGAAGCGTTCTCCCTGCCACCGCCTCCAACGCGGTCTCGTAAAATCATCCAGATGAAGCCGCGTGTCCAGGAGGATAAGAAAAAGGCGTCCGAGACGTCGTCATCGTCCGCAACGACGCCAACCGCCACCGCCAAGAACAGTAATAGCGGTAACAACAATAGCACTACCGCCACCGCCAGTGGCTCGAATAAGAACGCCACAGCCGGTGGCGGGTCTGGTACCGACGGAAAGAAGAAGCAGCCGTCGGCGACGAGCGCGGCAGGACGGAAGATCGCGCGGAAGACGGCGCACAGTCTCATCGAGCGGCGACGGCGGTCTAAGATGAATGAGGAGTTCGCCGTCCTCAAAGGCCTGATCCCTGCCTGCACAGGCGAGATGCACAAGCTTGCCATCCTCCAGGTGAGTTTTCGAAACCCCAGAACAGACGGGATACCATCTGTCCCGCTTTAGCCTGCGGGCATCCCATCCCCTAATACCTTCCGAGCCAGCTTGTCGGTTGGTCGAGAAGAACCATGCCTGCTGACTGGGATCCGTGATGTCACGTGGCACTTGTCGCAAAGGCCTCGATTGACTACGTGCGCTATCTCGAGGATTGCATCTCGAAGCTAAAGGCGCAGCGTGAGGCCGGCGATTCCGGAGTCCCCTCGTCCGAGCCGGCGGAGGACTTCCGGCCCTCACCGTCGAACACGGATGACCTTCGCGAGGAGGATGAGGAACTGGAAGACGGGGTCTACGACAACGAGAATGAGGACGGAGACAGAAACGAGGACGAGAGCAACGAGGAGCAGTCGGAAGACGTGGAAATGATGGGCTCCGAGACGGCGCCGTCCCCTATTTTCACTGCGGACCCCTCGCACCCCCATGCTCGCTCCCAGTCTCACTCGTACTCGAATTTCCAGCCCTACCCCACGTACCAGCAACCTCATCAACCCCAACGTCACCCCTCCATCTCGCCCGCGCTGCTGCCGCAAGACACCCGCGACAGGCAACACTCGTACTCGTCAGTGTCGACGACAGCTGAGTACCCACGGCATTACAGTAGCAGCACAGGTTACGGTACCACGTCATCAATGACATCACCGACAGTCTCTGGATCCCGCCATAGTGGGGGCGCGTATCCGCCGTACGGGTCCACGTCTTCGGCGCCGCACTCGGCACTCACGAGCCCAGCCCTCGCACCGCAGCCCGAGGACCAGGAGGCTACCGCCGCGCTACTGATGCTGAACGCGGATCGCAGGGGCTTAGGCAGCGGAGGTGGTGGGGGAAGTAGTAGCGGGGGCGCGAGAGGAATGAGCGTCAGGGACTTGCTGAGTTCTTGAGGTTTCCTAATCATTGACGTGCGTGGTTTCTCTATCGGTCGTTGGGTGGGCCAGAGGTAATGGTTATAGTACTCATGACTTCCTAGAGTTAGGGCTCGGCGGTAACACGATGATTCACATAGATCACTTGGTGGTACACTTAGCCCGGTACATTTAAGCTCCACGCACTCTGTATTATGTAGCTTTGGCGGATCGGTCAGTGGCGACTATTATGAGGTGAAGAAAACCAGTTTGTGCTAGCGATAAAACTCTGGATTTTTCATTCCTCCTTTTTTGCTCTCTCAATATCAGGGGTTGTCATGTGACAAATCGGACGTCATATCCTATTGGTTCGACCCCTTAATGATCTCATTTCAAAGTATTCTTAATTCGTATGCAGTCATGTCTAGATTTGTCCAGTTTCCCTTTGAATAGCGACATGAGCTTAATCTGTTTTAAATCTCATAGCAAGCCGCCTGATTCCTGACTGGAACGTAGTCATCGACTTTGGTCTTGTCCCCAAGCTCCTAACTATACATACGCCATGTGTGATAAGGACCAGGATGATGAATATGGTATATTAGGACAAAAGTATATTTGGTGTGCCGATATCCTGAAAGGGGGGAACTACCGCATAATTTGTATGGAGAACTTGACGTTGCTCCGAAACTTCGTGGATCCATATCGACATCCCAGCAACACAAAGGTCAAGAAAACCAAAGCTCCTGCATCATCACCCGCACGCCAACGTACGAACATCATACTCTTCGTGTCTTCCGGTCAGGTAGGCGGGAAGCAGTCCATGAAACTTATAACCACAACCTGAGGCACGTACCTGCTATCAGTCAACGCCAGACGGATATGAAATTCTCTTCGACTGGGTCGAATCGAAGCTCTATTGAGCCACCCTGTGCGTCTAGCGTGTAAGTTTGATCTTCAGGTGGAGATGCGAATCCACGAAAGGTTCCTGGCTCGTTACATCCTGTCGCCAGATGAACTCGACCTTTTGAATGCGAGCATTGGACCTGAGGGAACCTTGGTTTTCTTCCAAGAACTCTCTCATGATAGTAATAACATGATTGTCCGTCTCTATTTTGGAGAGGTTGCGGTTAGCATGATTCTTTCGTTACTATTCTATTCCACAGATGTCCATTTAAAATATGACCACCCTCACGACCCCGACGTAGCTGAACATGGTAGAAGAGCGTGTTCATGCATCTCTCAATTGAGCGGGTTGTATATATAAGAAATTATGAGGGGTTACCTACCAGCTTCCGCCCATCCAATATGTCCCGGGGTGACGACGAGCCACTGGTTGGACGTGTAGCAGCTGTTGTCTAGCATGCAGAGTGCTAGCGTGGCATTCTTCATGGCTCTCACGACCCCTTCGTCCAGAATGGCCGTGTAGGCGACGGTTTTGAGATCCCTCATGTGGTAATAGTGCATCCATATCTCCCGCATTATGTGTCTAGCCTTCATCTCCGGAGAATCTAGGTGCATATGATCGCCAATCCACACGATTGCGTGCTGGGAAATGGCGAACACCACGGGCTCTATCATCCTCTTGCTTTTGACCATTTCCACGACCCCGCACTTCCATGGGTCTCTGGGGTCATCGGGGCAATCGGGTTTATCCGGGAAGCAGTCTCGAATGAAGTTGCGATCTTTCTCCACATGGTCCGTATGGTTAAGATTCCGCTGATTGATAACCAGGTTGGATGTTGTGACGTATATTTCCGACATTTTATGACCGTGATCTAACCCAGATTGTAGTTCTAAGAGTCATAGAAGAAGCTCGTGTCCTCGTGGATAGTCTCCTGGGAGAGTTGCAATAACTTGTACTCGGCTTTCAAGTGTTTCTTGATGAGTTCCGATATGTTAACGTGTAGTGCCTTTGTGTGGTATGCATAGTGAAGAGGATGAGGCAGACTTAGCCGCTTAAATACTAATAACACTCTTGCTAGGGAGCCCATCATTGCTTATGAAGTAAAGTATACCGGTTGCTATAGAGTTTTTTGAGCTGCCAGGGTATATCCTACCTATGTTACACATCTTGGGTAGGCCTTGGCTTGAACATACGATACGTGACATAAGGCCCAAAAGGAGTTCAAGGCACCCCGGGCGGGGATAGGCACGATCCATAAAACACATCGTGATATCTGCTGCGCAGGAGGAATTACTATTTTGTATTCCCTGAGATAGGTATGCAATCAGTCGCCATAAACTAGGACTCGGTTCCTAACCTGTCCTAGCTAAGGTGCTGTTTTGCTATTAGAGACGTCGTCTCGTACATCTTAGGAGTTACAAACAGGCCCGAGCAGGAAACCCCTGTCCGCGGGTGTCAGTGTTACTTTAAAGATCACAAACCGTACTCTAAATGATCGAACAATCACGGAGCGGACTGAGTAGTTGTTTGTCCTACAAGACCCGTCATGTTTCTATGTTTCTTGGCCATCAGGCGAGCAAAAGCTGTCCTGATTTGTTGGTTTAAGTGCAAACCCATTCCGGCCGTTGTTCGACAAGCCCAAACTAACGAGACGCAACAAGCTAACCCATGCAATGCAATCAAAAATTCTGCAAACGAATCTCGTGTTGACCTTTCGTACGTACACCGACAAATCCAAAGGACTCGAGGCTGCCGGTTTGCGCCGCACCTACACGCATACCAGCGATATTTTCTCATCTTGTGTTGCTTATTGATAAGAGTTGCCATCCCCATCCCAGCACGGTGAGCGTTATTCCACCATTAAGATTGTAAATCTAGCACTCCTTTCTTGGATGAGTGTCTGAACCCAGTAGTTAGTGGCGAGAAACTCGTAATCTACCAGCAGAGGCACGCCCATTCATCTATTATACCTTGCTGTCGTCATACATGCCTACCTGACTTCTGTAAATGTACACATGTTAAACTCATTTTTCTCGTGCACGTCATGAGTATTACCTATGCCTATGTGACCCATGCCGGTGAACCACGATAAGCGTAGAGCAATTTGGCACGGTATCACACAAGCAGACTAAGCCGCGAAGGCAGCCAGGCAGAAGAATATCGCGGCCTAAACTAGAGGCTCAGTGTATTAGGGATACTTCCATGTAAAAATGACGCTCACAGACTGCAGTGGAAGGCATGGTAACTAGAGGCTGTCGGGGCCGCTTAAAACATCTGGGCCATAATTACCATACGGCCACGGTTTTTTCAACTAAGAGAGTTTAAAGGCAAAGCTGAAAGTCCAATCGTATCTTCTTCTAATCGGAATACTCTCAATCACTTAGGGAGTCTTGAGGCTATAGTTACAGTTTTAAAAGCAGTAGTAACTAAGAATTGCCTTTGAAATACATATACGGCATATTAGTTAAGCAACTCTCCTATTCGTTCCCTCGCCTAATACGAGCTACCCCTTAGTTTTACTAGGTGGGTACGTACCATATATGCACTTATTTATTTATGCCTTAAAGTGACCTGCGGCGGTTAGACTTAATAGCATCCATTAGCAAATCGACAAACCAATCAGCGTTCAGGAGCGACAGTCATCCCTGAAAGCGAATAAAGTCTCGATTCGTCTAGTGGTTAGGATACCTGCTTGTCACCAAGACAGTTCGCAGGTGGCCGGGGTTCAATTCCCCGATCGAGAGATTTCTTTTGCCTTTTTTTGTCCCTCCCCGGCTCATTGATATGGTAAGTACGTTGTTTTTTTCCTTCATAACGTTTTTGGTATAGTTAATATACATACATGTAAGTTCTCGGTTGGAGCAACGTCCTCCTACCAAACGTGATCAGTCTGTAAGAAAGACAGCCGGATGTTCGTTCTAAGCACTGCTTCACGCGAACCAACCGCAGAGTCTGTCGCATCGTTATTTTTACGGTCAGATATCGTGGCAAACTTTCTATGACTATGAGAGGATCAAGAGCAGTTTAGAACAAAGTCTATATTCCTAGACGAGATGATGTTATATACGCGTGCGTGCACTTGCTCTCTTACGCACCGAATGGCAGATCACCCAGACAGGCTTACAACGTCTACCATAATTTTAATCAAACTATCAGGCCTCCTGATACGCCCGATCCCAAGCGTTTTCATGATCCGTAACTCCCGCGCGAAAGCGAAAGGAAAAGAGCATTATCCCGCGAACGAACGAATTGCATTGATAACCGCATCCGCTGTCCTCGCTAAGCCATAGGTACGCCAGTATTATTGCACCATCGCCTCATCATCCTCGGCACCATCGTCGTTACCCCACAAGCCCTCGAGCTTGAACTCCTTAGCCCATTCTGTGACAATCTCTTTCCGGTCCGCCATGGGTGGCGCAGGACCGCCCTTCTCAGCGGCCTCGACCACGGCCTTGGCGGCCGCCGCGTCGTCAGCGGCGACAGGCAGGACAGGGGCGTCGACCCAGCCCTGGATGCGGCCGTCTCTCCAGTCATTGATGACGGTCATGGCGGCGGCGGGAAGATTGGGGACGCCGCCGCGGCCGAGCCGGCCACGCTTGCGCGCCACCTGTACCAGAAAGTCTGTCGTCGGGTCTCCGTTAGCCGCCGTGACCAGGGGCGGCAAGTCATACACATCCATGAGCTTTCCCACTAGCTCGGGCGAGGCCGATAACCGCCGCAGTAGCAGTGTCACTGCGGGGATCGGGTCATCGATCTGCCGCGGCGGCACGGCGTTCAGTAGGACCAGGTGTGCGTGCGCCTCGACTGCGCTCTTGTGCTTCCTGCTAGACGAAGACGTGGAATCGTCGCTGGTTGTCGACGGAAAGACGATGCCCGGCGAATCGAGCAGAGTCAGCTGCTTGTCGATCTTGACGGCGCGGATGCTCGTGGTAACACCGGCCTCGGCGCCCGCGGGACAGGCTGCAGCGCCGCGGCCGCCCAGCCGCGAAAGTAGGGCATTGATGACGGATGACTTTCCTACATTGGGGTATCCGATAACACCAACAGATATGGGGCGCTTGAGCTGCTTTGAGGCGGCGAAGGACTTGAGTGACTTGAAGAGCGTCGCCGAGGAGGTTTGGACTGTGAGATCGCGGTGGTTGAACGTTTGTGCGTTAGGGGCGGAGCCCGATGCACGCAGCGGTAGGGTAGGGAAGTATCTCCGCAGGTGTGTGAGCCAGCCCTTGAGAACCTGGGGAGGGATAAGGTCGACCTTATTCAGGATTAAGATAAGTCGCTTCCCGCCGCTGGCGGCAGCCATTACCATGCGCTCGACTTCCTTTGATCTCGTACCTTCGGGATCTCGAGCGTCGAGGACGTAGAGAACAACGTCCGCCTGGTCGACTACTTGCTTGAAGACCTTATCATAGGCTTTTCTCGATGAGGTGGTGCCGGGGAGTTCTGCACCTCCATCATCGGCGCTGATATCGTCGTCTGATAACTCATCGTCCTCGTCCATGTCGTCGCCACTCTGCAATTCCTGGTCGTACTTCTCGGCGGCTGCCCTGGCAGATGCAATCAAGGCAGCCATAGGGTTCGACTCATCGACGCCGTCCTCGTCCATCATCTCGTCGCCGCTAGCACCTTCGAAGTCGGCACCCTCTGCATCATCGATAAGCTCTTCATCATCATCATCTTGATCTGCGCCTTCGGTGCCAGCCTTCGCAGCCTTTGCAAGTTCTCTTCGCCTCTGCTGCTCCTCCTGCTTCCTCCTCCGGCCCTCTTCGATCTCGTGAAGAATCTTCTCCTTATAAGGAAACAGATTCGGAATTCCCGGGTCCTTCTTTAACTTAGACTTCCATTGCGGGTTCTTCTTGGCCTCCTTCCTAGCTTTGCGCTGCTTAGCGGCAGAAGCCTTTTCGATCTTGTGTCTTAATCGGACGGGTGTCCGCTTAGATTTTGGCTCTGCGACAAGAATTAGGAGTTAGAAATCCATAGTTGTTTAATTACAGATGGACAAAACTAATAACGGAACGGACATACTCTTTGGCTTTGTGATGTTACCTGCCATTGCGATTTCTTTGGTGAAGTGAGATGTTGAAGTTGTTGAAATCACAAAAAAAAAAGAGCCAAGCAAAGCTTATTGCTACCCTTCCAGGTACCTAGGTAGGTCGAAATAGTTGTTATCGCTTTTATCGCTCTTATCTCTTATCTCTTATCTATCTGATCTTTATCGCAGTCCAAAACCACAAAAATCCCAGTTTTGCCGTATCCCACCGCTTGCTTGCCTAACAGCCCAAGTAGTCTATGTACTTGTACGCCCCGCTAAAAAGCAGTCTAAGGGCATGTACATTCTCCCCCACCATTGGATGCCCCGCGGTCGGTCCGCCCGTTCGCTCTTAGACTTCTTTTAGTGTCGTATAGGCCCTGCACCGGTGGAAATCCAGAATGGTTTTAGGGCTGTTAGGGTAGCTTCAGGGACCTAATTGTAAGGTTCAGGGGCGGTGCGGGCGGTCGCGCCACCACCCACCATCACTAAAAACATCACCACCACGATAGCCTCAGGGCCCATGACACGGGAGGAGCATGGACGGTCCCGCGGGCGGAGTTCCCTATTTAGGTCAACACCGCCGGCGGGACCCAAAGATCTCTCACTCCGTCACTCCCCGTCACTCCGCCGCAATCGACCTCACTCGGACATCGATTCCCGATTCATCTTGATATTTATAGTCAGACGGACGTCCCGTGATATACATCGCATTAACGTCTCATTCTTGTCCTAATTCTTGGTTTGTTCCCTTTAACATAAGATTAGAGGCTCCCACCACACCATCCTAGAGTTTCTCCCTTTCTTTCCTTCTTCCTTTTCCCCTCGCAGCGATGTCTTACACCGCTCCCCCGCAGTCCATCAAATTTGATGGGCTGCTGTTCGATATGGACGGCACCATAATAGATTCGACGGCGGCGGTTGTCAAGCACTGGCATACGTGAGTCGACTTTCCGCATTCCAGCTGGCCCTCCTTGCGCGTCCCTGTCGCTCACGAAAGGGATCAGGATAGGCAAAGAGATCGGCGTGGATCCCGAGGTCATCCTGCAGACTTCGCACGGCCGTAGGAGTATTGACATGCTGAAACTGCTGGCTCCTGACAAAGCGAATTGGGAATGTAAGTTCCCCTTTATGTGAAAAAGGGAGGCAGGTAACAAGTTCTCGTCTCCCTCTCCTGTTCTCGCCTCCCATCCCTTAGCCACCCTTCTCCCTTATGCCTTGCCTTTCTCCCTTATCTGTCACCCTTACTTTAATTCCACAGCAGCGCTGAGACTGGTACCTTTCCTTCCCATGCGATAGATGTTAGACACATGGAAGGATTGCTCCCGAAGCTGCACGGCGGCGACGCCGTGGAGATCCCCGGCGCACGGGCCCTGCTGGATGACTTGATCGCAGCAGAGGCGCCGTGGGCCATCGTGACGTCAGGCACCGTGCCACTAGTAACGGGCTGGCTCGACGTGCTGAAGCTGCCGCACCCGGAGATCCTGGTGTCGGCCGAGTCAGTCGAGAACGGCAAGCCCGATCCTGCATGCTACAACCTAGGGCGAGAGAAGCTAGGGCTCGCTGGGGACGGGGGCAGCGAGATCCTAGTCCTTGAGGATAGCCCCGCGGGTATCAAGTCCGGCAAGGCCGCCGGATGCAAGGTCCTCGGCCTAGTCACCAGCCATACCGTCGAGCAGGTCGTCGCCGCCGGCCCCGATTGGGTTGTCCGGGACCTGCGGTCCGTCAAGATGATCGGACGTGAGGGCAAAGGGGTTACGCTGCAGATTTCCGATGCCTTCGTGCCGTCGGCGTAAGGCGCGGCGGAGATGATGACGCGGATTCCAAGGCACTCGTGCCCGTATGCACAGTAGGAGCACCAATTCGGTCATCTCTTCTTCTGGGTACTCACCTCGACACTGCCTTGCCTTTGCACCTACCTAGCCTGCTTGTCGATCTATCTATCTATCTGTCTGCCCATCCGTCTACCTTACCCGTACTCCAACCGAACCCCTTGTTCTCGGTATGCAACGTGATGAGCAAGCGCGGCAAAGGGGCGGCATGCCGACTATGACTGGTACGACCCCCAACCGATGTAGATTCTGAACGGCGATGAGGGGGTCCCGAGTAAGGAGGGGAAAGGACCAATGATGTCTCATACGCATGACGCAGAAGCGGCAAGAAACGAACGAACGCCTGAAAGGGGGGGTTGTGCATACCTACCTGCCTTGCCCGCCTGCCTTATGCAGTCGATCTACCCATTTACACCGGTACAGACGCTTACTCACTTTTTCCTTATCCCGCCGCTCGTCTCCGGACCCCCCTCCCCCGGTTCTATCTCACATCACACACGGCCTCGTATGGGGAGATTGGCCGGTGGGACGACGGTCACGAACAGCACGGGGGAAAGGGAGGGGTACTTGGACGGTACCTGTGTGACGGAACCACCCCAAAAATTTAATGGAAAAAGAAAGAAACAACTCTGCGATGACGATAACACCCCCCTGCTTTTTTTTCTCTCATCATCTTTTGCTCCCCTATCCCCTCACCTGTCATCGGGCATGCATCTCATTCACCTCGTCACGCAGCCATGACCACCGGGATTTGAAGGTAAAGTTAATTAACGACTATAAGAGCAACTTACTTACTCCAGGTACTTATCTACCCTGCGTTGGCTGGGTGGTAGGTAGGTAGGTAGGTATGTGTGGAGCCGGTCCACTGGATGAGATATACGGGTACGCGCTATCACATTATGATCACGGAGGAGACACAAACTAGGTACTGGAGAAGGGGGGGGGGGGGTTACCATGTCACATCGATGGCGGAGTTCCGAAGTCAGACTTTTTTTTTACCTCTTTCCTTATCCTGTCAAACACCATGCGCGCATTACTAGATCACTAGATATCTAATTAGATGCATAGATAGACAGACAGAGACAGATAGATGAGCATTGGGCAAAAACTAGAAGTTGAAGGATTCGATTTAACAAAAAAAAATTTCCTTATCCGCTTATTTTCTTTTTGTTGGATTTGTCCTGGGTCTACCTCTCCACCACTGCGGCGTGGTACCCTGAAGGGAAAGACAGCGGGTATTGCCGGGAGTGGAGCAAGTTTGCTGCAAGTCAACGCTTAGGTATGTACCAGGTTAGTAGCCCTTTTACTTCACCACAGGCCTTGAGAGGGGAAAAGAATTAGAACGAGATGAAGGCGAAATCGAACAGGAAAAAAAAAAATTGAAATAACCACGATCTCAAAGTCAATCGATGGTTGGTGCGCGTAATTCATCCCTAGGCAATGACGGTAACAATGTCGACTGGGGGTAATGCGGACAAGGGATATGTGAAGACAGGGTAATAGGTCACCGGATGGGCATGTAGGTAACGATTATAGGGACGAACACCACATATGATAGGTAATATAGGGAGGGCCCTGGGTATGTCTTGGTAGGTAGGTAGGTATCTCCTCAAAAGGGTGACATCGCGCTGTTGCAAGTGGATGTGGATGTGAACGTGGGATTTCTTTTCATTTTTTTTTTATATTTCCTTTTCCTTTTTTTCAAAGCTTGGCAAGGCTATGAACAGGCTCGGCATCTGGTCACTATATGCAAGGCATCCATTCATCCATCACCCACGAAGTTATATAGTTACATTGTGACATAAAGTAGGTAGGTGGTCTGTTTGCTGGCCCGTACTGTGCAGTCGCTCAATCTGGTGATCGTGGTTCGGTTAGTAGGCCGGTCGGTTGATGTTACCGGGCTGTAGAGAATCGCGACAGGCACTTAGCGAGAAAGCGATGATCGGCTATGACTTGCAACAGAAACCAGGGATACTAACTACATAGTAATATATCTACCTAGGTATCTACATAGTATACGCAGATTCAAAATAGTTTATAATCATCCAATCGGATATATTTGCCTATATTCACGATCTAGACAGCCAAGCCAACATGACCTAACTCTCTCTATTCCTTCAAAAGAGTCGTGTGTCGGCCTTATGAAGATCAACGCGACTATAAGATCTCGCAGGCCTGTTTTCTTATTGCTTGCTGTAAGATTCTCCCACGGCGATGCACGCATGCAGGTACATATTAATTAAGAAGATGACCAAGTATGGGGGGATACGTAGATTAAATTAAAAGAAACCCCGAATACAAGAATTCACGGCTTGCGTTGCTGCTGCGCAGTAACTACTAACTACCTAGGTATATAAAGGCGTGTGCAGTGTGCATCCCATGGATGCTTAAATGAAGATCTTATTGCTCTTGTCATGGCAGGGGGGCGAACCATATTTTGCTATCCTGCCGCCTTACGCACCTTGAAGTTGTATCTAGGCGGCACCGCTGCGTAAATAAGTGCGGAATATAGTAGATGACCCAGGTACCTGTAAGTATCGTGGTAATGATCCCATGTGGACGAATTATATGCCTAAGTAGGACATGTATATGATCACGTTTAATATAAGACTTTTTAATCCATGCCCAGTGGATTTCTTCTCAAAACGGTGTTAAGTTGCCTATCATTCTCCCGTCTCTCGTCTTGCAATACATACATAAGCACCTAGGTAGGAGCGACAGAGTGCGGAATTATACCACAGTACACATTGCCTAGAGCAGGTGGGCACCTGAGCGCGCTTCTGTTCACTAATGGCCTAGACAGGTGAGGTACTTTTACTCTACGTAGTATCCGTAATATGTACCTAGGTCTACTACGGGTAGCCCTGACAAGCCCTGACAAGCCCTGAGAAGGTAGTATCTACTGTATGGATGCTCATGTGTGGCCTGGGGTACCTAATCCTTGACACATGTATGTATATACCGCATCTAGTAATTACCTTCCAAGCCGACGTGGGCAAAAACCCTGTGTCCTATATCCACTTAGGTACATAACAGCCTACCTAGGTACCTAAGTACTGTGATGTATTTTTCTCCCCATGTACTTTCAAGCTGGAGGTTTCTATCCGCAATGCGACTTAGAGACTACCTACGTATGTACCTGGTGGATTGTCTCGCTTTTCCTCATCCCGTTCCATCTGTCATATGCGTGTTTTTCTCCTACTTTTCCGTCTGTCTACCCCACGATTCTTTTCAAGCGCGCTGACCGATGACAAATGATGAGCATTGAAAAGAAAGACAGTAAGAGATTGACAGGGGGAAGGGGGGATGGGGGGGATGGGGAGAGTGAGAGAATCAACGGAATGATCATCATCCGTCGCTTATGTCTAGGAACGAGGCTGTCAGGTTCTTTCAAGTTGTCGTCAGCTAAGATGGACTCGACGGCTCCCACGTCACCACTGCTAGTTATGTGGTACTTCCGCGATTGCGCGTGTTCTGCCATGGCGGGCAAAAGATTTCCGGATGTGACTACTAGGAGGAAAAGGGGTTACCGCTTACCTTTGTATCTCTTATTTCTATATCTATCTTTTTCATCATTATTCCGCCAATCCTCCTAACACTAACGTAGACCCTGTCAGCCTGCACCCATCAAACCCTACCACCTACTGTACATAACAACCCTACTCCCTACTACATGCATCTACAAGTGCGTAGTGTATGCACGTCTGTTGGTGATCGGGTCGGCCACCCGTTGAATTTGATGCTGCTCAAGGACTGGGCTCGAACTTCGACCCCGTCGTATGCACAAGAAAGCCAGGCGGGTCCGCATAGATAGGCGTCAAGCGCCTCCGCCTCCATCAGTGGCCAACTGTTGTCAAGTCTCAGGGCGCCTGGGCCTGGATGGGGTTGAGTGCTCACTACTCGGTCCATATCGCATGTAAGAGTGGGGGGTGGCGGCACTGGACGATGCCTTCAACGTTAAGCGATACCCAATTCAGATAGCTCGCTCACATAGACAGTAGTAAAGAGAAGCATAGCCCATGTCCAGGCCACCTCGATCACCAAAGTCTAACCAGCCATCGTCATCGGCGATAGCTGCCGCACGTTGGCGATCGCTTCGCAACCGATGGGCCTCTCAGTATCGTAGCTTACGTAGGTACAACCCACTGCGCGTAGGAAACGCCCCCTCCCAGCAGCACCTTGAAAACAGGCCCCTGTCAGACTACGTCGTGTCCACAAGTGGTAGATCTTTCAACTAACCAATGGTTGTTGTCTTGAGCTAGTTAGGCAGGTAGGCCTAAGCTAGAAGAGAGGGGGTAAGGCAGTGCGCAATGCGGTGCGATGTAGTGCGATGCGTGGATGACAGGAGAGGAGAACCTGGAAGCTGCTGCATCTAAATGACCTACCTAAACCACGACTTCTCATCCCTCATCTATCACGTAATGGCAGACTAGTTATGTTGTAGTGGTAGTGGTCAGACATAGCCAAACTGAAGCATCTGAGTAGTCAGGTAGCGACCGACATGTCGGCATTCAGTCTGCAACAACCGCGGTGCGGTGCCAATGCCGGGCCAGGCGGCATGTCATCATTCGTGATCGCCGCGCGGGATGTTCACCAATGCACCCCCGGCCAGCGCGCAGCCATGCGGCCTGTCAAAATCCCAACCCCCAGGGGTCGGGTACCCGCGAAGCAGGTAGGTAGGGACGGGATCACCCTTACTTGATCCTTAGTGGTAGAAAGGCACCCACCAGATGAGTTTTTTTCCCCGTTCGAATTGTATTATGTACTTGCATGATACCCATGCCCGTGGATGGCACACCCATCCCCCATATATAACCGAAGGCATCGTTACTCATGTGTACCCTCGTCGACACTGCCTCCCGCAAAAGGGCAAGTACCTTATGTGGGCGTTTTATGACCCCTGCCTACTTGTGTGCTACATGGGGGCATGTAGATAGACTTGAACCCGGCTTACCGACGGCTCGTATCGTTCTCGAGCAGGGTTTGATTCACGTACTGAGAAGAAACACATGGAGAAAAACGGGTTAGGGCTTCGCAACCACGATAACGGATTGGGCGCGCCGCGTTTCCCGATCGTGACTGACATGCGCGATACCGCCATTTGGGGTCGAGTTATATGTATACTTAAGTACTTACGCAACCCAGGAGGAGGGGGCCAAAGAGCAACGTATCGGCGCATATGTCTGCACTTACATATACGGTAGGTGAGTATTCGCTTGTGCAGCCGGGGAGAACCATGAGGCGAAAGACAGGAGAAGGGGCAAAAGGCCGCCAATTCCATGATACTACCTTTGTGACTACCTCCCTCTCAAGGATCACCAAGTTAATAGGTAGCAGAAGAAGATCTTGTGTCACGTATCCTCCCCATGTGCAGGTCTGTGTCTGTGCGGAGACAGAACGGGGAGAGGACATATATACACTGCATATCGCACAGACAAGACAAGGCAAATACGCGGGCGGCTAGATACGTAGCGCATCGCGCAACTATTATTACTAACGAGGGGAGGACTCACTCCCGGGGCCGCGGGTCTGGCTCCACAGCTTAGTCCGCGAAGCACCAAGTAGAGCTCTAGACGGCGCGAGAGAGGGAGGCTAGGGGAAAGGGTTCGACGGGAGGGAGCGGACAGGCGCCGCCGGGTTGGGGGTGTAAAGTGAGGGGGTTAGCGGCGGCGGTGTAATAGCACGCATGCGCGCGTGCGTCCATGTTGTATGCCGGTACGAATTTAGGACGTGCAGTTGCGCGTGGGCGAGATTTGCGAAGCGTGCTTGCGGTCGAGCGTACCGAATATGTGGGATGCTACAGACAAGTAAAAGACACGAACAGTGCTACCCGTCTACGTCCTTACAGGTGTGTACGTGTGTGTTGCACACCTGTTCCGCTTGGTTTTTAAGAGTTTTGTCTTGTCTTGCTTTGCTTTTTCTTTTTCCCTCCCTTGGCTCCGGCTTCGCTGATCGCCGGCTTACCTTATCTCGCCTCCCAATCTACTAGACTCTTTGTCTCGTTACGGCAAAGCAGCGGTTACCTAGTTTTACCCACCCACAATCGCGACTGCAAATACCGATGGGAGGATGGCCACCTCAGCGGGCGGGTACTTGCAGTATGTCTCTCTGGAAGGGCGACGATCTTCTTGGAGTCATCGCGCCTACCGTCCTACGTATGTAGTTGGATAGTCGTGATTTTGCGTAAATCCATGAGACAAATTTCGTGGTAACCCAACGCGCGTGTGCTTGGCATGTAGACATGTAATTCTATATGGGCCAGCTGGCCAGAAGGACGCCTCGGACACGAAGCCGCGTGGGCCGGTCACCCAGGTTGGGTAGAACTGGCGCTGTGCTGGCTGGCTGGTTGTCTATCTATCTGGTAACGGGGGCCAAGCGAGCGGCGGTCATGGATAACTGATGACGTTCAGAGCAGAGCCAAAGGGAGGGAGTGGGAGGGGCTAGATTCAGGAGAGCGAAAGCAAAGGAGGCGATGGAGAGGCCGCCGCCGACGCCAAGGAAAGGATCTCCGGGGTTTGACAAATTACGTTTGCCAGGTATGGTCGGCGACCTGAGTAACCCCATCCGACCCCGTCAAGCCCGAGGGCGCGGCAGCTGGGCCCCTCCTTTCCCATCCCCCCTCGCACCATCTGCATCCCAGGGTAACGATCTCCCTTTCCCCCCTCCCTGGACTTCTTGGACTGGACTGGATCACCCGATATCAGACTGGGCTTGCCTGGCAAGATGAGAGAGAGAAGTGCGATGCGACGATAGGATAGGCCGCCAGGGCAACTGCAAGTTATCGAGACGCGCGCCAGCCAGCCAGGCAGCACGGGGGTGGCAGAGAGGCAGATGTTCCCCATGCGGATGGATACGCAATGCGCTGTACAAGACGACGCGGGACTCTCTCCGTTGTAGCTGGCCCACTGGTTACCGGCGAACCAGGTTGCCAGGCCTGCCAGGTAGTATGGCCAGACGTTGCGCCGTATGTGACTAGGTAGGTACACATGTCTATGTTCAAGACAAAGGCTTTCTCCTCCCCCCTCGATACACCAGTGGTGATTGGTCCGCGACTTGGGATGGGCTACGTGGATAGAGGGAGCTTTTTCTTTCTGCGTACGAGGAAAGTTGTCCGCACGGTGCGGTTGCAATCGGTCGGTAACAGAAAGACAGGGGTACTTGCTGCATGTCAAAAAAAGGGAAATGGGAGGAAAAGGAAAATTGACTTCAGATCAAGCCCGCTGATAATAGACTCATGGTGCCAGAACAAGTTCCCGTCCCCAACCAGGAATGTTTCATACATGGGATACTCCAAGGTAATTCGGCACAGAAGTAGGTAGTTACAAGGCTATATCGACCTTTGGCGGATGAGACAGGAACCAAAGCCACGCCCGAGCTTTCATCCGAGGGGACAGCAAGGCCGAGCAACTACTTGGTATCTACATAAGTGGCAGCGGGAGATCAGTGGTCTGGATCACGAATGTAAAAGGATCGATCTCGCATACGCAGTGGCGTGGACACTTTTGCCATGGGCAAGGAAGGCCCAGCAGGCAAACGGGCTGGTCAGTTGCTTCTTTGGGCAAATGTTGTTCTTCTTCTGTACAGGTAACTAGACTAGAGTAGTCGTTATCGCCACGAGTTGACACTTAGACTTGAGACCCGAAGTTTCGTGTTCCAACCCCTTTTTTCATATTGTACTCAGGTTGGAGAGCATATGTCTCTGGGTAAACCATGTACCCGACGCGGTCTACCGTATGTATGTGCTTACCCGTCCACACTACTTACTGCGAGAGACTGAGCGGTCCTTTCCAAGAGTCAGGAACGCCTATAGTTATCACAAAGGAGAGATGGACCGGCACCGCGGTCGGTCTCTAAAGATGCAGACAAATGTGTTGCAGGATTAGTTCTGCAGCGCCCAAAAGATTCAACGATGACCCAACTGGGGAAAGATGGCGCGCCGCCCAGTGATCCAATGTCCAACGTGATCTCCCCGTTCGGGCTTGGACTGGTTAGTATACAGAGCGAGTTCCTTCTTATTCCTGTCTTAATGACACCATCAAGCGGTATATACATACATATGTTATGCACGTATCTACGAGTACATATGCAAGTAGCAAAACTGCGAAGTGGGATCCACCCGTTGAAGATCAGGGAGAAAGATCTGTGCTGGGAACAACACGGAACCGCGGCATCAGCGAGTAAGTGGATGTAAAAAGAGGGACGAGATGATGCCCCCCCATCTCCCACCTCCCGCCCATGGGGAGAAAGATTTCACGTTCAGACGATCCACCGCCAAACAGGTTCCCAGATACCAGCGGTCAACTCCATATTCCTACATTCCTCAGACCCATACCGAGCGGAGCAAGAATGTCCCAATGAGGCCTTTACATACATCACATGCATTACATGCCTAGTTGCGCCTCCGTCAAGATAGACAGAAAGAGAGATATAACGCTACAAATGGGGTCACAGCAAAGTCATCGGGGACTATCCAACCATCTCACATTTTGCATGAGTACATGCATTGTCAGATAGATCCCCTTCGACCGAATCCCAGAAGTCGGGTCAACGAGTAAGATATTACGATAGCTTTCTTAAAAGGGGTCTGACATAGGCCTACCGTACTCAGAAGGTATATCAGGACCAGATATATCACATTTACGGTTACCTTTGTCTACGTTGTTGCCGCAGTGCAGAGAGACTGCAGAGAGAGATATGTCACGACGGCGTGTGGCCTACTTTGATCACATGCGACCCGCAGCGAACACATCCACTCTCCCTGCTACTCCAAAAGCCGATCTTCAACATCCGAGCGCCCGCCCCCCTTTTTCCCTCGAGGGTAGAAGGTCGATCCAGGCAAAGAAAGCAGCCCGCGAGCTACCGACGGTAGCGGCAGCGGCAACGGAAGCGCGGCTAGAGCAGCGCCCCGAACGCGAGATACCTGCCTGAACCCCAAAACGAATTATAAGATCGTATATCCTTCTGTCTAGGTAGTATCCCTTTACGGCTTAAGCGCGCCTCCTTCCTCCCAAGCCCGCTGAACGACCCCAATACACGTTCCAGGCCGGCGGAAGAAACCGTTGTGGTGTGCTCGGGGAATATAATCAACCCATCATGAGGCGGGCTGATGGAGACGATCTTATCATATTCCTTTATTCGATATTCCTTATCTTGCTTATTTTGTTTTCTTAGCTCCCACGTCGTTCTCAAGTTTACATCCCGCAGTTAAACAGCTGAGGCCTGACCGACCCGACCTGGCCGATCTAGCTGCGAGTATCACATCTCGTGGACGAGCGGGCGAAAGACTCTTCTCTTCCACATAGGTAGTTAGGCACAGAATAGGAGGGCACTGTTACATAGTACATGCACATTTGTATTGTACTTTGAGTCTACTATACGTGCATGTGGCACTTGTGTCAGAGAGAGAGAAATACTTGAAATATGTTTCTATATACAAATAGTTACCCCCTTTTTATTCAACTATAACAAATACAGTCGTATAAAAAGGACGGGAATACCAAGAGACGTCGGCGGGGCTACATATTAAACAGCCGTCGTTGACGAACGACAGAAACAGAATAACCCACCTAGTCATCGATTACATACTACGGAGTAAGGGGAGGAGTGGAAGGGAGAAAAGAGACAGACAAAAAGATGCGAGATGACCGCCCTTACACGCCCACTTTGAGTGTGTGGAGTGGAGTTCACATAAGTTGAGAATCTTCAAAAGACGCGGTACTTGGACTGTACTTCTGCACATCGTGCCCCACAAGTCCACGGTCCCTAGAGCCAGCCTTTCCGCTTTTGCGGCTAGCTAATTTGCCTACAAGGGTATAACCTTAGCCAACCTTGTTCCACGTGGCCGCTTGGACCACTTAATAAAAGACCCCCGGAATCCCTGCCCCTTGTCTTCTTAGGATCCACTCTTCCCCTTGTCCTCCCCTACCACCCCGGGAGGGTTCGGACGCAACACTATCCCCACAGGAGAGCTGCAAGGGTAGGTAATAAGATGTCGAGTTGTCGAGGGCTTGGCGCTGCTGCGGTTACTTCGTACATATAGACATACATACATAACTACATACATACACATATGCGTCCATCCTCTGCGTATCCGTACAGTGTAGCCCGTGTAGAGTGATCATATATCTAGACTAAGTATGTAGTTATGTACTTTATTTATGTACGGGATAGCAGATAGAGTGCGAGGTGCCCGGCCCGGGCGCTGCCAGGTATAGCAGGGTCCCCTACTTGCCTACCTAGGTACCTAGGGACCTAGTGTATGTAGGTCGGTAGATAGGAACAAGTACCTAGATATTTTTGCGAATGGGCCAATCAGAAAAGGGGGTTGGCCAGCGTCCAGCAATTCTCGAAATGAGATTTTTACAAGTACCTTGGTGAATATAAGTTGCTAATTACCTACATTCATGGACGGATACGCAGTACTAACTATGAACCATATATGAAATTATGTAAATACATACGTGTAGCTCCGTTGGTTATTATGAGTGTACTTATCAATTAAGAAGCATCCCGACTTTCAGCTTCATAGGGTCCTACTAAGCTTCATGAGCTCGCTATATATAGACGTGCGTGGGTGAATAATGGGAGATACCAGATAGCGGCCAGCAGCCTCATCTCGACACGAGGTTTCGATATGCCGTAGAACGCGAGAGGTAAGTAGCAAGTTATCTGGCTGCCTGGTTCTGCGAAATGTTCGCCCTAGAAGGGCGCAGGGAGAGGGCCGCCTCAGTGCCGCTGTCAGCAGGGATAGATAGATATCTTGGATGGGAAAGTGAATCCACATAGTTTAGTCGACTAATAATCGACAGAGCACTAATAAGCCATTTAAAAGTTACCTAGCCTTAGCACCACATACCAGGGCTCCTCGCTGAAGTTGCCTATGCCCAGGGGTATTTAAGTACCCAGTATATAGCGTACCGGTTCAGCAGCCCCATGCGTGGCTAAGTACAAGCGGCGCAACCCAATCTACGAGCTGCATACGTGTAGGTCGGTAGTCGCGTAGTAGCGACTCCCTATATCCCTACGGGTGATATGTGATAGGTAGTTAATAGATTTGTGGTCATGTCGTAGATATGGAGATGCGCGGGCCGGAAGATTGACAACCTGCGAAGTGTATGTATGTGTGTGTATGTGCGCGCGTGTATGCATGGGGGCCAGCGGCGTGCTGGCCTTGAAGTTGCCCTGTATTCACTAACTACCTCTTAGTACATAACTAGCAGGTGCGCGCGCAACGGTACAGTAGCAGTGATCACACCTTATCAACAGGGTCTAGATGCTCATTGACAACGCACGATGGATTATACCTGTTTCGAACAAACTTGTCATCGTCGGCGTCTTGTAGAGAGCCGTCTTACTTGATTGCTGTTGTCACCTTCCTGTGAATTTTCTCCCTAGCTTCTACACTAGAGTACCTTCGACGATGAGCGGTTGAGGGAAAAGGGTGGTGGGTACCAGGCTCTACTGAGGAGAAATTGTGCAAGGATATTGTCAGTAATCTTGCCTTAACGCAACAACACGCACAGCTTCCATCATTTAGAGAGCTGGACCAACGGCGAGGTGGTTATCATTATTGCGATCTTATCCCGCATGTGGTCTGTCCACCAAGTCCTCCGAAGTCGTGCATCTCACACCGTCCACCCATGCCCTGCATCGGGAAATCCTCAGATCGTGTGGGTGGGTGAATGGTCGCTGTCTTGATGATCCGCGTCTTGCCTCCCTGGCAATTGGTGCCGAAATCAGGGAACCGCGTCGTCAGAAGGGGTTCAGCTGTAGCACTGCCCTGTTTAACCCTCAGCTTGGGAGGCAGACGGGGCAAGAAAGAACGGGAAAAAACAAGGCAAGTCGATGGACGAAATTACAGACGCGATCGTCCCCGACGACATGTCGTTCTACAGGGCATGTAGCGTCGAGGCCACCCGCGCGAACGTCTCTGAAGGGCCCGGACGACGAGAACGAGGGATGTATGCGCAGCCGACTATGGCTCACTTGGTAGCCATCACTCTAAATGACTGCTAGCTAGCTGGGTCGTCATTGTAAAAGCATAGGATATTATGTAGATGCCCCTTGTTCGGTGCCGAAATGTGTTCGTACGCCAGCCAATCACAGAAAAGCTGTGCGCCAAGGGGGGAGGCTACAATTCGTTTTTGGCTTTTGTACGGATATACCGCCTGTATAATTCTTTCCCGGTGCGCACACAGTTATGTGTTTCGACTTGAACTGTACTGTGCAAAGATAAATTCCGATGCCGTTGATCTACGTTAATTAGGTCGGTATCGTCAGCTAGCTACATCATTGCAGGGTGCATCTTGAGTATGTACATATAGCAACTGGATCCCTGGTCGGAACGATGTGGTTCGTAAGGCCTCCTAAGCAGCCAAGCAGCTGTCGAATCTCCCCAGAGCTGAACTGTCATCCGAATTTGTGATTCATGCAAAGGCTAGTAGGCGTGCGTATTTGCTAATCGTGCATGTAATAACAGGCAAGTAGATATTCGTTACTTCTACATACAAATACGTCCCCCCAAAAGTACTTCGCGGCGGCGTTGGAGGTGATCCACCATGATCCTGGTAGCCCATGTGAGCATGCTCGGCTCCATCTTTGTGTAGAGATTGGACGCTTGCATCATGGCCGGACTCAAGTAGGTCAACGATAGCCATGCTGCTTTGCCGCTGATTCGTTGACAAGTGTGGGCATCAGGGCATGTACAGTAGTGAGGGATTCCCATAGCGGAGCATCGTCGACTTGATGTGTGCGAATGGGGGTATGCGTACATATCACGACAGCTAGACAAGATTCAACTCCATTCGAGGTTGTGGGGAGCGCTGAAAGACCTACCCAAATCAGGTAGAAAACGGTTGAGGTCCACCAACCTAATTGGATTAGAGCTGTAGGTGCCAAGATTCCAATGTCGGGATCAGCAACATCCCTCGCGCGGACATGCGAAGAGCGCAATAATGACTACGTAACTAGATTAGATTTAGTTCAGGACCCGTCTTCGGCTTTCGCGATTCTAGAAATCCGCCTTTTCCTCCAAGGTTGCTTTTGCGGTGGTGCCGCCAGTGGGGGCTGGAGAGAGAAGCCAGATCCCTAGAATCCGGGTCAGCAGACATTCCCGGGATTTGCGAGATTGGGATCGGTTTCCCGTCATCGTCCCTCGTGCGGTTGTGGTTCCTTACCAGCTAGCTAGCCCAATGTAGTTGGCTTTTAGTGGCCGGATCGACAGGATGGCAAGCCAGGATCAGGATCACCGCTCGGAAGGGAAGTTACCCGGAACATCTGGCCGAATCGCTCGTCTACTACAGCGCCCGGGTGAAGCCCCTGCCTGTCGCATCAGCTCAATGTCATTGGCCTGAGGTTACTCTAACTAAATCTCCGGGGCATCGCGGAGGAGGGTGGACAAGAGATATATCGGAGGGTCCGAGATATAATCAGATCAATACGAAGGATAATCCCGTGTGAATGATATGAAAGTGTCATGGATTATAAGACAAAAGAAAAGGAAAGGTAAAAGAAGAGTAACTAAGAGGCACAAGTCAGGGTTGGCATGTCCCGGCTCTCTGGCTCGCTTACGTCGGTAGTAGTAATATGTAGTAGTAATATGCAAGGAAGCGGGTGTTTACTAGCATAACGGCCTAAGCAGGTTTAAGGTTAAGGCGGAAATACCTGCAGAATTACAAATACTTGGGTATACGTATCTTGCACATACATACTTTTGCATGCCCCCTTACCTATAAAGGTACATAGATTAGTAGGTACCCTCCATCCCCCGGTACAGCGGTACAGGTAGAGTAGTACAGCGATTGCCCCGGCTGCCAGGTCTCTCGACCACCCTCCGGACCCAGGAACGCGGCACCACCCTTTTTTATTTCCTTTGGCGTTGACGGGGGAGCCTGACCTTAATACAGATCTTAAGGCTACACACACGCATAATACTATAGTACATACCCCATACATATACAGTAATATACAGTTACATACAGGAGACGTACCAATTTCAATCATAGGCGACCCAGGTAGAATTCTGGAATTTCCTGGGCGTCGCTGATTCGAGAGGGCCGCCTCCTCCTGTCCTACCTTGGGCCGCTCCCTCCCATGTACGGATGGGGTTTTTGGTAGCTGGGGGGCCCCAATAATACCCGAAGAGATCCAGCTGGCCCTTACATGTGTATATGAAGTGTTGCAACCTGTCTGGCACGGTAGCCGAGCCGGGAGGGAACATCATATCTACATTGGGGGCCGACAACGATGGATATGTTCACCGTATCCGGCAATTTTTGGCCGACAAACTCACGATCTTCTGTTGCACGGGCAAAGATAGACAGAAAGGAATGGATAGACCGGCAGACAGATAGATGCATGCATGTATAGATCCCACAATGCTTCCTCCAAAAGATCCCTTCATTTACGCAAAGTCTAGGCTGGTAGACGTTCGAAAATAGATTCTCAGCTTGCCCGTAGTCAGCGCTGGCGGGCAATTATATGCTGCGCTGCATCGCATCTCTTCGCGGACCCGTCCGCGCATACCCTCTGAAGGGGGCGCATTCAGTATTATTAATCCTCCGACGGGTAGCTGTCGCCTGCTTATGTGTTCAAGATGATCTAATTCAATGCGTAGGTGACCAATGACGGAGCATTGGTTCCTGGAGTTGTTCAGATTTGTGAGACGGATGCCCGATCTGGTCGCAGCTATGAGGATAGGGTGGGGGGTGGGGGGCGATCTCTAGGGCTCGACCGACCGGCAAACCGACCAAACAGACCACACGAACCCCCGAACCCGCTACAACATTCCGGCCCAAGGTAAATACGGTAAGCCCTATTCAGCTGTCGTTCCCGAATGATACCTTAAGGGGGCCATCCGGGGAGAAAGTACCAGGAATAGCAACACACATAGATAGATAATATGCATCATCGCTATCACCGCCACTACCACCACCACCACTACGACCGCTGCCGCCGCCGCCGCCGCCGCCGCCGCACTGCGCTTATGGCCTACCCTTGCGAAGCAGTGCGACGGCAATGCGGCGCAGCAGAAGCAGCTCCCGTGTAACAACTCGTTCAGATGCGATGTAGTGTAGGTCGCTGTAGCACTGACTAGACGAGGGCTGAGCCCTGCGCATGGGGAAAAATGGAAGGATGGGGGTTCGGGAGGGCCAGCTGACTGGTTAGGCGAGCTGGATTCCCAGGCGAGATTGGAATGCGGATGACGGATTTTGAGTATCATGTACTCAGGTTTTTACCCCAGTATGCAGGTGCGGAGGACGGGATAATCATGACGCATGGTTTATGCGTAGCTAAGAGGGAAGGCTGTTCGTCCTATTGCAGATGCGCCAGCCGATATATTACTGTGCATCGCAATCGATACGCGATTGCGGCTAGCCACCCCTAACCAAACGACCCTTCACGCATACGCGACCCCGTAGTAAGAACCCTCCTCCGGCGTCGCCACCAATGATCACTGCCGTTGCAAGAGGTGTGCGTCTGGTACCTACATAGACGAACGACTGCCCTCAGCGAAGCCATAATCGCCCCTCGGGTCTAGATCTCAGGAACCAGGGTAAAATGGGTCCTGCGAGCTATTTTGAGCAACGATAGTATCTTTATTTTACTCCACCTCGAGCACTTTTCCCCCCCGTTCTTAATCGGTATGAAATTGCGGTGTTGAGTTGTGGGTGTCGTCTATTGTTGGGGCTTTGGCCGTTTCATGGTCTATTGATTGGTTGCCATTTGACCTGGATTACGACGGTAACAAATAAAAACTATGATGTACAGTTTGTGCCTGGGCGTACAGACATACTCGGGAGGCTATGCGGCCGATTGACGAGCTGCTGGTAATCCATGTTTAATTGACGATGGCACTGAATGACTATAACACTGTCTAGTGGTGCGTTCTACCAGGTCCTCGGGTGCTTTTCGCCGCGGTACCGGCGGCGGATAGGTGCATGAGCCGTATAAAACCAAGACGGATCAAAAGAGTCGCAGAAACCATACGAAATAAGCGAGAGAGAGAGAGAGAGAGAAAATGTAGTATATAATACCATCAACTATAGCATGGAGCACATCGGTGTGTAATTATGCTGCAGAAAGGGGCAAGGATGGACATAATCCTGCACGCTAACTACTGGGAGAAGTCAAACCCCAGAGACATTGGTATGGATGTTACCAGAAACCAGGTAACATCCCATGTTTGACAGTGGCTTGACAGAATTCTTAGTGAGCGTTAGTCAACCTAGCTACTTGCTAACTTAGGTACCGTATATGTTAAACTGAATCCTGGTTAGTCTCTTGTGACGGGAAAAGTGAACTTTTTTTTTTTTCAAAAGTTAATTCTTATTTTATTTTATTTTATTTTCAAAAGGAGAATAATAATGGTGGTAAGGATGGATGATATAGGTGGGGATTCCTGGGCCCAGAATCTGGATGTTAGTAACCGCCCACCACACGCTTCCTGTGAGTATCGGATATGTAGTCGATGTACATCATCCTACCATCCACCAACAATAGCGATATGAAGAGGCAATCGTGAAAGGGGGATGTGGAGCAGGCAAGCGCCTACACTACATTCTATCGAGATTGGAGAAAGAGTGGTCGCACAGACTGCACACCGCGTGCCGTGCCTGATCAAGGAGAACTGAGATCTCTCTCGTACATAACCATTCGATCAGGAAGGAACCCTGCAACTCCTCGTTCGACTACAAACTAAAGTTGACATGGCATGGCGCCTGGCGATCTCCTTGGTCCCCCACCCCTCTTTCATCCCCCTATCTACATGTAAATGGGGGCTTGGGGTGGCTATTCTACTCATGTGATGCATTACATTTCGCAGGAAGCTAAATCTTTAGCATTGAGATGCCATCAACGCTTTATCTAGTAACTAGTTTGCAAGCGTACAATACATACGTGCTAAGGAGACTTGAGATATGGACGGCACAAAATCCAAGTAGAGGCGTTTTGGGGGCTTGCTCTTAGCGTTTACCTCATGCAAGGCAGGTCTCAGGGGTAAACATCTTAAATGTCTACGCTATGTAGCAGGGAGTAGGAGTCTTCGAGTAGAATCAAGTTGATAGGTGTACCTAAAAAAACGCCGAACGGGAACGCCAACGCCAACGTTGGGGGTTGATTGGGAATCACCGCTAGATCCGCTAGATCAACGTCGGAAAAGTCTGGTGCCTTGTACATGACTGACTAACAACTTAGGTAGATATCAAGTGCCGTGAATGTGTATTATGGAGACTAGGCACCGGTAGATGGATAGATAGGGCCGAAACAGGACAGGAAGATCCCTTAATGATATCAAGGAGGGTTTTAGACAACGCAACGCGGGGGAAGGGGAGAAGGGAGGGTAGGGGGCAAGGGGGGGTGGGCTTCTTTTGGATCACGAAATCCACTTGCACATCGTCAGTGTTGAGCATTGTATCAGAGTTCCTCGACAATTTTTTGACGATACTACTAACTGTCACCCAAACCCTCACCCCCCCCCTCAGCCATATAGTTCATAATAAACAGTCGACCGAAGTGGACAGACACATAACAGGGGATCCTTAAGGTCACGATGGAGAACAACATGTGGTTTACATAGGAGGAAGTAATTAGTGGCAGTTAGCAGAAAGAGGAAAGGAAATAAGAAAAAAGGCGATGATGTCGGCATACAGTAGTGAACACTACTCTACCTAGGTATCTAGGTACCTAAGTAGTGTATATCTATCTGTATGTTCGTCAACTGTAGTGGACTGGACAGCACAGCATACCCATGTACCCAGGTAGGTAATATAGCATACCTGGTATTGTATACTCCCTATACGTAGGAAAGTAGCACAGTGTATCTCCACACATACTTGTTGATGTGTGTAGGTTAAGAGGTACGCCTTGAATAACCCCGTAATACCACTTACTACCAGCTTTGTACTAAACCGTCGAATTTGACTTAGACCGCTAGGTAGCCCCTGGGCAAAACTAAGCCGTACGGGGACTGGTGGATTACCTGTTTCTAGCCAAGCTCGTGCGCATCCACCTGTCCACCTGCACTGGCTGCACCACTCAGGTCAATTCAGTTCCGTGCGACGCCTTCTACCAATCAGACCGGTCCGACGGGATACATACGAAGGTACTGCCTCGCTTTCTTGGTCCCCGTCGAACCCGTCAAGCCCGTGTGTCTGCCCGTGGGCTGCAATGAGGACGCCTCTCTCTGCCTTTCCTCCCCTCTCGTCTTCTCTCGTCGTCTCCCGTCCTCTCCTCTCCCCTCTCTTTCTCTTTTTATCTTGCACACATTTTCCCTTCTTACAAGTAACTACTTTTAACTTTGCATAGCACCTTGCATTGATCTGCCGTGCCTATCTACATGTGGTTGTGACCATATGTAACTACAGTACATGAGTACTTGTATGGGTGTATCGTCCCCTTCTAGTATCATATAAAGAAGCAGGAGACCCTCGAAATGATATATGAATTAGATGTACATATCTTCATAAATACATACAGATGTACCTAACTACCGGTACCGGCAACCAAATGCTGCCTCTTCCCTGCCCCCATGCACCCCTGTTCCCTGCTCTCTGCTCCCTGCTCCCTGCACAAACCACGCCGGTATACGACCATGCCTCCATCGTCATCTCCCCTTCGCCCTTATGATGTAGATAAAATGAGGTTATCTAGCCCTGAACTCGTGCCAATTTTCATATCTTCATCTCGGTCTTTCTCTCAGCCATCTTCGAGGAACACGCCCGATGATATACCATTCGATATTGATCGATTAGAACCGTATGATGTGCTCCCTCCATACAGACTTCATAAACGTAGTGGACGCGACCTTGAATTTATTCATTTCAACAGTACCCAATAAGGGTAATGTTTATACGTAGAGCATAGAGTGTACTTATGTATCTCGCCTATCTTCAGCTGTGATCCTGGTACCCAGACTCACCTGAAGCAGGGGTTACGCCTGTCGACTTTTTAGCTCGCTCCATTTGGAAAACTAAGGGGACTAGGGAAAATCCTCGGTACCTTTCCCGGGCGACTGTAAATGCGAATTAGGTGGGGGAAATGGCCCTCGAGAAACCAAATAAGGGACTCGAAAAAGAGAGCCCTGCTTTTAAAAGAGCTTTTTTTAATTCCCTTCAAAAAAAAGGAAGAAGAGACAACGGGCCAAAGCACAGTTAGCATCCATGGATGTACATATAGGTTGAACCTACTTGGAGAAATACTTAGATACAAAGGTACATACCTAGATTACCCCTGTACACTGTCTATTCACTGTCTATTTGTTCACAGTCCACTGTCCATAATTCCGACGAGCGGTCGAACTTCAACACATCCATGGATTCGCGCCATTCTTCACTCTTCACTCCTCTGAGTCCTCTCCCACCCACTCTCCCCTCACACTTTGCTGAACCCACTGATCAGTCTGTTCTGCTCCACTAACTTGACCTTACTGCCTTACCAACAACTGCTTTCTTTTTTTTTCCTACTGGGCCAAGCCTTGTGACCTAATACACACAACTGACACTACCTTGTTGTCTATCCAGGGTGAGTGACCTAGAAATGTCTGTACATACGTAGTCAGTCAGAAGTCGGCCACATCTGTCATTGATATGCCTCTCTGCCCTGTCCCTGTTACCCTACCCTACTCTGTCTCTGTTCTCTCCATCGTCTCACACTCCCTGTACTGTGATCTGTGGGCTGTGGACTGCGGGCCGTGGGGTCTGGCTCTGGCTGGGCTTTGGACACACACACACATACACATATACACACATATACACACACTTATCCAGAGTACCGACCACGGAGAGAAAATAGGATAACTAGACAACCGCTTGTACTATGTATGATGTCGTCCAGAGCCTCCGCTGCCCACCCCCGGCCGTATCCCCGACGTACATTGATTCTGTACATATGTATGCATGGGCTGCATTTTGTACCTATTTACGTCCTGTAAGTGGTGGTCCAGAGCCAAGTTGGCGCTTGAGTGACGCTACCCTACCCGTAATAATAATTAAAAAAGCGCCTAGGCATGAGCGTCTACAGCTTGCCCAGGTGTAGTTCTTTTTTCCCCCATCTGTTCTGGGCGCCCACAAATACAGAGCGAGAGCGAGAAGTGTAGGGTAAAGAAATACCACCAAATACAAAAGAAGGGTAAGTGAAGGTTGGTCCATGCGAGAATTGTGGGAATACTGAGAATAGTTACCTACTGGAAATACTATATGGGTACATCATACCCTGGGTACGCTCCCCAGTAGCTTCCCCCCATATGTACAGTACGGTGCGACCCTGTCAAGGCCTGTCCTGAACGACCCCCGTCGACACCGTCCCTCTTTGCCCCCCCGGTCACCCCAGGGCTTGCCCAGCCTGGGTCCAGCCTTCAGTTCGGTTCCCCCAAGCAATTTCTTTCCCTCTGTGGTCTGTCTTAGTAGTACCTCTTATGTACTCTCGTTGGTGTATTTCGTACTTCCACACTATCCCGGGCGACAACATGTTGCTAAGAGGTAGACGAAAGGGTGCTGTGCTTCCCAAAGACCCACCAACTACATCTACACACGCCACCCCCCTCCCTTTTCGTTCACATACAACTCCTTGATTGTTTTTCTTGTTCCATCTTGACTCTCTCTGTTGCCCTGTCTCCGTTTGGTTTCTGTCTCGAGGATATCTCCTTGAGGAGCCCTGTCTCACCTGGAGTCGGACACATCTGTACTGCCCTGGGGCCTGTGTTCGCTTGCTTGCTGGCTTGCTCGCTCTTATACCAACATCCCCTCGACTAGAACGCCTCGGTGTTGATTCTTGCTCTCTAGCAACCTTCACACCACGTTCGTTCACCAGCATACTCTCGTGTCGGTCTGTGCAGTCATCTAACTTACAGTCGTTCATTAACAACAATAACACGCTTCCGTCCAGCCCTCCGACGACTATCTGAGTATATATAGAATCTCATTATAACACTATCGTAATACATCCGTCGACAGACTTGGGTCGTCAAACCACTAGTTCCTAGGTTTATCTCGGAGGCGCCGCATTGCATTTAGCAACACTCAACTTATAAGCCTAACATCGCTACAACGCCGGTGTCATCATGGACATGCAGTTCGGCCACCAAGGGAGCTTCGCCCCGGTCTACGGCTTTCAGCCGGGCCAGTCTATGCAACACTACCCTGGAGGACAGTATCGTATCCACCCCGGATTTCCCCATGGATTGTCTTATATGGATATGTTCGGGTATCATCAACCGCGAAACCCCCTCATGGGTGACCACGCGGGCTTGGTCGATGGCAAGACCGAGTCAAAGCCACGACTAACTAAGGAGGAAGTCGACAGACTGGAGAAGGAGTTCCGGAAGAACCCAAAGCCCTCCAGCTCGGTGAAAGCACAGTTAGCAGACTCGCTTCGTCTGGAGCGGGCAAGGATAAATGTGTGTAAAAGAAGAATTTTCCCTCGTCATGAGCGTTGCTGACCTTTTCTCTAGAACTGGTTTCAGAATCGTCGGGCCAAGGCGAAGCAGGAAAAGAAGCAGGAGGAATACGAAGCTCGTAGGGCAGCCGAGCAGGACCCGTCGGAATCGGCTTCTCCTCAGGAGTACTCTCTGAGTGAGTCTGCAGCAGAGCGCGCCAACGATAGCGGGCATCACCGTATGCAACCCTCGTCTGCTCTCTTCCCGGATGTTAGCGCCAGCTCTCACGAGTCCAGCACAACAGCGGAGTCGACCTGTGAGGAAGATGAAAGTTGCAGTCCGGAAGAGCCTCGGTCCCCCCACGCCTATCAGCCGTATTCTCACAAAGATGATTCGAGTACCGTCCAGTCCCAGATGTCGGATAACTTTACATCTTCAGGCATGATGGCATTCTCGGAACAGCGAGTGATCGGGGACTTCAGCAACCATGCACAAACCGACGAGCTCGAGTCGTCCTTCAACGCCCTGAACCAAAGCCTCGGTCAAGTAGCTACGTCTCAGTGTGACGGCTTAGCAACCCCTGACACGCACAGCGTGGAGAGTGGGTTCCAATTTCAGTTTCAGAACATGGTGGGCGGGTATAACAGTTCCACGGCGACGACATTCCCTCTGAGTCAGTCTTCTCCAAGCCTCGATAGCATGGAAACATCAAGCTCGAACAACAGCGTTCATGGCCACGGCGAACACCCCCACAACATCCCTAGCCCCGCAGATTCGTTTAAGTCGCCTCCACCCCCTGCGAACATCGCGTCCCGTCGAAACATCCCTCGACCAGCTGCCCTGCAGGCAGCGGCGCTAAGGAACTACCCAAACGTACCGAGGACCGCCATGGATGGCCTGAGACGCCTTGACCACTCGAAGCAACCTCTTAGCTTGCGCAGGATCCATTCGTCCAATGGTCCTGGTCGGATCCAGAAATCCAGCGCGGGACCCCGTTCACCAATCAACATGAGCAAACAGGAGGCTTGGATTCATCAGTATCAGCATGGGGGACCGATGACTGCGCCGTTCTCTATGGTGGCGCCCCCGACACCGAGGACACCAATCGTCATGAAGCAGCAGAGCCTCCAGGATTTAGTGGTGGCCTCGAGCAGCGCCGACGACGACTCGATGATTCCCAGCTCAGCTGTGCACGCGAACTTCCTATCCGAGTTTAACGCCCAGCACAACCTCAAGACACCGCCCCAGAGTCCCGGCGTGATCGGAAACTTCGGCACGTCGAACTTGATCGGCAACCCCTTTAGCTCCTATCCCGATTTCATCGACCAGCCGGTGATGACGCCGTTTGGGCAGGAATTCCCGGGCCTCCAGGGCATCCCTGATTACGTAAACGGAAGCGACGGTAGCAGCCCAAGCACGCCGCAGTATGCGCACGGTTCCTCTGGCCCACTGAACACGCAGGGAGCGTTTCTTGCCAACGCACCGGTGAAGACCGAGTTCGACTGGGACACGAACGAATCGGTCGTATCATCCAGGTCGTCGCCAGGCCAGTTCAGATCCAAGCAGGTCCAGTTCGCCAAGAACGTAACCCCCAACGACTGGCCACAATCTCAGCAACATTGATGAACAGTGCTTTGTCATGAGATGATACCTCATGACCTGTCTCTGAGTTGTCCTCTCATTGCACGGTGGCGACCGCATTTCCCTTCGATTCAATCTAACCTATTGGGGTTCCTGTGTATCATTATCAAATCTTATTTCCATCATGCTCGTTCTTGCCTACATGCGCCGACAGCTCCAGCAACATATCTGTATTCAGCAAGCGATCTCTTTATTTATCGAAAAGCCACTGGGGTTCAGGAAGGAGGGGAGTGGGGCAAGGGGGGTTGGTCGATCTATGATGCTCGGCCAGTGTTCTAATGTAATGGTTCCCGAATTCTTTTTCCTGCGTTTGGAGGCTGGGGTTGCGAGTCGAGAGCACTGATACCACGAACGGGAGGGAAGTAGGCGGGTGGATTGGTTAAGGTCGGGGGATGGATGGGGCCGATGGATGAGGGACAGTGGTCTCGTTTGAGGCGTTGAAATGCATCGAGGACCCGAGTATAAAGGACTGACACCGCTTGAACCGGGACCCGCTCTACCGTCCCTGGGAGTTTCTGTCCCGGTGCACATGACACGTTTCGGACGGTGTGACGAGGTGCAAGGACACACGAGCATCATTAGGAGGGTTGGTAGGTGTGAGAGGACGAGTGTCGAGACTCTAGGAAACTTTTTCCCAGGAGAAGTGGTGGCTAAGCTGAGCGTATACCAGATCTACGGGGTCTGATAATCTATTGCAGAAAAGAAAAGCGGTCAAGGTCTGGGAGGCGAGAAGGATCCTCTGGTATAACAAGGTCCGATCTTTTTTTCCTCTTTTCCATTTCCTTTTTTTGTTCCTTGTCTCGTCTCTTTTTTCTGTCTTGTCTTGCTCTTGTCAGGTATGGGGATCGTTCAAAAGGGGAACGGCGGCGAAAGGCATATAACAACATAACACGGGCGAAGCGGGGTGGGGAATCTTATCAATCAAACCGGCTGGGGATGGGAGCGGGAGCGGGAGCAGGACCGGGGCCGGATGGGATGGATGGATGGATACGGCATATATTATGTTTTTATATATATACATATACATGCATACACACAAACCCTCACAACCACATCCAGGCATTCTCGCCCGACAATGGCAACTTTTGCAAGAAATCGTGTACGAGCGTAGCCACTATCTATGTCCTGGGGACAGCGTTGTGCACACGTGTGATTCTCCGTTTGCTGACGGCATGGGCGGCTCTCAACCTAGGATAAGCGCTGCTGGCCTCATGATGATTGTCTATGCCTAGTAATACGTGCGCGTTGTCAGCATGCCAACAGTCCCGGGAAAGCCGGGACCTACCACTATCAATATAATACAGGCCGGTCAGTCGGCCGGAACGTGATAAAAACAATTTGTTAATCAGGGACAAGCTCTCATGAGGTAGCGAGTAGTCAGTTCGTCCTCTTTGGGCGAGGTGCGAGCGAAGAACAACGCGAACTCCAGAGCGCAATCCTACGCTCCACTCCCACTTATGCTTGGTAATGACCCAACAAACAAATGCCTTGCCTTGTATGTCAGGAACAAGTGAAAAAGTTAGAAATGGAAAAGGAAAAAAACATATCTGTAGATGGTTTCATACTGCGGTCTTGCTCCGTTGAGTCAGAAGTTGTCCTATTCGATGTAGACATATTGTCGGGTCCACTGCCAACTGCCTGAATTCTCCCTCGTTGTGATTACATACATCACACGTCGAGAAAACACATACACACACATATATATATCGCACTAGGAAAAATACTAGTACGCCTTCGTTAACGAATACCTACTCGGCGGATGCGAAAATTTATGGCCCAACTTCATACTTTGGCTAAGCGCATACTTGGGCCATAACTTTTCGCGGGGACCTGCTAGTATGGATATACTTATTTCAAACCTCACAACATGTACATCCCAGACGCCCCCGTCTCCCTACCAATCTGCTTATGTACCCAGACATATAGGATTCCATAGCCACCCCCAACCAGCATGGATACACGCACTCATGTCCAGTGTTATATGACGACACCACCTCTTCATTTGCCCATCAACCATCATGGGCCCAGAAAGCCTATCGTATATACAACATCGTATATATGAACTTAACTTTCCCATATAAACACAGGAAGGCCCTTCGCTCGCTCCGTGTATTCATCCATTCGCCTTCATGCATAAGTAAACACCGCGGTACCACCACCATCGCCGAGGACAAAAGCTCGAGTTACTACAACACGAGCTACTCGTAACACAAGGGGGGCCTAAAGACTGGCTACTTCTCCCCAAAAACGTCACGGCCAGTATGACGAATGTATATGGCAGCAAGAAGGCAAGAGATAAGCAACATGGATGAAGAATAGTAATAGCAAATATCCAATTGTAACGCCGTCGCTGATGCAAGTAACAATCGTACCTACACCCCAAAACCCCACCCATCGCCCTGTTCCCCTTGCCCCGGCGTAGCCCATTCGTACTAGTTAGTTCCTCCTACTTCGTTCATTTCCCGCCTCCCCCCTCCTTTAGGTACTTATGTATGCTATGGCATACCGTGGACCTGCTTGCTAGAACAGACTCCTCCCCGGGTGAAGAAAATGCGTGTATGTGTTTGCGTGTGTGTGGCTATGTCGTTATATACGAACTAAGTATGCGCGTATCGGTGTATGAGTGACGTAATGTGTATGTATATGTGTATATACGCCCCCGTTCGATGACATAAAAATAGAAAAAATGGGAGGAAGAAAGGCGTTCCAAAAGGCCGTCGAGGATCGAAGGCAACAGTGAAGCTAATAGAACGTGACGTGTACAGCGAGCGTGCGGGTATATAAGTGTATGTGCACAACGACCATGGGAAATCAACGACAACCCTAATCCAAGTCCCACAACTGCACTGCAAAACAGGGGGGGAAACAATCAAATAACATAAAAGGGGACCCAACGCGGCATTGAGCCAACCACGTACATATAGAGGTATATATAAGCAGCGAGGGCGAAAGCTCAAGGCCCCGGACTATCTGGTATTTCAGTTCTCGGAGGTGGTCCGGGGCTTGGTGGTGCTGATAGTGTCGGCACTGATAGTGGCAGCGGGCGTGATGTCGAGGGCAGGAGGACCAGTGACAGCCCTGGGTCTGGTGCGGCCGCCCAACCTGCCTATGTCGGCGCCGAGTGCGAGCGTCTCCCTGGCCTCAGCCCTGCGGGCGGATTCCACGCCGGCCCTCTGCATCTTTTCGAGGAGGGGGCCGGAGGACCTGGCTACTGCAGCAACGTCCGAGTCTAAATTCGGGCTTGAGAGCTTTCCTGGCCCCTCGCCCAGTATCCGCTGCTGCCGCTGCCGCCACCGTCGAAGAGCGTCGATGCTTGGCGACAGCGACGACGGCGACGGCGGCGATGATCGTCCGGAATTGACGAATTCCTCCCCGGACTCCGCAACCACCGGCTCCTCCAGGCTCGGCAGGGCAACGTCTTGCAAGAGCAAATAATCGTCATCGTCGCACATGCACGAGTAGAAACGTTCGTCGTCATCATGCGCTGCACCGTCGAGCGACGGCACTACATCGTCGTCCTTGTGCCCTTCGTGCTCTTCCAGTGGCGTCGGCACGGTGACATTGATGGCGGGTGGGGTCTGGGCATCGGCGTCGCCGCTGCCACCGCCACCACCGCCACCACCGGCCGGGGGCGCCGGCGGGCGTTTTCCCTAGTAAAACCCGTCGGACCCAGCGGTGAAGCTGGCCCTGCTGTGGCTACCGGCGGAGGCGGAGGGCTGGTTGGGAGTGGACTGAGCGGAGGCGCTGCCGCTGTCACTCGGGGTGGGGGGCTCGACGACCTGGTTGCGGATGGCCATGATCCAGTCGTGCTGGAGGAGTTCGACGGCGCTGGCGCGCTCGCCGGGGTTACGGGCGAAGCAGCGCTGGAGGAAGTCGATGCCCTGGGGGCTGAGCTGTTCGGTGCCGGGAAGCTGGGGCGGGTTGCCCTGCGCGATGTTGTACATGATGGCCCACTCGTTGTCGAGGTTCGACCACGGCCGCCGCCCCGTCGCCATCTCCAGGATCACGCACCCCAGCGACCACACGTCTACCGACCCGGCTCGCCCTGGGTTCTCCCCCTTGATTACCTCCGGCGACATGTACATCGGCGTGCCCGTCATCGAGTTGTTCGGCCTCGTCGTCGTCGCGACTCCGTGCACCATGGTTCGGCCCTGCCGGGCGATGACCTTAGCTGCGCCGAAGTCGACATACTTGATCACACCGTTGTGATCGAGCAAAATGTCTGCACAGCTTGTTAGTGAAAACAATTGACATATGTGCGGGCCGTGGAAGACTTACTCTCTGGTTTGATGTCGCGGTGCGCGATACCGCTCTCGTGCAGGTACGCGAGGCCCTCAAGAAGTTGCAGCGCATAAACCATGATGACCTGCTCGTCCTCAATGCGGCCGTGCTCCAGCAGGTTCGCCAGCGAACCGCCGGAGCAGAACTCCATGAAGATGTAGACCCTGTCGCGGTGGACTTCAATGCCGTGATACGACACGACGTTGGGATGGTCAAGCACCTCCAACACGGCCATCTCGTCCTTGATCTGAGTGGCGATCTGAGGGATCAATTTGGGATCCTGGAGTCGGATCTCCTTGACTGCCATCAAGTGCCCCGTGTCCAAGTTCATAGCAGCGTACACGTTACCGAACGTACCTCCGCCGACGAAGTGGCCCTGCTGCCACCGCATCGTGACGTTGGTGGCCGAGGAGGAAAGATAGGCCAAAGACCGGTCTACCTCGTTGGAAACTTCGAGTACCCGTCCAAGGCCTTGGCGCTCATCGACGATCTGCCGCTGCATCTCGTCGATCTCGGATATCTTTTGCAAACGTTGCTCTTGCGTGAACTTCGAGGCCTCCTCGTCATTCTTGTCGAAACGCTTGGACTGCCCGATGAGAGCCTCAATACGCTCCCGCTCCGACTGTGCCGCCTGGTTCGACTTCGCGCCCAAGATGTCAAAATGCGATATGAGCAGCGACATGCACCCAGATACCTTAGCTCGCAACCTGGCATATTCGTCATCGCCCAGAGCAAGAATGTGTCGACCTCTGGTCATGCTCATGGCGAATTCGAGCGCCGGTACGGCCCATCGGAACGAGAGGCGGTCGGTCACTTTGCAATCATCGCAGATGAAACTGACCCAGTCGAGACCGAGCTTGGTGAGCTTCAAGTTATTCATCTGGCGGCGATTGCTATCCATATAGAGAAGGGAGCGCTGGCCAAATTCCGTGGCAAAGACAAAGCATGTCTGAATCAGGTTCTGACAGTTCAAGCCTTGGGTCTGCTTTCGGATAACCCCAACACTATCCATGAAGGTATTGGACAGCTTGAAAGCAACCTTCCTGATTTCCATGAGCTTGTGGTTGACCTTGTGTAAGTTCGAGCGGGCTTCGACAATGAGATCGAGATGCATGTCGAGGGTATCCAAGCAAATTTTCCTTGCCGTCGACAATCTGGTCTGAGAGCCATCGGCAATAAGCCGCATCTGGCCAACCTTCAAATCCAAAGAGCCGAGATCCAGCGCTTGTTGGCTCCGCGGACCGAACCAATGTAGGGGCGTCTCGGGCCTCAGGATCAGAATGTAAGGATCAGTTTGGTCGTCGGAAATCTCATCGTGAAAGCAATTCCGTAGTATGCCCGGAATTTCCTCGTCGCGACCTATAAGAGAGGGTGATGCGATAACCTGGTAGCCCTCAAACTCATCCACCAAGAAGTGTCCGGTAACCGATAACCTTTCGTATAGATTTCTGAGATCCCCTGCGTCGAAGGCGATGCTCATATCAGATGCGTTTTCGTAGTGGTCGCTCAACATTCTCGAAAACCGTTGTAACATCCTCTGCCGCACGCGCACGGAGTCGAGTACTTGCATATAACGCTTGCTCATGTCGCTTGCGCTCTCCTTAGGTTTTCGCTGGAGCTCGCGCTCAAAGGTTTGGCTCAGTCGGTTGAGGGCCTTGTAGGTAAGATTGCTGAACTGCTCGGCGACTTCCACGTCACCACCCTGGAGATGCCGACCGATCTCGTTCGCAAAGTCCCATTCCTGAAATAGCAGTTCCGCCTCCTTGAACGTGTTCTTGTTTCTGCTCAGTTTCCAATTCAGCATCTTGAAGTAGTATCTGAGCGCATCAAGCACGACTTGGTCAAACGTGTCGTCGAGCATCGCCGGCAACTGCCAGCCGGGCTGGGGTTGTGAGACCGTGAGATATTCCTGCTTGATACGAATAGCCAACTTTAACAGTAGTTCGAATTGGGATATCATTTGGTCAGTGAGGATAAGATTATTCTGTGCCGTCTCCTTCATTTTCCTGGCGTATGCCAGACGAACTTTGATAATTTCTTCGATCAGCCGGGACGGGAATGTGATGAGCGTGAGTATTTCCTCGATATAAGGTGGGAGGTGTCGTTTCTGGAAGGCAACCGAATTCACGATGAGGGTTTCTTTAGCTTTGGCGATGGTGTTTGATATATTGGTCAACATGCTTCTTCGAATAAGCGTCTTGGTCTTGACCGCTTGCTCGCGCTTGGCCGCCTCGTCATCGTCATGCAGGGACTTCAGACCGTCTTCTTTCATGAGACGATCCAGAAAGGACGTCTCATCGCTGAGGCCGTTGGTGCTCGGCGACCTCTGTTTTGTCTTCTGGAAATCCAACTCATCATTGCCGACCCATTTCTTCAGGATCCCCAGCTCCGTGCTAATCATCTCATTCGTGTTGTACCAGGACATGACGGCGTTGTAGGCCTCTTGGAAGGGCTGAGAATCGACGGTTTTATGTGCAGCGCCTAGAGTTGCCCAAGAAGAGTATAAACTTTCGCACTTCTCGATCTTCTGAACGACATCACGCACTTGTTCGATTGGTGGCTTGCCGACTTCGCTCTCGCCCTGGACCTCGAAGCGGATGATCTCGTCGATGGTCCGGTCAAGATTCCCACGGGCCTCTTCGACTATCCTTCGCTGAAGTGCTAGGGGGCGCCCGGTCATCTTGGACCTGAGACCTATCCACAACTCAGCCTTGTGGGCATTGAAACCACCCTCCTGTTCCGAGGTTCCAATAAGACGCTTCTTTTCCTGCTTGACGACGTCTCCGGTCAAGACTGCAGCCAGCATGCCGTGCCATTCTAAGCGCTCGCGGTTATTGGGATCTAGTAGGTCTTCCTCGGTAGCTAAATTGTCATCGACCAAATTTTGGAACATGATGGTCTCATCGTTGAACCGATCATCGAAGACACCCTCCGAAGAGGGAGTCTCGCCTTCGGATTCCTCATCGGAATATTCGACGCTGGGGGTGTAAAGTTCGTTAAAATAGCCGTTAGTAGGACGCTGGTCCCGAATCATGCGCAGATAGGCAGGCTCTTGGTCGCGGAACTTGTCGGAGGGATCACTTCGACGAGGGCGCGAGCCGGATCTCGTACTGAGGTTGAACGATGGTTGCGAACCCGGGTGGGGACCGCGCTGGGGGGCATAGGTACTTGAAGGAGTCCGTGTGACGAGAGGTCGCTGCTGTTGTCGGGCATTGGTACCATTAGTGGCGGAACCAGAGTGGTTTGCGGGCTGCTCGGTGCTACTCCCGCGATGGCGACTGGTGGTGTTGGCAACGGAATTAGGGGCAAGCGAAGCCATGGAGCTAGAAAGACTCCCGTCGCCATAGGGAGCCAGTGAACCGAGTTCGTCTTGACGTTCGAGTTCGTGGGGGTCGAAGCCGTAGTCCTCAGAAGAACCTGATGCGTCGGAATCGGTAGTGATGGCAATGGGACGGGCGCCCTTTATCTTATCCTGGACGAGTTCGACTTCGCTCTGAGAAAACCGCACAGCACGTGGAGATGTCTCAGTAGACATGACTTCAGGGGAAGGGCTGGGCTTTTTTGGCTTTTTTGGGGATATGATTTTGTTTAATGTTGGTCAGTGTCAATTAATTAATTATAATGAAGTTGAACCTGGACCTGGACTTGGACTTGGACTTGGACTTAGTGTCTAAGTCCAAGTGGTAAGGTGGATGAATTCAGTCGATCATGGATAGAAAATGGAGCGTAATAATGAGGTGGATAAGTGAGTAAAAAATAATGATATAAAGAGGATTGATTGTTGTTGATTGGGTGGTAAGTGGAATGAGGATGAATGATAATATAATTATTGACAACCTTGGAAGATAAGCGATGGTGATGCACACGTGGATTGAGGGACGAAGATCAGCTCGATGAATTGTTATCGTTGTTGTTGTTTTTATGTTTTTTGTGCTGTTGTGCTTGCTGTGCTTGTTGTAACGTACCTAACTAGGTAGGTAGGTAGGTTTGGTGATGATCTTTTTTTTTGGTGGTATCCAGAGGTGGTGGTGGTGTTGTAGGTGGTGGTTCATGAAGGTGCTCAAGTGGTGGTGGTGTTGCTGCTGCTCGTGGGTGGTTAGTTAATTGCGGGAAGTTTTTAGTTAAAAAAGTTGGGAGCTCCCGTCCAAACTTTACTTAGAACCTTGGAAGCGTTGGAAGCAAAGTATGAAGGTACTTTCTAAGAGGAAGTGTACTTGGGCACGGATGGTGTTTTTAAAAACAAGCTCCAGCAAACCACACTATAACTTCCTGCTAAGAGGTTGCACTATGTACCTAGGTAACGGGAGAACCACCGTAGGTACTTATTTGTACTTATGGTCTATGTTTTTATAGGCAATAACCCCATATATTACCGTACCCCTAATAAACGTGGGGATAAATTCAAGCTTAATAATTGCTATAATAACGAGCCTGTCCGAACGTGAATACAAGTGCCAAAGTACCTCTCCTAGGAGGTAGGTACCTAAGTACGGAGTAAATAAACCTCACAGAATGGGATTTCTCTCGTTTATAGATTTCCCGACTGTAGAAGGATTGCGACAGAAAGGATGAAAATTAGATTATGGCACCTAAGTAAGTACTGTGTACTGAAATAAAATAAAAGATTTAAGAGGACCCAGTTCCTTTAACCGCAAGATACATACAGAGATCGCGAAATCGAAGAATATGTTATAAATCGCATGATGATTGCGGGAGATCGGCAACCCACGAGACTTATGTACAAGATATTTTGTCTTTCTTCCGTAGCCCAGGTTTAGCAGGTTGGCAGGTTAGGCGTTGGCAAATCGAGGAGTCGTTTAACGTTGTTAGCCATATGGTCTTCGCTGGTCAATCAACCCCAGTCACTTGCGGCCAAGCTTGTTTTGTTTTACTGGACTGGGCGTGCCTAGTCTCACGCGCTTGCTGTTTAAAAAACAGTGGCTTTTTTTTGCTAATGGTCGGGCTCTCCTTAGATCGACTTAATCTACCGTGATCGAAACTCGACCTAAGAGCGTTTTAGTAGGGAGGTGGGTGAGGTAACGTTAAACAACAACTATCCTTGGTATCACGCAACAGCAGGTGATACTCAAAATGCACCCAAAAAAAAAAAAAGCGAAGATGTACGTACGACAGAAATCCTGAATCAGAGCTACAGTGCAAACCAAGGATCTCGAGACTCTGAACGAACGCGATAATAATACAATGTTGCAATGCCGCGACGCTGCATTACTACTAGTAACTCAATTTCATCCGATGTTAGATGAGGTAGCATCGAGGCTTGAATATGGTAGGTACCGCGCAGTATCATCCCAGCACTTAGACACGTAAATGGAAATATATGTCTACAATTCCGTACTTACAGTACCTAGACATCCATGGATGTAGCTACTCTCTGCACCTAATAAACAAATATGCACGCATACTACACCCACCCATAAATTGAATGGATGATGCATGAATCCCTTGCCCAAGAATTCTTATAGGTACCCGGGCAAGAGCCACGCCGCGTCAGCTACGGCAATCCATTCTATTATAGTATAGGTATATCATACAGGAGTCGATCTGCACACAGTTGGTTAAAGACAATGGCTATAAGGCCTAACTTCTTTGCCTCTCAAACTTGCAAGCCTTTGACTCCTTCTACCATTCCATCGTCCGTTATAATAGCATTGGATTGAAACTTGTAGGACAGCCAAATCCGCATCTACCTTTAGAGTACATTTATAGATACTTACAGATAGATGTATGTAGTGTATACCTCCTACTCGTAAGACTGTTCACGTGTCAAATATTTAAGGTTGTGTTAATAGCGGGGAGGCGTCTTAGCACTCCACTCCGCACGATCGGGCGCGGATTGCAGATGAATTGCCCCATGCAGATTCGTCCAAACAGGGTGTCAGGACTGGGTTTCAACAACAAACATCGATATCGAGATCGATGAATCGTTTACAATCCCAAACCTCCCTCCTGGCCTCCCTGCTTTCCAGGCATCCAGATCATGTGAGGATTTGAGGAGGCAGACCAAATTAATTTCCAGATCAGGACAGGAAGGAAGATAGCTGATCATCCATGTTTCGATGGCTAACAAAAGCCATCGGAGACATTTAGGTAGTAGGCCAGAAGCTGTTCCATCCGGGTACTCAGTATCTAGATTATGTAAGGCATGTAAGAGATAATAAAACCTTCTTGCTGGTTGCGACTTTCCAGGTAGAAGGGAGGCGG
Source organism: Eutypella sp. D-1 (assembly GCA_023313575.1). Taxonomy (NCBI): domain Eukaryota; kingdom Fungi; phylum Ascomycota; class Sordariomycetes; order Xylariales; family Diatrypaceae; genus Eutypella; species Eutypella sp. D-1. Next base: position 2,461,249 of record JAJTTP010000005.1, on the reverse strand, counting down.
ATAATGTAACAGCCTTCAACAGGCTACTTAGATTATGTAATGTACAGGTAGTTACTCCCAGAGCCCCAGACCTCGGGAGTACCTAACCGTTAAACTTATGTACCCAGGTACCTGAAGCTTCCACTCGTGGACGCGACCATCCGACTGGGCCCGCCCTCCTGCACCTGGCTGGCCTGGGCACCACCTGGACACACTCCGCACCTACAAAATAGGGCAGTAGGTACGTACTTGTAGATACTTAGGTAGAAGTAGTATCACCCCACTTTAACGCGTGAAGTCATAATTAAGCTTTCCCGATCACTAGGTTGCTTACCTAAATATGGAAATGTACCATAGCGCGACTGATAATACGGAGTACCTAGAGTATCAAATAATTGACAATTGAATATTGCTATAGACATACAAGGATACACATATATCCATACTGACTTACATACCTGCCTAAGTTACCTACATAGGTTATGTAGGTAGGTATTCATGATCTCCCTTCTTCATCATCATATGTCCCATATCTTCCATATCTTCTTATAGATGGGTATCCTTTCTTCAACTCACTTATGTCCTTCAGAATACCCGCCGGAAGCGGGTCTGAAGACGCGTCGCGTCCCCCTTCCAGCAGAACGAAGACGATGTCCACGACGACGACGACCACTACCACCACGGCAACCACAATTGCGTCTAGGAAATCGACGAATATAAACACACATGGTCCCGAGATACGTTCGAATGATCATAGCAATGGCAATGGGGATAATTCATCATTACTCAATTCCTCCGGCAAAAAGCGTAGTCACGATACTTATGCCATGGAAGAGGACCTACTTAGACCCCCTATCATAGTCAAAGTCAGTCAAGTCAACACCTCCTCCCGTGTAGACTGTCGAGATATGCGCCTATAATTACTAAAAAATGGACCCTAGCCGCATCCTCAAAACCTCTCCGTCAAGCCGCGAAGTCTCCAACCTCTCATGCTTTTACCCCGCGAGCATCTACACCTATCCTATCTTGATCTACACTCTCCCTATGGGAGTTTCGAATCTTCCCGGTATTTTGAATCCAAAATAAAAATATTAGACCTTGAGGGACGAGTAGGAACACGTCCCGTCGTGCTTATCGCCAGGTTAGAAGGCGACAAGACAGCATACGTTCTAGAGCGTCAGCAAAATGGCTTATACTCTCTCTGCCAATTGGGATCCTGGGTAGACCTTGCCGCCTTGTCTGAACTCGCTACCGTCTCCTGCAGCAATTTATTATTAAAGAAACAAGCGCCGCTATTCACGAGTTTGGGCACCTCGAAACCGTTGATCACTCCTCAGTTACATAAAGATAATAAAAAGAGGAAACTGGCTATTGAGGCCATTCAATCTCTGGTCAAGAGACCGGCGCGCTCAAGATCTGTCTCAACCTCGACGCAGCCCGTTGAGCTCGCCACACAGCAACAACAACAACAACCCACCCCTCTTCCAACAGAGAATGGCTTGGCAACTCCCGACGCTAGCACTGCAGCAGGCGGTCAAGATAATACTCTTCGGCCTATCACTCCTAATGACCAAGCACACATCCAGTCAATGCCAGAGCCCCGGGCGGAAGATTCGGCCACTCAGCCAAGCGCAGATGATATATTTGACAACATCCGTAATCAGTATATCGAAGCACTTTATCATTCTATGGTATGTCCTACACGCCACCCAGATACAGCTTGTCTAATCTAATTTCTCCAGGGATCACTGGCATACTTCGCGAAAGGCCCGCTGTCTCGTGCGCGAGCTGTCTTCCACCTGGACTGTGACTCCGCACTGGAGATGAATGACCTGATCGACTTCCTGAAAAGTCTTATTATGACCACCGTACAGATCGACAAGAAATACCGTGAGACATTGCCCGAAATCATCTCTAAGATTAACTTGGCAATACAAGACTCCGATGACGAGAATGACGGTGGAAAGAAGAAAAAGAAGAAAAGGTTGAAGAAGATGAGGCTAGGAAAGAACGGACTGTACCCCTTTGAACACGAGCATGCTTGCAAATGGTGGAATGTCCACAAACCGCAACCCAAGGACGACGAATCAACTGCAGCCACTCCTCACGACTCCAAAGTGCAACTATCCTATCTGAGGTCCCGTGAGACGCAGTTGCAAATAATCATCATTCTCGAAATTCTTGCGCTAGAACCTCTGCGAACGCCAGAAAATGCCGCCGATTCACAGCTTCCGGGGCTCCCCGGTGCCGATGCCGAGGGAGAGACGGCTAAGCGGACACCCGTAAAGAAGCGCAACCGCCATAATCTCCCTTTTCTCCTCGATGTCCACGCAGATCGACTATGTATCTGGCAGTCTACGGCATGGGACGAAGTGAAGATGTTAGAGGACTCTCAGGCCGGCCAAAAACCCGAGGCACAGACCTCCCTACGAGCAACATCAGACCCCTTGAAGGATTTCTGTGTTGATGTCATCGTACCCTTGTGAGCTTCAAACAATCGGCTTGCTTGCCCTGCGCAACAACTAACACTTCTCTAGTTTTTCTGCCAGGTTACCTGAGCAGTGCGACACTATCAATCGGAAACTCGGTGGGCCCGTCATGGCGCCACCCCCTGCCAGTGTCAAATCGAAGAAGCCGGAGTCTGCGCCGAAGACCAGGCCCAAACCTGGCTCAGCTAAGCGGCCGGCTCCGGTGAGATCGGTAAAGACGCTTGACACCGTACTATCCCGGGAATCCGAGAAACATCGGCGGAGCATGTCGCGCGGACCCAGCGGCATTATCGCATTGCTGAGGTCGACCACGACGCCTATGCTGAAGAGAGAGGCCAGCGAGCCGCTATCGCTCAAAAATATACCTAAGGGGGTGACTCTCGAGGCAGCGGCTGAGAAGACGTCGGCGGGCTCAGTCTCAGGACTGGGGCCAGCCAAGAACAGAAACGGGGAGGAGAAGGCCAAAAAGGAGGCAATGGTCAAGGCGGAGTTGAAGGACGCGATTAACTCCCTGCGGCGGCCGAATAGAGAGGTTGTAGGGAAGGACATGGCCGAGGCTGCTGAGAGACGAGCAACAACCAGTTTGTCTCAGCTGAGAAGTAAGCCCCTCCCGTCCTTCACCCGTCTACATTTTCTCCTTGTACTAACAGTGGACGCCCTCAACAGAATCAAAGAAGCCGACGCAGCACCCACGGTTCCAGAACGTGGTAAAGGCAACGCCGATGGGCGTACGGTACAGGGACGCCTTCTCGCGGGACGCTCACAGCCAACCGGCTATGTCCGCAGCGCACAGGGAGTCTATCGAGGCGGATCACCCGCCGTCATCGGCGTCCATGATCCCGTCCTCCGCGCCCCGGAAGCGCAACCTCGACGCTGCCTTCGGCCTCCCTCCTATTGGCGAGTCGTCCCCAGCGGTCCCCGCCTCCCGGCGCCGGGGTGTAGGCCCGGGCCGGTCCCAAACACAAACCCAAATTCGAACCCAGACCCACCATGTCGCGGCCACCCCAGCCCGACCATCATCGAGACATGTGGACTTCTTCGCCACCACCACCCCTCGCATAGCGGAGGCGGAAGACGAGGACGACTTCGACGAAGGCGCGGTCCTGGCCTCCTCGCCCGTTGCATTCCGCAAAATCGCGCAGCCCCGATTCCCCGCCGCCTCCTCCGGGTCCCGTGCGCCGCGCAAGTTGCCCATGCCGCACGTCGACAGCGGAATCGGGATGCCGTCTTCGTCCCCGCCTAGCCGCGGCGGCAGCGGGGGCATCCTAGCCGAGACGCCGCGGAAGCCCATCGCCAGGTCGAGACCGGGCGCCTCCGAAGAGGTCGGGGCAACAATCGTCGTCGCCACCCCGGCTAATAAAGGGAAAACCACCGGCGGCTCCGGAGCCGATGCAGGCGAGCACAGGAATGGGAAGGAGAATGCGGACGGGGATGCGGATGGAAGAGAGAAGGGGAAGGAGAGGGGGAAGGGGAAAGAGAAAGCAGCGAGCCCTCCTAGGCGCCAGTCTATCTACGAGAGGCTGGGCTGGGACGATGATTTCGACGAGCTTGGCTGAGTCGTTCTGCTCTGCTCTGCCCTGCTCGGGCTTGCGCTGCGCTGCGCTGCCTCACGTTCCGAACATCACGGGATGCGGCATGGCCGGATTTTAACCATCTCGCGCCGGCAGAGGCTTTCTTATTCGCTCTATTACCTAGTCCGGTGGATTTACCTATCAATATAAGCGAGCGAGACAAATCCGGGCACGGGGAATCATCGAAATGACAACGCAACGCTGGTTGAACAACTGGGCTGATGGAAATAAATGGAGATGAGTAATGCGGTATCCAATGGGCTCGCTTTTTATCATTATATGACTTGATTATGCTTTTTCTTTTGCTTTCCTCACGCAGAAAGAAAGAAGTAAAAGCCAAATCCGCATAGCATAGCACAGCATAGCATAGAGCGTTGTAACAACAGAAGAATATCATCGAGATTAGAGGGCCAATACTGCCCCCTCCCCTCCCCCCCTCAGCCTCTCCCGGCCCTTCCTTTGGTTACTCTCTCTTTTTTGCCCCCTTCTCCTTTTTCTTCCACTTTACCTGAGCGGGCGATAGGTCCCCCGTGTCGGTGCCGGTCCACTTCGGCTTGGTTCTGGACGAGTAGAGTCGTAAAACAATGCTCCTTTTTTATGTTCATGGCTCGGTAATTTCTCTTATTAGTCTAACGAGGGCCGGGGAGGAAAGGGGAACTATCTGCTTCGCTTCATGATGTTGTACGGTGAATGCTTCTGGACACGCGCCGCACCGCCTTAAATCTAAAGGAACAACGGTTGCAGAGGACGCCGTTCCCTATAGCGCATTTTTTGAGGCTATGGTTTTAATTTTCCGTTTCTGAAAAGAATTTCGTAGCGCTGCATACCATTTTGTCAACATATATTCCCCGATGAGCCCTCTCTTCCCCCACCCACATTTACCCCTATCCTGTTCCCAAGCCCCTTTTCCCCTGAGCCCGCCTCCTAAATTGCTACATACATTTCTCATGACAAATCTTATAGTACCCACACTAGAACGCTCGTGTGCTTATGTTATCTCGTGGCCTCTTCTTATGTAAGCTAGGTAGGTTGGTAATTCATAGTGAAACACAATATAGTAAAGCCCCCCCTTCCTCCCTTAACCCCTTTAACCGGCCTTATACTATGATATCTATGGGATGTCCGTATAAACTACGCCCGGCCATGTTCCTGCAACTCCAGGCCAGCCTGGCTCCGAGATGTGGGGATACCTACATGAGCACCTGCGTCGCACATCCACCCGAACGCGTAGTCAGCATTAAGCTCAAGGAATTAGACATATGTCACTGGGCTGCCAGCTTGGGTGTGGGTCTTTGTAGCTGGCAAACCCTCTCAGATCGGAGCTGCATGGCGCGTTCCGAGCGGGTTGACCGACCTGCCGGGCCCTTACGAACAGAATCAGGTCATCCACGCATATGTAGGCAGCCATCGTCGACTACTCGCGGTGCTATACCTATGAAGAGCGTGGTATAAAAAACACATTGTACTTGACCGTAACGACGTACATGTGCATGCGTATACCTAGCTAGGTACCATTAGCACTAGAGGGGTGTCGTCCTATCAACCAGTCTCTCACCTACGGTTCTTTACACCCGTCTCTTACACACACACCCCATGTCAGACAAGACCCCCCGTTAGGAAATAAAAGACCCGATTACTCCCGCGTACGCCCGACGGACCCGGCATCCCGGAACCGTCGGGCGTAACGTCGTACACCTCCCCACCCGTGCGCCCTCCCGTCTGACCAAGTAGTTAGCCTTATATACTCGTAGACCAGAGTCCCTATGTACCTCTCTACACACGTAATACCTAGAATAACATGGTTCGCAACGACGACGGCAATCGTAAGAGTTACTAGGGAGTGCACGACATGCATGCACAGAACTTGCTCATATGCATGGTCCTTGGCCATAAGATAGGTGTAGGCTATGCCGCAGTCGACATGACACGTATACCTGCCTAGGTGTGCAGCTCGCGCACGCAGGCACTTGGCTCCCTGGCGATGCCGGGAATAAGCCGGCGCGTCGCGTCGCGTCGCGCCCGGCTTTTAGCAGATTGGCTCTGAGCCAACCTCGACCGTGCGCGCACATAATATGCTGTGTGCGCCAGTAGTACTGTTTTTAGGCTCTAGAAAGGTTACGTAGGCGGTCCGGCGACAAGTTGCCCGAAGCCCTATGTACTCGGCTTCACGAGCAACGGTTCTGTTCTATAAGAAGCGGGCGTAAGAAAGGGGCCCCACGTATATCGGCTCCCACACGAGAATCACGAATCCTGATACGGGCGACATGGCCACGGATGGCAGGCATACCAAAGATGATGGATAATAGGACACGATCTGAGTCAGCCCTACGCCGCAGTTGGGTTACATGCACCTGTAACTATCTATTCATTGGGATATAATATATACTGCATATACGTCTATTATAGGTAAAGGCACCGAACCCCCACAGGTGCGTGCCGCATGCGTACAAACACATACAAACTCCATCGCCCGTCAATGCAAGGGCGGTAATTCGTGTCCATGAGCCCGGCTCAGCTCAGGTCTAGACTCGTTCACCCTGCTCGTTGACATTCGCGAGTGGCTACTTCCTCGCCTCCTTATTTCCGAACATCCAGACAGGGCAGGGGCTGATCCTCTGCGTGTATATGTAAGTAAGGTGGAGACAAAGCTGTTCATATATCCGTCGTTCCCTTTCTCACATAGAACCAAGACCTATGATAATAGCACCTAAAGCAGATTCACATTTTGGGTAGAAAGTACACTAGGGGCAGAACGAAAATGTGTGCATCTCCTGTTTAACCAGCACTAACATTAAACCTCATATGGACGGCATAAGTACGGTAATACCATGGAGCTTTATTCAACTAAACATGCCAAGATAACCTTTAGCATCTGCCCATCTGCCTATTCGTAAGTGCCGTTATAGGCATCTCTCTCCACCATCTTACGCCCCTGATAGGTGAATACGGCACGGGAGGATCGATTTGGGGCCTTCAGCCTAGCAGCAGTTGGTAGACTGAATATCCACCTAAAGGAGTAAACGACTCACACTCCATGAGTCACTATATGACATAAATATACTTTCTACTCTTGCATCCATATTGTCAGCCTAGGCAGATGAAATTGTACACAATCATAGTCTTTCTATTTTTTCCATTGCCCAACCTATTCCTATGCCAAAATAATGTCCTTTCTATATGCATGTCCATAGATATGTAGGTGTATGATGTCAGGTAGTTAGAATCTGGAAAGTTGAGGAAGAGGGGGGCGTGAAAGAAGGGACTATAACATAAAGTCCTACGATTACGTAAACACATGTTGATGTCCACTGAAATGAAGTTTCTATCCCATATATCCCCCTCCCTCTACACAATGTATTGGTTTCGGCCACCGAGGATGAGGCCAGCGTTGGGTGGAGTGGTGTGAAACCTACGACGTCGAGAATAACTTGAATATATTGTAAGTGGAGAACATGACGCAAGGGATGTTGTTGCCAGCAGTATCCATCACCTTAAAACTCCTTAGCAAATATGATCTCCTTGAGACCAATCCTTTGCTGGCCCGGGATTTATCTTCGCAAGGGAATGTTCGTCGTTCGTCCGGACGCCGTCAAACAGCCCGAAGAGACGTTCCGAGTCGTAGGTAAATCATGGACATACCAAGACGCGGCTTGAAGGTGGATGCTATTTCTAGGCACGAAACGAAGAAGGGTTCATTGGCTTGATCTGGCGGGCCCATCAGGGTGGTCACCCCTAGCGCTATCCTACCAGCAGACGCATCAAGGATGAGTTATAAGGATAGTGTAAATGAGTCCATCTAATGCCGACTGAAGGATGAAGGCACCGGATTGTCGAGCCTCCGCCTCGGTTAGAGGAAACCCGGCTCGTACGAGTCTGTACCGGCTTAATGGCCTGCTCTAGACGTGGTCAAAGTGACCGCGTTGGAACCCTTACTTGAGCGTGCCCAGTGTCCTTCAGAAATGACTTAGTTTGCTATTTGTCCTGTGTTGTCTACCTTCAAAGTGGCGGCTAGTCACTGCACTTGGTTAACAAACCTCTCCTAACCATTAATCGGAGAGTACTCGTTATAGTTCAGCCCCAATTGGATCTCCAATTCGTAGGAAAACACGCCTCTAAGTATCCGGCGTTTCTTGTACAGTCTCGGAGGGATTGAGACAGATAGGGCACAATGACCTCCACGCCGATGTTGGTCCTCGCCATGCTAGGCACGACATATGCGTTCCTCTCCATGCTCCTCCACTTTACTCAAGACTCGAGAGAGCCGCCTGCGGTCGAAACCTCGATACCGTTCATTACGTCGCTAATCGGCCAGCTCAGGGGCGCGCAGAAATTCTTCGTAAAACTACGGTCAGTCACTACTTTCGTGTTTATTTCCTAACGGAATAAATAAACTTAGCTCAATGCTATAGAGTACGTGGTGAACATATGAAACTTACAATACCCATGTCCTGTTTAGTGACAAGCATCAGCTACCCATATACACCCTGCGTATGCCGGGTCATCGCATCTACGTCGTCAACGCCCCTCCCCTCATCCAATCGGTCCAGCGTCAGATAAAGACCATCGCCTTTGCGCCGATCGAGGCCCGGGCGGCAGAAACAGTCATGGGAGTTGGCCCGGAGGGAAACGCCATCATCGGCGCCGAGACGATGCGCGAGGACGGTTCTTACCTATCGACCTTTGTCCCATCCCTGCATCCAGCCCTGTCACCTGGCCCCGGTCTCGACGCCATCAACGCAGCGGCAGTCAAAGTCGTGGCGACATCTCTATCAAAGCTTAATGAAGGGGGTCCCACGACCGTGGAGTTATTTGCCTGGGTCCGCAATCAGCTGTTCATGGCCACGACGGAGTCTATCTATGGACCGAAGAACCCGTTCCGCGATCCCGAGCTCGAGAAGGCGTGGTAGTAAGTACACTCTCACCTAGCCAGGTCACTGGGCGTTTCAGGACTTACTGAACCGGCCATCGTCAGTGTTTTCGAGCCAGCCATCATGATCCACATGCTCAAGGCGTGGCCTAGTGTTCTGGCGCGGGAAAGCCTCCACGCGCGAGAACAGCTCCTGATCCCGGCCTTCGAAAGATATTTTGCTGAAGACGGCCACCTCGAGGGATCGATGTTGGTGCAGAAACGTCACGAGCACAACACGAGTCACGGTCTGCGAGGCAGAGACGTGGCCGCGACGGAGGTGGGCCAGATGGTGGCGTCCGTGACTAACAGCGTGGCGAGCGCATTCTGGATGGTCTACTACATCTTCTCCAGCCGCGCAGTCCTCGAGGAGTGCCGCGCCGAGGTAGAGAAGCTCGTACGGGCTGACGAATCCAGTGGCGTTCGCACGGTTGACCTGGCAGAGGTCAAGACCCTGTGTCCCGTTCTTTTCTCGACGTGGCAGGAAACCTTGCGATACGTCCACATCGGCATTTCAGCTAGGGTGGTAATAGAGGACATCATGCTCGACGGCAAATATCTCCTGAAGAAGGGCGCTACCGTCATGACCGCTTATCCCGTCCAGCACAGTGATGCGTCCGTATGGGGGCCGACCGTGGGTCAATTTGATCACCGCCGGTTTGTACGGGAGCCCGGATCCGGCGGAAAGCGCAAATCCCCTAACTCTTTCCGCCCGTTCGGTGGCGGCGCGGTGCTCTGCCCGGGGCGTCACTTTGTCACCACCGAAGTCATGGCCTTTGCCGCTCTGCTTTTGCTCCGCTTTGATCTCAGACCGATGACCAAGGACAGAAAGTGGGCAGACCCGGGAAAGGAGTTCCCCATGACGTCGTCTATGCCGACGCCCAAGGACAAGTTACAGGTGGAGATAGTCCCTAGAACTAGAAGAGTAAAGTGGCGCGTGGAATTTAGGACGACTGGTAAAAGCACAGTCTCCTTCTAAGGATGCCGCCAACAACAGTTGTTGTTAGCCTTGAGAGGGTTGGGCTTACATTCCAGTTACTACCCCATTTAAAACTCCTCAGATAATTGTAAAGGCAGCGAGCAGTATCGTATAATACACCTGCCATAATATATATGGTTGTCCGAAGAAAAAAACCGGAACCGGCCGACGAGAAGAAGAGTGGACTACCATGAGGTTGTCACGACTAGATCAATATATCAAAAGTCTCAGCTACGACCCCATATTTCCTCCGACGCCGCTGCCGTTCTCTCGCTCGTGGCAAATATGGCATATAGCGACCCCCTACCCCCCAGGCCCCTTCTTTTTACAGTCATTTAGAAGATAATCACACAGATCAAACAAAGAGAGGAGAAACCCCTGCCGACGATGAAGTCAAAGCAACTATAGCGTGAGAAGCGTAGTAGGTAAATCTGTTACTATTGCTCTCTGCCTACGTCCATTCCGTGACCCAAACCAAGCCAAACGCGAAGAGGGGGTTTCCACCAACGCGACTCCCCGGCTGCCGTGTTCCAGTTTCCGCGACGCCGTAGGGGGTCGCCGGAGGGTGGCCCCCGGTTTCGGCACGGGGAAGATGCGACGCCCGGAGTCGACGTATTCGGACGGAAGGCTAGTAACTGTGGCCGATGGATATCGTTTCCGCCGTTACAAATCCATTCCCTCCCCCTTACCCACCCGCCCCTAGGCGAAGTACGACATGATAGTTCATGTTACCCGTGTGAATGTAGAATCAAGTCACACGTTCCTTCGGCCCGTCCCTGGGCCACCCGTCCATGTCGAATAGATGGGGTGGGGGAAGGGGGACATCGCAGAAACAGACTACTACAACTCCGATGGGTAGAAAGACAAGGGAGTAAGAGAGACACCAATATTGAGAGGAAAAGGATGAGTTAAGATATTGCTAAGTAGAAAAAAAAGAAGTTCGAATAGACGTAAACGTAACAAGATCAAGAATAAAGCCGACCGACCAACCGACCGACCGACTCGCAAACCAGAAACCAACCACCCGCCGACCAAACGAGAAGTGGGTAATAGTATAAAAAAGAGCAGCCAGCCTCCCACCCGTAAATCCCTGATCATGCAAATTGTTTAAAACCACCCCGCCGCCGCCGCCGCCTGCTGTGGTGCCCACCCCCCGTATCCCGGTGCGGTTTAAGAACCCGTCGCGAGTCGAACATGAATAGACACATTTGGAATAAACAGATCGGGAAAATGAAAACAAACCGAATAGAACTGATAACCAGTTGGTCAAGGGCGGGTCGGACACGCATCCTGCTCAGTCAATGAGCTAGGTGAGGATCCTTGCTCGCCCCCGACGACCTTCGTAGGAAATAGGAACCCGAACAAGGTGTTGGTAGAAACATAACGTGGAGTTACGAAAGGCCGTGAAGGAAAGAATCCGCCATGTATGAAGCCGTGTTCGTTGTCGAAGGAAAAAAGAAAAAAGAAACCCGCAAAGGAAGGGAACTCCATAAATGCTATCGACAACCCGCGTACCGAGTCTTCCCCTCCTTGTGTCAAATCCAGAGCGAAGTAGAAGTGGATTAAAATGTAATTATCCAAAGCGCCGAGGTCCTCGACCGGTGGGAAGAAGTAAGGTAGGAATGCTGGCCAGTTTAGGAGCAGCCGATTAGGTCCATTCTCGAAGCTGGCCATGATTGATCGAGAACCAGACCTTAACATCTCATTTCTATCAGATCTTGTGGCTCAGAACCAGAATAAAGACCATGGATTTGACTTTATGATTTCGAGACACGACCTACGAAGTTGAATCTTTTGACGTGGTGTGTTTTGGTAAGCTTCGAATGGCAAGTAACTTCGGCCAGAGCCTGATGACGAGACTCGAAGAGAACAGATACCACGACGGTCATGTCAAAGTGGTGTTTGACCCTTCGTTTCGTGAGTTTGATAATTGTCGGTAAGAGAAACCACCAGGACTAGCTTATCTAGGGTTACTGACTCTTCGGCTCCTAAACCTTCCAGATGAGGGTATCATAAAATAAACTCTATAACTTCGCTAGGGAGTGAATGGAAGACTGGGTACGTGGAAAAATAGGTAGCCTTGATGAACAAAACGGGAAGTCTTATAAGGGTGGTATCAATCGTGTATAAGCAGGAAAATGCTGCTCCAAGGGATTCGCCGTCCACGGAAGGAAAATTCGAAATCGTTTGCCGCCAGATCCCGACACCTATCGAAGACGGATCCAAACTCGGTACAATCGAACTGAATATGGAAGACATGAACGCCCTGGATATGCGTCGTAAACGCCCCTCGACTCCTCTATAACCTACCCGGGTCAAGAGTGGCACATGGTGAAGCCGCCCCAAAAAGAGTAAGAGGTATCCCAGCCAGCCAAGGGGCCAGGATTTTCCCCGCTTAGAGTATTCCCAGTGACAAAAAGTCAGTGGCCAAAGGAAAAACATAGCATTGCAGTAGAAAATGCAATGCTATGGTCTTCCAGTAAGAAATGTTCAGCACGAACTGAAGTTGACCCGTGGATTTGCAGAGGTATCTCAGCGGGAGCCATCCACCCGGTAGCGCGGTCTTATGCATTTGTATTTGCCCACCAGCTGGACCCGGATGAGGTCTGCGAGTTGGACCATGACTGAGTGGAGGGCGGCCCATTGCCCGGGTTCTGCGACATGAACTGCCTGGGTGTCTGCTGCTGCTCCGGTGGGTACATGCCTTGGCCAGGGCCTGGGTAGCCCGGTCCCTGTCCCATACTTTGCATCCCTGGATACTGCATTGTTCCCGGCTGCATCTGGGGAGTGCCGCCCTGGTGCCGCAGCTGCGGGGCCGGGGATTGCTGCACGTGAGGCGATTGCTGAGACTGAGCCGTGTAGCCCTGGTAGTGCTGATGATTCTGCGGAGTCTGTGGAGGCCCCCACATCTGGTTCGACGAACCATAGTTGTATGCATGCTGGCCTTGGGGCATACTACCTACTGCACCTGGTTGGATATTAGAAGCTCGATTCTGTTTCTGAGATGAGGGCTGTGGCATCCCCCGCATCGGCGCCTGGCCAATCGACGGCTGGGAATGAATCGGCTGTGAATAGGGCGCCGCAGTCATCATCATCTGAGGACTTTGGTTCGCGATTATGTTCGAGGGCGGCATGCTCGCAGTAGTGGCATGAGGCGATTGGATCGATCTAGAGGTTGACAATGGGGGCTCAGTTCCGATCGGCTGACTCGTGGCCGGTTGTTCGTGGGGTCTCCGCCAGAAGCTCTGCATGTAGTCGTTTCGCATATCGCGTTGCTGGTTGACTGTCCTATTGAACTCGGCGGTTTGGTGTGCATGCTGATTGATCTCGGAGATGGGCGTGGGTTGAGTACGGTCCTGGTATGCCTGGCCAGTGATCTCTTGTCGGGGGCCACCCTTGATAAAAGTAGTACTATAGTCACGAGGTCTCGTGTCGTTGAAATCTGGTCCTGCTGTTATCATGGGCATTCTTGTCGAGGTTCCTGGTGGTAATCCTATCATACCTGGTTGGACAAGGGGGGGTTGAGGACCACCAGGGAACTGCGGATTATTATGGTACACAATCTCTCCATGAGGACCTCCGGCGGTGAAAGGTGGAGCGGCATTGTTAGCGGCCTCGGCAGCATCTCTGGCTCTAGATGCGCCTGGCCTTTTCTCACCTGCCAAGTCGGCTTCGGTAAACCCTTGTTTGCGGGCCTTGCCCTCCCAGTAGTCGTCGCGCACTCGGCGACCATTGACGATCACTCTGCTCCCAAACTGGCGGAACATCGATCGCGCGGTAACGATGGCTATCTGCCTGGACCGGTAGGAGAACGGTAGGATCTCCTGGGAAACAAGGTCGTCCTTCTCAGTCTGATTGGCAATAATCTTGTAAAGAGACCTGTTCTTGTTGAAAAGCAAATACGAGTCCCTGTAGCCTAGTACTCGAGCGCACTCCGTGGCCAGCATGAATAGCTTGTCGCCGCGGTTGGGCACCAGGAACGTCCGACACCTGTATTCACGGCCACCGCATAGCTGGCCATTCAACATAACCTTCTTCTCTCCAGCCTCGTCCGTCTCGCGGGGGATGTATTCGTCTCCCCCTGGGCAGAGCTGGTCAGTAGTATGATCGCGCACTGTGGGCAGCGCCTTCAGCGTCGTCTTGGTCGGAGTTGTCTTCGGCGGAGGAGAGGTTTGGGGGGCGGCGGCAGCAGCAGGAGCCGGTGTGTAGGCGCCGACTTGCTGTTGGGTGCCCAACGTGACATTTTGGGACTGCGGGGTATGGGGTGGCATTATTGGTTGCGACATCTGGGGCGGTGGCAAAGGAAGATGATGTTGAGTCGGCGAAGGTTCGGTGATATTATTTCCAGGTGGTCGAGTTGCTCTCATCGGTCGGCCGCGTTTCCGTTGCTGCTTCGAATCTGTTATGCGACGGGTAGCCGTGGTTAGCAAATGTTTTGAGTGTTTCTAGTTTCTCCACTTGCACTTGCACGGGGCTGCCGCTGTCGCACGGAGGCACTATATGTGACACAAACACACAATATGCGTGCGCGTTACGCCACGAGCAGCTGTAGTGAGTGTTATGTGTGATGTAAGAGTGTACGGGTGCACGCAAGCGCGTACGCGTGTGGAGTTACGTAGTAAATGTTGCCGGCGACAGCGAGGCCGAAGTGGTGCACAAGAAGCAGAGCTAAAGCCGTTTGATGCTAAGCTAAGCTGAACTTCATGTCGAAAAAAAAACCCTTACCATCATCTCCCGGTGTCCCAGCTGCTGGCGCGTCGTATGTGTCGGGAGAACGACTCCGTTTCAAACCTCGCGAATTCTGACTCTGACTTTGACTCTGATTTAACAATTCTACACATATAATAAGTCAATAACCGTAATTATAATCGTGCATGAAACCACGAGTGACAGAGAAATTCAAATGCGACAATTGAGGGATTCTCGTGTATTCTGTGAAGTGATGCTGATGATGAGGTTATGGGCTAGGTAGGTATTATGTGTGTTTCATTTGAAGAACATTTGAACAAGACCCATCCATGGGGATTCGTTTCGGTACTTGAATATTCATTGATTCCATTTGCGGTACCAAGGAAAATCGATTGGAGTCCTAGAGCTCTAGGAGTTCCCTCCGAATTGGAATTGGAGTCCGCATAATCCATGGAACGCCTATGGAGACCCTTAGGGGACCGGCGCCCTATTGAGTTATGGCGCCAACGCTTAGATCACATAGTGGTAGTGGGAACGAGCAAGGGCGCGCGGCCGCGGCAGCGGGCGCATCTCAGTTTGCCAATGATTCTTCTTCTAAGTCGCGCGCAATGACAACGCCGACCACGATCCTTTTGTGGGAGACTGCGCGCGCAGCGCGTCTAGTTGGAAAGTTACAGGGACAAAATTCGGAATCACCGCACCGCGCTCCTGGAACCTGACAAACGGTCGACTCACAACGCATCGCAATGCGCTCAACGACCTTAGGTCGCAAGTCATGACGAAGGCGATGACGGCTAGCGATTCACCGTCGCCGGCGCAGGCGGATAGGAAAGGGTAAATCCATTATCATGATTGCCCTTCATCATGATCATCGCCACCACCGTCATGGCAAGTCTTGAAAGTGGGCGAACCAATGTCCATAAGTGGGAGGAGATGGGGGAAGCATCAAGTAGTGCTCTATGCTGGAATATGCTGGAAAGCAGAATGCGCGCATGGAACTCCGGATAGCCGGGCTTCGCGGACCAGTGGACGAGATAAGGGAGAAAAGACACGCTAACGATGCGAGAGGGCCGAATGATGGATAGACATGAGGGATTCGACGATGATGGCAGAAGAAACCGAAAAGAAAAGCCCCCAAAGTCATAAAAGAAACGCTGGATCAAAAAGGAAGAGCGAGCGAACTTACCAGAATTAAGAGCCGCAGGATCGATTGTCGCGGGATTGATGGTGGCACCGTCAGCACCGTTAGGTTGCTGGGCGGGATACATTCGCACGAGCAGGCGACGACGATGTTGCACGTCGTCGGGGCGAACGGCGAAAGACACAGACGTGGAGAATGCAGTGCCTGCAGAGCGACGTGTCTTGATATAGTTGGATCAGATTTTTGTTTTTCCTCTTTTTTTTTTGCCCTCCCTCGTTTAAGAATGAAGGGTCGGAGGGGGTGGGTGGGATACGTAGTAATGTGAATGACGCGCCGTGTCGCAACCACGAGGCGGAGGCGGAAACGGAGGTGGAGGGATGGGTTGGGATGGGGTTGGGGATGGGATGTGCGTACTTGGATATTGCTTGGATAGGTGCTTGGTGCTTTTTTGGATGGGTTGCTTGGGATGTGCTTGGATATGCTTGGATCTGCTTGGATGGGGATGGGGATGGGGATGGGGATGGGGATGGTCTGGTCTGGTCTGGTATAGAAATGGGTAATGGGTAATGGGTAATTGGGGATGGGTATGGGTATGGGTGATGGGTGATGGAATGTCAAGGTAAGTAGGTAGGTAGGTATCCAGACAGCCAGACAGCCAGACAACCAGACAACCAGAGAAAGGTTGTATGAGGATGTATGAGGATGTATGGGGATGTATGGATGTGTGCGGATGTGTGCACGATATGCGTATGTAGATGGTAGGGTGGTGATGATGATGGTGGTGCGGGTTGTATACAAGTAGGGTTAGGTAGTTGAAGTGATGTAGGTAAGTAAGTAGGCGTAGGCTAGGTAATGCATCTGGGTATGCACCTCAGGTGGGCATGCACATATAGATGTATCCATGGATGGGATGGATGGGTGGATGACTGGTGGATGACTGGTGGATGGGATGTGCGGATGGGATATACGCTAGCCCTGGAGGGAGGTATCCACATACCGAGATACGTACCCCGTTTATATGCCTACTAGGTACATATAAGTAGGCTTGTACTCGAAGATACCGTCGATGCAGTCGAAGATACTGCCCACTCTTGCCACTATGTATATATGTATCTAGGTCATGTACCTAAAGCTTGTGAATACCTTCCAGTCAATGTTGTATAGGTACTATAACTGCCTACCTTAGCTGCTTAGGTAGGTCCAGGTATGTGCCTAAATGCTCGCTAGGCCTAAGTAGGTATGTCTATACCCAGGTATGGTTGGCGCCTACTCTAGTACGCGAGTCCGGGTGCAGGTGAGCGCGAGTTGAACATAAGCCTGCCTGAGCGATGAGGTCTTGGTCATGTCGGTTCCTTCGGGGTTGATGGAGATGGAAATGGAGATGGATGGAGATGGGATCGGTTTCTACGTAACCTTGCGACTACTGTATTGTAGATATATAGACTCTCTAGCCTGTATAGGTAGGGACTAGGGGAGCCTAGGCAGGTATGAGTATGGGTATGGGTATGGGTATGGGTATATCCATGGATGGGTTATATACCCTAGGGACAAGGATGGAGATGCGGATATTTAAATGGCGTATGTATGTATTGGCGTGGCGCATATGGGTAGGTAGGTACTCAGTATTTAGGTATGGAAATGGAGCATGTAAGAGTACCTCGAAGAAAGTGTATACGTGCGTACGTAGGTAGTAGTACCTTAAGCTATAAGCACATGTGAAGGTATATTCCGGAGTTATCTGAATTTGTAGTCGTAGTGAACCGTAGAAGATGTTACCTTAACCTAGTTCAGGGGGGGGGGTGGAAGTTCAGGTTTAGAAGATTGATGGGCAAGTTTTGGGGTCCAAGGTATGGATTGCGGAATAATGAAACCCTTCGATAATAAAGGACGGAAAGAAATGGTGATTAGAGAAGCATGTGGAATAGCAAAATCGCTTGAGCATTACATCAACGCCAGCCCTAGAGGCTATCTATAAATTAGTACATTAATGCTAAGAGTACGAATATTATTACGCATCTTCACTTTACATCCGATCTATCGCGAACGGAACCGAATTTTCCATAATGTATCATCGAGGCTGTTTTATGACTCTTTTTTAAGAAACATATTTCTTCGGGTTTAAAAATGCAGAGGCATTGTATACGTCGACACGAATATATCGAATAGGCAACCAGACCATGTAGATGGTAAGAGTGGT
Source organism: Eutypella sp. D-1 (assembly GCA_023313575.1). NCBI lineage: Eukaryota > Fungi > Ascomycota > Sordariomycetes > Xylariales > Diatrypaceae > Eutypella > Eutypella sp. D-1. The sequence goes on along the minus strand of JAJTTP010000005.1, from coordinate 2,443,298 downwards.
GGCAATGTCCAGCCGAAGTAGATAGGCAGGTAGGCGTTATAATATCCTTGCACTTACAGGGATAGGGTAAGGAGGGGCGTCTGTCCCAGCCGTAATCCATACATATCAAGTACTCTTCGTCGTCGTCGTCGTCGTCGTCGTCGTTGAGCGTCACTGCTGCGCATGTGAGTAGACAGGTCGCGGACAAATATTGTATCTACACAGCATAGTAATCCCTTAGCAAGGCGCAAATGTATACCTACGCACGCAATGAATAGTCAGGCTCAAAAAAGCAAGCGTAATCACGAGACTAGTTATTTAAGCAACAAATTGGACATGTTGTAGCGAAAGGGCATCTCTTGCACAAGCCGTCCGGGGGTTGGACATGGGTCAATCAAGGGAGTGCGCACCAATCAAAACGCACCCTTCCATTTTCCACTTAAACCCCCTCGTTTTCTTTTGCCGGGCTGACTCCTCTTTCTATTCGATCCAGTCGTCCAATCCAGGTAACTACGAGGGTGTTGTGGTAGGTGAAAGATGAATAAGGTACAGGGATGGACCTTACTACACCCTGGTGCGGGATGAGCGGAGCGCTGACGGGTGATAGTTATATAACTCCGGCCGTTAACTAACAGGTTTAGAGGACAGGCCAGGTCTAGGCAAGTTGAAGTTGAAGTAACTACCTTTAATTCTCGTTGCAATTTTTAGCAATCTTTTTAACAGTCCCGAAGAGGCTTGGGCCGAATAAGAAGCTTCGGAGAACGTATCTTGGAAGGGAAGGGTGATTCTTCTAGATGACGATAATTTGGGTAGAGATAGCGCGACCGGCGTCGAATAAATAACAACCAAGTTTCACCTCTCTCAAAGAAAGGGTAGAAAGCTCTCTTTTCCATGGCTTCATTATCCATCTTAGTATAGTGCGTAAAAGGGCAGAGCGAGAGACATAGGGTGTATGCCCATCCGGTGGCTGCTTCCAAGAGCTTATCGTTGCACGGTACCTATGCACGATATACCAGAGGTGCGGCAACAGGGGTCGCGAGTTGGAATCTGGGGTTAAAGAAGGTGGGCAGCGATGGATCGTACTCGAACATGTATCAGGTTGAGGATGACTAAAAGGGAAACACTCCCAGTTAGAGAGACATCTATAAGAAATGCGGTCGTGATATGACACGCTATGGTCGCGTCGAAACGGTAGAAACGATATAGACATTACATTATGGATGGCACATTATGTGACGGAGAGATGCGCGGACGGTAGTTAAGCGCCAGGGAGTGGTGTGTGGATCGACGGGTAGTCCAGCGAGATGGGGAAACAGGGAGGGCGGCGAAGATGGTGGTGTTTACAGTGACTATAGTGGAAGGTGTAGATAGAAAGAGCCTCCAGCTTCGCGTTACAACTACAACTCCCCAAGCAATTCTCGCTTATTTCAGTAGATCCGTAAGGCCATCCAGTCAATAAGTGATTACAGGTCTTTTAGCCCTCATATTTCACCTCGCTGTTTGTCCTTGAAACAAGGGATTGTAGGCTGCCTATACGTACAGTATACTACACTATTACGAGCGTTTAAAGTCACCTTGAACGGGCCTATAGCTAGTCCGAGACGTTTGTTTGCAGCTAGTGTTTATGAGCGAATAAGGTGTAATGTCCCTGTAATGTTGGAGGTCCAACAGGAGGACCAGCAGGTACGGGTATGCAAGTTCTACACCAAGGACCGCACGAAGCCAAGGCCGCAAAATGGTCCGAGTATTGTAACTTGAGTCAAAAGACCCCGCGATCAGCAGTAAAGACAACCGGGTAAACGAAGGGGTTCCTTGTTTCCCATGTACGCGTGCCCTGGATTTCTGTCGTATATACTAAGCCAGTACGAAACAGATGAGCATGAACCGGTATTGTATAGCAGTTCACGAGATGGCCTAGACTTGGATCACGAAAGTGACCAAATGTGACAGTGAATCATCTTGTCGCTCTTTTCATTCGCCCAGAGCAAGAACATGATAGATGCTCTTTCGTCCGAGAGTTTCCTGGGTTCAGACCAGGATGGGGTAAAGCCCAGATTGTCAGATGCGACCAATGAGGCCGGGGTAGGGATGGTGGCGTTTGCAGGGAATAATAGTAAGAGCAAGTTACAGCGTGGATCTTGAGTTAGAGGGATACACGGCCCCGAGAAATTGCGAAGAGAAGTTGAGAGAAAGGGGACGCGGGAGTAGTTCGTATCTAGAAGGCTTACTTCGTACGTACGTCTCTTTCAAGGCCCTTGCCGGCTGTGGTGAGTATCGAATGTAACGAGAGAAGGACGAACTGCGTGAGCTGGTGAAAGACCGGGCTAAACTGGGCTGCCGACGTCAATCACGAACTCGAGCAAGTAATTCGGGTCGTCAAGCCACTCCGCATGCAGAAACTTCTGGCGAAGCTGAAGACGCCCGAATAGACGAAGGCCTGTACGTCTGTCCGGCCACCCCGCAGTAGTTATCAAACGAAACCTGACGTGTCCGAAACCAAAGTATTGAAGGGAGGCATAGGAAATCAAGACACAATTCAAACAGACGCAAGTTTAACCAACAGGCTGTTAAACCAACCTTGAAAGGTATGTATACCTTGCTCTCTATCATCTAGCTGAGCGTAGAAAAAGACCTAAAACAAATATAAAGCAATAAAATTGAAAGTTGCTATATATCTCAGTTATGAAGATATCGCTTCTGGGACTGATTAGGTATGTACCTGTACACGAATCAGGTCGGGGCAAGCTACGTAAAGATACCTACCCCGTATGTGACGATCCTAGTCTATATCTCTTTTAGGTAAGTGAAGCGGCCGCAGCAGGGGTAGTGACGCAATTTCATTCGCTAGCGGCTCGGAGACCCCGCTAGTTTGGCTCGGAGGTTACGTACCCATATGTAACTGACCTCACGGGATCACAAGCTATTTTGCTACCCGACTTCACCAGAACTGAGCCTACATACTTTCCTAACCATGTCCTTGCTCAGGTAGTAAGTGTTAACTATTTATCAACTAAAAATATAGATATAAATAATAACAAAAATAATAATAAAGCCTTGCATACTGTGGAAATATAGAGCGCATATAGCCAACCCCTGGCTTTGTGAAGGAATTCCGCTTTACAAGCTGAAACGTACCCATAAGCCTAAGAGGCCTCATGTATACGTCATACGTAAGATAAAAAGGCAACTAACTGGGTGGGATGAGAGGCGATTTCCAACCATTCTAAATAAATTCCTAGACAAGTACCAGGGAAGAAATATATACGTTCTTTATAGGGAAAATCAAAACATACATAGAGAAAGTACTGCCGAAGGAACCGCATTTGCGCATTACGCGGTATCAGCACATGCGCGCAAAGTGCCACTTACGGCGGTGCTATTCTAAGCCAATTTATCTTGAACCACCGGCACCGACCCCGCCAAATCCTTGAAGTCTCATTAACAGTTCTCGGTGGAGTCGCGGGAGGACCCAACGATCGTCGCTCTAGACTGGGTGTACCCGGGGACCGTTAGTACTTGGAGTGATGTACGTACTTTGCAGTTACATTGGGAATTGATTAATTGGAACGGGCAGCCACCCATTTGATCGGCGAAAGTACATGTGTAAGTTGAGCTTTAGCTTCTTCATAGACACATAGATACATACCTGTGCACGATTTTACGAGGTTTCACTTCGAATTAATAACTAACTACATACGCAACCCATGACTCAACTTGGACAGTTACCTCAAAACGCCTTTTAACATCATGGTTTTGAACGTGGCTGCGTGGGTATTAGTTGCCTTCTTGTGATATATACGAATTAGCTCCTCTGATAAAACTCGGGTTCTTCTGTATGAGCTGCCCGTTAGGGCAGCTGCTCGGTATTAATTGATTGGCGAGTTCACCATGTACCTCGATCGGCAGGTGATCAGACATCATAACTTCTTACCTGGGTAATTGGTCAAGGTCAGTAGGCATTGTAAATATATCTAAGTAGGCTTGACAGCTCGTAACTCAGTTTAAGTTTCTTCCAATTTCCAGAACAAACACATCAGGTGAACCTAGAAGCAGAACTACCTATTATGTGTACATAAGCCAGCTGACAGGCCGAAGCGCGCAACAAAACACGCGGTAACTAGAAGGGAAAAGGCACCAAGTTAAAAAAAAAATTTATAAAAAAAAACTGCAACCGATAATGAACACAAATTGTAAGGGCCTGCAGACGCGAGGGGTTGTTAAGCATAATTGGTTTCGTGTGGTCGGTTGAGCGAACCACCTGCTTGCGGAGGCGGACCTATCTAATTCGACGTAGTCAGGGGTGAGCGAACCCGAGGGACTGGCTCTGGGATCAGGCTCTCGGTCTCGCCCTTTCGGGCGCATTTAATTACGGCAAAGAAACAAAAAGAAAGTAAAGACGGGGGAAAAGCAATGTGCTTTACGAGCCTCTTGTGTCGCGAACCCGAAGGATCCCACGCACATTATACATCGGCAAGTAGACTTGACAGGCATCTGCTTGTGAAGAGGAGGCCTTGCGGACGCCACGCGCGGCGCGCCAATCAGTATAGTGTAGTTGCCATGCATGTCAGCTTCCCTCAAATGCCCCAATACCAACAATCTCGGAAGTGTCACGAAAGTGATATGCGACTTTAGAGTCCCTAGTTACGGCAACTCGAGTCGTACGTACTACACAAAATAGTTAAGCACGCTGTCATATCAATAAATGCAATTGTATCTATCTACTCCCTTTGAACTAAGGAGTAATATAGGGTACCGCTGCGCGCCTGGACGACGCACGGTCGAGGACACATATCTACTTTGGGATTTCTCCCTAGTAATAAGGCCCGTCGGTAAGCACATGATGAAGCCAGAGTCGGGGGGCATTGATGGGGCATTAAAGGAGGAAAGCGGGGAGGGGGGGCCTTTTGTCAATGGACACAGGCCACAGGAAGTAAGGCTATGACAAGAGAAATCGTTTAGGTATTTAATATATAGAAACCCCCGGAATCCCGGTCGTACGACTGTTACACGGAGAATCCCTTAGCTTGAAGCGTTCACGGTCCGGTTCCTGTATGTACGTGTGTGATGCCTCTGCAGAATACGTCCTAAAAATAATGAGACGTCAACGCGACAATTGGTACGTTCCGAGCCTTCTACTCCCTATCCCACTGACCTAGGCGTCTGATTCACCACAACGCCCGGCCAATGCACTACACGGTATATTACGACCTGAAGCCGCGTGTATGTTGCCTACATTTGTAATGCTCACTTAATTAAGTAGATATACCATTTTCCAGCTCTAAACAGTCCATATTATCAATATCTCGGTGCCCGCTTTTTCTACAGGAGCCTCCGACGGCCTGGCCTGAATGTGTAGGATGCTGAGAAGTGAAGGCCAGGGGCCTCGGCGCTTTTATGTAGCTCTTTCTGCCTTTCTGACATACATGCATGCTTGAATGAGTCATATTCGTATGCTCATACGTACTGCCATTCAATACTTGGCGACTGTCTTTCGATCTTAACCTATCAATTCTGCTTCCATCACACGCCTGCCTAGCAACATGAGAACACTTAGCTGAATGCCTGTTCAATACTTGACGTATACAGTAAGGCGTATGGATAAGTGTACAGTTTGGGGTTCATCGTATCCTTCGACACTGGTGAACAAACTGCACATGCTATCATCTGCTGATATGGTAGATAGTAGCTAGCCTTCTGTACCGAAGATATAGCCTTGCATCTTGAATATGTAGGTAAATTAGTGGGCGAGGAAACTTATAGATAATATAATAAATAAGTGGCCCTGCAGTGAGTCAGATCGGCTTAGCGGCCGTAAGTCTAATCATAAGCCCTAAACTGCATAAACGTCGGGCGGTCTGCCCATCGTCTCGGGCTGCCCTCGAGTGAGACGTCTAGGCCACTACCTCCTCTAGGGACTGCTAGATCTGCTTGATAACTAGTCTACACTATCTAATGTAGTCTTGTGTATGTCCAAGGTAAGCGGCTGGGCAGCTCGACTATACGCATGTAGGTGCTATGGATAGTGGCAGGTAATGCTACATGTATTCAGTACATACACATGTGTATGTGTGTATATGCACATGCGCTTCGTGGTGTTAGTAATGAAAGACTTGAGTATGCTTCATCGAATAGAATCACACCTATCGTATGCATATGCCGTCATTTCTGTTTTGGTGAGCCACCTAGTGAACATCCATGATGACTGGTCCTTACTTCGTTCGATAAATGGCGATTAATTATGCCGGTGATAAGATGATAAGATGAGACGACGCTCCCCCGCTGCCGCTGCCGCGTCTTCACATATGCTTATAGCCCACGTCTCATAACAAAGCATATTGGCAATACTCTGCTACATGACCAGCTCGCATCGAATTCATCTCCCAACTGCCTTATTTAGCAACGACGGCATCACCGGCCCGTTCGAGTAATCGCATCCGGTTTGAATACGAAGACCCAGGTCGCCCGAATGCATCCATTACGTCATTGCGAGACAGATGAGAAATTGGTAGAAATATACTAGGATATTGAACAAAATCCTACCTGGGTTAGTCTAACCACCAAATTCCCTCTACATAGGACTAAGACCAAAGTCTGACTAGACTCTTCAGTTGGGTATCCAGGCTTTCCGAGCATAGCGTTGGGCTCCTCATGGCTCCTCATGACTGTGGATATCATCTTGATCCGTTGACGGTAACTATGCACAGTCAAGGATGCACGGGCAGGCGCGCATCCAGACTCCGTACTTTTTCTCACGTAGTCCCATGTAAGTTAACCGCTTACCCGCGACTCCGCCAACTGGACCCTGGCTCTGCCTTGCCCCTCCATCTTAAAAAGTGCATCACGATCACAGATGATGAGCCCACAATATATATCTTCTTATTAACTTTTCATGCGAAATATTCGATCTAACACATTGTTCTGCATCGCTGAGATGGCGAAATAAACAACGCCTGGTTGATGACTACGGCCGTTCATCCTGCAGGGTCCTCATAAGATGAAGTCAGTATGCAGCCCACATGCACCGTCAACAAGCGTATGCAGCCCCTCTGTGCATGCGACAGGTCTCAACGTCGCAACAAGATACCATAGAATCGGACATCCAAGTAGTGGCGGATTTTGACCATCGCGACCCACGGTATACGCCAACTTTATCCCCTGTCCTTGTTGACCCCAATGTTGACTCTGATCTTACGAGCACTGTTCGGCCATGATCTGGGAATGACTTCACATCCTCCCTGCCACTTACGCTTGTGACTATCAGCCACTGATGCTAGAATATCCTTCCCTGTACTCCAGCTGACCTCAACGGCTCCGTGGGACGGGGTCGAAAAATTCGGCGGCCACGGTGGTCTACGCGGAGCTGCAGCCAAGCTCTACCTGGACGCATTCGTCGACATGCAGAGGCTCTTATTCGCGCGACTGTCTCTTGAGCACCTCTGTTTGTCACCGGTCGGCCAGTTTCAGATTCCCGGGGTCGATCTTCTCTGCTCTTCGGCCTCGTGCAGTCCGGCACACATGACCGTGACACAGAGACGTCTCTCCCTTGCGGTACGTATATACGCGCTAATGCGTTTATTCGTGTTATAGTAGGTATAATATACCATCAAAGCGGGCCCGTTATCATATGTTCTTCTCAAAGCCGTGACGCGGGTCTTCGTTTTCATCCGTTTTCACGGCTACGCCAGTACCCATCAAAACGCGGTCCACTACGCGATCTATCTTCTGCAACTACTATAGTGCCTCCGCTCCCGATGGCTGATGCGAGAGCCATGGAGATGGTCATAATTAATAACGTAATGACCCGGTTAGTCTCTAGCGATACTCGCCCAACTGCTGAGTCTACCCAGTTGTTCCCGCCTTATATGCTTGTACATATTTATGGTGGTTGATTTGCAGGGAATACTTCGCCCTGCTGACTATCTAGCTAGTCGTCATAGAGAGCGCCACGGATAAAGGATCGGATATAGTCGAACCCGACCCGCAACACGAGGAGCGCTTAAGGCGAAGGTTCCGGCGATGGTAAGACGCAGTCGTGAGGTTGCTTTAGGCCAGCTGTAGGTGCGCATCTATCAATCTACTTCATATCAGTAGGTTGGGTAGACGACTCCATAGGGCGCTTAATATATGAGTCGGCAGCAACGGGATGCCGCGATATCATCACCTATAGAGAAAATCGTAGGCGGGCTGTTTGAGCCTCTCTTGCGACGAATCCTTTTTGGCGATCGTCAGGTGGTATAGCTAACGAGGGTCCAAACTCCCTTTTGTGGCTGAGATCTGCGTACCCCAGCTCCTATACCTTGGCGGCCTATCCGCTTTCTTCCCGACGAAGACGTGTTTCGGATCGAGCATCAGTTATGTACTGTACTAGAGCTAAGGTTATGTATCCAGAGTGAGTTCCTATCCCTCTCCCACAGATATCCAGCCCCCCTACTAGTACACCTGGAGCCTTCACATGTGACAATAAAGCACTAGGAAGACGAAGAGCCAGATATTGCTGCAAAGCCCTATTCCGCTTCCGCAATTTCCTAGGTCTCTTCCATGAAGGGAAGAACAGGCGCTTGAGTCTCTCTCCTTGTCTTCTATTATTCTTATTGTTGATGAGGGGAAGGGAGAGCGAGGAAGCAAGGGTTTGAAGCTCAAACTATTAACCCATGTACATGTCTGAATACCTAGGTACTTAACCCCTCCAAGCGGGACGGCTTGGACATATGATTGGTTCCGAGATAGGAATGAAGTCTCTGCCACCAACCAGCTGACACTCCGGACCCACCCACCGTCTGCAAATCATATCCTTCTTGGCATCGAGGCTTTCCCCATTTTCTCTTAATAGCAAGCGCCACCTTTGACTGCTTAGGTGGGTATGTATCCAAGTATCTATTTAGACCAGCTACATGTGAGTAAGTACTTAACTTGAGTACTTGTGTACTATAGTTAGTACTTCTCCTATGTGGCTATTTACACCCAATTTGCCCATTTGTTCATGTAAAAGTCGTGAAGTTCACCATGGCCGCCTATCTTTGCCCCTCACCCTCCCATCCTCATCATTATCATCATCCCCCATGTTCCCATGCTCCCATGCGGACATGCAGTCATGCAGCCATGCAACCATGCAGCCATGCGTACTACTCGACTCCAGAATACTAACTAATGTTTATGTACTTGCATCATCATAACCCATGCTCGCTGGGGGGCTCCCTGCTTTACGCTTGAATACCATCTTGACTTCTTAAAGGAGGCCCCGCCTCTGGGACTACTCTAGACGTCCTGCATTATGCGCCCTGCATTGGCGTTGCAGCGGTACACAGTTGCCTTGAACATAACCCTGGCCTGCTTGTCTGGGAGGAGGGAAGACAATGTAGTTATCGGCCTTTATCTGCCCGCGTCAAATGTGGCTTGCGCCCACCTGCGCTCCCCACGGCCGTCTGCTCCGAGTCAACCGAGCCAGTTGCCGACGTCCTCCGCGCCCGCCAGCCCCTTTGAAAAAACTTCCTGGCGTTGCTCTAGCTCTTGTTGGATTGCCGTAGGTAGTAGAGTAATGTCCGTCCAGGGTTTTCCGAGTCTTTACACACATGTAGTAAAGACTCGCTGCATGTTAGGTGAGCGAGATGGGCGGGGTTGATCGTCTGGTAGCGAGATCCAATGATCGTCCTATCGCAGTCAGCCTGGCTTGTCCCCGTCCCCTCAACCACCCCTCCTTCGGCAGTCGATGACAGCGCCGGCCTATGAAGTCGTCAAGGGACGCCACTCCATGATCATTTGCCCCACCGGGCGTGTTCGACCAGGCTGCCTCTTTTCTCTGCCCGTTATCTTGGCATGCCACAGCAGGAGCGGGAGACCCTAGCTACCCGCAAGTTGCAGAGATTTCTACGGGGTTGGACTGACCAGTCCCGTGTTGTAGTCCATCTCCATACCTCTTCACTCTGTGTTAACCTTCTTCGTTTCGTTTCCGATGCAGGTCGATGCTCCAATTAGAATGCGTTGACTGCTCGAGATATCATCTATACTGGTTGATGTTTTATCTCTGTTGCGACGCTATAACTACGGATATTCAACTCCACTCTTTCCTAGTTATAATCCAATACGATAGCTAACTTGCGATGTGATCGCTAGTGACGCCCGCAATGGGCGAACATCCGAAAACCTAGGATACTGGCATCTTAACCCTTTTCTACTGGTCAACCCCATCTGATTATAATCCATGCACTCATCTACCGGCCTCAGATGTCGTGATACTGGCTGATCACAGAAAATTCCATAGCACCACTACCTGCCCTTTTGTGTCCCGGACAGGTACGCCTGCTGTCAGTTGGTGGAACCAAGGTAACTACCCGACGCCTCGACGGGAACACAGCATTCGGAAAGCCTCTCTGAGGCTGGGTCACGACGTCGTCACCTGAGATCCCTCTCAGGCATTACCGTGTTTCATGTTTATATCGGGCATGTATCTCTGAGGGAGATTGCCGAACGCCTAAATTCCAGCTGGGTAACCGTGTTGCTCTCGTGAAAAAAACTGAGATGGGGGCTCTGTATAGGGACATGGCGGCATGCGCCGTGGCATACATATCCACCGGGCCCCCTTCACATATAGGGGTGTGGAAATACCAGCTATATCTCCTCCTCTTATAGGGATTTACTAGCCTTCGGGAAAACGGGTCACGGCCATCAGAAACCAATTGCACGTACTACTTTTTGCGTTTCACCTCTTCGTTTCGTTTCTTTTCCGTCTTACTCCAGGTTACACTCCGGAGTCCCATTACGCGTTACGTTGAGACCCGAAGGATCGTGGGATATGACGCATCCGTCGTCGTAGTCGACATTTCATCCACGTGCAGTGGGGAGCGGGTCCGATGTCCTCTCGCCGCATACCGGGATGCCGCCATCCCCGCCGCTTCGAACGCGGGAGGGCCCGTTGGTCGCAACCTAGTCTACCTATGGTTGCGGGTGTGTGAGTGTGTCTTTGCCACTGGGGAGCGTGACGCAGGATGGCGATGGGGCGATGTGATCATCGCCAAAAACAAGGAACCCTATGATGGCATGGCGCTACGAATGGGTGTTTGATATTTCCGGAACATGTTACAGATGTTTACCTTCATATCGCTCTTAGTTTCTCGACAGCCAGTGCCGAAGGCACCCCTCCCAGATCTGTAGCGTACGTGAGATCTGCCACTAACTTGTCGCCGTTCAAATTAGCCTACACCACGCACGCAAGTAGGTATGCATGTCATAAAATTTCAGAGATCTCAGATAGCACCCGCGCAACCACCAGCGGCTATACGAACTATAGAGTATTAAGCTCCCATGCAATAAGAATCGTTTCATTTGAAGCTTCAATGAGCCGCATACATACGTAGGTGTCTGTAGACGTAGAAATAGGCAGCAGAGATAGGAATATACAACCTCTATGTGACTGCTCCGGTCCATACGTGTTATTCCCACCCGAACTGCCGGGAGCTCTGGAGGTTAAGTGCGTGCGAGAGCTACACCCTTATCTCAGTCAAAGACACACAATACCCACTTGTAATGATCTCGACACCCGAAAGTACGCGTCTCGACTTGGCGCGTGGGCATGGTGTGTACGTATGCACGCGCCACACATCGCAGGGTGGGCGGGCAAGATATGCCAGTCCACCTGTCTGTCTCGTTACATACAGGGAGGCGGACAAGCAGGTACGTAGGTAGGTAGTGTAGGCGGTTGCGCTCGCTGGTACATGCTGATTATCTATCTACAACCGCGGCGGCAGTGGTGATGGCGGCTCCTCGTCGCGGTGGTAGGTTTAGCGACGCGCGTTGCAGTGCAGGCAACTAGGCAGCACAAGGATGCCTTGTTTGGTTGGTGGCGAGCCAGCCTCGAACAGAGGACGGGGAAGATAATATGGTAGAGAAGTGGCACACAGAGATAGTTAGTATAGTGGGTAGTGTCTGACTGGGTAGGCAAACCAGTTGGGCTGGTAGTAATAGTTGGACCGGTAATATGGCAGAAGTCGCCGGTTGAAATGTGGATGCGTGGGTAGATCATATGATCCATGATTCGGATATGGCTGAATACTTACCTCTCAGCTGGATATTCGTTCAACCAGTCCATCGAATTCATGACGCGAAATGGACATAATGGAGATAGAGGAAGGAAAAGCAGAGACAAGCGTCAAGCGAGCTGTGGTTGTCGTTTCTGTGCGCTGATTTGCCCCTTATACTTAGAGTAGCAATAGCAATAGTAGTAGTCTATTCAGGTCGCCGTTCTCCACTACATTTCCCCTATCTCTCCTTGCTCTACTATAGGTGGGCATGAGCCACGTTCACAGATCCTCTTATGCACATGGAGAAAGTATGTTGTTGGATGTTAGGACATATACTTGCTGTCTGTCTATAGCTAACCAAAGGCGGAGCACATTATAGCCAAGAGCGTCCGTACCTAACCTAACGTACGTACGTAGCTAACTAGGAGTTTACCCATGTAATGATAAGGCTCGCTCATACTTGTTTCGATTTTTCGGCGTTTCTTCTATGCAGCTCGCTACACTCACGTACTTTGGCCTACTCTAAGACTACCTGTGTATAGCATAGCCCTGTATATGCTTCCAACTATACTTCTAGTAACCTAAGCTAGAACTGTGTTCTATAGAGTGAATACCCTATGACTGGTGCGCCGTCACTACATACCCAACAAGCCCATGTCCGCTTTCACCACCACCCAAGACGGTAGAGGTGGGGTGGGATGAGGGTCGCGTAGTGTAGTATGATGCGCACACCATATATGCACTCGGCTCTCGACTTTTCTGCGGCTGCAGTCGCCTGCTGCATGATGCAGTAGGTTAAGTACATGAGGTAGGCAGGTAAGGTGGGAGAAATGGAGGGAGGCATATCAGTCATGGTGCGATAGTGAGCGAAGTGGGGGAAGTGAAGCAGGGTACATAGGCAGGATGGATGCATTATCAAGGGCAAATATACCTAGTATGGATGAATATACTCCTTTTACTTGCTTGCACATGCATGTCTCGAGTCCTTCATTAACATTCTCGGCGACGGGATGTTTCCCTTTTCTCTTCATGTGCGTGTGTTTCAAATTGAAATCCTTCTTGCATGACGTTAGGGAATCGGGGTTTATGCCTCTATCTACATATCTATCTGGTAGGTGTTAGTATATTTATTGCCTGTCTAAGTGCCTGACCAAATCTAACATGCTCGTTCTCAAAGTAGCAGGTGGATGGAGTGAGAGGGAGGGGAAGGCGCAAAACATAAACATAAACAAGAAAAGACTTGGCTTGCATACATATGTACAGTACGTACGTACATTGCATAGCTACATGATGCATGTGAGGCCGTTCGAATTTCTGTTCATCGCAAAATACAGAGGTGATCTGAGCTATATTACGTTCAGATCAGGTCGAGGAGACGGAAGGCAAGATATGAGAAGCCGAGAGAACGAACAAGTGACCTGGCCCTCCTTCGTCTTGTGATTATCGGGTGGAACTTGGGGGAGCTGACCGAGTCTAAGGGATAGGCGAATTCGGGATATCCGGTCTTCGTATACCATTCAAAGATAGGGGCAGGGTAGAGCTTGTTTAACCCGGTAAACGCGACATTTCATCGATGATATGAGGGTTTCGAAAGTGAAGGGGTTGGGAAGTATTGGGATGACAGCTTCGACATGTGATCCTTCACTGGGCAACAGCATAGCGCAGTAGGTTGGTCAATCACTAACCACCGCAGCGCCGCCTACAAGAAAAAGTCGCATTTATAAGTTCTTCACTACAGATCGCTTCGGTGAGGATATCAAGATGTATTTTTTTGTAGTATACCCATGGGATGTAGTAGATACGCAAGGCTAATCTTCTAGAGTCTAGAAGCAAAATAATCTGGTACATAGATGGTAACAATATGTATGGCGGCCAGATGTGTCAAGGTGAACCTTGTGGGAAAAGGCAAGGCCTTCCGGGTAGTTCCAGAGAGCCGGGTCATTCATCAACACGAGACTTTTGAAGGAACAGACCGACTGGCTGCAGGTTCCTGTTAGTATCGACCGAGACCGTATCGACCGTGGGATGATCGCAGTTTCGGAGTCTTCGGAGCTTTTCAGTCAGTGAGTGTACTACCTTAGGTTAGGTAGGAACCTAGATACATTACTATATTAGGTAAGTATCCTTGGTAGTATCCCTGCAGCCTATGTACCTAGGTATGTAAGCAATTGTGCGGGCACTTGGCGGCAGAAAATACACCCCGTCAAGACCGGCAAATCAAGGTTATGGCGATAGACTGGCAGCTGTAGCCTCACCGTTAACCTGGCAAGTCCTGGGTATTTTAAATGTGGCTGCATTGGCCCTCCAAAAAGCCTGTACAAATCATCAGCCACACTTGCCAAATTAGTACCACTAAACATCGTGCATAGTAAAATACACACTAGATTAACCTGCTTATCCACAACAATATCAACGCTATCTATACAATCTTCTACAGCCTTGTACTGCATTTGCACATCTCAAACATCTCTCAAAAGTGACTTGAAAGCCTTTTAACCCGCTGATTCCAAGCTTTATCTGTGGTGTCGTGGAATATCCGACGGCCATCAACCATGACGAGCCTCAAACGGTCGTCGGGCGCGGACCCGTTGGCTCAGAATATGTCCAGCAAGGTCTATGTGAGGTCTACCAAGAGCGGCAAGGTCCAGAAGATTGTCCGTGAAGTCTACTTGCGACAAGACATCCCTTGCTCCTCCAAGCTCTGCTCCGCTTGTTTTGACAAGGCGCCGACGAACTCAGTCGGTGAACGTGAGTTTCTCACCAGAAGCTTGTGTCAAACGTAAACTGTAGACCACCATTGGCTGACCTCGGACTTAGGCACACCCTTCACCCTATCAGACAGCCCCGCGGGGACGAAAGCCTTCCCGCAGGGCCACTATCTAATCCCGGATACCAATGCATTGCTCAATGCTATGGATTTATTTGAAGAGAGCTCTGCTTTCTATGATGTCGTCATTCTGCAGACTGTTCTGGAAGAGCTACGGAACAGATCCTTACCGCTCTATAACCGCCTAATCAGCCTCACCAAGAGTGAGGAAAAGCGCTTCTACGTTTTCTTCAACGAGTTTAGGCTGGAGACCCACGTCACCAGGGAGCAGGATGAGAGCATCAACGACCGCAACGACCGCGCGGTTCGCTGCGCTGTCAAGTGGTACAATGAGCACTTGACTCTATCCAAGAAGAAGAAGTTGCCTGTCGTGGTCATGCTCACCGATGACAGAGACAACATAGAAAAGGCCCGGAAAGAGGGTGTCCCGGCCAGTACTTTGCACGACTATGTTTCCGGCCTGAAGGATGCTGATCGGCTGCTCGACATGGTCGCCGAGACCCAGGAGCGAGGACTCTCGCGGGATAAGAAAACGGCAGACTTCCTCTACCCTGAATATTATACCATGTCTAAGATGATGACTGGTACGAAGAGCGGGATGCTACATCAGGGTATCTTTAATGTTTCACCATACAACTATCTTGAAGGCTCTATCAAGGTGCCCGCCTTCCCTAAGGCGCTTCTGGTTCTTGGCCGGGACAACATCAACCGCGCGGTCGATGGTGACGTCGTGGTTGTGGAAGTTCTACCCCAGGATCAGTGGAAGGCACCATCTTCTAAGATCATCGAAGAAGAGAACCTTACTAAAAACGAGAACGCCGATGCCGACGAAGGCGTCGACATTATCACCGAGAAGGAGAGGAAGGCACTACAGGAGGAAGTGAAACGAACACAAAGTTCGGTTTCAGACAGTCGTCTTCAACCAACAGCCAAAGTGGTGGGCATTATCAAGCGGAACTGGCGGCAATACGTAGGCCACGTCGATCCTAGCTCCGCCAGTCAATCCGCAAAGCAAGGTCGGAAGCAAGAATCCGTTTTTCTAATCCCCATGGATAAGAAAGTACCCAAGATCCGGATACGTACGAGGCAAGCGGGCGAACTACTAGGGAAGCGGATATTGGTTACGATCGATGCCTGGGACCGCGACTCGCGGCATCCCATTGGCCATTTCGTCAGGTCTCTCGGTGAGTTGGAAACCAAGGCTGCCGAGACCGAAGCACTATTGCTCGAGTATGATGTCCAATACAGGCCTTTCCCGAAGACCGTACTTGATTGCCTGCCGAAGGAAGGTCACGATTGGAAGGTCCCGGCTAGTACCGAGGACCCTGGCTGGAAGGATAGGGAGGATCTTAGGGGCCTGCTTATCTGTAGTATCGATCCCGTCGGCTGCCAAGACATCGACGACACGCTGCACGCAAGGAAATTGCCCAACGGAAACATCGAAGTGGGAGTTCATATTGCCGACGTATCTCACTTTGTGAAGCCGGGCAATGCGATGGACACCGAAGCGAGCATCCGGGGTACTACAGTCTACCTAGTGGATAAGCGGATCGACATGCTTCCGATGCTCCTTGGCACGGACCTGTGCTCGCTAAAACCATATGTGGAGCGGTACGCATTCTCCGTTATCTGGGAACTGAACTCGTCCGCAGACATCGTAAATGTCCGCTTTACGAAATCCGTTATCAAGTCTCGCGAAGCGTTCAGCTACGAGCAGGCACAGATTCGAATCGACGACAAGTCGCAGCAGGATGATCTTACGCAGGGAATGAGAATGCTGCTAGCACTATCGAAGCAACTCAAGCAGAAGCGCATGGACGCAGGAGCGCTTAGTCTGTCATCACCCGAGGTCAAGGTGCAGATGGAGTCGGAGACGTCGGACCCGATCGACGTCAAAACTAAAGAGCTACTGGACACCAACTCGTTGGTGGAGGAATTCATGTTGCTAGCCAACATCAGCGTGGCACGTCGGATATACGAGGCGTTCCCGCAGACAGCGCTGCTACGGCGGCACGCGGCGCCGCCAAAGACCAATTTCGACGAGCTTGCGAGCCAGCTCAAAGTCAAGCGAGGGCTCGAGCTCCGAACGGATTCATCGCGCGCGGTGGCGGACTCGCTGGACGCTTGCGTGGACCCGTCGGAGCCGTTCTTCAATACGCTAGTGCGCATCATGGCGACGCGATGCATGATGAGCGCCGAGTACTTCTGCGCGGGGACGCAGGCGTTCCCGGAGTTCCGGCACTACGGCCTTGCGTCGGAGATCTACACACACTTCACGAGCCCGATCCGGCGGTACGCGGACCTAGTAGCGCACCGACAGCTTGCGGCGGCCATCGAGTACGAAGCCATGCATCCATCGGTGCAGGCGCGGGGCCGCCTTGAGGCTGTCTGTCGCAACATCAACTCACGCCACCGTAACGCGCAGCTCGCCGGCCGCGCCTCCGTCGCCTACTACGTGGGACAGGCGCTGAAGGGCCGTGAGGCTGAGGAGGACGCCTTTGTCATGAAGGTCTTCAGCAACGGTTTCGTTGTCCTCGTCCCGCGCTTTGGTATCGAAGGCCTCATTCGCCTGCGTGACCTTGCCGGCCCCGGTGCCGGCCCAGAGCCCGATTCCGACTACGACCCCGACACCTACACCCTGACCGTCCGCCCTTCGTCGCCGCCTGGAGCCGCTGAGATCAAGATCGAGCTCTTCCAGAAGGTCCGCGTCCGCATCCGTGACGAGAAGGACGAGGCTACGGGAAAGAGGGGTGCCAAGATGGAGTTGGTCAGGTAGCTGGTTCAGCACATATGATGTGATGCTGCTTCGCTACTTCTTCGATAATCAGGATTCCTGGAGGAGAAAGACAGTTAGTAGTTAATCCGTAGTTGTACCGCGCGACCGGTATCGACACTACACTGGCGCCGTAACTCTGCCATTAGCTATAGAACTAGGCTGTCGATGTTTCTGTAACCCTCTTCGTAGGGTCTCTCGGACCAAATTCTTTAAACTATGGCCGACTCGCGTAGATTCTTCTATGACAGTGACTTGAATAGGGTTAACGTCAATTTTCTATTAATGGGTAGACTAGCATAGGGTATAGCAGTCATAATCCTTACCCTTGGCCACACAAGTTCAACTGGAAAACGATAAGTTTTTGTGCGGGGCTGTTCGTACATTGCTACAGATTAATACCTACAACTTTTCACCTCAGTTTTCATGTATGGAGTTCCATGAGTTGGAGCTTATAAAAAGTTAGCCTTCGATACCACGCAGGACAATAAGCCGCGCTTGTGCTGATGCATCACGGTCATTGTTGTCGGCGTTATCTTACTCATGATATGCACTTCATTCGACCAAGTATTGGCTAGACACCTTTTGGCATCTCTTCATATTCGCCGAGCTAGGTATGTATGATAGTTTCAGTTAAGATATCTAACTACATGGTGATCCTCCCTCTGCCTATCTATGGGCAAGTTCAAGGGGAGGAGACATGTTGATACAACTTGAGCAAGCAAACAAGAGTTGCTTTATGTAGGGGATTTACATGAGGGTATATATAAGAGCAGGTCTGTGTTCATCTACAACCCCTACTCATCCTTCAACATGGGGTATCTTGTTGCGAGCAGGCCCGCTCGTAGAAATATTGGGGTTAAAGTATCGTGATCATGAAAAAAGGATTCGTCAGATCACGCGTACGCCAACACGGTATGCCCATGCCGACGCCGAAGAAGAAAAGAGAAAGAAAAAGAAAAAGGGGAGGGGTTGCCTCGACGCCTGGTATATATATGTAGGTATAGATAGTGTGGGTACATGGTGCCGTGTGCCAATCAGTCGATAGCTCAACCCGAAATAACAACTGAATATCCTAGAAGACTTCATTACAAATGCATGAAAGAAAAAGAAAACATCGGGGGTATATCCTTCACATAACTATCAAACCCAAGAGGAAGAGATGAAAACAAAAGGTCCGCTCCATAACTCCGGGTATATATATATGTAAGACATAACCGCGACGAACGAAATGAATGAGAAGTGTAAAAGGAGGGTTGGATTGATATCTGAGATGACTGTGGGGAAAGGGCTAAGAATAGGTTGGGGGGGGGGGGGTGAGTTGAAGAATGAGTGAGGGGTGACTGTCGATGTGTTCCAATTTATATGTGTAGGTGTGAGTGACGTCTGTCTGATGGGCGGGTGATGCCAATTTGTGTAGTGTGGAGGGTGTCAAGACTCCGGGTATCATAGAAGATGTTGATGGTGATATATATCGTGAAACGGTCGGGCTCAAAATAGGCGATGTGGTGAGTAGCCGTATACAATGATGAAAGATAGGTAGACATCACGTTCTTCAGCGCACTCGCATTGTGTCTTGCTATTTCTTGTCAAGGCTCATTGAAGTGAAAGTGGCTGAGCGATGTCGTGGTCGCGTAATGCTTGAGGTGGCGAATTTAATGATCGTATTCAATGATGGCGAGGTTTATATAATCCGTTACCAAGAAGATATGCAATAGTTTTTCAACCTAGCGCCCGCCCAATCTCCTCCGCGGGCGTCCGTCGCGAAGGCGGTGGCGACAGGCCAGTAAATCCATCGTCGTCGTCGTAAGAAGGTCTAGTAAGTGGGGGATGCGTCGCCGTAGATGGCGAGGGCAGGTGTATGCTCGGTCCGCGCGTGGGCAGTTCAGCAGAAACTCGCGTCGAGCCAGCGTTCCCGCCGCCGATACCGCCGCCGGAGGTCGTATAAGGTGATGAGACACTCTTGAGGCTGCTGCTCCGCGATCCCCTGGGACGATGGTGGTGGTTCTGGAAATTCCGCGGCGAACCTGGAGGGTACTTATGTAGTCGCGACGACGTAGTCCGTCGTGGAGAGGAGGGTATGAACGGCTCGTCGCCGGGCACGGTGTCATCAGTGAGGCCGGTGCGAGCATTTGGTGCAACCGCTAGGACGGCACTCTCCGGCATTCGTGGGAGGTCGAAGCTCGCGCTCCGCTTGAAGCTGGGCGATGTGACCTCCTCCGAAGGCCGGCCTCCGTTCGGGTACTGGATAACGCTTGGTGCCTTCCTCGTCGATGTCGAGGCGTTCGGCGTGTGATTAGATCTGATCGTGTACTTCTCCTCATCCCTGTCCTCCGGCCGGTTCAACCTCCAAGTCGCTATCTCATCATCGCCGATTGGAGTTATACCCCTGCGGAAGAGCGCGCCCAGCCTCGGCCGACGAGCCCTTCTGGAGCAGTAGTATGCTGTGATGACAACAGTAGCCACAAACAAGACGGATAGAATTGAGCTGAGAGTGATCACCAGCGTTTTGTTGTCGGTGTCGTGGCCCCCAGTGGCGGGCTTTTCGTCTCTAATGTATATCGTCATTCCGTTAAGGTGAACTTCGACAGGCTGGTTTGATGGATGTTCATCTGTGATGTTGTCGATCAACGCGCCTAAGAATGCAACGACTGCCGCAAGATTGAATAAAGTGTTAAGGTTAGTAGTTAATGATCGTGTTGAAGCGAAGTTGCGTCTCCTGTGCGGGATCCGCCACTGCCGTCGGTGATATTCCCTCCTTACGGTCCGTCTCCCTTTGCCGAAATGGAAAAGGCCCTGTTGGAACCGTCGACGTGAAGCTAGTTCAGCATCACCCTCAAAGAGGAAATTGCACAGCTTCAGCTCGTCGCACCGTGTCTATTCGAGAGCTGGCAGTCACACATGTAGGTCCCATGTACGATGGGTTCCACGCGCCCCTGCATTAACTGTTAGCATATTGGATCTATTACTCGGTTGGTGATGCGGTAATCTTCTCAATGAAGCCGTCCGAAGTCTTGAGTTCTACGCCGACCGCGAGCTCTAAAGCGATCAATGGTGCCCAAAGGAATCCTCTTGTGGCTCTAATAGTGGACTTGTAGCACATCTTCGGGAACGCAAAGGAGCCGAGGACAAAGCCAATGAGCCACCCAGAATCCACTGGCGACCAATACGCTCCGTAGGCAATTCTCTGAAGGTAGAGAGATACGGCGACATCATGCATCAAAAGCGCAAGCGGCGAGCTCACCCGGTCTCCGGCTCCGAGACCTCAAGACCCGGCACAGAGTCACGCGTGGCGGCTAGAACACAATTGTACAAATAGCAAACGTTTGAACTAACAGTAAAAGACTTCGGTAGCAGCTGGCTAGGTTTAAGCCAACACGATAGCCCAGAGTCGCCTAGGGAGCATACGGCTGGTTGGACAGAGGCGATGGAGCTATGGGTGAATCGTCCTTTCATGCGGCATGACGGCGGAGCATTTGGAGGAAGGCCCTTTAGGTGAGGCAGGCCCGGCCAGTGGTCAGGCACAGGACGCAAGAGTTCTTAGATATGGAAGCAGACTCGTGTGGGGAAAGGGCAGAGGAGAGAGTTAGCAAGCCTCTGGTATTCCCTCTTCTTGAGACAACCGGCCCAGGCTGAAATTTACCTGCTGCAAGTAATGGGGCAGGGGGACTGGTTATATACCGAAGCTTGGTAGGTCAGTCCGAGGGCCGGACACGCATACCTGGGAGGGGAACGAGATCCATTTAACTGGCCATCCCCAGCGTGGGTGGTCACGAATGAATGCATAGTAGTAAGTAAATATGCATAGCACCCTTGGGGCTATTGCCCATTACACTGTAGGGGGTTGCCATTTGGGGGGCCATACTTGAGTACTATGTAGCCAAGGTAGCCAGGCTGCTAGCTAGCAGGGGACAATGAGATCGGAACTTAGTCAAAAGCGGACTGGGGTCAGTTGTTTCAATGGCACTGTAGTCGACGGCTAGTTAGACCGGACCGCATATCGTATGCGAGAAATGATAGTTAATTGGATGCATACGGCAGCGCACACACATAAGTTTGCAGCTCTAAGGTCTGGTCATCTCAAGGCCCTGTCAAGTTGCGGCAGGTTTCGGGCGATCGCTGCCGTGTGGATCGGACATTGACACCCACAGAAACATCCATAAAGGTGGGTTCATGATGAGTCTTAGCATCTCTTTTACAAGCAGCTGGACTGCACGAGCAGGGATATCATAGCGCGGACCCTGCACATTCTGCTTCCCCCCATGGCTCTCGGATGCCGAGCACCATGGGCACGATGACTTGCAAGTAGCAAGGCTTGCTATGGATGAGAAAAGGTCGCATCATCGATGGGGTCTCCTTCTCATCCTTTTCTTGTCAGACCCGCTTTTACCTCTTTTGCTATGTAAATACTGAACGTCTTGAAAACTGGTAGAACATGGGGGCAAATTGCTACATATCTGCATATCTACCGAGGATTGAGGCCAATCACGATATGTTTCAAGACGTATGTGGTTAGTTGACATATGTACGAAAGATGAAGTTTGAACATGTAGGTTGAATAGTGCCGTTTTAAGACTAGGTTACGTAGACTTTTACGGTGTTTCTCCTATCTTTCCATCTGATGTCCTTTTTTTCACGCACTATACCCCGGTCTTGCGCGTGAGATTGCCTAATGACGATGTAGTGCGGGTCTCAAACTCGTCAGGAACGAGGCCTGCAAGGCTCTGCAAGGCTCGAGCGGTGCCAGGTGTTCGCCGCTTGTGTTTTTCGAGAAGGCCAGAAAGATCCTTCACCACAAGAGACCACTTATCGAGAGCCCAGACATGCAAGGGCAAGAAGGTGAAGAGGCAGAAAGGAGGCTAGCGTGACTAGTTTACATGGTGAACATTTGACCATTGACGAATGAGCAGCAGGAAGTGCCGTTTCGAGAGAATGATCGCCTTTAGTAGTGGAGTGAGAAAAAGGGTAATTATTGGCGCAGCACGCCGGAGGAGGGGATTTTGTGCCCAGCGAATAGGAATGCCGCAATCAACTTTTCTTTGAAACCTCAGGCGTGAACATGGAAGGATGGCTGGATGCGAAACGTGGGGCCCGGCATTGCAATTCGTGGATCGGCATTGTCAGCGCCGACTTCACTCCGTGGCCTTGTTCGGATGATTGATGAGATGGGGGGGTTTAGGGGGTGTTGAGCAACATGCCAGTTTGCTACCTGCCTATCGACTTATAAAGTGAAGGATCTATCATCCGGCTGCCGTGATGTTACCTACAATACGGTAGGTACTACACAATGCTCCGGTGTTGCGTACCATACCGCTGTGCGTGCGTGTGTGTACAATCTGACAATGTGTGCCACATCGTGGGTGCGGAAATGAAGGCTGTACTACACATCGCAGCCTGCATGCACTCTAGTTTCTTAGCCGCATCGCCTCCTCGTGGTGGCATGCACACCACCCCAACCGTTCTTCTCGAGGGCGATAGAGCCTCGGCGAACTGATAAATCATAGGTTGGCCTAAAGACCTAGTGGCCGTGTTTCATTCGGTCGCGATGATCCAGTTGATGACAGGTACCACGGGTTCTCAGCATGTTCTCAGCATGTTTCAGACAAGCCTGCGGATTTCCGATCACATGGAACTCGAGAAAGAGAAACAAGCTGGTGAGACGCCATATTCATTATCATCGCAAGACGCAATACGGCTGTCTGGCTGTATTCGGGGACGGAGGAAAGATGCGGAGGTGTGTATACACCACCTGTATACACCACCAGCACTAGCAGGGGCAGGGGACAGGGCCCCTTTACATATCTATTCCCTAGGTAGCTTAAGTAGGCTGAGTAGGTACTTCTGTAAGCCCCTATTTAGTTCTGAGTTGGTGTGGTACTAGGTAACTCCGATTGCGTTACACCCCGAAGCCGCCGTACAGTTTGTGACCAAGGTGACTGACTACCTAAGTAATCCCGTCCACCTCCCCTAAGAACCCAGACCCCGCAATCGCACGTGATCGCACCGTTCCACCCTCCCCGACTTCGCTACTCGAGTCTACTATACATCACTTTTTAAAAAAAAAAATTACACGACCCGACCCATTTGGAGGAACTCGTTGAATTCAAGCTTGAAACCATGGCGGAACATGACATTGTTGTTTTTGCGGGCGACCACTGCGGCCCAGAGGTGAGTTTGCTCCCTGTTTGCTCCCTGAGCTCTTTTTACGTTTCACGTGATCGAAGAGAGAGAGGCTAACTATGGTGATATTATTCCATAATAGGTCGTTGCTGAGGCGATCAAGGTACGAATCGAATCTTTTGCAGATGAACATATCTGTGAACATTTCTGACATAAGATGCTGACATAATATGTTATAGGTCCTCAAGACGATCGAGCAGCTGACCCCCAATAAGTTCAACCTCAAGGACCACCTCCTTGGTGGGGTAAGTCGTTCCTCTTTCTTCCTCTTTGGTCAACGCCAAGTCACACATGTAGTTACACATGTCTATCGAAATGTCTATCGAGAAACAGTGCTAACCTTAGCCGCTTTCTTATAGTGCTCCATTGACAAAACTGGCTCCCCCCTCACAGATGAAGCCCTTGCCGCCGCTAAATCCGCCGACGCCGTCCTTCTCGGCGCTATCGGCGGTCCCAAATGGGGCACCGGCGCCGTCCGCCCGGAGCAGGGCCTGCTGAAGCTGCGCAAGGAGATGGGCACCTACGGTAACCTCCGCCCCTGCTTCTTCGCCTCCGACGCCCTCGTCGATGCCTCTCCCCTTAAGGCCTCCGTCTGCCGCGGAACAGACTTTATTATCGTCCGCGAGCTTACCGGTGGCATTTACTTTGGCGCGCGTAAGGAGGATGATGATGATTCCGGCGAGGCCTGGGACACCGAGCCCTACTCCCGCCCAGAGATCGAGCGTATTGCGCGACTAGGTGGATTTCTCGCCCGCGGTAGAGGAGAAACGATTGTGACTTCGCTGGATAAGGCGAATGTGCTAGCGACAGGCAGGCTCTGGCGGAAGGTTATGAATGAGGTTTTTCAGGCTGAATTCCCAGATCTAAAGATCCAGCACCAGCTTATTGACAGTGCGGCCATGATCTTGGTTAAGAGTCCGACGCAGCTGAATGGCGTTATACTTTCCTCGAACCTTCAAGGCGATATACTTTCGGATGAGGCCTCCGTTATCCCCGGTAGTATCGGATTGCTTCCCAGTGCAAGTCTTAGTGGAATTCCCGACGGAAAACAGCCCAAGGCCCAAGGCATTTATGAGCCTATTCATGGTAGGTTCTTACTTTGCCTCAGGTTCATATAAAACTCGTTAACACAAACGTCTTCAGGGTCCGCCCCAGACATCAGTGGCCAAGGAATAGTCAACCCGATCGGCACCATCCTCTCCGTGGCTATGATGCTGCGTTACTCCCTGAACCTCCCATCCGAGGCCAAGGCCGTCGAGGACGCCGTCCGCGCCGCTATCGACGCTGGGCTGAGGACGAAGGACATGGGCGGGAACACGGGCACCGCGGAGGCTGGCGATGCCATTGTTGCCGAGCTCGTCAAGGTTCTCAAGGCGTGAGAGAAACGCGAACCAGAAAAAATAAAATGAAAATGATGGGTGGCAGAAAAGAAGTGGGGGGGAAATAGTGGCGGCATGAGAAATGACAAAGAGGGTTGGATAACCCCCGCCAATCGTGATACCCAGGAATATGAAAGACGGTAGGGGAGTGTCGACGCATCCATGTGGACGTTCCGGGGTTATGCCGAGTGTGTAGTCGAGCTGTGGCAGGCTGAGCTGCGCGCCCCCTGAGACGTGTGAGGTTTGCCAAGAGATCTGGTGGGTACTTGTCGGGATTAGACAGGACAGAGGCCCACTTCTTCCAATTCAGGCGTTTTTCAGCATTCTGCTTGGACAACCACTTTCTGGTTTCCTATAAGCTGCTCATGTGGATCTAAACGCACCCTCTTGAGCTGACAGACGATTTTTATGAACAGCATGTCCTCCTTCTGCCCCATCTTCCTCATAGATGGAGATTATTATCGTAAGGCTCGTGTACATACAAATATAGGTAATAACCCCTGTGGAGGGGAAGTGGGGGTTAGGGTACCATCAAGATTACCGCCGCCATCCTCATGAAGATAAAAAATCCTGCTAATGTAATCGTTGAATCAAAGTCAACTTCAATTTAAATTCTTTTTAGTACTAGAGCATTTCTGCTTGATGTAGGGATCAGGCTACATAGAGGCGGTAACAATATATTCCTGGTTACTGACCCGCTTCCTGCAGAGGCTGAAACAAGCCGAGATCATGTTGTGTACGACCTCTATTGGTCCAAGGGCCTGTTCAGCCTTACAAATTACTAGCCATGCGGATGTTCTCATTGTGCTCTCATTGTGCTGAATGCGCATGAATCCACGTCTCCTCCATATGTATTGAAGCCATATGTAAAACTTCATGGAAATTCATTTACCGCTTCCATCAATTTTTTTTGGGGCGCTAGGTGGCTGATGCAACCGACTCATGTTGGTGATATAGGTAATCTTAGCTCCGCCATTAACCAGCAAGACGCTTCTCTCTTCTACCTACCACATGCACCGTACGTCTCGGGCTTTATCGGCCTGAATATCAACTAGCTAGTGGGCTGCGTGGGTGGTGGGCGGCTGGCTGGACCTTGAGCGGTATCGTGGGGGTTTGTAGTAGTGAAATTTGAGATAAAAGTGCAATTTTTCTTTCGCATCCTTCATCCCGACCGTTCCTCTTTTCCCATTCTCTAAAACTCTCACCAGGTTCATCCCGGCGTGACACGGGCGCCTTTCTCGCTCCCATGTTTCCCAGTTTTTCTCGGCTTCCTTTGTGGAGTCGAGGGGCCGTTCCGCTGATGAGAGGAAGCACAGACGGGTTGACGGGCTGGCTCAAATTATGCTGCTCTAGACTAGCGATGATCGTTGTTAACTAGTGGTAGGTTATGTACAAGTCTAACGGCCCCTGCATAACCCGGCGCGAAAAGCGCACACGCATTAATACTCGCAGTAACGGAGAAAAGGCTTAAATGATAACCAGGTAACATCGAAGGGCCCCGAGAGTCGTATTTTCTCTTCTAATATTAGGTAGGTATGCCCTATGCACATCTATAAAGCCGGAGCCTTGCGCTCCCGGAATGAAAAATGTCTGTGCGGTGGTGCAACCCACTTCCCCGGATTTTTGAACCCTTGCGCTGGGGGGCTGATAGATGATTTTTCGCTGGTAAGATGCAACAGTCATCCGAGAGGCGTACTTGGCTGTAGCAGCCATCATGTATGTCTTTCGCCCTTACGATCCTTTCACCTCCAGCTATACTATGTACACACACGAGCGCAGCGCCGTATACCCGCTGGTTGGCCATGTTTACGTTTGCCTAGCCAGTTATGCAGTTGATGGCGGATCTCACAAGAACCCACTAGCGCAAGCGATCATCGAACTAGGTCAGCTTCAGATCCCAAACATTAGTTGGTAACGGGGCGAGATTGACTAAGTGTTTTATTGTCTACGAACCCGGTCGAGAGTCCGATCCCTTGCAAGCCACATTTTTTTACTTTCCACCTAACTTGATATCGCTCGCATCAATGCATGACATTAGCTTGTTCCCTTCGACAAAATTCCGCGTAGGATCTCGTGGAAAAAGTGGCAAAGACGTTGGTGTGTAGACCAACGCCCGCTCGCGCATGGGGAGGCTGCCACATGACCTCAAAATCTAGTCTAATGGCAAGTCAATGGTTGATAGCTGGATCAGCTTACTTATCACTTTCTATCTAGTCTCAAACTGGTGGTGTGGGGAAAAGTTGAATGTATGGAACGGCCAGTTGGACGAGGTAGGTCGATGCGATGATTACTTCTATCTGATTCCTCATAGTCCAAACAACAAACTGATTACTACAGCAAGTGCTTACAACTCGCTCTATCACGCAATTTACATGAAGCACAGCAGGGGATCAGAAGATGAACTTATACAGACACAGCTTTCACATCTGTTGAGATATAGCACGAGGCTTTCCTGCATGACTCTAACGGGTTCTGGCCACCAAAGCCAGGTCAATACTACCATAACAGACAACGATGACAAGCTACCAACCGCCGAAGCTGCGTATCGAGAGCCTGCCTGTATTCGGGGGCTATCTGCTCAGTCGCCCCCACCCCTCCAATCCTCGGTTCCAGAACCGGGTGGATGTTCGATTACTATGCTACCCAGTTCTAAGGGTTCTCTGCAGATAACATAGCGCTTGAATGCATAGGCGCCCCTAGGTTACAAGCTTCTATACTATGTATAGATGAAGATACGACCCCGAGCTCCTAATTCAGAGCGTCAGCCGTAAGGCACATACATGCCTATGTAAGACGGGAAGATCGCGACGTGAAGCGCACCTCAACAGGAGATTGCAGATCGGCCAAGTTCTAGTAAGCTAGTTCGCTCGTGGGATAAGAAATAGACACCATGAAATGGAGGTTTCACGTAGCATCGCCTATCGAGCATGCAGGCACTTAAAGACCTCCCGTGACAAATGGGCTCTTAGCTGCCCAGGAGTAGTTCATATTCCTATCTAAGCGTGATAGATATATGAATTGATCGGGATAGAGTTGCCCAATTAGGCCATGGCACTGATGTTATTCGTCCCGAGTCGACCGGAAGAGGTAGCAGGGAATATTATATCCTAACCCACTTGAAGCTGGGAGCAGACTGAGATGCCAGCAGGCAAGTAACGGACTGGTCGACTACCCACTCGAGAGCCGAAAAAGATCAAAATAGTGGACCGCTCGGCTTCCTGTTCCTGACAGTAGATCCGGCGCTAATCTCTGTCTTTAGACGATCGACCGCTAGCGTTCCATAGCTTGGCATAGAATACCCCTGAGCTTCCTCCGCATCTTCGAACCTTTTGCCAGGGGTTCGTTTCCGCCAACTCCCAATAGTACAAATTCTCACCGCTAGTTGCGCTATCCTACAAAAAGACCTATCTGGCAGATAGATCACCATGATCACTCATGTCATAATAGCGTTTAACCAATTTTCTTGATTATGTAGGCCCCATATTGACCATTTAGGACTTCATGGCAGTGGCGGAAAGTAGTGCTTCCGCTCCTGGCTCTACGCTGGCCCAACCAAATTTATTGCATGTCTTGGGACACATATAACAGGGAAAGCCAAGTAGCCTGGCCTGTTCTACCCTCCATAGTCGTCAAGCAGCCGGCAACTGGTCATTCTCGGCTCCGGCTAACCCAAACCATATATGCCGTTACAAAGCGAGGACGGCTTTACTCTACGTACGAACATACTATGAAACAAAGACTCGGCGCTTAGCTATTAGCCGCCTACGACGGCAGAGACGAGCACAGCTATCGCCTACATGCAGGACCCCCCTCACCCAGCAGCTACGGCTTTCACAATCCTGATCAATTGGGACAAACACTACACGCCAGACTTTCCCTTGGTCTGTTGAAGTGTCTGGGCCATATCTCATCCGCATTGCATCGCGACGGCGTGAGGGCAGAAGTAGGGAGAAATGGCGGCGTAAATATTCCGACTCGGGTTTGGCTCCCCGACACTTGGCTCGGCCCAGACTTGCAGCGTGAATTGCAAGTACACGCACGCATAAGCGGGTGTAAAGCCGTGTGCCAGAGCACTGCGAAATGAGTGGCGTATTTTGAGTCTGTCCACCGTCGAAGGAATCTTGTTTCCACGAGCTGCCTTGGAAACGCCAAAGCTGCCTGTGTTCGTTCGGTTAATCTCCGATACCTTGCGAGCGAGGCCCCAATAATGGTCACAGCCGCCGTCCGTGTGCATATATGATATGTGTGATAGACCTCACGGATACCACCTCAAGGGATGTCATGTAACTCAGCCACCTAATTTCACGTACAAGTGTCTACCTTTCGATGTTTGGTTTTGGGGGGACTTGACCTCAGATGTAAGGACTGAGACATCGTGCCTGCATATGCGAGTGTGCTTGCCTGGCGCATAACAGCAGATAAGTAAGGACCACAATTACGACGACTACATTTACAAGGAGCACGCAATGGTTATCCAGACTATGGCCATATTCGCACAACATGATAGTTTCACTCGCCATTTGGACTAGTTCTTTGAAGTGGCAATGATTGCCGTATGCACACCATCACCTAACTAGGTCCGGCGATAACTCTGACGGTGATCTATGCCAATCCCCTGCATCATATCTAGTATAGTGTTGTGATTCTAATGGGTAGTAAGCTTAGATGATATCAGCTATTCAAACATCATGGGCTATAGTAATTAAGAGTGATAGACACGGGGGTCCCGTGATCCAGTCATATCATGTCAGTCGGCCGAATCAAGTTCGGGACTACGTTCTCCCTGATCATCACATAGGGGTCTGACTCTGATTCCTGGGCGTCGTAAATGATGGAAACGTCAGCGACCGGTGCTGGACTGATGCAGTCATGCCGAGCCATTCCAAGCCTTCGGGGTCTAGATATGCTGGTTGGTGCCTGTCAAGTGCCGGTGGTAGAATGTAGGTGCTATGGATTCGTAATATATCATTTGGTGATCACTTGCGTCCTTAATAGGTTACACTGTACGTCGACCATAATAAAGACTTTTGCGATATCTCCTAGGTACCTATAGTTCCAAACCATAATGTCCATATGTCTCCAGACCTTAGTGGTGAATGGTCCATGGTACAGATCGGAGAATTATCTTCATTGATGGCCTTTCGACGTGGGGGACCAGCCCTATAGTATCGTCTTTTATCATCGTTCATGTGGGCAGGTATGCTCCAACTTAGTCATTCCGGACCCAAAGATCCGCTATTGTACATATATCTCATGCAATTAGTCTATCTACATTGCCGACATAGGATCGAAATTGAGGACGGGACTGCTATGCAGGAGATTTGGGTTTCGGAGCACTCGCTGTTCTCATCGCCAGCTTTTTTGTAGACGAGGAAACATTGGCGATAATATACCACTAGACTTACGACATTGCGACACGGGCGTGCCCGATGCTGTAAGCTAGTTTACTCAGCGGGAGCCTTGCTTCAGCCAGCAGTAATTTGCTCGGAAATGCCATGACTGGTACTGTGTCGTCCGTGTTAAGAGGAAATAGCTTTCTTCATATGGCGCGGTGGATATGAAGTGGGTGACTAGCAGGCTACGCAGGCTCGGCAGGCCGAACCGGGCGTCGCGTTGTGGGTTCGGCACGACATCTGGGGCAAAAAAACGAAGCCATTGACGGATGGCTTTCACTGACATATGTGAGTGATAAGTTAGCGTGAGATAAGATCTCCATCTAGCGACCGCATCTGGCAAAGGGTTCCCTCAAGGTTCCAGAAGCGGGATCGCGAAAGGAGCCAGCAGCAGTCTTTCGCATGGCGCACCACGTTGGTCACGGGGGCCTTCGCGGATTGTCAATCGTTGGGGTTGTTTGGAATTGGCGTACCGAACACGGTTTAGGTGGAAGATTGTGGGCCTTCTCTCAAGCTGTTTAGAGACTTGAAGGTCCGTGAACCCTGCTTGGATGACCCTATATGATTGCCAAAAATCCCGAGCTAAGGGGTAGGCGTAGTCATATGCGAGGCTGATAAGGCCCAACAGCCGGTTCGGCCATCCCATTGACAGTTCTATTACACTTTCTAGTCACAATTCCTCCCCATGATAATTAGCTCATCAGATTATCCACGATAGTTTGTCCTAGATTATAGGCTACCAAAGTTACGAGTTTCCTCTTGACAGCTGAGAGGCCGGTTGAGGCCAGAGACCATTAAAGTCTGGTCAGCAGGCACGGCGTAATTAAATATGTGGGAGCATCGTCTTCTTCCAAGGCCCCGAAGCGTGCGGGTTACCCTCTCCGCTTTCACACTAGAGTAACTAGCAGGGCTTTGATGGCATCATCACATTTGTACATAGTCAACGGCGTGCTTAAGATCGATTCGTCTGGCGCGTGTACTCCATATTTCCATATCGATAGGCAGCGCGGCCCGAAGTCTTATCCTCTTCGTTATTTCGGCGGTCCACATCCCTACGCGATCTCATGAACCCGGCCCAAGAGGTGCTCCGTGCTTCGGGACAGTATAACGGCGGTCCAAAATAGACCCGCCAGGCTTGCAGCCAGGCCGCGGGATGGCTGGGGCTTCGTCTTTCGAGATGATAGATAGAAGACTGACGTGTTGATTCCCACGGCCCCTTTGTATTAGATTGGCTCGTGCACCTGATGTATCAAAGATATCCTGTGGCACCTCACGGGTCTATCCTCCCGATGATATGCTCCCTGGCCTACCCATTTTAACTGGTGCCGGCATCATTTTACAATGGTATGTAGATGCTGTCCACTTGATAAGTCGACCAGCCCTCACGCGGATAGTAGCGGACGTGATAAGTGCGATGGTGACGACTGAAGATCAGTGGAGGGAGGGCACACACCTGAAGAACTGATGAGCATGATCACGAGGCTAAATAATGATAACATAGATTATAAAAGAAACCCCATCATTGCGTACAATTATGTTAGTCTGATAATTTCAACGTGGCCGTAGATCAAACGTCTAAGAGCATTCTACTTTACCCCCACATGTCTTGGAGTCTTCGTCCTTTCGCAGGCCCCTGTTGGGTCTATCATAAGGGCAAGGGATGTATCGCGATATAACCACTTAAACCAAGGACGTATCTAGATAGCGGCCCCCAGGCGCCCCCCCTGAGATCCATACAACTAGAGTAGAACTTTAATATGTTCATCACGACTACTCCATGAATAGTAGAGAGCGCCCACTTGCTAGACTTAGCTCGTGCTGCGTGTAATTGAAGCGCGGGGCCAAATTCATGCGGAACTGTTCCGGCCCGAGGGAGGTCGTGGTTTGGTTTCATGGCGTTTGCTTTTTCAAAACCCGCGGACGGCGCGTTCAAATGAAGCTGTGCGCTCCCGTCCACATTAAGCTGTATCTACTGTGTACAGCAGGCGTGACCCGCGTGAGAAGAAGACTATGATGTGGTGGACGAGCCGTTGAGGCAGGCGGACGACTGCGAAGGGACAGCGGATAAGGACATACGCGCACACACGTTTGTACATACCATGGCATCTCCAGAGATGCATGCAATTATAACGTCAGATAGACTACTTCGACCAATATTGATCGACAGCAGACCCCCAGAGTCTGCTTTGTTTCCTTCCTAGTGCTTAGAGGAACCCAGGGGACCAAGCGATGGCTGGCTGGCCTTATGCCACGGCAGCCTTCTGTTCTCTTGTCTGGGTGGCATAACCCCTGGCCTGTGGTAACCACTCGGTTATGGCTGTGCTCACGAATGCTTCGCACTCCTGAGACGTATGGCGACATGAGGCTATCAATTGTTCAAGGAATGAAGCTTACGTTGCTGAATATGTAAGGAAAAGCGGAATACTAGGCCCTGATGCGTAACGATTCCTGATCGTCGAAGTTCCGCAAGACAAGACCAGCAAAATACACCTAGACAGGCCGTACTTATATCCACGGTGTAGGCCTTACGATGGACGATGCTCGCGAGGACCGAGTGCCTTGCCTTCTCCAGTTCAACTGAATAGAAGCCTTCTCTGTTCTCTAAATAGACGGGCGGTTTCACTAAACAGCTCTTTAGTCGGGCTCTTATATTCGATGATAGCGTTATTGAGTAGTAGATGCCTACTGCGAAAAAGTCAGGTACGGGCTAATAGTGTGAGCCTACCCAATTCGCTGGGATCATGCAATCAGCAGACACTGGAATCATGGTGCTTGCCACCATTCACAACTCCGTAGAGAGCCCGGTGTTGTGTTCTTGCTAATTATGTAATGCCCAGGCAACTCCTTGATCTAGTTATGTGACTTTAACTCCTCGTAGTAGAATGGCGATAGCTTTGTGCGTGAATACTCGCTCTCTCCTATGACCCCAGAGAACTGGGGCTCATCTCATGAAGCCATTACTCACCGGGTCTGCGAACGTTGAAAATCGAGCCAATATTGAGAACCCGTTCTAGTCTACTACAGCTGTTTCGACAAGGCAACACCGGCTATCTCGAACACCTTAGCCACCCTCAGTATTGAGAATTACGGCTACTCGAGCCCTTAGGCCTCCATCAAGAGCAATACCGGTATATACTGTGAGCTTATAGTAGTTAAGGCTTACCTACCACTAGACCAGACAGACGTAAGGTTCCTTCACTTATGTTTGATAGAATTCGAAATATTGACCGGGAGCGGTCGGACTCGGGGACGCCTGTGGCCTACAGGACCATGGACCATCGTTTGCGACTTGATGTTGTTGACAGGAACAAACACTCGCCTACAATGTGAGGGCCAGAGCAGGACTGTAAACTTGTGTATGCACGGATGGATACGAGGCCAAGATCTGTATCATCAAGTATCTATTCGAAAGAGGGGATGAGTTACTGGGGTCGTGTAGCTTGGAATAAATATCGCCACTACTTCTGGTTATCTCCTATGCTAGAACTCCTACGTGATCGTATTTGCAATATACCTTCACTGTCTACTTCAATTTTCCGACACACAGGTAGTGTTGAAGTTCAGGGCCGGGGCGAGCCATCGAGACCGTCATGTATCTATATAAAGGACGGCGTCCTCCATCTAGAGTAGCTGTACTTCAAGTCAATCAAGTCGTATCCTCCATTTGAACAGCTAGGCCACTGTAGTCACACAGGAGCTATGGTAGAACGCCATTGACGTCTCGCCACTCAGTCGATGGAGCATGCCGCCAATACATCCTAGGTTCGTTCTCGAGGCAGAAGTTGGGGTCAAGACCGAGGCATAACGAGCAATTCTCGTGACATCACAACGTCTTCGTGACTCGGGGCTCTCTTGTGCCTTCCTCAAGATTCCCATGCTATGCGTCTAGAAGACGGCAGAAAGGTGCTCATAGAGCAACCGCCAGCATGCCGAGCAAAAAAGCCCAGTTATGAAATAGAAGCGACGATTCATGTACATGAATGACATCGCCGCCTCCTGCACGTATGGGGGGTTCTAGAAACCAAGGATTTACATACATAGGCCCAACTGAGGTGAACCCTGTCGATCATGACATCTATTCCGTAGCCGCTGTGATATTGATCTCGAGATGCCTCGGCAAGTAGACCTCGCTGGCTGACTACCTAGGTAGGAATCCGGTCGTGTCGCCTCCTCATGGGGGAGGGGAGCAGCTCACGCCACTCCTCGCCACTACTGGCCAGTTCTCCCTTGCCATTCATTGCATAGCATCGTCCAGCCCCGGAGGCCCCGGGCGTTGGCTATGGAGTTGAGCCGGTAGGCCCCGATGCGCCAGGGCTGTATATAACCCATACCCTGGGCGATTATGCAGAGTACGGCGAGTCAACTGGATAGCCGCTTCCCGATGTGCAAGAACCAAAAACAGGCATATCAGTATATCGCCATCCCACGAACCAACGATGCAGGTACGCCTGACTGAAGACTATAACTATCGCCTAGGGAGCTGTGCGTTGAGGGCCGGGACCCCGGCGACTGATCAGTTAGCATCATCGGTGGTCGCTGCTGTAGGTATTCCTATTTCAGTGGTGACCTCATAGTCGCACAAGTCAACCTAAAGGAGAGGTGTATGTATAAGACATATCCTGTCATTCGATGACTGTGTCTTATTATAAGCGAAGTGCAATTTCGATCCGAATATGAAATCAAAAGGAGGTCACGGTGAGGGAAATTTGGGAGTAGGGAGTACGGTGATGGATATAAGTGGTAGGAAAGTATGCAGGCTCTTTACGCGACTATAGCGCGTTGATAGGGGAGGGGAGTGGGGAGGGGTGGCGGGTGTAAACGCGCTAAGAGATCAGTAGATTGATTGGTTGTGATACTAGGTACCTAAGTAAGCTGGAGTGAAGCTTAAGCTAATACTTGGAAGCTACATATGCAGCAATAACTTCATAGAGCAAGAAGCTAAAGAGGTTTACATCTACACTCTGCATATTACATTCTGTAAGGTTGTCTTTACATGGCCTAACTCTAAAGAGAGTGAAAATAAAGGAAGGAAGGGAGAAAGAACAACAAGAAGAAGAGAGAGCACAGCCACGATAAGAATCACTATCACGATCAACATTTTCAAACACCGGCCTGATAGGACCTGTTTTGCTCTCTCTATCACCTCTCGATGCCGCCCCGGAAGAGTGATCCAGTGAGACGAGGTGATCAAAGCGGCAACGGCAGCGGCAGCAGCAGCGGCAATCAGAATAATAACTTCACTGTGAACGCACAGTTTGTACTTAAAGACGACGTCATAAGGGATCCCCCAGCTACTGTCGCGACTCCCTCTTCCCCTACGGCGCATCCCTCAAAAAAGGCGAAACAGTCGAAACAGGCGACGACGAGGACGACAACGACAACAACAACAGAAGACATGATGGAGACCGACCGGCCAAGTGAACCCGCTGCACCCCCTGCTGATAAAGAAAAGAAAGAGGCCAGCAAGGATAAGGATGCTGTCACCATTGAAGTATGTATAGTCATCTCTGTCTCTCTCTTATCTTCTTCTATTCTTGTCCTTGACCGACCTGACCTGACCTGACCTGACTGACCTCAACTTATATGACAGGACCTCACACTTCCCAAATCGATTGTTACCCGCCTGGCCAAGGGCGTCCTCCCTCCGAACACCCAGATACAGTCCAACGGTGTCGCTGCTCTGACCAAGGGTGCTGCCGTTTTCATCAACCACCTAGCCGCCGCGTATGTGCCCTGCCTTGGGGAAGGATTTGGGAAGGAACCTGCTGACATCACCACCACCACTACTACTACTGCTATGCAGAGCCAACGAGCACACTCAGAATGCCAACAAGAAGACCATCATGCCCCAGGACGTCTTCGCCGCCCTGGAGGATATAGAGTTCCCTTTCCTCCGCGAAGCTCTGGAAGCTGAATTCAAGAGTACGTCGTTCTCCTCCATTTCTATCTCTACATGTACCCCCCTTTCCACATCTTGCAAGCTTTTGTTCAAGATTTGTCCCGCTGACACGATACCCACCGCTGCTGCCGCAACCCAGAGTTCAACGAGGCCCAGACCACCAAGCGAAACAACTACCGGCGTAAGGTAGCGGCAGCCAAGGCCGGCAAGTCCGTAGCCGAGGCGAGCGGCACCTCTGCCGCTACGGCGGACGCGACTGCGACCGGGGGCAAGAGCACCGAGGACCCGGACGCCTCGACGGCGATGGCAGCGACGGCGGACGACGCAGCGGCCCCGCGCGCGAAGAAGCAGAAGACGAACGCGGCGCACGACGACTCGCGCATGGACGTCGACGGCGACGGCGATGGCGACGCCAGCGATGCCGAGACCGAGCCGGACCAACCGCACGATGACGAGGACGAAGACGATGGGGCCGAGGAGGAGGATGAAGATGAGGACGAGGATGACGAGGAGGATGACGATGATGACCAGCGGAATGACGATGCGGCGCTCGACGGCCTGGAGGAGAAGGAGGACCGCGATGATCGTGACGAGGCGCTCGATGATGGTGGCGATAGCGATTAAGTGGTGGTATGCTGGCCCTGTGCTATATCCAGCGTAGGAGACCGGCAGACAGACAGCCGTCCACTGCCATATCCCGTATCTATGCTGGCAGAGAGACCTTGCTCGCCGGAGATAGGGAAGAGAGTACGCGGACCGTGCCGAGACGAAAGCCTGCCAGCCTCCTCGCCGACGCCATGTATATGACGCGCGGCGAGCGAGGAGGGAGGGGTGCAAGGAGAGAGCCGGGGGTTGGACACGAGTTGTCGGATCTACGCCTACACGGAAAAGGTTTCACGGCTGGCTTACATTAACCACACTACACTACACTACACTATATTACACATCCTGATGTTTCTGCGCGGCGTTCGGTAAAACGAAAAAGAAAAAATAGCTTATGAGGATGTTCCCATTCATTGCAGACGACTGTTTGCCCCCCCCCCGCCTTTTACTGCGGGCACGTCTTCAAGAGTGCCATTCTCCGTGGGTTTCGGATGGGAATCCCGTCCGGCTAGTCACTTGTGATATTCATTGGCCTCGTTCGTAGCAAAGTTCGCCGGAACCGGTGTGTTAGTTGTCATGAAACGCTTCTCGCAAGACCAAAAGAGCTATGAGATGAGAGCATATCCTGCCTGCACGGTGTGGTAGAACAGCTACCGCTTTTCCTGATGAATGAATTTTTACACGTGCCCGTCGTGCTTACATCCCTAACCTCTCTCTGACTTCACCTCACCTCACTTCGTTTCCATAGACGAATGAGCGAGCCATTCGCCTCATAATCGCCAAGTTCGGAAGTCGTCTATTCCCGCCCATAGCCCGCTCCAGTATAGGCCGGGTAGGTAGGTAGGTAGGTAGGTAGGTAGGTAGGTAGGTAGGTATAGATAGATAGATAGATATACAGAGTAAAACCGATGTTAGGTGACGGAGAGGGGGACTCTTTTTCGTAATGGGATGTCGGCTTAGTTCTAAAGAGAGCAATAATAAGTACATGCGTGTGTGCATAGCTATCGCACATGTGCGTCTACGGCTATGTGCCGCCCTGTTCGAGAATTACGGCTTATAACTAAGTAGATACCCCTTCGCATCATCGTGCTTCGTGCCCCATGGTATCACGTCACAACCCCGTACGTACATACGTACTCTTTCATCCCCATGCATGGAACTTGTCTAACTCACCCATCTTCCTTCATCAACCCAACCCACCCTTTTCAACCTAATCCACCCACCTACCTACTTCCCCCAACACACCACTCTCACCCGGACAAGCTACCTTACCTACCCTACCGACTCTCCACGACAACAACAGGTAACTCGCGGACGTCGACGTGCTCATTAGAGCCGACGTCGACGACGCGGACGGCGTCGAGGGAGTGGACGCCGGGGCGGAGGGCGAGGAAGCGGAGGTCGACGGCGTGGCAGGACCCGGGCGCCAGCGGACCTACGCGCGCGTCCGCGCTCAGCGACGCCACCGGCGCCTCCTCCAGCCCGCTGCCCCGCTGCATCGCGTGCACCACGCTCTCGTCCAGCACCGCGTCCGCGACCGCGCGGTCCCGCGCGTGGGTGCTGTGGTGGTGGCTGTGGTGGTGGTGGTGCGAGTGCGGGTGTGAGTGCGAGTGTAGATGGTGGCTGTTGGTGTTGTACGGTTGCGATGCCGCGACCGATGGTGGCCGGTTGATACGACCCGATTCGGCGCGCCGCCGACGCGGAATCGCTACCAGCGCCAGCTTTCGGGGCGCGGCTGCGGGGTGGTTGGGGTTGGCGGGGTTGGCGGACGGCTCTGACGAGGAGGGCGGGCCGCGGTTGACGACGAAGGCGGTCCAGGTGAAGGTGTCGCCGGGGTAGATCTTATGGGAAGCCGGGGGCGCGGTGAAAGTGATGGTGATGCCGAGCTCCGGGAGCGAGGCCTCGGTGGCGGCGGCGCGCGCGGTGGCCTCGAGGGAGGGTATGGAGTCCGGGCGCGAGACGGCCGGGGCGGTCAGGGAGGTGGTGGCGGCGTCGGCGCCGGAGACACTGATGGAGAGTTGGCTGGGCCGGTGCGAGCGCTGGATGGGCTGCAGCGCGGAGCCGTAGCCCGGGTTCAAGGGTAGCGTGAAGTCGACGGTGGCGACCCAGGCCATGGACAGGCGGGGCTCGCAGACGCCGGGCTCCGCGAGGGCCGTGGCGGAAATGGCGATGTCGAGCTCCCGCGTCGGGTACTTGGAGATGGTGTCCTCCTCGGCGGGCGCGATGCGGTACAGGAAGGTGACGTGGTCATGGGCGACGCACGAAAGCGGCAGCGCAAGGCCAGTCTGGAGGCGCGTGAGGTCGTCGACGACGCCGCCGCGGCCGCCACCGCGCACGGCGAGCTCGATGCCGTCGAGCAAGACCTCGCACTCGAAGAAGGGCGTGAAGTCGACCTCGAGCATGGCGAGAATGGCGGGGCTGTTGGGCTCCGCCGCGCCGTTGGGCCGCGAGAACCGTATGCGCGAGTGCGCGGCCGGGAAGATGCGCAGGCTGAGCCGCGGGAGCGACCGGATAGGCCGTAGCAGGTCCTTAGCCTGCTGCGTCACGGGGGCCACGCGCGAGACACGCAGCGCGGACAGCCGCGGTTTGATGCCGTGCATGGCGGGGTCATCGCCGAACGCCTCAAGCAGGTTAAGCCCCGAGGGTACGCCGCTCGGCAGGTAGCCGGAGTTGGATGCAGGGTCGATCGCGTCGGCCGGCTTCAGACTCGCTGTTGCCGTGAACACGGCCGTGGGGCCCTGTAATCGCATTCTAGGCCGCCCTAGAGGTACGGCCTGCCTCCAAACAGCATACGTGTACCTGGACCTGGAATCCTCGCCGCTGTCGTCGTCGTCGTCTTTGTCTTCGTCTTCATTGTCATCGCCGGGCTTCTCGCTGTCGACGAGTACGAAGGGATCCTGCGATTCGTCGACGGTGTCCGAGTATATGACCTCGGAGCTGGTCGGTTTCTCCACATTCCCGTTCGCGATCGTAGTCTCGAGAGATATGACCAATCTCCTCAAGGAGGGCCTAATAACGCTCTCATCGGCGCGCGGCGTTCGTAAGACGAGGTAGACATCGACGGTTTCATCTGGGGTCTAGGAATGAGTACGGTGAGAAACGGGACTCCATGGGTGGTGGGGGAGGCATAAAACGAAAAATTTATTGCGCGTACCGAAGAATAGCGACTCCCGTTGCTCTATAGACTTGAATACATCTTCGTATGGGCCTGTAGCGTTCGCAAACACGCCTTCCAAGTTGAAACTCGTCGCTTGGGGTATAAAATACGTGAGGTTCGACTCGTCCACGAGGTCCATCAGGTCTGTCGGTACGCTTCCTCCTTGCTGGGGCTGGTTTTGGGGTTGGGTTTCTGGGCCTGTGTCCTCCTCCATGCTAGTTAGTTCCTTCCCCCTCCAGAATACGACGTGGTTCTGTCTTTGTTGGTGATTGCAATTCAAATGGTTTGTTTGTATGGTTAAGTGTAAATGTGTGTTTGTAGAAGTGTTGTGTCCAGGTCGACGTTTGGGGGGATTTAACACTACCTAGGTACTAAGCTAGGTATGTACATATGTAGGTACCTACCTAAGCTCCAGGTAGCTGTCCAAGCTATCTCGAGCCCCTGTCTCTCTATATGCAAAACATGCACTTAAGGCATGTAGTTGCTATCCATGAATTTGATTGGTTCAGCTCATCTGCCATTACCTCATCTGGCCTCTTTCGTAATACTGGGTAGTATAAAATACTCCCGAGTCGACAGGTATTCACGTACTGTCAAACTGAGGATATACATACCTAATATGATCGCAATCATTCCAGGAATAGGAGTATCTCAAGACATCTTTACTCTCTGCACGCTACCAACTCTTTCATGCCTTACTCTAGTCGGAAAACTAAGTCTTACGGGTTTTTGACAGATACGGATCGCGGCGTCATATCCACACGCAGTATTACAGAGTATTTCTCCTCGTTCACATATATATATATATATATATGCTGGATAGGGTACCTAATGCTCTTCTTGTATGAACTTGACATGCAGGGCAAGATACATAGATAAATAGACCAACGACGAGGTCAGAGGGTACCGAACTTAACCGCACCCATACACTTGCACCTATCATATACGCAGGTATCCACGGATAGAGGTCGGGGAACCAAGCCCTCCAACCCGGATTTCCCTTTATCCTGCAAGACCCAGGGGGCCCGAACTCCTCCCTCCTCCTCTCGGTCTTGGGCCACCCGGCGAAGCCCATTTTATTTCTATCGAGGGTATACTCATCTCCCCACACACAATCAGGGAGCTCTGGGTGGCCGAAAAGTGAGTTGGTAAAAAAGATTCTTATACGATCGCCTCCTCGTCCGCCTCGCCGGCATCCTCGTCACCGGCAGCGGGCATGAGGCCGTCGGTAGGCTCACCCTCGTGCGGCTCGCCGCCGTCCTCGTACGTGACGCGCCGCCAGCCGCACGGCTGTTCCGACCCGTCCTTGACCCACTCCATTGTCGGGAAGTAGTGCTCGTTCTTCTTCATCGTCACTACCCACGGCAAGTCGTCGAACGTCATTGCCTTCAGTCGGAAATCTAGAGGGGAGGGTGAGTTTGTCAGTTGGGTTCATCATATGCTAGGTATAAGTGTAGAGGGGATAGGATGAGGTGGGATCAGAACCGGCAGGTGTCGACGTACATGTGTTATCCGGGATCGCGGTCACAGCCTTCAGGAAGCTCTTGAGGTCCGGTGTTGGCGTCCCATTGACGTCGGTAATGAAGTTCGTGGGTGCCAGCCCATACTGGTACGCCGGGGACCCCCTGTTGCGGGCGGAGACGTAGACCTCACTGTGCAACTGGCTGATCTGTTGGCGGACGGCCTGGTGGGGTGCCTGGAGGACAGCGCCGCAGAAGGAAACGGCATGGTCCGTCTCGACGTCGTCGGCGGGCGCCGTGGCGACCTCG
The DNA here is from genome assembly GCA_023313575.1 of Eutypella sp. D-1. Classification (NCBI taxonomy): domain Eukaryota; kingdom Fungi; phylum Ascomycota; class Sordariomycetes; order Xylariales; family Diatrypaceae; genus Eutypella; species Eutypella sp. D-1. Next base: position 2,401,325 of record JAJTTP010000005.1, on the reverse strand, counting down.
AGTTGCATCTCCTCGCCCTCGCGGACGATGACCGCGTCGAGTGTCTCGCGCGAGTACATGACGTCGAGCTCCGACACGCGGGTGATGATCCGCTCGTTCAGCGTCAGTACGATGTCGCCCTCCATTAGCGCCGTCGGGTGGTTGTGGTTGCGGCGCTCGAAGATCCGTTTCGACACCATGAACAGCTGGTGATTGTGCCGGTTCGCCTGCGCCACCTTGTGGATCCAGTCCTCCGAGACCCCCATAACGCGCGCCTGCGCCATCCCGATGGCCCGGAACTCGGCCGACAGCATGCGCAACTTGGGGTTGATGTCCTGCTGGATCTGCGAAACTACCGGCAGCAACGACGGCGCAGCCAGGCCAAGGTGGTATTCTTCGTCCCTCGTTCCGTGCCGCTCGCCGAGATAAGTAAGCCACAATGCCTGCACGGTGCCGTCCTGGTCGACGAGCACGCCGCTCCCACAGTGGCCGCTTAAACTTGTATCAACTGTTATCGCGTCTACATTGAGGGCTCTGTACCTGGGCGCCCCTGAATTCGCGGGGATAGACACCGCAGTGACCTCGGTTACCGTTGTGCCAGCGTGTACAATCCTCCCATTCCTATTGTGTCCAATAAACGTAGTCGAGGCACCTTGGGTTATGTACTCGCTCCCTAGCCGGGCGCTCAACACCGGCGCATCGACTAACGCTGGGTCATACTTGATGATGGCATAGTTCTGAAGCGGGTGCATAAACACAACCTTGGCCTGGACAACAATGGAGTCTGCGATCGTGATCCAGATATCACAGAGATCGTAGGGGACAGTGGCTCTCGAGATGACCACCAATCCCTTGTCGGCATCGATGACCAAGCCTACCCCCCATTTTCGGTTTCTTGGGAAGCCGTCAAGCTTAAGAGGCATGATACACGTGACATGAACGAAGCTCCGTACCAAGTCCGCCACGGCAGGGTGTGATGTATGCTCTAGCTGGATAAAAGAACCCTTTAGGCGCACTGGCGGTATCTGCGGTATCGGGTCCGCAAGGTCGGTGAAGTCCCACCGGCCGGTCTGGTCGTTTCGGACAGCTAGCCGCATCTTGGCAGACCAATGCCGATCTAACGTAACGATGATAGTATTCAGTGAATGAAGATCTCGCAAATGTTTGTACTGGACAACCACTCGTTTTCGGTCTGGAATTTGTTTCATGACGTTGATGAAGGTCTCTAAGTCAGGGGTCTTCTTCTGGTCGACGGACTGGACTAGCGAACCGCAATCGGTACTATCGAAGCGGAAGGAGCCCGAAGCCTCGCATACGAAGACGCCCTTGCATGCCACTCCGTAGAGCCGCGCTTGCTGATATGAGAGGCTGTGGAAGCTCGCCCCGCTCACAGTAACAAATCGGTCAGGCGTGATGGCATGGAGGTCCCCTACCTGGATGTCAACCTCAATGTCTTTGCCTCCGCGTTGCAACGTGAGGTGGATCGTCTTCCCAACACTGGAGTCCAGGATATCGTCAAGCCGAATAAATTGTGTAATCATCTCTCCGTTCACTTTCAGAAGCACATCACCCTCTTCGACTTTCTTGTGGGCCGGTCCCTCCGGGAGGACGATCTCGGCAACAAGTAAGTTTGTCTCCTTGGGGAAGGCCTCACGCATAGCCTTTTCCCAGTCAGGGACTAAACCAAGGCGACGACATTCGTCGAAGGGCTTCAGCAGAAACTGACACTGTATGGTGCCGCGCTCGACTGGCTTCCCCTCCTGGATGCATCGCAGAGCTCGCAAGGGACGGTCAAGGGGAAGAAAATAGTCAGTAGAAGCACCGTCAGATCGGCCACCGGCTTGCAGAGCCACAGCAGAACCGTCAATATTGACGACAGGACTGCCAGAACTGCCTCCGCTAGCAGCGGCGTTCGCTTGGTAGTAACAGGTGTTAAAGTCACTATAGCCCTCGCCATATTCAGGGGCATTTCGATCGAGCCGACTGATAACGCCGGACAGGATACTAAGCTTCTCACCGGCGTCATTGCCGACAACCCTTATCTCAACGCCAACTAGTGAAGTTAGAGAAAATTAGTTGGTGACTGTAACATATAAGATAATGAGGGTGGCTTGGAGTAATATGACAAGAGACACACTACCTTTTGCCAGGTCTGGGCGTAGCGGGAGCTCCTCTACAGGCATATACTTGATCGCTTTAGGATCAAACCGCAGTATTCCAAAGTCGTGTACAGGATCTCTGTAGACTGGGTAGGCGTCGACCTCCTCGTGGTTGTCGAATACTACGTTACCCCAGAACGGGCCAGCACCGACAACATGGCGGTTTGTCAGGATATATCTATGGGCCCAAGTATGCACAGGTCAGCTTGAGTGTACGTCTCCTTCTATCATCATACAGAAAATATATCAGAGCGCAAGCGCAAAGTTTCAACTAACCCTTTCTCAGCATCCACGACGAAACCAGTCGCCTCACTAGCACATGCAGGGTCGGTATCGAAGGAACATGTCTGACAGAATCGTATGGACACTACCTTCCTGACAACTTTCTGGAGCATGACTTGCCATTCTGCGCTATCACCAGGTTGGGCCTCGTAGAGAGGAACAAGATCCTCCTCAAGATCCTCATCTTCACCTGGGTACCCTCCCATCTCGACATCAGGAGTGTTTTCGCTTGGGGAAACCCTGCCATTGGTGTGTCGCGTTTGCTTAATGGGTCTTTCGGGAATTGGTGGGGGGGCGTCTTTTCGCTTGGATCTCGTAGTAGGCCCGTTGCCATTCATGTTGGCAGTAATCGAAGGTTTGCGCTGTTCCTGTTGTTGGTATGGTTTGTGATGGTGGTGATGTTGGTTGTGAGGGTTGGCGGTACTATAGCAACGACTCGGCTTCGTCGCGCATAAATTGTGACCGTATATGAAGTGATAACTCGGCCGGAAATTACAAAATCGAGGAAGTGGGAGGGAGAATCGGCGAATTTGTACTTTTCTGGGGGCTGCTGTTGTAGTTGCTGCTGTCGCTGCGGCGAAACTCACAAACCCAGGGTTCCGCACAGACAACCAGTGATTCATGCAGTGTTGACTCAAGTTCACTAAGGCGAACACAACACCAGGGCAGCCAAGGTAAACTAGAAATTCCGTCTGACACTGCTGGCACTTCTGGTATACTTGTATTGTATTCAATGGCTGTCTAGGTCGGATTTTGGGGTCAGGCAGTATGTCGTCGTCACGGTCTTCGCGCCAGGCAATGGCAAGTCGTTACATGCGCATCGAGTCTGGAATATGCCGAGAAAGAATTATGCTACACTTCGTATATATGACGAGAGCATTAAATAATGGTCTAACTGAACAAAAAACACCCTATACAGGTTTCAATTGGGTGTTCACAGTTTGACTGATCAAAGTGAATGCAATGGTTCGGGAAAAGAGTGTTGTCAGACAAGATAAATGAATGGGCTGAAGATAAACTGTAGGCTACTTAGTGTACTCACTAAGAAATAGCCAGGCAGCCTCCAGGGTCCTTCAGCTGGCTCACTACACTATAGCCGCTACAGTGCCCGCTAAAGCATTGGTATAGTTACCTGAGTACTTCGCATTGGCTGGTGACTAAGTCGTTACTCAAGTACATACCTAGTAGTTAAACGGATTGCAAGTCGCGCCTTCTTCTTCTTTTTCCTGTCTAGCCTAATTAACAGCCTTGCCTAGCTGAGAAGTCAGAATTGGCAAGCGAAGTGGGTCTTCGTCTCCAGTCTTTTTTTTGCATCCAAGATTCTTGTCTAGAGCAGGCAAAGCGTTACTAAGTACCTTGAGATTCAAAGATACTGTTCTAGGGGTAGTCATTATGCCCAGGTACTCTTAAACAGGAGTATATTTGATCGTTCTCATGTACCTAATAGGAATTATATGACTAGACGAGATCTTCTCTTTTTTTATTTTTTAACAGTGAGTTCACTGTGAATTCCTATCTACCTCTGTGTTACGTACTCAAGTATTATGTAGTGGTTCCCCTGCATTAAGGCATTTGCAGTTAGCGTCAAGTACAAGTCGGCATTGGATACACCAATAGGCGTTAGAATAGGGGTTAATGTATCAATGGTTTTATCGCCTCCTGCCATTATAACCTCGTGGTTTTCAACCTACATCGGCAGGAACGACTTCATACATAATTTCAAGCCCGATTAGTAATATCTCCAGCCAATGGGCGTTTAGAACAGAGAGTACATGGATCATGTAGACCCCTAATGAGCTCCAGAGCTGCAAGGCAATACTGCGATTAATTACTATCTACGTAGGTACATGCTCTGTTGTCCAGCCCCTTTCCATTCAATGACAGACCGACGCGTCCCTTCTCAGTGGGTAAATAGCATGATGATAAACAAATTCACCTGTTTATGGGCCTGAGGCCGAAAACAAGGTTTTACCTATGGCAGTACAGAACAGAAATGATAGCTTCAGGGCACTGGATCCCATAGCCATCTAGAACCTGGTTCAACTACCAGAAACACTTCCTTATTACTATCCCTTAATCCCCTAATACCGCCAAAGATGTATACATTTCTAAACCTCCCAAATGTTTAGAATAAGCATGCCCATGTTCTGCAGTCAAGGCCGTAGATCTGCTGGATATTTCTATATATCTTCTCTATTAGGAACACAGCCTTCCAAGTCCTTGCTCTCTGCTAGAGGATGCAGCTTAGCAACAACATATCTTACACTACGGTGTATCGTAACCTATATATAGCATGCTTAGCCTTAAGATAATAAATACACCTCCTTACTTGCCAAAAGCTACATCTCCCAACGTGACCTCGCCTCCAAAACATACTTGTGCTGATACATAATCAAACAAGAGTAGGGGAGCTAGGACAGTATGGCTTTGGTACAGGCCCAGGGCTTGATTTAATGCTGAACGACTGGGAAGAACAGTAATATCACTCTGAGGTATCAAGTTACAAGACCTGCAAAGAGAATCAAGTAGAAGAAACCGGAATTACTCACTCACTGTGTACTTGCTGAGTACATGCTACCTCGGAGTCTCCCACATAGTATGTAGAACCTAGGTAGCCGGTAGACAATATATACTTGATTCTCCGTAGTAATATGCCGGAAACCCTGGGTAGCTAATCTAGTTGAGCATATAATAGGTACACCCTCTTCCAGGCCACAATACTTGGTAAATAGAAGTGTTGCCAGTGAACTAGACTAGACAAACCCCTTCCCTTCCCTTCCCTCCCTCTTCCAGAAAAACAAGAAATTATTATTCCCCTCCCACAGCAGCATATTCATACTTAAAAAAAAACCCGTAACCTGAAAACCTTTCTGCCTTACTTGATTTCTCTCTCTCTCTCTCTCTCTCTCTCTCTCTCTCTCTCTCTCTCTCTCTCTCTCTCTCTCTCCCTCTCTCTCCTCACACACACACACACACAAACACACACACATACACAACCTGATCCCATATTTCTCTAACCCTACATCGAACACAAACAAAATATTCAGTCTCATATTCAGCTCTAGTGATCTCACAATCCAACAAAATAGCCAACAGAAACAAAACTTCTTCTAACTATACCAAGATTCCAAAGTAAGTTTGGCAATGAGCACTCCTATAATTTCTCACAGCTTGACACATACATCTACCCATGTTTATCCTGACGCTCTTCACATTCCCATTCCTTGGACAGCCTGATCCGTCAACTTCCACACAGAAAACAGAAGAAAACCACTCGTCCTTCACACTCCGGCAATAGAAACTTCTGTCAATACTCACGTCTTGATATTTGGTACCCCCGGTGCTCTTCTATTCATCTTCCTGAATATTCCCGTTTCTTCGTATCCTAAAAAGTAATCACCTGATTAAAACACATCCCTCGTTTCTCTCGCCTAATGGTTGTTCAAGCAACCAAAATACCCCAAGCACAACAACGGCACAACAATAAACAAACAAGGCACTGACACAATCAAGCAACATAATTAATCTCATTATACATAAATAATTCAAGATGCCCTCCAGATCGACTGAATGGACTCAAGCAGAGAAGGTGAGTTAAATAACGCTGCTGCCCTTGCTGACCGTAACTCGTTGGCCTTCCTCCCTTCTTCCCGATATGCCAAGATAATTATATCAAGTAATACACTTTGGTATATAAAATACCTTCCCATACGATAACCTCTATATACTGGTTGTATTCTTTTTTTATCTGCTCATCCTCTTCACGTCCGCTGTCTCGCTCCGTGTCCTATTTTACCTCAGCTAACCACAACAACGCTTCAGTATAAGCTTCTGCTGCAGATCATCGATCAGCGGCCTACTGCTGGTGCGATGATCCAATGGGCCGAGCTGAATCTGCCGGGCCGCAGTGTAAAGAGTCTCCAGATTATGCTGGGGAAGATCAGGAAGGAGGTCGCCGATGCGGATGGCGCTGAATCCTCCGAGAAGGCGGCTGATGAAGCCGCCAACACTTCCTCTAAAGCTGCTGGCTCGACTGGTAAGTTGCTCTTGTTCTTTTTGATTTATTATACTTGCACTACTTGAACTTCTCGTGCTACGACTCGTTCTCTCTCTCTCTCTCTCTCTCTATCCACAATTCCCTATACTACTATATCATCCCGTCAGGTAATTATATAACACTAATCTGATAATGGTAACAATGAGCAGGCAATGCGAGGCCCCGAAAGCGTGGCATCAACGCTGTTAGTGATGGCGCTGCCGTTGACGCTGATGACGGTAAGTTAAATGCCATACCACCTCTTGTGGCCTTCCTATACGACACTATAGACAACGTGCTGATATAGAACAACTAGAAGCGGGCCCTGCGGTCAAGGTCGCCCGTCGCGCTTCGAGACACGTTAGCAAGGCGGCACCTGAGAAGGGTCTCTCCACCAAGGGCACTGAGACCAAAGTGACCCCTCGTTCTTCCGCGCGTCTCCGGGGCATCGTGCCCCAGATCAATCTCTCCAAGAATCCCGAGCCGCGGAAGAAGGCTCCGCGCTCCACGACGCGTCTCCGGAGCGTCGAGCCCACGATCAACCACCCCACCAAGGATCCGGAGGCCAAGGCGACCTCTCGAACTTCGGCGCGTCTTCGTGGTCGCGCCCCTGCCACTGCTCCCGCCTCGATAGCCCTCCGCTCCTCGGCGCGCCTCCACGCCAAGAAGACCTCCGCCCGAGACGTAGACTCGGAATTGGATGAGGAGGAAGAGCTCATTGAGCGTGAGAAGGAGGCCATCTTGGCCGCACAAAAGGCCGAGAATGCCAACGAGCCCGCTGCCAATGATGGTGGCGACGATGACGCCGACGTCGACGAGGACGGCGGCTATAAGAAAGAGGATGGCGCTGGCGCACACGCTGGCGGGAACGTTGCCATGGGCGGCGCGGAGTTGGGCGCGCTTCTCGTCGAGGCCGCCAATAGAGCCGCTGTTTCTAGACAGGCGGACGGCAACGGTGACTCCGATGGTGATGGTGAGGAGGACGAGGGAGAGGGTGAGGAGCAGGGGGAGAACAACGACGAGAATGACGAGGAGAACGATGAGGAGGAGGAGGCCGGCGACGACGATAACGCCGACGCTGATGACGATGACATCGTCAATGATGATGAGGAAGAGGAAGAGGACGAGGACGACGATGATGAGGAGGACGATGGCGACTCTGAGGATGAGGCTCCCTGCCGGTACCAGTAGCGGAGTGCGCGTGCACCTACACGCCAATGGTCTTTTTCATTTTCAATGCTACAAGTAGTACGAGCCCGGTGGCCGCCATCGTCACCCCTTATCAGTATCAATTCTAATCGGCCCTATAATAAACAAGTGGCGAGCTAGTATTCCACAGGAAATGCATCGTGACCTATACGTCCATGGTGAGATGTCACGTCTATAGATCAAAGATAGTATGTGGGAGAATCGTAGATTGGCATAAAAGAGAAAGACGATCTTCTAGTTACAGAACGGGGGTGCCCAGGCCCTATATATACCCTGCCGATCCCCGGAGATACGGCTCACGTGATCGCCTATATCCGATTTCCCGTTTTATAATACCCCTATTCTAGGTGAGGCTCAACAGGCCGTGATATGAGAGGATGGGGGGGAGTATAAATGCATCAAACCGCTATTGAGCAGGTTTGAATACGGTTCAGGACGCCCGAGGCATCAGAGACATCGTGACTTTGATGTGCTTCTACCATTTCCCTCTCCACCATAGATTATATCATGGCTCTTGGGTGCTGATGTGTATACAAGATCCCCTAAAGCAACGCAGCTTATAGTACTATCACTTTGCAGGAGTCATAGTCTACAGATCTCGAAGGGTTGGCTATGGAGCCAGCTTTATGTACAGGGGCTTCTTATATCCAGAACAGGCCGGGGAGGCATATTTGTGGCATCTGAGCCCTGTACCATGGCCCCCAACTGATATTTCATTGTCTTCGTGACGCCTATCACACTGGACATCGTATTCCGTAGCACCATAATTCTATGCAGCCTCAACTATTGTTATGCCTTGGATAAGCCAGAGGTTACGCGAGGGGCAGTTAGATTCGGTTAATGGGGTTGACCTTGGTGTACTGCACCTTTTTGTAGTGTGGAAGTGTGGTGTGTAGAAGAGATTAGGCGAAAGATTTTAATTTGGAAGCAAGCTATTAGTTCTCTACGCTTGTATTACTGGCACTGACCATGGAGGTCACCACTGGATCAAAAGTGATAATGGCGGGAGATGCTGGTATCTCCGGCTATTCTGGCTTATGGCACCTAGTGCCCCCTTATGGCCTTGCATCAATGACCAGGCACTAGGGTATTATTACACGATGGTGTCGATATTTGTGAATAGGTCAGGGCACCACCTAATGGGAGGTTAATTTTCTCATTATCTATATCTGTAATTGGTATGTACGTTCTTATCACTTACGTTAAACCCACCTGTCACCGTTCGAATCCGCCCCTAATTCATTCAGAATTGTTAGGGGTCTTGGGCACAGAGTAAAAGATAATAGCCGGAGAGTCACAGTGAAGGCGCTATAGTATAGGTAAAGGTCGAAGAGTTATTGAACTTTGGCCTTTTTCTGAAGCCATAGGGGCGAAGCCCTTTACTTATAAATAATTCTAGTTTATCGTAACCTGCAAAACAGGGGGGGGGGGGGGGCGGCGGAGGGCGTTGGTAACGCCCCTGTCCCTTTATCACGTAACAAGAATGTATCGAAATATATACAAGCCCCTGGTCACCTACGTGATGCGCTCATTCTTCATCATATACATATAGATGACTTCTATTAACAGTTGTTCAGGGATACGTGCGAAGTGAACTACCGATATTATTGGCAGTGATGCGTTGAGATCACCCCTACGATCGACACCCCCTTAGGACCTCTTCCATGCCTATCTTGGCCTCAATTCTTTAAAATTGCACGCTGGTTTATTCCAGACCAACCCAAGACTGCCATAGTGAGTTATATGTCCTGTGAAAAAGGAGACTCGTTCATGGTTGTCCCGGAGCGGTGCTCCGAGATCCTCTACATAGCCATCAAATAGCGGAAAAAATGTCCCAGGTTCAGCATCAAACTTCGACAATTTAAAATATCGAAATTCGCGTAACCACTATTAGATAACGGTTACCCAGTCTCAGAGACTACGAGTATCTATATTGCATGGTGGTTATACCAGTTGGCTGGCGGCCGTTGGGCCGTCTTACTGTCGCGACAGGCTTTCAAATCTAACCACTATCTAAGAGTATCTGCTGTATCTGCTAAAAGAGCCCAGGCCCAACCAGGCCGAGCAGTAACGAGGATAACCAACCGCTTTTTATGACCCTTTCCAGTGCAATCAATCGCAAGAATTTCCATCGCAAGCCTTGCTCAGCTAGAGCCCGGTGCCCATGATACCCGGTGCCTCGATCGTGAAAGTATCAAAAGCCTTGCCTGTGGCCTTTTATAGTATGACAGGCCTGAGCATCATCCTATCGTAACGAAAGAAGGCTTATATTTTGGGCCCAAAAGGGCTTTTGGGCCCTGCTACGGCTCTGGGGAAGGAAGGAAAAACAAGAAGGATCTGCCCAACCTAGTCCCGAGTGCTCCTTTTATAGGTGCCCAGAGTGGCCCTAAACAGGCTTACGTACTGGTTGCGACACATCCTTATCAGTCTCCTGTAGACCGAGCGTCGAGTCCCAGACCACCTTTTTGTGAAGCGAGTGGCGAAAAACATCCGCAATCCACCTGATAGAGGCCACTTCAGACCACGTGCATCAAGGAATGGAGTTGGCTGAGTCGACGATTGTCTTCCAAAGCTTGTTCGCCAAAGGCGACTGTCGTTTTTCCATCACCAGGTTAAGCGCAAGCTGCATGGTGGGGTCTTAAGACAGAGCGCGGTGCCAATAGCGGCCGTGATTATCATTCTGGGGACCGTCTTCGCGGCCCTGAAGGTTACGGATCTTCTGTGCGTGACCGCGCAGGAGCTTCTCCTATGACTCGTGGGCGTCGTGCTGCCTCTGCCACTGTTGTCGGACGACCGTGATCTTCTCGTGCAACTAAGACTTCAACTCAAAAATCGTATTGATGGAACTGCGATAAAGAAGGATATGTTGTTGCAGCATAGGGTCGAAAGAGGACATGATGCGCCGCGCGGCTAAGTCTTTACCGGTCCCGTCCACCTTTTTGTACAGCATGAAATTCTTGTCGACGATGCTGTGAACGTCGCAGCGGTCTTGCTTCTTTGTCTCGAATTTAAAGGAGAGACGGTCAGCCACCATGAAAAACTCTCCTCGGGACCTTTGTAATCTCTCTTCCATACGCAGCTTGAGGAGCTCCAGATAAGGCTAGGGAATACCCACCTATCGATTTTTACCCACCGACCCATGGGTACCCGGGGGTAATTTCTTTTACCTACCGGATACTTATAAGTATTTTAATATTTAAAAAATTATTTATAAGTACCCGGTAAATAATTTAATTATTAAAATTTTATTTAATAAGTATTTATAGGTAATTTTTTTATTTACCAGGTATTTATAAATAATTTTAAATAAATAATTTTAAAATAATTAAAAATAAATATTATTATAATATTATTTACGGTTTAAAAATTAAATTATTTTATAATGTTATAACCTGGCTAAGTTATTAGGCTTAAATAGGATTGGTATAAATAATCCTTAACCATAGTATTAAAAAGGATAATTATAATAAAATAAGCTATATTTAAGTTACGTAATAAAAAGGATAATTAAAATAATTAACTATCTTAATAATTTAAAATAGTTAAAATAATTAATTATTTTAATAATTTAATATTTAATATTATATTCCGGTATTAAAAATAAAAGATATAAATAATATATAGCTATATTTATTACTTTTTTTTTAAATAATTTTTAAACTTATTAATTTATAATATAACTTAATTACTTAAAGCATTTTTTATTATTATTATTATTAAATATAATTATTTATTACTTAAAACCTTTAATATTTTTACTAATAAAAACCTTTCGATTAAATTAATAGTTAGGAATAAACCGGCCGTTATATTTAAATAAAGGTTAAACTTTATTAATAGTTTTAAAAAGGTTATACGATAATCTTTTAACGTATTTAATTATAAAATTTATTAAATTTATATAACGTTAATAAGTTAATTATATATTTTTTACGGTTTTTATTAATTTTATTTAATTTATTACAATAATCGTTATAAAGGTTATTATTTAATTTAAGCAAATTATATAATAAAAGAGATAAAGGTATTACGTTTATATAAAACCGGGGTAAAAAAGTAATAAAAAAAGTTATAAAAAATAAATAAAAAGAAAAAAATGTTACGTAGTTATAAAATATTATTTATTTTATATATAATTTAAGTTATAAAATCGGGTTTTATATTAAATAAGGGCACTTTTTTTATTAAGATTTTTTAATTTTTAAAGGAGTTAAGTTTTATTTACTTTTTTTTTTTAATAATCTTTTTTATTTTTTACTTAGTGATTATTTTAATAAATTAAAAAATTAAAAATAAAAAAAGATTTAAGGTTTAATAATAACGATTTTAATTTAAATTTAAAAAGTAAACGATTTATTAATAAAACTTAATTATTTATTAGCTATAATATATAAAAGGTTATTAATAACCACCTTAATATAAAAAACGATGTTAATATAAATAAAAGTAATAACAATTTTTAAAACAAAAGCGATAATTATAACGATTATAATAGTTAAAAAAATAAAAGTTAAAAATTAAAAAACGATAATATTATTTATAATATTAAATTTATTATTAATAGCTTATAATTTATTAATAATAATATAACTCGAATATTTTAAACGTTATTATAAAATAAGGTTATGTTTACGTTTTTTAATCGCTTTAATTTTAATTCTTTTTTATTTATTAAAAAGTAACGGATACTTTTACTTAATATAACGAAACTTAAGTTTATTAAGTTTACCGGGTTTTATTACGAATATTAAATAAGTTATTACGAAAAATAGCTGGAATAGTTCCAGTTTACGAAATAATTTAAAAATATTATAAATAAAAATAATAAAAAATACGTTTTTAAAGCGTTAATAATATTTAATAAATGTTAAAATAATTAAGTATATTTTAAGCAATTTTATAAAAAAAGTAATAAAAAGCTATTAATTTAATATTTTTATTATAATAATTAATTAATTTATTTTATATTTTCTATATTATGTAATATAAGCTTTATAATAAAGCATTTAATTAATAACCTTTATACGTAAAATATTATTTAAATTAATATTAATAAATTATTTAATATTATTACGGTAAAAAAAAGGTTTATTTATATTTAAAATAATTATAAAATAATCGGGCTTTAAAATACCGGTTTATTAAACGTTTTTAACGTTAACGATATATTTTATATTAATTTCTTTTATATCTTAATATATATTTATTAATAGTTTAACCGATAAATATTTTAATGTGTTTATAAAATAATATAATTTTAATTTTAAACCCGTTTTTATTAAAATATATTTAAAAAAGTTATAAAAATACGTTTAAACGTTAATAAATACGGTTAAAAAAGATTTTTAAAAGCGTTTATATTTACGTATCGTATAACATTTAAACGGCGTTTAAATTTAAATTTATTAAATTAATTATAAATAAAAACGTTAACATTTACTTATTAACGTATAATATTATAAAAATAAAATAAATGAATTTAATAATTTAATTATATTAATTAAATTAAAAAGATTAAAGCTTATCGATTATTTTTATATAATTATTACCGATAACGGTTTAAAGGTAAATAAAGGCGAAATAAAAATATAATTAAAAAAAACGTTTATATAAAAAATAAAGTTACGTTAAATATATAATATTTTATTTATATATTATATATGCTTTAAAAAGCGTATCGGGATTTTTTTAATACTTATAATATAAAGTTTATACGATTATTAAAAAAGGACGATTTAATACGGTTTATAAATACGAATAAAAGTTTAAAATAAAAGGAAAGTTTTTTTAATTTATTTAAAAAATATATTATAAATTTAATAAATAAATTAAAATAATTATAAAATAATTTTAATATTAATAATATTTAATTACGTTTTTTAATAATATAAATATATATTTTAATAAAACGGTAATAATTATTTTATTTTATTTAATAAAACCTTATTAATAAAAAGATTTAAAATACGGCGCGGTTATTATAATACGTACGCGATATAAAATATTATTAAAGTTTAAAAACTTATTCTTTAATACGTGCTTTAATTTTATAGCTTATTATCGAGAAATTCTTAAAATTTAATTAAGTTTTAAAAAGATATAGTTATAAGCTGTTATTTAACGGTAAAAAATATATATAATATTTTATTAACGTTTTTAAATATTCTATTTAAATAATAAATAATTTCGGGGCTTTATGTAAAAACTATTTTTATTATATAATATTTAAATATAAAATTATAATTAAGCATTTTATAAAATATTTAAACGCGGTTAATTCGGAATATAAAAAAATATTTTAATAAAATATTAAAAAAGAATTAAAAATAATAACGGGTAAATAACTTTCCGATCGTTTTAATATCGATAAACGTTTTATATAATTATAAAGGTTACGTAAAAAACTAACGTAAATACGTTAATAAGTTATTTAATACAAATTATAAATTAATTTATAACTTTTTATTATTATTTTTTTTTATTTTAAAAAATATTTTTATATTCCGGGATTATTTTATAAAATAAATAATAAACTTTATAAAAAAGTTATTAATTATTTTAAAAAAAACTTATAAATAATATTTAAAAAAAATAACCGAATAAATATAAAAAAAGCCGTTTAAATTATTATTTTTAATAATAAAAATTTAACCGAAATTATGCTTTTTTTATTAAACCCCGAAAAAAAAAGGGTATTTTTTTTAAAAGCGATAAACTTTAAAAAAATATTATCGATTATTATTTACGTTAAAAATATAAGTATAACGGCTGGTTTATTTTTAATTATTAGTCCAGTTAAGGGGTTTATATTAATAAAAGTGCTAAGGGTTTTAAATAATAAATAATTACGTTTAGTAATAAAAAAAATGCTTTATGTAATTAAGTTATATTATAAGCTAATAAGCTTAAAAACTATTTAAAAAAAAGGTAATAAATATAGCTATATATTATTTATATCCTTTATTTTTAATATTAAAATATGTGGTTATGTTAAATCTTTAAATCGTAACGAATTTAATTAATACTTTTAAATCCATGGATTATAACAGATTTATATATGGCTTTTTTTATGGCTTATTAAGTGTGGCTGGCTTATGTCTTTATTTTTTTAACAGTACCGCTAATAAATAGGGTTACCAGCCCCCACTTAGCCTAGTCGGGCCATAATAATAAGTTATATTTATACCTTTTTTTATTAACTTATTCTTTAATTATTTTATTTAAATTTTAATTAATAAAAAACGTTTTAGCTTTTTAAAAATATAATAATTATAACCGGCCCGGTTTATTTTATTTTACCCGCGATTTATTATATATATAATATATATCGGTATTAATAAAACGTATATAAAGTTTTATTAAATTAAAATATTTTTTTAATCGTTTATTTATAAAGTTAAAAACTTTTTAATATTTATTAATAATATTATTTTAAATCCGTTAAAAACCGGTATAAAGCTTTAAAAAAAGCGTTTAAAACTTTTTATATAAACAGTTTAAAAGTATTATACGCTTTTAAGCTTTTTTTAAATAAAGTTTATTATTTTAATAACGATTAACTTTTTAAAAAATTGTTATTATAAAAATCGATATAATTAAACGGTAAGATTTAAGTAATAAACTTAAATATTAAACTATTAAAAAAAATTAATAATAATAATTTAAAAAGTTAATTTTATTATTTAACGTTATATATAATAAAACGAAATACCGTTATAAATAAATAATTTATAATTACGTAAATAAGTAAAAATATTATTTAATTAATATAAAATCGTATAAATAAAGTTAATTAAGGGTAAAATATAACGTTTAAATATTTTAAATCGATATTATTAAAAAATTGTTTTTAAAGTATTTAAACGATTAAAAATAATTATAAAATAATCGTTTAATAACTTAATACTTATTATTAAATATAAAAAATATAAAAAAAGTATATATTATTTAAGTTTATTTTTTTAAATATACTTTTAAATGTAAGGAAATTTGTTTTTACGTTTATAACTTTATAACTTTTTTTATTTTTTATTAAATTTTATTTTGTTTTTCGAATTTTACCGGTTTATATAATAAAATAATCGTAAAATAATTTATATATAACGTAATATTAATAATAATAATAATAATAATAATAATAATCTATTTATATTAATAATTTAAATTAATAATAATAAGGTTTTATTTTTTTATAAAGGAAAACAAAGGGTATAAAAATGGTGTAAGTAGTAAAAAAAGCGGTATAAATTAAATTAATAATGCTTATTTTATAAAAATAACGTTATTATGTAAAAAATTAAAAAATAAATATAGTTTTTAAACCTTATTAATATTATAATATTAATGTTTATAATATATATTGTATTAAATATTAAAAAGTTATAAAAATTTATTAACTTTTTAATTTTTAACTTTTTTTTTAACGCTTAATACGGAAAATTACGTAAAATATTAAAAGTAATTTCCGATTTTAATTATCCATAATTTTAATATTATAAAAATTTACCGAAGTTATAATTATAAAGTTTATAAAAAGTAAATAAAATATTACCGTTTAAAATAATTATAAAATAATTTAATTATATATAACGTTTTATTTTTATATTATTTACGTTAAACGTATTATATTATAATAAAAGAATATAATTTTTATAAAAAAAGTAAAAATTATTTAATTAAATCGGAATAGGTATTATATAAATAAGCGGTTATTAATAAGGTTAATACGGCCGTAATAATAATAGCAGTATAAATAAATTTAATAATAAACTTAACCTTAATAAACCTAATATTTAAAATAATAATTTAAGTAATAACTTAAATAATAATAAAAGTAACCCGAATAATAATAATTATTAAAATTAAATTAATAAGGTTTAAAATAACGTTAAATAATTAAAAAAATAAATTATAAAACATTTATAAATTTTTTTTTTAAGTTATAAAGTTTAAAATTAATTATAAAAGTATTTATAAAAATTAAAAGCATTAATTATAAATAATGTATATTATTTTCGATTATTTTAAAATTTTTTTAAAAGTTTTATTAAATATTTTTATGTAATATTATTTATAAAATAAGTATTTAATAAATATTTATTATTTAAAAAAATTACTTATAAATACCGGGTAAATAAAAAAAATTATTTATAAATATTCGGTAAATAATTTTATTATTAAAATTTTATTTAATAAGTATTTATAAATATATTAAATAATTTACCGGGTACTTATAAGTAATTTTTTTAAAGAATAGGTACCCGTTAATTACTTATTAAAAACGCCGGGTAATGATGGGTTACCTACGGGTACCCGTTCCCTAGCCTTAGCTCCAGATTCCTAAAGATCTCCATGCGAGTGTGTACAGGAAGGCTATCGAGGAGACTGTAACGAAGCCGTCACCACTGGTCTTGATTTTAGATAACAAAGGGCGTAGAAGGGTAAATACTTAGATTGATCGCTGGCTAGCTAAAAGAGAGACTATCTAGATGGGAGTGATCCCATACCCTTTATATAGAAAAGGGGTCACCACAAAAGGCGATGGATCGCCAAGACAAGGCCTTGGCGAGCCAATCTCCACGTGACTTCTGTTATCAGTGGATGGGTCTACCTTGGAATGAGTGGTTTGTAACAGAGACGGGCACCGTCAGAGTCTGATTTCGACATCATGCCTAAAATTGCCTCCTGACGGACGGCCTCCTCGCCATGCTGCAGGACGAACCGTCCCTAACCCCGATGCTGATGCCTAGTTCCCAATCGGGAACGTCCATGTTAGTCCAGTGCCGATGATGTAAGCGATTGCCTTGGCTGTCTTGCAAAGTATAATTAGGATAGCGTTGTTACAAATATCCGTTTTAGAGGTTCAGCGCCTTAGCTCTCCGCACCGCCCCGTGTGTTGCTTGCCGTATGATGTATTTGTCGTGAAATGCCCTAGGCGACTAACAAGGCAAGGGAACGAAAACGCATCGGTGCGTAATGGTCCGACATTCCGCACCCAAGGAAGAGACCGGTGGACGTTACGAAAGTCTTTAGACCCGACAGAAACGGCGTACCTGTCTTAGACGCCATTGTACGAGGTGCTTCAGGACTAAAGTATAAATCAATGTGCCACCCTTCCCCGCCTAAACTACCTCGCTCCTAAACCTGGCTGCGAACTGATATGTCGATACCGGCCTTAAATAGGGGGGAACTCTGTTTCTGTCGCTACAGGACCCCGGCTAGGTCGCTTCTTGAATTGTAGAGGGCGCACTTCAGGTATGTAGAGAAGGCAGACGACAAGCGATGCTGACTCGCTTGTGCTGGGCCCCCCTTATCCTGCCAGATATATTTCACTTTTCCCAGAGCAACCAAACATGATCTCTGATGTTGCATTCATCCGTACATTTCTCAATCTACTTGTCCGGCTAGATTGGCCATGCTGTATATCTTCTAATATCGCGTGAGTGCAGGGTTCCCTAGTAGGGGATCTTGGGTTTACCAACGTGACTCTAAATAAGAGCGGCCTTGGTCGTATCTGGGCTTATTAGGGGTTACTTAGGGGTAAAAGGGGGCTACGTAATGTTCCTTCGACTTGTGATTGGACGTAAGTATATCTGGCCATGTTTCAATTAAGTTGACACAGTTTTTTCTTAACATACGCTGGATGATTATGAGACACACGCATACATCGCACATCTACAGAGCTATCATGACTGTCACCTACGGCTACTATATGGCATACCACATAAAGCCACCGCAGCATAGTAGAAGTACATGCCCGCTTGTAGCAAGACCGCAATACACTAGGACATGACCCACATGCCCAAATGCTTCTCAGCGAGCCCCTTCCATCTTCCCGTCTACCCAGATAGCTCAAGCTACTACATAAGCTTGACGTGAAAACCAGTTTCATTCCAGGGTTCCCCCAGCGGACCATTAGCATACTCCAACCCAACTTCAGGGCGAGCAAAATTATTAGTATAAGCCTGTCTGATAACCGGTTAATGACTTTCGAGGCACCTCAGCATCTCTCAAACACCCTATATAGCCCCTTCAGGTTTGCTAACTCCAACACCCCTCCGCTCATGAACGACTTGGTGGCCACGAGCCTGGCTTTGAAGGCCGGGAAGAAGAGGTGCTCAAGGGCGCGGCGGATGTGGGCCCTTCGCGCCTTGATCTCGTCCGAGACATCTTCCTCTACCTCGTCGTTGCCAGGCAGGGAAGGGAGTTGTTCCGGGACATAGTAGGTCGCCAGCTCGCGCAGGAAGGAATCAAAGCATAACTTCTCATCCGTCCAGTCGACGTGCGGGCCTAGACGAAGGAGGAATTGTGGCAGTTTCGCTAGCGGTGGGGTATACCCTTTTAGGAGGAGGGGTATGCTCAGCAACTCGCCCGCCGGGGAGACCTCGAGACTGAAGTACTCCTGCAGCATCTCCCTTCGCTCGATCAACTGCTCAGCCACCTTCTCGACCACCTCGTTAACGTCGAAGTCGTCATCGTCAGCCAGCTCGCCATCTGCCGCCATCGCCTTCTCGCGCTCCGCAGCAATGGTCAATACCTCGCGAAGGTTGAGTGCTGGCTGGAACTTGATAACGCCGAAGTTGCCAAAGTCGGTGAGTCCGACCTGGTAGAAATATTCGAAACATGCGCGACCATAGTCTATGAGGAAAAGTCTGACACCACTTTGAATAGTGGCCAGACGGCGCCGCTCATCCACGACGCCTACGAATGTGTGATTGGCGAATATCTCGGTCAACTCGTGGTGCATGTCATCTCGGACAGCAGAGCGTAGTTCGCGCACGCTGGTCAGCCTGCAGATAATGGACTCACGATCTGTTATTTCGTACGTGGGTGCCGGGGTAGACTCAGACGTGGGATCATGAGATGCACCTGACGGCGCGGGTGACTCCGAGGCGGAGGGAAACATGCTGGTGATCTTACGCAGCGAAGCGTCTGTTCGGACAAGGTTATTCTCGTAGGGGCGAGATGATGTCTTCCGTGAAGCAGCAGGAGTTTTCGAAGAAGAGCTTTCGGGATCTTGCTGGGAGGTATTATCGGGGAGAAGGGTGCCGGGAAGGAGTGTCTGGGTCATAAATGTCCGGCTGGTATCAACAGCGGCTAGTTTATCTCGGATATTTTCACATATGGCCTGAATTATTTCATCCTCGTTGAGGAAGTTAACTTCCCGCTTTGTGGGATGAATGTTGACGTCTACCCGCTGCGGGTCAATCTCGAGACTGAGATATATGAAAGGGTGCCCGTTCTTGGGAAGGAATGTGGAGTATGTCTGTTCCAAGGCTTTCTTGACATGAGCAGACTCCACGCTACGGTGGTTTATGAAAAGTAGGAGAGTGGTCTTCTTAATATGATAGTTGGCATTCGTAGCCCAGCCGGAAGCCTTGAATCCCCAGCGGTCATCAGAGACGGAGAACTCTATGAGTTCATTGGCTACGCTGCCGCCATGGATCTGCCGTATGCGGTCTATCGTCGAGGCTTGGGTCTGCACGGAAATGGAAGTACCCGAATCTCCATGCTTCTTGCAAGAGAAAGCTACACCCTCACAATGGATAGAATAACGCCCGACCATATCAATAATTTTGTTGTACTCGTCGGAAGCGGAACGGAAGGCCTTTCGGCGATTAGGGACGTTGTAGAATAAGTCCTCTACGGATATCTGGGTGCCATTGCGCCCCGCCGTCGGCTTGGGGTCAGGGGTCTGACCAGGCTTTGAGGGCGAGAGCCTTCCCTCATCATAGTGCGCGCGCCATGCGCAGTTAGAATCTTTCGTCTTAGTAGTAACGACGAGGTGAGCAATGTGGCTGATGCTGGCAAGCGCTTCGCCCCGAAACCCATAGGTGCCTATGTTACTTAGGTCCTCAAACTTTTTGAGTTTAGATGTAGTGAATCTTTCACATAGAATAGGCAAATCTTCTTTCTGCCTAGCATTAGCTTATTGATATCGGTGGTGGAAGAGTGCTGGGCCGAATACTCACGTCAATTCCGTGACCATTGTCGGTGATCTGTAGTAACTTCAATCCACCTTCCTTCACCAATATCTCCAATGAGGTCGAGCCTGCATCGACAGCGTTTTCGATCAACTCCTTCAGAGCATGCACCGGTGCCACGATGATCTCCCCCGCCGCAATCTTGTTCACTACATCTTGATCCAGGGCCTAATACATAAAGGTTAGCACAATCGTCGAGGTGGTGGTTTTGTATTATGGAAGTATGGAGTAGACTTACCTTAATGCGACGGGGTGCTCTCTCTTGTATAGTGGGTTCGGGAGCTTCCGGGGCCTTTCTCTTGGTGCCTCTTGGCTCATCAAGATCCATGGCATCGTCCATAACATCGACCATTGTATAATAGCGTGGTCTCCTTTCGGGTTGTTGATTAGAACTTGGTAAAGGATGAGGTTTGATATCATCAAGTAATCAATATAGTTTTCTCAAGTGGTCACCCATATGCTTAACAAATACTGGTCATGGATAGGAAGCCCCCCTATTAGTCAGGGGCTGAGCTGTTGGGTAAATAGACTGCGGTGGGTATCAAAGGTGAAAAGGTGAAGAGGTGAAGATGATACGAATCACGAATCCAAGGGTGTCTGGGCGGATGAGATTATGTAAGTCGGACACTTTTCAGAATTAAGCCTGAAACCACTTGACTATCGAAAATCGTTATTTCTATTTCCATGACCATCCGGGAAGCTGCGTCTATGATAACATCCATGGATGATGGCCGTGCTTGCCTGGAAGCCTGGGGGACCTGGAGGTCGGTCATTAGGTAATGAGCTGACAGCCGTCGGCAGTTGATCCTAACTTTCCAGGTACATAGCGACATACCTAAGTGGATACCTTATCGATATCACTGTTGTACCAGTCAGGTACGCTCAGTATCGTTGTTGGCAGCTACCTTACCTAAGTAGAGCATTGACCACCTTCGACCTTCAAGCTTTAGGTGGGCAAGTGGGCTGGTATGCCATTAGGCGGCAGAGCCTCGCGTAAACCTCGATATGCCAAGCAATTAACTGCGTAGCTGCTGCCCTGTCATCGCAGCTCTTGCATCAGCCCTGGAGTTACTAAAGTTACTTACCAAACTACTCTGGAGCTTTACATACAAACAGGCCTCTCCTATACAACATACCCGAACCTGCCTAAGTACATACTTACTTACATACAACAAAATCATCAACCACTCTGTCCCAGCTTTTCTTTCTTTCCCTCTCCCTCGTCCATCTACTACTCAGTACACACACGCCAAATCATTCATCCGAAAGATCTCTGCCATCGCCAACGTCGTTCTAATCGTACCTGATTTATCTTATCAGCTAGCCAGCCAGCCAGCCCAGCCCGCCCTGCCTCCCATCCCACTTTACCATTATGGCGCAGAACAACGAGCCGTCAAAGTCGGCCGATAAGGGCAAAGGCAAGGCTACCGAGAAGGACGTTGACGAGTCGAAAAAGACCAAAGATGGCCAGGTGAACGGCAAGAAGGATGAGAACAAGGTCGGCTGTATGCGGAACCAAAAGAACCCCAGCCATAGATCGTATAGTTTTTGATTGCTGATGCATAAATAAAAACAGCCGAGGAGGAGCTGAGCGAGGAGGACCAACAGCTTAAGAATGAACTAGACATGCTCGTTGAGCGTCTAACGGTGCGCATCCCTTCTTATTCCTCGCGCAATATAGCTTGCTGACTGACTGACTGGCCCCATATCCAGGAATCAGATGCGTCTCTCTACAAGCCCGCTTTAGAGCACATGAAGACCTCTATCAAGACCTCAACCTCCTCTATGACCGCTGTTCCGAAACCCCTAAAGTTCCTCAGACCACACTACGAGACCTTGACGAAACTCTACGAAGACTGGTCTGCTGGTGATGACAAATCCTCTCTGGCCGATGTATTATCAGTCATCGGCATGACCTTCTCTGACGAGGACCGCCAGGACACCCTTAAGTACCGTCTAGAATCTACTACCCAAGATATCGAGTCGTGGGGACATGAGTACACGCGGCATCTAGCTCTCGAGATCGGTGAGGTCTATAGTAAACGAGTGACGAATGATGAGCCCACGCAAGACTTGGTCGACCTCGCCCTAATACTCGTCCCGCTATTCTTGAAGAGCAATGCTGAAGCTGATGCCGTCGATCTGATGAGCGAGCTCGAAATCATCGACCAGCTACCCAAGTTCGTCGACGAGAATACCTACTCTAGGGTCTGCCTTTACCTAGTCAGCATGGTTAATCTTCTCATGTACCCGGACAACGAGCAGTTCCTTCGAACCGCCCACACTATTTACAAGACCTACAAGGAGTACACTCAGGCCGTGGTCCTTGCGATACGACTGAACGATTATGACTTGCTAAGGGAAACTTTCCAGGGCTCAACCGACATTGTCTTAAAGAAGCAGCTGGGTTTCCTAATTGGGCGGCAGAAGATCTTTCTCGATTACGAGAGGCAAAACGAGACCGTAGTGCAGTCTCAAGAGATGGATGAGGCTATGAGCAACCTGAAGCTGTCAGAGTACTTCAAGTACCTTGGCAAGGAACTCAACGTCCTCGAGCCCAAGACCACCGAGGATATCTATAAGAGCCATCTGGAGAGCAGCCGTGTCGCTGGTATGACCAACCTGGACTCCGCCCGACACAACCTCGCAGCCGGTTTCGTCAACGCCTTTGTGAACGCGGGTTTTGGCAACGACAAGATGATGCTTGTCGACCAAGAAGCCTGGTTTTGGAAGACGAAGGATGAGGGCATGCTTTCGACGGTCGCCTCGCTCGGCACATTACTGATGTGGGATGTGGAGAACGGGCTGGACAAGGTCGACAAGTACACCTATGCGAATGAGCCCGAGGTTCAGGCCGGCGCCATGCTCGCTATTGGAATCATGAACTCCGGCGTGCGCATCGACAGTGAGCCCGCCCTGGCTCTCCTCGGCGAGTCTGAGAAGCTTGAGCATAAAAATCCTTTGATCCGGACGGCCTCCGTCATGGGACTAGGGCTGGCTTATGCAGGCTCCAATAAGGAGGAGTTGATAGAGATCTTGCTACCTATCGTCCAGAACTCGAGTAATGACATGCAGGCCTCTGCAATGGCTGCACTGGCTTGTGGTATTTCCTTTGTCGGCACGGGCAACCCAGAAGTTAGTGAGGCGATAGTCACTTTACTGATGGATGAGGAGCGTCAGAGCCAATTAACAGACAAGTGGACCCGGTTCTTGGCTCTCGGTCTGGGCCTACTGTTCTTCGGTCGGCAAGAGGAGGTGGACGTCATTCTGGAAACGTTGAAGGTTGTCGACCACCCTATGGCCAGATCCACGGCCGTGCTAACGGAGATCTGTGCCTGGGCCGGAACGGGAGCCGTGCTGAAGATCCAGGAGCTTCTGCACATCTGCAACGAACACATCGAAGATTCCGATGACAAGAAGGGCGACGAGCTGCTACAGGCATACGCAGTCATAGGTATTGCTCTGGTTGCAATGGGCGAGGATGTAGGCCAGGAGATGGTCCTGCGGCAGTTCGGTCACCTGATGCACTATGGGGAAGCTAACATTCGACGTGCCGTACCCTTGGCCATGGGCCTCATCAGCCCCAGCAATCCCCAGATGAAGGTGTACGACACGCTGTCCCGGTATAGTCACGACACTGATAATGACGTCGCCATCAACGCCATCTTCGCAATGGGTCTTCTAGGAGCCGGCACGAACAACGCTAGGCTAGCGCAGCTTCTGCGACAGCTTGCGAGCTATTACCACAGGGATCAGGAGTCTCTGTTCATGGTTCGTATTGCTCAGGGCCTTCTCCACATGGGCAAGGGCACGATGTCTCTCAACCCATTCCACACAGATCGCCAGGTCCTGTCGCGGGTGTCGGCCGCAGGCCTGCTCGCCGTTCTCGTCGCTATGATCGACGCCAAGCAGTTCATCACCTCGAACTCGCACTATCTCCTGTACTTCCTCGTGACCGCCATGCACCCCCGCTTCCTCGTCACCCTCGACGAAAACCTCGAGCCCCTGACGGTGAACGTCCGGGTCGGTCAGGCTGTAGACGTTGTCGGTCAGGCTGGTCGCCCGAAGACGATCACCGGCTGGCAGACGCAGAGCACGCCCGTCCTCCTAGCTTATGGAGAGCGCGCGGAGCTCGAGGATGAGGAGTACATCAGCCTAAGCAGTACGCTGGAGGGACTCGTTATTCTCCGCAAGGTAAGAGACTCCCCCCAAACAAAAAGACATCTTGTAAACCTCCGTACTAACTGCGTGCCAGAACCCTGACTGGGAGGATAGCAAATAAGCTGCTGTCTATCTAATAGGGTGATGATTATTCAATGACGAGGCCAACACACATCCTTTCGCTGGTGGGCATAGTAGAGGCAGATGGGGGAACCCATGATTTACTATACCTGGCGCCTAGATAGATACTAGACTAATCAAGGGGGTTATGGTAGCTGTTGTAAGGGAGCAACCAGCCACCTCGGGTAGCAGTAGCAGGCATGGCGAAACCCGTCAGGCAAAAGAAGATGAAGAGAAAGAAAAAAAAAAACGTGTACTTTTTGAAGCAACCTTTACAGCACCGCAGCCCGTGACAAGACGATAAGTTGAGATTTAAGTCTTATAACCCGCCATGCGAGATAAATACCGGGACTTGTGCAGTTCCTACCCAGGGGTTACAGTAAGTACAGCGTATCAACGGGACATGCGATGTCGTTGTTCTACTTGCTCGTCTACCCACGTACTTGAGAACGTGACTTGTGGTAGATTTTTAACCTTGACATTGTGATATACAAAACGAGTCGCAATACCCAGCCAGCCCAGCATTAGCCCTTTCAGCTTTTTTTGCCCCTCTAGGTCTCTGATGAAACGATATATTATATACCTGTCTTATCCAATACTCAGCGTCAGTTACCCCCTTCCCCGCCCTGTAAACGAAGCCAGAGGGAAGGAAATGGAGACCAAGAGCGTTATGACACTTCCCCTGAAACCCTCCCCCCCTCTCAAGATTTGTCGCGTATGTGTTCATGTTATGTGCAAGCCACCTGTTTAGAACGAGAAGTCGAGTACATACTTATTCATATATGTCTATGTGCTCGATACTCTAGGCAAATGACTAACAAACACCCGTATTTTAGATAGGCTGTAGTGGTTGCTGGTTGGGATAGGGTAAGGTAAAGGAGACATCAAATAGAAGAAGAGCTTACTACGCAACGACGTGGCGCCCACACATATCACAACATCTAATCAGCCAGCCAATTGCAGATGGGATAGATCAATGCTCGTTCCTTGCACCTTACTTTTTTGCCCCAAGTACGTACGGTACGATCCGGCCTACACCCGCACCGGGGAAATCTTAATCGCGAATAACCTGCCAGCATACCATGTAGCAGACTGGTTTTTGAAGTCCGGGCCGGAGGGGGGGCGGAGTACACGTTTTACCCACCCCCGGCTTGAGCCTTGCCCCTCTTCTCCTCTCGCCTTGTAAATATACGCACATACATACGGCTGACGCCGGCTGCGGTGCCCAGGGAAAGAGTAGGTAGACGGACGGATACGCCGGCACCGGCATCGCGCTGAGGCTTGTCGTGTCGTGTCATTCTATTTCGTACAGTTAGTTGCATATCAAGCCCTGCCTCGGGTGCGGGCGTTGGGGGGGGGGGGGGGGGGGGGGGCTTATGGGCATCGTTATGCGGGTGCTGCTGATGTTCCACGTCTGCTTCACTGGGGCCCTGCATACCTACCTCTTAATGAAGTACATAATTCACCTACTGGTTCGTCACTGTAAGCAGCTTCCATGTTTATATATATATATGTGTGTGTATGTATGAGCCGCTGGCCAAAAATGAGAAGCGGCCACCCTAGCCAGTCTTTGCCAGTTTATTCCTCCCGTGTCTGGATCTTTTCTGCCTATGCCTAAGTGGTCGGATGGGCAGTTTTGGAAGCTGGAGATCGCCAGTGCCTACGACACCGCGTACCGTCGCAGCCCGGGACAAAGCACACCTCAGCTTACGGCGGCCGCCCTACACATGTTTGCTTGCTATTACAGTAATACGCAAATGCGTCGACGTCTTCAGCGTGGCAACTTTTTTTTTTTGTCTTTCCTTCTTTAACCCGCACCGGTAGCCTGCCTGCGTAGTTATGCGGACAGTAACTCCGTTCCCGATTCCCCATCCATAGTTACTCCCGCCATCATTGTAAGCGGACGATGGCCTAATGTTGCGCCGGCATTACGTTTTCCCGGTTTTTATCAACTACTGATAACCGAGGGATTTAATACTTGGGAGGGCGAAGAAAAAAAAAGAAAAGAAAAATAGCTTCGGCTGCCCTGCCTGCCTACACATCACGCCTAGGTTGTACCATATAGATATCAACTGAGCGGCATCGGCTGCATCAGGTATTTTAACTACTTACCCAGGTATGTATAGCGACGCTCGAGCTCTCCGGGCGTCTACCCACGATCGGCCGAAGTGTTGGAGGCTGAGAGAACTCGTCCATGATTGGAGATGTATAGTTCCGGCCAGCAGGCGTGGTGCGCTTTTTACCCGGGAACCGAGAGAGCCTCATCATCATTCCTTCCCCCCTTTTTTCAGCCCGTTCTAGGCTCCTCTTCGCTAGAGGATAAAAGGAGAAGGCGAATGGTACGGACACCTCCCCAGTGTCTTTAAGCAGTGCCATGCCATACCGCCTAACGACCTCTCGTGCTAGGGATATATATAACCGACTACGTCTTCAATGCAAAAAGCCGAGTGGATGGGGCTTTACAAAATATCAAACTTGACTTTTTTTCTCTCTTCAAATCCCCTCTTTTCTCTTCAACAGTTGCT
The DNA here is from genome assembly GCA_023313575.1 of Eutypella sp. D-1. Lineage (NCBI taxonomy): Eukaryota > Fungi > Ascomycota > Sordariomycetes > Xylariales > Diatrypaceae > Eutypella > Eutypella sp. D-1. The sequence goes on along the minus strand of JAJTTP010000005.1, from coordinate 2,373,871 downwards.
TCAACATTTCTGACCAGATGAGTAAAACATTTATTAGCCCCTCATATACTGCCATCGCCACTTGGCGCTCGGGCGTCTTACCTTTGCCAAGTCTGAAAGCCGGAGTCTATGTAGTAAGCGCGGGGAAAGGAGGTGAGTGTGTGTGTGTATGTGTGTGTTTGTGTGTGGCATTGGAAACCCAGCGATTTGGAAAGAACTCTTCCTGATATACATATATACCAGCAAGGTAGTCAGATATGGTCAGCGATTGACGGTTGACGGGTGTCAAGATGTGCCACCAAAGGGAGATCTTCATAGGTAGGCTGGTAGGATAGAGAGTGATGAGAGGCGTGTGATATGTGTGATATGCATGAGATTAGTCAGTGCAGACGACCATTATTTCACACTCCTCTCCTCATCCACTCCGACCGCCTCCTGAGGTCCTCCGTGTTTCTCAATTCCATTGGTAAGTATATGGTAAGAAGTTGTTGGAAATGTAAGCCATTCCAGTTCACTAATGACATTTTGCTGCTTGGCTGCCGGATTCCATTAGCGTGGAGTTAGTTAAAGGAGTTTAGGGCATCCGTGGACCACTGCAAGCACTCTGGCACTCTACCTAAGTACTTGAGGCATGTAGCGGACCCCCGGCAACCCCCAGTAATTCAGCTTATATTGGGGCCTTAACGGGGGTTTGGCCGGGCCTGGGCACGGCAGACTTAGGAGGTACCTAACGAGCGCTCTATAGTACATAAAGTGCACACCCACTACCTAAGTAAGTAAAGTACCGAGTTGAGCCTAGCTCCCCCGCCGACTCCCCTGCCAACTCCCCTCCTCCCTGGCGTTTCCCCCCATGACAAAATATCAATTATTCTTTCATATTTCTGATTAATTTTCTTTTGGTCTCTTGTTTGTCGTTTTCTGCCCGCGTCCAATATCAACGCAGAAAGACTTCCACAACAGCGATCACAAAACGCCACTACCCGCATATCGCATATCGGCTATCGTCTATCTATCGCATACCCAAAAATGACCACCACGTCTACTACCGTCACCCAGCAGGGTGCGCCCTCGGCTGAAACTCTTTTGAGGCTATTCCCAGATATCGACACCAGCTCAGCCGGGCTCGAAGGTCACGATGAAGAGCAAATTCGTCTCATGGACGAAGTATGTATCGTCTTAGACAATGATGATAAACCCATCGGTACCGCTAGCAAGAAACTCTGTCAGTTCTCATCGACTCTACCATATGTTTCCTGTCGTTGGAATATATCCCCCTAGATATAGATGTGTATCTAACCATGCTCTACTCTGTTCTTTCTATGAATAGGCCATTTGATGACCAACATCGACAAGGGTCTCCTTCACAGAGCCTTCTCGGTTTTCCTGTTCGACGACCAGAATCGCTTGCTTCTTCAGCAACGCGCAAGCGAGAAGATTACGTTTCCCGATCTGTGGACCAACACGTGCTGCTCTCACCCCTTAAACATCCCCAGCGAGACCGGTTCCAACCTGCCCGACTCAATCGAGGGTGCTAAGCGTGCCGCCCAACGAAAGCTGGACCATGAGCTCGGCATAAAGAAGGAGCAGGTCCCCATAGAAAACTTCCACTTCCTGACGCGCATCCACTACAAGGCTCCTAGTGACGGGAAGTGGGGAGAACACGAGAGTAAGTGCCTATCTGTGCAGGTCGGAATAGGGGTAGGATGGGGTAGAGTACAGCGGTTAACATTTGCCACCAAAAGTCGACTACATCTTCTTCATCAAGGCCAATGTGGACGTACACCCCAACCTGAATGAGGTGCGCGACACGAAATACGTCAGCGCCGATGAACTGAAGAAGCTGTTCACCGACCCGGAGTTGAAATTCACGCCATGGTTTAAGCTCATTTGCGAATCGATGCTCTTTGAGTGGTGGGCGAATCTCGATTCCGGTCTGGAGAAGTACATGAACGAGCAGGAGATTAGGCGCATGTGATACTATCGCCTTTGAAGACGGGAGTGCCGGCGAGATGATGACGGAATGACCATCAAACCAACGAGACGACATGGACAGAGTGCGTACGGAAAGGCGGTTAGACAGCGGGTTTAGCAAAGAGCCCGGATAGACGAGGAAGGCGGGACAGACGGACAGGCGGACAGGCGGGCAGGCGAACGGATGGCGACCTATTAGATATCCCGCTCTCGCCGCTCCGGCGAAGAGCCAGTTCACCTTTTTCCAAAGTTACGAATCAGGCCAGCAAGTCAATTGAGGAATGTTTCCCCACTCTCCCCATGCAGTACGGTCCTACCGATGACAAATGCCCAGAAAATTGATTGGCAATGCCAGGAGCCAGCAGGGCTGATGGATGGTAACCTGGGGTGGTAGACAGCCCGATCCCCCAATGCAATGAAACAAGGCAATAGGCAGACCGGCTGCCGCTTTCCATGTCCTGACGATGTCAATACAAGTCCTGTGCGGCACAACCGGCTGGCTTAGGTGTCTAAGACTATCGCTCTTAGACTGTTCATACCATACCGGCTCTATCGACCGTGCTGACCTTTTCTAATGGGCTGATGGGCTAGACCTCTTGCGGTGGCAAGGTGGGCTTGCAGACGAGGATATCAGCTGACAACGTTCCCTTCCTACAGCGAGTGGTTATCTAAGAGATAACGTTCCGGACTAGCCTCACAGGCGGCAGTGATTGTGCCAAAAGCACACCAACGATTGGGCCGTGGAACTAGAGACGAACATTAGTGATGCTCACTTACCCCACTCGTGATACGGCTTTACTCCTGCAGGCAAGCCTAGGCGTGCCCCCATATGACAGCTACGCCCCCTTGTCCTACTCATACCCCATGTCTCACCTAGCAACGTCATGGATGGACAATTGCTAAAGACAAGAAAGGAAAAAAAAGGGAAACACCCCCAACCCAACCACCATCACCGTTACCCTGGCCTCTGGCTCTTCCGCACTCCCACCTACCCGGGTCAGACGCACTGTGACAATTAACAGCAACAGCTCCAACCAATGCTTCCACGGTTTCTCGAAGTGGTTTTACGAGATGCCGTCGAATGCCGCTCTGGCCAATGGCTTGAAGGGGTGGGCGACGGGGTTGGCCCCGTCCGTATACCACCCCTTGTCGGCTTAACGGTATAGGTTATTGTACACATTCAATCACGTAGGAGTTTGTCTCCCAGGCTTTATCTCAATAACTCTCCGCCATGTCCATCATACCCTGTACCAACCCGCCCCAACTGACCCTCCTCATCAAGCACCTTGCATTACATCCCGCACCCAAGAGAGCTTGGCCTTACGCCCCAGATACCACCCCTCCCTTTCCCTTCTCTGTGCCGCACACCTGATAGGTTTGACCTCTCCCATACAATTTCTATTGCTGCTATTACTAGAAAGAGATCCCCTCGACCTGTTGTTCTTGTTGTTGCCAAGCTCCCTCACCTTCTCCGTCCCTTCACCTCAACCTGCAATAAGGCTGTTCTGGCTGTCTGCTTCTGAGATATCTCTTTCAAGATTTAGAAAGAAGGATAACATACCAGGCTCAGTTGTCTTTGCTCTTGCAATTGACTGGATTCCGGTACCCTAGGAAACAAGTCTGCTTCCAAGGCGCTTTAGTCCTTTGTATCTTGCCCTCTTGTCCTGTCTTGACTTGCCTTGTTCCGCCTCAAACGGTCACTCCCCCATTTTACCCATTCTATGAGTAACACCCCGGCCTGCATGGTCTCTTGACGTCCCTCAGTCTGCTTCCAGAGATTACTCGTCGTCGCCGAGTCACCGCAAGCCGTTCATCACTTTCAATTAAGGGTTCATCTACACATCATCGGGGGGAAAACATTGCCTTCCTCTTCTTTCCCAACGAGAAAAGAAAGAAACTAGTTAAACCCCAGAAAGTCATAAAAGGATTCACGCTCCGGCAAAAGAAATCCACATTGATGTCTGTTGATACGCGCACAAGCCTCAACTGCCTGCGTCACCCGTCCAGATTTATGCCTGTTTCCAGGACCCAGCTGTCCAAGGTCCACACGGGCGATAGTATCCAGAATAATCATTCCAATCGTAATTCGCCGCGCAGTAGTGGGATATAAAGCAAGTAAGTAAACCATCGCTTCACCCCCTTATCGCGGCGGCTGCCCGGCCACCCTACCCCCTCGCCGGGAGTCACGGAGATACACAATATGACTGGATTTTGCCTCGAATAGAGACATGCGTGTGGATGCTAAATATCACATCAAGCTTGCCTTCGTTGTATCTATCTACGCATACGCCTCGTCAAACCCCGACAAAGAAGAGCTGCATAGCTATAGCTAGCCACTTCGCCCAGCATGGAGCACGTCAATGGCAGCAGTAGCGTCGCTACCACCACCACTACTACTACCACTAGCAGCAGCAGCACGTCTGTCTCCGCTAGCAGCACTGCTGTGGTCCTGCACGCGGAGCCAGCAGCCGCAACTGCGGCCACGGCAGCAACCGCGGCCATGAAGCAGCAGCAGCAGCCGTCCCGCCGCCGATCTCTGGTCCCGCAGGGCTGGGAGGACCAGGTGCGCGCGCTCGGCATCGCGGAGCACAAGGAGGCGGGGCTGTCGCTGGCGCAGGCGTTCGCGCGCGACGACCTCGCTCAGTGGCTCGTGGATGCCGAGGGCGGCGGCGACAACGGCGACGAGGCCCGCTGGCGTCTCCACGTCGACATCTTCACCTACCTCGTCGCGCAGCACTGCTACGCCGGCGCTGTCACCTCCATCGGTCCCGATTACGAGGCCGTTGCGCTCTGGTAAGTCTATCTTCTTATCTTCTCCTTGATTTCTCTTCCTGTCTCCTATTTAATCACGTGGCTCGCACTTGCGGCCCCAGCCACACATCGGACGACCTCCCCCTCTCCTTGCCCCTTCCCGGTATCAGGTGATGCGGAGCGAAAAAGGGGGCGGCGGGTCAAAGTGGGGGCCAACTCTAGAGAAACACGAGGGCTGACTCTTTCCGGCGTCCGCCCGGGAACGCGAACAGGGTACTCCCGGGACAGGACACGGACGAGTGGACGACGGAGCTGCGGAGCGGGTTGTGGCGGCTGCGGTGGCGACTGTCGGCAGAGGGACGGCGCCGCTACTGGGAAGAGCTCATGCCGCTGCTGCACGACGTCAAGCGCGAGGTCCTCGGTCCCCGCCGCGACCGCGACTCCTACTACCTCGTCTACCTCGGCACTAAGCCCAGCGGCCGCGGCCGCGGCTACGCGCGCTTGCTCATTGAGCAGATGGCTGTTAGGGTAGGTTCTTGTTTTCCTCTTTTCTTTTTTGGTCCCCTCCAGGCCTCGTTGCCTCCTTTCTTCGCTTTTCTTTCTCATGTGTCGCACGCATGGGGTCCCGGATACCATACGATACCGCCCTGCTGGGCTCTTTCAACTCAACGTTTCTCACTCCTGACTCTCGACACTAACCCCCTTGAACAGGCCGACGCCGAGGGCCGCGCAATGTATCTCGAGTCCAGCTCGGTCAAGAACAACGCGTACTACAAGAAATTCGGGTTCGAGGCGAAGCGGGACATTCACCTAGGCCTCAGCGTCGACGACGACAACAACAATAACAGCGTTGGCGGGGACGCCAACAGCCGGTCCTCGACGTCGCTGTCGTCGTCATCGTCCTCTTCATCCTCGGATTCGGAGTCGGGACCAAAGCCCGCCGTCACGCTGACCGTCATGGTGCGCGAGCCGCGCCGAAAGCTCGCGAACTCCATCCCCATCAAGCTCAGCGGTGGCTTTGTTGGTGGAGGAGGAGGCGGGAAACAGCAGTAGTGGAGTAGGCCGTGAAGAAAGATAGAGGTAGGGAGAAGGAGAAAGAAAGGGGAAGGGAAGGGGCAGGGGAAGGGGAAGGGAAAGGGAGAGGAAGGTATGCTCTCTCCCGTCGGTCTCATCTCATAGCGAGTCTCTCCCTCATCTGGGCGAGTTCTTTTTTCTTTTCGTCTCGCCTGCCCGACCTGGCCGCCGCCCTGTCTTCATCCTGTTCTGCCCTTTCCCCATGCACCGTAGGGATCTATCTCCCCATCTCATGTTCACTTGTTGCCGTGAGCATGGGACGCATAGACCAATGGGCACGGGCGGACGGATTGATTGATGAGCGGCCAGACCGGGCCTGATGCTTCGCGTATTAGGTGATGTTTGATGTTGACGAGCGTGAGTGACCCCCCCCCCCCCTTCCCCCCCCTTCCCTCTTTCTCCTCCCCCTTTCCCTTCCCCCTTTCCTCCATCCTCCTTTGCCATCTCTTCTCTACTATTCACTTTCGACGCCATGCTTTGCGATAATTGATCAAGGTCCTCGGCGCGGATGCGGATGCGGATGCGGTCTCGGAATGCGAATACGACTACTGGTTAACAAAGTGATGATTTATCGGGATCGGACTTGACGCCTTCCCCTTCCCCTTTTCCTTCCTTTCTCGTTTCAAGCTTTTCGCCACTTTTTCCGTCTTGTTTCTTTCGGTTTCCCTTTCAAGGGTGAAGTTCGTCTCGCCCTGTGCTGACACTCCCCCTTCCCTTCATTATCTACATTTGAATACTACCCCTTCTTGTCCGGTTTTCCGTACATCATCGCTCGTTTATCTTGCGGTTGCGTGGCGCGGTGGAAGAATCGAATGAACCGGATTTGAATCAGATTGCTTATCAGTACAGGTTGCAGCAGCTTTGACATTCGATTATGGTTTCCTGTTTTCTTTCTTTCCTTGTCCCTTTTTGTTTTCTTTCCTCTACATTCTTTTCCTCTTCTTGATGACAGTACGTCCGCGGAAAGAGGCTGGCATGGCTTGCTCTCTTCGCTCCCGTCCCAAGTTCGTCTCCCAGCCTTTTGATACTCAACAAGATGGAACCCGACTTGAGCGATGACTACACCTGAGGTCTACCGTGCTAGCTTCTCTTGTTGAGGTGTCGTGATAATTTAAGTTGCTTTCCTCTTTTTCCCTTCTTTTCTTTCCCTCTTTACATCCCAATTACGTACACAGGTCCACAGGTATAACAGTGTGTAGGTAGTAGATACTTACATATAGATTTATAAACCAAGTGCGGCTATCTAAGATCGTAGGTACCTCCTTAGTGATAGTTGGGGGCCTCTATTGTAATTTATATCGTTTATGCAAGCATAGATGAGTTTGCTCTGAGGCCCTACCTAACCTCTGCTAGTCCTGTTCTATACCAGCAGCGCAAAACATATCGAGAAATGACACGGCAGATTGATATAGTATAAGTTGTACAATATCGTAAAAAGCGAAGCATATGTTACGAGACTGCGTCGCCGGCCCTGTCGCGGCGACGGAACGGGCGTCCACTGCGGGAATGGAACAAAAGGTTATGAGTTTCCAAACAAAGAACTCAGCTGCGTCTCAAGGTTACTCAGTTACGGCGTATCTATTGTGTTATATGCAATAATAATCCATATAGATAGCAGAATTAATCGATATTCTTTCATGTGGTTTGCTACCCTGCCGCGGTCCGGTGCTTATAATACACTGTGATGCCAAAGTAACAATATGCTGTATCCGTAAGTATCATGCTAACGCCGAGCGACGAGTACGCATTCATCGTAGTACCTCCTCTTTTCGTTTTGCGTATCATAGAATATGTCGTTCATCCCGTGCGAATTCCTTCTTATTTCGTAGTTTCTTTTTGTTTTTAGTTCAAGTCTGCTCCTCCCCTCCCCACCTCCCCCACTCAACACCGGCCCCCTAATAGCTCAGGACTGCGAACGTGTCGTCGTCGACGGTGGTGTAGACCAGACCAGGTTGGATGAGCTCCTCGGAAGCGGCCAGGACATCCGGAACGGACATGCCAGTGCTCTGAGCGATGACGGAGATGTGGATGCCCTCGTTGCCGCTTTCGGAGCCGTGCAGGAAGTTGAACATCCTCTTCGCCTTGGCGGAGACTCCGCTCAGGTCCACCTTGCCGCTGCCGGCGCCGGCGCCGGCGCCCCCGTCCACAAACATGCTATCATCGTTAGCAGCGGTGCCACCAGCATCCGCGCCGGCGGCGGCAGAGGCACCCTTGGTGAAGTACAGGTGCACGTAGGTGGACTCAAGCAGGTGGTAGTTGACCTCGTTGAAGTCGTCGACTTGCTTGATGACGTGGGCGCCGACGTGGCGCTTGTTGTTGAAGCTCTTGAGGCGGCCCCAGACGCGGACGTACTGCTCGAGCGGGAACTCGGGTACGGGCTTGTCCGAGTCCAGCCACTGCTTGACCTCGACGGACCCCGTGCCGTCGTCCAGCCGCAGCGTCACGTTGGTGGTCTGCGGGCTCACCGCGCGCACCATCCCCACCAACGTCACTTGCGTCACCTCCACCCCGTCGATCCGAAAGTTCGCGTCCGGGTACGGCTGTTCCGCATCCACGATCTGCTTGATGGTCACCGGCCGCAGGGACTCGTCGCTGTAGCTCTGTTGTTCGTGGTTTCCGGGTACGGAAGTGATGAGTCAGTCCAGTCTGGTCTAGGCTAACGACGATGACCCAGATTTTCGGTTGAGACGGGTCGGAAAGGGGGGGGGGGGGTGGGACGGGAAGTGTAGGGGGGGAAGCTATGTACTTACCCTTCCTGCTCCCTGACTGCCACTCTGTGAACCGCCAAACACGAAACCACCGCCATCTTCACCACCGCCGGCACCATATGCTGTGCTCGAATATCCACCGTATGCTGGCATGTGCAAAGTTGAGGTCAGTATATATTTTCTTTCCAAGCTGCACCGGTCCGTGGAGGCCGTTTGTCCAGATATGTCATTGTAGGATCTGCAACCTACATACCGCTCATGATTTTTTTGGTGTGTCGTCAAGCCCTGAGAATTTCCTGTCTGACTAGTATCCGGTCGTACTTATTCAGCTCGTGATGTAGTGGGTAGTAGAAGATTTTCGGTTTAAGGTAAAGGTAGTAGTAGTAAAAATCACAGGTTGGTTGTATCTTGTAGGTGGGGTGGAAAGACCCGGACGCGTTCCCTTTACTGCCTTAACGCGACTTGTTTAATTGATTTTCGGTCACGTAGCTGAGAGTTTAGGCGGGGTGCTTCTAGGCATCGCCAGGCACTAATCTCTAGTGGGTCGGCTACCCTAAAACGCTGTACACAGGGGTATTGCAGCTTAGCGCTTCGTTTGTCGCATATATTCATTATGCTCATACCTGTTATTCGAAAATAGGGGGCGGGCGATCTTAAAAAGGAGTAGCAAGCCCTACTGGTTGGTTTGCCCTTCCGTATGCTCTCTAGAATGTCTAGGTAAGGGATTATGGCCTGTGAATGAAAGTGGTTGGGTCAGTGTCACGAAAACATCAAACTCTCTTCACGTCACTGCTGTCATCATGTCGCTTAGCTAAGGCCACTGATTAGCGTCCTTTCATCTCATTACCCTACCCGAGGCTACAAGCATACTCAAGCATACAGAGAGATCAAGGGCCTCCATGAACCTGAAAAAGCATGCTCTCCCGGGGTCAAACCGGGACCGACGTTTGGGAACCCATGGAGGCTCGAGCAGAGTGTTCCGTCGAGCAAGAGACGGGACCAAGCACTCTGGCTACGTGTGGTTTCAAGCACTTGTTTGTGTTTGCTGGCCTTGTGCTTCTCGACCTTTTCGTGGATTTCGTCACCAATTAAGGATTCTGCTATGATCATCTTTAGACAAGCGACCAAGCATGTATTTGTTCATCTCATCGTGAATCTCGTGTACTAGACAACACTACGTTCGTGGTACCTTTGATTGGGCTAGACTGCCCGGGTCTCAGCAACACTCAGAAAGACTCAATGGGTCTAGTGGAAAGATGTTTACGCTCCTTTGAGAACAAAGGGCAGCCTGTGATCAGGAGCGAGAACTGGAGCTTCGTTACTTTCAACCAGGTTGCCGTCCCCTTCTCGAGACCTCCCCAGGGCTATGCGGAATAGTGAATCGGGAGACAGTAGGCGGTGTCTAAAACACTTGGGTTTAGATAAAATAACACGAACTAAGTTTCCCGAACTTTCCACAATGACGAGCGTGACAGGGCAATATGAATTGTGCTTCAAAATAGTCGCTGCGTTTCGGTGCCTCAAGCCGCGTTGCATTTGCCTCGTCCTCTCACAGACATAGTGCTTAAGGATAGGTATATAACAACAGTATTGATCCGCCACGAGTCTGGCTCACGCCTATCCGTAATTACCAACACTTCGCCCACACTCCAACCCCCCAAACCACTTACCCCCCTCCCTTCTTCGTAGGCCTAGTGTTCTGCTCCCTGCGCTTCTCCTGCAGCAGGCGGGCCTTGCGTATGTCGTCCGTGGTCTTGGCCTTGCGCTATACAGAAAGGCCAATGGTTATCATGAATTTGGGCAAACAAGTTCTCCCTGGTTAGACGGGGAACGATAAAAGCTCGAGGAGAGAATACTGCTGAGTAAAATACGGGGTTCAGGCATTAGTATTCTGCGTGGTTTGAAGGACTTTGTTTGCGGTTTTTAGCCTTGTACTTCCCAACCTCTTCATGGGTTCTGTTACCCCTAAGCGATTTTCCTCGAGCCTTTGTAGGGTAAGAGAACAATCATGCAAGGTCTGTGTTAACCAGTGATCCATGCAAACCAAACCAGGTGATTCCCTATTCGAAACGACGTTTAGCCGATGGCTCGTTCAAGAAGCCGGGTTATAAACTGTGTTTGTTCCTTTGAACACTCCGAGGACTGTGAAACCAACAGCTTAAACGGTGACCAGGGAGTTTGCTTTGGTCTTCGCGTCACACCACGTTAGCCTTATATAAGAAGCGAACACAAAACATGAAGTCTGTTATTGAAACACACATTTCTAAATAAAGTTTCCTTTTCTCAGCTGGCTTCCCGATCTATTTTTCATTATCACCGCGACGTGAAACAACAAGGTTGGTGTGGGAAGCTCCCATCGAGTAAAAACCACCATGTCTCTCCCTTTCTGGTATGATCTAGCGCCTCCGGATCTCCCAGTTGCAATCAGAAACGCCTCGACGTCGTCAAACACCAGGGGCGATGGTAGGCGAAGCGGGGCCTCCAGAGGAGAGAAGAGAAAGAAGGCCCCCCAAGAAATGATATATTGGCCATGGAACAAACTCGACAACCCAGAACAAGAGAGGAGGTTGTTCTATGGTGTCGAAAATACAAAAAGACTGGTTTATCTTACCCGGGAGCTGGGCGCGCGCACGTTCAGGGAAGGGCGATACCACGAGAACAGGATGATCGAGGGTATGAGAGAAGAAATAGTCCCTTGGCCACCGATAAAAGAAATAATCCATTCGAGGGAAGACGACGTGTTCTCCATCACGGGGGTTCACCGACAAGCCGTGCACTGGCTCAGAAATCACGACTACCGGTGGCGGTTCGAGAACGCGAAAATTATGAAGCATCTGCTCGTGCACCTGATTGAGGTGAGCGGTGCGATAAAAGACCTGCACAAACATGGGTATACGGACCCGGAAGACTTCTGGAGCGTGTTCCCTGCTTATGAAAGCGGGCCTGCGGATTCTCGCACCTACTTGATACTGGTCGACGAACTCACCTCTGATGTCATAGATGGAATGGAGGGGGGAGTCCGGTCGTGGATTTCCGGCTTGAAACCCAGGTTGCTCAGGGTGGTGGGGATCGAGTATCCAGGCATCACGGTGGAATATAGACATCTAATGCGTCCGATACGGGAGTTATTTTGTTCCTGGAAGAAGGAGGCGGGACATCCTACGATGAAGTGGGCATTCGTCAAGTTGAATAAGCGCCCGCCACGGCGGCCTCCATGGATCCCATGAAGAGGCCTAACCGTTGCCGTTCGGATATGGGATATGATATGGGGCCATGGCTTTGGGTGCAGCAACATCCTAGTCTAGCATGAACTCAACTTTGCGATGATCATAATACAGTCCGAGTAGTGTGGTTCATCAGTCCGCCGATTATCTCCGTAGTCCCAAGTTATCTTCAAGCCAGGGAGTCCTTGTCCCCGTCCACGCACGTAAATGTTGCGAAAAGAACAAAGGGAGTCAAAGAAGCTGCTGTCACGAAACATCGGTTCCTAATTACTTGAGTTCAGCCGAGCATGTGCTTGCGAAAAATGAATTACAGCGACCTCATGGGCCCGATTTGATAACCACTTCTACTGTCCACGCCTTCCATCTCCAACATGGTCTCACCGCTTACCCCCCCTCCCCTTCTTCGCAGGCCTGGCGTTCTGTGCCCTGCGCTTCTCCTGGAGCTGGCGGGCCTTGCGTATGTCGTCCGCGGACTTGACCTCGCGCCGGCTGCCGGGGCCATCGCGGAATCTACCGACGCGCTTCTCCTTGGCCTCTGCGACGCGGCGCTTGCGCACCTCGTAGTCGTCGCGGTACTTGTCGGCAGCCTTAGGCGCCTTCTCCTGCCTGTGCTTGTAGCGGGGACCGGCACCGACCGCGCCTCCGTTGCCACCGGCGGCCACGTCGTCGCCGGCGGGCAGCGCGGCGCGCACGAGACGCTCCTGCTCGCCGATGCGGGGTAGGCGACCGATGCGCTGGGCGCGACGCCACTTGTCGAAGCGGCCGCTCTGGAAGGAGGCGGCGATCTTGACGCCGCTCTCGCCGCGGATCATGCGGGTCTTGGGCCCGTCGCCGCCGGGGCCGTCGCGCGAGCCGTCCGCGTCGTTCGCCAGGTTCACGTACCGCCCGCTCTTCTTGTCCCAGCGCTGGCCCGCGCGCGCCGGCACCCCGAAGGACTTCGCCCCTTCGTCGTTCGTCAGGTCCATCGTCGCGTCCCGCGCTGCTTCTACGAATCCGGCTCCGCCCCGGTACGACCCCGTGTGGACTCCGTACCCCCGCTCCTCTGCCGCGTTCACTGTCCGCGGCGTGTACGACATGAAGACTTCCGGGTCCTGCCAGGCTGACGGGTCGTCGTGCGATTTCTTGCTGGTCGCGTGGTTGGAAACGGTCACTTCGAGCTCGTCATCGTCGTCGTCGTCATCGCCCTCTTCGTCATCCATGTCTTGATCGCTTTCGTCATCGAACGGATTCGCGTCGTCCACGGCGACGTCGGCAGTCGGTGACTCGTCCTCTGATTCGTCGGAGCCGTCGTGTTCCTGGGCCTGGTCCGATTTCCGGGCACCGTATCGCTCCCTCAGCGTCTTCATGACCTCGGCGGCCTCGTTGCGGGTGGACTTGCCCTTGTGGGAGATGCCGACCTCGAATATGGTCTCCTGGGGCTTGAAGCCGCTGATCTTGGCGAGCATCTCGGCGCGCGCGTCCTCGACATCGCCGAGCTCCTCGTCGCCAAAGATTGGGTGGAGCTGCATCCAGCCCCGGGAGGCCACGACCTCCTTGGCGCGTCGGGCGCTCTGGCTCGATGCCGAGTTCCGCGTCCTCAGGTACAACTTCTCGGCCTTCTCGGACACCCGCCGGAGGGCGCTGATGTCCGAGCTCTCGTCCAGGAGCTTGTTCAGCCACTCCACGTTGCTTTCGACTTTGCTCCTGACCAGTGCCCCGACTACCATGTGTTCGGCAAAATTTGACCCGCTCCCTTGTTTTCCGAGCATGAGCTGCTTGCCTAGAAACAGCTGCAGGTCCAGAAGATAGGGAGCGTCGGTATCTCGGACGAGACTGTAACTCCATCCCTTCTGTCCTGCTCTTGCAGTACGGCCAACACGGTGGACGAAGACTAGTGTTTTAAGTTAATAATCCGAACGGTAAAATGGGTTGGGGTGCCCTAAGACAAGGGCAGGTCCCAACATCGAAAAAAAAAAAAGTTCTGGGTACAATATTGAGCTTCGAAGCTTGGAGGAAAGTACTCACTTTTGGGTTGTGGAGGGAAATCATAGTTGATAACATTAGCTAAAATAGGAATGTCTATTCCTCTGGCAGCCACGTCTGTCACGACGAGAATATTGGTTTGTCCTTGCCTAAACTTCTCGACCTGCTCCTTTCGCGCTGTCTGGTCGAGGGAACCATAAACGCAAGAAACTGAGAACCCCCACTGCTGTAGCAAAGATTGTAGGTACTCGCAGTGGTGCTTCGTGGCGACGAACACGATAGTCGAATGCTCCGTGGGTTTGCCCTTGCCACCCGAATTTTCTGGCCCTCGTTTCCGCTTCTTGGAAGGCTTGTCGGAGTCTGGCTTGACACCTTCGGGTAGCCCTGGGGGAATCTTGATGACGTCGTGTAAAACATGAAGCAGAGCGCCTTCCTTTTCAGCCCCCTTGACGCTGAAGAAGGCCGACTGTAGGTCCGGGGACACCTTTGTTTCAGCATCCAGACGAACAAGGCTCGGGTCCTGTAGACCGGCCCGAGCGAACTCGACTAAAGAGGCAGGTAGCGTGGCGGAGAATAACAAGGTCTGTCTCGCGGGTGATAACGCGTGAAGAATTTCAGTAAGCTGTGTAGCGAAACCCATTTCGAACAAGCGATCCGCCTCGTCGAAAACAACGTATTGTATAGAGGAAAGATCGAGGGACATTTCGACCTTAAGATGCAAGAATCGGCCGGGGGTGGCGATAACTATATCGGGGTTTGTCGTCATAGATGCAAACTGCTCTTCAAGGGAATCTCCGCCAACCAACAATACGGTCTTTAGATTTGTTCCGCGGCCGAAATCCTTGACTACACGCAGAGTCTGGAGGGCAAGTTCGCGGGAGGGACTAAGAATTAAAGCTCTTATTCCGAACATAGCGCTATGTGCCTTTAGTCGTTCAATCATGGGTATAACGAAGGCGGCAGTTTTTCCGGAACCAGTCCTTGCCATACCAACAACGTCTTTCCGTTCCATGATGAGTGGTATCGTCTTGCGCTGGATGGGGGTTGGAACGTTAAAGCCCTTCTTCGTGATGGCACGCAGTAGATTGGCACTGAGACCTATTAGAGAGAGAACCAAGAGTTAGCACAGGATTCCAGAAAGAAATTTCTTCTTTTTGACGAACCCATTGCCTGAAAACCACCTCCCTTCTTGACCGTCTTCCCCTTTAAATTGCTAGCTTTTCTGAACGAAGCAGCCTGCTTAAGAGCTATGAAGGCCTCGTCGCCATCATCACCCTCGTCGTCCGGCGCATCCAAAAGCTCGTTCGCATCGAAACCGAAGCCATCTCGGGCGAAATCCTTGGTAGTCTTCCCATTCGGAATCGCGGAATCGTCAGTGAATAGGGATCCTAGAATGTCGACTTCGTTCTCGGAGACCGCCGGGGACACTGCGCGTGTTGCGCGAGGTGGCATTGTGGAATGCTTTCGGTATATCAAAAGTAGTGTAGGTGGAGTGTTAGGCGGAGTGTTTGGCGCAATGTTAGGCGCAATGTTAGGCGCAATGAAGGTTACCTGTGTAAACCTTTGGCTGAATGGCGCCCTCCATATAACGATAATACATACTTAGGTAGGGACTCATGCGACTCTATTGATAAGGAACTTTTTTATATGGAGTATGCTGTATCTGTTATCTTATCAAGCTTATCTCACTAGTGTTAACGCTAAGGTGGGTGGAGAAACCAGGGGCTCTGGGGTAAGGCTACATACATTGTACATACCTGCACACATGGTCAGCTCCTTCCCCTCCGCCCCCTATTTACGTGTGTACTTCGTACTCCGTACTTGCCTTATGAAAAAGAACTACTAATGCCAACCCTCAAATTTTAGTGGATTTACCGCCGTCATTACTTCCATCCATGGATCCTTGACATCCCGTCCCGACTATCTTTATTCGTTCACTTTTCAACTTCCCTTTTTAGTACTTACAATTGCAGATTTATCGACCTACCGACCGACCGACCGATCGACCAACGTCTAGTCTCCCCTCTTTCTTCCTCACTCCGCCGGCCTCAATCCCCTTATACTACAATTCCGACAGTATGTCAGACAAGGATTCCAAAGAGCAGCCCAAAGAGCCATCCGCAGAGTCATCCAAAGATCCTCAGTCCGATGTCCAACCTGATGTCCAACCCGATCTCATAGAGGACAAGGATGCTCTTGATGTTCTCGACGCCGAGGCCAAGGAGTTCGACAAGGCAAGCTGAACTCAGTCCCTTTGGTGTCGCGTGGCTGTCGAGATCTCGTCAATCGTCGATCGTAACTAACTAACTGAAATTGGTCCCTCTATTGTAGGATGCCGAGATTGATCGCATTTTGAAGGCTTTCCGACTCAATGCGTAAGTTTTTCCAGCGGGTGTGGAGCGGGTATTGTTTCTCCATCGCTTCATTGCTAAATTCCTGTGTCCACTCCAGCTATGCCGTGCTCGACCTCCAGCCCGGTGTCCCCGAGTCGGACATCAAGATCGTCTACCGCAAGAAGTCCCTGATGATCCACCCGGACAAGACGAAGAACCCGCAGGCCCCCGACGCCTTCGATCGCCTGAAGAAGGCCCAGACCGAGCTGATGGACGAGAAGCACCGGGAACGCCTGGATGAGGCTATCGCTGATGCCCGCATGCTGCTGATCCGGGAGCATGGCTGGACCGTCGACAGCCCCGAGCTCAAGACCGACGCCTTCGCTCGCTCCTGGCGCGATAAGACCCGCGAGGTCCTCATCGACAACGAGATGCGTCGGAAGCGTCAGATGAAGGCCCAGATGCAGGAAGAGGGCCGCGAGCAGCGTCGCGTCGAGACCGAACTCGAGGAGCGTAAGCGCAAGCGCCAGCACGACCAGGACTGGGAGAGCACCCGCGACCAACGTATCGACAGTTGGCGTCAATTTCAGAAGGGAAAGTCCGGAGCCGACCCCGACGGCTCCAAGAAGAAGAAGAAGAAGCTCAAGCCTATCGGTTAACAAGTCTGTACGTGCGTGTGTATTAGTGTCCGCGAGTGTGAGTGGGCCTCTTATCTCTCCATACGGGTGTGCTAGGCCTATCTAGCGGCTTTCATATACTATGGTCGAAGCTGAGGGGGAGAGAGGCGGGATGCGAAACGGCAGATGGGAATCAAGAAGCTAGGCAGGGTTGACGGGAACTGATTTTAGCAAGCAAAGGTCGCAACGGTCAAGATCAAGACGCGGTCGGTCGCGATCGCGGTCACCACGGTATTACGAATACGAAACAGCGCGTGAGTTTATAATTGATAGACCGCAAATATTTGTTTCTATGAACCTAACTCCCGCAGAAGTCATATGGCCCAAATCCGTCATCATCCTCTTTTATTTTCCGATCGTTTATCCTCACCTCATCTACCCAACCCCTTTTCTTTTTCCAGAAATCCACCTCCTATTAGGTGAATAGAGGTAAGTCCACGCATGCATCAAAGAAGTCCTGTGTGAAGGCTGTTGGTATTCGAATTGGCATTGAGCCATAGCCCGGTACCACCAAGAAGGGGATATACACGGTTTCGTGCCAGACACAGGCTCTAGAAATTCGTCGGAGGCTTTTGCACCGGCAAGAAATAGCCAAGATGTATCCCCCCTCGCCCCTAGCGTCCTTGACGCCCTCGTAGATTTGACTTCGTAATTGCGGACTAGTAGTAGACCAGCATTTTCTACACAGCGTCATCGCGTATCGCGCCCCGTAGATCGACGCTGCAATTCGCTGATTCATTTCATCATCACATACTCATCCCCCCCCCCTTCCCTCACGGCCGGTGCTTCTGCTTGTACTGGATAAATCTGGTGAGGTTCATCAGCGTCTCGTCGGCGCGCTGCCTGAGCTCGGCGGCCTTGCCGCGGTCGACCCTCTTGGCGGCGGCGCGGAACTTGGGCACGACCTCCTCGAGGCGCCGCAGGAAGCCATCGCGCCAGAACACCTGCGCGTCGCACGCCCGCGTCTCGTCCCCGTAGATGTCGAACAGCTGGTTCAGCGCCTCGACGGCGTCCGCCGCCGGCGCGTCCTCCGGTAACCGCGCCACTACCTCTGTCAGCAGGAACGTCCCGATCTCCCGATTCAGCTCTACCGGCGCCGGATCCCGCGCCAGCTGCCCCAGCACCCCGACGCACTTCACGCCGAGGCCTTGGAACGGGTCGTCGTCCTCCTTCTGCCCTGGTTGGTCGACGGCTCCAAGGGTCTTGGACGCCTGGTACAACGTCATGAACTTCTTGTGCTCGTCGCCCGCGAGGAATGGCGTGGCGCTGGCCTCACCGTGCAACGTCCGCGCCAGGGCCCACGCCAGGCTCGTGACGACGGTCGCGAGGCCGACATCGGAGGTATCGCTCGCGAGCACGGGAACGACGGCGTCGCGCCAGACGGCGCGCGCGACGGGCGTCCAGGCCCGCAGGATCGCGGCGTTCTGGCCCTCGCTGAAGTCGATGCACGACACGGTCCAGGAGACGTTATTCAGGGCGGCGAAGGCGTGCGTGCGCAAGGAGGAGGCCGCCTCCGCCTCCGCCTCGTCGTTATCCCCGTCGTCGGGTCCCGGCGCCCGCGCGATTGCCAGGATCTGCGGTACCGCCGTGTGCAGCAGCTCCCGCAGCGTGGGTAGGTCGTCGACGCCGCCGTCTGCCTCGTCTGCGTAGTCGTCCGCTGCCGTCACCATCTCCATGTCCGCCTCCATCGCGTCGTCGTCCATCTCGTGGTCCTCATCTCCCGCGCCGGCAGGCCCTCCAGCCTCGGATAGGTTCTCGTCATCGTCATCGTCGTCACCGATGATATCGGCGTCATCCATCGCGTCGTCGTCGTCGTTGTCCTCAAACCCCTCCCACTCCTCTTCCCCCTTTTTATTGGCCTTCTCGAGCGACTCCTGCAGCGTAGTGCCGATCGACGCCAGGATCTCGAGGGCGAGCTGCGCGACGCCAGACGATGACGACGACGCGGTGCCGTGCCCGTTCATCGCGCTCCCTTGCTGCTGCGCCCGCGCCAGCTCCAGCGACCGCGCGAGCGCTGGTACTAGCACGGCGTCCGAGGCGCCGTCGCGGCCGGGACTCTGATCATACCACTCGAGGGCGGAAAAAACATTATGCAGGATACCGGCAGCGAGGACGGCACGGTACGCGCCGGCGCCAGGGGCGGGCGACTTACTGAGGGACGCGAGGCGGGCGTAGATACCGGTGGCGTCGTCGGCGGCGAGCAGGGCGCGCGCGAAGCGGTCGTTGTCCTCGGACAGGGTCAGGGCGGCGAGCAGGGCAGCGTCGACGACGTCGGGCGCCACGAACCCGATGCACGGCAGCGTGAGCAGCAGGCGCGCGACCTCGTCGCTCTGCGCCGCCGCCCCCGCCACCGCCTCGAACGCGTCGCTGTCCGCCTCCGCTACCGCGGCCGCCAGCGCCGGTAGCGCTTCCGCTATCCGCCACACGTACCCCTGTTCTGTCTTGGACAGCTTGCTGAAGGCCGGGTTCGTCGTCGTTAGTGTCTCCGTGGTCTGCGCGCGGCGTTAGTGAATGAAAACTTTTCCCTAGTTACTACCAAGGTGTCAAGCGCAATACCAGACGTCTGGGCGGCAGGTATGTATGTAGACCGACAAGTATGAAAGCGTGGGGCCAAAAAAAAAGAAAAAAAAAAGAAACTCACTTTTCGCGCCGCATCCTGGATAGCGGGAACGACGTCCTGGCGGTAGAGATGGACGCAGAAATCCGGACCCTCCTCGGCCGCGAGGGCGCGCAGGACATGCCAGCCAGCAGCCTGGGCCTCGAGACCGGCGCTGTCAGCGGAAGCACCCGGGGCCAGGATCTCGGAGAGCACGCGACGCACGACGCCCTCGCGCAACAGCAGCTTCCGGGCCCGCGGATCGCGCGCCACGCCGTGCGGCTCCGCCGCTACCGCCTCCGCTGCCGCCCACCGCCGCCCCGGCTCCGGATTCGGATTCCCGGCATCGCTTCCTAATAGGTCCCGTAGCACGGGTATCACGCGCTGCTCCCGCAGCGCTGCGAGTTCTGGGTCGGATGGCGGCGGCTTTGCCTTTGGCTTTGGGTCGGCGCCCGCGCCTTTGTTCTTGCTTGCCCTGTTGCGCCGGGATTTCCCCATAGTTTTTTTTTTTTTGGTGGTGGGGAGCGGAAAAAGAAATGAGCTTCTCTTGGTGCGATTTTGAATCAATGTAAATGAATGTGTTGCTTTTTTTTCGTTCTTTTCCGTAAATGGCGCTGGGGGTTGAGATGGAGGGGCTGTAGGGCAAAGTTTAATACTTGATGAAGATCCCCCCCCCCACCTGAAAACTTTTTGTTTCCTTTTTTTTCCAACCCCTTTGGATAATGAAGTTTTAAGGTCGGTCCCGAGGTCCGGATATTGATTTCCCTCCGGTCTAGTGTTCAATGCTTGTCTGGTTAAGTGACCGGGGTTTACTAAGAAAAGCTCCCTAGATAAAAAAAAAAAAAAAAAAAAAAAAACCTATCTTAACTGCAAAAGCTGGTTGAAAGAAAAAAAAGACCCTTGAGCTACGATAAACTTGCAGTAGAGTATAGCATGTGAGCTTAAGCCCGAAGATGGATTAGTTCCATCGATATGTAGGTACCTAAGTAGGTACCTACCCGTGGATGTTAAGTGGGACATCTGTCCGGGTCTAGTCTACCTAGGTCCTACGGTGCCACCCATCTGCAACAAGCTGCAACAAGACCTGGGCAACTTTCTTACATATTAGGTACATACGCTCTTACTTACCTACCAGGTAGGTAGAGTACTTCCAAGGTTTCCTTGCTTTTATCAACAACTTTCTTCGCAACGTCGCAGCGTTCCCGCGCGCTGAGTGTGATATGCTGCGATCAATGATACCTTCTTCCTCTTGATTATAACTACAATTTGTTTTGTTTCTGTTCTGTCCTGTTCTGTCCTGTTCTACTTTCCATCCCACCATTATTATTATCTTTTGTTTTATCTTATAAAGCCAGAAGAAGAAGAAGAAGAGGAATGCCTCGATGTGGAAAATGCGCGGCTACTTCATGAGCGACGTCGAGTTGGGTAAAAAAGACGATGACCACCATAAGCATGGCCGGACCGGCAGTGGCGTCGGCGTCGGCCTTACTCCCGTGGTTGCCCCCACTACATGGCTTCCCTCTAGAGGCCCTCGTCGGCGGTCCCTCAAGGCCGTCCTCTTTATAACCCTTATCGGCGTCGTCGTCTACTTTTTCTTTAAGAACCTTCCCAATGACCTCGGTCCAAATCCCCTGATGCGCCGGCCCAACTTCGACCATTCCGGCCCCTACCCGCCATCGCCGCGATATCCAACCGGGCTTCAACAGGGCCAGGGAGACTCACAGTCGTATTCCCCCTCCGATCCGAATTCCCGCGCCAAGTCCCCGTCCGGCTCCGGCGCATCCTCCTCCTCTTCCGCCGAACGCACATACAACGGCCCCGTCAAGTTCCTCGAGCTCGCCTCGTCCCTGCACGCCATCTCACCCACCAGGGGGAGCTCCGCCATCAACAAAAATGTGCTCTTCGCCGCCGCCTCGCTCCGAAGCGCCGCCACCTTACTGCCTATCGCCTGCCAGATGGGCGGCGAGCTCAAGAACTACGTCCACTTCGCCCTCATGAGCCGGAGCGGCATCGATCTCGCCGAGCTCCAGAAGCTGAATGGCATCGATGGGTCGTGCCACTTGATCTTTCACGGTACGCTTTGCGCCCGAAAAAACCGCATTATACATTCTACGTGTATGTATTTATATCCTGGAAAATGCTGACCTCGTGCTGTCACTACGCATTAGATGCCCGCACCGAGCAGGCCCAGATATCGACCGATGCCAGGATGGAAACTGCCGTATTCCGTGCACTCCGTATGTGGTACACCACCCAATCAAGAGCTTCCGAGTTCGCAGCGCTCACATTTTGGAATCTAGATCATATCCACATGTACATGCACCCGCAGGCGGTCATAGTCGATGCCTCGAGCGACGAAGAAGCGTTTCTCGGCAGGGGGGCCCAGCAGCACGTGAAGGCGACCGGGAGTACGCTCATCGAACTTCCTAGGAATTCGGGCAAAACTCTAGAATGGATGACGAAGCTAGATAGCGCCGCATTGCGCAGTAAGCCAGGACTGCCCCGCCTCCTTGCTTATCTTTTCTTTTCTCATGATGGCTGACTCCCCGCACAGCATGGAACGATCTGCAGATCGATATCCTGATTAACGCAACACCCATGGCTTCGGGAAGCCTTATACGGCTCCTGAGGTCCCTGATCGCCGCCGATTACACGGCGAGTCCGGTCCCGCACCTGACCATCGAGCTCCCGCCCGATGTGGATCCCCCGACGAAGACGTTCCTCGAGTCCTTCTCGTGGCCGCCAGCGCACCTCGCCAGCGCGCGCCGTTCCAAGAGCCTCACCGTGCGCCATAGGATCCCGCGGCAGGCCCTGACCGAGGAGGAGAGCTCGGCCCGCTTCCTCGAGTCCTTCTGGCCGTCGAAGCCCAAGAGCTCTCACGTTCTGGTGCTCTCCCCGCGGGTTGAGCTGGAGCCCCAATTTTTCCATTGTAAGTCCCCCTCCTCTTCCACAGACTACCAACCATCGACTCAGCTAGAGGGCCCTGTTTTTACTAACCACAATGCCACGACAGACCTTAAATACACCGCGCTCCAGTACAGGGACGCTTCACGGCTCTTTGCCATCAGCCTCGAACAGCCTACAAGGCTTCTGGACGAGAAAGCGCCACTTACCCTCCCATCGCGGACAACAGATATCGAGTCCCCCGAGGCGGGCGGCGACGCGCCAACATCTTTCCTGTGGCAGGCGCCCTCAAGCAACGCGGTGCTGTACATGGGCGAGAAGTGGATGGATCTCCACAAGTTCGTCTCACGCTCGCTCGTGACCGCCGGGCGGGACTCGACCGGCTCCCTGCTGGCTGAGAAGCTCGTCAGCAAGAAGCACCCCTCGTGGCTAGAGCACGCGCTCCGGCTGGCCCGGCTGCGCGGCTACTACACGCTGTACCCCGGCGAGGAAACGGCCCGGAACCTGGCAACGGTCCATAGCGAGCTGTACCACGCGCCGGAGGAGTACGAGGCCGAAGCAGCTGCCCAGGCAGCGGGGCCCGGTCCGCTGCTCGCCGACGACGCGACCGAGGAGGAAGTAGAGGAGGCGCGACAGCGCGCGCGCGCCGAGCTAGAGACGGAGTCGCCGCCCTCTTCGGCCGCGGGCGGCGGCTCCCCTGCGTCACTACTCGACGCCCTCCCGAGCGGCGCCGAGCTCCGCCCCGTCGTCAAGCTCCCGCTTCTCGCCTGGGACGGCGCCGCCGCCGAGGCCTGGCGCCTCGACCGCGAGGCCGCGCGCCTCGCTGCCGTCTTCAGGCGCGAGGTCGGCGGCTGTCGCGACGCTGGTGCTGCTGGTGCCGCTGCTGCTGAGGGCGATGCGGAGGCCGAGGCCGAGGCTGATGCCTCCCTTGCTGACTCCAAGGACGTCCTTATTCAGGACCTCTTTTGCGATTCCGGGTCGGTGTAGTGTTGAGTGTGCATACCTCTTTTATCCTCTTTTATCGTCGGGTTAGGGTTGCGTTCGTGTCGTACAGTTTGGGAGGCTTTTTGGTTCTTTTCGACCATTTTATCTTACTGGTTTTTGCTTCGGGGCGTTTTCGGGGCGTTTTCGGCGCAAGAAAATGGGGGGAGGCAGGATGATTGAATGAAGGAATGGTGGATATCCCGTCGTTTATCGCATCAGAGGGGGGTAGGGTGGAAGGGGGGGGATCTTGATCATCAACCCACCTGGCCGACCTCGTCGCGCCGTAGAGCGCCAAGTCCTTAAGATGGGTGGGGCGGGGCGTAAGGGGAAGTTGACCACTTCGAATTACATACACATCATATATATCCATACAAGTACACACATACCAACCACCGCACATCTTTCGGATGCCGCCATCGCAACGTACGTAATGAAAAGTAAAAGTGGCGATTTAAGCAGGAATGCAAGGCAGGCGGGGGGGAGGGGGGGGGGGGGGGGCTACGAGATCGAGACCACGAGCGCCCGCACGTAACTCGCGGCGTCCCGGACGCACCGGCCGTCGAGCGCGTCGCACTCAAACGACACCTGCACCTTGGCCACTACCAGCAGCACCACGCACGTGCCCACTATCGTGATGGCGATGAGCGTCATGATCTTTTTTTTCCCCCCCGTTCGTTCGTTGGTTAGTCCTTAGTATGAAACGCGACGTAAAGGGGTTGGGAGGGAAGGGGGGTTAGGGGTCTGGAAACCTACCGATTGCGTCCTCCAGCCCGTCTGTACGAGCGCTACTCTTCGACTGTACTTATTGACGGTTTCTACGTGGTGATCAGCAGAGGCACAACGACAAAAATGAGAAAAAAGTTGAAGACGCGGGACAGAAAGAGAAAGAAAAGCAAGAAGCGCGGGGGGGGGGGGGGGCGGTCCTCCGGGAGGCGCGGTGACAAACTCACTGACATAATTCGCGAGGCCGAGGGCGAGGCAGGCGAGGGCGAGTAGCCAGAAGACGAGGCCGAGGGGGCGGGCCATGCGGCGCTCGGCGGGGGAGGGCTGGGCCTTGAGGTGGAAGGACAGGGTGATGGCGACGGAGACCACGGCCATGTACACCGCCAGCCGCAGGTACGACAGGAAGGTCCGCTCGTTGGCGCAGTGGTCCCGCGCGTCGCTGCTCTCGTTCGCGAATAGCAGCGGTCCCGGCAGCGGCCGCGTCCAGAACGTCGTCGTTGATTCTATGTCCCCGTCGGCGGAAGTCGCTAGTGAGCTATATTCGCTTGGTTAGCTTTATCTTTGGAGCGGGGGGGGGGGATTGTTGCTTTGGTGGCAGGAGAATTCGCGAGGAACGTGTCTTGCTTTTGCGTGATCGCTGAATTGCTCGCGATGCTTATTCATTGGTCTAGTAGTTGGATGGGATCTGACGTACTTGAATTCCCCGATCTCTACTGGCCGAGTAAGGGATGAGCATGTGAAGGGGATGCAGCACGCTGACGGCGGCGCGTCATCTTCCTCCTCTAAGTCGTGATGTTGGTAAGCCTGCATGTTTTGTTTGTTTTTTTGAATGAAGGTGTTCCCCGTTGGTGTTCCCCTAGCACTCTTTCAGCTGTGTCTTGTGAAAGTCGTCTGCTATTGTTGTATCGTGGCAATCTCCGCACATTATGTCTCGGATGCGCGACGACGAGAATGGATATTCGATAGATAAGAAGCAGATTCCAAGCTGGCCGCTACATAAGTATATAGAGTTGGTTATCTATGGCTGGGGATGTTTATGCTGTACCTACTTAGGTAGATACCGAGGCAACTACCTAAAGCCGCATACTATGTATGTACATCCCTAGCAAGGATACATCAGCGGATACATAGGTCAGCAGGCTCCAAACGCTATCCCCCCACTATCCCGCCAGCGCGGCATCTAGTTTAGTTAGGGCCGCGCTAATGCCGGTCTTGCGGACCTCGGAGGGGTCCGTTGCATCTGCCCTAACCCGTGTCCGGTCTAGCCGGTTCCGCCGCAGTTGGAACCCCTCAGCCCCTCCTCACGCCCTTACGCCCTTGCCCGCCATTTTCAACTGAGACTTGACTCAACTCGGACTTTTTTACTTCATCATATGTACAACCCCAAATTCACATCACACCAGCCTGCCCGCCGACCCGCTAGAGAATATGATATATGTATCCGGAGATTTCTTTTTTTATTTAATTTGGGGTGTGAAATTCCGGGGACACAGTATGACGATCGTGCTCCTTATCCGATACAGGACAAGCCACTGAAAATCCTCCGTCATACGTCTGTTGTATACGAACCTAGTATAAGCGGTCTAAAGCCTATCTTAGTAACCGAGTGACTGACTGTCTAGTGATTAGTTCGCGCCGTGATAGGAATGTCTCGCATGATCACCGGAGCGGGGAGGAACCAGCCTCCTAAGAAGGAAGGAAAGTTGTGTAGATGTGTGTAGTAGCTGACAATATCCCTGTTATGTGACTGGCTATTCTTGTTTTGTTTTCCTGGTATGTGACTCCTCTTAAAGTGTTTTCCTCCCGGCGATCGTCTATCCCTCTGTCTCCTCGCATCGTAGTTACTTAGCATGTAAGCAGGAGGTACATTGGACAAAGATGTCTGGCTCGACACCCATTCCACCACGAAAGGACGGGGCGCGGGAGGATCATCACCACCACCACCACCCCTTCGCGCCCTCGTCACTCACGACGTCGTTCAGATCAGGATCGCCGTTCGCGAACGAGATCTTGGCAAGTGACATCGCCGACTGCTCTGAGGACGACGCTGGTTTCGATGAGCAACACGACGCGGCGTCGTTGTACTCCGAGGCCGGCTCCCAGGCTGGCGGCCCTGTTCTCTACAAGCAGCCCCAAGGCGTCGCGTATGGGGTCCGCCGGCCGAGCGTCCTGCCCGAACGCGGTGGTGGCGAGGCGGTGCTAAATCCCGCCGAGAGGGAGCAGTCCCTGAACGCTGAGCGCAGCTTGTTGCGGGATAATCATATCCTACCACCCAAGCACGGCCAGGAGCCCAGCCGCGGGCGTGGACGAAATCCCACGCTCTTCGGCCTCTACCGGAGACTCTTCAGCACCAAGATACGTAAGAGTGATGGTAGTAATGTGTCGCCGGACGAGGAGCAGGCGCCTGCGATCCGCGTTACACGGCCTTCTGAGACGTCGCCACTTTTAGGTGCAGCTGATGCTGCTGTCTCTGGTGCGACTAACGCTAGTCCCGAAGATCTAAACGAGCAGTGGCAGTCGGCAGTGGCCTCCGGAAAGATCAAGACGACGTGGCAGCGGGAGGCCAAGACCATTGCCGTCTACTCGCGCTCCTTGATTGTCACGTTCCTGCTGCAATACAGCATAAACATCGCGAGTATTTTCGCTGTCGGGCGGATAGGAAAGTTAGAGCTCGGAGCCGTTACGCGTGAGAAAAGACCGCTCCCTTAGTTCTATCCACTTCTTGGCTATCATCCTCCTAACGAAACCTGGCTGACGGAAACATCAAAAAACCCCAATAGTGGCCTCGATGACGGCAAATATAACGTGTTACGCGCCCATGCAGGGTCTAGCGACAAGCCTCGATACGCTCTGCGCCCAGGCGTACGGGTCCGGGCACAAGCATCTCGTGGGCCTGCAGCTGCAGCGGATGACGTACTTTTTGTGGTGTCTCATGGTGCCCGTGGGCGTGGTGTTCTTCTTCGCCGGGTCAATACTGCAGCGGATCGTGCCGGAGCCGGAGTCCGCGGCCCTAGCGGGGCTCTACCTGCGCGTCATTATCGCCGGCATCCCTGGCTTCGCCGCCTTTGAGGGCGGTAAGCGCTTCGTGCAGGCCCAGGGCCTGTTCAAAGCCACCACCTACGTCCTCCTGGTCGCCGCGCCCCTGAACGTCCTCTGCAATTGGCTGTTTGTGTGGCACTTCGGCTGGGGCTTCATCGGCGCCCCCATCGCCGTCGCGCTCACCCAGACCCTTATGCCCGTCCTACTGTTCCTGTACGTCGTCTTCGTCGACGGCAGCCAGTGCTGGGGAGGCTTCAGCAAGCGCGCGCTCAACAACTGGGGTAAGTCATCACCTCCGCTCTATCGTTCATAGCCTAGCATAAGAGACTAGCTAAACAAGTCGGGGTTCTGATCGTTGTGACATAACAGGACCCATGATATGGCTAGCGCTACCGGGGATGATCATGGTCGAGGCCGAGTGGTTCGCTTTCGAGATCCTCACTCTGATGGTCAGCCAGTTCGGCACCTCGTACCTCGCGGCACAGAGCGTCCTCGTGACCCTGACGTCCACGACGTTCCAGATCCCATTCCCGGTCTCCATTGCCGCATCCACGCGCGTGGCGAACCTAATCGGAGCCAATCTCGTGGACGCGGCGAAGACTTCTGCCAGAGTCGTAAGTTTCACGCTTCCTAAAATTAGAGACCTAGATATCTACCCGATCCGAAACTAACCACGAACCGCACGCCTCGCCCTTCAACCGAACGGAACAGGCCGTCTGCGCAGCGCTCCTAATCGGCGCCTTCAACCTGACGATGCTGTCGGCGCTGCGGTACCAGCTGCCGCTGCTGTTTACGCGGGACGAGGAGGTGATCGCGCTGGTGGGGGAGACGATGCCGTTGTGCGCGGCGATGCAGGTCTTCGACGCCCTCACGGCCGTCGCCCACGGCCTGCTGCGCGGGATCGGAAAGCAGTCCTTCGGCGGCTACGTCAACCTCGCCACTTACTACCTCGTCGGCCTGCCCATCTCTGCCGCCGCCGCGTTCGCCCTCGGCTGGCGTCTCGTTGGGCTCTGGCTCGGCGTCACGATTGGCCTCATCCTGTGAGTCTTTTTTTTCTTGTTTTGTCCTTGGCTTTTCTGTTCTTGCGGTGTTCTGCGTATTAACTATTATGAAACCAAGCGTCTCTGCCTTCGAGTACTGGTACATCTACAGGTGGGACTGGGAGCAGTCGGTCCGGGACGCGGAGCATCGAAACGCCAATGCTTAAGTGATTTGGATATGGAGATGACTATGGGTTTGGCATTTTACTTTCTGTTCTAGGGCAAGGGACCTGGCAATGCATATATAAACGCGCTCGCATGGACAAAAAGGGGTAGAGGGGGCCCATTTGAGTAAACGTAATATAGCAACGGCGTTCCGGTTGGAGATATTTCTTTACCTCTATCTAACATCTGCATCACAAGGCTAGATTTGAAGTCATTGCATGTCGAATATACAGTCCGGGGTAGTCGATTAATTAGGGTCATTCCAAAGCACGTGAATGGAAACCGATATGGATAGAAAATTCCGATACGTGTCAGTATAGGAGGTACGCTGTAAATTTGCTCGTCGCTCAGCATTTCTCGGAGGGCAAGAAGGTTTCACGTTCAATATAATAGAATATGATACATTTGTGCATAAAGGTTGCATAAAGGTATACACGTACAGGCACATTGCATGGCACATTAACCCATTCCTCCCGTCTTCGGTTTCTATTTTGCTATCTCATGACATCGTTTCCCAAACACGCAAGACCAGACCATAAAAAAGAACGAACACCAGCGCGCCGCTCTCGTGACTAGTGATATACTCTGCCCCTTACGCCTGGGTTCGCATATAAGCAAAACCGACCAACAACAGATCGGTATGTAGTGTGTCCACTTGCTTATTGCTGCTGCAGGAACGAGTCCGGCACCTTGGGAACCTGTGGCGAGGGCGTCTGCTGCTGTTGCTGATGCTGGTGTTGCTGGCGGAAGAGCTCGCGCTGCCTGTCGGCTTCCTTAGACTTGCCGCCGGTGAGGCGCCGCAGCTGCGTCCGCGTGGTGTTCTGCGGCTTGACGGTGTTGCTGCTATTGCTATTCACGGCGTTGTTGTTGGTGGCGCTCCGCGTCTTGAACATGTTCTCGAGATGGAAGGAGCTGCTGTCGCTGGCGGCGGGGCTAGCGTGAGAGCTGGTAATGGATGCCGGGCTTAGGCCGGAGCCCGCGGCCGGGCCCGATCGTGCGACGGCGGCGTCGTCCTCGTCACCCTCCGAGAATACCTCCTCGATCGTCTCCTCGTCCGAGGTCAGGTCGCTGAGCTGCGGGTGGTATGATGCGGGCGCAGACGGCGACGTAACGGAACGCGAGTGCATGCCAGGCCTTGAAGCGGCGTCGACGTGGAACGCGCCGGGATTCATGATGTTCATGCCGCCACCAACGCCGACACCAGTACCGCTACCACTAGTGCCGCCCGGGCTGGCCAGCATCTGCGGGCGATCCACGAACCCGTTCTGGAACGAGGTATTGCTGGAAGCCTGGTCGAGCATGGGAAGGATCTGTTCATCGTAAAGCTGCGTGCCCGACTCGTACCCGTCGCCGGTGTACTCGGTGATCGTCCGGGAGGAGCGACCCTCGCTGAGCGAGGATTGGGACATGTCATCAAAGAAGTCGTCCAGGCTGTCGAGTTTAGTCACGAGGTCGCCTGAGTTGCCGTCCCCGCGGGTCTCGTCTGACATCATGGTATCCGTCCGATCGGGCGTGCCGAAGTAGCCATAGCCGTAATCATCATTGTGGAACGCGACTTCCGGTGTTGGGGTCGGTTCAGGCGTGGCTCCGTTCTCGGCGTCCGTCTGACCCATATAGAAGGCAGCGTGTATGTTCTGGCGGACCGTGTCCGTCTTCTTCGCTGGGGCAGGGATGGCCCAACCGGACCCTTCAGGAATGCCGAATAGGGTCTGGGTCCGTTCGTATTCCTTCCTGACCGTTTTGGCAGACGAGTGCGTCACGCTCATCCGCAGGTGATGCTTGTCCATGGACGTGGCGGACAAGGCCATGATGTTGTCAAGTACCTCCAACGCCTCCATGCAGAACTCGGTTTGCAGTAACCGGAGCAGTGGGGAAATCAAGTCGGAGCCGTGACCGGCGATCTCGGGCTTGCGCATATCAATCTCCGGGATGATGACATAGAGAAGTCGCATAGTCATGGTCTTCACTGTGGGTATGCTGTTAGTGAGGAAACCCAGGAGCATCGTCAGCATCTTGAAGTCCAGCTCCGGCAGGTAGAACTCGCGGAGCGCTGCGAAGAGCTGCACCATGAACTCCTTGCTCGAGCTGTAACGGGATTCAATGAACGTGCCGAGGGCGGCACATATCGGCGCGAGTCCCTGGGCCTCAGCAACTGCGAAGAGTATGTCGGCGGTTTCCATCGTTTTGTCATCTATTGAGCCTTCTTCTAAGGCCTGCAGGAATCGTGGGAAATTTGCGAGAATGGTGAAGAATAGCCTGTTGTCGTCGCCGATAAGGTCATCACTCGGTAATTGGACTAGTCTGTCCAGTGTATCTAGCGTAGCCTGGAGACAAGTCGAGGACCGTAGCCCCTTATAGAGCAAAGGTTGCACACCCTCGAAGCAATCGACCCAATGCGGAGGGTGTCCATCGATGATTGCCTTGCGGATGCCGGCGTCGTGGAAATCGAGCTTATCTAGGAGCTCGTTGAGCATCTCTATACCTTCCATGAATTCGAGTTCGTTGATCGAGTCCAAACAGGCACAAATAGTCCAGAACAGCTGCGGGAAGGAGAGCAGCTTGTCATGCTCGAGCTTGGAGATGATGGTTTTTAGGGTGGTGAGAATCTCCATAGCGAACGTCTGGATCTCCGGGTCTTCGTCTGCAATCGTGTTCGACAGCCTCGCCAGCATGTCTCCAAGCATTAACTGATCAAGCGTTGTAAGGATGCATCGGAAAATCTGGAACGAACGGCACGCCAGATGCCTCACCGGGCAAGTAGTCGCCCAGGTCAGCGACAAGCGGCTCCACTGCTCCTTGATTCCGGGAAATGTGATCTCGAACGTCTTGACGACCTGCGCGGTAAGAAATTCCATGCTCTGTGGTACATTTCTATGATCGCGCTCATCGACCTTACCGTTACTATCCTCGTAGTTCCACACGACCGAGCGATCGTGACATCGTATCGCGTCAATCAGGTCCTCGATCGACCCCTTGGTCTTCGCGGGTATAGCATCGTCCATTTTCGAGATGACCAGTTCGTGGATGAGGTGCACGAGCATTTCATGAGCTTGTTCTTGGACAAGAGGCGTATAGTGATCCCACAACACAGTGACGACCTGGAGAAGGATCGGCAAGCTGTCCGCTGGAAGCTGCACGGGGGAAACCATCAAGTCCACGAGGAGGACGAGAGACAGCTGCCCAAGCGATAGGCCAGCCTGCTTGGCGCCGACTGGCAGAGCTTCTGCTAGATCCGCACAGTGCGGCAAATGATTCATATCGGGGGGTGGCGGGAAGAGATCCTTCTTTTCGGTTGGTATCATGGCCTTGGGGGTTATTTGTAGGAGTAGAAACTCGACGACCCTGATCCCCGGCTGGCTGGGACTGCTGGCGAGGAAGACGACGATCTGCTTAGCGTACTCAACAAAGTTCTGTTCTCGACGCTCTAGGCAGAGGGAGATGATGAAATCGAGCACGAGGCGGACATTTCCTGGATACGGGCCCGTCGCGAGAGCTTGCCACAGCGCTTGTACCTCATTATGCATCGCAGCGCTTGATTTGATCGTCAGTTCGAGGAGATTGGCGAGAAGCATGTAGGAGTTTGCGGTAGGGCCGCCGTTGGGATCGAGCTTCAGCTCGATCGTCTGTACCCACGGCAATACGGCTGCCACGACATTGCGCTGCGCGAATGGCTGCAGGCTCTTGAAATAGAACGAGAATTCGGAGAAGACATGAAACGCGAGTTCCGGGTACTGCTTCGCGAGCCTCTTGGAGATCTCGAACTGAGCCAGTTTGTAGACCGCTTTTGTCTTGTCGGAAATACTAATGTCAAAGTCGCGAACCTTAGCGCTGCGCGCAGCCTGCTGCCTCTCTTCGAGAGACCTGAGAATACGCGCAGACTGCGACCGGATTTCGCTTTGATCGTTCCCGAGGGTGTACAGGCACAGCCCCAGTATCTTCCAGATCGGACAGGGATAGTCCGCATGCTCCAGGAGCACCTCGGCGATGACTGCGAAGTAGCTCTCCAGGGCCTTCGGGACGTCTGTGATGTAGCATCGCGCAATGCAATGCTGTAGAAGATACGGATATTCCTTGTTGTAGACAATGATATTTTTCAACGCCCTCTGCCCGATGATGCAGATCCGGTCACTACCGGAAAGGAAGATGGCCTCGACCCAAGCAAGTAAGCGATTAACATCAAAATGTAGGCTAGCTCCGCTTTCTGTAGTCACCCTGATCGGTCCTGCGCAAAGGGCAGCCATCGCGCTCAGCGCTGCTGTCCTAAGATTTCGCTTTTCGATCTCCATGGCGGCAGTAACCGTGGTTTGCTCGCCCAGGGTCTGCCCGTCGATGGCAGAATTCCGCATGGTATCTTCGCGCTGGCGGATCTGTGGCTGGTTTGGAGAGAACCCACACCACTCCTCCATTAGGGTGAAAGACGACTTGCGCGACTCGAAGGGCATCCAACGAGAAGGGTCATCTGTACGATTAATCCCCTCGAAGAGTTCCTCCATTAGGCCACAATAATGGCGGCGTAATTTCTGGAATTCCCAGTCCATTTGCACTTCACCGTCCATCAGAAACAGTTTCATGTCCTTCGTGTATGTGCAGAGGTAGTTCAAGATCCACTCATCTCGGTACACCTGTGGCTCCTTGAGGAAGTGGGAGGTGAGCTGATACACATGCGTGAGCTCCGTCCTCAGTAAATCCATCTTTCGGTTTCGTTTCGGGCCGCTGTTGACGCGTTGATGAACGCGTGCCCGCGCTTCCTCATTGCATCGATTTCCCTGTCCCTGTAACTCTTCTAGTAGTGGCCGGTAAATATTTACATTGATGGACCCTAAAGCCGAGACAACCGCCTCGCGGACTGCAGTGGATGAGACCAACAGCATCGGATTTAGTATTTTGAATAACATCCGAGCCGAGCCGATATTATCGGACGACTTGGATCCTTTCCGCAAGTGTTGGCCGCCCTGAGAGCCTCCGTTAGGACTATAGCCAGTGTCGGCAAGAGTCGTGCAAGCAAACGTCAAGTAGAGCCTAAATTGCTCGATAAGAACACCCGGCTGCGTCATTGGTGTCCTCCCTTTATAACCGGGGTTTCCGGGCTCTGATCCATGCTGATGGAGTCCCCTACTCGGTTCTGACAGTTGCACAATGCTCTTATACATCTGGAGGATCCTATTTGAGACGAGATCACGAGAGATGGCGACCGTGAAAGGGCATCGATCATGCGCAACTCTGATGAGGTTAGGGAAAATCTTGAACCAGAGCGTTGTATCGTATGTCGCATCGTTTGTGCATAGTTCGATTAGGGCTCCTTTGTCGCTATTCTGTATGTGCCTCTGTACCCTACTCCTCTCTGCGACCGTTAAATGCTCGTCCTTGAAGTCCATCACCCGCATCGACTCGTTTTCTAGAATGTTGATGAGCCGGGAGTCGTCGGTCTCTTGCGCCCCGTTCTTTCCCAAGGCAGCGTCGAATTCGGCAATAAGACGAAGCACCGTCACTGCAAAATGCCTTACCCTTCGCGATTGGGAGCATAGGAAAAACAGCCCCCGAGCCTCGACATGGTCGACCTCTGCCCAGATGTTCGAAAGATCCAGCTTCAATCCCCGTTTCTCGTTATCATCTGACCCGACGGAATCCGTGGCGGCATCTTTTGTCTTTTGCCTGATCTCGTCCCTCCATATCTGCAAGAGCTCAACGTAGAGACGCAAGGTGTTTTCTATATGGCTGGGGCCAAGCATACCACCATCGGACATCGTGGCGTAACGGTCATCGAAATTGAAGATAAAGCGGGCAAAGCCGGTCGTTACTTGGTGTGCGTGGGAATGACGAGCGATCGACTTCAGAGACTGGGCCGAAGACTCGGCGATATTGGACTGGACATGCGCTGTGCCTGTACAGAGAAGGTTGATAAGTGGGTTAAAGGGGATATCAGCAGAAGGACAGCGAGGCAGAGCCTGTACAGCGACATGCAGGAGTTCGTAAAACGCCTGTTTCTGCTCGGCGGGGCTCGGGTGCTCGTCGCGCCTCGCAAAGTTGAACGTTTCAGTAATAGGTGTCTTCGGACCTGGGCTGTTGAATTTCTCATCTAAGGCTGCTTGCCCGCCAAAAGTGTTGTCACAAATGATCGTAATCTTGCCTAGAATTTCCGAGAACCTCTTGTAATAGCCTTTTGCAACTTCACTTAAGGCACTAATTTGGACAGGCCGGGATAGCGAATCATCTTGGTCAACCTTAACACGGCTCGACGGCGGCATGCCCGGTGTCGATATCATAGACGGTGAGGTGGGTGGAAAGCGATCAGTGGAGCCTTGTGCAGGGTATTGTAAAGGAAAAGGGGGGCGGCCCTGTTCGCCCTTCTCTAGGTCGGACATGATCGCAAGGAACGCTCTTATACCGATTACCATCCTATCGGGATCGAGCTGCTCAACTTTCAGTTCTTTATTAGAACTGAATAGTTCGGCGTTAATTAGAGGGAATATGATATTTTTGAAGCAGTATTCGGGGTGCTTATAGCCAACAAATCGGATTATATGTATTAGAGGACTTGTTGGGCTAATGTCCGCGGGGGTGAAGGTGCGCTTAGACGACGGCAGCACCAGTTGCATGACCTCGTCAAGTTTGCGTGTTACTCCCGTCATCGCATCATTGGTCCGGTAGAGATACGTCCAGAGTAACCTCGAAATGACCTGTAGACAGAGGAAACGAAATTGACGATCCTTCAAACGAGGTTGAAGAGCGCGGATTAACTGCAGCCATTGGGTGCTAGCGCTGTCAGGGGGGGATACACAGAGCATCGTGGCGGTTAGGGGGAACGCAGATGTCCAATGGCGTGGTTTCACGAACATCTGTGCAAGCCGGGGACTAACGATGCTAATGACCTCTCCCCATTTTGGATGCGACAAATGGCCATTAGTGGCATTGGCGGCAATGGGGAGTATTAGAGTATCGAGTGCC
Source organism: Eutypella sp. D-1 (assembly GCA_023313575.1). Lineage (NCBI taxonomy): Eukaryota > Fungi > Ascomycota > Sordariomycetes > Xylariales > Diatrypaceae > Eutypella > Eutypella sp. D-1. The sequence continues at coordinate 2,338,796 of JAJTTP010000005.1, read as the reverse complement.
TCGCAGAAGGCAGCTTTTACCCTCGGTCCATGCGAATTGGCAAAGAATCGACCAAGAGAGGCCAAGAACTCGCAACTCTGAATCCAGCCCTCATCCATGTCGATACTCAACCGCAAATGCCTCATCCCGCCCAATACGAGCACCATCTGGCCCTCCAGATCTCCTTTCGAGGAGGTGGGTCCCCGGGCAGCAAGGTCTGTTTGGAGGTTTTGGAGATCCGCGATAAATCGATCCCTGACACTGACGAAGTTGATCGCACTCATCGCACCTAGAAGCTGGGTGAATAGATGCCAGTTTGCCGACTTGAGAGGCGATGCGGCAAGTTGATCCGTGTCGGCGATTTTCAACTGCAGAAAAATGATTCCCTCCAGCTTATCCATCATCTCTGGCGTGATGGAGTTCAAATTGCTCGTTTGGATCACCTCGAGTAAAACACGGCATAATATGTAAATTGATATAACAGAACTCCTGTCAGCCTGAGAGACATACTCCTGCTGTGCTGCAATGCTGACTGGCGCATTGGGCGAAGTGGAATCGGACTGCGCCTTCTCTGCGGCGGTCTGCAACGGTTCAGTATTGCGGCGGGTAAGAGTTGCACCTGGCGTCTGAGCTCGTAACTGTTGCAGGTAGTTTCTGGCCTCATTGGCTGCTTCGCTCTTACGTTTCCTCCAGAGCATAATAAAGTCTATTAAGGGCTTCGGCTTCTGCTGAGCGATATGGCCTAAGGCCGTGATGCGCTGGTCAAATGCAGGGTCGGCACCGGGGCCACAGATGCGCTCTATCTGCGGCTCGGGATCGAAAGGCGCAGCGTTACACTCGTTAAGCTTCTCCTCCGCGTGGGCGATGAACTAGGACTTCGTTAGCTAACAGGGTAATATACAGTGCGGTGGGGGGAAGGGAGAGGGGGGTTCTCACGGATGACAATAAGACGTGCAAGGCATATTCGCCAACAGTCTTGAGTTCATCCTTATGATGGCGCGAAGAGTGGGAGTGGTGGTGAGCGTGATCGCGGCGGGAATTGCTTTGGACTCGTTCCAGTTTCTTCTGAGTTAAGGTGCCGTCAACCGTCGCACCGGTGGCGGAAGAGGTAGTTTCGGTGCCATTGGGACTTGTAGTCATCACAGTGGTGCCGGATAGGGCTGTAGGGGGGCGTGAGGTAAGGGAGACCTCAGAATCGATTCGACCCATGGAATACATGTCTGGGCGGTCTTGCACCATGCCAGCACCGGCTGCGGCGATTATCTGTGGACTCAGGGGGCTCGAAGAGGAACTCCCATTTCTCGAGTGTTGAATGCCATGAACAATGGATGTTTGACGATGGTGTCCATAGGTCGTGGAGGTCTTAGGGTCGATCGCACGCTCAAATATTGCGCCAATTCCTGGGCGTGAGGTAGCTGAACGCGGACCGGTCGACGTAGAGGAAGGGCTGGACAGCGGGGATTCGGGGATGTCGGCGAGACTGCCGGACTGCAGCTTCTCGAGTGAGGATTGGCGGGAATGGGCAACGGCTCGTAGGGCCGGATGGTCGATATTCAAGGCCCGGATGGTATCCTCGTCCCAACCATCGCTACCGTTGGCACTGTTTCTATTGCTATTATTGGTGTTGGTGTTGGTATTGGTATTGCCGGTATTGCTAGTAGTGCTGGTGTTACTAGTGTTGATAGCGTTGTTGGTATTGTTGGTATTGTTGGTGCCACTGTGGTCAGGGCTTTTCAGGGGCTCCTGCAAATGGTCTGGCAGCGTCGGTGACGGAGCTAAATATCGAAATCGTGTGGTTGTCAGCAATGAAGGGGGAGACGGCATTAGACTTTGAAAGGCTTGAAGTACTCGGGGACATAGATATCTAATAAGTAACTATAGTAGTATCCCCTCTTTTGTGAAACGCAATATCCGACAGTATGGCTTAAGCTAGGGTGGGCAGGATGCAGAATAGGATGTGTAGGAGGACGCATACATAGGAGGCGTAGGAGGCGTAAGAAGTGTGAGGGTGTACGGAAGAGGAGCAGCTGGGCTGTACACTCCCGAGGTCCGTATATGATAGATGGGATACTGATGGGATACCGATGGGATACCGATGGGATACATGAGAGCTCATACATAAAAGGCAACCCAACGTTGTGTCCGTTGTGTTGTGTCCGTTCTATGTCGTGTCCGTCTGTTATGCCCAGTCCGTCCGTTGGTGTGCATCTGTTCCTCTGCCGCTGAACAAGCCAGCGAGCCAATAAAGAGATAGATAGAGCACCTGGGCAATGATTATGGAGGCCCAATTACCAATCGAGAATCGTCAAGACGAGGAAGGGTCAGGCCAGGCCCCTACATACCTAGACATAGGGAGGGTACTTTTTCTAAACCCCCAGGCCCAGCCCAGTCCAGCCCGACCAACCCAATGGTAAAAGGCGCAACAGCATAAACGCGGAGGTGCGGATGGTGGTCTACCCTTTCTGCCCTTGGGACACGGGCAGGCAATGCCCTCTCTCTATCTGATACCGGACCATGCTTGAACTGCTTGGACTAGTAGTGTAGGGGCGGGGACCAGACAAGGGACACACAAGCGAGCAATGGGGAAGTGAACTTTAGGAAACGAAAGGAATGTGTAGGGAATGTGTATGTACTATGTAAAGAGAACAGGCCCTCAAGGGGCGTGTGTGCATGTGTACGTATAATATGTGTATGTGTATGTGTATGTGTCAATGCAACTCACCCATCTTTGAAATGCAGAGCCCATGATCTTTCTCTGCAGTCACGATGGCTTTGATTTCTTATGTTTATACCCAGCTGAGAAAGTCGAGAACGGGCAGTTTATTAGTTAGTTAAATCAGTTGAGTTTGTTACAACAATGCCCAGGTGGTTACGGGTAAACCAGATCAAATCAGGTCAAGACAAGACTTTCTAACTTTCTAAGGTCTCTGGGGTTCAAGTCTAGTTGACGGCACCTGGCAAAGTCCAGTCCAGTCCAGTCCAGCCCAAGCAAGGGCTTTGATGTCTTGGCCAGACAGCCAGGGTTGCCAGGTTGGTGGTACTGGTACGGTATACATACCTTATCCTTATCGTCCTGTCACCACTTAAAGTCGTCGATCCATTTCCTCTCCAAGCCTCTTTAAAGTCGCCGGTTATCAGCTTATCAGCTTCAGCTATCAACTTTGACTATAACTACAACTGGACTAGCGTGGCATCATATGTTGTGTGTATCGAGGTACATAAGGGTCTTTAGAGTGGGGTTCTTCCATCCCTGACCCATCATGTCTACGAAGTAGTGTGTGTTACATAATGTATTACAAAGTATGTATCTATCAGCTTTTGTTATATATTTCTTCTGAAGTTATATCCTATTACAGTAAATTACAGTAAAAACGCGTAAACCGATCTTAATACCAGGCCTCCAAGTTTTGAGCTGAGCATGAGGCTATTTCGAGATGTTTGTGATCATATCATCTTACTCTGATGGGGGACGTCGTATGATCTATACTTGACATACATTGCAAGTAAGATTATAGGCTGCATCCGTGGCGTCCGCTCTATGTCATACCTGCCCGGCAATATCCTAAGTGTGTCTGTCACATTGAAGGAGTCGCTAAGTGTTACCTCATCCATAGATCTGTTTATGTCTACTCCCACTCTCTATCCAAGATGGTGCTTTAGGGTTTATCCATGTATATACACCATTGTAAACAGGGACACGATTCTTGTTTGCATGTGACAGCTTTATATGATTGTTGCATGTTGGCACGATGATGTATAGGACAATGCGCTTGCACCTAAATAGTTGATAGTAACTTGATATCTTGACGCTTTTGTATCATCATCTTCGTATCCCACAATCTTGTAAACTCCGTGAATTTTTCAACAAAGTACCGAGGACGGGACGGCGGCCATTGTTCGGCAACGTATGCACAGCGAATAATATGGTGGCAGCACATGGCCGGGTTATCGTGTCGGTAGTGAGCGCGACGCCTACCGCCCCAGCTACCGCCCGGGACTCCTAAGGAACCGCCCTAAACAAATGTTCTCCCGCAAGTTGAAGCCGACTACGGAGGTCGGCGACAAAAGTTTGCGCACTAATCCCAGGGAAGTACTCCCCAGCTATTCCTACATTGTGCGTACCGGACTCTACTAGGTGGTAGTCATGTAATGTGGACAGCCTAGTAGTGACTGCAGTTCCACGCCCGCCGGCGTCGCTCCACGCCGCTCCCGTGCCAAGCGCTATAGTGCTGTTCTGAAGTCCCGGGTGCATGGTGGGAGCCCTGGAGCCCTGGAGCCCTGATCTACAACCCGGGCAGTGTTATGTAATGGACAGGTGTCCAGTCCAGCCAGGCCAGAGTCAATCGTATTCGTATATGTGCCTAACAGCCAGACAACTAGAAGTATTTCGTACGGTAATTTGCATTCGGAAGACGATAGCCGCTCACCCTGTGCACATATTGTGGATAGTCATCAAGCGAGGCAATTGCCTCTATAGCTCATGTGTTGGATTTCACATGTCACATGCTATACCATAAAGTGGTAGAGAAAGTCCAGCGATTATAGCCCAGAGTTGATAGGCTTGTCTTCCTCATGCAGTGTAAAACATTGACTCGTCTAACTACCTGGGCAGGTAGGTAGTTCGGTAGTTAACATATATATCTTGTGTCTTCCGTAACGGTCATCGTCATGCATGTATCACTGTTATCGGGGTAGGCCGCAACCCGAAGCCGTTTTTCACAATTCATTACCACTTGGTCTCTGTTGCGAATACCACCTCTGATCGGGCTTTCGGCTCATCTACCTACCTAGGTAGATATGTATAAAAAATAATGCATCGGATTCTAAACGAAATCGATGCGAGCCAATAAAACAATAACTTAGCGATGCCTCTCTAATAACGGGGTGTGCCCAGAGATAAGGATTTCTGTCTTCTGCGACATAGAAAGAAACCCAGATCATAATGGCTAACGATGCCTGTCACTATCACACTTTAAATAAACCTGTATATGGCATACATATCTTACCAATTAAGTAAGCCCTTCACGAATGTTCGAATGCCAAATGGCAGCTTGAGAGGTCCGGCGGGTTCGGAAATGCACAACTGCCCGCCTGCATAAGTACTTATCTAGATACATATGCACTTAAGAGTATTCATATCTCCGGCTCATCTACGTAAAAGTTACAACCTGGAAGTCGGGACTATCTGTATGTACCCACACGGGACGGGAGGCTTACTACGTGTAGGGTACAAATTATATCACTTTATATACTCCAGCTTGACGCACTTTCTCACCTGATGTGTAAGTACTAAATCTAAACAGTTCAGTACCAGCTTAGACTAAACTCAACATAAAAGTAATCCCAGGTTGGCGTGACTTATAGCCCAGGCGGTCCATACCTATCTACGGGGCATGCTTTAACCCCGAATCCCTACTAATGGATCCATGGACCCATTCCGAGGTCCTGTTCTCACCCTGTCCAGGTACTAAGAGGTAAGCAGTAAAGGTACGAATGCTAAAAATATGTACATAGACAGTAAGAAGAAACGGAAAGTACCTTTGCCATGGATCTGATAAAACCAAATGACTTTCTCTCCTAGGTATTCCGGCTTTCGTCCAACAACCTACTCTACTTACCCAGATTCTTTCGCCTCTCTCTACCTGCGTGAGATGGCTTATTAGGGACATAGTCTCTATCTCTTTCTTTCTTTCTTCTTTCTTTTTTATTTTCTCGCTACGTCTGTGTTCTATCCTTGATTTGTTTCGTAGCCGCCACCTTTATCTTTTAGAACCCCGTCGCACTTTTCTCAGCCGCACTACGACGGCGGATTTTATTCTGTTGGGGGGGTTTTCAATAACTCGGCAAGAGCACGTTTCCCCCCAAAAAGATAATATTCACGAGGGGGAATATCTCAAGCCACCACCATTGGCATATTTAGGTGCTACTACGTTAGCCCTTACTTTGGTGCCCTAGGAACGTCAATAGTTTTCTCCGCTTCGGCTGTTACACGAGCTCGGTTGCGGGCTCTGACGAAAGACTCCGGTCTCTTAGCCTGGTCAGCCGGGGTCTCTCGACCGACACTATAAGACATCCTTATTGTATGTCTCTCAAATATATTCAGACCTCCCCGTATACTGCCCGCGTAGGGATATGTGCTAAGTAATTATTAGGATACGCGGATAGCGTACAATCCTACAGGATGGCTCAACTCGACACCCTGGACGTCATCGTCCTCTCCGTCATCCTCGTCGGTACGGTGGCCTATTTTACCAAAGGCAAGCTATGGGGTATAACAAAAGACCCATATGCCAATACATTCGCGAACGTCAACGGAAACAAGGCTGGTAAAACTCGAAACATCATAGAGAAGATGGAAGAGAGTGGAAAAAACTGTGTCATCTTTTACGGTTCGCAGACCGGTACCGCCGAGGATTACGCTTCCAGATTGGCTAAGGAGGGCAAGAGCCGGTTCGGTCTTGAGACTATGGTTGCCGATCTAGAGGACTATGATTACGACAATCTCGACTCGATTCCCGAGGACAAGGTTGTTATGTTTGTACTTGCGACTTATGGTGAGGGCGAACCCACTGACAATGCCGTCGATTTCTACGAGTTCATCACTGGCGAGGACGTTTCCTTCTCTGAGGATTCGGATCCGCCTCTCGGGAACCTCAACTTCGTCGCTTTCGGTCTGGGAAACAACACCTACGAGCATTACAACTCCATGGTTCGCAATGTCAACAAGGCTTTGGAAAAACTAGGCGCCCACAGAATTGGCGAGGCCGGAGAGGGCGACGACGGTGCCGGTACCATGGAAGAAGACTTTCTGGCTTGGAAGGATCCCATGTGGGCTGCGCTGCAGGAGAAGATGGGTCTGGAAGAACGCGAGGCTGTTTACGAGCCTGTCTTCGGCATCGTGGAGCGTGACAACCTCACCAAGGATTCTCCCCAAGTATATCTAGGCGAACCGAACAAGATGCATCTTGAAGGCGCTGCCAAGGGCCCCTTTAACGCTCACAACCCGTATATTGCCCCCATTGCCGAATCCAGGGAATTGTTCAACGTCAAGGACCGCAACTGCCTCCACATGGAAGTGGATATCAGCGGATCTAACCTGTCGTACCAAACTGGTGACCACATTGCTGTCTGGCCGACCAACCCCGGACACGAAGTTGATGAGTTCCTCAGGATACTGGATCTGGAAGGCAAGAAGGACACTGTAGTCAGCGTCAAGGCACTCGAACCCACCGCCAAGGTACCGTTCCCGACCCCCACCACGTACGACGCAATCATTCGATACCACTTGGAGATCTGTGCCCCTGTGTCTCGTCAATTCCTAGGTACTCTGTCGGCTTTTGCTCCTGATGATGCTACCAAGGCGGAAATGACCAAGCTTGGTGATGACAAGGACTACTTCCACGACAAGATCTCTAAGAATCACTATAACATCGCCCGGACACTCAGCGTTGTGAGCAACGGCCAGAAGTGGACCAAGGTCCCCTTCTCGGCTGTCATTGAAGGTCTTACCAAGCTACAGCCGCGCTACTATTCGATCTCATCCTCCTCTCTGGTTCAGCCCAAGAAGATCTCGATCACTGCCATCGTGGAGAACCAAGTCATCCCTGGCCGTGACGACCCTTTCAAGGGTGTCGCGACCAACTACCTCTTGGCTCTCAAGCAGAAGCAGAACGGCGACCCGAATCCAGAACCCTTCGGCCTCACCTACGAAATAATGGGCCCGAGAAACAAGTACGATGGGATCCATGTGCCAGTCCACGTCCGCCACTCGAACTTCAAGCTGCCCTCTGACCCCTCTAAGCCCGTCATTCTCATCGGCCCCGGCACTGGTGTTGCGCCTATGCGTGGCTTTGTACAGGAGCGAGCGAAGCAGGCCGAGAATGGCGAAAACGTTGGACGCACGCTGCTCTTCTTCGGTTGCCGAAAGGCAAGTGAGGACTTCCTCTACGAGTCCGAATGGGAGGTACGTAATAAACATCGTGAGCAGTCCTCGCATAACACTAATGATCTCTGCAGGAATACAAGAAGGTCCTCGGCGACAAGTTCGAGCTAGTTACCGCGTTCTCGAGAGAAGGGCCGAAGAAGGTCTACGTGCAGCACCGCCTCCAGGAACGTGCCAAAGATGTAAACGAGCTGCTAGAACAGAAGGCCTACCTCTACGTGTGTGGTGACGCCGCGAACATGGCTCGGGAGGTGAACAGTGTACTTGCACAGATTATTGCGGAGCAGCGGGGCATCCCCGAGGCCAAGGGCGAGGAGATTGTCAAGAATATGAGGGCCTCGAACCAATACCAGGTACGTCATTAACACTACTACAGCTCCTGCTCCTTCACCATGAATGGACATACCCCGACACCCTTAAATCAAGCCCGATCACTAACATATCTACAGGAGGATGTGTGGTCATGATTTCGAATCTGATGAGAGGGGTTGCTTTACTATGGTCAGTACCGCAAGCGATTTACGCGCACTTGCATATAAACTGGTTATTTCTCGATTGGAGCAATAGGTAATGGGTGATGGGTGGGGGTGCAGAAAGAAAAAGTAAGAAAGGAAGGCATTTGCCTTTTTTTTTAGAACAGGAATGGGGCAGTCTACTTAGCTGGCCTCTACCTACCCACTACTCTAGACGAACCCCGGTTCCAACGGTATTGATAATGGATGGGAGGATACTACGCTTTGTCATCACTTACCCATCCAACCGACTAACCTCTGTGGAATATTGTGGCTCCCCCCACCCTGCCTGTTACATATATCGAATCGTAATGAACTGATAGACTTTTTTTTTACTATTTGCATCATGATGTCCTAGTCTGCAAGCCCGTACTCAGATAGTGCCTACCTACCTGGTAAGTATACTAGTGCTGCTGGCTGCTAAGGAAGCGAGCACACAACTGCGTGACAGCTGGCATATTTGAGCTTGGCACCTGTCGTGAGAAATTACACACCTATGCTCCCTCTTTCTTTGCTTTTTTCCAGGATAGCGGGTATACTGTGAACTGGATTGAGTGCGAGTTTGCTGAATCCATAGGTAAGACTTGTAGGGTCAATTAGCAGGAGAATCTGACTATGTACAATGCATGCTTTCAAGCTAACTCTCAAGCACCTTTAGTTGTGAAATACAATGCGTAGATGGGATTTTAAAACTCGATCCTTCTCTCTTAGTGTGTACACAGCTCAGGCGGCTGATCCTGAAACAGACCATGAAATGGCTTAATGGTGTATGCTATTGTGGGCGTGAATGGTGTTGCCAGGGCTGGGGGAGGGGAGGGCGGCTGGGCGGCGCGCTTGACTGTCCGAGACATCATTGAGCAGGGACAACAAGACTTGATAACATCACTGTCTCTCAACAGACGGGAAAGCAGGTAGGTTGAGATAAGTTTCAGGCTGCTTCTCTTGTCTACATGTCTACCTATATCCCACCTAGGCTGAGTTAACAAATGTGCTGCTGCTGCTGCGAAAGAAGTTATCAGGTATTGGTTGGGGGTAAGGGAAAGGGGGTTGGGATGATATGGCTTCTGGGATGGATTTATCTGTCTCACCTATCCCACATCAACTACTAGACCGGTGACCCTTATTTAACACCAGGGACGGCTCGTTCAGTGGCAAGTGGTTGAAGATATGCAACTAACTAGCCGGCTGTCTAGGAAAAGAAAGGAAGGGCACACGATAACAGGGGCCACGGATTGAGTTCGATCGAGGCGTTCGCCGACTATGAATTCTTTTACCTCCGCGTGTCTTGCATGATGCAGGCCATGTGCCGTCCCGTCAACTTGGATAAAGCTTTTTTTGGTCTGTGACTTTCCAGTAGGTCGTAGATGATAGATATTTTACTAAACACTCCCTATTGTCGACCTTCTTCTTCCTGTTCCTAGTTTTTCCCTTTGCTTAAATGCAGTCTAGATTGATTGTAATGGCAGTTTGTGAGATGTAAAGGGTTGTGGTTCTTTCTTTCGGTTCATACTTTCACGGTATCTCTTATCTTCTCCTAGCCCCCCTTTCTCCACTTCTGTCATTCTCAAAGTAAAGAGTGTAACGAAATCCACCGCCTAGAATCCTCTATCCCATACCTTCTTGGGGTGCTTGAGATCGAAAAAGTAGCGTGTGTGTGATCTCGGCTGCTGGTAGTGTGTTAAGTAATCATTATGCCTACGAGACCACCAATATTCTATCCTGTGGCATTACCCCTGAAGCTAACTATCTAATAAGATAACACACAGTACGCACAAGACCTGGTGAAAAGGCACCAAATAATTGTGCACAACTGAGATCCATTCATGATAATGGTCGAGTCGTCATGGTGGCCTATCACAAGAATCACATGGTACAATCATCTTGCTCCAGGAACTACTCTATGTGCTTTCACATAGAATTGGAGAGGGCGTGAAAACCGGTTAACTTCTTACTGGGTCACTGCCACTACTTCCCTTGTCAAAAGGGGTCGTCATCACGACTCGGGCACTATCTTCGCTATCTCTGGCTGGGAAATCGATTCCGTTCCATGGGCATGAGTCCCCCATAGCCACAACGGAGCTTCCACTTTGCATGTTCATGTGGAATAACCGAAGTAGAGACTCCCAGGGTATTAATCGGATATTCAGCTATACAGGTATGTAATTAACTGGGCATTACGCTGGCTTGCTGTCAATAGGAGAGAGCCAATAAGAGACGGCAGCGAGTCGGGTCGAAGCGCACCTGCTGTTTTGGTGATGCTTTCTGGACGCGACTTCCTCCCAGCATCGCCCGCATCGATACCGGTACCGATATCAATACCACATTAGGTATGGGAGCCTTCCAACTTCCAACTTTCAAAAGTCTCATCTGCATTCAATGGGCTCCCCGCAGTTAAAATTCGCTTCTTCGAAATTTTTTTTCTTTTTCAAATACGCGAATCCCACATAATTCTACTCCAGGTACGACCGACCGGTAGAGGGCCTCCACCAACATAACTTATCTCACTTCTCTTCCTCCCTCATCACTCCTCCCTCATAACCAAAAACCACAACTTCCTTCCACATACACTTGGCCCTGGTCATAAACTTCTATCTATTCATCTACTCTATCCATCCTACCTACCTGCCCTTCTAGATTTGGATTTGACTTCGCCTAACCACCACGAGCCATCAGTACCTATCTGGCCTTGGCTACTACCTATTGTTTTACAGGTCACTCCCCAATACATCAACCGTTACCCTTCAAAATTCTCTATTGATAAGGCATTACCTTATAGATTGCATAGATCTTTACTCTATTCTACTGCTACTACCCTTACATCAACCTTGGAAAACTCTTTCCTCTTTCCTCCATCCATCATCCACCAGGCACTGGCACTGGCACCCTACTCTCTACTAGACCACCAGCAACACCTTCCTTGGATCTTGTCGTCAGCAATCATCATTAAGAACTTTACAGCCTGGAGAAGTTGCAGAGCTCTAGCAACGGGGACCATTCTTTCCTCGCCACCTACAGAAATACCTGGTAAGCCATCCTCATTCTCCGTTGAGACGACATCCCGTCGTTTCTCCTTCATCCTCTGTTCTCGTTTTCTCCCGTTCTCTCTTTTCCTTTTCTTCTCTTCCACAAGCATCCATCCAAACTTCCAAAAACACCATCACCAACAATCTCTTGAATTCTTCCCCTTCATCTTGCTTGCTAGCTACTCTATTTTACTCGTAACCGCTCGCTTCATCTACAAATCCTCTTGGTAGCACGACTCTGGCAACGTCGCTAGATTCCGCAAGGTTTGTTGACCCTGAGGCCCTATCCCATCAGCGTCACATCAAATCCAGATCCAGGCCAAGAGCCAGGTCTTTTCTGTATCGTCCCCCTCATCCATCGCCAACTTGTCCTCCCTACACGTACTATACCCTTACTATTGAGTGATAATGGCCTTTTGGGAAAGGCTAGAGACATGACTTCGCCCACAATACCCGCACCTGTTGTATTTGTTTTGACTCCGTTACCACGTTCACCGTATCCTCGCCCTTCCCAAACACCAACGCCTTCATAGTGAGAATTCAGCTGTTGAACTTCTCCTTCAATATCCAAAGACCACTTGATTTTGCATAATTTTCCCACTCTCTCAATATTCTTACCCGCGTTTTAAACACGCTAGGAAGTGAGTCTGTATTGTTACATCAACTTTCACCTGTATCACGCATCTCCTACAATCCCCCCCCCCCTTGCCAGTTGATATATATCTCACCTACCTGAGTCACTGAGTGTTTCTTCACATATCTCCACCCAGGACACAAACTCTGCCTTGCCCATACACACAATCCTACTATCCCTATCATCAAGGCGCACCATTTACCCTCAGAGCATTCCTTTTCACTACCAGCCGTACACTCAAACACGCGAGACGTATATTTCCACGCAAACAGTGCCATTCAAATCCCTTCTTCAACCTTCCGAGATCGTTTACTCTTCCGTATTATTCCGACCAGGAGATCTTGTTCTCACTCAATTTCTACCCCCGGCCCTCCCCCCCATTGTGGCACCTTGTCATCTACCATAATAATACTATACCCATAGTACCACTTGACATGCCTCCATATCACACGGAATCTTTTTACCAAACCTGACTACAGATGAATTAACTAATCTTCGTTAGATCATATCCTCAATCTGAGCAAGCTTCCTCAGCCAAATCCTGTACAAGGTAAGTGTGGTCTCGGATTTCCTCTTAACGGCGTATTTAAACCCTGTCTACCTCATGTTCCAGTTATACGGATAGTATAGTGCAGGCTGTTAGATTGCCCCTTCACCCTCCCCCCATTCTTTGAACATACCTTGGATTTCATATAAGTTATTTCACGACACCAACACATATCCTCGTCATGACGATTCTCTTCTTTGTTGCCATATTCTATGTTCCTTATCTATCAGAGCTTCAATACCTGCCTAGTCCTATGACCTTGTCCTTGGATGTGAAGAGCATTGCACTAATGATGACCTTTTTGAACAGATGGGTTCAACTTACAAAAGTGCGCCTTTCAACTCCACTGAGCCCTACGCAACTGAGCGTCAGGCTCGTAACAATGCCCCTGCCGGCTATGTAGTCGTCCAAGTACCAACTCAACCTAACACTAATGGTCCAGACTACATGCCCGCCCAACGAGGTCCCGATGGTAGCATCAATTCTGTGACCAACCAGATGACTGGACTCGGCCTACATGGTCAAGGCAACATGGTCCCCAACCCCTACATGAGCGCCGATGGTAGCCAGTACGTCATGAGCTACACCGGCGCTCCCCTCGGCGTCCCTGCGTTCTTCCCGCATGAGAACCCGTCCAGCATCTATCCTAGCCAATATATGCAAGGCTTCCAACCTGCTATGTTTGTGCCTCTGCACACCGGTCGCGCTGGCATGCCTCACGAGCGCTCGGACGCGGGATCCAAGGACGTCCCTAGATTGGAGAACCGCCGATCTTCGTACTCGACCAATGAGTCGACTCCTGCAACTCCGTTCTTCCCGGGCATGCCCGCACGGGACCACGCGGCTCCTATCGCTGTATCGTCAGAGAGATCTGCGTATACAACTCCATCCCCTCAGCAGGTTGTTGCTGGAGGTGGCGTCCATCACCCCAAGGGCTTCTTCCCCATCGCTGGCCCTCCTAATGCTGACCTTGATGCACTTCTCAAGCGCAACCCTCCGATCCCCCGTGCTGTCCCGGCAGTCTTCACACCTTCCGAGAACATGAAGTCTCTTGAGCAGAGCCTTGCCAACCACATCCCTGGCAACCGCAACGTTTACATCCGTGGTCTCCACCCTACCACCGACGATGAGACTCTCAAGAAGTACGCCGAGCGATTTGGCCGAGTTAAGACCTCGAAGGCCATAATCGATAACACCACTGGCGCTTGCAAGGGGTAAGTATTCCCAAGGACACCTCCCTCGACTCTTCTTAATAAGCTGACTCGGTGCTTTGCAGATTCGGCTTTGCCAAGTTCTACGACGTCCGAGACTCCGAACTTTGCATTCGTGGCTTTCATCGTCTGGAATATGAAGTTGGCTTTGCCAGAGTCAGCGGCCCAGATGACATGTCGCATCCCCTTGCTAACTTCTTTCAGGAGTCGTTCAACTCGCGCTTGAAGGCCGAAGGCGACACTGAGTCGACTAACCTGTACATGTCCAACCTTCCCAAGGCCCTCACTGAGATGGTATGATCTCCCTGCCATTATTTGAAATTCGAGTTTTACACTGACACATAACTGCAGGAATTTCCTACCATCTTCCTTGGCTACAACATCCTGTCGAGTAAGATCCTTCGAGACAACCTTGGCAACAGTCGAGGTGTTGGTTTTTGCCGGTAAGTCGGGTTCTCTTAGATTTTGACGAACCATTGTGGTTACTGACAGATACCTAGCTTCGAGTCCCGCGAAATCTGTGACAAGATCATCGAGCGTTTCACCGGCACCCGGCTTGGTGAGGAGGCTCTGCCTCTGTCTATCCGCTATGCGGACACGCCGTCCCAGAAGGAGCTGAAACGCGTTACATCTGAGCGACGCGCCTTCCGAACTAACGAGTACAATGTCGGAGCGTACGGTACCCCACTTGTGGGAATGCACCCTACTATCTATGCTCAGTCCCAGTCTCGCTACAGACAAGCTGCGTAAGTTGACCGTTTCCCTCATCATCCAAGGCCTTGCTAATTCTGTCTTCCTAGCCCTGCTCGAGGCCCGGCCCCCAACTCTGGCTACCATAGCGCTGGGGAGGTTGGTGGATCAGCCCAACAGTACGGTACCCCCGGCTTTGGGGAGGAGCACATGTTATACCGTTACTAACCATCTCTCCCACCAGACCTCGGAGTGCTGCCCCCGGCAGTGCTGCGTCTTCGGAGGATGGTTCTGGTGATGAAGGAGTCACCATTCATGTCGACTCACCACTAGTTGCTAACGGAAGTTCCCAATCATCTCCTGTTAAGCAAGAAAAGGAGTAATTGGGCAGGTCGTGTCTCATTTCCCGTCATCATTGTCCATGCTATGGCTGTGTGGGGTCTGTCTGCTCACTGCTCGTCTCGTCTTCACCTCGGCACGATCTTACCGTTACTTGGCATATTTATGCTACCGTTGGACGGGACAGTCATGTATCTGTGTTTTCGAGCGGTCATTTGTCAGGTCGACATAACCAGATGGCCAAGTACGAGCATCTATCACATTGCTATGTATTTTTATGTGCGAGGGATTGGTATTCAAAAAGGGGGCTGAGGATGTGTGTTCTTTTTTTTGCTTGTGTGGACGGGATTGGTCAGATGGTACTTGCAGGTATGATTTTCATCATCTTACTTGTGATGGCTTATGTGCCTCCGGAATCTTTTTGGCGTTGATGGAAGGTGTTATCATCATTTCCCTCATATGCACCCATCCCTCATCAACAAAATCGGTGTTTAGGAAGAGATGGTTTTTCATTCGACCAATAGGTCTCATGGTATCCGTACCGTTATAGATAGACTCACTATAGTTATCTAGTGAGTATCAATAATCATTTCGCATCGCTAATACCCCAGTTTCTCCATGATGTGCGCCATTCATGTAGCACTTGATGTCTACTTGATGACTGGGAGTAAATGACGTTCGACGGCGATCCCTCTCGCTCTATTAGTGCGCTATAGGCCAGTAGATCAATTTTCTCCGGCAGTGGTTGTTGTAGCAGAGTGCTCTCTTCTAGCTCATGTATAACTGTGTCAAAGGTATTGGAGGCCGAAAGGAAGGAATCATCTGAGTAGTGTGCGATTGATTACATGCGGCGCGAACGAAATTCTTGGCTTCTTCTCAGCGGATTACTTAGTTAGACGTTAGACGCTGGGCACTAGACGTACGTACTACCTAACGAAATCACTGGAAATCTTGACATATAGAAGGGAGTGAGAAAAGGAAGGGATTAACATATGCTGCATCGTAAAATCATTATTCGTTACGTTGTGTCTGTCTCTTGGTGTAAGTGTGTGAGATTGACCAAGCGTGGGAAAGAAAACAACCCAGAAACATCCTGTTTTCCCACGCCTTGACGAGTTGCATGCATGTAGTCTCACATCGTGTCGTGCATCCGTGTACCCTTCCTGATATCCCGATACATTGTGTGCATGTAGCGGCAGTAAGAGCGCTTAGATATGGACGGAGTTGAGTGAGTGAGTGAGGATATCGTCGCCCCTATCCCTGGTTGTTCGGGGATAGGGATCTTGTGTGTGGGATGCCTCGCTCTATTCTCATCGCTCTAGCCCGCGTCTGTTTGGCTGACTGCTGTTTTGGGTTTCTTTGGCTGGGCAGGCCGGGCCAGGCCGGGTTATATTGGTTTGGATTCGGAATCGGGTCGGGTCGGATCGAACCGGGTCGGGGTTGAGGTCGAAGTCGTGTTCGAGGTCGAGACGAAGGGAAGTGATTCAGCGAGTAGGGCGGCGGGCAACCAAATCCAGCCAGCCAACCAGCCCGCCCTTCCTTTCGGCAGACGGATAATTAAGTAGACTCAGTACCGGTAACGGGTCGAGTAGTCCTTAGGGCTGACGACGAGACCGCGGCCCTTCTTGGCGCCGCGGTAGATGGTCTCGATGATATCGATCAGCTCCTGCTTGTCCTCGAGGACCCAGTTGAGCTTGTTGTTGTTTCCGGTGCCGAAATCGCACATCATGTGTTTGTTGCGGAAGAAGAACATGATGGTGCAGCGGTCGTAGAGCTCGTACATCTGGTTGAAGTCGGGGACCTCGTCGACGTCGCAGACGTAGATGACGGCGAAGTTCTTGACGCGGTCTGCGATGCGGTACAGCACCTCGTCCTGGCGCATGCAGTCCGGGTCGTGGTCCCGCCCGAACCGGATCACCACCAGCCGCTCCTCCTCCGATAGGATCGCCTGGTCCACGTGCCACCCCGTCTTCAGATGTGGTAGTACTACGGAACCTATAGTTGTTGTTGCCGCATCGTAGTCGGTTAGTTTGCGCTCGTCGCTTGCTTGATCACGTGTTGGGCTTGTAGCTGCCCCATCTGGCTAGCTAGGTAGCCTAGCAGTTGCAGAGTGAGAGGAAGGGGTGAGGGGTAAGGGAAGGGGGAGAGCAAGGAAAGCATGTGATGAAGAGGAAGCTGGGGGCTGATTAAGGAAAACGATATTTGCACGTACCCATGTTGAAATCGAAAAATCGAAGCCCTGACGCGGTTCAGACGTTTAGGTAGGTGGACGAAGAAGGAGAAAGCAGAATTCGGCGCAGTGCTCAGTTCTGCCAAATCGGTGAAACACGTTTGGGAATGAGAAAAAAAAAAGGTGGTTGACAATATCTGGGTGTTGCTTGTTCTTGTAGTTGTCCACGTTTGAAGTTGTAGTTATTGCCTGGTAGGGGGGAAAAAAGAGTGGAAAATGATGTCGTTCGCAGCAAAGGCAAGAAGAATAGTTAAGTGGAGCGGGACCAACACATTGAAAGGGATCCTTGCATAGCGCTAAACTTTAATTCTTCGGCTGGGTGGGACAGTCAAGCTGTCAGCCACAGCAATATCACGTTTCTTGGGTGTACCTAGAACTAATGGCTTGGCGGGCAGAAGATAAGAAACCGATAAAAGGCTGATAAGAAATAAATAATTGAAGCTCAGTATGATGGATCCAATGCATCTCCGGTTACCTACATACCTACCTAGTAGGTACAAGATCAATTCAATCTACCTGCTTACCTACCTACATAATCTACCATGCTCATAAAAGTTTATACGATGTTATGACACTCCATTAATCCATGAAAAAACGACGCATTTAAACGTCCGATCCCATATGAAGACGAAGCGATTATTAGTTTGCTAGGGAAAAGAGGGTTCTTCTTCGTCTTTTCGCCGGATCAATATCTAGAACCTCAACAGGCTGCCGGCCCGCGAATTTTCCTCGGCGAATTCTCTTCGGTATATACGATGGCGAAACGAAAGTCGTTCGGACCCGAAGGTGCGCACGCCGGAAAAAGACAAAAAACCTCCCATGTCCATGAGGCACCTACCTCCGAAGATGTCCATACCTCGAGACAATTGCGCCAGCTACTCAGCTTCGAGCAAGACCTCCGAAAAGCGAGACACGGCCTCCAGTCATTCAAGATCCTCCTCGATAGTATCGTAAACGCCGAAGACGGGAGCGACGAGAAGCTCCAGTTGGTCATCGAGTACCTCCAATCCGTTAAGCCGAGAGACCAGGAGGATGACGTCCCCATATACCTTCCCGACCTCATGGAGACCTGGAGCATGGCTTCGCAGCTGAACAATGAGAACATCATGTCCGCTGTCCCCGCCGTGCTGGCTCTATTGCTCAAGGTCATATCCGCCAACGTAGATTTGGTCTCCTATGGTCTAGGTATATGCCGCACCCTGTTACAGAGGCGCCAGCAAGAGCTGATCGCCAAGAACCTGGCCGCGGATAAGGGAAAGGATTTCATAATATCGCCCACATTGAGACTGCTGAGGGAGGCCATTTCCCTAGATGGAGGCGCATTAGCCGCTCCTATCTTTAGAGCAAGAAAGAACACATTTAAGTCGCTTGCCAGGAACATAGGTCTCCGATATCTAGGGGACGGCGTAGAGGATGCCAAGAGGCCGTCAGTCAGAACCAATGCCATACATTTCCTGCTGAGCAGCTTCCGTCTTCTCCATATGGAAGCAAAGAAGGACCTACTTTTGCAAAAAGAAGTGGTTGCTGCCTTGATGAGACACTTGAAGGATGATCCCCCTCACTTGCTATATGCGATCCTCGATACTCTAAGGGCTTGTGTTGTGCTTGATAAGAAACTTCCCAAGGATGTGAAGATCAAACTCCTTAACGCCAACTCATTGATACGGATAGCCTCCCTTTACTGGTACGCGCATGCTGACGCCGAGTCGCAAGATGTGTCGCAAGAAGATCGTCCTTCTATCGAGGAAGCAGCTCATGACTTCCTGATTGCCGCGTGCACCGACCCAGTTGCTGGCATTGCGCGGTCCGAGCATGGATATTATCCAGAGGGCGTAAACCCTGAAGCCATCCTGCTTGGGACAGATACAGCCGGCTCGGTTGACTTCGGCATCGACAGCATCTCCTGGATGAATAAGTTCCACGACGACGACGACGTCCCCGTGCGAAACGCACTGCTGGCAGAGTTCATATACACGCTACGTCCGTGGTCCAACACGAAACAGAGCGAGCTACTTATCGCAATCTTCAGGGCCGCTCCAGAACTTGTCCACCAGTACTTTTCTCGCAGAAGAACCTTTTCCTTTGAACCCAAGCTGTCGGCTACCTGGATCGGATATGCCGCGTTACTCTATACTGTGATTCAACTTCCCATACCGGCTCGGTTTGGTCATTCTGGTGGCTATGCACGTGCACCCCCTCCTCCGGCCGTAGTGATCGGCAACATCATTCCCGCGCCGATGACTTTGAAGGTCATCAATCGTTGTCTAGCAAACAAGTCTCATCTCATATCGTTCTATGCGATACGCATGCTGGTCTTGGCCCTACAAAAGTTATCGCAGGCCTTGGCGATGTACCAGGAGGCGTCGACCTCGGCAGATTCACTCTGGGACGAGGCTTCTCGCCGCCTTGTTGATGACTTCTACCAAAGCATACCGGATATCAAAGACATTATCAGCCACTATCGCACTTTAGCGGACGATGACCTTCTGCAGCGAGAAGCCGCCAGTCGGTTACTTCAGCTATACTACGAGGTCATCCCGCAGCTTGCCCTTAAAGCCAAGTTCGACGTCTCACCCATGCTCCTGACGTCCATTCGCAAAGTCGACGAGTTTGAAGGGAAGGAAGAAGATAGCGTCATGGCTTTGATGGAACTCGAACATCTCTGTACCATTGCCAAGTACTCCCCAGGCATGCGCTGGTTCGCACGAGCGTCCGGCGCTTCGACCTCTCCCTTTATAACCTTACTAAAGCTACATGTACAAAAGACGACATCCACAACCGAGGCCGAACTCGTCAATGTCCTGTATTCTGTCGCCGACGAAAGTCAGCTAGTAGAAAGCAGGTCGCAGTCTCCCGGCCTTGCTCCCCTGGTGAGGGCTTTGACAAAGCTAGAGGAAGTCGATCCAACGATATGGACTTTCCTCGACAACTGTACCGAGAGATGTGCCAGGTCACCTATTAAGTATCTCGAGATGGTGGAGGAACAGCTCGAGAAGGCGGGCGTCGCTGAAGACGAAGAGGCCATCTGCTGCCCCCTGATGATGACTATTGCGGAACAAATTCCGTTCCTAGTATCGTCTTCGCCCGGCAAGAGCAGTCTTAAGGCATTCGCACAAATGCTCTCAGAATACCTCGGGTACTCGAAGTCTGCTGGCGTCAGTAAGGCTTTTTTGCACGCCGCTAGGGATCTCTTTGCTGCCGGCTTCGATGACAAGAAGCTCGCTGATAAGATAACTATTCCGAAGAGGTCTAAGTCATCGCCTAACGCCGAAAAGGATGTCCGGGATAGCGATGATGATGATTCGGAATCGGGTCTAAGAAACGGTAGTGGTGCAGCGAATGGACAACAGGTTGCCGGCAAGACAGAATTCAGACTGAGCGAGGAAGACCTGGAAGAGAGGCTCGCGGTACCCATCCCTTCCGTCAAAGAGAGCGCGCTGCATAGGTGGTCGTCCAAGACGCCGGAGGAGCTGGTCGAGGAAGGGCACGCCGCGTCGCTGATCTGGCTCCTCGCCTCCGAACACCCGAGCATCCGGCGGGAGGCGCTCACGAACATCGCGAAGATGGCGGCGAAGATCAAAGACGCGGCGACGCCATCGACGACGGCAGCGGCGCCGGTGGACCCTCCCTACGAAGAGGGCGAGCAGGTGTGGTTACTCCTCATGGAATTAGTGGAAACGGCGCGCCATCTCGGCAGTAGTAGCGACGGTATGGCCGCCGTGGGAGGCAAGGACGACGGCGACGAGCCACGGGTGCCGAACCTGCTCCTGGCGTTCGCGTGCCGCGCGCTCGACGTGCTGCGCGACCCCCTGCATTGCCTGTACAGCAAGGTGAACGGGTTCCTGACGGCGGGGCCGCGGTGGTCGACGGGCGCGGGCCGCCTGCCGCCGCTGGCGCGGCAGATCCTGCAGGAGCCCCCTGCCGAGGACGGGCACCACTACGCTGAGCTGTCCTGGCTCCTGGGCCTGGTCCTGGACGGGCTGCGGGAGCCCGCCGACGTCGCGGCCCTGCATGCCCACGGCAGCGGCGGGGAGGGCGGTAGTCGCGCCCTCGAGCGCCTGCTCGCCCTCCCCGCGAACCCGTACCTCGGCCCGAACCTCCGCCTCGCCGTCCTCCGTATCCTCTACCGCGCCACCCGGATCCCCGGCGGAAGCGACACGGCGATCACGCGGTTCGGCGCCGTCGCGTGGCTGCGGGCCCAGGCCGCCGCCGCTGCTAACCAGGAGGAGGAGCGCGAGCTCTACCAGGCCCTTGTTCGTCGCCTC
This sequence comes from Eutypella sp. D-1, assembly GCA_023313575.1. NCBI lineage: Eukaryota > Fungi > Ascomycota > Sordariomycetes > Xylariales > Diatrypaceae > Eutypella > Eutypella sp. D-1. The sequence goes on along the minus strand of JAJTTP010000005.1, from coordinate 2,317,424 downwards.
TGGCGCACGTGCGATCGTGGTCGCGTCGAGGCTTGGAGTCGTGGGGGTGTGGGGAGGTTGGCTGCGTTGTGATGGTGATGTGGTGGAGGCTAGAGAGGGCTTGTGAGGTGGTTGGTTGTGTATATACGTTTTGTGTATATGTGCATTTCACCCGGGTCTTAGGTCAGGTCAATTGAAGCGAAGTTTGAACCGCATATCTAAAAATTTCTAACTCCTAGGGAAAGCGATACGTTGCAATATGTTACGGCTAAGCGCAATGCCTGGGGTTGATCTACTAGTTACGAGCGAAGATATATGACCCGATTTGATTGGCAATAACAACGATATTGCTGAGGAATAAGAAAAGAAAAAGCTATAATACCAACTGGATCTTTTCATGTAATGATCAAGACGAAAAAAAAGTAGAGCAAGAACATGGGTATCACGTATGAAGTGGTTCTCTTCTCCCTAAGCATAACGTCCTTTCAAAAGAAAAGTACACAACAGAAGTTTTCCTCGTTATTCATGTGGCGTCGCTGACCGAGAGCTTAGATATGCCTATCGTTGCAGCAGCGGACTCCTGTTCCTGCTCAGCTGTGCGTCCTCCTGGACCCTCTTTCCCACGCCCAGGGTCCTGCCCACTACAGGTATCATTCGCGTCTACGTCTCGGTCTTCCGAGTCGTGGTCTGACTCGTTCGAGAATCGGTCATTATCCTCCTCATCATCATCGTCTTCGCTATCCAGTCCCTCCTCATCGTCGTCGTCATAGTCAAGGTCGTGGCCATCGTCGCCGTCGTCGCCCCTCGCATCCCGCTGGTCGCGAATGGCAGCCTCGAGGTCCTTGAGCATCTTCTTGGTGAAGCCGGAGGCGTCGGCGACGGCGTCGAGGCGGCGGGCCCCGCCCTGCCCGAGGACCCGCCGAGCGTCGCGGTAGGTGGGTCCCGGCTCCGTGCTTACGAAGTGGAAGCGCCGCTCGAAGAAGCGCTTGACGCACGCCACGTCCCGGTCGAAGTACGCCTCGGCGTCCGGGTGTTCCATCGACACCATCTGCGGGAAGTCGATTACAATAGGCGTCGCTACCAGCTCTTCCTCTTCCTTGTCCTCCTCTTTTTCTTGCTCTTTTGATCCCTCATTACCGTCAGCGGCGGGTTGCGGCTGCTTTTTCTCCCTTGGTCTCCTCTCCTCCTTCAGCAGAATGTTGAACTCGTTGAAGTCGCCGTGTATGAGTCCGTGGCGGGCGAGGCGCAGTATGATGGCCATGAGGTCAGCGTAGAGGGCGGCGGGGTCGCCGACGGCGGCGATCTGGCGCAGCGGGTAGGCGTCGACGAGCTCCATGAGCACGGTGTGGCGGCTCTGGGCGAGGGGTTCGGGAACCAGGAACCCTTCGGCGCGCAGGGCGCGCATGTAGGCGAACTCGCGCTCGGCGGCGAGGCGCGACAGGTACATCCAGGAGCCGGCGGCCTGGCTGCGGGCGCGGCGACCTCCCGAGCGGAGGTAGTCACGGGTGGCGCGGACGTTGCGGAAGGAGACGCGGCCGAGGCGGTGGATCTTGAGGACGCGCTGGCGGCCCGTGGCGTCGGCCACGGCCGTGATGTCGCTCTCCTTGCCGACGCCGATGCGCGTGCCCACGCTGTACACGTCGCCCCGCTGCGAGTGCGTCCGCAGCGCCAGGTAGTCCAATCCCCCGTACGTCAGGCGGTACCCCTCGTACCCGGCCTTTCCGCCGCCCGTGCGCCCGCCGTCCCGCGGCCGCGCGATCAGCCCCACCTTGGCCAGCGCCGAGATCGACCGCCGCGTCGCCCCCGTCCCGCCCCGCAGCTTTGCGATCTTCTCGATCAGCGACGCCGGCACGATCTCGTGGTTCTTGCTGCCGGTCTCTACCTGTGATACATGGTGAGTGGGAGGTTAGAGGCGAAGGGCCCATGGGTTAGACGATGTTTGGGGGACGGGGAATTCCATGACGTACTGCTGTCAGGACTCGCCAGTCCTCGGCAGTGAGATGCCGCATGGCCTTGGAGTCGAGCTTCATGATAGGCGTAACCGGCTACTTCTTCCTCTTACTGTTTTTGGCTTTGTCAACTCTTCCGTGCGGTTTACGGTTTAAAAAAAGAATCTTAAGTAAAGTGTATGATGTAGTTTGAGTTCTTATGCTTGATTCTAAGCGGGCATCTACAATTACGACACACCCCACCATGATTTTGGCTATCAAGGTTGCTATGTCGCCCAAAAATGTTGCTGCGTACACTACCTAAGTTACGTATCGATAACGATAAGCTTTTCGATGGAGCCCTTACTCAGGCTGTCAGGTACATAAGTACCTACCACAAAGGTGGGTATTTCACATGTCTACAAAAGTGGAGGTGAGATAGCTGGAGCTGAACTTTCGGCATAACCCGTACAGATTGTACGTCCCGGACCATATGTACCGTGCATTACTTCAGTACCTAGGTACTACCCCACATTCTGGAACATTGTCGCATTGTCCATGGATGTCCCCCGATTTACATAAACCTCGGCCCGCGCGACGTAACTGGGCTCAATAGCGCCATATCATCCCAGGCCATCAGCCAATAAACGAATGACATCCTCCGGAGCTTTTGGGGTACCTACGGCTGCTGCTACATAACGTACCTAGACCTACCTAGGTACGTAAGTCGCATTGGGGTTATTTGGGTTATCTGGGCAAGCTGGGCACAAAGCTACGGTTCCCGAATGCCGAATAGCAACTGGAGGTCTAAGGTTGTAGACAAAACAAATTAGACAAATTGGAAGAAGGGAAACACCAACCCCGACATTTTGTTTGCTTCCTTGAGGTTCTTCCCACCACCACCAGAACCTTGGAACCACCGGAACCACCAGTCCGCGCAAACACCCCCCTCCCCCCCCCCCCCCCCCCGTAGCCCCATTCATTGCTTACCTGGGTAGTCCATCAACAACAACTTTCCGAGCTTTCTCTCCTTATCATCACCAACACCAACACTATCACCATCATCATCATCATCACCCATCATCAACCACCATTGCCATTGTTCAAACTTCAGCAAGCGCCCCCATCCCATCTTTGAATTTGGTTATTTTTCTCCTCTATTTTTTTCCCTTCTTAATACACCGCCCATCATCATTATTATAATATATATATATATATCTATATATCCACACTCACAAGACCGCCCGCCCAACATGACGATAACAGGTCAATCATCTATCGTGCCCATCATACCTCTCGCTAATAGTAGCGTCCTTTTCCCCGGCTCCGTCCAACGAATTCCCGTACCCTCCGCTCGATCTGATATACCCGCCCTTCTATCCAGCATCTACTCTCGCGCCTCTGCGAGTGCTAAACGTGTCGATGAGATCCCCATCGTCTGCGTACCCTTAACCTCCCCCCTCCTTAGTCGCCGTGGCCAGCGTTTAATCGAGAACGATCCCAATAAGTACAAGAAGTTGCTCGAAGCCGACCCCAAGAATATAACGAAGGACCGTCTGTACGGCTATGGAACCGTTGCCAAAATTACCGCCATCCAGGGCCAAAATGGTGCCGAATTCAGTATCCTCGTCCAGGGCATCTCCCGCGTCACTCTCGGCAAGGTAACCCAAGAGTCGCCCTTCTTCGAGGCCAAGGTGAACCACCACAGCGATGCCGTCGGTGCCGAGGAGCTACAGAGCACCGACTATCGAGAAGGGTATACCCAGCTGAAGCATCTTTCGCGGGAGCTCGTCTCTTATCTACGGGTGTCCGCCTTCCTCTTATCAAATGGCTCTGCCGGTTTGAATCCACTTCTGTCCCGCCGCATCGAGCAGTTCATCGCCAAGAAGCTTCCCCATGAGGGTGGCTCCCTCGCCGACTTCATGATGAACATAGTCAACGGTACCTACGAAGAGAAGCTGCAGGTTCTAGGCGCTGTCGACATCACCGCCCGGATCCAAAAGGTCAACGAGCTGTTGGAGCATCAGGTAGAAGAGATTAAGAGCAACATCAAGGTGACCACGGTCACGAGCACAACGATACCCATTCATATCGATCCCGAGGATATGGAGAAGATGAAGAGGAGGATAGTCTCGAGGGGACAGGTGCCTGGCCTAGGGACGTCCGGGCATGGCTTCAACATGAATAATATGTTCGGGGGTGGCGGCAACCAGGGCGATTCGCAGGATGGCGATGATCTGCAGGAGCTTGAGAAGAGGATCGAGGCGGCGAAAATGCCCCCAGACGCCGCTAAGGTTGCTGAACGCGAGCTCAAGCGATTGAAACAGATGATGCCCGCCCAAGCCGAATACCAGGTGGTGAGGACGTATCTCGAGACACTGGCCGAGATCCCCTGGTCTACAGTTACCGACGACCCGATCAGCGCTGGAAGCTTGGAGAGGGCAAAGCAGCAACTTGACGAGGATCATTATGGGATTGAAAAGGTCAAGAAGCGTCTGCTTTCGTACCTGACAATTGTGCGGTTGATGCAATCCGCAAATGACAAGGTTGAGAAGGAAATCAAACAGGCCGAACAAGAGACCGTCGACTTAGAATCTACCAAGGAGGCTGAAGACGACACACCGCTCGACCCCGAGCTGGAAGAGAAGATCAAGGCAAGCGGTATCAAGGTTCAAATGCTGAAAAGCAAGGTACGCGGGGAGAGAGCCCCAATTTTACTTCTGGTCGGCCCTCCTGGTGTAGGAAAAACCAGCATTGCCCGGTCGATAGCCACCGCGCTCGGCCGTAAATTCCATAGGATTTCCCTTGGTGGCGTCCGCGACGAAGCAGAGATCCGCGGCCACCGGAGGACCTACGTTGCCGCCATGCCTGGTTTAATCGTGCAGGGATTGAGAAAGGTCGGGGTAGCAAACCCCGTCTTCCTGTTGGACGAGGTCGACAAGCTTGGTCACGCCAATCACAACGGCGACCCGTCTGCCGCAATGCTGGAGGTACTTGATCCCGAGCAAAACCACGCATTCCACGACCACTATGTGAACACGCCGATCGATCTTAGCAAGGTCCTTTTCATCGCCACTGCTAATAGTCTCGACACCATTCCTGGGCCGCTCCTCGACCGTATGGAGACGCTGGAGTTCTCCGGCTACACCACGCTCGAGAAGCGCCACATCGCCCTGCGTCACCTGATACCCAAGCAGATACGCGTGAATGGCCTGGCGGAAGATCAAGTTAAGTTCAGCGAGGAGGTGGTGTCCAAGATCATCGAGTCGTACACGCGCGAGTCGGGCGTGCGCAACCTAGAGCGGGAAATCGGGTCGGTGTGCCGCGCCAAGGCGGTCGAGTTCGTCGAGGCGAACGACCGGGGCCAGCCCGAATCGTATCGCGCGGAGGTCACGGTCGAGGACTTGGAGAACATCTTGGGCATCGAGCGGTTCGAGGACGAGATCGCAGAGAAGTCGGCGCAGCCGGGCATCGTCACGGGCCTGGTGGCGTACAGCTCGGGCGGCAACGGCGGCATTCTGTTCATCGAGGTACTCGACATGCCCGGGGACGGGAGCGTCGAGCTCACGGGAAACCTCGGCGAGGTCCTCAAGGAGAGCGTCAAGGTCGCCCGCAGCTGGGTCCGCAACCACGCCTACGAGCTCGGCCTCACCCAAGACCCGACCGAGAACATCATGCGCAACCGTAGCCTGCACGTCCACTGCCCCTCGGGCGCCGTGCCCAAGGACGGGCCCTCGAGCGGCATGGCTCAGGCCATCGCCCTCATCTCGCTCCTCTCCAACCGCCCGGTACCCCCCTCCATGGCTATGACGGTGAGTAAATCTATTTTTTTTATTTTTAATTAGTAACGCGTAAAGACAAAAATAGTGACTAATGTGTTTCTTTGCGTGTACAGGGAGAGTTCCAGCTATCCGGACACGTGAAGCGGGTCGGAGGTATTAAGGAAAAACTCATTGGCGCCTACCGCGCCGGCGTCAAGACCGTGCTCCTGCCCGCCCAAAACCGGAAGGATGCCAGGGAGGTGCCCTCCGAGGTTAGGGACGGCCTGAACATCATCTTCGTCAAGTAAGTCTCATATAAAACGAGCCCCCCCAGTCCCCTCTTTCTTTGAATCTAGGATAGCCCCTTTTAATTTTCCATTTTACTGACTTGAACTTCTTTTTGCTCGATAGCCATATTTGGGAGGCCATTCGCCACGTGTGGCCCGATGTCCAGTGGCCTAACGAGACCGAGAATTTGCCACCTATCCAGTCGCGCCTGTAGAATGCTCAGAGAGGATGACAAATTGTCTCGTTACCTCAAACGTGTGCCTTTGGATTCAGTAGTCGCCTTACTTGTTTATGGGTTGTGGGGGAGGAGTTCACAAAGTGTTTTTCATTTTGATGTTTCAGGAAACCAGACCAGAAATCCCATGTAGTAGCGCCTTAATCTCGCCACGTCGAATGTCCCCGTTTCTTTGGAAATAGAACTGCGAAAAAGAATGTGAAAGCTTTGCTGGGCTGAACGATTACTCACCCCCGAGATATCTTCTTAAAGCCGTGCTATGCACCCCCTATTTAATTATGGGCAAGGCGGATGCCTTAGAAGACGCTGTTTTGTTCGTAGCTGTCTAGGTATCCTACTATATACTTAGGTATGCTGACTGTGTTGGTCCATACCCCAGTATGTAGAATCCCCCGACCCCTGGGTGTAAATATTTTACTACGTCCAGGAATGATCGTGAGGCCGTGGTACAGTTGACGCGCTCGGCTAACATTCTAGAAGCTTTAAAGGGGTCAGGGGTAAGTGGTAGGGCAACCGTGTCTCTAGGCCAGGGCGGGTCCAGTCAATTCAATTAATTAGTCGATCGGTCCCGGCCGGAACGGATTAGGGCTGATCGTCCGGGCTGGTGGTCGTTATTTAGATTAGACACAATACTTTGATGAATACCACCAATTCTCCCGTTTTCTATTAATCAAAGCACTATATCCAATCACATCTATCGCACACATAATTATACCCTACTCTATATGATATAGGCTAGGTGCCGAATTGCTTCGGTGTACATGGCAAAAGTACTTGTAGGTGGTGGTTGTGAAGAAAGATGCCGATCCCGGTTCTCTCAACAAAATCTCCGGGATTGCTCTGTTCTGGAAATTTCCGGGCCACCCCTTATACGTGTGTGTGTGGGTGTGTGTGGTTTTCCTTCTCGATTGGTCGGATCTCGAGCTGAAGGTTTATAATAAGACGAGCCCTGTTATAACCATAAACGGCGTGTAAGCCCATGGTCAGGAAGGAAATGGCCGAATATCTGGGCCCTGTATTCGTACACATCAATTTTACAGTGGACGTATTCGGCAAGAGCCAAGATCATATTATAGTCCAGCCCCTTATCCGATATAGTGACAACCTCCCAATATATAGCCAGAACGGGCAAGATAAGTAAGTCGCGGACCTATCTATTAAATAATGAACTATTTGATTAACTAGAAAGAGAAAGCTTTGGCCATCGTACCAAGCCAATACATGCCGATTTCCCCCCAACCCGACGCGACGAAGAAGAATCAGAGCGTGTTCTTCCTGTTTTCTTCTTCTTCTCATCATCCCCATCTCCCATCTATGACCGTCATGTTATACCCTACTTAAGGTCTCGTAATAGACCGGCCATATGAATCTACTTGGGCGCGTCGTTCGATGCATCTACCGCTGTACACATCGCCCACAGGGAGACCACATAATGATGTCGATCGCGGTGACGACACCAATACTAGCGGACCAACAACCACATTGTTCAGAGGGTCCGGAGGGGGCTTTGGATGCATTCAGAATGTTTTATATATTAACCAAGGTTTGTTTAGAGACGAACGGGAGCCTTGAATGCTCGACAGTACACGCCCCTTTTCGCTCTAAAGACACTGCTTCGACGTTATCGAAGTAGCTAGTCAACGACCAGCTACTTTCCCCTGATGTGGGGGACCTCGTCACGCTTGACGTCCCTCTCGCCCGCGCTCATCGTCTTCTGTTTCATCCCGGCCGGCCGGTTCCTCGTCATCCGAACACCACGATGATGGTGTGATTGACACCTTGCAGTATCAGTATGGCGCCATCGGCCTTCCTCATCCATCATACACCCCGCCGCCTCCTGAGTCCTTCCAACTGAATCCGAGTCTTGCGAGTTTGCACACGACGTGCCAGCCATGCCGTGCGCGAGGGAGTGAAAGCAGCCGCGCGACCGGACTTTCCACGCTGTGGTCGAGAAATGAGAGTCGCGGGAGCGCAAGGGGCGCAACAGAAGAATCATGCCGAGGAGCCACGGATCTGCGAGACCCGGGACGCGACAGCCCCGCTCGGTACGACACAAACAACATGTTTGACTGAGCTTATAGCCCAACAATTTTCCCACGCCTAGTGTCCCTTATAAGTCGCCGAAATATGCCCTCGATGTTTAGATCCGCCATCTAGACGGAGGGGGGTATCCACCCTCCATGAGCCACCTCGAGTACCTTGAGCGACCTGATGTTCTTCCTCCCAACTTCCCGCGATCGAAACCGTCACCGTTCCAGGTTTTGCGTTGTACATCGCCCACAGAGCAGGATCCAACCCGCCTGGTCATTACTTTCGACCGAGCCACCCAGCGAGTTTGACGCAGCCATCCGTCCGCGAGCAGCCCTATCCTTGCCTCCCTCTGCCATACCACTGTGGAATAAGACAATATTAGAACTCCTGAACGCCGCTATCCATGCGACGAGATTCAACAACTGAGAGCCGCTGGAGAGAGCGGGTAAGAAAATAATACAGGCGATAAAAAGCTGGTAGGCCACGCGATATATATAGTACATGGTATCTCTGAACACAGCAGAAAAAAACGGACAAACGTCAAGGGGTCCCTACAAATACAAGACCCGGGCGCGTACGGCGGGCCCGGGACGTGGTCAGATACTAGCAAATGTTCGATCGCTCAGATAGTGGCAGCTGGGCGGGGGTACCATGCCCTGAACTGAGCCGGCTGTTGGTAATGTGCATGTGCGTGCGGCTTATCAATTCCTGGAAACACTATGGCGGTGGCGGCCGCGAAGTGTCCGGCTTCTCAATCAAGCCACCAATGTCGACCCGCCCCCCTCGTTCCTCACGAGGCCAGACTGAACCAGATGAAGACCCTGCCTGGGGCTGATGCCGAATCGGTGGCAACTGATACTCGGATTGGGATGCTCTACTGGAGAGCTCGCTTCTTGGTATCTGGTACGACGTTACAGTATGGTGTTCTCCACGACCTTGTGCCGGTGCGGCAGCATATGACGGACCAATTGGACTTATGCCTGGGCTGGGGGCCGGCATGATGGGCCCCGGTGTCCCTGGGGGCCGGGCCATGTAGCCAGTTGCACGTGGTGACTCGCCGGGTCGTGGGCCCATGGGTCCGAACGAGGCCGAGACAGGCGTCAACTGCGTATATGGTTGTGATTGGCCGGAATATGCCCAGTCCCTGTGAGGTGACGGCGGATGCGGAAAAGCCTGAGGCCGCGGTGCCAACCACATGACGACGAAGTAGATCGAATCTTCCTTGGCTAGTCCGATACGAACGGCGAATGACCGTTGTTGTCCATCCGGTGTAGCAAACGTCAAGTACTCCTGCCGATCGAGCTGAAACCTTGAAATCGATTCTGGACTAAAGGGCAGGCTCTGTATGACCCTTTCTGTCTCTTGCTTTCCAAAAATGGGAGGCAAATAGTTCGGCTCCTTCCTCCCTTGCTCATCCTGCAGCGCCCTTTGCAGAGCAATGACTCTGTCACGCTCTGCCACATTCACTACCTCCATCAGCCTCCGACCTAAAATTGGCTGTGAGCCTACAGCCTCAACGAACGATGTGGACACCTTTGCGAACTCCAACTCAGTGGTCAGAAATGCAACCGGTTCTACTACGCGTTGGGGTATTGATAAAGGGGGCGGAAAGACGTTCGCGTCCGCGGCTGATCCGCGTTCGATGTGCCTCGGAGGCATTGGCTCGTTTGGATGTGATTTCAACACCCTATATGACTGACTTCTCCGGAGGGGATCTTCGAACGCAGGAGGTACATTGGCCGGTGAGTACAGGGAAACTGGTCGGCGTATCGGCTGTTCCGCCGGGTGGGGAAATCTCGCTTCGAATCCTCGGTGGCTGTCGTCGCGTAATCGGGGTCGGCCGCGCTTTTTGTGCTGGACGTCGACACAAGCATCCTCTTTCCCATTGCTGAGGCAGCGGGAACACGGTCTCTGGGCTATAAGAATATTTGTGTCAGCGGGTCCTAGTACCACGCGAGTCAATACTAAGAAAACCCCCAGCCAACATCACCCCGGAAAGCGTGGGCCAGTGACCACCCCAGATCGAGGCCAGTCCAGTAACAGGTAGTGTCAGGTTCCGCAGTGACCTCAATCCATCCTAGTTGTGTGTTAGGACAGTAAAGGAACTGTATGTGAGTTTGTGATGCTGTCCCGAGGCTTCACCTTCGATCGTGAAGCTGATTCTCGGAATTTAGCTCGAGCCGCCAAAGTCTTGTTGGTTTCTCCATCAGGAACGCTGCGGTATCGATTACCACTGCCCCTTTCCATACGTGGGCGAGCCTTAGAGTGCCTGGAAACCATTGATTTCTACAAGCATGTTTGGAATCCGCGTTTGGTGGTGGTATTCCGCCTCCTTCATGTTTCTGCGTAGAGCACAATAGGTATCGATTGCAACTGACGACACATCTCGAGCAGGCACCCCATTGGGGTCTCTGGAAATTTTGAGAAGGTTGGGAGGGTTCCCCCCCTAATGGGTTTCGACAGAGTTGGCCGCGACAAATTTGCAGCTAACACAACATGGGTGCACTCAAATACGAAGATAAACAAATTATACATACCATCACACCTATGTATGTTAGCAAATGCACATATGCACTAAATCGGGAATGGGATAAGGGGACATGGGCCACTCACCTCAGATGTGCCCTCTTGCAGGGCACACAAGCGGAAGCAACATGACCTTTCGGTTTCCGAGATTTTGGCGAAGTGTTGTAAGGTAGGTTCTCCAAAACCTGCTGCGACGTCCCTGTCATAGCGTAATGAGGTACCTGGCTGGCTCCGGCCATCGGGGGAAGTTGATACTGGGGTTGGGGAGGGTGAATCTGGTCAGCTGGTCGCCCAAACGAGAGCGGCCGGCCCATGATGTCCTCTGAACGACGGAATCCATAAGGCTGAGTCTCTACTGGAGGAAGCGGTCGTAGTCCGCTAGCTGGTGACTCTGGGCCCAACGTGGGCTGCGCCAGGGGCACTCGATATTCGGATCCCGGGACAGACGTGCTCATGCGATAGATTTCATGGCTGGTTCCTTGCTGGCCCCCTTGGATTCTATCGCCTGCCTCGTGTGTTGGCTTGGGAGGGGGCGGCGGAGACCCTGACATGGGCGGAGAGGGGTAGGCTCGTGCGTGAGCAGAGCACTCCGTATCAGCTCTACCCCAGGTCAGATCCAAGGAGAAGCGCGCCAGATCGGATTGGCCCCGGCGCTGGCCGAGAGGGACGTATGTTTGATCGAGTATGTGGTTTTGGCTTGGCATGGAGGCAGCTAGAGAAGTGCACATAGAGGGAACTATTGGCCCCCAGCAACTCTCTCACTTGCTGGCGACCCAGCACCTTAACCTGCACGGCGAAGGAGAGACGCCTGGTATCGAGATGTCCGCGCGCCGTTCGAGGGCTTGGCCAAGCTCTGAGATGGCCTGAGAAACCGCGTGTCGTTTATATGCTCGAGGATCTTGGTTCTGGTTAGAGAAAGCCTTCTTCCTGTTGCCTTGTCTATGCAGCTATGGCTCTGTTTACAGCATGAAGAACGAGAAGGATGTGATCTCCAGTGGCAGTCGATCAGTCTCGCGAGGCGATCCCGTCCGTCATATATGAACCAGGTAAGGACCGAAAGGGGCTAACCGAGTGACGGGTAGTTTTGGTGGTTGCGAGGACAAGGGGATCTTATATCGACGGTGGGACAAGCCGATCGTTTGTGGCACTGGCCTTAGTGAAACCAAGAATCCGGTAGGACGGTTTGCGGCGGTACTGGTGTCAAGCTAGGCAGAACGACAGAGAAGCTGCACACAACCGACGTGAGACCTCGAGTAATACGGGCAGGATGAAGCTTCCTTTTCTTCGTGCACCGTCCGTGGAAAGAACGATTGGAGACCTCTGGCGATAAGGTAGGGCTTCGGTTCGAACACGAATTGAAAGATCATTCGAGTTCAAATGAAAGAAAGAAGCCAGCAACAGGACCAGCCAGTAGTTAGGTATCCTTGAGGTTGTAGAAGCTTTTCGTGTGACCACGGACTTTTAATATTAGATATTGGGAACAACTAAGTATTGACAAGGATAATGGTCCTGGGAATTCCACATCGGTAGCAGTGTAGGTAGCACCTTGGTACCACTCACGACACTGACGCCGGGGCCGCCAGGCTAGGCGGTTCGGTTCATCGCTGGCACTGACGCTGTGCTGGCATGGGCGCTGGGTAATGAATGGAGCAGCTAGGTAGACCATGAGATGTGTGTAGGGCATGGGTATGAACATGGACATGGGTAAAAAGGCATGGAGGTGCTAGGGTAGGGGTGTCCCATGTATCATCGTAGCGCATTGTAGCATGTAAGCCCCATAGTGACGGACAAGGTAGCCATGCGAGGACCGGCGCTGCCAAGGTAGGGGTACTGATGAAGGGGGTGATAATAAGGGCACACTAAAAAGTGTTACTCAAAACGGTAATAACTACATGGATCATTAGATTTCTGTGGTGGGCCTCGCTCGCTCGCTCGCTCGTTCAACATGGCAACATGGATAAAGGAAGTGGAGGGAAGTACATGGCAAGGGCTCGACTAACAAAGCTAAAATAAAATAAATAAGAATGAGACCTGAAGAGAATTAGGTTCATTACTAGGACAGCATCGGAGGTGAGGCATGTAGAATACATAGAACATCCTGATATGGATATGTACGTACGATCTTGGACTGTATCGAGAGCCGACGGTGGGGTTTGTGCTTCTGTGTAATGTTCCTAGTTAGGTAGCGAGGTATGCTGTCGTACTTCGATTCCTACCTAACTGGGCCCTGGCCCATCTGAGGTAACAGGGCAAGTATGTAAGGCCAGTTTTGGGAGGAGGTACTGTTCCAAGATCCTGTGGTGATGTCTGTAGCAGAGAGACAAAGATGGGATGAGATCGCTTCACTGCTACTGAACAGGGAGGCTGTGAACTATCCATGCTATCTACCCGCCAAACATGACAGGCTTGCTGACTTGTATCTGCATACCATGTAGCATCGGCGTAGGGTATACTATGTAAGTAGGGATGCTGAAAGATGCAATGGCAAAGCCCAGGCTTGTCTAGCTGTATGCCTATCCGTCCGTTGAGATAGGAGTACGTGTAGGGAGTGGACAGCTGAAACTCCTGTCAAAATGGCATGGCAAGGACATCAGCCTATCGGCATGCCTATCAGGTTGCTTTAGCACGTTACCATGTCCAGCCGATATTCGGCTGGAAGACGCATACATCATGTAGGGACTCAGGTACACTGCAACCAAAATATGACCAGTCTCCCCCTTGCCCTGATAGCCGCTTAAATTCCCCGTGTACGTTGCATTGCGACCATGTCTAGGATCTGAAATGGCTAGAAAATGCACGACGAAATAGTGACAGAGACAAGAATGAGACAGGCCTCACGTCAGAAACCTCGAGGGCCTCCCTCTCATTGGATCATCGGAGAAGATGATTAGGCGGTTTCGAGGAGCGCCCAGGAGAATCAACGGACGTCGAGAGGAGACCATCCTAGTTAGTAGCTCCGGGAAATCCTACATACTTTGAACAACTACCACGGAGATGCGTTGGATGACAGGATAAGAAAACGATGAGAAAGGGATTCCGGGATTCCGGGATTTCAGGGTCTGCCCAGGAGACGAAGGCGCGCGTATTATGTACGACATAATGTGGTCCAACGGTTCTATACTAAGCTCTGGATTCTATCTGTGTAGGGCGTCAGGGCATGCGTGCATTGTCTGATCTTCCGGGGAACCTGCTCATCATTTTGTCCAGGGATCTTGTCTAAGAGCAGGGTAAGGGGAGACGAGATGGCGAGTCCCGGGTGGACCATAAAGGAGGAAATGGAATGTCAAAAGCCTGATCCGAAGTCACTACAAGTATCGATATAGACCATAATACCTTAAAATACCTGTAGCCAATACATCAGACTAGCGTCATATAGCTAATGTGGATGTACTTATACCTCGCTCTTAGGTGTTTCAAAAGTGTCTTTAAGGGTAGCCCTACTATTATATACAGGTCATGCTAAGTACCGTAAAGTACATTTGTACCGTCTTCACCCTGGGCATGCTTGTATCTACAGATGGAACCTTGGAAGATCAAGCCAGCAACGCAGTTACGGATACATACTTATTATGTACATAAGCTGGAATCCTACTTATAAGTAACTACCTGGTAGGTTAAGCAGGCAATTATGCATTTAAAATACAGTGCGTTAGTTGAAGTATTGCTTCTTATGGAAGTGGGTGATGGACCGTTGCGAAGGCTGACTAGCAGGAGCCTGTAAAGTTGGCCGAAGAGAAAAGAAGCAATTTATACAGGCCAAGCGACAACAATCATCTTGAAGTGTTTCTTAGTTTATCGCCTTGTCAGAGCTGGATCAAGTATACGTGTGATCTAGAAAAACCAGCGAATCACAGGTGCATACTGGAGAGATTGAGGATCATTTTGTCACACGCATATTGTGTGAGGTTGGCCACCAGCCCCAATAGCCAATGGGCATACAGAGAATAAGAGAATAATACCTCATAATGATGTAGTCAAAGGGAAGGTATTAAAAATTGGAAAGGTAATATGATTAATATGATTACCTAGGTAACTTTCGAAAGTTCTAAAATGCAGTCCATGCGCTTATTCTTGGAGGTAAGGGATTGGCCTGCAATATAAACCTGACTCTAACGCTGTAACCTTAAGAAGCTACTGCATGGTCTCAGAGATCAGAGATCATATAGGCAACCCTGATTATAATATGACACAACTATGTAAGGAGGGGTTCGAGGGGCTCAATCGGACTTTACAATTCGACATACGACATCGAGTGAGTCGAAGACTTCCAAGGTTCAAGGTCACTACGTAGTACGTAGTCACCGGGGAAAGATGACTTAGACATGAAGTACCTCCCTTTGATTATGTGCGCCTGGGTATTTCATCTATGGCCACTACATTAACGGCGGTAGAGGAGTGGCAGGTCAGTCAATATGTACCTACATACGCTGGGTAACACAACAGATGAGATCTTGGTAACTTTTTCTTCCCGACGGGTAATTGTGTACAGAGTACTGTATTCTTCCCCGTCTATAGATGGAGGGCAGCAGCAATGTCCGCGGCGGATATTGTACACCTTGAATGCCTAATCACTGACTGTCTCGATTCATTATTCAAGGTAACCTGGAGTTTGGATCCCTCTCGGGGAGCGGTGTCAACCCATTTTTACGAGTTCGGTTGGTTTTTTTTTGTGAACAAATCCCCCAATCTGTGGATCGAGGCCCGGTGCGGCTTGGCGTTGCCTTGCAGCAATCTACCTGGTACATGTTATGGAAGACCAACCGTGCGCGGTTGAGCCTCAAATTAAGTCGGGGCGACAAGGCCGACCTCATGTCATATGTATATGCTACATATTATAGGCCACTGTCAGTTCATATCTAATCTATCTCCTCGACTCGATAGGGAGGCACGCACATATCCCACTCAACAACAACATAGCAGACCGCCAGCCAGCCCATTCAGTGCACATGCAGCAAGGGGCTTCGCACACTTTGACAGTGAACACACTCCAAGTCGCAAAGTGTATACTATATGGACGCTATACTAAAGCTAAATCACCTAAGCTACGTACGCATTTAACCGCACTTCCCTATTGAATGTATGAGTGGGTAATGTGCGGTAACGGCCGACTTTTAAAGATATTTCAGGGGGGCTAGCCAGCTCGCTAAAAGGATCCGGTTGCTCCACGCTGCCCGCATCCCGCAGCTAATCCAAAGGTCCGGGTATTAGTAGCTTATTAGTGATCATCATCGGGTTTGGCCTGATTTCCCGACGTTAGATCGTTGACATCGCTGTCGTACATAGCAAGGATACTGCCATGTGAAGATGTTCGGACGGTGCTAAAAGTTCGCCTACGACAGCTAACTCCCCTCCTCACTTCATCGTTGGCCGAGCCTAGTAAGGATAAACCTATCTAGGCAAGGGGCTGAGATCGCCAGGGCAGTTTAATTGTGAACCAGCTGCCTACTCTAGGACATTGATGGCCCCTCTTATATACTGCGTAACTAGTGCATCGCTTAATTTGGTTGTTCTTGGCATCGAGAATCTTGTGTATATGCCGAGGAACGTCGTTCTACTTGTGTATAACCATGGGTACCTACCGGCGTCGAAAGGGGGCCGGCGGTCATATGCGCACGTATCCTTCTCGAAAATACCGACTCAGCGGCACCTGAGATTCGGCATAGGTGCTGATAGCGCCGATTCAGCATCAATATTCAGAGATCCATTCAGTATTGACTAGTAATTAGTTAGCCTCATAGTTAGGTGGTGATAAATGCAAAGAACGCGGCATGTATCAACATACTTTTTTGAGAGTTCTATCGGAATCTGAGACGCTTACTACGGTCCTGTCACTTGTCTCTACGTATTCCCAAATATGTGCCAAGTACTTTGTACGTAGCACGAGAACCGGTTCGAGGTGAAGTGGGGGTACTGCGGCCGACGATCGTAGTTAAAATAACGCAAGACCTAATAGATGTACGTGCATGATCCTACATGCGTAGGATACCACTCGCCTGGGTTGCGTCCGATGTAGAGACGTGGGCATTCAGCATTACGTACTTTACAAACATAGCTAGACATCTCTTGCTCTAGACCATCGGCTTTGCTTGCTCAAGTTCTCGAATTTTACCTATGATAGCCCATTTCATTGAGGCAGGCAGGTGCCAAGTAAACCGTCATATTATACAGCGGCTTCGTTGCGCTAGTCGTTTCTCTTACATAATAGTATAACTCAGTATTTGCTTGCGGTTGTATATCAAATGGAGAAAAAGTATATCCATGTTATAACTCTTGAACTCTTCTTCGATTTCTTTGCCGTGCATTCCTTCCTGGACTCCGGCTGCACACATATACAATATATACAATATATTCCATCCCGCGGTAGGATTGGACAGCCGACATATAGCAGGGTATGCCGACGTATAGCCAGGCATATGTGCTCAATCGTCTATGTAGGAATTTACAAAGGTACCTACAAGGGTGCACAGGCTGACGGGTCATCTTGCACCACCTACTACATCACCAGATTCAAAGATCTACCAAGAGGGAGAAAAGGCTATCGAGTTCATACCTTAAAAGGATCCTCCATGATCCTCCATCGTGGCAGCCCCGGTATGATAGTATCAGTCGATACCTCGGGGCTTAATGGTTGCTGACCAACCACCTCGCAATAGGTATCAGGCACTGCAGTATAGGGGCAACATTTCTTCCGCATTCGCCATGAGATATAACTGTTAATTATTAATCATTCGTTGTTAATGCTACTTCATCCCACGTCTAAGTATATACATTTGATCAGATACCTACCCGCACCTAGGCTTGACAATATGAAACTGCGCGGGAATTATTACCGAAAATCCACCAATCTCCACCACGGTACGTACGTGCCCGGGTATTACCTTTAACATATAATGTCCTGATTACATACATACACAGATGATTAAAGGTCGCACAATGGCGCAACACGTCTTTTACTCTCTCTTTTCTCCCCTGTAAGCCTCAAAAATTTCCTTACCTCTGCACCGGTGTGGTGACGCTGAGCCGCTAGACAAGCCACGTACATTCTCGTACTATTTACGTTGCTCAGCAGAGCAAACATAATCCTCTTGTGCTGACTATTTACTTGGCTTAGGGCATCTAGTGCCCCAAGAACTATATAAGTAATTACTCCGAGCCGGGCCCCATATTTGCACGGGACGAGACTCGAACGCATATAGCAGAGAATTATTACTAGGTACATCAGTTGATCGGGTACGTAGGCTGCAGTTACGTAGATGCAAGACTTGACAAGGGGGACGTCGTCTGCTGGTACCTTGGGTGGACTTGAAGTTACCCATCGGGGACTCGGGGATTTTTTTCTTGGTGCCCGTCCCGCCCGTACAGCCCGTCCTTTTGCGAGATATAGCGCCACTGTTGTAATGCCATGCATCACAGGTGGGGTTTCCGGGCCGCCGAATATGTACCTATAAAAGTACGAAGAAGACGAGCCCCATACGGAGGGACATGGAACTCTGCTTCCTATTCCGATACATATTTACTCCTCCAATCCTGTAATTATGTACATCTAAACCACATGGACGAGAGTGGGGGTTGACATGAAGAGCCCCCCAGGATTCAGCCCGCAAAGCCACCTCATGAGGAGGTTCTCCAACTTGATGTTTGTCTTCTCGAAGAACCAGAAAACCCGACATTGTCCGGGATCCAAGGGGGATTCAACCTTAATGTCGTTATTTTCTCTAACCTTGAACAAATACATATTTACGATGGCGTCCAGAGCTTTGATGGTTGATGGCCCACCTTCCTATTCTGGTATATGCGGCTGCGTAGTGCCAATGGCTTGAGAGGAACCCTCGCAGCCAACGAGAAGACCCAGAGTACATAGGTATCTAAACAGATTATTTACTCGACATAAATGTTCACTGGTATAGATAGAACAGCATTTGCCGCTTTCGCTTGACTTCCTAGTTACGTGATATTCGGAAAGCTAGGGCATAAGACCCAGCTGGGTATGACCTATCTGTATACGGACTCCCCCCCCCCCCCCCGCCAGGTTGCTCTATATTGTTTCCAAGCCAAATGTTAGAAGTCAGATTTGGATTTTCTTCTCACAAGTCAGTTTTACCCATATGATTCGAGTCTGTCGAACATAGACAAAACCTATTTGTGGGTTCAATAATCGTCGTATTGAAAGTACCACATCTATTTGACCTACTTCGAACCGGGGGGGGGGGGGGACGTTGAATACTACGGTGAATAATAAGGACCGAGTTAATCTCGCCTATTCGCCAACTCGGGGGGTTTTCAGTTTTCCCATTTTTAATTTATACATGATTGTCAACCCGCGTCTGACAACCCAAGAAAGCTCCCGAGACGGATAGATGACCAAACAGCAAGGTTGTACGCGCGATCTTGAGTCGGCGGCTTGAGATTCATGCGTAAAATGCATCCTTCTACTCCGTACAAGCGAGCCAAACGGAGATTTTATTAAGCCACGGCCCATTATAAGACCATGCGATCCATGCTAATTAACTGACTCTATATCACAGCTATTACTATTCACAAAGACGTCTTCATAAAGTACGTTTCCCCTGCGCAGTACGGTCCGTGTAACCACCCTTGACAAATTCGGCAAAGGCTTCTTTTAGACAGAACTCGATATTATCAAATCCCAAACCTGCAACTAGAACATTAGGAAGAAGCTACGAGAGATATATGTTCAACAGCACAGGACTCCAAAATTAGACCTGAGGCTTCGATAAAATGACTTGAAAATCGTATGTATATTATGGCAACACCCATCCCTCGAAATCCACTCTCGTTAACATCACAAATGTAACTGCGTATGTTGATAGGACTAATGTTGCAGCTCAGTCGCATTCCAATTACTTGACGCAGCGAAGTATCGTCTCTATTGTTTGCTAGGCAATTAGGCAGCCCGTACACATGTACATAACGTCAAGAAGATTTCATGGATTTACGAAATTACACACGGAGTGCAAGATCATATACGATGTACAGGGCCATTATGATTAATATGATGGGGGTTATTTCCCTTAGCTGCCCCTTATTATGATTTCAGGCTAGGGTATGCACGCAAGCTCAACCAAGCAGCTGGTAACTGGGCAGGGAACTGACAGGGATCTCGGAATTTTCTTCTGGATTCTCTCAGAGGGTATTCCCTGATGATCAACAACTGAATATGGCTGCGTGAAATTGGTCGTCCTCATTGAGCGTCACTAATGATTGACGACACCCATATGCGTGGTCGCTTCCAAGTAATTGAAAGAGAACCTTCTCGTCCTATGCACGACATGCCATGTAAGAAGATCAGCTCCGCAGTCTGGTGGTCAAATACTCCGGCCCTACCTTTAGGAGCGATACTTGTTAGGAAAGATCCTCTCCCCACGACCTCAAACCGGCGCTCTCACTCAGCTGGGCTCGTCGGTCGCCTTCATTTTCCGACGAGACATGGTTTTCGACCGTCCATTGCCGGGTTACTTGCATAAGGCCGGCCCCATCAGTCCATCATCCCCGGGATTGTCACACTCGACAACCCTGTAGTCTGCATTACGTCTGTAGGTAGTGAAAGCCAAGGGAGAGTATCTTAAAGAAATAATTCGCACATCGTACATACAAGGGACGAATTTTCAAACCAGGCTGTGGCGTCGTCACACACATCTAACAGACGCCATCGGGATTCAGTCACTCACCCATCTCTAACCGGCCAATAGCGACGGTCACCAACACGAGTCGCATTCCCTTGCCTTGAACACGATTGCGGACGGTCCGCCATACAGTCCTATGGTAGCGTAGCTATGACCAAGCTAAGGATACCGACCCAACACAAGTCGCCCATGACAACAGTGGCGCCTTTCATTTGCCTGACACTGGACGAGGCTGGTTACCCATGTATTTACTACTCGGCGCAGCTTAATTCTTATCTCCATCCTCCTAATGACAACTGCACGTACATAGAACCATTGAACTTGACGTACATGCATACCTGGATACATGGATGTGCGCATGCACACGACACTTATCAATCCCGTCCCTAGGCTAATATCATGATACCCTGTTGATAATAGCATCGCGGCTTTTATTTTTCTCCTTATGGCGTGGACTGGCTGGCAGTCTCCACTCCCGGGCACATGGCTACCCGCTGTCCTCTAGCAGATATAGGTTTGGCGCGATCGGCTTCGAGCGCATCGCCTACAGGGGAACCCCCTGTCCCCCCGGTCGCCTCAGCGTCACATTCGGCCCTCGCCCAGGCAATCGTCAGACACCAAATCAGATTAAGGACCAGACCAAACCACACTTTATCCCAGCAGACCGTTACCCATTCCGAGCTTGGCCTCTTTTATTATAGTACACAGTAACGTCGGGGCTTCACTACGTACGTAGTTAGTTACATACCGCCGGTTACATACCCAGCGTTTCTCTGCCCTACGTTAAGTTGACAACTTCCTCGCTCTCACTGCTATGCCATCTAGTTACAACCTAGACCTCCGCAGAATAGCTATGGGCTTACGCCAACCCCATGTCCGGTGTTCCCTCCCCTCCTGCTCCTTCTCACCTGCCACTTTCTGCGCTCATCTCGCGCCCCGCGGGCTAACCTGGGATTCCCTGAAGTTTCCTACCACAAGAATGATGATGACCCATCGTAGATCCGACTCACGGCGCGTCAGGATATCCGCGGCTAGCCCACATCACGGACGTGGCTCTTAACCCATTTCGTGGCTTTTGCTCCGTTGCTGCATCCCCCCCGCGCTCATAATGTCATACTCACCTAGCCCGCAGTCATCCTCACGGGTGCGTTGGGAGACGAATTGCTTTCCCTTTATGAAAATATACATACCTACTTTAGGCCCGGCACGTGAGCTGACTCTATGCTGCATGTGGATGCACGTACTCGGGCGCCCCGGCTTTGCGCCAGTCGCCTACTCCTGGAAACCTTTGAACCAGCCACTGGCACATCGGCGTCAAAGCTCCTCTAATAATCATCACCAACTCATCAACTAAACTAGGAATTTTATGACACTCGAATATGTTATGGTAAACGTTGTTATTCCCTAAAGACAATGAAACTAAAACTACCGATCGCGCCAATTACTCGGTCCACGATTTGTATGACATCCAATCCACTTCTACTGGTCGGGCATGGAAATGTTGATACCCTATGGTGTAGGCCCATCGATGCATAGCCGGGCCGACCCCCTATGTGTATATGTAGCTGAAAGCGGATCACACATCAGCCGTCATTGGTCTAGGACAGCATCCTCTGAACAACTTGCAACGCCACGGGCGAGGCTTATGTTTTGATTCAAGAGAGCTGCTTGATTGCTTCCACCGCTGCGAACTACCTCTAGCAAGTGACGACTTTCAGTCACTACCTGAGAGAATAAGAAAAGTACTTTCGGAAGGGTCCTCCATATGTAACCACACGTTGCCCTCATTTCTTCCTATCGTGCTCACGCCTCCCTTGCTTCTCTTAGCCCAACCATACAGAATAGAGTACAGATATGGGTAAAGAGAGGCCCATGTAACATGTACACAGAGACTTTTCGCATACATCGTCGTCGGACGCCGCAACACGTGCTCTTTCTTGTTGGAGAGCGACACCACCCTGGAGTTTCCAGTTGCTGCCAAGCCCCTGGATGCCAGCTGCCACATCGCACCGCTTCCGAGCTCGCCTGCAGAGTGAGACATTGGCCGTTTGCCCACTGAGACATTCACGTCTAGTGTCTAAAATACGCGGCTGTATTTGGCCCAGCCTCGGTTATCAAGTCCTGATCACCCTGTCAGCCCCTATATGGCTGTGCTTCGTGGTTGGATTGCTCGTAACTGGACCATTCTCAGAAGTACACTATGCAACGCAATTACCTGGCTCACATGACAGGTTATACACACTTCACATAGGATTGAGCTACTTAGAGTGTATAAAGTACTGTGCATTAAGCACGAGCAAGGAGTTAAACGGTATATTCACGTGTGTTCGGTAGATTCAACTCCTAGTGATTTTCGGTCGTTAGTTGATGCGAACTCCATTTTTCAACTCTAACTCTAGGGGGGTAATAGGGAATGATGAACGGATGGCGGAGTATTGTGTACAACTAGTAACTGTCTACCAACCACTAGCTAATATTCCACCCACACAGTAGAAGACAAGGCACGTGAGGAAGGCAACTAAAAGGAATGCGAGCCCCTGGCTCAATTTGGTCATAGCTGTTGATACAGGACACCTCTTCCTCATTAGCAGTTGTCGAGACAATCTCTACGGTGGTGTTCCTACCGACATGGTTGCTAAAGCAGCCGCGAAGACTTTTTTTTTCGTCTTCCTCCCTCCGATATGTACATACGTATGCTAGTAGTTTGGGGGGTCTTGGCTTCGACGCTACGGATCATACTTAATAGCACCGGGAGCAATAGTGAACAGACAACGTATATTGAGCATTTAACATACTAGTACACAATATGCCGGTTCGGCAATCCTAGTTGCGCAGGCTGGTAGGTAGTGCCAGGGATGACCGTCTCCGATGGGTTGCCACCCACATCCCGCGCTATACCCATTACCAAAAAACCTACATTGGTACAGACCAGACTAATATACGGCCGAGACGACAGTGAGCTTGACTGGCTCGTTGACTCGCTGGTGGTGGTCCCGGCCAGTCAACATCAGCGGTGGGACATTTTTCATGTATGTAGTAGTGGTATACTAACGATCGTCATTTCAGCCTCATTGTTTCTCAAGATGCCGTTAGGATTACTATCATACGCACGGAGGACATACGCCTTAGAACCCCGGAATGAGATATGACGCTCGCATCATGACCAGGTTGAAGGCGGAAGGGGAGACGGGAAACCCCATTCACTCATCTACCCATTGACCCAGTATTCGTACTTCGGTATCTTGCACGCACCCGGCAGCTCGGACCTAAAATCCCCCATCCCCTAGACTAGACTGCCACGTTTTCTTGGGCACCGGTAACTAAATTTCTACGGAGATGGGGCCACAGATCTCGCCCCATCATCGGAAGGCTTCCAGCCGATTCACCGCCTCGGGCCGGGTCTCGTCAGAGCTCCAAAGCTCACAACCCTGCTGCGGCTTCATGGGAAAGATCGGCGTCCTCGGAGTCTGAGGACGACGGAAGTCCTTCCCGCGATCTCTCCCTCTCATCTTATACGCAGAACACAAACGTGCATTACGTACACGTGCCTTTGCAATGTATAGAAACTGCTCCGAACCCTGGTTTGCCCACTTGACGGCGTCGGGAAATACCCGACGTGCTTAATTACTGTGCCTTGCCCAGTCCGCCTTTCCACCGTGTGACCTGGAATTGCGTAGTAATACTACTTGGTATGTAAGTAAGTTAAGGCCAGTACATATGCAGACATCTAGCTGGATATGGAATTAGCTCCCGTTACACGTTGAGGGGGTCAACAGATATGAGGCGGGGATGCGGAAACGACGCGTCTTCCTTTCGGGCTATCCTTTCATTCCAATGATGGATACATATATCATCGCTCGGGCGTTGATTAAACGACAGAAGCAGGGACACTTAGCTAACTAGGTAGTACACAGATCCCCGAGAGAACCGCACAAGACTAAGGAGAAATAATATCGGCTAGTATACATTTACGTGAGCCGATCGTCAGTCGCTAAGAAGGTCAGGTACTACTAATGCCTAAGCCATCCTAGCGGGTGCCGGTGGCCGGGGACCCTCAAGACCCTAAACCAGGATGGTTATTTTGCGGGACTTCCAGCCTCCTCTGTATACATATTGATATGTGATGCTTGCTGACTAACTGATGCACTGCGTAGTTGGCCGTCCTTCCCCAATGAGAACGAGAATATGCGAGATGACGATGGCTAGGATGACCTGCTTGGCCCCACGGTTGTTCTATATACGTATCAAAAACCATCAATTAGTTTGCTGTTAGGGCGGTTTCGATGCCCGCGCTTCTGGATCTGTTCCTCCGCCTTGGGTCATGGCGGTAGGCGGTCAAGTTTGTTGTACCGTGGCCGTTTGCCTGGTATGAAGTAAGGTGTCTATACCTTGGCATTGCTTCTTTGTTTTCTTTCTACCGAACCGGTTGTTGGTTCTATAAATATTATGATAATCTTATCAATCCCGGACAAAAACGGCAAGCTTCTGTAAGCGGACAGGGGCCTGCCTCACTTTATGTTTGTTGATAACGTCACTTAATATACGGACGGAAATTCAAGAACCTTTTGCTCGGCACTTTAGTTACTGCGTACCGAGATAGGAACCCGTCCATTCGTCGCCATTCCTGGCGGGTTGCATACGCATGCCAAGGCACTGACTTTTGCCTCTTACTACAGTCAGTAGGAGTATAGCATGCTACCAATTTACCCAACCACTCACTCCCTATACCCGAGTACGCATAGTCACTGTCAAAATTGCTGGCCTATGCGCATAGCTAGCCACATAATTCAGGTCAACTATCGATAGTTAGACGTAACGTCAAGGACATACTACCCACATGTGACATACTACGTATACATGAAAGCGGAAGCGTCACTTATCGAGTTATGGGTAAAATGGTCTCAATGTATGCTGTCCCATTGTCCTCATCGGGAAAGGTTATTGTGGCCTTGCCGGGACTGGCCTAGGGCAGGGTTGGATTGATCACCTACATGTCGTGACTTTTTAGACCTACTTACCTACTCATCGCTGGTTGTGTATATCCATTTCTTTTCGCTTCTAGAATAAGGCGGCTAGCAGGCGAGAATGGAGAATAAGAAATGAGTTTAATGAGAGATCACTAACTACCACCCATATTATTTCTTTGTGCAGGTCTAACCAGCTCAGACCCGGGGTCAAGGTTCCGGCTGATCTGGTATTATCATTGCACGTATGGACGCTACGTGCGTGTGACTAGCTGCCCCTTAATAGGCCTGCTAATCCTCGGTCACTAGTCTGCTAGTTACCGACTACCTGGATGTAACGCACGCTTCTTCCGTCGGGACATCGCGTATCACGTACATCCCCAGGGGTGGGCCTATGTATCTACGCAGCTATACATTGACTGCTATAACGCCTTTTTCGCGACAGCGGAAGGCATTGGCCAAGCAGATATGTAGTCGAGCTTTCGCCACACGTTATTGGCTTATGAACGCATGTCTTAATATTTATGAAGGCATTTACATGCAGACATTGTTAAGGAGAGTGCCTACGAGGGTATACACACGGCCGACTAGTGACTTGCTGACGATGTCAGGCAATCCTCATTTCTCCCCTTGCCGAGCACAGGGGTGTATTGTTCGAGAACAAACCGGGCCTCCCACAAGGGTTTCATCATGAACAAGAACTCAGGCCTAGTCCCGCACTGTAGATTCGCCAACGGCCATTTCTATCTAGCTACCCCCTAGGAAGCTCGTAGCTATTCCAGCAACTCCGGCGCGCTCGGAGTGTAGGAAGTGGTCCTACCCAGGCTCCGTGGCACAATCCGCGTGAGTAGAAGTCTAGGGAGTGTGCGTGGCTGGCCCACTCGGTAGGTAGATAGTGTGCTCTGGCTATACATATACGAATTAACTAGTTGGTCAAGATTTCCGCCGAGGCGGAAGAAGGGCCCGTTATCACGGCACTTGTGCGTAGTTGTATAGGAGAAAAGGAGAATTCAAAGTTACCTAGCGACAGTAGCCTAGCAAGGGGGATGAAGCAGGCCTCAACGGAACTATTGAATAAGATCCGCATGCCATCAAACAGTATGGAGGTGTATTGTCAACATACATGAAATTATCTACCTACTACTCGGCATATACCTCGTCAGTTTACTCAACTTGAAACTATCGCTTCATAGGCATTTGACTCAGATACGTAGGGAAGCAGGCAGGTAGCTCACATAAGAAAGTAGGCCTCTTACTATGCGTAACAGCTAGAGCCAGATAGGCATGTGGGAGAGTTTGGGGCGGTTGTGTGGGATAGTTTCCTTCATTTTATGGGCTGTGTTGCCTTCCCCTTTCGCCTAATCGTGGCTTGTGTAAGTAAATTGTGTGTAAGAGAGTGTGTTGGTGCTTGGGTTTGTGCACCAGTTATGCCGATGCGGTGCTTGTGTATCTTGCCCTCCAGAGATCTAGCTCCATGGCTCCTCATACCTAACTATATGCTCACTTAGCCTGCTCCTGTCTTGTCATCCATCGCCCTATTATTCCGTCGTGGCGTGTGCGTGTTGCGTTCACAGACAACAGATAAGTTGCGCCATGCCAACGACTCATCCTCATGCCTACCTCCTGCTTGTATCTTGCGTCTACGCCTATTTGTTAATCTATCAGGCGAGCCTAATGCGCCGCCTCCAGGTTTATCGCGGTAGCGAATCAACTCGCGTAGCGTCAATTCGGTTCTTTTCTCTCCTGTATCGAGCAGAATGGTGATGAATGCCTAGCGTCTCGTTTTTCTGCGTCTCCCTTCCTCTTTCCTTGGGACAGGGGGAGTACTCTATGCGAGTTCAACCCTAGAAGCACCGGAATCCAGCCGCCCCCAAATCTCCCGGTCGTACAATACCTACTGTACCCGATTCGTCCATTTTTTACCTGTGAGACCGCCTATCCTATTCTCCTCCCGTCGTGCAAGGACTCGGTTATCCGGGCCTCGGCATACATGGCATGTTGAGCGACCTAACCCCTGGGACTCACTTGTTGTTCTTCGTGCGTAACGACCGGTGTGTACCTTTTCAGCAAAGTCGACTGTTTACCGTTACTCATTGGCAGACAATAAGTTGTTTACCTAATCAGCAGCATACAACGCCTATTGTCTAGCCGTTGTAGTGTTGTTTTGACTAGAATGCCACGAAATGCAGTATTACAGTTCCAATATGCCAGACTCATACATAAGACGAATGCAGTTGTAAGCGTATACACAATGGAAATCCCATTATACATAATAAATCCGCGTTATCGGGTGCCTGCCTACTTGACGCCCGAGTCCAAGTAGTCGGGTTTAGAGAAAGAGACGCGTCCGGCCGTCAGACTTCGTGAGACGGGTTCGGAAGATAGGGTAGGAGCATAACGCGAACTAGCGTTAGGATAGGCGAGAAGCGTTCGTGTAGTCCGGGGTTGTGACCCAACCAGAACTTCTATGTACGTACTGCACATAGAAACCTATGCAAAGACATCATGTATGTTCAGTTATTCCTTATGGTCGTGTAAGTACGAGTATAGCATCATGATCCAATGCCTTCTGTCTCGAAGTGCTTTGCATTAGTGGCTGAGCAGCAATCCAGTGGTTGAACATGATGTTACTCCTATTACTTTCTTTTTCATTCATTCATGCATGCATGAAGACGCTTCTGGACTCAGTAGCTGGATCTTTACTACCTCCGTCTGGGGCTCGCCGACGTCCGTTCTTGGAAATCGTGCGTCGTACACGCTGCCCTGAATAGTAAAGTCCTAATATGACATCGTGACACAGTCTTAAGCGTACCTATCCAACCCCGAGGAATATCGTACTACTACTCCCGGGATCGTAAGCGTCGCACCGGTTCTACGGTAACGTGACTAAAGACTCGGACGTTAACAGTCGCTCAAGTTACACAATGACTTGGCAGCATCACACAACAAACAGCTGCTAAGGGGAAGGCAAGGAGAGGCCTAGAAGATAAAACGCAACGCCAGTCTTAGGCCATCAGGTATGCAAATTGCGTCTTGCCTCCTTGGGAAAAACAAATGCGTGTCTAGCCTCTCTTCCCGCCCGCACTTATCCCGTAAGGGCCCATCCTTTCGGACGACACAGAGGATAGAGGCGGGCTGTCATGGAAGTGGGCGCAAGGACGCAAGTCTTACCGAAAGACCGGAATCGGACCATTTCTCTCGCCATAGGGAGGCAGATTCGCTCAGCTCCAAATATGCACTGACACGAATGTCTCAGTCAGTTGCTAATAAACGTCTGTCTTACTTCCACTCCTCTTTCCCTTCTCGATCTCGTCTCCAAACAAAGAAGCCCCTTTCGAGACGGGGCTGGGATGCCGGCCGCCCCGGCGCCGTACATTATTAACGGCCGCGGGTGGCTGGTCGCTAGGTCGTACGCAATATATGCGTAGGGCGAGGTCTAGAAACCCCACACGAGGGATTGGGAAATAACCTACAATTATATATTAACAAGTTACGTATATGTAAGGCATGTACATGTAGTATTACAGTCACATGTGTGCGCGCGCCTAGATCCATGTGACGACGTGTACAAGAAGTGTAATCACGGCATGTCCTTTATACGTGTAGACAAGATGACTAAGGGGTAACAGCATCGTAGTTTGACTTAAAGTCGTCCTGCTTCGTATGTAGGTTCGTATAGTGTAAGGTAGGGGTGGGATGCACACTCCCAGATATTAAGCGAGGAGACACCCTATCCTTGACAACAAAAGGAGTGGGAACACGGAACATCAACGGCTATATAGTACCCATGCGCGCTTTACAGATACGGAGTTTACCACGAAACATGGAAGCATGCTCATCGTTCGCCTAAGCGCGTAACGCGTTATTCCCATAGCGGATAAAAATATCTAAAAGAAGGAACTGGAATGAAGTGAAGGGGTGTCAAACCTAACTTCCTCGCTTCTTCCGGCACCAGACGGCGCTGTGAGATGGTGACACAATGATCGATATAGAGCCCCTGCAGGCTGACGAACCGTTGGTGGATCGGCGGAGATCCAACAACGTAATGTGTGAAAAGCTGCCGCAACCAGGATGCCATGGGCTTATGAGTTCACTTGCTTACACATCTGCTATGGAGAGGGCGAGAATAACGTATTTGAGTACAATTAGACATTGTGTACTCATTGGCTCTCTAAATCATGCTCTTCTTGGGAGTTGGGTGAGCCACTTGCCCATGACTGGCCATGCACAAAGCAGAAGGTAGCTAGCAATCGACATGTTCATGGCCTACCTCGATGGCTTGGTTCGGGGACCTCTCACCACCTATGATGGATTATCATCCACCGTGAATAGTAAGTCGAGGCTTTATCCATCAAATACTTACATACGTAAACCTAATCTGGAGTCGAGATGAGTGGGTATTTTGCTACACAATTAACTTACACATCCTCGTTAGGTACAACCTCGGTACCATGATCGCCTGCTCTGACGGTCACAACGTTAGCCGCAACCCCGCCACCATCGGCCGACATGCTCCCTCTCTCGGCGAGTGCGACAAGCTCGGTATTATGGGTGACTACAAGCACATAGGTGAGGCGCTCGGTCATCCAATGACACCATTTGAGGACAGCGGCGCGGCCAGCGGCGTCGAGGCTGTCAAAGGCCTCGTCGACGAGTAGATATCGGGCGACGTGGGCGCTGCGTGACTCCGCAAGCGCAAACAACGCGAAGAAGAGAGCCAGGTCCACGCGTTTTCGTTCGCCCCCGCTCTTCTTAGCGTATTCGAGCGCCGGGTTGATTGACAGCGATGGGTCTAGCACTGACGTCTTGTCGACGTTTCCACACTCATCATCGGCAGACAGAGAGCCCTTTTTGCGTTGTCCGTCTTCGCCTCTGACCTCATCCCCTTCTCCTTCCTCCTCCCTAAACAGCGCCTCGATAGTTCCGCTCGTCATGCGCTGTGCGTAATGTGTATCACGGTACATGACCATGAGGATATCACCTAGAAGCTTGTTCAACTCGTTCTGGTGGCGGAGGGCGACATGCCGGCGGAATGTGGGGTGCGAGGTCGGCTTGTTGCGCCGTGTGAAAGCGTTCTGCCAAAAGGCAAAGATTTCCTGGTCAGCACCCACCCTCGCGGCCTCGCGGCTCAGATCGGCCTCCTGGCGGGCCAATTTTTCTAGTAGCTGGGTGTCCGATTCAACGCGCTGTTTGCACGCGTTGATCTCCCGCTCGCTACTTCCAACGGAGAGCTCGTACTTTTCTAGAGCTTCCTCCCAGCTCCTAAGCTGTGTGTCTATGTCCTTCTCGTGCATCTCGAGGTCATGTTGCTTCTTTTGGAGGCTCTGCTTCCTCTTCTCGTGCTCCCGTCGTAGCTGGTCATGCCGCTTCACTAGAGCTTGCCGCGTATCGACAGCATCCTTGAATTGCTTAGGCACACGTAGCGCCTCCTGCACTGTTAAACGTAGTGTAGCGTGAAAATCGCGCTCACTGATGGAACTTTCCCTGGAGATGTCTCGGGAAAGATTCGCTATTTTGGATGCCATCTCTGCTATCCTGTCTTGTATTCTAGTACTAGTAAGGCTAGTATTGAGCTCAGCAATACGCTCGGTATGTTTCTGCCATTCTCGTCTGACGTGTCCTCTTCTGGGGTTGATGATGTCAAGGAGTGAGGTCCAAACTTTCCGAATGACAGATGTGACACTTGATAGGAAACCCTGCACCCTACTCTTGTTGTTAATGCTATCTTCATAGTAGCCGACAGGTGTTGAGCTTGGTGCCTCCAAGGTGTTGTTGGCTTCCAGGAGGTCTTCAATTTCCTTGCTAAAATGATCGAGTTGTAAAAGTATGGCTTTTATTTCCTTGTTCGTATCGGTCACCTCACGGTTGATAGACAAACGGGCCTGGGCTAGGTTTAATCGAGAGCTGAGTCTCTGCGCCTCATTTTCCGCCCGAGTAACCTCTGTTTGAAGACGAGAGAGCTCGGGTTCTAGATCCGGAAGGTCCTGCCCGGCTTTGAGATGCCTCCGAAGTTCGTCCATCTTGCGTCCGCTCTCCTTTAGATGTTTAACGCGCGCCTGTTCCGCCCTTTGCAGCCTCCCCTGGTGGGATTCCACTTCCCCTAGCAGGCGTTTTAGGTCTTGCCTCGCTTGGGTTCTAACCCGACTTCTCAATGTGCCGATAGTATGCCTGATGTTACTAAGCTTCGACTCTTTGTCGGATAATTCCTCGTTCACCTGATTGATCATCGCGTTGCAAGCCTCCGTGCACGCATCCAGAATCTCCAGGCCCAAGGCAGACTGTATAAGCTGTTTCTTCTGGATTTGTGTGGCGCTAAGAAAGCTTCGAGTGCTCTCACTGCCCAATAGGATTGTCCTAGCAAATGTATCGAAATCGATGCCTAACAGCGCATTGATATTGGCCTGAGTGATCCTGGAGTGAGAAGCCTCGAATTCGGGCTGAACAACACCATCCTTCTCTACGATGACGCGGTTCTTGAACCGGCGATGCTTCCGGTACCTTGAAATTGCGTACCCGTTCGCGAACGTCAAGCGGACGCTGCAGTTCATGCCCTCGACGTCGTTGACGACGTCTCCGACCATCAAACCCTCACGGATACAAGACCCAAATTGGCACCACGTGATTGCCTCGATCAACGTGCTCTTTCCCGCGCCATTATCACCCATGATGAAATTCATACCGGGCTGGAAATGTTTCCTAAAGTCTAACTTGAGGGTGCCCCGAACGCCTAGGAAGTTCGTGATCTCGAGGGTAAGGAGGTCTGCTTCAAAGATCTTTTGGGTTGTGATTGGGTGTGGAGCATCGTCAGTCGGGATCGGGTTGAATGGTGTTGAGAAATCGAGGATATCCTTGTACGTGGCCGTATAGCCTGTCTTGTTGCGAATTAGGCTGGCGATCTCTGCGAGCCGCTCACCCACGATGGTCAGCTTCTCCTGCCTGTACTCCAGACTCGGTTCTAATTTTATCGAGGATACGTAATCCTGAACGATTTTGCCCATGTCCATTGGCTTACGCTCCAGTTTCTCAGCTCTCGATACCGGTGCAGCATTTGCTGCAGACTCGATAGAACGACAAGAGTCGGGCATCTGTGTATCTTCCAAGGCTCCATCTCTATCTTGACGTGATTGAACTTGTACATCAGCGGGAAGCACAGTCTGGCCAATCCACTTCTGTCCGGTTGTCCACTCCTGTTCAAAAGGTCGTTTCTCTCTCACGCTACGAACACCTAAGTCGATTAATTTCTTCCTGGCTGTGACGTAGTCGTAGCTCGAAAGTTTCCCTACTATCATGACATGCTTATCCTGGACCTTCTGGACTACCTCAGTTTGCACTTGTTGTGCAAGCACATCTTGTGCGTCAACAGTCGTGTAGCCTACTCTATGTGGGTTGCGGACGAGCTCGTACTCCAAAGTTTTGGGATCAAGCAAAACAACACCCTTCTCCTCGTCAAGCAAATCTGCCCAGGTAAGCTGCAACGGGGCCCCTAGGTATGTGATGCTCCCCTGAGGATCCCTAGACTGCTGATTCGGAGCCTGGAGAATGGTTTGGTGATTGTGAAAATGCCCGGTGAAGGTCCTCGCTAGTGATGCAAATTCACCGACACTGGTAAGGCCGGAGTATCTCACGGCAGGCGTTGATTCCCCTGTCGCAGAATGGACGAAATGCTTTTGGGTTATGGCGCGATTAAGGGCTAAATGTGCGAAGCCCACCGTCTTGGCCGCGATCTTGGGGTCTAGGGCGTGCACATATTCGACAATCTCCTGCTGGTCTTGGCGATATGGCATCACCAACACCTGCCTCCCATCCCACTCTTGACATCCCAGTTCCCTATGAAGCGTAAGATACGGGGCCATACGCTGGTTGGACAGTGCCTCCAGTGCGGAAGTCTCATAGTCATTAGAATACGCTAGGTCATGGTTGCCTAAGATGACGTTGACGTGCGGCACGTTGTTGGCTAACTTGTTCAGAAAGCGGTAGCATTCTGAGAGTACTCTAGTCGATTGCGTACTACGCGTTTGCAGCAGGTCGCCGCATATTACGGCACGGGAGATGTTATAATGCTTTGGAATAGAGGCAACCCACTTCGCCGTGCGAACGATTCGATCGAGGTCGGTGATTCTGAAATGAATGTCACTACACAGCATCCAACGGGGGCTAGTAGTCATTCTCAACCCGAAGACCTGCGCGTCGTGTCGACGTAGACATACAGAAAGACACGAGGTTAGGTGCCCCTAGAAAGAGTGATAATCATGCTAGTAAATAGGGGCTCTAATCAAAGTTCCGAATAGGTAGACAAATGATTAAA
Source organism: Eutypella sp. D-1 (assembly GCA_023313575.1). Lineage (NCBI taxonomy): Eukaryota > Fungi > Ascomycota > Sordariomycetes > Xylariales > Diatrypaceae > Eutypella > Eutypella sp. D-1. Next base: position 2,283,763 of record JAJTTP010000005.1, on the reverse strand, counting down.
GAAGGGGAAGAAAGGTTACCACTAGAATTTAGACTGATAATTATCGATAAGGTAGTGGCAGTCGTTTGTAAATGGATTGGGGGCCAAGAGACTAGAGCTAGGGGGGGGATTAGGGGCAAACCAAGGAGCGCTTGGATTCCACTTTTTCTACCATCATTTAATTAATCTGTTAGGTCTTAAACAAAGAAGACAACTCATGGATGACGTTGAGTATAGATTATTACAATAATGGGGAGTTCAGGCATTCAATGCGAAGGCACCATCGAACGCCCTGTCATGTATTCGTATTGTAGTAGCCATGGCAAGCGCCGTCACCCATATGCATAAACAACAACAAAATCATGGCCCATGGGCAGGTGCTTGCTGCTTAAAGTAATCCTACTGACTGAGGACAAGTGCCTAAGGAAATGCAAACAAAAGTCCCTTTCCTATTAACCTCTTATCCATTGTATACACAAGAACCATCACGTCAATAACAAATGCCTGTTATGACATTGGATCTATCAATACACTGATCCCAGGGAAGAAACCAACACGCCCAAATGTATCAATGAAACAGCTAATCACTCCCTATATCCGACAGTAGGTAGCTGCTCAGGGGTAGCCAACACGCTACAGTACCAACCAAAAACCCTCTGGTCATCCCGCTACGTCAATGTTTCATGCGGTGATACAACAACATGTCGGGCATAAATTTCGTCAAAATACCCTTCGCCGAAGTCCTCGCTGAGATAAACTCAAATTCAAACAGAGAGGCCAGCAACACGTCCTTCCTCGAGCCGACAAATTTCAACACCTCATTCCACACTCAAGACGAAGCTCCAGATGTCCCAAGCCAAGCCTCGGAGCGCCCTTACCGCTTCAAGCGCTGGCTTCCTTTAATCCTCCGCAACAGAGGCCTCCCCCCAACCGCCGTGCAGACCGTGACGTTATCTCGCGCACAAGCGCGGCTAATGCTTGAGGTGGTAGAGGCCTCTCTCCCCTCCGGAACCGGCAAGATCAATCGTATGTATCGCGAAGACGTAGCCGAAGTACTTGCACCTGTCTTTGCTAGCAGTCTTCAGTTCCCACCCGAGGGCTTGTTCATGCGGATGGAGGCATGCTCGGCCAAGGACGGGATGGGGAAGGTGGGAGGACTACATTCCATTGATGAGATCTTTCGTCGCCTGTGCACGTCGTACCGCGCACGGAATGCACTATTTGAGGAGCTGGAGGCGAATACGGCAACCTTCGAGTTTTTCTTCCTTCCCTTTGACGACCGTATGCGCAGTGCACGGGAGTACCGCGTTTTTTGCCCGCCCGTGTCTCCATCGCATTCGAATAAGGCTGATCCACAACCACAGCGGGCCTCACGGGTTGCTGCGATCAGCCAATACCGGTGGTATGAACCGTGGATTTTTGCTGACTTACCCGAAACGGAGGCCCGTGAGATTGTACACAAGGTCTTTCATGGTGCAGAAATTATCTGCAAGGAGATTGTCAATGAGACCGATCCAAAGGACGAGATGGACCAGTTGCTCCTGACACAAGGACTTACTTTCGACTTGTTGCTCGATGAGACAGATGGCGTTGTTCAGCTCGTGGAGTTAAATGTCTTCGGCATTAGATCGGCGTGCGGGTCGTGTCTCTTCCACTGGGTAAAGGATAGGCGAGTGCTGGAGGGAGTTGGGACAGATGGGACGGTGGAGTTTAGAGTCACTTGCTAGGACTTTGAACCATCTCGTCACCTGGCCTAATTCTCTAGGCATGGTAGAGAACGATATTAAGCGACTTGAATTGATAGATGAACTCGTGTATAGAGCGACGAAGGGTTGCATGCGTTGAATCCTTAGCAATAAATTGGAATATGAATACCCGCATCGCCAATGTACTCCACCTTGCCCCTAGGGCCATGTATGTTCATATGTCTGGGTGCTAACGTACCAGGCTCTTCTCGCAATATGATTCCACTTACGTTAATAACAAGCAGCCGCTGACGTCGTAGAAAAGAGAGAAAGAGCCAGTCCCAGAAGGCTCCATCAGCCAGTTAGTCTCGACATGAACCACTGAGGTGAAAGTGCAGAAACCCCCCCCAAAAAAACCGATAGTATGGAAAGGGAGGGGAGGGGGTGGATGTATACTGGGTAATGCGTCTTTTCACGCGAGAGTTACAGCGATCCGAATCACCCCCCCCCCCCAAAGGGGGCGCCCCTTCTTTACCGCCCCTCGCAACAGCCCAACCACCCACAGTGATGAATAGTATAATTGGTGCATACGAATGATAGGGATAGCGCAACGTGAAATCCCAGGTCCCATCTAGCGATGATTAAATCCTCAGCGTCTCAGGCATAAAGCTCACCCAACTTCTTGTCTTCTCAAACCCGATAGGTGATATAAGAGCTAGCCTGGGAGTCAAAGCAGTGCAAGAGGATGCGGTGCTTCCTTGCAGGGGGTAATCTCGTTTGTCCAGTCCACAACCCTGCTTAATTGACGCCCAAGGTTCAGCTAGTGACATGCTAAGCGTGCCTACCAGATAGATGCACGCTTCTCACGAGACTCGGTTCGGTCCCGGATCTGGATGGTCCACAGCCCCATTATTCCTCTTGGATTCGGTCATAGGAGAGCACGCTCCTGATTCACCGTTCTCTTGATCGGAAGGAACTTCGCTTGGGGGGCGCTCTCTTCCGATACCAGGAATTACCCTGGGCGTCGGAGCGCCGCGCGGCAAGTTGGGTGTAAAGACATACGCATCGTGGCTTGCCATAATGCGCGGATCGTCGGACGTTGAAGCAGGCACATTTGAAGCAGGAACGTACGACGCGCTAGTCATCGTCTCGAGTTCCGTGGACAGCTTATCCCGGTGCTGTGGGACGGGGCTGTTATCCTTCAACATTGTGCCGATGGAGCGCTTTTTGGTTGGACCCCCGGTCTCAAGTCGTGGGAGCGGTGCAAGTCCCGTGAGCACATTACCGGCGTCGCCCTCGTCGTAGACGCCTAGCCCTCTATTGCCCAAGGCTTGGTTGGTGAAAAAACTCCCATCGTTGGCTGAGGGGCGAACAAGGCCCCTGTTAGGGCGAGCGGACGGTCCGCGAACATCTCTGTTAGAATTACCCGACCGAGAGTGAGCTGGCTCTGAGCTACATGACCTGGACAGAAAGGGTTAGAGTCTATGAGTATAGCGACATGTGCAGAATACTCACGATGATCCCCGTGTAGAGTGGTTCGACCAGTCGTTTTCATCCTCGCTCTGAGAGTGCTGTGTCCCCTGGTTAGCTTGGCTTGATTGTGCCTCATCCATAACCTTCTTGACGTATAGCGATTGCAGGTTGGATTTAACTCCTCGATTTCCTTGTCGTTTTCGGTCTGAACCAAGCGCAAATATTGGGCATGGCCAGCCCCTTATATGCTCAGCCCAACATAGCAAGTACTTGTGAAATCCCGTCTCACCTCCTTGAGGCAACCTCACCTAGATCCATACGAAGCTTGCGACGGGAAACCAAGGGGACAAGCAGTCCGCCTAGCGTTGCACTTTCACCCAACGAACGCTGCGCCATGCCAACTGGCATAAATCCCAGTTGCCTCTGAGAAACTACTCCTGGCTGTCTCCTTGCCGGTCGGGTAAAACCGCCGGAGAAGCTTGTTCTACGGCAAGGAGGCAAACCCCGTTTCTTCGCCTCGCGGAATGATACCTTGTTGCAGCAATGATCAAGCCATCGACGTACAGAGATTCGCGAAATTGACATGTCAGGTTTGTAGCTCCCGGTCTCGATCGGTGTGCTACCGTCTAAGATAGTGGCTCGGTAGATCGTCGCCCCTCAGTCGCGCGACGGGGAGGGAGGCAGCATTAAGCTGTAGGCAACCCGAGATATAACTTTTGGGGATGCAAGGGCCCGTCCCCATATGCTAGGTTAGTGATTGCCGCGAACAAATCGGAATATCCGCATGGCCGAGGTTTTCACCCTGAGGGCACACACAAAACCCACCTATCCCATATCCACAGCAAGGAACAAGACGAGTGAGGCCTACGGCTAGGCAATCGTGACCATTTCCGCCTCTTGACACATGACTCCCGCTTACACAGCCTCTGGGCTGTATTACAGTCTGGCCCCCAAACACCCTGGGCGGACCATCCCCCGAAACGGAGCAAGAGATATTGCAGTAAGCCAGCCCCCACTGTAGATCAAAGACTCGGGTCTAGGCTTCCTTCGGAATAGCTTCTTAGCTAGTATGACGGCGGCACGGCGCGTCATGATGTGCTTGGCTAAACAGCAAGACTGTGCAACAGAGTTGGATGACACTCAAAGTCTGGCGCTTGAAGGGTTTAGCCAGGTGGTTGCCAGAGTCGGTCCCAATTCTCGAGTTTAATAGTGGAGGACTGCAGAGCTCCTCTCTATGACAACGTCGCCCAGAAGTATCCAACATCACCATCATGTACATGCTTTGATGACGCACGTCTAGCTTCCATCATCGCGAGTGCCGAAAGCCTCGCTCCGGAACGAGGCTTCTATTGTTTGCTCCCTCCGTCCAATAAAAACGCAAGCTGGACAATCGGCTTGAGATTTTTTGTTCGGGGTCTTACACCTGCTGACATATCTGGCCTGCCTACACGTCTCCGCAAAATGAGGCCTCACAGGTAGGCAGCCGTGAATGCGACTAAGGCAATCAACGCATATGATGAGGCTGGCAAATTCATGAGCATGACTATCCGGGCGCTAAATAACACCCCAAAAATGGAGGAGGCTCAGCTAAGAAAGCTTTCTAGGTATGTGACAAGCATAGTTATGCCTGACTGTAGCGCATTTAGGTTCTGCTGCTCGTCGGTGTTCTTGCTTTGTCGCCGTCAATACCAAATCACATGCGGGCGTGCTATTTAATGGTTAGTACGTGATCATCGTGGCTGGTGTGGCAGTGTAATCCTTCCGTCATCGTCAAGACATCAAAGGGGCTCAGCTAGAGACCCCTTGTGGCCGACGGTCAGTCCACAACTGTTCTCTCTCCACATGTCTCCCCAGGAGGCTTTCCAGATGTGCAATTACCACGATAGAAAATCCAGTGCTACATACATGGTCGATATAAATACAGAAAATCGAAATTCTTGTCGACAAGATCATATTCCCAAAGCTCTGTGATGTATTTTGTTATTTGGAATTTTCCTAGCTAAATCGTTCCAGGCTTGGCGATGACAGGGGTAACGATCGTTCTAAGGGAAACGAAAATCGGGAGAACCCCATGACCTTTCTCATCGCATAAGTATACGAGCTCACATACATTTCGATTGTGCAGTCAACGAGTGTCTTCTATTAATATTGATATCTACAATGTCTAACGCCCGTAATTTGGGGTTTCCGAGCCGCCAGCGCATCGATCTGTATCCCGCAATTCATCCGATATGTGCTGACCGAAATAGACACCCTTTGATTTAAAGCATCGATTCCCAAGATCCGAGGAATCTCTACATCGCCATGGGCATCTCCATACCGGGGAGCTGGTCGAGCCCTGTTTAATGTGTTAGCCTATTATGTTTTGACTGGCAGGCATGTGCTAGGGCTGGTGAGAAACTTACATCCATCCTCGTCCTCATCCACGGTCTTATCGACGAGACACTGTCGTGCGGGACCGATGGCCTGAGTCTGCAGGCTCGCGCACCGAGCGCCCATGCAGCCCGAGGTGTCCATGGCGCTCTGGAGGGAGTTGCCCTTCCATCCGAACACGTAGTCGGCGTGTTGGCCTAGACCGGTGTTGTCGCCTGTGCTGAGGTAGAAGGGCTGGGAGCCGTCCTCGGGCCACAGGGAGGGGTCGTTGAACTTTGTGGTGTCCCAAACGACCTCGTACATGAGCTGTGGGATCCGGATAGGGTGCGTCGACGGGCAGCTGCCGCCGAGGCTCAGGAAGTCGGCCGGGCCCGTCGTCGGGTAGGCCACGTGGTCTTGGTGGTTCGGAGTGTCCAAGTTCTTTCCGTCCCAGCAACTATGTTCCAGTTAGCACCTTACGCCTTGATTAATGAATGCCGAGAGGTAACTTTACGTGGGAAATAGGATGTTCGACCGGATACCGCCGGGGCATGCTTTAGTAGGCAGGGCCTCGCTATCGACACTGTGTTTCTTGTCAGTCTCTCAAGATAAGCTATGAGAAAGATAGCAGGGTACGAACTTGTTATCCATGCAAGGGGCACCGAAGTCGCCGCCAAAGTTGGGTCCCGTGTAGCAGCGGTAGCAGTTCTGTCTCTTCAATTTGGTGTCCGGCCGCGAACGCATGTTCGGGTCGCCAACGAGCATACGGAAACCCTAGAGTATATAGTATAGTTAGAGCCTCGGATACCTTCATCACTTATGCGGGTTGGCCAAAGGAGGAGCACTGACCGGCTGGAAAGCGGTGATCTGGCCGGGCTGGGCCGAGACATAGTACACGAGGATACCACCCTGCGTCTGGGTGCTGAACTGGTCATTGAATTGGAGCCTGCGGGGAAGAAGAGTAAGTAGCTGCTACGAACAAGTGCATAAGCAGTTAGGTGTAACGTACGCGTGGCCGGTCTGCGGGACGCGCTTGTAAGTGCCGTTGCGGGCCTTGAAGTAGAGGTTCGCAGTCCAGTAGTTGCTGAAGTCCTCGCTGAATTGACAGGTGGTGCAGGAGGCAACCTCTGAGACATCACCGGTCGTCATAGACGCGTTGAAGGCGTTGCCTCCCACGATCTGGTGCACGTGCGGCGAGGGGATCAGGCCTGGGTTAACGAGGGGGTCGAGCCGGTCGATGACGACGTTCGGGCAACCGAACCGCAACATGGTGAGACCCGCACCGGGGAAACCCCCGAACTGGGGCGCCGCCTGGGCGAGCGCCGCGAAGCTGAGCAGAGATGACCAATACATGTTCTCGATGGACTAATGCGTTGGGCTGAGATGGACGGAGCTGGACTAGAGCGGTGGATGATAGACAACGAGCATACCCATCCCGGTCAGGAGCCTCCTCATATATATGTTGATCAGAGGGGCGACAGGCCGCTGCCCATGTTCCCTTAGCTGTGACTGCCGAGAGGCCTCGACAATATTTGCATGGATGGTATCCAACTTATCGGACTTCCAGTTTGAAATCGGCATCTTCAATTCCGCCTACGATACCCGCAGGATATCCGTAAGGCGGAGGTCACACTGAAAGTAAAACAGGCCCTTTTGCAGGAGGCGTGATTGGATATGCCCAGTTATCCAGTTTAAACTTTAATATACCCCTGGGAAAAAGGCCGAGATGCTCATTTGGCCATTGGCCGGGTAAATTGCGGTGGCCAGGCTGTCAGCAGGCGGCAAACATGGCAGATCTCTCATAGGCTATAGTGCAACCTGGTATATAGTACCGAAATTAGGTATATCTACATGGCGCAGTGCTTAAGATATGACGAGAAGCATACTTGCCTAGCTTACCGCCGTGGTTGACCTTGTACGCCTGTAGCTGTCGAAGCTCTTGATTCGCTTGCTATTTTTAGAGAAGCTTCGAAAGATAGAATGCTTGTCCCTTTTTGCCGGGATTTTAATATCAAAGCTGAGGGAGGCGAGACATAGGAATGGTCCATTACTAGTATATATGTGTTGAGCGTCCAGGCGAGTGCCCAGAGAATTCGAGCGTGGGGTAGGCCGTGGAAACATGTTAGATAGCTACCTAGTTATCAACCGCTAATCTACAATAACCTCCCCATCTTGTTCCGAGAACTAAACATAGGACGTTACCTTCGTCTTCGTGTCATCCGTTCTAATACCCGGACCTTGGGAGAAAGCAAGTGCTGACCGTGCGTTATGGAGACGTGGGATGAATCATGTGCTTCCTATCCATGCATGTATGGGCACCAGCAAGTTTTGAAGCAGGTATGATTGTGCGGGCACCAATACCATGAATGACAAGAACTGTCGCTTCAATGCATATGAAGAGCTTCTGGGGACAGGTGATTTCCTAGGGTTTTTTGGCCCCCCTCTACGATTTGACTTGTAGACAGTTCACTTAATGTGTACCAACTGACCCGGTCATTCCCGTAGGGCGAAACATGTGTATATACAGACACCTTCCTGGTAATCATGGCATGGTTGATAAGTCTGTGAGAGATTCCGCGTTGACGATTCTTTAACTGTACTTAGAGACGGAGGTGAAGAGCAAGGGGAAAAGGAAGAACACCCTGTTGAACTGAACATCATATTGTGTAGAACTATCGTGATATATCCTGCGAAGTAAAAAATGCACTACGAGAGTGTGTGCTTAAAACTAGATGAAGTATATTAGGCATCAAGGAGAATGTATATGATACTGGATTCAAACAGAGGACGTCATTGCATACGGTGTTAATCATGGTGAGGCATCACACATAATCTTCTGGAAATCTATCGGGTCCTGAAGTTGATATAGGGGTTATTTATGTCCCGCTAGGGTACTTACCTACTCCGCTGTGGTATTAGGGAAACAAGAACGAGGTTTAATGAAGTCCGCCCTTGTTAGGCCATGGCCAATCGATGGTGCACACATGTATATGATTCGGACGAGGGGAGAACGATGACTCAAGGCTGGAGGTGGCCTCCCGCTCAAGACTGGAAAGCAATAGGCACCACCAAACTTTTCTCCAGCCTACGAATGATCCTGTCGACGTTAGACTGATTACTCGAAAAAAGAAAGAGACAACGCGAAGAACACTCAACCCGAAGATTAACACGCAGGAACCGGCACTCGCCTTTTCTAGTTATCTGACGCAGATGCTGCTCGTTCTGAACCAGCCACGACTACGTAGACTTCTAACGAGATAATTTACTCACAGGTTCAACTTTCTGCGTCTTTTCCCGCCCCCGAACCCCCTTTCTTTCTCCTACCCCTACCCTGTTGTCCTATACCATGCTTTATTCAAGACATATAATGTAGTTTTGATCATCGCTATAGCCTACAAGAGACGCGTTAGTACAGCATACACGGTTGCAACCAAGTGTTTTATTTCTCAACAGATAGCAGCTTCATGGCAACATGACTACCATGATTCGTTGGATTTGGTTACACACTTACTCCTCCCTAAACTGATACTGAACGAGCACTTCTGAGTATATCTGTCTCTTCTAGGGGTATACCACCCCTAGCTCGCTGATAAAGACTGAACACTCAACGCTTGCACATAGTCCGAGTAGGGAGAACAAAAATAGACTGCTTCCAGAGAATGGATGCGACTGGGAAACTGACGTATCGTAAGGGTAAGAGACCCATTCGTGTCAGAACTCGATTGCATATACACTCAGTTTCAACGACTGAGACTCCTGGTACCGACGGGAAGCCATCTGACTAAACTGAGAAGCGGCGGACGATTCCAAAGCATTTGAGGTTTTGACGACGCTTCCTAGCCTTACGAGTTTCCCGAGACAATCAACGACACGATTGCTCTTCTATCCAATAGCCGGGAAGTCGGATCACTCCTCAGCGCGAGCCCGCCCCGCTTACCGTTCCCCGATGCCTTGCTCGACTACTCAGGAATATTGTCTCGGAGCATCGTCCGCTTTTCCCAGACGGGCCCGTTATATCGTCGACTTGTCTAGCCCGTCTCATATCACAGTGTCGCCGGGACCGAGGGAGGCAAAAAGTCCACCAACGAGTGTCCGTGTGTCCGTGATCGCCGCCGCCCCACACCCCTGTTGCGCCAAAAATCGTCAGAAGAGGCCTACGGTACGGTCGCTGGACGGTGCGGAGAACCCATGTCTTCCCCCACCCACGGCGGAACATAAGGGATTGCTCTGGTGCAGAAGCTGAAAATCCCCCCAGTCACAATAGACAGCGTGAGGGTGCAAATGCGATGTGCTATGTCGTCTGATTGCGTCGTACCTGTCTATTACTGCTTAAGCGACGTCGCATGGCGAAGTAGGCTTCCCTGCAGGGATCTCGGGCTCCCTTGGCTTTGGAGCGGAGCCCGGGGGGGGGGGTTATAATAAGCATGGAACTTCCCAGATCTGGATCCCCTTCTCGAACTACGTGAAAAGACACGTCCTGTAGCACCGGACGTTAAAAGACATGGTCAAGATGAAGTTACACACGTTCACTGCTGCCGCGGTCCTTCGCATCATCACCGGGTGCTACGCAGCTTCGCAGGCGTCCCACCTGCTCTGGTACTCGGCGCCGGCAGACCGCGATTTCTTCGCGGCGCTCCCCATCGGAAACGGCAGACTGGGCGCCGTGGTCCACGGATACACGGACCAGGAACTGATCCGGCTTAACGAGGATTCGATATGGAGCGGGGGACCGATCGACCGGGTCAACCCGCGGGCGTTGGACTCGCTGCCGCGCATCCGCGAGCAGATCGCCGCGGGGAACCTCACCGCGGCCGGCGAGACGTGGCAGGCGAACTTCACCGGCACGCCGACCACCGACATGAGGGCCTACCAGCCCGCGGGCGAGATGCGACTGGACTTCTCCCACGGCGCCGTCGACGCCGCCGCCACTGTGGTGGGTTATAATCGCACTCTCGATATCTCGACCGGCGTTGCCGCCGTCTCGTACGTCTCGGGAAACGTGACTTATACGCGCGAGGCGTTCGGCAGCTCTCCCGCCAACGTCCTCGTGTTCCGCCTGAAGGCCAGCCGAGCCGGCGCGCTCTCCTTCAACGTCTCGCTCACCCGTGACCAGAACACCACCGCACAGTCCGTGGATCTCGATGCCCGGACTCTGCACCTGGCGGGCCACGGGCGCCAGGACGACTTTTACCAGTTCTCCTCACAAGTACGACTAGTGCTGCCCCGTCTCGGGGACAAGGAGCAGGGCACGGTCCGCACCAACGGGACGGCGCTGATGATCCGGGGCGTCAGGGAGGCGTGGCTCTTCTACAATGCCGAGTCGTCCTTCCACAACCCGGACGCCGATCGAGATAAGGTCTTGAACGCCCGCCTCGACGCGGCCGTGAAAAGGGGCTACAACAAGCTCCGCGCCGAGGCCGTCTCCGACTATCGCAAGTACTACGACCGCACGTCGCTTGACCTGGGGGAGTCTGGAGCTAACGGTGAGCTCGAGACGCCAGCTCGCCTCGAGGGCTGGAAGCGCGCGCACAACATCTCCGGGGACCCGGAGCTACTGGCGCTGGCGTTCAACATGGGCAAGTACCTGCTGATCCAGTCGTCGCGGCCGGGGACGCTGCCGGCAAACCTGCAGGGGGTGTGGAACCGGGACTTCCATCCGGCGTGGGACAGCAAGTTCACCATCAACGTGAACCTGGAGATGAACTACTGGCCTGCTCAGCCGCTGAACCTGCCGGAAATCAGCGAGCCGGTGTTCGACCTGCTAGACCGGATGCGGGGCCGGGGCGCGGAGGTGGCGCGCCGCATGTACGGGGCGGCGGGCTTCACGTGCCACCACAACACGGACGCCACGGCGGACTGCGCGCCGTTCCACCGGAACCACATCGACTCGCCGTTCCCGCTAGGCGGGGCCTGGCTTGCGCTCGAGGCCGTCGAACAATTCCGGTTCACGGTTGACAAAGACTTTGCGCGGGACCGCGCGATGCCGATCCTTCGCGACGCCGTGGCTTTCATCCGCTCCTTCGTCATCCGTGATAACAACAACAACAACAACACTACCGGCGAGTGGTGGTGGGTCACGTCGCCCAGCTGCTCGCCCGAGAACAGCTACTACATCCCCGAGGGCAAAACGGAAGCGGGCGACACCACGGGGCTCGACGGGCAGGGCGTCCTCGGCGACCGCGCCATCATGTGGGAGGTCGTTACGGGCTACCTAGAGATGCTGCGGGCGACGACGACAAGCGGGGAGGGGACCGGGGTGGAGGAGGAAGAAGAAGAGATCGCGGCACTCGAGGACTTCCGCGCGCACGTACGGCCGCCGCAGACGGGCTCGTACGGGCAGATGCTGGAGTGGAGCGGCGAGTACCGGGAGAACGAGGCGGGCCATCGGCACTTCACGCCGCTGATTTGCGTGCAGCCCGGGTCGTGGGTGTCGCCGCTGCGCAACGCGTCGGTGGCGGAGGCCGCGCGCGTGCTCCTCCGTCACCGCATGGACAACGGGGCCGGCGGCACGAGCTGGTCGGTGGCGTGGGCGGCGATCCTGCACGCGCGGCTGCTGGACGCGCAAGGCGCCCTCGATGCCGTCGTAACCTACCTCTCGAGCTGGGTGTTCCCGAACTTGTTCAGCCGCAACGGCGGATACTTCCAGATCGATGGAAACAGCGGCATCACGGCGGCCGTGCTTGAGATGCTGTTGCAAAGCCACGCGGGCGTAGTCCACCTCGGCCCCGCACTGCCCAAGGCCGCCGCCGGGTTTCCGTCTGGCAGCTTCAGGGGGTGGCTCGCGCGCGGCGGCTTCGTCGTCGGCATGGCTTGGAAAGATGGCAGGGTTACCGGGGCCGAGATCAAGAGCCTCAATGGAAAGCCTTTGGCCGTCAGGGTCCAGAACGGGAGACCTTTTAAGCTCAACGGTGTAGCGATGGGGGTCGACGCATCACCTGTGGAGACCTCTGCCGGGGGAACGTATATCGTGACATTCTAAGCTATATATTTATTTAACTATCATGATTTGCCTGTCTTTGGCTAGTGAGCTTCTCCACGACTTTGAAGGAGTTATGAAATCGAGCAAACAGTAGTAGTAGTGGTACCTAAACCCCTTACTTTGATATATGGACAGGCAGAATGCCTTAATAAGCAGTTATAATGGGACCGTGACCCACCCTTACGTAACAGATGCCACTAAAGGGACGGGAAACAAAGTGCGCGGGCGGGGGCGTAGACCCGGACTATAATGCAACACAGTAGAATAGATATCTTATCTATACAGTGCCTGCCATACGTAGTTTCAAGATAAGGCAGGGAGATAAGCCGACCTTGTAGGCTGCCAAGGCGGCCTAAATACAGTATGAGGTAAACTATGGAGTACATTGGGTGCCACCACATGCAGCCCTTTTCAACCACAGCAACAACAACGCCTAAAGCCCAAAATCTCCTGGGGGGCACCTACTTCTTCAAGAATATTTAACTGCTTACCGACTGTACCTGCCTACTTACCAGCCAGCCTGCCTGCCCGTCTCCCGTCCTGCCCTTATTCTCTCGGTATTTAACTACAAGGAAGAAAAAGCCTTATATTCGCAAAAGAAATAATCTTTTTTTGTTCATGCAATCGATGCAATCATATTGCTCTCTGAATGCATGAGGAAACTCGGCAATCTGCATATAACGGTACATGGAAATTTCAAGTTATATTCCAGTAACATCGGAAAACATCATAACCGCCACAACTGCCACTTCTGTCACATAACAACAATAAACGACGTCAATCCCAATTTTAATCTCAAATCCCGAATCTCAAATATCACCTGATCTCTTTTATTCCTTGGTTGGAGAGTTTGTCTTCCACAGACATACCTGCGACCTTGGAACTCCTTGACGACGCAACACAACGCAACGCAACTCGACCCAACTCCGAACGCTCTTGCACTTTTTTTCATATACCTTCACACACGTACAAAACAAACACACCCAACACACACACACACATATACACACGCGCACACATACATACACACATCAACAGATCCATACACATTCGTCATACTCTCACTCTCATACATACCAGCTCTCCTCCCCTTCAAATCTCCCGACCGCTTCCCAGGATCCAGTATTGTCATTGTCGGCACGCAAACAAATACGGGCAAGCACACGACTTAAATCTGAACCTTCCTCTCCGTCTCCCTCATAATTCTCACTGTTACCTTGTCTCTCGAGGCTCAATTCAATGCTTCATTCCATAGCTGTGTGATCGCACATCTGAACAGATTCACCATTCAGCTATTCAGCCGTTTAGTTTCTCTTTTGTGCAGTCGAAGAGTCACCTGTCTACGTTCAATCCTTATTCCTTATTCCCTATCCTTTAATAACATATGCTCCTGCATCTACTATTACTCTCCTATCCTATGCGACTACGCCTGCGACGATAAACCAGAAGACAACGACAACGACAACAACGATAACGACAGAATACCTCACTTTCGCTTTTCCTCTGCGGAATATTGAAGTCCCGACGACAGCAAAGTTACAGAGAGCAGCTGACCTGGAACCAACGAACGAGCGAGCGAACGAGTGAATGAACGAACGGTCAACTCCAACCAAGTAATTCCCCAAGGCTCTACCTCTCTCTCTCTCTCTCTCTCTCTCTCTCTCTTCCTTGATCTCGGCATTGCACTGCACTGCACTGTACTTCACTGCACCGCACCCTGCACGTCACACCGATTGTTATTCGACTCCTCCGACCCTTCGACCGACCTTTTCCCAACTTGACAATACCTTCACCAACCTTCAAACCATACACACCTGTCCCAATTGTTTTGATACTCATCGATATTGTGCTATCAATCGACCACATCCTCACATCCTCACATCCTATAATTTGAGTCCCTATATCGTATCCTTATATCGCATCCCCTATATCGTGTCTTACTGTTACTATACAGCACTACCTTATAGCACTGCCCTACCGCCATAACTTGACGTAACGTGACGCCTCTCCTCTTTTCTTCTTTCTCTTCTTTTTCTCCTAAATCACATGCTATTACCATAACATTCAAGTCGTCCTTGTACCATCCGATGCTATGGCAATACGCTACACTGCAGAGGTGTTGCTCCACCTGAGCGAATCTCCCCTGTGTATTAAACCCAACACTTTACCTCCTGCCGAAGAATGGATGGGGTACGTATTAAAGCATTCGTTCAATTAGTACTAGTTTTATCCTGTCTTTTGACACTGACATCTTGCCGTCTAGACCACCCCCTGAGTCCTTTCGCAGCCAGGGGACTAAACCTATAACCGACAGAAATGGGCGTGATAACCCACTTCTGGACCAAACCAACAAGCGGCCTGGTATTGACAGAAATACCTCGCGCAACAATCCAAGTGCGTACTGGATCCAACTCACTATCTTAGACTCAAAGTAGGCAAAGTAGCTATGCTGACCTATCGTTAGTCTCTGAAGATATAGTCCTTGGCCCCCCAAGAACTCTCTTCTCCTCCGCAACCCACTCGAGGGCACAGAAATCTTTCGATGGTGACAGACAACCTAAAGATGGGGAAACTCGAGATCGCTTCGCTTTTCGTAGCAGGAACGGCGACTCTGACACCAATGATCGATTTCGTGATCGTGAACGTGACCGCGACCGTGGCGAGGGAAGAGGTGCTTTCCGCCGTCGTGGTGAGGCTGACCAAGATAGTGATGGTTGGAGTATGGTGAAGCCTCGCAAGAGCTTTGGTCAGGAGGGCGCCGAACGTTTCCATGGGCGTATGGGTGATCGACCGGATCGATTTGGTGGAGATCGTCGGCCACGAGACCAAGATGATCGTGAGAATGGCGACCGGCCTCGCCGTAACTTCGGCGAATTTGCTAAGGACAAGGACGGCGAAGATGGCGAGAGACCACGCAGGAATGGCTTGAACAGAAACAGGGCAGATCCGCCCTGGGCTAGGGACAACGATTCTCAGCCATCCCGCGAACGATTTGACCGGGCCAAGAGCTGGAGGGACAGGGCTCCTGCGGATGACCAGTTAGGGGAAACCCACTCAGAGAAACCTAGGGAAAGAAATTATGACCGTAGATGGGATCGTGATCGAGACCAGCGTCAAGAACGCGAACCGGAATGGCTCGACGAACCTCTCGAAGAAAAGTCGCAGAAACATACCGAAGAGGATTTCAAGAAGTTCATGGAGGAGATGAAGGCCGGGAGAAATGCTGCGGCTACTGAACAAGCCCCTACTCCCTCTGCCGCGCCCCCGGCACGCGAAGACCGTCCCGAGGCTCAGAAGACGAAGCCTAGCCCAGCACCCGCTATTGACCTCGAATCGGACAAGTTCTTCGCTGCCTTTGCCCAGGCGGCAGTCATAGACCCAACAGGCAAGACCCCTGAAGCAACAAAGGAGAGCGCCTTTCCTACGCCTGGAGCGAAGCCTAAGACGGGGTCCCGGTTTCAAAATTTCTTCTCCACACAACAAGAGGAGTCGCGTCGGCAACCAGAAGCTCCTACTCCTGCGGCTGCTCCTGCGCCAGCAGCAGCGGCGGCGGCAGCAACGAACCCTCTCCTGGCATTGGTGGGTGCCACATCGCCATCAGCACCGGCTTCCAACCAAGACGCAGCCGAGAAGGTTGCATTCCAAGCTCTGATCCAAAAGCTTCAAAAGCAATCGTTGCAAGCCACTACTCCACCATCCGCAGGCTTCGCTGAACCGCCGCCTCATAATGATATGGGCCGCAAGAGTGCGGTCGCGTCGCCAAACTCATATATGCCGTATGGGCAGGAGCGTCGTGAGGATCCGCTGGCGCGCGGGCCTATACCTCCCCAGGGACAGGAAGCCCACGGTCCCCGACCCCAACAGAATGCGCATATGCCTCCTATGCGCCCAGAGCAGCAGATGTTGAACGAGTTGCTCGGCCCGCGCCATCCCGGGCCGGCCCAGGGTCCGCCACGAACCGAGCAACCACCGAGTCGGGTCAACAATAGTAACGCCGAATTCTTTTTGACATTGATGCAGGGCTCTCGAGGAACACAGGATCTACCAAGGAATGACCAGCCCCCTATGAGAATGCCTCAACCATCGAGGCCCGCTCAAATTCCTCCAACGCCGGATCGCGAGCTTGACTTTCAGCGCGAGCGTACCGGCCCACAGCACCCAGCCGGCCGCCCAGCAGGCCTGCCGAGCTTCTTCGATGAACCGCCAATGCACCATCGCGAACAGGACAACCGTCCACAGCAACCTACCCAAATCCTACAACGTCAGCAGGGTCCCCCGGGACTGGAGCAAATGCATCCAAACTGGATGCAGACAGGCGGACCACAGGTGCCGCCTCCGGGCCGACCCATGATACCACCACCCGGCCTTGCCAACAACCCGCGCAGCGCACCCCCGCCGGGGATTTTCCCTCCAAACTTCCCCATGGGCGCTTTCCCTCCCGACGGTATGGCGGGTCCACCGCGTAACATGCCGCCTCCACCTGGTTTCTTCGGTGGTCCCGCAGGGCCCCCACCGGGCGGCCCTCCATCAGGACCCCCAGGAGGCTTCATGCCGCCTCCTGGAATGGGATTCCAAGCCCCCGAGGCCCTAGGTTTTGGCTTTGACGGCCGCAACATGCCTCCCGGTGCCGGCGGCCCCTTCCGTCGCAATTAGGAGCAGGATAACTCCTATTATAACCAACGACTAATGACACCTACTGGGCCAATCTATGTGTAAGCTTATTCTTGGGCACTAAATTTGTGTCCTCTGGTTACGAATTCCTACGTTGCATGTTGGACTATAGGACACCATACCTTAAAACAACAGACAGACCGGTGGAACAGGAGACTTCGAGTGAGGTGGAAGAGAGATGAGATCAGAAAGGGGGTCCGCATAGGCGGTCTACGCCTCCCACATTTAGGGGTTAGCAAAGGACAGCAACATGTGAATAGTACCACCTCGACGTAGCATACATAGCTTGCTCAGCACATCAGGTCTGCGCTCCTTTAGGGCCCGACACATAGCCAATCAATCAAATCGTGTTCGGGAAACTATCACTGCCACCAATTGCTACTGGAGTCCGCGCGGCCCTGATCCCTGACCTGTTTTTAAGGAAAGACAAGACGAGACAAGGCAAGAAATGTAGGAGGAGGGTAGGACAGGCCCAAGGGAAAAGAGAGAGGGAAGGAGGGGGGAAACCTATACACGACGATCCCCAAACCCCGTTCCTAATATTGGTCTGGTCGTTCTAGGGTGGGCTGACGAGATCAGCCCCTGGGTTGATGATATAGCAGAGCATGGCACGCGCAGCAAGCAAAGCCGGATCGATGGATAGTAGGTGGATAAGGAAGGGCAGATCGCTAATAAAGCACCCTTGTTGTTGTCCTTGGTAACTAATTAATCCTATGACCGGCCCTCCTCATGTACAATATCCACGCAACATGTTGTAATGAGACAAAAACCAGTGGCCCAGCCCAGCCAGCCAGCCAGCCAGCCAGCCGGGTCGCTGATGTGGTTTGGTTTGATTTTGGTCGTTGTTTGGCGTGGCCGATGAGATGGAGTGGAATGGAAATGAGACGCAGAAGGAAGAGTGAGGTGTGCTCTCTGTTGCTGCTGCGGTGAGGCTATGAAAGTGAGGTAAGGTGATGATGATAGTCTAGTCTAGGGTCATGTTTGGTTGTCTCGACAGCAACACAACTGCCTTGTTCCGTTTCTGTTTGGATATAAGTGTAAGTGTAAGGGTAAGTGGAAGCGTAAGGGGTAGGGCAACATGAAAAATATGAAGTGCAGGACAAACACCCCCCATTCGCGTACCGCCTTAGATACTTCCTCCTAACTTACCTACTTGCCCCTATAGACCTACTTAACTACCTACCTATATACAACTACCATCCCTCCCTGCTAACGACGCCGTACGCTCCGTGGCATATGAGATGAAGCATGTATATACAGATGCGCAATGCAACTTCATACGGGTAGTTCTTGGCTCTCTGCCCGAGGGTCTGCGGAACGTAACGTGATACTAAACTTATAGGGGGGAAGGAGAAGGGTAGGGGCGGTAAAATTCCATCCTCGACTCGAAAATACTCCCGATCTTATGTAGTAGTGGTGGGAGTGATGAATGAGGGAATGAGATGGCCGCTGCGAATATGTTGGATCTGGATGTAAAAGTCCAATTTGTATTATTCATACCTAAGTAGATTATACTTATACTATATACTGCATTAGATATACTATATTCTATATACTATATTTACACTAAAGCTCGTGTGTCTCAGGACGAATATTTAATCAAGTAGGTGAGCAAGGAGGGGGGAGGCAGGTAGGGTAGAGCTTTACTTGACGAAGAGAAGAGGAAGCCTCGAAGTTACTCAGAAGGTATAAAATATCTACAACCTGCCACCACAATACCACAGCTCACCCAAGCCACGTGAATAACACGCTCCTCCATCCCCGAATCCCACCCACCGAGCCGGTTTGGCTGGCTGACCTATGGGCAGAACTAGAAATCCACACCTGAAAACCTTACCCAAGGATTAAAAGGGGGGGGGGCGAGTGGGGGGTAAATGGGGTGGTGCGGTTGTTTACTGCAAGTAGATAGATACATATACATAAGTATACGTAAGACAATGGACGGGCACAGCACAAAGCACGGGTGATTTGCCCAGAAGGAAAAGAAGAAGAAAAAGCGTGAGGGCTTCCGGTGCTGAGAAGAGACATGGGTAATAAAAAAAACTCTAAAGTAAAAAAGGTTCAAGTTCAAGGAGAAGTCGGTTAGAGGTCAACAAAATCGGAAAGTCATAATTAAAAGATGGGAAGAAAAAAAAGATTAGAGAAAAGGTGGTGGTGGACGGAAGGAAATGAAAAACTCCCTAAACGCCATGCGTGCTTTCTCTAACTTTCTCTCTCTGCTTTGCTTTGCTTTCGATGAGTACTAGACTTGGGAAGAGTATGAAAGAAAAAGAAACTAACTTTCCGACCCCCCCCCCCCCCCCCATCCCATCCCATCCCAACTCTACTCGGTGTCCAACCCCTAATCCCCAACCCCAACCCCAACTTCCGGCCTCTTTCTCAATTCCTTCGCTGCCTGCTGGACTGCGAAGAGCCAGATAGGTCAGCCAGGGCTAACTTAACTTAGGCACAGGAGCGGCAGAGAAGCAAGGGCTTCCGGTGCCAGGTCGGCCGGCCGGC
This sequence comes from Eutypella sp. D-1, assembly GCA_023313575.1. NCBI lineage: Eukaryota > Fungi > Ascomycota > Sordariomycetes > Xylariales > Diatrypaceae > Eutypella > Eutypella sp. D-1. The sequence continues at coordinate 2,264,125 of JAJTTP010000005.1, read as the reverse complement.
CAGCCAGCTCCGCCCAGCGTCACGTTACGAAGTTAGACTAAGCTACTACATCCCGCGCCCCGGTGGCTGGATGCGCGAGCAGTATACCACTCGTGCTGACCCCATCTCGGAACCGAAGCCACACACACCATCTAGCACAGGCAGGGAGGGGAAGGGCCCATGGTATCGAACGGCAGCGAGATGGGAATGTGCCTAGACCAGGCAACTCGCGCGATCCCGTACCAGCGCGAGTTTGTGATTGCTTTGCCCTCCTTGCTTGGATCTAGCTCTTCTTGAGGCCGAGGAAATTCCGCTTCTTCTTCTCTTTCTCCAGCTTGTGGGGCTTACTGCCGACCGAGGACGCGGACGCCGTGCTGTGCTCGCGTTGGTGGCCGAGGCCCGGCCCCCCGGGACCACCACCGTTGGCCGCCGCCAGCGACTGCTGCGGGGGCTGCGGCGGCCTGCCCGGTGCCGGACCGCCACCCAGCGACATGCCCGCCATGGCTTGCGTCGGCGGCTGCGGGCCACCCGGGCGCTGGCCCGGCTGTGGGCGCGGCGGGATCCCGCCGTGGTGGGCGCCTCCTGGTGGAGGAGGACGTGGCTGGCCGGAGCTCATGCCCATGCCCATGGGGGGTGGAGTGGGGCGCTCGCGCTCGAAGAGATGGGCGGGGGCGCGCGGGGCGGGGCGTTCCATAGGGAGGTCGAGGCGGTGCTTGTCGACGCTGAGGTCGCCGACTTGGCGGACGAAGAGCCCCGGGGTCAGCATGTGACTAGTGGCGAGGAAGACGTCGCGGTTCATCGCGGCGCTGACCTCGTAGCACGCCCGGCTCTCCGAGAACGTCGCCCCGCCCGCCATGAACACAATCACGCGCTGCTTGTTGTCCACCTGTCGTCGGCCCGCTCCAGCCCAGCTCGGCTTCGCCGCCCGCAGCGAGCCCTGGCTCGCCAGCGCATCCTCGTTCGGGTCAAGCGGCGGCTTGACGTACGGGAACACCGTCTGATCGAGCATGCCCTTGCACATGTTCTCCAGCATGGACTTCAGCACGGGGTTGAAACGCGACATGTAGCTCTCCTCGTCTATCGGCCCCTTGATGTCGGGGGGAAATAGGGGCGGGTTTTCCCTCCGGGGGTCTTTGAGGCCATGAGTCGTGCGTCCCCCTATTAATTCCATATTCGCGATAATATCGGCATCCTTGGGCGGGAGCGCTGCGTGTGCCAGCAACCGATTGATGTCCTCGGGAATTACGCCGTCCCGGTAGAGCAGGTACATCATGATGAGGCGCAGGCGGTCCGGCTGGGGTATGGCCTCGTCGTCGAGCAGCCGGACGACGGCCTCCAATACGTGTTTCGGCTTCCGGTTGTCCTCGTCAAGCCCGGTGGCCATGTTCTGTTCGATAGGTGATAGCTCGTTGAGCTTGCGGTGCTGGAAGAGATCCATGCAAGCCTGCGCCATGTTCATATGCAAGGAGTACGTCTCCTTCATCTCCTGAAACTGGGGCAGCCCCGCCATCATATCCTTAATCGCATTCAAGTTGGTGGTGTTGGCGTCCGAGTTGACGAAATGGGGGTTTTGCTGGAGGAATTTACGGAAGTCGGCCATCAACTTATCAATGGTGTCCTTCATGTGCCTATGCCGATTTTCCACCCAGATCTTGTCCTTCTCCGCCAGCTCCATGTCTTTCTCCTCCGCCTCCCGAGTCCCCTCGTTAATCATTAAACGGTACGTCGTCTTGTCCCCATCCTTAATAGGGAGAAGATCGTGTGCCATAGCCTGATACGTGAACTCATGTATTAAGGGGGCCATGAGATCCATGGATCGATCTGTCACAATGAGCACTCCCTGTGGTCTTGAACTGGGCGGGGGGAAGTTCGGGTTCCACTGCGCGTATTCGTCTAATTCCTCCGAGATGAAACGTGCCAGGTGGGAACATAATACGCTTGCTTCGTGTGTCGGATTCTTCGGGCGATAATAACGGACCTTGGGGTATTCACCCAGAGACACGCACAGGCCGGTGATCTGTCACTTAGGTATAAGCTGAGAGCTGCCGGGAGAAAAGCAGAAGAGAGCAACCGACCTTTTGGGCTAAGTCCTGCATATGCTTCCGGACCAGTCCATTGCAAGCCGGATGGTATAAGACAGGAAAGCTCCAGGGATCTCTAAATGTGATCAAATGGGATTCTCGGGGGTAAAAGTCGATCGTCAGGGTTTCGAAGCCGGCTATGGCCTGCTTTGCGAACGGCGACCCGTCTATTTTCCGTCTCAGCTGCGGGTCGAGCACCGAAGTCCACACCAGAAAACATGTCTTGTATCGTCTTCGATCGATGTCGGCGAGGAGGCAGTCGACGATGTGCGCTTGCGGGGAAAGGAGGTAGATAGCGTCCATGGAAGGGTTCATATCCCTCTTCTCCTCGATTCGCTCGATATCTGAACCGACCAATTTAGCGACCTTGCTATCGTTCCAAGGGGCAGGAGAAGAAGAAGAAGCATACTAGCAACATTATGTGTGAGGATGTCATCTTCCTTCACGACATTCTCTATGATCTTCTTGGAGCCTTCATCGACGACTAGAATTTTCCACTAATAAAAAGGGGAGGAGGGCTGTATTAGCGTCTCGGTGCTGCTCCCATCTCATATCTACTGCAAAGCAAAGGTACTAGGCAACGTTGAGCACTCACGTCTCCAGCAGTGATACGACGTATGGTTTCTATGATGACTGCGTGCCAGAAAAGAATATCCCATTGTGTCAGCTTGGTCGATCTCGGTGAAGCCCCTGACCCATGATCCCTTCTCGGTATGAAAATTGATGTTGATGTTGAGGCCGTCCATGTTGGGTCCATGTTGAGGGGGGGGATCTGCACTCATTGCACTCTTTGCACTCACCTTGGCGCTGCTCGTTGATGATAGAAACCCCCATCCTATCGTCTGGCCCTTCCGGCGCCTATCCGGGAGGTTCGTAGAAGACTTTGGTGTGTTTGATCTAAGGTGTGACGCGGGGGGTGACGCGGGGGGGTGACGCGGGGGGAGGACGGGCAAAAGCTTCGGTTGGTCACGGATCCCACGGTCCTATGGGCTACGGCTGGCTACTGGAGACGAGGGATGGTAAGTGATGGTGGTTGGTTACCTTGGAGGAGGTTTCGAGGTTCCCGGCGAGTCGGCCAGCCAATCCAAGTCGTCGTCGTTGTCGGAGTCGGAGTCGGAGTCTAGTGATGTTGTGCAGTGTGGTGTGGTGTGATTATTAGAAGTAATGACTGAGGTAATGGATATTTCAAAACTAAAGCCAACACGGACAGCATCGGCGGACACAAGCAGCTAAAGATAGGGGGAGGGGTAAAGGGGGGGTTATAAGGGGGGTTTATGGACGTTTTTTTCCCTTTGACTCGTCAAGCAGGAGGAATCAGAATTGAACCATGTCTTTCTGGATGTCTTTTCTGGATGTTTTATCTGGCTAAAAGGGAGTCGATATATTCAATCAAGGTCAAGGTTCGAATATTAGAAGGGTACAGAATACTTGAACTGGAGTAATGAGGGTCAAGTACTTAGGTAACAATATTTTGCTTGGTTTCGCATTGTACAAGAAACAGGCCTTGGAGATGGCTTTTGAGATTAAAAAAAGAGAATTGTGAGTTGTAAGTTCAAAGTTTGAGCAAGTACTTAGGTTAGGTAGGTTTGATTTCAGTTTACTTCACTGGACTGGACTTTACTTGTCTTGGGTGCTTGGTTGCTTGGCTTGTTGGTGGGGTTCCCTCCATCAATGCAAGAACCAAAAAGGGAAATCAAAGAACCAAGAACTAACTAAAGAATTAAAGAATGCGATATGCGACTGACATACTTGTGACATTGACCGCTTATACCAGGTAGCTACAGGTACCTATTTAGGTACCTGCTTAAACCAAAGTACATATGATAGATACATCTGCTACACATTCTCCATTTATGCAGAACGACCACACCTGATTGGTTACAAGGTCCAGACATCCGGCAGTCTCAGCTGTGTACCTGGACTATCGGTAGATTATGTGCATATCCATGGCCAGGTAGGGGATATCACTTAACAGGTATAATTAATGCGCTCGTTGCCCTATCCCAAATTTTTATGATCAAGTTCCTATGTATGTATCTACACCGTAAAAAACAAATGGGTATCTCTAGCAATGTCCGTAAATCGTAAAGAGCCGCGTCGCGTCCGGGCCCGGGTAGGATAGACCATAGTCACCTAAAGAAAAGATCACTGTCCAACCCCTCCCCTCTCAAGGGCCCCCTATCACCCTTACCCCCCTCCTAAGTACTTCTCAACATCCGAGTTACCGAAAATCCTCTCCCTCAACCTCTCCGTCCTTCTCCTATCGTCAGCCACCATCTTCCGCACCTTTTTCGCATCGTACGGCTGCTGCGCCTTCTCCTTCTTCTTCTTCTTCATCCTCCCGTCGGCCGGCGCAAAATCCTTGGGCACCTCGACCCCTATGCCCAGGGTATCGTCCTTGGGCCGCGCCTTCAGGGGAAACTGGATGCCCTGCTGGGAGGCGCCCAGCCCGCGCCTCGAGTCGGGGTCCCAGCCCTGCGACTGCAGCACGCTCATGCCCATCCGCGAGCGGTCGAGCGCCGACGGTGGGTGCGAGTGGCTCATGCACACCTGGTGGGCGATTGTTGCCTCGTGCGGTCGCGTGGCAGGGGAGGGTCCTGTGCCGTCTGCTGGCTGCTCCCCGGCGCCTTCGTCCAGCGGTAACTGGCAGACCTCGCAGACGGCGGGCTCCTGTGCTGGTGCCGGGGCAGCTTTCCTGGCTGGATCATGGTCGCTGCCGCTGCCGCTGCTATCCTTGGGCAGGACCAGGCTGAGATAAAGGTCCGAAACCGATTTCGAGGGTTTCGGCCGCGTGCTCTCTTCTGTGCTGTTGAGGTCTCCCGAAGACGCGGGGACGAAGACGACCCTTTTCCGCTTCAGCCCCGACCCAAACGGTCGCTTGTGTTGAAGCGGAATACTATATTCGGGATCATCCTCGAACGGATCACCACGATCTTCCCGATCCGCCATCGCCCCTGGCTCCTGATGGTGATAAGTAACCCCCTTAGGTTCGTATGAAATAAGGCCGACTTTTTTCAAGAAGAGCGAACAACACAAAATCCAGGTTAGTAACTGGATGATGATGTATTATTGATCAGAAGTTGCGATGTTCTCGACGGTGGCGGATAGAGTTGTTCAAGACTTCAAGTGAGTAATAGGTAGACGCCTTGGAGGTACTTCCTTAGCTGAGAAGGTACGTACCTTCTACCAAGTGCATAAAGCGGCAAAAGTGGATTCGGATATCGGTCTGGCAGCTGTCCAGGTCGGGTGGGAGGCGCTACCCCTTGAAGGTTGGTAGGGTACCAAGATAGGTACCTAAGGTAGGTACCTAGGGGTAGGTACGGGAGTTGAGAGCTGATCTAAAGTGGGAACCCTGTCGCATTACGTACTTGCATAGTACACGTATAACACGTACATCTTTTTTTGTACCATAGTATTGGATGCTTTTCAAGTTGACATAGCTGTCTGTCTAAATTTCTTCCAAGCAGACTACTAGGTAAGCAAACAAGTCAACAAAAGAAGAACAACTTTACATCAGCATGCAGCAGCAATCGACCTCCCATTGAGCGACCACTGACCTCCCGAATCCCCCGTTCCGAACCGACCGTAGTCAACATGATATGAAGGTCCCCTGAAACACCAAAGATACTTAAGTATTATATATATACCTAGGTAGATATATATACACCCGTCACTCGTTTACTCCCAACACCTGACAACACCCACCCACTTTCCAACTATGGTGCTCCCGATCCTCGAGGAGATCCTCGAAAACGGCTTTCCGGCATGGGTACCCCAGTGGGTGCGGGACCCGTGGTTGGCATTCCAAGTCGTGGCCATTGTGGGTACCCTGTGGCTGCTCAAGGTCTATAGCAGCGGAGCCTCGAATACGGCCGAGACGAAGATGCACGGGAAGGTGGTCATGATCACAGGCGGAACGTCGGGCATCGGGGCCGTGGTGACCAAGGAGCTGGCTCAGCGGGGGGCGCAGATCGTGCTCCTGACCCGCCTGCCGCCCTCGAACCCGTTCCTTGCCGACTTCGTGGGCGACCTACGCCAGCAGACCAAGAACCAGATGATCTACGCCGAGCAGGTCGACCTCAGCTCGCTACACAGCATCCGGCAGTTCGCGACGAAGTGGATCGACAACGCGCCGCCGCGGCGCCTCGACATGCTGATCCTGTGCGCGGCGACGCTCACGCCGCCGGGCCGCCGCCGCACCCAGACCGCCGAGGGCATCGAGGAGACCTGGATGGTGAACTACCTCGCGAACTTCCACCTGCTGGGGATCCTGAGCCCCGCGCTGCGCGCCCAGCCCTTCGACCGCGACGTCCGCGTCATCATCCCCACCTGCTCCTCGTACATCGCGTCGCCGCCGCTGAGCGAGGCGCTCGACAAGAAGCGCTGGACGCCGACGGCCGCGTACGCGCGCAGCAAGCTCGCGCTCATGGTCTTCGGCCACGCCTTCCAGAAGCACCTCGACGCTTACAAGCGGCCGGATCAGCTGCCGATGAACGCGCGCGTCGTGTTCGTCGACCCGGGCTACGCGCGCACCCCCGGCATGCGCCGCTGGCTCACCCGCGGCTCCCTCTGGGGCCTGGCGGTCTACCTCGCCGCCTATGCTGTGCCGTGGATGTTTCTGAAGAGCCCCGAGATGGCCGCCCAGTCCCTGCTCCACGCCGTCATGGACTCGAGCCTGCGCCGCGAGCCTGGCGCCCGCCTCGTCAAGGAGTGCCGGGAGGTTGACCTCGCCCGCGTCGACGTGCGCGACGAGGAGGTCGCCCGCAAGCTCTGGGAGCACAGCGACGCCCTCATCGAGAAGACCGAGAAGGAGCAGGCGGCCCTCCGGGCGCAGGAGAAGAAGCGCCGCGAGGAGAGGGAGAAGGCGGAGAAGGAGAAGGAGAAGGCTAGCGAGGTCGATGCGCTGGTCAACACGATCAAGAAGGGCAAGGAGGCCGAGAAAAAGAACTCCCGGCGGAAGGGGAAGAAAGCGACGTAAGCATCGTCGTGATACTCTATATAAATATACAGATCATATAATTGTACAAATTCCTTGTCCCCGCCTTGCTCTACGCTCAGTGATATCCAGGTACCTAACTACGAAGGGAAGAGAAAGCTAATGCTTTTACAACGCTACCAATATTTTAAGGATCCCCTTATTTGCTCACAGCTCGGTCGGGTACCCATGAGAGTTCAGCAGGGTTTCGGCCGGCTATTAGAGAGGCCCGGTGTGCATCGGCGTATACTCCGAGTCACCGTGGTCCCATGGAAGCTAGCTAGTATTGTTTCATTTTCGAATAAATCACGCATTTGCGTTACTACCTGAATCTTTAAATATTTAAAAAAAAAAAAAAAAAAAAAAAGACTGGACATAACCCGGGCTTTCTTGCAAGTTGTGCGTCAGCAACCCCCATGCATACAAAAGCTGCCCGTGACATTATCTATAGATGGCCGGTAAGTCTATATAGACACGTGAAGATGACGACAATTTGCTACCATGTGGAGGGGACGAACGGGGGGTCAACCAAGACAAGTTCTCCAAAGGTTGGGGTAGCTTCGCTCTAAGCTCCTCTCGGCCTCCCCCCCCCCCCTTTAGCGGGCCGGCCAATCTACATACATACCCCAGATATGGATTGGACTATAAAAGTGAAGCTTACCTACCGGTAAGTAGTTTTAAGAAGTAGTACGTAACGCAACTTCGGGGGCGCGGACCTCGGATGGCTACAGAAAGGACTATACCTACCTACATGATCAAACTGCGAGCACAATTACCTGGGCGTGCGGGCTTCTCTACATACATACCTATATAATAACTGCCCGAGGAGGGTTTTGCGCGCAGATGGTCGATTTCGGAGATCGTGCCCGGGTTTTTCTATTTGGCCACTCCTATTCTAGGTAGTTTTGCTTTCATCTCAACCGCATAACTACCGCCTAACCAATCATCTCCCCGGACCCAGTCACTCGGAACACCTGACTACATATATATATACATTCGCACACCTAGGTATACAGAGGCTGGCAAGTGAAACAGGGAAGAGAAGAATACAAAGAGGTCTCGCCCTTCCCGCAAATCACTCTCGCAAATCGCGGGCGGCCCAGAGCTCCGAACTAAAACAGCGGAAGCTTACCCTCACCTTCACCCTCAACCCCCCCCCCCCCGTGATAGGAACGACGGGGTCATATTTTCTCCCTGCACCGACAGACCGGGGGGCAATACTGCGCTCAGTTACCTACTTAGTTAACCAGAGCCCGAAACCCGACTTGCAATGGCGGCGAACAGGACACCCCCAGCACCACCGCCGGCGCCAGGATTTCAAACCGCACAGCAACAGCAACAGCCGGGGTGGCGACCTCAGGGGCCTCCCGCTCCCCCGCCCGACGCGTCGCAGCTGCACCCCGTCTTCTTCACGGGGCATCTGCACAGGGGGCCTGCTGCGCCCGCGATGGGCACGCCGGCTATGAGCCCCGTCGCGCACGGCTACGTATACCGCGCCCACGCCGTGGTGCGGAGGGGGGTTGTCGATGGGGTTGCCGTGTCGAGGTTATGAGGCAATGGGAGAGGTGATGAGAGGGTGGGCATTGCATTTTGCACGTGCCTTAGGAGGTTCCGCTATGTTTTTACATTGCCTCTTTACGCGTTGGTAGGTCGCAGAAACGCAGGACCAGGAAGCATTTATGGGATACGACGATCTATTAAAAACTCTGAAGATTATGTGTGTTTTTTTTTGAGGGCGCGCGCTTAGCATAAATGTAACATTGCAAAAGAACATCAGTATGATACTTGCTTCTTGGTATTGAGAGAATTTTGGCGCAAGTTAGGTTAACCGAATGTACAAGGCTGTAAAATACAGAGACAAGAAAAAAGATAACACCCTAACCCCAGTCCAAAGTCCTATCCCAGCCCAGCCCAACTTATTCGATTCACCCTTCATGGGTATCGGTGTTTAACAAAAATCTGATTCGATGGCAAAGACGACGTGCCTGCCGGCTTTCGATGCTTGTTTCGGGAGGCCTCATTTTGACACGTTCGCTTTTGACTTGCCATATCCGCACTGCTCGACCTTGCTCGAGATGAAGTGAACTTACAGAGCCGCGACGAGATCCTAAGTGTCTCTCTAGAACACAGGCTGGGGATGCTGCAGGCGAACAAGCCTCTCTTTTCGCTACGCTGAACAAAAACGTTCTCACCCGGGTCATCCGTGCGTCCCAGCCGCCCGAGTTGGCCCATCCTTCCCTAGAGAAAAGTTTCCCATGCTCTTGGGGTTTGGTCTGCCCCTTAGTTGCTCTTCACGGCGATCACGATGGTGATGATGATGAGGACGAGGACGAAGGCGAGCAGGCCCATGAGCTTGACGTTCTTCCACCACATCTGCCTCTTGAGCCCACGGCTGCGGACGCGGAACTCGCGGGCGGAGCCGCCGAGGCGATCGGTCTTGTCGACGAGCAGGTCGATGCGCTCGCCGCGCTCGAGCAGGCCCTCGATGTTGCGGGTCATGATGCCGCGGACGTCGTCCATCTCGCGCTGGACGCTGGAGATGGCATCGTCGCGGCCGCCGGCGGTGGTACCGAAGTCGACCATCAGGCCCTTCAGGGTGCCGTTGAAGGCGGCGGCGCCGTAGTTGGGCAGCTCGTCGTAGTCGGTGGCGCGCGCGGGGAACTCGTCGAAGAAGCGCCGGCGGATCTCGAACAGGAAACCGAAGGGCACGCGCCGCCCCAGCGACGCCTCGGCCACCACCAGGAAGGTCAGCCCGCCGGCCGATGCCGACGGCGTGTCGCTGCCCGATGGCGACTCCGCGATGTAGTGGATGTGGTGCGAGCCGTGCGTGTACGTCAGCTTCTGCGGCGCGTCGTGGTTGATCTTAGGCAGGATAATGGAGGCCAGCGACGAGGTCTGGGAGGAGGCTGAGGTGGTGCATTCTGAGAGGATCGTCGTGTTATGCGCTATGCACGCGCTGATAGAGCGGAAGGTTGAAAACACCTGCTGTTTAGCATCTAATACTCGGACATCTTGTTCTCTCCATGACGGGACGACGGGACGACGGGATGACGGGATGACGGGATGACGCACTAGAGGAGTGGAGTCTGCGGTGTCGAAGACGAAGCCATCTTGACGTTGACGGCTTGTTTCGCCGGAGATGGAGATGGAGATGGAGATGAGGATGGAGAGGAAAGAGATAGAGGCAGGCCTTCGTGACCTGGGCTACTACTATGTCACTAAGTGCACTTAACAAGCTGTGTAGTTGATAGGCAACTAGGTTAGACTATCCAGCTCCTATCCAGCTCCTATCCAGCTCCTATCCTGCTCTCGATGAGTGGGTAATGCACTGGTCTGGCTGTGATAGTGGAAGCAAATCGGATAGGTCGCGGGGCGGATCAACAAATTGGTTGGGTGGTAGGGATGCTGTTAAGTCTGGAAAGTAGTAGATGATGCAGGTGGATGGATGGACATATGAGATTAGAGTGGCTGAATTACAGAGGTATGAGCCATGACGAATACCACCTACCTAGGTACCTAAGTACTTGACGCTCTCAGTTCAGACTAGACTGTTTAAAGTTAGAGCTGGCTTCTCCCGCGCTGCCGGGCTAGTAAAAAACGCTAACCGTAAAAGCAATAGATCGTGTTTGCATACATACCTAGGTACTTATGTATCCTTCGCTGCCAACTACTTCAAGGTTGATGGCAACTCAGATGTGGGGTACTTACATGCAGCTAGGGGTGCGACCCGATAAGAGAATTCAAATTCATAAAATTTCCTTATCAGACTCCATTCTAGATTGTACATAGATTGTCGATACTCAATCACCAGGAACTCCCGAGATCCTTGACACGCTCACTACCTACCCTTTATATCCTTTATTAAGGTACTACCTAGGTACTGGCTGACTCCGGGACTGACTGATTGGCCTCCTTTACTTAAGGTAGAGCGAGTGTAAAGAACGGCTTCTGTCAAGAGAAGATCGTCTTATGGAGTAGATCAGTCCAAATCGGAGGCTGTTGAATTCTTACAGAGAATCATGATCGAAGTCGAAGCCATTCATACAGTTCATACACTTTTGTCATGCACTCCCTTCTTCTAAGGTTCAGACAAGCTAGCCCAAGCTATCGATGTCTACTTATCCGGTCATGTCGACAGCATGCTTTTTCTACATCAAGGGCTCTGGCTCGGACGGTATGAATTCACACCCCTTCTTCTATCTTTCCCCCTTACCTTCTTCGGTCACTGACACTGCTTCTGTAGAAGCCGAAGCCGAGAAAGCCGGAGCGCTTGCTCCCGGCGCCGGGTATGACCAGAGGATCATTTCCAGGTCGCCCACCCTCCAAAGACCCCATACACTTCAGAGACAAGGCCCATAAGGCCTACCGTGTTTTCAAGAGGCTTGCTCTCGCCCGCTTTGAGCTTCTCATCTCTTCAACGGAAAAATACGAGGCTAAATCGGAAATATACAAGGCGTTAGGCGTCCTATCACAGCTTGACTACGATCGAGAGGTCAAGCTATTTAGAACTGCCTTGGAGAAGTCCTGTGATTTAGCCTGCGACGAACAAATCATATCCAAGTCGGACAATCCCTTATTCTTTTCCCTTCGGGAAGCCTTCGTCCAGGGCGATCTTCACGGCCTCGCCACCAAGCTTATCTACTCCTTCCAGGATTTTCTCATGCGCACCAGGTTCCCTAGCAATATATCCGCCACGCACAAGAAGATTGCGGACTGCCGGAACCCGCATGAGTGGTTTCCTGCCACTCGTGCTATGCAGCGCACCATTCACCTTCACGTCGGCCCAACCAACTCGGGCAAGACTTACAATGCTCTGAAGGCTCTCGAGGAAGCAAGGTCCGGCATTTACGCCGGCCCCCTCCGGTTGCTAGCACATGAAGTCTACTCCCGTTTCATCGCCAAGGGCAAGAAGTGTGCTCTGATCACCGGCGAGGAGCAGCGCATACCCGAGGGCGAGGATAATTACTTTCGCAGCTGTACAGTCGAGATGACTAGCCTGAACCACCAAGTCGATGTTGCCGTCATCGACGAGATTCAGATGATAGGCGATAGCGAGCGGGGATGGGCCTGGACTCAGGCATTCCTGGGTGTCCAGGCGAAGGAGGTGCATCTCTGTGGAGAGGAGCGCGCTGTTGAATTGATACAGTCCCTCTGCACCTCAATAGGAGACAAGCTTGTCATTCATCGGTATAAGCGTCTCAGTCCCTTGGAAACTATGAGTAAAAGCTTGCAAAACGACTTCAGAAAACTGGAAAAGGGTGATGCCGTCATCGCTTTTTCCCGAGTCGACATTCATTCCTTGAAAAACACTATCGAGGAGAAGACGGGAAGGCGCGTTGCTATCGTCTATGGATCCCTACCACCAGAGACACGGGCTCAGCAGGCAGCTCTCTTCAACGACCCCAACAACGATTATGATTTTCTGGTAGCCAGTGACGCAATCGGCATGGGCCTCAACCTGGAGATCAAACGGATTATCTTCATACAAACACACAAGCGCGACTCGACTAGTTACAGGCAAGTTAGTACGTCCGAGATCAAGCAGATTGGGGGGCGTGCCGGCCGGTTTAGGACGGCAAACCAGGCCATTCAGTCTGGCTCGGGCGAACCAGCACATCGCGAGGAGGAACACCCGCCGAAGAGGCAAGGGCAATTAGGTCTTGTCACAACTTATGACCAGGAGGATCTCCCAGTTATTCAGGAAGCCTTTCAACGTGATCCGGAACCCCTGAAAACTGCCGGCATACAACCTCCTCCAGCCGTTATCGAACGGTTTTCGTCATACTTCCCCCCAAACACCCCTTTCAGCTATATCATATCCCGCTTACGTGACATAGCGCGCGTTGGGCCGCAATACCACCTCTGCCATCTCAAGGAGATGCTGCAGATCGCTGATCTAATACAGCCATACCCCATGTCTGTATATGACCGCTGTGTCTTCCTGAATGCCCCCGTATTTCTGAGGGAGCCCAGTGGTATAGAGGTATTACAGTCTCTTGCGAAGTGCGTTTCTAACATGGAGGGTGGCAATATCCTCGATATCCATCAGATCAACCTGGAGCTCCTCGACGTCAAGGAGGACAGCCACCCCAGGGGTAAGGCCGACTACCTCCGGCAGATAGAGACCCTTCACAAAGCCATCACTTTATACCTCTGGCTGAGCTATCGGTACTCCGGCGTCTTCGTCAGCCAGAACGTGGCCTTCCGCGCGAAGGAGCTAGTTGAGGAAAAGATCAACTACTACCTAAGCGAGATCAGCATGAGTGACAAAGCTCGCAAGACAAGGTTGGACAACATTCGCAAGGCGGCGAAGGCCGCGGAGCGCAAGAAGATTCTCCTGGATGCTGCGGGGTCTGCTGAAAAGAAGCCCCCGCATGAGGGCCCCGGTGAATGGAAGGAAGAGGGTCACGAGGAGCCCCTCTATGAAGACACAAAAGAACTGCAGCAGATGACTATAGTGGAACCCCATCACCACCAAAATCAGGAGGGTCACCACAAACACGACTCTTCCACGAATGTATGATGATAGACCATGTATAAAAAAGACCAAAAAGTCAAAAAGAAAACAAGAGTGAAGGAGCCAACGGGCCATGTATGATATTTATAGAGAAGGTGTCGTCTGTGGTGATCACCAGTACATAGTCTTGGTATATAATACCACAATGTATAATACGGACTCCCATCCAGGTCTAGGTTCTGGCATTGTATCTCTCCCTCTACGGTCATTACCCACAAGCATCACAGCTGAACCTTACATTAAAGAGTTGCCGTCATGACTGGCTTTTCAATATATCCATGCTTGCACGGAAGGAACTAACCGCTCGAAACTGCCCTCCGTAGGAGAGACTAGATGGTTGAAGGTGAGTATAATAGTACATTGTCAGTTGCTAGTCTCCCGGACCAGTGACACACGATATATAGCATGCTACACGTAGACATGACGGCATAACTCAATCACACATCTACTGAGGCTCGTCGAATTTTAATCTACCTATTCTATGCATCAATCCTAAAGTTGGCATTGCTCATGCGTTAAATCTACCTAGATACCGTGGGTGCCTGGGTAGGTAAGTGCATATTGCTGAAGTAACAAGATCATGCCTGCTTCCTCTCAAATATACGTTTAGCCACATGAACGTATCCTTGGAGTCCAATGTAGCCATAAAGAGACTGATTCTAAGAGCCAGATACCTAATATACACACACCTACGAATACGTCGACAATGGACCTTTCTCTACGTCTCCGTCACCTACGTATCCTTTCACGCTCAACATCCTTCTAAATCAGCATTTACTTATTACATTATTCGTAGAGCAGCAGGCCTCAAGATAAATAGCATGGACGCCCCTGATACCCACGCCGGCCCCAGGGCAGCTGGGCACCAATCACCCGGGAGAGCCAGCGGTAGCTAGCCCCTGACACGCAGCGTCCAAGGGATGAATGCGCCCCTAGCAAGAAATCGTCCCGCTACATCCTATCCTAACATGCATACATACCCGACGCCCGCCTTGACCCCGATTCCAAGTCCCGCCGGCGGCCAATCATTAGCAACCACCAAGCGAAGTGTGCGGCTGCTGGAGCCTCAGGGGGGGCCTAGCCACTCGCCGACAAGCGACAGGCCGAGCAACACCCGCGCTGCACCGCAAGTGTACGACCCGCCGCGTCTTCCCAAGGAAGGCTACGAGTGGGTGTGGTTCCCGGCGGGCTACTGGGCAGAGCGCGAGGTGGTCGAGCTGCCCCCGCAACTCCGGAAGGCCGGGTCCGACACCACCGCCAACAGCTGGCCGTTCAAATGGCGCAAACGCTCCGGCAAGGGGAGCAGTTCGGGCGGCTTGGCGCAGGACAGCGCGCACAGCCCATCGCAGCGGACGACGCCCGGAGAGAACCGCTCCGGTACTGCCTCCCCGCCGCCGAGACCGCGCCAGTTCGCACCTCTCGCCAGCCCCTACCTCAGCGAGGCCGCCCAAGTCCAGAGCCTCCAGCATCCTGACCTCTACTTCCGCACCGACCGCACTACCGAGAGCGAAAGTGATTCCTCGCTCGCGAACATGGACGTTGCGGCAGGAAAGCCCAAAGCCCCGATGTCCACGCCATGGCTGAGCGAGCATGCGCGTCTCCAGTCGCAGGCGCAGCCGAGACGGTCATACTTCCCCCTTCCCTCGGCATCCAGTGACGCGTCGACGCCGGCTGCAACCGCCGCCTCTCAGACACCGCACACGCTGTCGGACAAGCCGTCGCTAAGCCCCAGAACGACGTCCGGGGGGCGGCGCGTCGAGACGCTCTCGCTTCCCTCCTTGCGCCTCAAGAACCCCAGCAGCGAGAGCTTCACCTGGGTCGGCGCCGGCACCGGTGAGCCCGTGCCCAGGTCCCGGGCCCCCTCGCCGCTCCGGTCGTCGTTAAGGGACAGAGAGGACTCGGTACCCGGTATGCAACCCATTGAGACGCAGGTGGAGGCGGACAACAGCCGCAGATCAGGGTCATTGGATCTCGACGGCGCCGAGCCGAAGCCTAAGGCCTCGTTCATGAAGAGACTGATGTTTGATACCAGACCAGTGAGTGAAACCCACCCCTCTAACACCCCTCCTTTCCCGCACACTAGCCAGAGCCGAACGGGACGCTGCTGATCAAATTGTCGCCACGTACGCAGAAGGCGAAAAAAGCCCGCCTCCAGCCGGACGGTAGCCGCGACTCCATCGCGATCATCATCGAGGAGGCGAGGCCGCAGGCAAAAGTTCCCCTGCCCCCTCAGCAGCCGGATCTCCTCGCCCCCTCGAACCGCGCCTCGTCGGACACACAGGTCACGCAGATCTTTTTGGGGGTCGATGAGTCGAAGACGCCCGCAACGCCTAAGCCGTCCAGGACGCGCAAGCTGTTCGGCATGGGAATTGGTATGGGCATGGGGACCGGACCCAGACACCGCCAGACCCGGGCATCCGCTCCCGGGTCTATCAAGGGCGCCTCCAGCTCCGTCCGCGACCTACTGCTCAAGATCCGCACGCCGAGCCCCGAGAGAGGCGGGCATTTTCGTAAGCTTTGGCCTCTTGTTCCTTCTTTTTACTTCCCTGTGATATTTTGGTTCGAGTAGCTGACAGAACGGGACTGTATTCTCTAGCGCCGTCTGACTTATATCCCGGCGGCGTAAGTCGAGACCCCGTTCTTGATATACCTACATCAGGAAAAGAACAGATGGGACTGCACGATATTGCTTCTCCTGGCCCTCTTCTATGACAGAAATTTTGTTGGAGACTGGCTGACCTCGCACAACGAAATAGGAGGCGATGCGCGTCCAGACTCCCCCGCTCAGCGAGTCCACGTACGAGCGCCGCCTGCGATCGTTCTTCTTTGACATCGAGGCGCCGGGCAACGACAACGGCAACGACAACGGTAGCGGCGGGGGCGACATCGCCGGACGCAGCCGCCACGCTCCTCACGGCGCAGGCCAGCAGCAAAATGGCACCCGAAGTCTCGCACCGCCGGCGCCGGCACCGCTTCCTCCGCCCATTGCAAATTCTTCGGGCTCCACGACAAGGACGAGCGGGAGCTCCGAGACCAAGTCAGGGTCGCGATCGGGATCGGGGTCAACGACGAAGCGGCAGCACGTCCCGACGACCACCGCCGCCAGCAGTACTAGCACCAACACGGACAACAAAAAACCGAAGCAGAAGCAGAAGCAGACGGAGTGGTGGGAGGTTCCCGTCCCGGTTCCAGACTACGAGGACCTGGCGCCCAGCGCGTTCGCCTTCGACCTCCCCGAGCACCTGCCCTCCAGTCCCATGTGCCCCGCCAACAAGCGCCACCCCTCCGGCGGCGCCGGCGTCTGCGTGTACCACGGCCGTCGCAGGAGGAGCCCTGAGTCCGGCCCGGACCCGAGCCCGGGTGCAATTGATCTGGTTCCTCGCGGATGACGGTTGGTAGGGTGGGAGGCGGGAAGCGGGAGGCGCGTGTGCGAGGTAGGAAAGGGGTTGGTTGAGTAGTTGGACTTCGTAATTAGGTACGGGTTCGAATCAGGGGCCGGGCAGGCAGGCTAACTGACTAGCCCTGAGGTGGCTCGGAAGAGGAAGAATGGGGAATACTGCATTCTCCTTCGCTGGTAGCACCATCAAGTATAGCCGAATAGTGTAACTATGCCTCTGTAGTCTACGACATCGCTATGAAGAGGTGGTAACCAAGAACAGCGAAAGATAGAAGAAACCACCCCCCTAGAACTAGTATTGGCTGAACCACGGAGTATATTATGTACAAGCATAACCAATAAGTAAGCAAGCATTTCCGCCGAGAAATATGCAGGAATAACGAGGACATCATCCATCGAAGGAATCTCTCGAGCGGGCGCGGAGTGATTTGTGTAGCTAGCTAGCTAGCTACCTGATGTGGGCAGCGAAGTTGTGATTGATAGAGTAGTAGCGGGTAGCACAGAAAACGAGAAACAACAAGATAGAAGAAGACGGAAAGAGAAAGGGGGGAATCCTACAATAACATCATATACTGAAATGCAAGCAAAAACAACAAAAAGACATGAGCCACTAACTACCCCCCCTTACCTACCCCCGACTCCTAAGCGAAACCAACCAGCGCGCCACGAATACTATTTTCCTACATATATACCACACGGTCATGGGTGGGATACAGAGATGGCTATTTTTTTTTTCGTACGTATCCTTCCGGTCCCATTGCCCGCTTGATTCCACCGGTGTAAACCCGGTATGAAGTGGCGTAGACCGTAGGATTCGTAGATATACATATAGTCATCTCTCTCCCTTGAGGGGAGTCCCAGGGGAGCCCCCCCCCCCCCTTTTCTGTTCTTAGCCTAGATGGCCCGTACGTGGCTCAGCATAGCGACCTAGTCTTGAGTCTGGACCTTGTAATCGCCCTTGACGGCCTCGGCGTACGTCGGGGGCGGGTTGGCGGTGGACCCGTTGCTGCCGCCCTCGCCGGCGTTATCCGTCGTCGACGGGCCGCCGCTCGTGTTCGCGGTGCCGTAGTTTGCGTGTCCGCCCTGGAGGGGCTGCTGGCGCGGGTCGTGTGGCTTGTTCGACTGCTGCTGTTGTCGGCGGGCGGAGGGATGAGCGTGCGACGCCGGCTGCACGAAGACGTAGGTCACGCGGCCGCTCTCCCCGCCGTCGCTGTGCGGGAGTCCGCGCTCGTACTCATCGTCGTAGTCGTCGGGGAAGTACGCGATGATGTACCATGCGTGGATGAGACCCGGGAGCTTTTTTTTTTTTTTTTTTTTTCAGTCAGTTCAGTTTGATTCATTCCGGTCGCCTATGGACATTGCCTAGGATTATGATATTGTATGATTGTCCGTGGGGAGGGGTGTTTTGGGGGTGTTTTGGGGGTGTGGTTGACGTACAAAGCCTAACATGCAGAGCAGGATATTAATGAGGGAGTCGGCGGAGCAGATGCCTCTCTTCACCCATACTGTTGGTCAGGTTATGTCAGTTAGCTTTTGTTTCCATCGAATCGTCCAATGTTCGCCATCAATGTTCGCCATCAATATTCGCCATTTCTCCATTGATCAATGGCTATAATCAATTAAATGGCACAGCAACAGCAGCAGCACGGCACCGTCCGTAACAGCACAACATTACACATGGAATGTTACAACACCAATCAATGACTAGAATGAGTAGGTTTTGATCCATTAAGTTGATGGTTGATGCCGCCAGAAAGAAAGCTAGAAACACACGATGCCCTCATAGGCTGAGAAGGGGGGGGGGGGGGGTAATCAATGGTGATGGTGGGAGAATGCGGGGCGTTTATAGTCTACTACTAGGTATGTAGGTATGTAGGTGGATGACGGGAGAACGGATGACGTACCGGGCAGAGGTGGGAACAAGATGGCCAGTAGGCCGAGGAAGATGTCGGCTGAGCACATAATTGGTGGCGGTGATATTATGAATTCGGTAGCTTGTAAAGTTGATTGTTTTCTTCTTGTTTTGACAATATGTCGGTTGGAGGTTGATGAATGAATTAGTGAAGAAAAATGAAGATTTAGTATGACGGGATGGAGATGATAAGTGAGTGAGAAAGGGAAAAGACACCACCGGGAGTGCTCCGCGTGACGACCTGAGAGCGTTACTCCAGGTAGTACCTACCTTGGACTATGTAGGTAATCATTACATTACTTAGCATACCATCGTACGGAAAGTGACTTGATGTTTGTATGTCCGTAAAGGGGAGGAGACAAGTATCGTATCCCCCGCATAGGTCAACGGCTGCCTAGAGTCAAAGGAGCTGAGCAAGTGGCAGGGCAAAATCGATAAGCTGAGCAGGGGCATTAACCTTATTGGGTTTAAGTTAGCTTTAACAGCTGCCTCTGTAAGAGCTGCCACAATCCTTCTAGATAACAGCACTCTAGCTCGAGATATACCCAGCAGGCCAGCTCTTTTACAGTCTGAGTATGGAGTGCCACAGAGCCTGCCGTCGCTTCTCTTCATTGGAAGGAATGATAAGACATTGACAACCCTATATAATCAACCAAAACGAAGTGTGTATCCAGGTATTTCAACATACTTATGAACATACCCACTTCCCAGGTGTCTTCACCCGTTTTGCCCCCGTTGCAAGAACACAAACGGGCAAGACGGGATACCATACCGGATACCGGCCCCGGAGAGACACAGGTTCCTGCATACAAGCAACCCGTCGAGTCCATCCATGGATGCCCACGAGCCATGCTGCTGGGTCCTCCGAGTTACACGACACTAGAAGACATGCGATACTCCGGCTCCGGCGCCCGGTGCGGGTAAAGACCGTGGCCGGTACAATTACTATTACTATATAAGTTTTCTGATACATGGATGGGGAGGGGGGGTCGGGGCAGGTTTATAATCTGCCATCCTGCCGGCCTGTTGTTATCCTTAGATTAGGCTGTTCGAAACCCTGTATCTATGTCCGAGTACTTAAGTACCCTATGTATGAGGATAATCATCCAAAGGGGTTCATCGGGCCCATCATATACAAGGTACCCAGCCGGTAGTCGTAAGTAATCAAGAGGGGAGATCGACAAGGCTCGACAGGCCTATGGGGTCCAGCGACCAAGCGCCAGCAACGCAAGCAACGCATCTGAAGTTCGGTCCAGCTGGCCCAGGCGGACTGGCGGGGCCATGAAGGACGTATAAATAACATACCTACCTGTACGGAGTATGTTCCATATGGATGTACAACAGAAAGTGCCTATTTGCCTATGTAGACTGGGTAGATCGCACAAATGCCACAGCCATATTCCAGTGAAACACATATTGCAGATCCGGGACCCGTAACATCTTATGGTGGGACCTACAACACCAGTTTTGATTGGGGATCTGTTCGGCACTGGTGGCTGATATGTCCCCGTCGAGCGGATGACGTATGCAGACGATCAATGAATTGCATACCCATATACATAGGCGCCTACCAGCCTGCCTACATATACCTCTAAGTATATACATACTACACATACACGCATACATGCATCGCAGAAACGAACCACCTAATTGCGCATACGCATAGCAAGTCCCCCCGGTTAGGGACCGAAGTTACCCACAGTGACAATTGTGACACCTCAGAAAATTGCGGCTCGAGGATACTGCCGCGTTTTCTTTTTGGGCTAGGTACATGATTCGGCCGGGACGTACGTGTTCAACATCTCAGGGGAAGTCGTGTACATAGAATTGATAGGCATCAGGCGTTCCGGGGGGGGGGGGGTTGAGGAGGCTGAGCCTACCTACCTACGGTGGTGGTATATTACATGTATACCCACCTCAGGCAGGTCGGGCAGGTAACAGTTGAGAGGCACAGGGCCCAGAAAAAGATTGACCCAAATAGGGGGGGTCGAAGTCGCAAGCCAATCATCACATGTTGGACGGTCTAGAGTTGCAAACCCCGTATCAGGTGGAGGGCGAAGGGGAAGGTAAGATAGATGGTTATTATCACAGAGGTAGCTAGTGGTTCTGTTATGTTAGAGACGCCTCATTGCCCCCTTGTCCAGCAATTTAGAAATCGACCGACTGGCAGATGGGACTGATGGTCAGTGAGGCTGTTATTAAGAGGGCTCTCTTTTTAAATGTTTTACGGGAAGCAAGGACGCGATAGGCGGCTGTCAATTACTTACCTGCACACCACACTATGCCGGTATTGTATGTACATACACACAGACTACGAAATACGTACCGTCAACCCGAGAGGCCGGCTTGGCTACATCAGGTTTGTCTGGGCTGGGCCGTCGCAATTATCTTTGTTACATCAAGTGGTCTCTCGAACGGTGGCCCGCATATGCATATGTATACATATACATAGTGCAAGAGCCGTCGCAGGGTTCATGGGGTCTTTCGACTACTCTACAAGTCTACCTGGTGGTTTGACCTAGGTTGGCAGGTAGTTGTAGGCACCAACTATCAGCATCCGTACCTAAGTACCTAGGTTTGAACACCTGAGCCTACTACCGATATCTGGTGTATTGTGTAAGCTGCAACGTCCCAGACTTAAGTTAAGTATATAGAAATACCGGCCCTCGAAGGGCATCATCAATGGACGTAACAAATAAGCTTACATCTGGGGGGCCGCACAGCATTTGTACTTCCCGTGTTTTTTGAGCGACAACCCTCCTGTCAAGGTGACGACGCGGGCTGATGATGATGTGAGTAGTTATCTGCAACACGCGCACACGCCGCCGCCGCCGCGTTGCTTTCAAGTGAGGAAGCTGGCTCACAGGGGTTCTTCTGACGGGTAACAGAATCCGGTGGTGCGCCACGGAACCCCCAATCGGCGCACCCGAGAGCCGTAAGATCACCACGGCTAGTCCTGCTCTTCTTGGCCGGGTTTATTTTCTTTCCCTCTTTACCTTTCCCTCTTTAAAGGGACACTACGTCGCTTAACGGACCACTGGCTCAATCATCCATTACTACTATATATATATATATATATATGTAGTAAGGAATGAGGGCGGATTTGATCCCTCATCACAAGTGTTCATCCGCACACGTAGCGGATCCATAATACCCTAGTACCTACCATAAATGTGAGGGGTCCTTGCGTACTTGAGAACAAATGGTGATACCTCCGATCCCTTGCAAAGACCTTGAGGAGCAAATGAGGTGAGCATATATATAGTTATAACTATAGGTCTTGAAATTATGACTAAAAGCAGAGTACCATAGAAAAACAACCAGTGCGCCGGCATTCACGAACACGTTTTCATTTTACTTTCGTAGTAAAGGAGAAAACCTGCCAATCACTAGGTTGCGCTTGCTTCTGAGGCGCTGACGTCTGCGTTCCGTTTTTATCCTGCTACATACATAGCGAGGATCAGCCTCACCCAGATGCCTGTGCCAATCAGCTCGGCAAAGATAACGGTACTGTCAGGTAGGTAGTAGTAGTAGGTAGCAGGGTAGTATGTAGCCCCCGGAGATTTTGATGGCATGGCTTCACTGGGTACATCTATGTAGTATATTTACTATGTATAACTTGAGTTCCTCCAATGCTGCGCCTATGTAGCAATCTGAGCCGAATAATTCCCGAACCGGGCATTTTTTCGCCTTTATATGCTCCCTTTAACTAGTTATCGAAATCCTCCGCTAAAGAATGCCATTCACTTCGACGCATTTCAACTGTGAAGATTTCTCGGATGTCTTAAGGCGATGCTAGGGTATCCTGGTATTCCTGCCAAGGCCAACGACGGCCTCTCGGCCTGACCTATCTTTGTTTGCTTACATATAATGCCCAAGATTGCCTAGCCCAGCATAATAACCTTGGAACGGTCTTCGGTCGAGTTAAGGGCCGTCATGGAATTTGGTGGCCCCCCGATGCATCCGTAACTCATGCATGCCGTCATGCTCTGTGTACCATTATGTCCTGAGGCTATACTCCGTAGGTATACTACATAACATGTATGTAAGTATAAATAAACATGAGATGCATAGGTACGAGCATGTCAAAGCCACTACATAACTACCACAGCACATGATCAATCATTATAATTGATAATAACTGAGGCCGTACCTAGGTACTAACTACAACTGGATCGATAAACTTATTGGGAGGCCTGACGGATCTACTAAAGTGGGCGATGGGCGATACGCTGAGCGAATTCCAAATCCCAGCTGCACTCGGACTTCGTATCTATTCGTACAGTGGTAGGCCTGTGTTGACAACTGGAGTGGCTACTTTACAAGTTACATGCATCCAAGACTTACCTAAAAGCAACCGCTTAGCTGATACAACACTTACACCACATCCTGCCCTGATGGGTCAGGTTAGCCATCCCTGAGCCGTTTACATCATTCATTGTCTTCTATTCCGTAAACTTGGATACATCCATCCATACATTTTCACAACAGGGAAGAGGGAAAAAACGAGAATAAAAATAAAAGTACGTCACGGAAAGTTTATCTTGGAAGAAAAGTATGTCCCAAAGCCCCGTCACCTACGCAGATAAATTTTCAATATCCGAAAGACTAAAGGAACACCAAAGGAACACCAAAGGAAAACGAAATAAGCTTCTATCTACTTACTCATACCAATCTCATTTTAGTGTAAAGTTGGTCTGAAGTCATCATCTACCCCATGCCCCATGCTTTATTATTGCCCATACCCTTGACTATGCCACATGCCTCATGGCAAATGTAAAACTTGAACTTTACAAAGTACATACCTACGTAGGAAAGGAAAAGAACCAACGGGACGAGCGGTGCATCCCGGTCTCCTAGTGTGGTCTTTACCCTTTTTTGACGTCCCACCTTCTCGTATTGGCTCTGCCCTGCTTTAGGCTGGCGTTTGGCTGTCTGCGTCTAGGCTGCTCGGGTGGTTTTTCTAAGATAGTTTATACCTCCAGGGCTATTCCCCATACTACTTGCTCACATACATAGGTAACTTACATACTTATCACATACTTGCCTACCTACCAAGTAGTTATCTTTGGAAGAGCTACAAAACCAACCTCTTCACCCACCACCCTGCCCTGGTCGCCGGCCCTTTATTCTATTTTCTACTGTTTGCTCAACTTTTCTTCTTCTTCTCTCTGCTTAGTTTTACAAAGTTTACAAAGTTTTTTCTCGTTGCATTTCGCTGTCCTCTCCCTAGAACACAACCCGAATTTCCTTGCTTGTCCCGTGGATCCCCGAACTCTCCGAATCGAAATCGAACCATATTCTTCTTATAAATCAAACCTCAAGTCGACGACGATAACGACGACGAAGACGAAGGCAGAAGCGACGGCCGTATGACCAAAAACCTATGAAGAATCGAACTAAATAATTAAGCCGTTACATCACCCCCGTCTTACAGTCCACGCCCACCCGTAGTCTACTTTTCTACATCGTGTGGAAATCTTCCGTTCTACACCGCGATCCTGGACCCGATCTCAGTTCAGCTGTCCCTGGTGGGACCCGCCCTGCCGTCTATTCGGCTCGTCGACCTTGTCGCACCTACGTACTGAAGAGTCCCGTCCAGCGTAACCAGGGTTCAGCGTTAGGAAAAAACCCTCCTGGTGGTGTAAACGGTACCAGGCGTGTATCTTGAGGTCGTTCAGTGGTGGTTTTTATTTTATTTTATTTTCCAATTTTCTTCTGGACCACTTAGAAAAATCCGTGGAGGGAATCCGAGGAGGTCAAGATGCGAAGAAGTCGAGGTACGTTTTGGTTGCGCTCTTCCCGAATTGCCATTTCCCGCTTTTCCGGGGTCACGATTACGCACGCAGATCTACAACTACAATGGACCCTTGGAAGGAAAAAAAAAAGTTTCGCTCATCTGTACAGACTGTACTGGGCTGCGTTACGTTGCGCTATTCCCACATGCTTTTGCACACCTGTCAGCCCGCCCGTCCAGCCCATCCAGCCCATCACACACTCCAAATCCCCAAATGCAACTCATATGATGCCATATCCCATGTTATTTGCCCCCTCCCCAAGCTTGGACACCGGCACCAAGACGCCAAAATCCTCGGGACCCAATATACCCAAGGCGCTTGAACCAGCAACCCGGCAAAGACGGCCTCTCGTTTGCAAGGGAAGGGTTAATGCGATCACCGCCGAAACGCCCCATTCACTATATGTTGCTATATGACCCTTGAAGCCTTACTTGATATAAATCATACTGGTGTTATATAGAGCGCCTCTGATTCACTTATGGCCGGCTATCTATCCGGGTTCATTATTTTTCCCCATTTAACTACCAGGCGCACACATCACCATTGACTTGTAGAGGGAGAGGTCGAGGCTGCAGACATACATTCAGTTTTATCTGAAATCAAGAGGGTTACTGCTTCAAATGACCATCTAGCGATTTGACATATCCCTAGCGGTCTTTGTCTGGTGCCTTGATACTTTGGTCGCTTGCTCGAGATTGTGGTGCCTAGAGCTCTAGGCCGGTCTTCCGAGTTCCGAAAGAAAAGAAAGTCACGAAAGTCACTAGTCACTTGATTGATGTCTTAAAGTCAAGTCAAGTTTTTGTGTTGCATTCATTCATTGGCTTAGCGATCAGCCGTCTCTTGACTCTACTACTACTACGTCTTGTGTGTGTCCTCACTACAACATACTTCCGCTCTACATTTACCCCTGTCCCAACGTCCATTGCTTTCGTCATAACCTTGGAATTTGTCTACTCTTCAACGGTACATACATTTTTCAATTTACTTTACTCTACTTGTCTTGTTTTAATTAACTATTACAAAACATTTCCTCTCTTCATCTTCATCTTCAATGCAGGACAGCAGACATTTGCTAGGCACTTGTTTGCAGTGGGCAGCTAGTGCTGGCGACCCTTGAATTTGCTCGAAGTACAAGCAAAATAAGTACTCCTTTCTAGGTGTTCTAGCGGTTCCGGAGTTCTCCAGCTACCTGGAGTTAAGGTGCCGGGTTCCATCCCATGAGCTTAGTTGCCTAATTTGGATGCGAGCTTTTGGGTACAAATACCAAATGCCAAAATACGATTATACGATTATACATTAGACGAAATAACCACATACCACACACATATACCTGGATACCCGTACCTGACCCGCCCAAATCAACAATACCTACCGGGCCGTACACCTCATAACTTCATACCCCCATATTCCACTGAGATTCCACACCGTATACCTTACATTTCCCAAATCGCCTCACTTCATTTACTCCACTCCACTCTCTCTCACCTTCTCACTCTCTCACCCCTGCTAGACTTGCCAGGCTGGCTATCTGACCCGCAACCCTCTATCACTTCTACCGACGGGGAACGTATATATACAAGAAGGGGGAAGACGTGCACTGTTGTCGTCATTCGCTTGACGAACTTTTTAACTTTCTAAGTCCCATTGTACTAATTTTCGATTGCTCCACAACTTTTTTTATAAAAATAGTATTCTCGTTCATATCGCAATGGTCCTCGCGGTCACCATCGCCCGATAACAACAAGAAACAACAAAACGCCAACGAAAACGGGCACGGGCACAAGAATAGGAAATCTATCGGTCCCAAAAAGAGGGCTACGATCGACTACACCTCTAATATCAATAACAACACCCCTCCCAGAAGTAGTAGCCCTGTAGG
Organism: Eutypella sp. D-1; assembly: GCA_023313575.1. Lineage (NCBI taxonomy): Eukaryota > Fungi > Ascomycota > Sordariomycetes > Xylariales > Diatrypaceae > Eutypella > Eutypella sp. D-1. The sequence goes on along the minus strand of JAJTTP010000005.1, from coordinate 2,237,587 downwards.
CCGTCCCCGTACATCGGATTTCCACGAGCCTCCAACCGAACCGTTCCCTTCATCATCGCCGCCACGGTATGATCATGACAGCTCGCCTCTGAACGGTGGATCCCCTTTGTCAAATTCTAGTAATCACTCGAGAAATCAATCGAGGAATCATATTCGCCGATCATCACGACCACTGTCTATGATTATGACCTACGTCCCGCCCGTTATGGATGTCACCGAAGATACCATTCCTGAGCTTCAGCCAATTTTTCACTTCCTGAATGGCCACGCGAATAAGCTCTTTCAAGAAGGTTATTTCCTGAAGCTGGATGATCAGAATACCCGTAGGTTCCTGCCCCATCCCGATATCTCGACATTCCCATCACCCCAGTCACCCACGTTACCCACGTGGCTTGCTACATGTACCCTATCCATTACCCAGTATCCAGGCAGTAGCTAACTCAATTGATAGATGGTAAACCTAATCCTGACCGTACCTGGACTGAATGTTTCGCCCAACTCGTGGGCACAGTACTGTCGCTATGGGATGCCGCCGAGTTGGATGCCGCCGGCGAAAATGGGGAGGTTCTGCCCAAGTTCATCAACTTGACCGACGCGTCGATTAAGATGGTAGGATTCCATTCCCGCCTTCATGTCCGATTTCGTATCCAATTTCGTATTCGCGGCCGGCATTCTCTTGCCATGAACTTGGAACATGAAGCTAATGAGACGGAATAGATCGACTCTCTGCCGACGAGGTCGAACGAGGAGCAACCACTCCAGAATATTCTAAGTATATCGACGGCAGGCCGGAATCGATACTTACTACATTTCAACTCGCGCCACTCATTGATCCAATGGACCGCTGCCATTCGGCTCGCTATGTTCGAGTACGCAACGCTACAAGAAGCTTACACTGGCGCTCTAATCGCTGGTAAGGGCAAGACCCTGCCTAACATAGGTGTCATCATGGAGAGGGCCCGTATCCCTGTGGAGATGTGGGTCAGGGTAAGGTTTGGCGCGGGCATGCCATGGAGGCGGTGCTGGTGTGTCATCTCGCCCCCGGATGAAAAGGAGTATATGAAGCTTCAGAAGGAAATGAAGAAGAAGTCGCCGTACGACCGCTCTCACGCGCCGATTTTAAAGGGTGATATCAAATTCTACGACCAGAAGAAGGAGAAGAAGCACAAGAAGATGCTCCCGATCGCAACCATAACCGATTCGTACTCCGCGTACGCCTTGTATCCGCAAGCTAAATCGCTTGTAGACGCCTCGACCCTCGTCAAAATCGAGGGCAACATCACGATACACGGAGAACCGCCGTCCTCCACAGAAGGCTTTGTGTTCATCATGCCTGAAGTACCCCCCTCACTGAGTGGCTTCGGCATGATGCTAAAGTACCTTTTCCCCACTTGGGACACGTTTGGACTGTATGGTCGTCCGGGGAAGCTCGTGGCCAGTGTGCTAGACGCACGGTCACTCATGTTCGCCATGCCGAAGTCCAAGCGCTATGGTTATCTGGAGATCCTTGATGTTTCGAGCCTTATCCTGACGGAAGGTAGCTCGAGCTGGACTGAACGAGACTGGAGGAAGAAATTGAAGGAACTGACAGGCTCACGGATGAACGCCGTCGAGGAAGGTGGGGTCAGCAGCCCTCCGAGTAGGAGGGATAGTCAGTCCAAGCGACTCAGTTTTGGCGCAGGTGCTGGAAACCCAGGCAGACCCCGTGTTGGGTTCGCGGACGCCGCATCAGCAGCCACGAGGACTTCGCGTTCCTTTTCTCTCAACAGCCGTCCGCCCATGGCGAAGGATGATTCTCCTACTGAAGGGCATGTACCATCCCCTCTGGCTGGTCCCGGATCCCGACACAGTAGGAATGCGTCAGATCCCTCCCTGCTACCGCAGCCCCCGCCGCACCAGGAGAACTATACTGGAAGCCCACTTTCTGGCCGAGGACCTAACCCTGCACGCAACTTCATGAACGATTTGGCTTCCACTCCTGAGCGTACTAGCTCCGATTCGGAACCTACACCCATCCGGGAAGTTGGTGCCGTGCGGAATCTAGGGACTCCGGAACCGGTGTCCCGGCCACCAGATTTCTCCCATGCCCCAGGACAAAAACCCGCTAACCGGCCTTACCATTCAGCAGAGCTCCGCCGGGCAAATAGTCGACTCTCGAGCACCACCCTCGCGCAGCTAGCCAAGGCAGGCGGCGTTCCCGTAGGCGACGACGTATATACGAATGAAGGTAGAAGTAACGAGGATCTTTCTGGACCGCCGACGCAACAACTCGACCCTCGTGGTCCACCACCGGTACATTTCCACGCCAACAACAGTGAGACCTCCGCTAATTCAGGATCTCGTGAAGCTCTAGAGGATGGCCAGTTTCCACGTTCCCCCGGTCTCCCTCCCCCCCAGTACGCCCTAGCAAACCAGCGATCAAGATCTCCGTTAAACCAACACATGGGTCCGCCTTCTCCCGGTCTCCGAGGCCCGAGCCCAAGCTCAGGTTCTTCTCGTGCTGGCACTCCGGATTCGCGAAAACCTAACTCACGACCCACCACCCCCGGGAACTATCCTCCCCCAGGACGCGGCGGCCCCCCACCAGGACATCAACACCCTCCGTTCCCTCCAGGGCGTGGTGGCCCTCCACCAGGTGGCTACCCCCCCGGTAGAATGCCGCCGCCACATATGCGTCCTCCTGGTAGAGGACAGCCTCGCAACATGACTCCTGGTCCGCCAGGCCGGGGCAACCCAAATTATCCTCCTAACATGTACAGAGGTCCACCACAAGGTCCACCAGGTCCTGGAGGCCCAGGTCGACCGAGGTCTCCCAACCGCGGGCCTCTTCCCCCACTTGATACTTCCCCTCCTATTCATAGGAAACCAATCCCCGCGAGGGGTGACAGTCTTCAGAACCGCCAGAGGCAGGGTTCTACCCCACAAACGCCATCATCCAGCAACACCAGTTTTACGGCACCAAGTATAGACTCTGGCATTCTAAATCAAGTTCAGCCTCATGCACACCTCGGGGTTCACCGTCAGAATACTGCACATAGCCAGGCTAGTAGCCGCTATGATGACAGCGCATCCATCGATAGCCCCGATTACGCAAGCAGCGTCCCCTCCTCCGACACAGCACCATCAGTGGAACGACCGAGGGCTGGTGTTCTACGCACTATTGGCAATGAAGATGACTCACCACACTCCCCCTCATTTGATATACCAAATGTCGATTTCGGACCGACTTTGAATTACGCCACCGCGCCACGATCGAAGACCCCGACGTCCGATATGCCACCACCACTAATGCCGTTTTCTAGCGCCCCTCGATCGCAGTCGCCGAGCTCATACGCCTCCGGCCCAGGGCCTGCAGGGTTGAGGTCACCACCAGGCTTCGATGCGGGCCATAGCCGCCAAGAATCGGAGGAAACCGTACGCAGGAGTGTCGTTTGGCACCCAGCTTCGCCACCTGTCAATGGTGGCGGCAATGGCCAAGCCCTATCTCCAGAGCAGTATGTCCAACAAAGAGCTGCGGCTGCTGCTACTCCCCTGTATGCTCATCAACGGCAGTCATCCAATAACTCCGTCGGTGGATACCGGGGTGGCACTCCCACGCCTCCGCTAAATATGTCCCAATCGGGAGACTACGTTGGCATGGCGCATTCTCGCAATGGCTCACAAGAGCTTCTACAACGACCGGGCTCGCGCGGAGCTGGTGAAATTCTTCAACAACGCCCTGGCTCTCGAGGTGCAGGTGCTGTTTTGGGTGGGCAAGGCGGCACGGATTCGTATTTGTCGGCCCGCGAACAAGAACATGTCGCTCGTGTCACCGGTGGTCCATTGATCAGCATGGCGGGTAATAAGAAGAGTAGCCCGCCAATAGGCGGAGGGCTCGTTGGTGCAATTGACGCGAGAGAACGAGACAAGCAGCAGATGAAGCAAGGATGGAGCAGTCAAGCTGCTCAGCATGCCATTAACCAGCGGCAGCAGCAACAACCGTACCAGCACTACCAACAATCCATGAGCCCACCCGGTATGCCACCGCCTTCTGGAATGTATTCGAATTTGGCACATCGGCCAGGAGGTCCGCCTCGGTCTCCCGGACCCCAGAACTTCGGCATGTCTCCGCCTTCTAACTATGGACATCCCGGGGCTCGGGGTCTAGACCAGGGTGGCTGGTCATCTCCTATCCAGGGCGGCTACGACCCTCGTTTCCCCCCAGGCCAGGCCATGACTGCTGCGTCTGCCCAGCTCTCACCACCGCAGAGTCCTCCGCCGGCAGGTCAATATGGACAGGGCTCTTACTACCACGGACAAGCATTCTGAGCGAAACATGACGGCGTGATAGCATGTTTTCTTTTTTTTTTCTAAGCGAACTAAGCAGCTGCATTACAGCATAATCATGCTAGCAACACTTTTCCTTTCTGTTTTTTTTTCCTTCCAATCTTTGCACCATCCTCATGGCATTTTCTTTTTTTCATCTCATTTCATTTCCTTCCCTTGTTTTTTGTGCATTGGCGTTTTAGCATCCACAGAAGGCGTCATGGGCATACGTGGTCGAGAAGAGATTGAGATGGTGAGAGGGGAAAAGGAGGAAAGGGGGAAGTGCCACTGAACATTAAAACTCAGCTTTGCTCTTTTTCTTCGTTTTGGAAAACGATCGATGTCGAGGGGCCAGGTGACTTAGCTAACATAGCTAATGGGCAGAGGATCTTAACCCCCGGGTTGCATAAGAAAGACAGTTTGTTCCAAGATCACACATCATTCTTTTTTTTTCATCATGGGGGGATATGTGTAATTCCAAGTTGCTCATCATCATTACATAGCATCGCGCGAGTCTTTCTGACATCAATGCATCACTTGACCTTTTCTTTTTCTCTCTACATATAGTACTCACACTATTGCGCTTCTTCTGATATGGAGTTTTCACTCGTGATTCGACATCGCATGGCTTCCTACCTAACTTCCCTGCCTGCCTGCGCAGTATGAGTTAGACGGGGATGCAGTGTAAGAAACGTATCTCGATTCTATAATTATCGAGACGATACGTATGTACGGGCACAGGTTAGTTTATTCTGGTCCGTAGCACGACCTCGCTCGATAAGGAACAGTCGGAAAACGAGATATATTTATCTATGGGCTCTGATGTGCAGGGTGTGCGCCGTGTAAAGGCCGATATATGGGGAGGCCAGTCAAGCAGTAGGCAAGTCCAACCGTTTAAGTATGTATGCCATTATTCTCATTTTTAACTTGTAAGAGGTGCCGAAGGCGTCATCCTTGTACTGATTGCCGTCGCCCCAGTCGCCATCGTCTCCTGTGTTCTCGTTCGGGGTTCGGGATCGTGAGCGGTTTGTCTTTGGGGCATCTGCGGACGTGGTGTTTCCCTTTAACTCGTCCCGTCACCAACTATTCAACCCATTACTTAGCTTCAGGCGGCGCCGGGTACGCACACGGACCTCGCGATCATTTCCACTTCGTCTCCCAACAATTTGGCTACAGCAACTGCTTCATTGCTCACAAATACATCCACGACAACGACAACACCAGCACGACCTTCGCCCGAACTAACGGGTATGTCGATGGTATCAAACACATCACTTCCTGTCCGGCGAGGGAGTCCCAGGTCGTCGACGCGACTCGTGAATGACAGAGGAGTATGACCAGTGAGCCGCAAGCGTGGGTTTTTCCACTACCCGGGCAGAAATTTGAGAAGATGGCTGCGAGAAGTTCGCGGATGAACCGTGCGTGATCGTAATTGACGAAGCCTCAGGGGAGCGAAAGGCTTCATCGATCCAAAGGATCTTGATGGGGGGCAGGAACTTCGCGAGGACGTGAGCCGTAAAGGGCGTGACCAGTATGATGCCCGACTCAGCGTAGACGAGGTCGACGAGAGTCTTGAAGGCGGAAACACTGATAATGAGCGAAAGAACGTCTATTCACGATGATCACAACGGCGATTGCTGCCTGTGGGCGGATCTCTGCGAGGGCATTAAGGGCCGAAGCGTATGATTCCTCAAACCTATAAATGCATGCGACCCTGCACGCACGAAACTCAGCTGGGGATTCTCCCGATCCTCCCTAACTTCTTTCCTCCCTCTTCACAGCAGGGCCGGGGCCGGGGCCCGATCCTTCCCAGAAAGCCAACGCTGGGCTCCTGGCCCGCTTCTGCAGGGTGCGGTTCATCCCTGGCTACTGACTGCAGATATATGCTATAGGCCGGCCAGATACTCTGTCCAGGCACCCTGCTCCTCGGGCTGATTCGAGTAATCGCGCCCCCTCCCCGGAATAATAAGTTAGAGTTGGGGGTTTACTATTGGGGTCAAGGCGATTATTCGGATCGCCTCTTCTCGCGCCCAAAACTTGTCGGCGACTTCTAGGGGGCTGTATCGGGTGAGCCCGGCGGGTGTGTTGAATGACGATGTAAAAGTCGGATAATCACATGGACCGTCTCTCTTTCCCGACTCCTCGCCCCTTGGATAACCATCAACGCCCCCGCTTACCCGAATCAACTCGGCTCGTGGCTGTTCTGCCCAGCCACCAGACGTTACCTTAACCCCTACTGGTCTTTCTCTCACCAGACACACGCACAGCGCAGGTATGTTCTGTGGGCCAGTAAACTTGCTTGCCGAAATTTCGTCTCTCTGGCCGAAGATGCCGTGGCTGCAACAGAACTACGGTGGGCTACAGCGCTGACTGTTTCAATTCCCTTTTTTTTAATACATGCACCCCAATTCAAACAAAGGGTGTACTAACAGCCAGCTGGTGATTTTTAGCGCGTTTTTTAAATGCATATACCTTTTTTAAAACGATATCGTACCCGCTGTATACCTTTTAAATACATAATATCATATCTTTTTATTACAACTTATCGCGGGCTATCGCGGGCTATCGCGGGCCATCGCAAGCTATCTATCCCATCTATTCTATCCCATCCTATCTATCCCATACCCGTTCAATCGCACCCATTCAATCGCACCCATTCAATCGCTCGCACCTATTTAATTGCAGCCATTATAGCCACTGCAGCCGCTGCGGCCACTGCAGCCACTGCAGCCTATTTAGATGGGATAGATAGGATGGGTGCGATTGAATGGGTGCGATTGAATGGGTGCGATTGAATGGGTGCGATTAAACAGGATTGGATGGGTGTGATTAAATAGGATGGATCACACCCCATTTGATGCCAGCTGGCAGTCCAAATATATATCTACATAGGGGTGGCCCTATACGCGTTTTTGGGCAAAAAAAAGGGAATTGAAACAGTCAGCGCTGTAGCCCACCGTACAGAACGAGCTTTGCAGAAGATTTTCTTGAACTGTCAAGAAAGCCAAAAGGCTTTTAAACATTCGTTGATGCTTTACTTGTCTAAGCGCCCTCGGCTGGTGCGCCTTCCCGCGTAGGCAAGGGCGCCCGCCCATTCAAGGTATTTTTGAGCCCCCTGCCGCAGTCAGTGATTATTATGGGAGGTCGAATGGTAGACACATGTATTCATGTTTTCTCACGCCCCCTTCCCTCTGCTCGGATTAGAGCCCACTGTATGTTTCAGTTTGATAGGAGGAAGGAGCATGAACGTTGCTATTTTCTTTGAATTTGTAAGCTGGCCAGACTTATTTTAAGGAGTGACTACAGAAAAATCATGGTCCGGTTCCTCCGCTCCCCCATCCTCCGCTCCCCCATCCTCCACTCTCTCGGCACCCGGTCATTCCCGAAGTCCCTCATACATATACGCTGATAGCAACAAGTATACGATGTGAATTCCCCAGATGTCTAGCAGTCACCTCCGTTGCAGCTGCATATGCCGTTGATGCAAGTCCCAAACCCGCCGCGGCACTATTACATCGGTGAGCATTGATTTCGAGTATCGTCACCTTCCTCTACGCGGGAGGAAGCGGCGAATGGGGAGGTGCGGGAATGAGGATAGAACTTACGGCGCAGCAAGTGGTGGGGTCATTGCTGGAGCAAGGGAACGACCGTCCCACGATCACGTCGCCTGTAACGGCGCGGGTGTCCAGTTTTTGGACCATGCCAGCGGGCGCCGCATCGGGGGCAGCGACCGAAAGGGCAATGTTGGCGAGAAGGGCGAGGGTAGCGGTCGTGAACTTCATGATTGCGGGATGAGAGTTAATTTTGTAGGAAGTTGTGAAGGCTGAATCTGTGCGATGGATGGGCTTGGGATGGTTTCTACAAAGGGAGCAGAGGTAGGAGACGGGCCTGGCCTTTTATAGGGGTTTCCGGTATGATCGAGAAGGCTCTCGATAGACTCCGTTCGCCCTGGCATGGCGGAGCGTCGTAGCATTCCGGAATGTACATTAGCGATGTGAGCCCTTCTAGTCGAAGATCTACGTGGGAGGATCCTGGTGCACCACGGAGAGTGAGAAACTCGGTGTGATAAGTTCTGGAATTTGGCCGTCAGGCAGCGGTCATGACCAGTGAGAGGTGCATCAACTCGACTCACAGCGTCATATATGCTTACTTGATCCGTTAAGCTTCAACAAGCTAGAGTAGATATCGTCGTATGGCTAGATACTGCTAGTTGTTCGAGCAATCACGAGGCACGAGACTACGAAGTAAAGGAGAGGGAACCTAGAGCACCTAGCTCTCACGAGAGAATCGGCGAGGTTTCATCGATAATCCTGTACAGGAGATCATAGCATATCTAGACGGACGCGGAGCCGTCGGGCTAGCTCTACGAGATCACGCATTGGTTCGATCCAAGCAGTTAAGCTTCTGTTCTATTCTGCTAGATTCGTATCTTCCTTCGTGCGTCGCCCCTTACCCGGCCGGCGGTTTTTTTTTTCAACGGCAAGGCGGAGTAGAGTTTAGCAGCGCTGCTACTCCTGTATAAGTCAGCACTATAATGCCACGTCGGGGACGTTATGGGTGTAGCTGCGGTATGATCCAGCTAATACCCGAGCCTAACGAGCAATTGCTACTTTAAAGGCAGAAGATATTCGCAGACTATCTGGAATAGGACCAATTAAAAAAAAACGTCTCTCCCGCACACTACTTTAAGATGCGATGACATTGGCATGTATGCGGCACAATAAAGCTTGTGTAGCGGTATCCGGCTACCGGTCATCACGACCTTCGGTTGGCAAGCCTCGCCGTCATTGCTTACAAGATCTTCGAGGCAGGTCAGCATCTCGTGAGCGGCCTCTAAAGTAGTGGCGATTCCCACTGCAACCTCACACGTAGTTTGCACGCGTCTATTCCTTCTCGCCAAAGCATGCTTCTAACATGAGTATCTACCATCTGGTAGGAGGGTCTTGTAACCCGGTTGCTCCTTGGTGGTTGGTCCCAGCAACTAACATCTACTTGACGTGATAAGCAGAGTAGGAACTGCTAGTTTTGAAAGTGCGCGGCCGATGCGGCCGAGATAAGCGGAGAGAAGCTGTGAAAGAAATCGAGTCAACGAAGGCCGTAGTACTGTCACTGACGGAGGCGGTTAGGTGGCGGATCACCACCTAAGCTGCCCCGTGCAGCCGAAAGGGATATACATATATATACGGGATTACCACTTAGCCAGATAGTCCTTCACCCTTCCCCTTCGCGGAATAACGGAATTCTTTTGGCCAACCTAGTGTTTAGTCGGTACCGTAATAAGTGCTTCGTAGTGGTGGCATCTTTATGAACGGGCTTAGTACACGGACGTCCTCATAAGATCGATTCTCATAAGTCTTCCGCGGCGTTCCTTCAAGCATCTTACGGATTACGACTTTGAATTCTGGTAGTAAAAGTCCAGATTCCAAGATGTCAAGGAATCAAGGCTGCTTGTCAAAGGACGCCGCCTCCCAAGGTGTCGTCGTCCAGCAGCGCTCAAATAAAAAAACCTAGGTGTAGATCCACAAGTATGCTCAACGTGGTCACTGCGGATTTAAAAGACCGCTAATGATAATGGAGGTCGGTTCCGATAGGGCAGTTCGCATATTCTACACAAGGTTGAGATGGATCGCCTTCTCGGCTGGCTCGATATGTTTTACTTGCAGGTGCTTTTGTGGCGGCAGGTCGAGTGCGCGCTACACTGAAGTTCTAGTTATGAACATGGTAAAATTGGACGGATTGGCTTTCAACATAGGGTGAACTGCTGGACGAATATGCGACAAGAGTTCCATAGCAGGATGTCAGTAGTATGGGCGGTCATAGAAGCCTGATATGAAACATCTCTCTGGTTTCCTAGAATCCTGTTGGCAGCCGCACATATTACTGCGGAGAACATTTGCCGCCTTGCTGCTCCCGACAAAATTTGTTTCGTGGGTAAAGCCAGACAGAATAATAACCCGGGAAAGGCTGGTAAGTCGTGGTGAACATGGGTAATCTCTTGGGTTATCTATCCCACGCACCCAGTCTGCCAGTCATAATCACCGGCGCATCGCTCTGTACCACACAAGGCGTAGAGTTCAGACAGCGCATGGCTATACGGATGTATAGGCCGCCTTGTGATGATCTCATCTGATTATACATGCACAGAGGCAAGGAGGGTGGTTTCACATTGTATCCAAGCATATATGTATCATTAGAGGCACGGAGTAGTTACTGTATTACGTCGTACGTGATTGTATGATTGTGGGGAACGGTGATACATAAGCGAACGGGAGGACTCGCAAGGAGCGGGAATAGGGGCGTGCAAGGTTATACTGTAGACGGCTCATCCCGAGCAACAAATATAAACCACGCTTACCTCCCACATAATACTGCAGAGATTGATCTCATCCAACATAAATCAAACTTTGAGTTTTGTGTTATGGGGTAGCTACTACAGACAGCACAGAGAAAGGAGGAGAGAAGAAGAGAGAGCCTGAAGAGGAGAAGAAAAGGTCAGATGCCAAGCTGCCAAGTAACTAGAATGCAACCTACGTATGCGGGTGTCAAAAGTGTTACTATTTATTACAACAACCCCATGCCTAAATTGCAGCCCTAGATCCAGAAGAGGGTTAGGATCATGCATCCCTGCCTAGATATATGCAGGGATTTCGTCGTAATGGTTGGTGATGGTGGTAGTGATGATGGAGCCGCTAGCACTCGAGAAGGATAAGGAACTGTCAGCACATTTGCAGAATTCAGTACATCGTCAGCCTGTCACATGGGCGGTGTGGAGCATTTAGTTGGAAGTGCGCCAAAGGAGACGGTAGAGGTCAGCCGCACCGCTCTGAATGTGAAGGTATCCGAAGTAAAAGTTCGCGCGCGCGACCTGGGGTAATACATAGATAAAATTTATCTAATAGGAGCTGCTTTTCTCACTCCCCGACTTACCGAATTTCAGCCCCCATCTCACCATTCAACCACTCATTTGTGAATCCATAGTGCCATCTTTTTCTCTCTCCTCATAGTCCGTCTTGTCAGCTTGCTAATTGGTTACCCAGGTAGTCTAACTATGTAGGTTGGTCATTGCGTAGTAGTCAAGAGCAGAGGTTGGCTGTCGGGTTGCACTCCCGCAGGGTCACTACTGTACGTACCAAAGGTTAGTCCACGTATGTGACGGCCATAGGCAGATGGGGTACTCATATTTATTCATCATCTCATCTTCACAGGGAACCATTCCTTTATATGTGCTCTGTATCTAGTTTTGCATCATCCCCGATCAGGATAATTTCCGGTGGAAGGATGGATTTGGGAACCCCGAATAATGCACCGACAGGTATAAACGTCAGCGGCCTCAAGATGAAACCCACCCTATTCAAGTAGTCAGTATCGTCGAAGGATCGCGGGTCATCTCTCCCACCGGCGGTAGCCTGCCACACACAGCCTGCGGAGATACGGGGCAACGGGGGCACCTTGTCAATCATGATAGGGATCCGCTATGCACCCGTTGGCGCTGACTGATAGCCTACTACTGCTAACGAGCCAAGCCTAGGTGGTTTAGTATATTCTCTCGACCCCTGTACCACCCTATCGAAGCATCTTTCGTGTGTTCGGCAGTCAAGTCACCCTGCGATGCCACCCTACCAACATGGCCGTGGTCAGGCCTGCATACTGAATATGTTTCATACACAGCATCGGTTACGAGAAATCATCACCGGGGGTTAATGTGTCGGGGGGAGTCGCACGTCCTAATTATTATATACTGTCAACTTTCAAAACATCGCCTGTGGATGTTCCAAGACCACCACATCCAAAAAGGGTCCTTGACACCGGGGCACTTGCTAAAGGAAGATCTGATGTTCATGTCGAACCCACTTCGCTCCTCCTAATTAAGTACTATAAGCACATATGTATCCAGTAAGAAACGCTCTAGTTTAACTGGTAGATGCCCTGGTGCGGAGCGTAGTTATTGCATAAAGACAGTCAAACAGTCCGGTATATTTGAGGACGTATGCAAGCGTATGTGGAAAAACGACTGTGCGTGCAGAACAATAATCAAATAATTGCATTGTACATAAAGGCGCCCTGGCCCTTGTAACTGCTAGCGTACTGTGCGAGGCGGCCACTTGGCGACGATCTCACTTCTGCGGATAGGGTAGCAGATGGCACCATCCCCTTCTATTCCATTGGCCGGAGGCGCAGCCTTTTGGACCGTGGCTTGCTGGCATCTCGCACTTTATTGAACCCGGCTGGGCTGCTGGCTGGGGCTCTTGTTCAATATACGGGCTCAGCTGAGCTGACGGGGTTATTTGATGTTGTGGATATGATTGTGTGTTTGTGAGGATTCGACCGTTCAGGCGGAGACTCTCATCCCCCCCCTGCTCTCCCACACTCTCACTATTTTTCGTTACCTTGTCGTTTCTGACTCCTCCCATCATTTGGCTTGGTTTCTTTGGTTCCTTTCGCGAACCTCGTTTTCTAGCTGTGCATTTTTTCTTTGGTTCCGTCTCCCCCTATCTTCGCTCCGAAATCCTGGTGATTCCGCGCATAGATCAACTTGCTTTGCCTCGCCGGCCTCTGTCGCTCGGTAGCGACGCATACTTACCTACCTGCCTGCTCTTCCCTCGAGCTTGGACGGCGAGAGAGAAAGAAATAGAGTGGGCAAATTGCGATAGGCCCTGGCGTGTACGATTCCCCGGGGCTGGACATGAGAAGTTAACGGGCCGTGGGGAAGACATTCTCAGAGTGATCGGGGTTCTTAGGCCACCCGGCCGACCGCACGCATTTACGAAACATACACGCGTGCGGCATCTTGGACTACGACGATGCGGCTCAATGCCTCGAAATCCAGGCTCTTCGCTGGCTTGTTAGGGTTGGTGGCGGTGGTCGCCGGGGAGACAAATGACGATGAGGAGATAAACACCGCCTCGGTCTCGAAGGCGATGATCAACTTCCTCCCACATGTATTCAACCAATCGCAGATTTTCGAGCTGAAGAACGGCGATAAGACGATCACTTGGAGAACGGTGCCGAAAGGCTGGGCGGTGACGGAGATCAACCTGTACAAGAAGCTGGCCGAGGGTGATATAGCTATCGGCTCCAGCAAACTGGCCTCGGATTCCAACGACGTCTCTGCGGACCCCAACGATAGGTCAAGCGGCGGCGACAGCGGCGACAGCAAACTAGGGAAGTCACGGCGTGACAATATTTTACAGGATGCTGAAGGAGATGTCCCGATACAAAGTATGTCCTAGTCTTGGTGACAAGCAGCTCTAGGAAGCCGAACTTAACGATGACTAAAAAATGGGTTTGTAGTTACGAACTCAAATAATGCGATCCTACCATTGGCTTCGAAAGCGGAGACGTTCGGGGCCGACGTGTGGAACAGCAGATTGCTCTACCTAGAATTCGGGATCCATGACGAGACGGAGGCGATCAAAAGCTACAGCCCCATGTTCATCATCGTCAACGAGTCGACGCCGAACATCCTAGCCGATGCCACGAATATCATCGAAGACCAGGAGCCCGGCCCAGCCAAGCCAGACAGCGACCCGATACCGCTCGACGGCTCATCCCCGACGACCTCGCCCGACTCGGACCGTTCCACGTCGCCGAGCACGACCTCGAGCCTCGAGCCCGCCGAGGACAGTTCCCAGGGAGGAGGCGGCGGCGGCAACAAGCTGAGCAAGGGCGCGATCGCGGGGATCGTGGTTGGCGTGGTGGTAGGCGTGGGCGCGATCGCCGGCGCGCTGGTCTGGTTCTTCTGCCTGCGGCGGCGGCAGCGGCGCGGGGAATCCCGCGGTCTCGGCGGCGGCGACGGTTCGCGCGCCGCCGTCATGATGCCCGAGAAGGAGGCCGCGGCCCTATCCTCCGAGTCCCGCGACCGCCCCAGCCTTACCCACGACCAAGCGAGCCGTGGCCTCGACAGCCTCGATCACCCCGGCGGCGACCGCGCCGCGCCCTACTCGCCCTACGCCGACCACCACCAGGCCGTGCCCGCCTCCCCCTCGAGCGGCACCGGCCCCGGAATGGCCGTCACAACCGACAGCCAGGGCGACCTGCCGCTAGCGCCGGTACACCGACGCCAGCACTCCGGTGCGGGGACGGGCGGCGCGGGGACCCCGACGCCGCCCGCACCCATCACGACACGCTACGCCCATCTTGTCGAGGAGGGCATGACGGAGGAGGAAATCCGCAGGCTCGAAGAAGAGGAGCGCCAGCTCGACGCCGCTATCGAGGAGGCGGGCAACCGGCATGCGCCGCCGAGGTGACCGTTAGACAAGGAAATTGAAGCGGGTGCGTACAAATAAGTGAAGTGGGGGTAGGGAAAGTGCAATAATGACGAAGTGGGATTTCTCCCCCAAATCTCCACGAGGCTGGAGCGCGTGGCGGAGAGTTTGCGGAGAGCGTCATGTTCGTGTATCGGCTTGGCCCAATTTTTATCTATATATACATACCTGTTATCATATCCCCTTCTGGCGCTCGTTCAAAAAATGGCGTCATTGTTGTTATGGATTCCTGTCGGTATCAGCACCCTGTGTAGAAGAAACAGAAGGTGTGAGCGTGTATTTGTGTTGTCTTCTGTATGTAGGATGGATTGGGCTTGTGCTCACCTCCGGAAGGCCAGGATGCGATGTAATATGTGAAGGGAGGAAGGGGGTTCTGGACGAGGCCGGCTGTCGGGTTCTGTATATATTAGCCAGTCTCTTCCTCCGCGAGAGAACGTTCGGACCTGAACACAAGATGTTAAGAACTCACCCAGAGGCTACGTCTACTGACTTGCCCGGCCTCCATACATTCGTCATGTGTCGTTGAACTGCGAGGTAGGTCCATAGGCATACTCTAGCACACGAGACTGCGCACACTTTCTCATTCGTTAGCCTTAGATGGCCGAATGCTGTGCAACGGCAGCTGCATGATTGCAAGTGTCTGGACTTCGTATCCCATCGTCGATGCAATGCCAGGCTGCGCTTGCGGAACTTTCGGTCTGTATGTATGCTACATAGGTTTCTCGATAGTCTTGAGTAGCCCCTTTCTGGGGTTTAACGATCGTCGTTCATGATGCCGGTGCTGCTGCAAAGCATGCGAGTAGCTTCGATCTCAGCCGCGTCGGTAGTAACAGCAGCACGCGATCAGGCTCTGATAGGCTTAGGAAATAGGAGGTGGCAGTGGCAATGTCAAAGTCCTAGATACCAAGGGGATACAGAGGTCCTCATAGACATCCCAATATGAATGAGAAGCTCAAATATTCTAATATCCGTAACACGCTACTCATCATAATATATATATCACTCACTTGCCGTATTAAGTGACAGATGTACAGCCATGCGATTTCGTTCCTATAAAAACCCATTCTGAGCAAGGAATGATTAAGTCTCTACCTCTTAGCCCAGGCTAATCTTTGAGGATGCCTCTAATCCGCGAACAAGGACCGCGACTTTGAGTAGGCTAAGAAGAGGGATGCTGGGGCTGTCACTGAGAGTAGAGTAGCTCCTGTAAGTCGCAAGAGAAACATCTCGACCCCGATGTAAATAGTCTTGCAAGGCATTAACGAAAGCAAGATTCCCCAATTGGTGAGGGTAGTGGTCAAAGCTATGCTTGAGGGCAGCCCGCTGGCGGGGCTCGTGGTATCTCCTTCATATACTTGCAAACCCGTCACCTTTCGGCCACTAGGTCCGACGGGAGTCCCTTGGTGCTTGACGGCACACTTGGAACTATCATCCCCTCTTTACCTAAGCGGCCTGGTGTCCGTAAATATGGTTTAACCTAGCGTTATCTTTCTATGCAGCAGTTCCCTGTTAAAGAAATTTCACGGAACCGGAGGGGTTTGAAACTGTGCCTGGACTGTTGGGAGGCAACGTAGATGACGGGTAATGTATGTCCCTTTCTTCTACGGTAAGGGAGACTAAGGCAGTTTGCCAAGTTTTGGATCTTGAGAAACATGACTCTGCAGTTCATCGTAACAACCACAAATACAAAGGGCGAAAGAAAAAAAAAAACACATCGCCCGCAATACATAATCTTTTAACTACTGTTAGCTCCTGCTTTTCCCATGATAATGGCCCTATGTAGTCCATGATATCCGGCCACGTTGTAACGATAGTACGTCCCCGCCTCAGCCTCGATGATCATACATCCTCTTCCGGGTAATATGTCGGGTGTAATGTGATATAACAGGGTCGGTCTTTCTACCCGCGACCAAACGTGAACATGCGGCCAACCATGTTGCTAGCGAGGCTGCCGGCCAAGTTGCTCGAATACAGGGCGCTACCCGCGAGGTTCGACGCTTGGCTGAACTTATCGCAACGGGAGAAGGCGAGGGTGTTGGTGACGGTGAGGACGAGGGCGATGGCTACGGCGGCGAGAGAACACACACAAAATTAGTTAGTGACAAAGGCCATCGTCATGAGAAGAAGAAGAGGGGAAGGGAAAGAGGAAGAGGAAGAGAAAGGGGAAGAGAAACTTACCAACAAGAGGCAGCCACATAAATTTGAGACGAACGATGGCGAGGATGGCGAGGGCGACCCAGAGGACGGGCTGGCTGTAGATGGCGAGCCAGAAGAAGCGGCTGTCGGTAGGGTTGACGGTCTTGGTGCCGGGTTCGCTGCTCTCGAAGACCCAGTGGCTGTCGCCGGAGGAGGGGTCGACCTCGTTCCACCAGCGCAGACCAACGAGGCGTCGGCCGGCAATGTTCTTCAGGTAGTAGAAGTCCATGGCCAGCAGCAGGATGGTAATGATGAAGATCATGACCATGTTGTCCGTGAAGATGACGCCGAAGAGGTAGACGAGGAGGGAGGCTGCGAGTAACGTCAGCCAGGCCAAGTCTTGAGACCGTATGTGTCTCGAGTAGTAGCTCGAGGTAAGAAGATAATTTACTTACATATGCGAAATGCAAGATAAGTGAGTAGTGTGATGGGATGTGAGCTCAATCGCCAGCTCAGTGAGCCCGGCGCTGCTTGTGCAGATTCCATGTGAAAGTGAATACTTCAGTATGATTGAAATCGGAAGTCGGATTTAATATGGTATGGTTGTTATGGTATTATTGGTCAACAATCGCATCTCATCTTATTCCGAACACCTCTCACATCAGGGACCTTGGTTATGATCTTGTGACATCAATTTCAATTATGAAATTGGAAATTGTACGAAGTAGAAGTAAAGATGGTGGGACGTAGAGGACGTGGACCTCCCCCCAGCGCCAGGTGTAAGTTGAAGTACTTACTATGTAGGTCTAGGTAGGTACGTAGATGTAAGTTAAATAAAAGTGGTGCCTGCAGTCTGCAGATGAAGCTACGGTAAGCTATTAAAGACACTCGCTACAGTAACTAGCCCTGGACGGGAGCGTTAATGGAAATATATAGCTACGTATGTACTTTGTAGTAGGCGGCCAGGTGGTTCCTTTCTTGCAGTTGTATGTAAGTGCAACTTGTCATAATCAACCCAGCGCTAAGTTATACGTTCACCTGGCAGCTGAATTTAATTGTCGCCAGCTGGGTAGCAGTTTCTGTCGGTCTACAGTAAAATCAAGGGCCAAACGTGGTCATAGGAGCACCTTTCTTATACTCTTCTTTATTTCATATTTCAATATCTTCCCAGCATTTCGCTGGATAAATGTCAATCTTTTATCCCGACCGATGGACGTTAAAATCGCCCACTTGTTATTTGCGTAGTATACAATAAGCCTACTATCTTGGCTGGTTGGGTTTTAGGTAGGCTCCCTCTTAGTAAGGATAGGCTCGTACCTCATCCTCACGACTAAGATCCAGGCCTCTTGCGATCTGCTCCTCATGCTTCTTGTCCAGGTACTCAAGCAGCACATCTCCGTACTTCTTCTTCCCCTTGTACTTGCTCACGTCGTCGCCCCAGCTGCGGATGGCGCTCGCTAGTCTACCCGGAACGTAGTCCTCCTCCGCTATGTCCGTGACGGGGAGGAAGTACGTCCTGATCGTGAACACGACGGCCCCGGTCTTCGGCAGCCGGCGCAGTGTCTGCCTTTCCGAGCGGAACTTGTGGTGCTGAATCGCCCGGTCCTTCTCTGCCGTGTCCCAGTTGACTTCCCCACCGTCCTCGGGCCCGATGCTCCACGACCACCCGAGCTCGTCGTCCACTTGGAAGAAGTAGTTGTTGCGCGCTACCATCTCCTCCGGCCGGAGCCGCCGGAAGAAGTTCGTCATCCCCTTCTCGAGCTTCTCCCGGAACTGCGGCACGTGGCCCGACGTGTGGATCTCCGGAAGCCCCATCCCGTACTTGTCTACAAGCCGCCAGAACCCGGGGAGTACAACCGCCCCTGCTAGCAGGTAGTACTGCCCGTCAGCCCGCTCGATCATGATGGCCAGGTCGTCCTGCACCAGGCGTGCGCACGTCCGCATCGGGTCCTCCGCAAGCGGCCGCCGCACGATGTCGAAGCTCTCGCCTGACCACAGGTTATCGATGCCGACCTCCGTGCGCCGGTACAGTGACGGGTACCGCGCCGGCAGGTATTCTGTGAGCTCCTCGAGGAGCTCGACCGCCGCCGGGTACGCCTCCGGCGCCGTCCTGCAGAGCTTGTCGCCCCGCTCCGCGATACGCCGCTTCTTATCCGCATGATAACGCGGGAAGTGGTTGTCCAGCTCGATCCAGTCAACGTGTTTCACGGAACGCAGGCCCATCGTAACGTGGTACTTGGGCCCGTACCGGAAGGGCCGGTAGGGGAGCGGCTTTGTGTGCTCGATGGACCAGTTCGGGTATGGGTCTGGCTTGGGCATGCGGAAATCCGACGGCGACCACTTCCCCCACTCACGAGGCGGTGCCTTCGAGCTACCGTTCGTGGCCTTCTCGAGGCCTGGCGCCGTGGGAGTCCGCGGGCGCCCGGCTTGTTCGGCAAGCCTCCGTTTCCTTAGTATGAAGGTTGCCGTCCCGGTGAGTATGAGGAGAGCCAGGATGGCGTAATACATCCCAGACCCCGCAACAAATCCATCCCAAGTTTTGGGCAGGGAGGATCTCAAAGTCTCGAACTGCGCGGCACAGCGTTTGCTTAGATGCGCCAGGGCCATTGTGCAAGCGCTAACACTCAATGTTCTGATACCCGGTAATGGAATTTCAGACGACAGGTAGGTTTAGTCGCCCATCCTCCATTTACCAGCCATGTTCAGACGTACCGAGACTATAAGGTTTGGAGATCTGGAGATATATCGGCATCTGGTACGCCGCATGCTTCCGTTCTCGGCCGCATATCAACCACCACACTGGCCAAGGGGGTGCGGGTAGATAAGGCCAGCCAGCCAACCCCGGCCAAGCTATAGATAAACGCACCTTGCTGTGTAGCCCGCGACGTAATTTTCTGTTCCTTGGGCTAGCTCTCCTTCTCCGCGATAAGATGTGTCGCCTAATGATCATTACAATCCAGAGGAGCCCTAGTGGCGCACTCTTCCCCCTCCCCCAACCCCCCCGGTCGGCGTCGCGCGTGATGTCCCAGACGCATAATTACGTGGGACCTGCCGACACGTGTGCCCGCGCGGGGCGAAACCCGGAATCCGGGGTAGCGCACGTCGATTTCTGATAGGTAATGATGTTACACGCGCCTAGGAAAGGCGGACGCGCCTAGAACGTCTTGTTTCGGATCGTTTGCGATTCCTATGGGCAGAAGGAGGAGAAGGTCCTTGACTTGAACTGGGTGTATACCTAGCTATTCTTGGCTCGTCGCCCCTTACACCAGCGATGATTGCCCTCGATACACACCCATGGTTGATAATCATATCTTCGGTATAAGATAACCGACTAAGTCATACGCATGGAGATAACAGGTGGTGGTGGTGCAGCGTAGCGGCAGCTTAGCCCCGAGAAAGGGGGTAGATAGTATGCAGGCCATCGGATCTATAACACGGCGGGCTGCTCCAACTCAAGATAAGAAGTCCCACTAGCCTGGAGCTATAGATAGATCACCTCCACCATTGATATCTGAGCCGTCGACCAATCAGAATACACTGACGTAACTCAAACAGACAACTGCCGACTGCGCCTCTTACTCATTGACTTGGTAACCTAAGGCCGTATATGTGCATTCCGGGAACATGGACAAACAAAACGGTTTAAAGTTCCTGTCGGAGAGGCGCGCTTGTCTCGTTACACCTTCCAGCCTAGATGGCTGCGTCTTCTGAGACTGTTGTAAGTCGAGCAGGAGCTGAAAGTGAATATTCATGCAACGCTTCAGCGCAGAGCTTGAAAGCATCTTCTATGGCAGCTATATGTAGCTTCGACAACGGCACTTTTAGTATGTAACTCATTAACCCCCCCCCCCCCCCCCTATTAAGAATATAGCCTGGCTGCATGAGATGGAGACCGCTCCAGACTTCTCCGCATATAGATAGGTATACATTGTTATGAAATCGTCATTGGAGAGTAGTTCGTTCATCCCCCAAGTTACTTCGGGAAGACCACGTACCTCTATATCCCATTCTATATTATTTCGCCCATAGGGGGTCGATACCGACCATCAATACCTAAGATTGACCAGCAAGCTCTTCCAATACGAGGCCTCGATATAACGGGCGAACGAGACGTTTGGGCGGAGGGGATGGGTTAGGATGACTGGGTGAGCAAGAGTTGTATACAATCCGACCAAGGAAACCACATAGGCAATTCCTGTTTCTACCAGCTTAATATGACATGTATTACAAGACCTACCTATGTGCGTGAGATGGGGCCCGAAGATTTAGAGGCATGGGTAACGGGAAGCTGCGGGATCGTCAGCTCCGCGGTCCGTCAACGGAGAACCCCTCATCGTGCCCTCACGCCCGCGTGACGCCTCGGCGCAAAACATGACATAATACATCAGCCAATCACACGCCTGTCCCCCCCTTTCGGATGCGCCGCCGCTTCCGGGAATGAGGATCTGGGCCGGTGGTTATTGCGACCTCGTTTTTAATCCCGGGGTCGTTGCCACCAGCGCCCGTGCTCGGTCGAGGTAGACTAGCCAATGCCTGGACGGAATCATGCGCCGCCTTAGCTTGGATCGATCAAATGAGCCTGGCTCCTTTCGGCAGCCTGATTCCCGGACCGTCGCAGGGCCCACGACTCTGTAGACAGATCGATGCAAGTCGCCTGTAATCACGACCCGGCAGCTTTCTTTATATGCCATGCCATTAGTCTTCGTCCACGGGTTCTCACGGCAAAGGTTACGTGCATAGTGGCCATCAACCGGATTCAGGACATGATCGTGATAGTGAACTGGTCGACTATACAGCGTCTTGGTTGGGTACGCGGTGTGCGAGAGATAACTGTCTTATATGATAGGATGCATAAATCGACGGTGTTTGACGCCTTTAGGGTTCATAGGAGCGAGCTGAGGAAGTAGGTGATGCTTCTAACGACGAGCTCGCCATCCGTAGCGAGTTATCCGCCAAAGTGGTCAAACGATGACGGAGGGTAGTCCTATTGACCTTGATCTGGCCTGAGACGGCACGGGATCAGTGCTAGGGAACCTGCACTTGGCCGCGGCACTATTCTTCGACTCCAGAGCCAATTATGCAAGCCGTGAATGATGTTTTTAGCGTGTCCTTGCGCGGGATCAAGCCCCTTAATACCTACTCGCGTCCCTATGCAACTAGATCAGAAGGAAGGAAGGTGACTGACTGGGAATCGAGTCGAGGTGTTGATCTACCAACGGGAGTTCATCGACAGTGGGTGCCGGGTACTATGTGCAACCGAAATCTAAGGAAGCACAGGAGCACACCCGCCTCCTTTCCATGGGTAATTATCTAGGTCTTCCCCATTGTCGCCGTAAAAGGTGGCTCTCTTAAAAGCTATTCGTCATGTCTACGCTTCACGGGACGGCCTGTCCTCCTGCGAGGTCCAAAGAAAACTTTATCGCCAGCGCAATCATTTTCGGGCGCGACGAACTTAAAGGCTGTGTCAGTTCATGGAATCGAATATGCGTTGGTGGCTCCCGTCTAATGGAGTACTGAAGTAAACATCCGTCCCTAGGCTGCAGGGACTTAGAACGGTTGATATCGGCTCGTAACCGCTAAGGAGTGGTTGCAGGGTCTACCCTCGAGCGCCCAATCGAAGACTATAATTACTATGATTAGGGATTATGCTTTGATTACTACTAGACACGGGTAAGCCATGGGCTCATTGGTCTGTAGTACTGGGGAGATGTTATATCAAAGTTAAACATCATTCTCGAGTATTGTCCGAAGGGGAATTTCATCTCGTAAGGAACTAGGAACACCTTAAGTAGGTGTAGGTAGTTCCTCTGCCAACTGGATCCGTGTCCTGGATATTAGAACCCCGGAAATTGAAATAAACGCGGAGCCTCATGTTGATTGGAGAACCAGCACAGTTACAACCGCGTTTGTAGTCCGGTTCTCAGATGCTAGATGGACATTGAATGGAAGTACTAGTTTACCTACTTGGCATGGCCTGACTGACTACTTTGTTTGCGTTGTTGCATTAATGAACATTAACCAAGTAGATGCCCTTATAACGCATAATTATAAGGTGTATATGCAAACAGAATGACTTAGGCGTTCCACCCTGCCCTATTGACAATCCTCCGCGACTTTCTCACATCCCCGCTCCTTGCCAGCCACCTAGATTGCTTCTAAAGTGATAAGTCACATAGGGTTCCCTCGATATAAGCTACTTGACTTTTCTTGCGTGTTAAATGCGACTTTATCTGTAGTAGCCACTTGTCTACTCAACCCTTTCGACACTCAAAGAGCTGGCTTACAACCCTTCTAAGACCCGTTGCCCGGGTGTGCTGTGATAGGGTCCACGCGAGGTGCCAACAGCCGACCAGCACTGCACGCCTTGAACTAGTAATATGCGAGATGGGCTTCACTTGCGGGACCTGTTGGCGGGTTTTCATTTCCTTCCGGGCTCGGGAGCAGCATCAGGATGCACTCGACCATGTCTGCCCCGAGCATGAGTGCGATAAGTGCTCGGCGTACTTCGGGAGCCGGCGCGCCGTCGTCCAACACATGAATGCTCTTAACCACTGGGCACATGAGTGCCTCATTTGTGACGAGACGTTTCCTACAGCCGGAGAGGTTAAGACTCACCAGATAGAAGACCATCAGTATTGTGACACCTGCGCCCGAACCTTCGTCGATTACAATGCTATCAGGATGGTACGTGGCCGCATCTTGGCCAATGTACCTATTGCCCCATGCTTCATAGACATGCTGACATGTCGATAATAGCACCTCAACTCCAGGGTTCACCGTGGTACCCAGCTGGCATGTCCGTTCTGTAAGCGAGACTTCGTGAGCGCGACGGGGCTTTCGCATCACCTGGAGTCTGGGTCCTGCACGCACCGCCCGGATATCAATCGCGATTCGCTTTATCAACTCGTGCGCTTTAAGGATCAGGATGGTATCATATCTAAGAAGCTCATCGGCTGGCGTGGCTCTACGGAATACGAGGCTACTGATAGAGCTTGGAACGGCTACGCTTGGGAATGCTATTTCTGTCACCGGGACTTTACGACGAACGGCGGGTTAAATCAACACCTGAACTCTCCCATCCGTACGTAATGAGTTTGCTGTCATTCTGTAAACTAAACCTCCCTACCCTTAAGCCACACACCACCTTTCCCATCCTTCTGGACACCGCCTTGCAATGATCACTATGACTGACTTGAAGACTTCTAGACCAGCAGAATCTCTACCACTGCCCCAATCGTATGGGCTGTGGAAAGGAGTTCACGAGCCTAGCTGGCGTGATGAACCACCTTGAGAGTGAGAGCTGCAGGTTCACCCGCTTCGAGAACGTGCAGTCGGGGTTTAGGAACATCGTTAGGGGCGACAGGCTCATCGGCTTTCGCTGAATAAAAACACCAGGCGTCGTCAGGCGGGCAACGGTCCTATCTGACTGGACATCCGACTCTATCTATTTTGGATGTGGGAACTGAGTTCCTCTCAATTTCGCCTTAGGAAAGGCGTTTTGCCGTCAGAGTGTACTGGGGGGCGGCCTACTGGAGTCGTGCGACATTCTCTTTGCGGTATTGTATTTTGTATGAAGGAGGTCACCATCTGAAGAACTCGCACCGTTGATCGAGGGCACCTGTATCAAAGTATGAATCGGTTCTCATACATTGGCAAGGAAGATCTGCAAAGCTACCGGCCTATTGATCGGTTGAGAGCTTAGGCCATTTGCGAATGGTGTATGAAACAGTAAGATGTGACTTCGAGTTCCGTGAATTCTATGACAGTGCCTTTCTTCTAATTTGCACCGCTGCGTCCCGCGAGAGGCCACATAGCATTAAGGAGAAGAGAGTTGCTCTGCCACACATGACGTTCCGAAGATATACTGGTACCTGTCGACTATAGTGCCCGAGTACTTTGCCAGCGCTGAATACGAAGATTGACCTTAGCGCCGAGCTGGATGCATTGTGTCTGTGTGTACCTAGGTAGATGGTGACTCAATGAGCCAAAGTGATTGACTGGCCTAAACTCAGAAGAAAATCTCAGATAACACCAGAGACATACAATAGCCCTTGCATCCTGTGTCTGGCGCCGTACGAGCTCAAGAGTGCAGTCACCTAATGTCACCATATCGACCGTGTGGAAATTGAAAACCACGTGGCCGAAAAACCGGCGCCGGACTTCATGCGAAGGGTAGGGAAGGGAGGTGGGCTAGGCCCTGGATCATGATGTACGGAGAGCGGGTGCGTGGCTGCCTGGTCGGGCCGAGTTCGGGTTCACCTCGATACGACTTTGATACGACATCGACTTAGGCAGCCGCAATAATTTAGACGTGTGTTTGCTCGGGGAGGTTAGCTATGTGCGCTATTTCCCCCAGGTTCTGGACTCGGGCTCCTGACGTTGAAATACTATTATGTTGAACGATTTGAATGGCTAGCTTGAAATAGTCCCCTATTTATTGACTACTTGGCTACCTACCCTACGCAAATATGGTATCTGAAGAAGAGAAAGAAAAGATGAAGAAGAAAAAAGACAAAAAAGACAAAAAAGACAAAAAAGACAAAAAAGACAAAGGGGTATCTGAGGTTACGCATCGATGGCTAAGTAAGTATTGACAAATATAAATACGTGGGTAGACCACGTGGGACAGAAGGTAACCCATGTGGGATGGGATAGAAAACTATCTAGGGAGAGCTCACCTGTTCTAACTGTCGACCATCAGCTACATCCTCTAGCAGTTAACTAAGACACTAAACAGCGCGGCTAGGAAACCATCCTCTTGGGTACAGTAACACGAACTGGGGGAACACGCGGGCTCAAGACAATCAACGACGTTGGTATTGGCATTCGTCGAGGAGTCAAATGAAGAAGAAAAAGGTAAATGTTATGGTACAAGAAAAACCTCTAGATTCGATGGGTCGGTCAACTACCCTAGAGTTTTTTAGATTGGATTTGTTAGATCCAGGAATTCATCCGCGGTAGATATTCGTTAAAACGTCGGCAACAAAACCCCCTCCCTTTTCCCTCTCCCGGCCGGTTTAGCTGAATAAGTAGGCAGCCCCCTGGTTTGTCCGTCCCCGCAAGTCACGTTAAACACCAAAAAGTTAAAAACCCGGCGCCGAAGATATGCAAAAGAAGGTTTCAGGGTGGGGGATCGAATGTCCCCTCATCAATCACCAACCCCGGGTCATATGTTCAAGTGATCGATATGACTGGTGAATGGATAGGCCAGCCAGTCAATCAACTGTGGTCCTTATCGTCACTTGATGCATCTGTTTTACTGGCCGTTGTCGTTGTAGGCGCGGATGTCAACGCCCTTGGGGTCCCTGACGCCCTTGATGGCGAGTGAGAGGACCTTCTTGGTGGCAGCGGCGGGGTCGCTGAGCTGGCCGGGGAAGAGGCTCCTGAGGTAGAGGACGAGGCCGGCAACGTGCGGAGTGGCCATGGAGGTGCCAGAGATGATGTTGTTCGCAGTGTTGCTGCCGATCCAGGCGGACTTGATGTCAACACCCGGGCCGTAGATGTCGACGGGGGCACCGAAGTTGCTGAAGTAAGCGCGGGTCAACCCCTTGTCGTAGGCGGCGACAGTGAGGGCGTTGGGTGCCGAAGCCGGCGAGTAGTTGGCCGAATCCTTGCCGTCGTTGCCAGAGGCCACAATGGTCAAGATACCCTGGTTGAACGCCTCCTCAACGGCGCGGTTCTCTGCATCTGACTTACGGCCACCGAGCGACATGTTGATGATCGAGGTGGCCTCGCGGCCCTCGGCCGTGATGTTGCTGACAGCCCACTGATAGCCCTCGAGCACCGTCTCGGTCGTGGCCTTGCCGTTCTTGCCGTTGAATACCTTGACCGCGACGCACGTGGCCTTCTTGGCTACGCCGTAGGTCTTGCCACAGATGGTACCGGCGACGTGAGTGCCGTGACCGTCAATGTCTACGAAGGGCACGTCGTCAACGGCGTTGTAACCCTTGATGGCGCGGCCGCCCTCGAACTCCTCATGCGTCTCGAGGACACCGGTGTCGATGATGTAGGCGAACTGGCCCTGGCCGGCGGCGTCGTCGTAGATGTACTCCGTGGTGGAGTTGGTGGAGTTGCCTGCTCGGTGGGAGATGGACGAAAGGCCCCAAGGGGCGTTGGGCTGAGTCTCGATCGCGAGCAGGTGACGGACACGGTCCGGCTCGACGCACTGGACATTGGGGTCCTGGCGAATCTGCTCGATGGTGTTGTCATCGAAGTGGGCACTGTAGCCGTGGAAAGACTTAATGCACCACTTCTTAGAGATGCCCCAGAGGCCGCTTCCGCTGCGGGCGTGGATGCCGGCGGCAAATTGCATGTGTGACTCGACGGTGGCCTCGTCGATTTCCTTCTTCAGGGTGACGATGTACTTCCCGGGGATGACATCCGGGTCGAGCCTGGGGCGCATCACGGGTTGGGGAAGGGCATTGGCGAGGGGAAGAATCGCGGCCGCGAGCAGGCCGAGTTGCTTGAAACTAACCATGTTGAAAATGAAGAAGAGGGTATCTTGATACTAGGGAAAAGCGAAAAAAGCACAATAGTTACTAGAATGAGTGTAGAGGGTGGGAAGCAAATGAATGAATGAATGGAAGCCGGCCCGTTTTGCGTACCTGAGTAGTAGCCGGTGCCGAGTATTGGTTGCGGAGAATGAATGAATGTAAGATGGATAACAAAACATGCGTCGATAAACGAAGGACGACGTCAAGTGATTTATATCTCAAATAAGCAATGTAACCTCTATGGTAAGAGAGGAAGCAAAAGCAAGCACGACAAATTGTTCTAATAACAGCAAGTCAGCCAGCAAGCGCGAGTAATATGGTGGACGGGGCGGCGCAATGACCCTGGTTCGTCTGTGGGTCCGTTATGGGCAGCCCACTGAGCGTGCAGATGTGCAAGCCATACTGCCACGTCTGGAAGACCACCAGGTCGGGTCATCCAAGCAAGTTAGCGGGAGCGTAACCAGAAAGCGGCGTTTCAACCAGTCAAAGAGCGGGCTTGCGATGGGGCACCAGGGGCACTCGCGCGAATCGGAAGGAGGCTGAGGCACTAACGCAGGGGATCACTCCTGTAGGCGAAGGGGAAAAAACCGATGTGTGCCAAGCGAACGCCCTTATCCACCAGTACGAAGTAGATGGAGATGCGCCGCTGATGAGATGCGATAAGAGTTGTGTGGCTCGAGTCCCCATTGCGGCCATACAGTCATAATACATAATAGAGGAGAGCCTGACGATATAGGCCCGAGGCTCTTGTTGATCCTAATACCGATTTTTCCACGGAGAAAACGCTCGAAAAAAGGCTCTTAGGTTTCTGAACTTGTCTTCCTCTAGCAGCAGCAAATGCCATGTCTATTTCAACCTCAGAAACCACCGAGGATGATCTATCGAAAACTGCAAGCACACCATTAGGTTGTTCCAAATTGAGAGACCGAAGAACCAACACCAGAACTTCTCAAGGGAGCCTTGCAGGCATGTAAAATGGCTGCCGTCATTGCCGTCGAATTGGGTTGGTTCGTAAATATCGCTGGCAATAGTATTGAAACGACACCATCTCGAATCCCGAATCGAGGCCCCTCGGTGTTTGTTGCATGCAGACGCAGATATGGTTACTGCCGTCCAGCCAACTTGATATATTGACATTCCTTGACGATGGCATGGCTAGTAGTTCCTGTGAATGTCACCCTGTCTTGCCCTACCTATCGCGTCATGCAGACCGAAGAGGCGTGCCTGGGGGTGCAAGCCGGTCACAAATTAATTGATGATGCAAACCACTAACTGCAGTGATTAATGCATGGGCATCTGGCCAGGATATTTTAAGCTTCGTGACCCGGTCGAATACCGGAATTGGAGTGACTTTCCCCCTTTAAGAACTGTATGGAACGTGGGTATAGTAGTAGAAGCAAAGAGGTATGTAATAACGGCTTGTGGGGACGCTGCGATGAAACATAGTGATATAGAGTGTTAAGAACTACCTGGGTATAATAAGCGGCTATAAAGGCCTACCGGATTTGACGTCAAGCAACGAGGCTGGCTCAGCAAGGTACGATACGTTTTTGGGAATTCGCATAATGATCGGAAGGGCAGTGCATGCCATGGGTGGCACAGATGAGTAGACCCCCGGGAAGCCCTGCAAGTGACCGGCGCAGATAGATCTCTTCAGGCTCGGCTGCTCGGCCAGGGATGCCAAGGCGGGAAGGATCTTTGGCATGTTGGTTGCTAGGCTTCGGAGGCTCTTAAAAAAAAAACCCAGGTTGTCCCGGCATCTTTACCCCTCGCAGAGACCCGATGAGTTGATCGATAGCTTTTGACTGGATGGTGTCGTAATTGTAGGGTGTTAATTACCTCTCTAGCATTGGCTCTATAATTAATGGTGTTCCCGATAGGGCGTAGGACATGGGGGAGAACTCTTTGCGCAAAGTGTCTTAGGGTTGTGAACCGGCAACAAGCAATATATTATTACTACTATTACTACTCGGTACATACTACTATATCTACTACGTTGCTATTCCCATTGGTGAGACGATGTTGAGTCGTAACGGGATTGTCGTAACTACCTGCCTGTCTGGCTGCCTGGGCAGTACGAGATTAAGGATTAAGGGGAAGTCTCATCGGAAGAGAGCACCTCGTATGTATCGAGTCCTGAGAATCTTAAGCGGTAGGGCTCCGAGCACTAGAGCTTTAGATAGAAAACTAGACGTAATAGTACAGCTAGTTACTTATGTAGTAGGCAGTTATAGCACATTTACAAAATTCCATACGAGGTACATAGCATCGGTTGTTGACAGCTGAACATATGCCCGTGACAGCTGGCCGAATCAGATATTAGATCCATACCTACATGTAATGGATTGGGTGCTAGCTAAGTACCTAGGTACCTACCAAATTGCTAGAACTCTAGAGCTACATAGATAGGGGTTAGGACATCGGCCAAAGTCACCGAACACCTGCAGGTTTTATCAAATCCCTAACGCTGCCCTCCTATGATGTCCACGTAAGTACTTAGGTATGTCATGATCTTGAGTCACTAGGTACCTACGGTATGCCCACCTCACTTCAAACAACATCTCAAATGGGAGCTTGATACTCCAAGTATGATGAGCCTCATATCCTCTTTGTATCCAACTTTCTCCATAGGTATCAAATCCTGACTCCGCTTTCAATTCTTTACTCAATACCTAGCAGATTAAAACGTAAATTAGAACGCCATGTCGACCACGGTGGAGATCACTCAAGCCGACATACAGCTTGAGGAGAATCATGAGAATCATGCTGGGCCATTGGAAACTCCTATCAGTACTGGAGACGCAGCACCTCATCGAACATATGCTACTGTTTACTCCAGGTTCAGCAATGTTCAAAAGGACTCCATGACAGCCTTCATCGCTTTTGGTGCCTGGCTGGCTTCGATGTCGACGACTAGCGTACTTGCTGCGGTTCCAGAGATCGCTGAGACCTTTCACACGACGCCCATTGTTATCAGCATGAGCAATGCTGTATATCTCGTTTTCGTGGGGTTATCTGGTTGCTTTTGGGGTCCATGGGCCGATATTTTTGGACGTAAATCAGTATGAGTTCTCGTGCTAAATTATTTGTCCATTCGTCTTGACACTGACTCATCATCTGTCCAGGCTTACATAGGCAGCACCGCCCTGTTTGTTGCGTCTTCTATTGGCACGGCATTATCGCCTACTTTGCCTGTCTTTTTCATGTTCCGGGCTTTCACAGCATGTCAGGTGACTGCACTTTTGATTGTTGGGCCCAGCTGCATAGCAGATATTTATCATCCAGTTCGTCATTCCCCTGCGATCTAGTTCCATCGCTAAGCTTGATCTAGATAGAACGCGGGACCTCCCTCGGCTAGTTCTCCTTTGGTTCAATGTTTGGCCCATCGTTCGGTCCATTATTGGGCGGTATCATCGTTACGTTCACTTCTTGGCGGGTGATATTCTGGCTCCAAGTAGGACTTCCAGGCCTTGCTCTCCCCCAAGCAGTCTTCGTCCTTCATGAGACTCTTCAACACCCCCGGTATACCGAACTTCGCGGACAAGGATTCCGTCCCATTCTGGCTACATTGTGGAAGTGGTCTAATCCTGCCACGGTGTTCGGACTATTCGGAAAGAAAACCATACTTTGTGTGGTGCGTCACTCGCTCCTGTTCTAATGTTACTCACCTCCGGCATTCTAATATAAGCTTAGACCTTGGCGTCTGCAGCTACAGCATGGAATATGTACTCTTTGCTTACACCGATTCGATTCGTCCTTAATCCGCGTTTCCATTTAACAAGCCCACTCCAGTCTGGCCTGCTCTACTTGGCACCTGGCCTTGGATACATTATCGGCGGTCGCTTGGCCGACTACGTTGTTAAATCCTGGATGAAGCGAAGAGGCTTCAGATTGCAAGAAGATCGCCTTCGTAGCTGCGTCATCGTCTTAAGTGTACTTCTGCCTGGGTCTACTGTACTATATGGCTGGTCTGTGGACCGCAGTCTTGGTGACGTGCCTTCCGGTGATATGCATGGTCGTTCAGGGGGCTGCCCAGACGATCGCTTTCCCCAGCTTGAACGTCTACATTCTGGACGTGATGCAACACCAGAGCGGGAAAGCTTCCGGTATGCATCCACCCCGAAACTTTCCTTTTATTTCAGCTAGCCACTACCTCATACGCTATTGGTTCTCCTCGGCCGCTACCGCATGTTGTCTGCCTTTGATTGAAACGGTCGGAGTTGGATGGACAGCAGTGATTTCGTCAGCCATGGTTCTGGTTGGCTCATGCCTGGTCCTTCTCACTATTTCATCGGGTGAGCGCTGGCGTTCTGCGTCTGCAACAACCTGAGAAATATCTACTCGGACTCGTCACAAGCACTCCGAGACGCAATCTGACGGGCTGCTCGCTAGTTATTCATGTACTGCCGTCGCTTCTGGTACTAAGGTAGGAATGAAGATGATACTAAGTCTGTTCCAATTGTGGTCCGCAATAGTTCATTAGCAGCAGAGTAGGAATCTCGGCCCGGTCCTAAACCGTGGGGATTTCGTGTTGCTATAACGTTTACTATTACCAAAGCGTGGGTTTGGGTCGGAGTTCAAGCCCACCGATGCCAGGTCAAATGAGCCTATCAGTAGTTCGCCAGAGCACGTGCGGCCGCAAGAGACTACGCTTTTGTGGCATCTTCTACTGCTTCCTCTACAGAAACTATATACATTACCTCAACCTGACGATGTAGTTCGTCGCGGGGATTCTTGTCACGACAGCAATCCGGCGACAAATTGATTCCAGGGTATCGGGATGCTTATCAGCTTCTACGCTGCGGCAGATTATCTTGGCTTAACGTCAGGGGTGAGGCTTATTCTATGTCCTTCCCGCTTACATAGTACATATGTATCGTTCGACATATCAAGCATACCTGCCTACTTAAGTATATTACGTGATACTGGTATACGCCAATATCGAGTTATGTAAGGGGAACGAATCCCAGCCCAAAAAGGGATATGATCTAATTCGACAGATGACTGACCGCTGTGGTCGGCGAAAAAGACAATTTGCGAATGGCACTTCTAAGCTCGTCTCCATAGTGTATATCGGTGTCTGTGCGACCAGGTCTATACCTACATCTGCTTCTACACCCGAGCTAATTACACTCTGTCGGACTGGTTAAGTCTTCGGAATTGGTATCTATGCGTCTTTATTGGTATCGGCTAGACGTACCTGGGCAACTATTAATAGGGCGGATCACAGTGCCTAATATGTATGTTTAGACAGCCACATGCTGTGTTAACAATTTGGAAGTGAAGCGAGATCTTCTGTGTACACAGTGGCAGTGGATGTTGTATTTTGGCAATGAATCCGCGCAAACTATCCTTCTCTGTGTGTCTAAGCAGCCGCCCTCTCCTTTGTCTATATCTCGCCGTATTATTCTATCATTCCCGTCCGAATTGCGATTCAACACTACCCGATGAGCTAGGTATGCGGTATCACCCCTTCGAAATACCGCCAAGAATATGACCCACGACATAGATAACACACCTGCTAAACAGTGTCAAGAGGTGAACAGACGACCCCTGATCAACGGCCTGATGGCTCCGGTATACTATCCCTTGTACAGCGTACATCAATCCTTTAGTAATTCCCGGAGATATTTCATGTAGACCTCCCGCTGGTAGATATGGGGAAAATGGACGGCGTTCTCGAGAGTTACCCACTTCACTTTCTCTATGTGCTTGAAGAACCGTGACATCGTCTAGGGAAGAGCAGGGGGGCTGTGAACCTTGTTAAAGCTGGAATATAATAGACGGGCAGGTGGGCTGTCGCAGCCTTAAATACAGCCCCATTTACCTTGTGTCTGTTGTCAAGAGCTCTACTTCGTAGGGGGTTACGAATATTAACCCCTTACCATCCCGGCGGGGTTGCCCCTCCCTTCCCTAGAACTAGGGGTGGGAGCAGTGTAACTACTAATACGCGGGTGTTTACATGCCCTGACAATGCCCTAATAGCATACACTTTTCCGGGGCGCGAAGTGTAAAACTTGTATAAATATTTCGAACCCGGTGTCTATCCTGGATTTTCCTTCTGACAGGCTCTCTAAAATGTTTTAAGTGATTGATTAACTACTAGAGCTCTAGGTAATTACGTTTTATGTGAGGATCGGAGAATGTCAAGAACCATATGGGTACCATTTCGTTCCCCATCTACGTGAGTACCTCAGGACTTCCAGGTTAGGGCTAAACTTTGACCACATACATACCTAGGTACATAAGCGGTCTTGATTTCATTCAGGCCCAAAACATTTAACTATGAAAATTACAATTCACACTTTGAAAGGCTGTTGAAGTGTATACTTAGGTATGCTATGATACTTATGCAGGTGACAATACTGTTCTGAGAAAGCCACCACATCTCAATTATTATTATCGCAGTACAGTCAGCGACCAAGACGACCAGACAGCATAGCGCGTCTCGATCCATTACTTCTAGGGGGTCCCGTTTAGCATCTGCAAGGCATCTACGCTAGCCTGGCTAGCTACATATGTAGGTAACTACTCCAAGCTAATGTACCTAAAGTATGGATTCAAGTCAGTCTAAAGACACATCTGTACTAAATAGGTACTTAAGTAGTTAAAATTTGAACGGCCCGGGCCGAACTAAATATTCCTCAATCTGCCGCATCCTTTCTCGGAACCACGCAGTGCAAGTCGTGCATCACAGAGAGAACCGATAAATAACCACCGCCTGCAAGCTGGAGATTCCCATCGAACACTTCTTCTGCTTTACTGCTCAGCTGCTGTAGATCCTCCTTCGTGCCATGAACGTTGAGGCTTTACGAATCAATACGTTAGCGTTTTTACTAAGAGCCTTCCAAGTGCCTGCTTGGTGACGAGCTGTGCTACGACTGATGGAACTGAAAAAGATAGCAGCAGCCAGGGAAGTGTCTAGACCAAGGGTGTAACCTTGGGGTCAGCCATCGCACGCGCCTCTTCTACTGTCGATGACAGTACATACGCTTCCATTCCTCAGAGTCAATAGCCACCGTGACTTTTGCCGATGGGCCGGTATCCTTTAGAGGCAAAGCAGCAATCCACGCACCCATATTTGTGGTTGATGTCTGCAGCGCACGAAATTTGGGACAGAGATCCCGAGCCTTGCAGCAAGGGCACTACTAAAGGGTCAGCGTATCCATTCCTCCTTCGTCTCGAGACCAATAGGACACATAACCAACAACTGCGAGCGACAAGCGAACGTTTTTGCACTCCTACGAACATTGTTCACCACATATTGGTTATATCTGACTTTCTACATCCTGATCGCATAGGAACCTATTCTAGTACGGTACGAGCCGGTAATTATGGAGACCTATCTCCCTATAGTATTTAGTGTGGATACCTCCTTGCAGGTTACCAGCTAGATGGGAAAAAGGGAGCACGGCACGGATGCCTTCAGGACAATAGCTCCGGGCCAAGGTCTTTGATCAATATGATGTGCATCTTACTGGGCCAAACGTTTGTTCATAGGATGGAGGATGTCTGGTTGCGTCTTGCAACCTGACTTCGGTTGGTAGACCTCGACTGATCTTGAGGTGCATCTGGGGCATGTATGCGCGTGCGTTCCATTCCTGAGCTGCGGGGTGATTGTGCGGGCATTGAGGGGCCGGCCTAGGCATGCAGTCCAAGATATCACTGCATGAAGTTGGGGGTTGGCGGGGGGGGGGGGGAATCTCTCGGTAATTCGAGGTCATAATTATGGACTTATAAGGTACCGCCAGGCTGGGTACCGTCCGGAGTCTAGACCTGAAAGGAAAGCCGTACTTGGGCATATTTAAGCCCTTCACAAGGGGAAGTAAGATGCGACGGAAGTTGGAGATAAGGAATCAAATATGTGAGAAATCGCTTTCGAGCTCAAGAAGGCTAAGATTAAGCAAAACCTAACTAACATGGGCTTGAGGATTCGTATCACCCAATTTACTACTCTGCAATTTAAAGTCAGTCTACAGACATTACACAAGGCGGCAGACGGGAGTAAATAGCGCTGAAACGAATCTCGACGTTCCCACCAACATACAAGCCCTGTGTTGTCTCGAGGAAGACCTTCAGCGCAGCCCCTTAAGATCACATACTCTATATTTTCCTTCCAGAACAGATACAGGAATGGATATCGAGTTACGAGGACGAACCGAGGCAGATTCAACAAGGGAACATGCTCTTGACGTCGGTGGCGACACCCTGCAGACCAGCGATGACCGCGACTTAATTAGACTAGGAAAACGCCCGGTGTTAAAGGCAAGTTTGTCCAAGCAACGCTCTGTCATATTGAGGGAATGCTGCCTAACGACTTCGTAGCGCAATTTTGGGTTTACGTCCATTTTGGGATTCTCATGCACTGTTCTGGTTACGTGGGAAGGCATGCTGATGTTCGTGTAATTGAGCCGGCCCTGGGCATACTGAAATCACGATTTGGCCCCAAGGCTGACTGATTACACCCAGAGTGGCGACCTCAAGCCTCATAAAGTATGAGACCTTCATTCAGGCGATTTTATAGCTCTAACAGAAAGCAGCGGTGGCCCTGCTGGCCTCATCTGGGGGTTTCTCATCACCTGGATTGGAACCCTCTCTGCGTTCTCTGTCATGGCCGAATTAGCCTCAATGTAAGCACTAAGCACTGTTTTACTATTCGCTTGATTGACCTGTGCTAAACAGGGCTCCTACATCGGCTGGACAGCACCAGTAAGTCTATAATAACCCCAATTTGTGTCAAGATATTATTGACGCCTGAGCGTAGCTGGGTGGCCATGTTGGCCCCTGACTCGTCTCGGAGGTTCTTAAGCTATATGACAGGTATTGTGTTCACATGTTAAGCGATGAGGTACGGATGAAAGCTCATTCCTGTTTAGGATGGTTAACCGTCATAGGTTGGCAAGCCGTAGCGGCATCTGCAGCCTACCTCATTGGATCCTTGCTGCAGAGCATCATCATCATGCTTAGGACAGACTATACAGCCCAGTTGTGGCAGACGATGCTTATCGTCTGGGCTATCTTGGCATTCTGCGTCTTCATCAACACCGTGGCAACCAAGACTCTAGCCTACTTCGAGGGCGTAATCTTAATTCTGTACATATTGGGGTTCTTCGCCATCCTCATTCCTCTGGTATATCTGGCACCCCATGGGGACGGTGCGCTGTTCAGCACTTTCTTCAACGGGGGCACTTGGCCCACACAGGGCTTGTCGTTCATGGTTGGGTTGCCTTCCACTATATTCTCCCTTATCGGTGAGTGTCACGCAGTAGCGGCATGTCGCTGTCTTCTGAAAGTTTCCACTGACACCAACGTAGGGGCCGACTCGGCAATCCATGTATGAAGAACTTCCCTATCACACCTAGTTAGCTTACTAACCTATAATGTATGTAGATGGCCGAAGAAATTAGGAACGCGTCTGTCGTCGTGCCACGTGCAGTTATCACCAGTCTAGTGCTTAACGGCTCCATGGGTTTTGCAATGGTAATCGCTTATGTCTTCTGCATGGGGGATGTTGAAGCAACTATAGCCTCTGCGGAAACTTTGGGATACCCTTTCCTGTATGTATTTCAGCAGGGTACCCGTTCGAATGCTGGGGCCGCAGTCATGGGGCTCATCATCTTTATTCTGGGAGTGTGCTGCAGTGTCGGGGTGCTCGCAGCGTCTTCTAGAATGCTATGGTCTTTGGCAAGGGACCGTGGCGTTCCTTTTTGGAAGCACTTAACTATGGTACGTACTGTTCATTCTAGGTTAATTCCCTTGTTGGCGGGATAACGCTTCTCTTAGATGTGGTAGCTAACGACTAGTACTATCAAGCTTGACGGGCGTACGTCCATACCTGTTTACACTATCATAGTCACCACCCTGATCTCTATGCTGCTGTCACTCATCACCCTGGGATCGACAGTTGCTTTCAACAACATCGTGAACCTCAGCGTTGCCGGTCTCTACCCTTCTTACTGGCTGAGCTGCGCC
This sequence comes from Eutypella sp. D-1, assembly GCA_023313575.1. NCBI lineage: Eukaryota > Fungi > Ascomycota > Sordariomycetes > Xylariales > Diatrypaceae > Eutypella > Eutypella sp. D-1. The sequence goes on along the minus strand of JAJTTP010000005.1, from coordinate 2,200,416 downwards.
CTACTTCTCTGGCGTCGACTGCAACCAAAGGGAATCCAGCCGCATGAGCCCTCTGTTACGAAGGTTGGGCCAGGAAGCCTGTTCTGGGGCCCGTGGCGTATACCTGGTGTGTTTGGCATACTAAACAACATATTCGCTTGCTGGTATCTTCTGTTGTTGTGGTTCTGGGCCTTCTGGCCACCGGCGACTCCGGTAACACCCGCTAGTATGAACTACAGCGTGCTCACTTTCGGAGCGGCCGTGCTCTTTGCGGTGGCTTGGTACTTCCTACGGGGCAAGTTGGTCTACAACGGACCTGTTAGAGAAGTAGAGCTATAACCGTGAAGATTTAGAGCTGCTATAGCCAAATGTCATATCGGACAGTGTCATAGCGGGGCAGTGCAGTTAGGTAAAGCAAGTAGTATACCTACCCAAGTAAGCACATAATGAGGCTGGATCATGAAACTAGTTCTTAACCTACTTGTCTATTTGTGAGGGTCTGTTCAATCAGATCCAAGCTGCGAAGATGTTGGTACGCAATAGAACCGTTATACTAATCTCTTTCCTCAGACTGGTACCATTCCAAACAGTCTTATAAGAGTCTAGAACCGACATATCCCTCTTCCGCACGGGTCACTTGCCAACGGGGTTCAGAGGGATTTCTGGTATGAGTATTACTGAATCGATAGGCCACTTACGTACCTAGGTACGTATTTTTCAGCTTGGCTGGCACTATGCGAAACCATATCACAACCTGTAACTGATCTCCCTAAGTCAGGCAGATTCGCAAGTCTTCGGCCCGCGAAGTGAGGGGCGTTCGCCTAAAGCCCCAAGCTATCTGGTACTGGAGATTATGGGGCAATTAGTGTAATATTGGAGTACGAACCCCGCACACATCCATGGATATAGCCGATTGGACGCCGAACCCGGGGGAGAGAATACCGGCGCTACTGGGTTAGTGCTCCGGGATCCTCAAGTACACAGCCGCTCCATATGATTGCTTTATTCTTATAAATTGCTGTCTTGAAGACGGAATTTGATATTTTATGTCCGGAAATTTGGCATAGCATAATACCATTCATACCAGACTCCTAAGCTTCCCCGGATAGTGCCATCTGTTAATACTACACCGGCCAGACAACTGACGAAATTATGACTTCCTCATCGAACGAGAAGCCGACGGTCCTCCTTATCGGAGGACTATCACATTGCGACGAGGAGTGGAAGGCGCTAGAAAGCAAATACAATCTCATAGAGTTCCGCGAGGGAACGCGCGACCAATTCCTGGCAAACTGTCGGGCCGGCGTGTATGACAAGGTTCGGGGCTGCTACCGGTCGAACGTGTCAACAGCCGTCACAGGGCCGTTCAACGCGGAACTCATCGCCGCACTCCCGGAATCATGGCGGTATATCGCGCATAACGGCGCTGGCTACGACAACGTGGACGTGCAGGCCTGCACGCAGAGAGGGATCGCCGTCTCCTCGACCCCGGGAGCCGTCGACGACGCCACCGCCGATATCGGCATCTTTCTCATGCTCGGTGCCCTGCGGCAGGCGCACGTGCCGTACATGGCACTGCGCGAGGGGCGGTGGAAGGGTGCGGCCCAGTTAGGCCATGACCCCCGCGGCAAGACGCTCGGCATCCTGGGCATGGGCGGCATCGGGCGGGCGATGGCGCGGCGGGCCCGCGCCTTCGGAATGCGCATCATCTACCATAACCGCCGGCGGCTGGCGGACGCGGCGCTTGAGGGCGGTGCTGAGTACGTGACCTTCGACGAGCTGCTGACGCGATCGGACGTGCTGTCGCTGAATCTGGCGCTTAATGCGCAGACGCGTCATATCCTTGGGGCGGCGGAGCTGGCGCGCGTGAAGCCCGGCGTCGTGCTGGTCAACACGGCGCGCGGCGCGCTCGTCGACGAGACTGCCCTTGTAGACGCCCTCAAGTCCGGGCACATCGCCGCTGTCGGTCTCGACGTCTTCGAGAACGAGCCCGAGGTCCATCCGGGCCTACTCTCCAGCGACCGCGCCTTCCTCGTGCCCCACCTTGGTACCAGCACCTACGAGACCCAACGTGACATGGAGCTCCTCGTGATCCGAAACCTCGAAGCCGCCGTTGACAGGGGCGAGATGTACACTTTGGTCAACGAGCAGAAGGATTTGGACTGGGTTCCGAAGCAGGCAGACACCAAGAAGGTACATTGAACATTGAGGTGCCCTTACCGTGGCATGCCCTTGTGGGTTTGCTTGGAAAAGGGGCTAATTAGATATCGTCCAGGACTCAATACCCCCCAAACTTTAATCAGAGGCTTCTCAACGCTCAAATACCTCAACTCTACAATTCTACTTATCAGCTACAATAAAAGTATTCCTAGAAGTGGAGTGCATTCAAGTAACTAAGATTGAAGGCGTCCACAACCAAATGTTTTACAACACTGTCATTAGCTGTCAATAATCACTCGTCTCTTATGCGCGCTAAACCCCTATTTACATAACGCTTTCACTTTCTAAACACATATAGTGGTCAGTATGTCACTAGCTTAATGATTGTGGTCCGGCAATGTGACAAGTCTGTGGCATTGTCCAGCATATTTAAGGGTAAGAAATTCAATTGACTTTTAGTAGCTAAATCCCAATATATATAGATATCTAATGGATGAGATGATTTGTCCATCTGTTTAGACACCCTACGCCTTCTTCGCTGCCTCGTTCTGCTTCTTCTTCATGCCTTCCTCAAGACTTTTGTCAACATGCTTCTTCTGAGCGATCAACTTAATGTCCTGCTCGAACTGGGTGCCGTGCTGACCGAAAACGTCGTAGCCGAACTGCCGCACGAGCCTACCCTTTCGCATCCAGTCAGGAAGCCCAGCAATATAGAAGAGCAAGTCTTTGCTCGCTTTAGCAGGCAGCTTGCCGCCATCGAGAATGCTCCGGAGCCGAGCCGGAGCCCCTTCAACGGCGCTGTTTTTGTCGTGGGCGTAGTAGGGCACTCGTGGCGCGGGCCAGGTCTTGCCCGCCTGATTCTGGGTTTCGCCCATGCAATCCGGGCACAGCTTGTTCGCCCGCCGGAAAATCTTGTGTCCGTAGTTCACCTCTTTGCATTGCTCACCGAAGAGGCAGAAGGGCGTGGTCTTTCCAGTGGCGTTCTCGAACACGTGGCCGCAAGCAAGGAACCGTTGGATGAGGATCTCTCGGCACATTTTGATGCTAGTTGGTTGGTTGATATTGATGACAAGAGCTTGTTCTTTTGAGCGTTGAATTGTTTCTGGAGATCCAGTAGAAGTGGATGGTTTGTAGAGTGGTGTGTGTAGGATTGATGAGTCCTTCAGTTTGGGGATGCACTGCTATATATAGATAAGATGAATTACACAGCAACAAAGCGTCATTGTTTCCTGCGTTTGGTATCAATAGGGAACACTTTCCTTTCTGACAATGCTCAAAAAGAACACCGCCTTAGTGAATAACTATTTCCCCTTTGATAAAAGTACTCCTCCAGAACATATTGCTGTACTCCAATTTTCATCACCTTAATCCCATGTTTTGCTAAGGGATCCTATTGTCTGAGTTTGCAACAAAGAAACAATGGAAGACTTTTTCAGGCCTCTGCAATACCAGGCGTCATAGACAATGTGAATACTCCTGGGGACTTAGGTAAGTGGAGGCCTATGAGGAGAACGCATGCCGAGGGCTACAATACAAGCTGGCATCGCCTCCTAGCCCCTACAGCTCCTTCTAGTAGCACTTAGGAGACCATAACATGCTGCACAATTTAATCCTTCCTGTTCCCCTCGCTATATCTCACCCACTACATGTCTCATTTGGTGACTTGTGTGTCTCGGACGACAATGGAAAAAAGTTATATACTACTATGCTGCTCTAACTGATGCATTGCAAGCAGACGGTCTAACGGCCTCAACACAACAGACTTGAGCAGAGAATGAGCAACCTTCTTCTAAACTATATCGGCCATCTGTGTAACGAAGGTGTCACCGCTGGGTCTTGATTATATATAACAGAAGATGTAGAAGGGATATTACTTAGATTGATCGCTGGCTAGCCAAATGAGAGACTATCTAAGATGGGAGTGATCTCATATTCTTTATATATGGAAGGGGGAATCAACAAAAGGAAGTGATTGTCAAGACATGGGCTTGACAATCCATATCGCCACATGATTGCTATCAGTGGGGTATCTTATCCTAAAATGAGTGGTTTATAGCAATCTGAATCAATCACGATTTAGGTACAACAACAGGCGAGTGCCTTTGCTGAGCCGAGCCTAGCGAAGCTATTACACCTTCCCGCCAGTACCAAAGCCCCACACAAGCAGCGCCTGGGCTCACAAGCACTTGATCAACGGTGACCGTCAGTACTGCATTTATGGCTGTAGCGGTAGTGATATAACCGAGCACTAAAACAAGCACAGTTAGTATTCTTGTTCATCTTCCAAGTTCTCTGGAGTACTACTGGCTTGAATGGAACTCGGATCCTTATGATGATAGCACGACACTTACTTCTTAATTCCACCACAACGTAAACACTGTAGATGAATTGCGCCAAGACATAGATGAGCATGTCATACTTCAATAGAAAGAAGGCGACAATCGATTCTTCAAATGTTGTCCAATCAGAGAGGATCTCAGGGAGGTCAGCGAAGACATCGGCAAACGTCAGGTCAGAGCGGAAGAAGATGAACAAGAGCAGGGAAATATGGGCGATAGCCATGACAGCAATTGCAAAAGCATATGCTTGCCTTAGCGGCCGTACGTCCCTATCCTCGTCTTGTTCCGCTCCATTATCCACCGGAAGGTTGGTTGCATCAGTTGCAGAGGTGACCTTAGACTTATTGAAAAGTCGTATCGCTGCAGCAATGACAGCGACCAGTAGGCTGCAGTAGACCGGATAAGACAACCAGAGGGCGACGAAATCTTGCTGCTGCATGTTTCCCTCTTCGAAACGCATGAAGAACAATATAGTCGGGAGGATGAATCCTAAGGAAGTAGCGGGAATGATTGCCTGGGCAGCTTCGACAGGGACACTCCGGCTGACGCGGTCTGTGCAAATGCCACAGAAGATGCTGACAAGGTAGTACAAGGGAGCGATACGATAGATCCCAAAGACCAGATAGAGTATTCCCCAAATAATTGGTCTATAGTTATATAGTTGTTAGTAATTTTTCTATTTGATGATCGCTGGAATAGTGGGAATGCGACTCACAAGGAAAGAAGGGTTTTGGTCGCTCCTTTCCGATAGCCATCCACTGTCCATAGTACTGCTAGCGCTGTGAGCTGCACCCAGAAGTATATGGCTTGAGTGGTGGAAGCAACATCCCCGGCAGCGCCGTGGGACAACAGGGAGACCACGAAAGAGAGGCCTTGATCGATGCCAGGTATACCCGTGAATTCTTGTTTGAGGGATCCACCGGCGAACGTATGGAAATCTAGCGAACTCCCGTTCGACAGTTTAAATGTAAGGAAGAAGAGGGCCAGAAGAGCAGCTCCGAATAAAAGTTTGATGGGCCAGATTTTCTTGAAGGGCTTTTCAGGTAGTTGGTCACGATAAGGGATGAGAGTACGTCGCGTCGGAAGATCCAACATCTCAAGACAGTTCGCATCAACCACGCTGTCAGCCATGGAATCTAAGAAGACACCGCGTCCAGACATGGAGATGAGAAGCCGCGTGATAGAATCTGGTACCCATGTTTCCTGGGCGAAGGTTCGCTGCCTGGTATGAGCTAGATCAACCAGATATTGTGCCCGTTCAGAGCGAGATGCTTGTACCTCAACGAATGCCGCGTGAATATCGGCATCGGTTGGGCCACCTTTCCCTGAGTGACTGGACAGCATGCGGTGAAGCACGTTGGTAAGAGCTGCAGCAGTTTCTATGGCACCGTTACCTCCCTGACCACCCAAGGGGTGTTTCTTGTGGCTGTTAGAAGGCTTTGGCATGATGTTGGTGTAGAACGGTGCCCACTTACTTTATGTGCTGCATCACCAATAGTGATGATCCGTTGGAAATGCCACTTTTCGAACACGTACTCTTCTAAGGCCGTCAGAACTGAGATAATACGGTTTTCATAAATATCTCCAAACGTGGCGCCGTCCTCGCCAACCACGTCATCTTTGCGCTGTTCGACAAACAGTGCTTCGTCCTGTTTGGAGTAGCGAGGAATGTCTTTGCCATATTTCCTGCCCCCGATGTTGGCGAAAAGGAACCAGTAGAGCCGGCCACCAGGTCCAACGGCGATCAGGTACGAATGACCGTTTCCAAGTATTTGAGACTGGAGCCCCGTAGGGAACGCCTTCAAGGGATTGCTGATTCCAAAAATACATTTGTAATCGCATGGCACTTCTATCGAGAGGGTACGTCCGATTAGCAGCTTCCTTCGATGTGAAAGGATAGACTCAAATTTGGAAGGGCACCTACTGGAAAGTTCGTTGTGAGGGAAATACCCAGGCTGCACCTCGTTGGCTAAATTCCACATCAGGCTCCTAACAGAGCTGTGGATTCCATCTGCTCCGACCAGAATGTCACCCGAAAATGTCTCGCCATTCTGAGTGACGACCTCCACGGAGCTAGACGCCTTGGTAATCTTGGCAATGTTCTTGCCAGCGAGCACATTTTCCTTGTGCTGCAAGTTATCGTAGAGTACTTGGATTGCTAACTGACGATCTATAAAATTAAAGGGGTAGCCGTGACTATTTTTGTGTTAGCTTTCGATACCTGTCATTTCCAACACCACAGAAGGCTGGGCAGAGACCTGGGCTTACCGTTGGATGAGTTCGCTTGCAATGCCATCAAAGGATGTCAGCTTCCCCCCCTTTGCATCGCGAATGGTCATGAAAGTTGCCCCGGTCTCGTCAACACGCTTTATGGCGTCCGCAATACCAAGTTGGTCAAGGATTCGTAGGCCGTTGGGGAAAAGACCTATACTCGCCCCTACCTGGGGGGCAATTTCAGGGTACTTTTCGAGTACCAGGTAGTCAACCCCTATCCTCTCCAGCATATTTGCTAAGGCCAGGCCGGCGATGCTGCCGCCCACGATGACGACTTTGAAGTTTCTCTTCTCCATCATGACTAGTGGTCATGAATACGTGATAAGATATGAGTGATGTTGTGAAGTGAATGATGATGTAAATCTATGATTTCATTAGCAGTGGTAATTTTGTCCTTGTCGGTTGAGGGGGAGACAACTCCCCTCTTATATATCTCTTCCATCGTTATAAAAGTTGGACGAGACAGCGAACTTTTCCTGTTTCCATACATAAAATAAGCAATTAAGCCACCACCGGGGCTGAATTTACGCGCGGGCGCCGGCCGGGACCGCGGAATTCAGATGCCCGTCAACGGTCATCAGATACGCGGAAAGCCGTTCCACCGAACTCGCAATTCTAGTGGGGCTTCAAAAATTTCGCCTCGGTCAGGGTAGACTGCGCCTATAGGATTCCTTTCCTAAACTGTTACACCTTTCCAATAATCGTGGCTACCTCGCCCAATAGTAGTAGGTTGATCCCCTAGGGAATTCTGATACTGGTTAGGCTCATCGATCAATCCCAACTGCATAGTATCCGCTCTAATCTTTGTTAGTGAAACCTTCCGACAATGCGCACGACGCCTAGGTGCTTGGTCCCGGAAGACGGCGCCCCGTTGTTTTCCAGGTCGGCGGAAGACAAACTTCCCGAACCCGAAGATACAGTATACGTGTATCTAGGCATCCTTTAAGTCTCGTTCACTTGGCACAGACAAATTTCGGTTCTCCCATCGGACCTACCAGACAAACCAAGGCCTTTGCTTTCAGGAGAATGCCCAACTTCTACACCTTAGACCCAATATTAATATTTTGGGATTTACAACTTGGATAAGGTTTTAGATAAAGTATAAGAGATGATTAATAGATAGACTGGCCGGCGTATTCAATGTCAAGGCCAATGGCGATGTTGACCCCGATGTTACGCTGGAGGTTACCTGAAGCATGAGGCCCGAACGAAAGACCACTCGTGCATTAAATAGGAAGGATGTGCAGATGCTTGATGTACAGAGCAGCCTACGATGCCCACCAGTCCCATGATCTTACTAGTCGCACTCAATTATTATTTCATCCCTTAAGATATGGCTAGTAAAGCCTTAATTGTCCATTGGGGCTGACAGGAATCGGCTCTATTGGCTCTACATTGGAACAGACCCTTGCTTAGGCTCTTTTTGGACCTAAATTTTGACAATGAGAATACTATCCGATAGGACAACAGAAGACCTCAGGTATATGAAAGCTAAGATCTTGCCAATCAGACAACACCATTTCCATCTCTGGCGCAGGGCCGTCTACAAATCTTTTGTACCTGATTATATTATTATATAAAATAAAATAAAATAATACATAAAATATTTCTTATAATAATAAATTAAAATTTAAAACTCAAAATATATTAGTGCTCATTATCGTAACGTAATTATTCGGCTTATTAGGTAGGAGGACTAAGAAGCACACCTTGTCAGGTCCGAATCGTCATGATTAAGCAGTTTCGCCTCCTACCAGCGATTCATATCCCGGGAGGTTTCAGATTAACTCAGCTGTATTGCCACCTTCATTGAGGGCACCGGCGGACCGCGATTAACAAAAAGCCGGTAGGCGGAGGGATAGACAATCCAGAGGGATGTGCTTCAAGAGTTCGGACTTTCGGGCGCAAGATGTCAGTTCTAGGTAGCTCCACTGATAGCCCCATTTATTATCGCTATGCTGTGTCTTTCAAAACATATGCCCTGTATCTAACTTCTTTCTTCTACATCATCACGCTTTCGCTATATTCACCGAACTTCTGACTTGTGTATGGCCGTACTTTCATCGTAGCCGCAGTATCATGCTGGTGATACAATCCAGCGAATATAGATTCATCGTCTTCCGTTGTTGATAGTATGTCGTGCCCGTTCTAAAAATCACCATGGCCGCTCAAAAGAAATAGAAACAGTGACAAATTATGCCCTAAATTATCTGACGCCACGCTTTCATGATCTCATGTTTTCAATCAGATCCAATGCGCAAATCTATGTACATCCCTCAGTCAAAAACGCTCGCCTTGCTCCATTTATTAGTGGCCCTTATTCTCCTTCCATAGACGTAGAAAACAAATGGTACGGGTATCAACAAGCATGCGAAACCTGCGAATATGCTCGAACCTGGGCCCACGCCCAGATTCTGATACATCGGGGTCACGACCAGCGGGAAGGCGGCGGCGAAGCAGCTCCGCAGGAATGTGTTCGCCGCTACTGCGCTCGCGGCGTATACTTGGAAGGTGTCGACTAGGTAGTTCAGAGCGGCCTGGAAGATAGTGTTAAACCCGCACCCAGCGAGGTAGAGGCCCAGCACAGGTACGATCCAGTGGATGCTGGGGTCGGCCGTCCAACCTGTGATGAATTGCCCGGCCGCAAACAGGAGAGACCCTAGCATCATAGGTGGGAGTCTTTTTTCTGGTACCGCCTTGTCGCCAACTGCGTGATACGACTTGTTATAGTAAAGCTGGTTCGTGATATTGACGGCGGCGCCGGTGAAGGAGCCTAGACAGATGGCGAGGAAAGGCAATTCACTCTCCAACAGCGGCCACCCTCGAATCTCGGCGAATATGATTGGAATAGCACCGAGCTGCATGTAGAGGATACCGTGGCAGAAGGATGCGTAGAGAGCGATGAGGAAACAGATGGGGCGGACCAGAAACTTTCCGGCGAGTTCCGTCACCGTTACGTCCCACTCCTCGAAACGGGCGTGCAGCGCCCAGTTCCCGGACTCGTGGCGCAACCGACTCGCCTTGATGACCAATAGTTTCGGCGGGTACGTTTCATCGATGAAGATGACAGCCGCGAGGAGCACAACAGCCTGCAGGATTCCCGTAATATACTCAGCCCACCGCCAGCCAAGGTCCGGTCGCGACACGACCGCCGCGGAGACGATAGGCCCCACAGTAGGCCCGCCTACGACAGCCATCGCATAGCCCGCCATAGCGATGCCGCGGTGAGCCGGTGAGAACAGGTCGCCCAGGACACCGCCGGTGTTGGTAACCGGGGCAGAAGCGAAGAACGCACCGAAGAAGCGCGTGATCATGACAGTCTGGAGGTCCTTGGCGGTAGCGGTCGCGAACGAGAAGCAGATAGCGACAAACATGGGAGTAAGGACGGCTACACGGCGGCCGAAAACCTCGGAGAGTGGAGCCCATAAGAGCGGCCCAACGCCGAAACCGAGTAGGAAGAGAGTGGTTCCCAACGTGGCGACCTGGCGGCCAACATCGAACTCAGCGGCGACTTGCTGCGTGCCTGGGGCGTACGATGATGATGCCCAGGTCGCTGTCATGGTCACGAGACCATATAGTAAAGTAGTGCTCACCTTCTTGTGAGTCGACCAGTTAGTCGGACAGTACGGGTCATCCGGCCCATCGAAGTCCACAAGCACATCTTCCGTCGTCTGTTGCCTCACCAGCGGATGACTGAATGGGGGGACCGCCGGCCGTGAGCGAATTTTGGACAGCGCCGTGTCCCGGCGCGATATCGCAGGCCTTAGCCGTAAGTCTCCGGTGCTAGATGCTCTCTCTCGTGGCATCTTCTTCAAGATACAGGGCCGATGACCGTCATGGCCGTGTTCGTGGCACTTGCAGTCACACCTCGTATTTGACCTGAGTGTTCTGTAGTCCCAAGGTTGTTCCTCACCAGGTAATGTATCATCGTGACTCGGTGCAGATCCGTTCTCATCGCCATTGGAGGAGAAGCGTGGAGCGCCTTCTCTTTTCTCGTGGTACGGCATCGTACCTGTTGAACCCACGATTGATATTGTTTCCGGATGGTTTGGTCTAAGTTCAAACTTCGTGTCAACGTTTGTTTACAAGAGCCATCGTTCCCTATCGGATTATCAGTGCTCTAAGCATTATGACAATGTTATTTGGTGTAGTCCCGGCTAATGACGTAGACTATCTTCTGTATGGGCTCGGCAATAGGGGTCTCCACCCCTCCATTCTACCCCCACAAATTAAAAAGGGGATGATGTGCATTAGCCCCTATTCCGTAGAATTGGTCCAGTCGAGAGCCGCTCTGCGCTCCGATTGGCTGGTGGTTATAACATAGCTCGTAGCAAACTCTGGTAGGGGCGACCCTAGCCCAGTGGTATTTAGACGGTCCCAGCTACTCTCGTACCAGACTGTAGAACTTAGATTCTACAACATCATTACCACCATCAATACCATCTTTTTGGAATCACTCTAGTAGATTGCTCGTGTTACATATACCCGAGTCGCGAATGAGATCCTGCGAGGCTTATTCCCGTTAGATTGATATCGAAAACAACTCATATTAAGCCTTCTCCTCCCCCGGGTCGGCTTCTCAACCAGTTGTCTACAATAAGAAAAAAGGTTACCAATCGAGCCTCAATGATAGATGATGAGATTGGGCACATTGACACTGCCCCTCAGAGCCTTGAGAGACGGTTCATCTCCCACGCGATTGATGAGGATCGAGGTTTCCATGAACTAGCCGTCCGAATTGACTACTCAGCTGCGTTACTAAACTACCTGAATGTCATTTCCGGTTGCTTGCCTTCATCGAGCAATGGGAGATGTCACTCGAATTTGTATGAAAGAGTACGAAAACATATTCGGTACAAATTGGATGGGCGCGTCGAGAGGTAGTCAGTGACTGTGACCTAACTATTCGCGCCTCTTATTGTCTTTTACTAGCTTGGTTCGTCGGAAACCCCTTGTCAGTTTCAGCTGATTATCCACACGAAAATTGAAAATAGTTTCGAGTCTCGGGTGGAATGCTTACCTAGAGTTCCAAGTGCTCGGTAAAACGTACTGTAAGGAGTATATTACGCAGTATCACGGCATATCATTGACATATCGATATGTCTATTCTCATCATCTCATGTAGACTACTATACACGAATACAAATCACATTCCCTATGTGTTTATGAGCCTATGATAGCATAGACGGCACATCAATGACACCCAGCCTGCCATACTGTCAATCATTGTTCGATATCAGAGTGTCACCAGATATGAAGGCAAATTGTCGCTACCCAACCCACAGCGCTCCATTACTGCTTAGTACATTAGCATGGCCATTGTTCACTGTTGCTACACCATGTTATGATGCTATTTGCGGAATACATAATCGCTAACCGGTTGCTGATCTCATCATAGGACCAGTCGGCAACGAGGCTCTACCTTAATATAGAGACACTTTAACCCCAAACTATCTAAGCCTCATATAGAAAAGGCGGACATGACCATGGCTAGCGTCAGCATCGTAACAGTTGGCGTATCCAGCGGACTGGGTGCCTTCAGAACGGGAGCCAACTCAAGCTAAATTGTCAAGCCATTTAGAGTGTGAGGATACGTCTCTGCCATATGTAGACAATATCCTATTCATTGCTTATTAAACCCGCCGTTGATGGGTTCAGCCGGCTAGGCTGATCAGCCTGCATTGTTAAGGAGTAATCGACTTTGGGCAACGAGTCTAGACTGGAAACCCTGAATAAGCACAGAGCCTCGAAATATATCACCTTCTACAAACGGTATGTGTGCGTAAGGAGTCTTAGCGGATATTACCGACCGGCAGGAATGCAAGTTCGTTTTTTGTAGGTGTTGGTTATATTGAGTTGAGCGGCACAGCAGCCTCCTAGGACTTGCACAAATTTTCTTCGTGTATATATATGCCCACGATGGGCCTCCTCCCTCGTTAGGCAATCCATGAAGTCGATCACCCATCCATTCCTTCTTCTTAATCATAAATACTTAATCACACATAATCACCTTGTAAGCCCGAAACCCCCAAGCAGAATGCAGCAGAACCTCTTCAACTCCGCGGCAGCCGCACTACTGATCATGGGCGCTGCCAGCCTGGTTAGCGCGCAGCAGTGCTCCATTGTGGGTGACGTGGTTGTGACGTTCTTCGGGAGCCCGGACAACGACCCACCGGGGACGGCGAACACGGCGTACGACTGCGGGGTGGGGCGGAACTTCCAGGCCGGAGGCGTCGGGTCCTGGGACAACCCGCTGACCTTCGCCACGGCGGACGGCGAGTACGACACCTGCGAGGTAGTCTACGCGCCGTACCTCAAGAAGTACCTTCGACACGAAGACTGGTGTGCTCAGTGCACCGAGGACTGGGGCCGAGGCATCAAGCACATCGATGTATGGACCGGCACCGTCGCCAACGGCGGCCAGGCCCAGATCCAGTGCGAGAACAACCTTACGCCCGGCCCGCACCAATCTTTCATCCGTCATCCCGCCTCGAACTTGGAGGTGGATCGTAAGTCGTCCTTTTGACTTTGCATCTAGACAATACTCTCGCTTTTTCGAATGAGAGTGCGGAGAACTAACGATTCTCGTAACAGTGACGCCTCTCTGGGACGGCTCCAAGTGCAACACGAAGGCTACATATCTCAACAATAACCCTGGTCAGTACTGCGGTGGCGGTTCTACGCCGGGTAACCCGGGAACCCCTAAGTGCCAGACTGGCTGCGAATGGGAGGGCCATTGCATCGGTAAGTTCCTTTCCACTATGCGTTGGTGGTATGGGGATGGCAAGACTAATTGGCATCATAGGCTGCCCTTGCTCGACTTTCGACGATTGCTCTGACGATTTTATCTGCACAAACGGCCACTGCGCCGCTTAGGGGGGAGGAGGAAGATGAGTAGGTATCGTTGTGGGGCCGTATGGAAGATGTCAAGACTCTGTTAGCAGGGTGCTTGCGGGCTGTGAGTGATAGTCGTGGTTTACTAATTACATATATAAATAACAGAATGTTATTTCCATTTCTCGACGACTTTGTGCTGCCTGGCATGTTAGTGCTTACAACCGCAATGCGCCAGGAGGATAGCAAGAGACAGAGTTCTCGTGTTCAACCAAGATACAATACAGGAGCTTTTCGATAAGTAGGATACACTAGTATTCATCATTGGTGATCCTTGGAATCACACGAATGTGAAACTAATATGGAACTCTTGAGTAAACTATACAGTAATACGACTACCCAATACCGATGTTAATGTGCCCCACGACACGGACTCAGCTCCCTCCGGACCCTATACCCATCTAACAACTCTTTATCTTTATGCGCGACAGTTTCGGCCAGAAGAGCAAGAAGTGAGCATGACGGCATCAAGCGGTCATTACACCGGACGCACCATACTGAGCTTGAGCCAGTCTAGTAGTTTTGACCCCGGTTATGCAGCCCTCCTATCGACCTAGATCGCAGCCACTGCCCCCACGACGGTAGCGGCGGCGGTAGCGGCAGTTACAGGCATGGGAGCGGGCGCGCGCTTGGCAGCGGCAGCGGGTGGTAGGGTGAAGGGGGCGACGCCTTCGCAGCCGCCCTCGATAAAGGAGCTCATCTTCTCGCAGTCTACGGCAGTGAGGTGGAGTCTGTGGACGCTGCCGGGGCTCCTCTTATCACCACCCTTCCAAGCGCCGTCAGGGACGTCTTCGCCGCCAGAACCGGGCCCTGGTTGGTCGGGGCCGAGGCTGGCGATGGGGCACTTAGTGGCGAGGGCGCGCAGGGCGGAGGTGTGTTCCGTGCACCAGCTTTGCAGCCGGTCCTCCCAGGACATATAGTCGTAGCGCAGGTCGTCCGGCATCGCGACCAACGCCTCGCAGTACACCGTCGGCTTGGGCATCCGTGGGGAATCTCCCACTCCCACATACCCCTCAGATGACAGGTACGACTCGATCGCCGGAATCAAGGCCTTGTTCGTCGGCGTCGGGACTTTTTGTACCAGCGAGACCGCCGACGAGAGACACTTATCGTCGTCATCGCCGTCTCGGGCCGCGAGTGGAGCTGGGAGTTCGTTGTCTAGAGACTGGGCTGGTGAGAGAGATTTCGGGCGCAGATCACGTGCGAAGGCCGGAGAGACATTAAAGATGCCGGCGATGAGGATGATGCCTTGGAAGTACATTGTGTTTTTTGTCGATAGTTTTTCAGTGTGGATGATGTATAGACTATATATATGGTGTAATAGAGTGTCTCGTTCCGTCTCGTGTGATCTCGTCTCGTGGGAAGCAAAAAGTGTTATCGAGTAGGTTTTTGAGAAGTCCTTGGAATGAAAAGAATCTCCCCGGGGAAGACTTAGTTTTCTAGGTTTGACAACCGATGAGGGAATATGTTTGTCTTGAGGAGGTGCCAAGCCACGCACCGGAGAGCAGCAGGGGAGTGGTCAGTTTATTTGCAAACCTGGTCTCGTGACCTTCTACTCAAAGACCTACCTAAGCCCTCCCATCAGGTTGGGACGCGATAGGACCTCTGACGTTTGTTTCCCGGTACCTAGTGGTATGATGATGTCACCCATGACTGACAAACATCGGAGACGTTGCTCGCGCTCTAGTTAGTTGACAGGAAGGCAAGGACGGCCGGGCTAGACTATTGAAATTCCTTCTTTCAACCCCGTCTAATCAGTGGTAAGATACGAACCTGTCTCAAAGGTTTAATAACATGTGCCCCCCTGGAGGTATAGATAGAGAAAGTGCGACCTCCATAACACGACCCCCACCATGCCTTCAAGTTCTACGGCCGGTCACCCCACCTGCATTGTCACGGCCTTCTCCTATTTTCCACTGTCTATAACTACCAAAGTGTCAGGTGTGGAGTGCCGAAGCTCCGTCCCTAGGCCTCTAGAATTGATTTGAGCAGATAGGGACTTTCCATCTGGCGAGGGGCTGGTGCTACCGAATGTCTGCTAGCTGCCTTACCTATCCACTTACTTACATGGATACATGGGAATTCACAAATAATCAAAAGAGTTACACGAAGACATCCTCCGCTCCGGAGTCCCGGGGCCACTAGTCTAGGGACCACGTGAACATATGAATGAGCGGGCAAATGAGTGGGTGTGGGGAGGGGTTCAGGGTGACACAAACGATCGTACCCCACACCTCGGTCTCCGCATTCGTCCCGGGCGGGACGGACGTCAAGAAAAGCAAGGGATAATAAGGGAGAATAAAAAGGAAATGGAGGCTTGATATCGGCCCGGCAAGCCCGGTAGCTGTATTAGGCACATACGGGATGGCGACGACGTCACTTGCTATAAAGTAGCCTTCTCTTAATAGCAAGCTGCAAGCACCGTAGCAGGCAGGCATGTGTGCACCTGTATGTACGGATGTATATATATCGGCCATCTATAGCTACATATGTACGTAACTACATACAAACTTCACTCGTACCAAAACTCGTAGAAACTTTGGAACCACATCATTGAATCCAAAGAGAAAAAGGGGTAATTATGGATCCATAGTTCAACCTTACCCGTGTCCTCGGGTGTCGGCACATACTATATAGATAAAAACCATATAACCGGTAACTGAGTGCACAAACAAAATCTTGACATCTTTCATCACGCGGCATAGAAACGTTCGGCGAATAAGTGCAATGCAGTGCATTGCACTGCATGCGACGTCCTCTTTAGCAGGGGTTGGCTATCTATTTGATACCATCAGGGGAAACAAGTGGTGCGTTCACCCACCACCGCCGTCCCATTCTAACAACATACAACATCCTTCGCTATCTATATGCATCCTCCCTCCCAAGACCTTTTATCATCCGCTGCAGTAAACCCCCCTTGCCAGCCCCCTCCTCAACTATCCCCCAGCACCAACACCAACACTATGGACAACTATAGGTACATAGAATAAATTTGTACTATACATTAAGCGTATAGTCAGAGGCCGTCTTTTGATACAAGAAGGATCCTGAACTAAAGTGTTGTAATATTATACAAGAAAGATAAGAGGTTAGATAGATGGATGCCCATGATAGATATGCCGGGGGTAGAATATAATTATAGGTAAAGGGGTGGGAAGATGCGACGCATGTTTCGATGTTGCAATGATTTCCCCAGAGGTCAAAAGCAGCACCAGCCAACCAGAATGCACCTCCGATGATCCACCTAACTCCAAAATGAAATTTCCCCAAACCACGCCATGGTAGTAGCTCAGAGTCAAGGGCATGCCGCCGCATTAAATTGACTGGCGTAAGATGTGTGTTTGTAGGCCGTTCCTACGCGAGCTTGTTCAAAGCGATCACGTCTGGAGCGACTTGAACCGCTCTTCAAAAGACTTGAGCTTTTCGGCCTCGAGTTCCCTCTCGAGTTTTCGGGTCCGGTTAACCGCCGCCTCGCGCTCCTCCTGCAGTTCGAGCACCTGAATCTGCGCAGTGTTCATGCGGCTGACAACTTGCTCCATCTCCGAGTCAGCATCTGCAAGGGCGTTCTCGAGCTCGGCGATGCGCGCCCGGAGGTTATCAATCTGCGATTCTTCTTTGATGCTCATGGCAGGGCCAGAGCGTGTCGAACTGAGTCGCGGTGCACGAGCGTTCGGTGACGTGAAAAGGGGCGACAGCGGCGATTTGGGAGG
The DNA here is from genome assembly GCA_023313575.1 of Eutypella sp. D-1. Classification (NCBI taxonomy): domain Eukaryota; kingdom Fungi; phylum Ascomycota; class Sordariomycetes; order Xylariales; family Diatrypaceae; genus Eutypella; species Eutypella sp. D-1. The sequence continues at coordinate 2,183,060 of JAJTTP010000005.1, read as the reverse complement.
GAAGGAGCGGGGCGAGCGCGGCAATTGGAGGCTATTACGCATTCTTGAGAGCGAAGTATTATGGCTATCTTTAAGCGCCTGCATCTCTTCCTCGTGGCGGCTAATTCGGTCCTCGGAGGCATTCTGAGCAGCATCGAGCTTCTCTTCGAGGAACTGCAGGCGTGCCTGCAGTACTGTGATACGCTCTGTGTTGGCATTCTGCTCCGACTCACTGCGAGAAACAGTGTCCGTGATGCGCTGACGCAAATTCTGGTTGATGCTGAGCTGCTGGCGGACCTGGACAGATAGTTCCTCGACACGACGAGCAGACTCCTCCAACTCATCGGCGAGAACCTTTTCGGACTGGAGAAATTGTTGCTCGCTAGCTTTTAGGGCATCGAGTTGTTCCTTGTAAGACGAAGCATCACGGAGAGCAGTATCGCGTTCAAGAACGGTCGACGAGAGCGTACGCTCGAGCTTCTCCATGGCAATCTGAGCCCTGTCATCCATGCCTGGGGCGCTCGATTCGAGGTTCTTGATGCGTTCAAGTGACTCCAGATACGCCTTGTGTAGGCCTTCATAAGCCGTAGTCAAAGATTCAGAGGTGACCGGGACAGCCATATTATCACTTCCGGTGCTCGAACGAGCTAGAGAAGGCGGGATCAGAATATCATTCTCATCAAGCAGACTCCTCAGGGAGGCAATCTCCTGTTCCGCCCGGTCAAGGTCCATCTTAAGACCTGCCAATCCTTTCTCCGCCTGCCATTTTTGCTCCAGGGCCTCCTCGGACCGTCGACGCAGAGTATTGATCTCGGCTCGTAGGTTAGAGACTTCCTTCTGGAAGCCTGCCTTCTGCGGTGAAGTTTCTAGAAGGCGGTCCCGCTCGATCTCCAGAACTTTAATTTTCTTCTCGTTCTCGCGGTTTTGGTGTTCCTGCCTCTCAAGGAGGCTCTTCAATGCCCGATGAAGCGCATCTCTCTGTTCTTCTACGTCCTTGAGACGCTCGGACAGTTGGTCTCGTGACTCGTTCAACTTGACTGTCTTTGACCGCAGCAATCCAGATCCGGGTCGCTGGAGACGGAACGACGTGATGGAATTAGATCGGGATAGACCGGCTGCGCCGATGATCGAGCTAGGCCGGGACCGCATCGGCACCACATCATCCTCGTTGATACTAACCATCGATCTAGAATGGCTCTCCCTTAGATTGAAATTCTCGGTTTTCAGACTCTGTAATTCCTGCTGCATCTTGCTTGACTCGTACGTCATCTTCTCGAACTCTGCGGCTTGGCTTTCCAACCCCTCTACACGAGCCCTGAGCTGTGGAACAATCTCATCGCGCAAGTTATCGCGCTCGTTCGAGGTGTTCTGCAACTCTCCTCTCATAGCCGTGACCAAGTCCTCGAAGTTATCCTTGACTTGGCGTTCCTCGGCAAGTTTCCGACGAAGAGTCTCGCATGTGCTCTCAAGCTCCTTGACGCGGTCGCTGGCGTCGCCGCTGTTGGCCTGGGCGAGGTCTATTTGCGAAGCCCTCACCGAAAGCTCTTGGATCTGTGTGTCGAGTTGTTGCCGCCTTGACCTCTCTTCCTGGAGCTTGTTTGTAAGCTCTATCCTGACCTGCGCCTTCTCCTGTTCCGCCCTCCTCTGGACCTTTTCCAACTCTTCCCTGGACTGGTCATAGTCGCTGACTTTAGCAGAGCTGTAACCCGAGTCCGAGAAGTAATCACTAGTCCTCCTGTTAGAATCAGACGGATTGTCCCTCTCCGTCTGTAAACGGTCGACCAAGTCTTCTAGGTCTATTTCGCGCCGAATTGAAGAGGCCAATTCGGCGGAGATGGCCTTCAGCTCATCTTCCATTTCTTCGATTTGAAGATACGGCGAGTAGGAGCTTGCTGATGGTGTCGCAAGGTACTGGTCGCCGTAGTCGCGTGAGTTTGAAGCCGCGTATTGCGCCTTGGGTGCTCCGAGGAGTGAGTGCGGTGCAATGGTTGTGGCCGGGGAAGCATCGGAAATGCTTGTCGTCTTGGAAAAGTTGAATGGCGACGGTATCGGTGAAAATGCTTTCTCCGAGTTAGCAGATGTCGACGGGGAGCCCCAACCGAAAAAGTTACCAAGTTTAGACGAGCTCGGTGACTTCGGGAGTGGCTTGTCCGTATTGGGTGTGTTGATATCTGAAGCGTCTGGTTGCGAATCGACTTGTTGAAGGTTCAGATGCGGTGGTATGGGTTTCTTAGCAATGTGTAATGACATAGTATTGCTATTATTAAGATTAGGATTAGTATTTGAATTCAGAGAAGTGTCCGAATTATAGCCGTCGAGAATATTATCGCTTAGTGGATCCTCGTCGTCCACGTCCTCTCCCTCGACCACGTCGGCCAATAAATCAGCGTAGGAGGTGCGATCGCCGTGTTGCGACAGTTCAGGCGTGGGGCCCGTTCGAGGACCTGCAGTGTTGTCGCCGTCTGAATGGCTTGAATGTTTCGCCTCTTCCCGTGCGGAAACACTGGCGGGATCAAATTGGGCGGAAAGCGGCGATTCGTTGAGATACAAGTTTCTGGGGAAACATTATATTTAGCGAACCATTCGTGTCTGTTGTTTTCTTCTTGCCCATTTTGGGCTTATCCTATTACCCAAAAAAGCATATGACCATGTTGGAACGTGGACTAATCAAGACATTGACTCACCCTTTGTTGGCAGTTAAGGTCTGTGGCTTTGTTGTAGACCTAAGGCCGGGATGACGGGCTACCGAAGAATGGGGGAATTCATAGACTGTGGGACTATCGACCGAGTTGGAACGCGAGAACCTATTCTCGGGCACAGAAAAAACCTTTGCGATAGCCAGATATTCGACCGAGGAGTACCTGGTAGCGATAGGCGAGGCAGTCGGGGACAATGGCTTTCTTCGGATCTGCTGCAGGGCTGCTGGTATGGCAGACTCACGGAGCTTTCTCGAAACCGGCAGGTCGGGTACAGAATCCAGATCACGCAGGATATCTCTAGCGAAGGGCTTATGGGTTGGAGGGGATGGGAAGCCGTGCATGGGGATTGTATGAGAAGAAGAATAAACAGAGCCAGGTGAAGCAATGGGAGTCTCAGGGTTGGGCCGGTCAATTGCCGTAGAGGGGATAGTATGGACAGTGGAAGGGACGGTAGAATGGACGGTAGAGGAAGCCGGGAGCGAAGCTGAGGGGTCAGAATGAGCGGAAGCGGGAGGAGAGTTCGGACGATAGCTCATGCTCTCCTTGTCCTGATTCTTACTGTCCATCTCACTCTCACTCTCACCATCACGCTCAGTGTCAGGTTCGTCCTCATTCCCACTGCCATTCCCACTCCCACGTAACCGCAATGGCTCCGGCCGTGGCTCGGGAGGCAGGGCGGACATGGTGGGCATGGCTGACATCCTGGTTTGACAAGGTACTCCGTACACAGGTATGTAGTCAATTCGTGAATGGACCGATAATAGAGCAATAATAGCCTGGTATTATCGCTCTAAGTCGCGTTTAAGCTATTGTCTCCCGCACTCTTCTCATGGCACTGGACCAGAATAGGAAACGAGTGGAATGTGGAGGGGGTCTTGGGAGGGTTGACAATTAGAGGGATACGATGATTATTGCCCTTTTTTCCCAAGAATAGTTCGCGGATAGTCAGATAGTTCAGGGATAGGCATAATAGCCTGAAAGATCTAACTAGAGAAAGAATTGGGAAACCGGAAACTTTGACTACTTGGTTATGCCTTGATAGCTTGGGGTGCTTTACACCTCAGAAAGAGGAAATAATTCCATTAGATCATTTAGATCAATTCTAGGTGACCAAGGAAGACCAAGAAAGAAAGAGAAAAAAAGGCTGAAAAGGGGAATTCAAAGCCGGTGGTTCCAAAGGCGTTCCAAGGTTGCGCTTGCGCGTGTTGCTCAGGTACGAGCTCGGGCAATTCAGGTAATTCAGGTACTAACTTCTATGAATTATTACAGTATTAAGTACGTGCATATGTTACTGTGCAGTATAGGAGACCAAGAAAATACCAAATACATGCCTGCGACTCTCAAATCTCTCAAATCACATATGTAAATTCAGTACCGCCAGGTATATTTCCTCGTCCGACTGCGCCATCGCAACTACCCAATTACGTTCTGTTGCGCCGAGGTACCCTGTCGGCGTCTGGGCGCCCTGGCACCTGGGCACTTATGATCAAGTATGTTAGTTGACATGGTTGATAAGGAAGGAAGAGACAAGGTCTATGTATAAGTCAAAGTCGTAAGCGCTTTCCGCTTTACCGAGTTTCAATTAGTTCATTCCAGGTTACTTGTATCTCGTAATAAAGTTACATACTTGTAAGAATAACAAAGCAAAATACAAAGCGGAAAAAAAATGAGAAGGCACGAGCCAGGCAAGTCGGGCAAGCAGTTTACCAGTTAATTAATTTCCTATCCAGTCAGAGAATTTCTTTGCTTTTGGGGGCATTTTTCAAGTTACCTAAGTACTTAGGTAGGCTCCTTTACCCCTGAGCAGCATGAGCATTTCCAAGGTTGTCACTGGCTGCAGTTATTTAGTATCAAATACTCCGCTACCCCCTGCCCCCCATTTGCCCCCCATCTTCCCTCCCCCCCTGCCCCCTTTTTGGACGAGCCGTAATTTCTCTTATCTTCATAACCCCCAAGGCACCCCCTACCTATCATAGTCTAACGGTAGTCTGCTTAAATCCCCTCGGACTTGACTGAATTCGGTCTACTGACCACGGAACATTGCGCTCTTCGGTACACTTCGAAGGCGGTTGATATTCTCATGCCCCCAACTCGAACCCCCAAGCCCTGCTCGGACCCTCCTACATCATGCAGGTACCAGGTAACATCGAAGACAACCTCGCTACCAAAAGAGGGAAAGGTCCTACCTGATCGTTGCGGGGGCGGGAATGATCCTCCTCTAGAGTGGCTACCCAGCAACTTGCCTGCTAGTAGTAGTTAAGTGGTTGTACTATATGTAGTCAAGTACGTACTAAGCAGCCCAAGATAGACCCAGTCACGTAATTCATCGTGCAGCTGTACCTGACTATCTACACACTACATCTAAGTCAGATACTACCTGTCGGATCGGGCTCGTGTCGGGTTGGACACTACTTCTTCAAGAGCCTTCCACGGAAGAAGGTTGGGAGGGGATGAAACCATAACAATGGATTGGATAACAGTCTGCTATCTGGCTGAGCTTAGTCGGATAGAGCCCTTCTCAAATAGGCAGTTATCATTCAGTCAAGCTCTCCAATTTTATATGTAAGTTGACGATTCGGGCGGCCGACAAAATGATGAAGATCAGATCTGAGACTGAAATGGTGATTGACGAGTTTTGGCACTTGGGTCAGATCGAGTTAGGGGGCTAAATGGGTCGACTGGGCGAGATTTGGGGGTGAGAGGGGCTGGCTTAATGACCCAGGTAGTTATTTCCAGCACGCTAATACATGTACACAATCCCCTGATGATAACCCTGACGATACATAGCGCACGCCATTCTGTCATTCTGTGCGCACTGTAAAGCAACCCAGCCACCAAGGTTACCAAGAGTACTATATTATATGTACACGATCGGCGCCTATGATCGGCGAACCATTTTTCTTTCCTGCAAGCCTTCATTTCGATGCGCAGAGATAGAATACAAAAGATGTTCAAACTGTCAAAAGAAAAAGTCCCGACCAAGCCGACCAAAAAAGCCGCTTGTGGCGTCGGCACGCTCAGCGAATAGCGAATAGGAATGTGCCATCAACACAACACGGTTCATCACATGAGTGAATAGTAAATAGCATTTGACATCTGAATTGACAACCTCTCTCATATTAGCGAGTACCCCTAGCTCCTCACTTTTGGGCCGCCATCCGACCGTCCCACGCGGCGTTTGATATCGCATAATCAGCATGGTAACCCCCTTCCCCCCAAAATCCCCCAGACTGTCAGACCTTTGAGCCTCGTGGCGTGGCCTTGACGACTGGACGGCCGCTACACATCGTACGACACCGATAGGCGTGCTGGCGTGTCTTGCATGTAGTCGGAAATCCTTGGGGTGGGGTGCGATACCTAAAGCTTTTTTGCCTTTTTTCTCTCCCCGTCGGGACTTGAAGCGCACCGGCGGGTAATTATCCAGCGTGATCGGTTTAACCCATATGTGCTCACCAAATCGTTGCTACTCGCTATTGTCATCGGGGCAAAATGATAATCAAGAATGACGCTTGTTTCGAGCTAATTATAATTATAAGTACATGCACCACATACTTTCAGTCACGTCAGCGCGTGCAAGGAATGGTGATCCTACGGCGAGTTCGTGACGCGCGCGTGCAGTGTTGGTGTATGTGGTGCAGTAATAACTAATAAGACAGCTTGGCATTTAGCGCGCTGTGCGCTCACTCATCCAATCCATGCATAGCTAAGTCCCTCCGTAAGCTCTGGGCAGCTTGAATTCTTCGCCCCAATCTTACGCGCCTGTCTGTCTCAAAGTAAGCGATGACGGAGTATTCTACTGACAATTTGCGTCGTCTCGCTAGCAGCCTTTTGATGAATTCAGATGAGTCGAGAGTTAGGCACAGGTAACGACCAAACTAACGAAGACCTCACTGGCGCGCGGGTAGAACTGGCCAATGAGATCGCAGTCCAGAAATAGGGGCGGACGCGGGCGCTGCAACGGGGGGCTATGACATCTCATGGGAAGCATATCAGGCAGATCCCAAACGCGATATGACAGACAAACAGAGAGCGCCATTGAGTCGTTCACATCCTTTTTTTGTTTCGCTCCCGTAAACCTTCATCCCCGAATCAGTTTAGGGGCCGCTGCGAGGGCTTGATCGACAGGTACCATCTATTACCACCCTCCAATGGTTGATGCGACCTGCAAGACATTATGTCTCACGCCCAACCCACCACATCCATCCGTAGGTAGGTAGGTATCATGGCCGTTAGGCAATAGCCGCTGCGGAAGGCCGCCAACGATGCTGCCACCCGCCCCGCGGCCTATTTTCAAGGCCTCGGCTCTCCCGGCAACAGCACCGCGCGGCGAATCGCGCGTGCGACTCGGGCTTGATTTGGGTTCGTTTCATTATTGATTTCGGGCGGGCGCGGGATGGCACATGTTCAACGCTCCTGTGGCTATGACTATTGGCTGCGTGGCACGTTGCATGCGTAAGGCGAGCGTCCTACACTATTGAATGCCGCTGAGTTCTGTTAATAGTATAACCCCGGGTGCAGTTCAGATAGCCAACCACCTCCCAGTAAACTTGCAGACTCATGATATTCCACACGTAGGTCCTATTTAAGATATGCTTAGGGACGAGGCTGCCGCGTACTTCATATGAATTGTTCCGCTGGACGGTAATAAGTCCCGGCCTAATAAACTAAATATAGAGGGAAGCCAACATCCATTGAGAAACTTGGCATCCGTCCTACCTTTTTCCGCATGAATTATGATAGGGGCGTCAAGGAGCTCCTAGTGTAATGCGTATAGTTGAAATAACATCTTGTACTTCCCGTCCCGGAGCTTAGAAGTCTGATATTGCGACCAGTTATAAAATTACGCCAGTAAAACAGAATAAGACGGTTCCCTTCATATTGACGCGGCGCAGTACTCGCAGTAGCAGCATGGCAAGCTACCATAGACATTTTTCCCAATCGATCAGTTTCGCCGAAACCACCAAGGCTGTGATCAAGTAGTCCAAACCAAAATCCATGCTGATACTTCCTGGCTTTGAGATACCCAGGCTTAACTGTGAATTCCATCAGCACCCCTCATTCAATCCGATGAACCAACGACAGTGGTTTCCAACCAACGACACATAATACTGGGTAGTTAAACAAACACGTGCTAGATACTAATTGATTTATAGAAATTATAGTTGGGCCATGATGCTCACAGTCTGATGTTGCACAAGCTGTATTAAGTGCGGCCACATCTTCATGACGTAGATAAAAATGTGTTTCGAATCCTAGCTCGTAAGCTCGGCTTGTCTTTGGCCTTGAATGCTACGGACAATTAGCTGAAGATGTAATATCCAGCAAGGAACGACGTCTAGGTCTGTATATAATTTGCACATCAAATACAGGATGTGACGCATTCGGGCGTCGGGGGAAGTATCTGGGCAGTGCTTGAGATGTGTTTGCGGCAGATAACGCAGCTTGCGTGATTATGTAGAAGTTAGGCCATGCACTTTAGGATAAATTTCACTGAACCTGAATACGGCTTACCTGTAAATGGACATTTAGGGCTATGATTTCTCACACGGATGCTAAGTTGACATCCCATGCCCACTATTGAAACATGACGAGATGCCTTCCAGCAAGAAGCGAGCTGTGGCACATCACTAACATACCATGAATACAACCGGGCGTTCTCTCCCGTAGAACTTCTTTCCTCATCTCGACTGTGATCGGACTTACATCGGTTTCGACAGGCCCCAAATGTGAGCTGTGAACACGGCAGGAGTGCTAAGAAGAGTTGCATGTATCTACATATCATGGTAATTAGCACATGGCGCTATAGCCTTCGCAGTCTGTGTCAATAGTTACCCCTACCAGGTAGACCAGGCTCAGTTGTTCCCATTCCCCCAGGTGACATTCTATCTTCATTCAACATCGGTAGTCTCTTCATTCGCCAAGGTTCTCCTATACCATGTGGCCCAAGAAGGTATGATCGTCCCTGCTCGCGGCATGCCGTGATAGAATTAGCCTTGTGCCTTTTCGGCAGAACTAGACGTCAGATTTCATCTGGGAAAGGGTTATCAGCGATCATCATGTTAAGAATGTAGTCGGGCTCGATAGCTCCATAACATCCAGCCGCCGTAGCTGCCTTTAGTTTTAGGACGTTTGGAAAGACGAAAATCATAGACTTTACCACACCAGCATGAAGACGTAGTGATCGACACCGTCAAGGCTGATAATCCAATTCTGCCTGGTATATGAGTCGTTATGGGCTGTAGTAAGTGTCATGGCAATGAGTAGCTTCTTCTGATACGTCTTACCCAACCTCGCAATGAGATGGTAGCTATATTCGTTGCGATATGTTGAGACACTCGATACACATACATCCCGCGACGGTCTCGTGATCATATATACCACGAGGTGCTCTTCAGATGACGTGAGATAGAGAGCGTTCGAAAATCAGGGGTTCTATCCAGATAACTGAACTAGAGGGGACGACTAGAGAAACCGATGATAGTCTAGCAGGGAATTACCCATTTGGGAATACTCATAGACGAGGCTGACTAGTGGTATGAGGCCAATCTATTCGACGAAGACTATCTAGGTGTGTGTGGGGTTGGGATATCATGGCTTGTTTCACGTTGTATGACTTGCCAAGCAAGAAACAGTCGCGTAGAGCACTCCAAGAGGCCAGGCAATTAATATAACATGATATCTGCGCCACCAGCCGTCATCTTCGCAGCGCTGACTTCACCTGTTCAATCACAAATAGATTGGGTCGTTTCATCAACATGCCAATATGCTGCGATTGAATAATGAGCATTATGCCATCAACGGCCTGGTAACTACCATGCAGCTGCAAGATTGCTTTCGCAGCCCCTGGACAATCAGCTCGGCCCCTGTTGGCGCACGAACCCTCTCATCAATCCTCTCGGGGATGCATCGACAAATCGAACTCCGTTGATGCTTATAAAATATCACGAAGTCCATGGGATTGTTAGGTTCCTTCTCTAGAGACCGTCACCGGGCCACACAACTCTCGACCGATCCATGCAAGCTCGTCAAGATGCTCCCTGAAGCGCTCACCATTACCACTCTCCTCACAGGCGCGTTGGCCTCCGCCATCGATCCTGCAATCCTCTCGAGGGCTAACTCAGGGAAGGCATCTTTCTATGGCGGAAACCTCGATGGTGGGAACTGCCTGTTGACGGGATACAGCCTGCCATCGGGAATCTTCGGCACGGCCCTATCGAACGCGCGGTGGGCCTCGGCAGCGCAGTGCGGAGCCTGCGTCAGCGTCACCGGGCCCAACGGAAAGACGATCAAGGCTATGGTGCGTTAGCTAACAAGTAACCCTGTCGTTGTCGGGTTCACCTAGCTTTTATCATTTGTCTAACCGTTTTATCCCGTGCAGGTCGTCGATAAGTGCCCGGAGTGCGATTCCAACAAGCTCGACCTCTTCCAGAATGCCTTTGCACAGATCGGAGACATAAGTGCCGGCATCATCGACATCACGTGGGATTTTGTGCCCTGCGATATCACGACACCCTTGACCGTGCGGAACAAGAGCGGCACTTCTGCCTATTAGTAGGTATATTTCTAGCACGGCAGCAGTCGCTAGTTATGCTGACAGTAGTCTATCAGTTTCTCCATGCAAGTCATGAATGCGAATACTGCAGTAAAGGCTCTGGACGTGAGCACCGACGGGGGTAGCACCTGGAAATCCACGGTCCGGCAGGACTTCAACTACTTTCAAAAGTCGGACTCGAGCGGCTTCGGAACGGATACTGTCACTGTAAGGGTGACGTGTTCGAGTGGGAAGACTGTAACGCTGTCCAATATAGGCGTCGCGAGCTCGTCGGAACACGTTGCGTCAGGCAACTGCTGATAGTAGTCTACGATGTTATGCCGTGTAGCTGGTTTAGAGGTGATGATGTCACTTTGGGCTACCCACGAGCACTCCCAAATTGACCTTGGTCATGTACGGAAAGACCCGCTACTGTTGTCTCAACGTGCTGTTATGTCCTCATGGATCAGGTGTAAGGGCCAAGGTCTGGATCAGCGTTGGGATTCCCTGGGCTCTGTCCAGAGCCTGCTAGTTTGGCAGCTGAGTCATAGATATCCACGGATAGATCTTCAGATGTCAGAATGGGTCCAATAGCTATTGGTGATACCAGATTGCAATCGCAGTTGTCCTGTAGTAAGCACGAATGGGTAGTCTGCCTCAACCTGCCAGGCATTCCTGTTGTAAGAGTGGCCAAATTCGTGACCCCACACTTGATACTGGATACACAACACCACGTGTTGTGGAGTCCTTCGACTTAATGCTGATCATGATAAACATAATAGTATGAATAGAGGGCACTTAAGATTCGCATATATGGCGCTCGATGTTGACTCTGCGGTCAAGGTGTTTCCCCTCATGTCATAATGATGCGTTGAATATAGACGGTCTCTTACCGGAAGGGTAACAGCATCAGTCCGAATCTAACTAGGTAGATACGGAAACAACAATGCCCCTCAAAACTCTCTATATATAAATAGGGAGCTTTAGAGTGTGAGATTTCAGCGGTGGCAGCCCTCTGCAATCCGTCAAGCCCGATGATGGTACGTAGTGTTAGCTGTGCCGGATAGGGGCCCCTTACGACCCACTTCAACCTGATGGGCCAATTACATCACGGTACGCACCAAGCGTGTGCGTGTGCGTGTGCAATGTCAAATAGGGGCTGGGCTGACACTGTAGACTCTGGATATTTCCTCTCTCGACTTGTTAATGCTAATTATGCCGCTCTTGTGCATGAATCGCTACACTAAGCCCATCATTTTATGACGGTAATGCTTTTTCCGCATGGGCTTGCGTATGGCAATTTGACCTCAGGTGGGGGGTCTTGGTTCAGCGCATGTCACAAAAGAACTTAGCTGTGCATCATAACTGCCGGGATCCATGCCACCATGAGGGGTACAAGGGTCCCTGAACCCGTCATTATCGCACGCGGCTTGGAGTTGGATTTGGAAATATGAGAGTCATAGATGCTTGCTTTTTCGCATTCCAGGAGGTGATAACATGCAGGCAGATAGCACTTTCCCCTCGAAAAGGCTGCTTCAAACCTGCCTATCTCTATTGATATGCTCTATCTTCTACTTCCAATTCCAATTTCTATGGTGTTTCCGGAAGCGTTGACCGAGACTCGTCTCGACGCTACATCAAGTGGCAGCAGAAGAGAGAGCGTCTAGGTGCTATGCGCAACCGTCCCGAGCATTACCATTCGATAGGATTACTACTTCAATCATGTGGATAAAGTACTGACTCTTCAACGGTAGGTAAATAATGCGCTTGTTACGCGCACACACACAGCCTATATGCTTACATGATACCTACCCGCGTCTAAGAAAAACTGGTCCTGAATATTCGCGTTTAAGAATTCGCACCGATGGTTTAGGACTAGGTCCCATATATCAATGTACCGCTTTTTCGCCATTTTGCCGATCAACCTGTTGAGCCCAAGGGCCGGTGTGGGGGTGGCATCCAATGGCACAACGCTATATAATGTGCACAACTATACAGGGAGAGTGTTCACGAACTAACTTTGGACTAAGCACGAACCCTTTTCTTTAGCATGAATACATTCATTCCCAGTTGGTATAACAGTGTCTTTGGTTGTTGGTCGGATACCAGGGCTTGGATGTGTATATGGGATATTAGCATCGCATCGATGCCCTGGCCCAAGTTCTCAACCTCGGTTAAGGGACTCGCAAGCGCCAATAAGGCCTATATGGTGTGTAGTATGTGGAAGATCTTATCACCGGTGAAACGGCAGAATTCTAGTTGCATGATCTTTTATAGTACGCTAAAGGTGAATACCGAAGGGTGACATTTGGGTATCATAAACCCTGTCAATCTCGCCACATCTGCTGCCACATATAATACCATCGTCAATAACCATCAATTGGGTGTTGGTAAATGACTTTCGCTTGTAGACATGATAGAACCCTAGTGATTCTAGAGTAAGGCACCGAGTAAGTCGACATGTCACTAGAATAGCTTTGTGAAGCCACCCCTAAATGGGCCTTATATAGATCAGGCCGTCTTCCTCGCGGTTGGTTGTCAACCCGAGGTATTTACTGTCCAGCTACCCCCTTGCCCTTTCTCTATTCAAAGGTTTTACGTTATCACTGTTTCTACGATGACTGAAAACAAGGACTCCTTCGAGGATTATCCTATGACTCGGGATTACGTTGATTTCAACAGGTGTGTCAAGTTTGACCGCGATGCTAAGACGCGCAAGTTATGCTAAGGCTGAGAATGAAGGCTGAATCTTCAACACTACCTATGGAAAGATCAGTTCGGATATCTTCTGAACCCTAAAATTCCACAAGATGGACAAGGTCTGAGAATTGCAGATGTCGGCACTGGCACAGGGTGACTACTGAGATACGAGGAATAAAATAGCCGCCTCGCTAACATTTGTAATAGAGTATGGCTTCTCGACCTGTCATCTCAGCTGGATCCTTCTACGGAACTTTATGGCATCGATAACGACATAACCCAGGTCGGTCCCAAGGAATGGTTGCCCCAGAACATCACGCTAAAGCAGTGGGACGTGTTCAGCGACGTGCCGGCCGATCTGGTGTCGAGATTCGATATCGTGCATTTACGGCTCTTCGCCTGGGTTGTGGAGGAGGACCCGCGGCCCCTCATACAAAACCTACTCAAGATCTTGAGCAAGTACCCCATCTTCTGCCGGCCCTGGCAGCATATTGCAACATGCTAACATATCCGTATCTAACTTCTAGAGCCGGGCGGGTATCTGCAGTGGGGGGAGGTAGACTTTGGGACGATGCGCATCGAGACTAGCTCTCCAGATGTCCCGACGGACAACCTCCGAGCACTCTGGAACACCAGCATACCCAAGTACACCGGATCCCGGCCAGACTGGGTGACAACCTTACCACGAACATTCCAAGACGAAGGGCTGGAAGGCGTTGAGGCGGACTGGAGAGTGGAAAAGATGCACACGGGCATCGCAATTCATTGGTGCAATCTGATCATACACGAGATGATAGCCAACAGACTGAAGACTACTAGTCCCAGGAAGGCCACAGAAATCGAGTCCCTGGTTAGAAAGGCCGAGGTGGAGTCAAGAAAGGGGGCCATGTACCGGCACGACAGAGTGAGCGTGGTTGGTCGAAAGCCTCTAAACTCATAATTGTTGAGAGTAGTACATAGTCTGTAGGTTCCCACCTACGGATTCACTTCTTTTCACGGCCTTGAAAGTTAGGTCTCGAGTTTCTTTTACAATCCCATCGAGCGATATTTTGTTCATTGCTTCTGCAAGTGTGGGTAGCCAAACCGCTCAGGTTGTCTAAGATGTCTGTATCCACCTCGATCCTCATTGTGTGTGTACGCCACATATACCCGAAGTTTCTCCCTAGTCCACTCTGGTGTCTCAACTGTCTTATTTTGGTGGGCTAAGCTATGGTACGAAGCCATTTAGTATACTTAGTAGATGTTGCTCGGTTAGAAGGCCGTAATAATCATGCTAGGGGCATAAAGTCGCCCAATGTATCGAGAAGCCTTGACGCTACCCTTGAAGGAGCTTTTCAAGATTCTTGCTCATGTTCTTGCTGAATAGTCGTCTTGCCTAGAATTGTACTGTCCACTACAACATGTTCCACGGGTTCATGTCGGCGCGGCACCCACGCAAGCTGCACGATACCCACCACCGCAAAGCCAGCGCAGCTGAACCAGGCCGAAGCCGAACCTCCGGCGCTGTATATGATGCCCTGAAGAGGAGGGGAAACTGTCCTGGCCAGGCAGCAAGCCGACATGGCCAATCCATTCACCTTACCCAAGACCAGCGACGAAGGAACAGCATCTTTCAGCAAGATAAGAGCGCAGGGGATGGCAATTATACCAAAGAAGCTTTGTAGAACCATTGCAGCGTAGATTGCTGGGGATACCATCACATCCGGCATCACTGATAGAAAGGGGTTTATCAGATACGCTGTGGGATAGAATACGATCATCCACGCAAAAGACTTCCATACGCCGATCTGTCCGAATCCGAATTAGCAATTTACTTGGAGCAAGTGTAGCTGCATGACTGAATATATATTATATTCAATAAGCGAACTATGAACCTCTCTCGGTCATAGCGCTGCCATGTGCGAAGGGGGAGAAGGCTGATTTGAAAAGCTGGCCACGTACCTTGTCTACGAAAATGGGGAAGATGAGACCCTGAATCAGCAGTCCAAGAAAGCCATTCACAGCCAAGTAAGTCCCCACATCGTGGACGGTGAACCCAAGACCGCCGATAAAATCTAGGTGTCCATGGGGCGCTGCTGGCTTGTCCAGAAGGTGCGTGGGTAAGAGAGTGCAGAACGCCATCTGATGGTATGAAACGAGCAACAAGGCAATAGTGACCATAATCACAGTGTAGTTAAAAGCCCTACCCTTGAAACCTTGGCTCTGTACCTCTGTGATAGTCGCGGTTGGCAGCTTAATGGAGTGGACGGTCCCGAACGAGGTTCTCCGAATATCGAAATTCTGTTCGATGGGGACTGGTAGACTCTCCTCCATGAAGCGTGGTCGCTCGGGTTGGTGGGTCGGGGCAGATCCTCTGCGGTCTGACCTACGCAAGGGGGTTGTCTCATCAATCACGTCGTCTTCCACGGCATTCTCATCGACCAATTTCTGCACATTAACTGTCGGTTTCCCGCGAGGGTTGGTTTCCTCGAGGAAGAAAAAGCCCTGAAGAATAGCCAGCAAGATGACCACCACTGACACTAAGTTGGGAAGAAGATACGGATATCTTCCGAAAAGTCCGTCAGCGGGAAACAGTGACGGGTAGAACTGAGCTGGCTGCGCTAGGAAACCTCCCATGGCAGATCCGAGGATCCCCCCAAGCGTCCAAACAAACGGCTGCGTAGCATACGCTTTCGCTATTCGAAAATATCATCAGCAGAGCAGCAATGCCAGGGCAGTGAGGGCCAGCAACGTACGTTCATGCTCGGGATTCTTCACCATTTCCGCGACCATCGTCTGCATCACTGAGACATTGCCGTTCAAAGCGCCACCGACGAAGCGGGCTAATAAGGCGACCCAGTACTTAGAAGCCAGGCCGAATATCAGACTGGAGATGGCAACACCCCCTAGACCTATCAGGACTACGGGTTTTCTTCCATAGCGGTCGGAGAGCATTCCCCAGCCCATGGCGGTGATCGCCTCGGCAACGGCGTAGGCCGAGACCAACAGGCCGGCGTAGAAAGAGGCATCGGTATCATCGCCGTCGTTAAGGTCCTTTACCATGACGTAAGTGTAGGCGAGGATTGAATTGAAGGCGATTGGCTCGGAGAAGCGACATATCGCTGTGTGCGTCAGCAAAACACGATGGATACGTAGGGATTCCTCATGAGGCTGACGAGCGTGTAATACCGAGAACAGTAAGCTGTCTAGCTGGGAAGGACCCGGGCGTGTCCTTGACCCATTTTGGAGGCATGGCAAGTGATCCGATGATTCCGACCCGTCACTCGCTTTCTCTCTTGCGCTATCTCGCTTGTTCTTCTCCTGCTCCTCGACTCGTCTATGTAGGGCGTGGAAAATTAGCAGTTGTTCACCGAACAACTTGCTTCTTCTTCGCCGGCTCGTCAAAAATAAATATCGGCGAATATATTAACACTCGCCGATCATATAAGGGGCTTTAAAGCGAGGGTTTCTGCGGGGATGGCCAGATTTTGCGACGTCGGAGTGGGGGATCGGCGGGAGATAATACTGATAATGGTAAAGCATGTGCATGTCGGTGGGAGTGCGTACTCTTCCAATAGTGTTATACTTTTATAAAGATGGCGCTAGCGCCGGCTTCGACGCCCCGTCTACCCGTAAAGTGGTCATTTTTACATGGATGACTGTCCTTGCCTTCATAATCTATTCACAATCTTGACAATGCGCCTGTCGACACTTAATCTATGAATAACAACTACAAGGAGGGCCTTTGCGTGACTGCTCGAGACGACAGCATGTATTAACTGGTTCTTTCCTCTTAACTTCATGTCCCACAGGTTGATTGTCGTGACTCGACAGCATCATGACTCAGATTCCCCGTTGTATCACGTTCAAGCTCAACACTTATCTATAAGCGCGACTTCCTCAAAACCAACGCGTGTGAAATGGTACACAGGACGTATCTCGAAGGACATTACGTGATTGCTAATGGTGGAGACCTATCGACCGCTTGTCTGATATCATCTCACAGATTCATATTCGTATCTTTCGTCCTATGATTTTTACAGGTTCTCATTAGTTAATGGTGAACTTATCATTGAATAACTGATACCACTTTTTGTAGTTGCTTCGGTGTCAACTCGAACCACTATATATATACCGACATGAAACCCCTTTGAGCAGCTCCATAGGAGGGTTATTTGAATCCACTCTCTACCCCACCGGACCCTTTTTACATATCTTCCCCCCACCTCCATCCTTATGGCGCTTAACGTTCCAGCAAAACATTGTGCAACGCGGTTAATGCCGTCTTTACAACTCAATCGCGAAGTTGCGTATCCTACATAGGGGAGAGCTCAATTACAAGTATTCTGTCATGTTTCACCTGGGCATCGTCTCGGAGCTTCTTATTAGTTGCCTTCGACCCCTCCTTTATCCTCTTGTTTGCGAGATCTTCGTCGTGCCATTCACGATCTAGTTCGCGACATCGACCCCCCCCCCCTTCGAGATCAGAAAAAGAAAAGGATTGCCTCGGTAACTCACAAGATGCTCCTGGAGTTGGCTGAGCATGAAAATTGTACTTTAGAATCTAGTTATACACTCAACCGACTTATACGGACTGCGTCATTGTTACCAAGGAGGGGCAGCCTTCGTTTCATCCTCACAGATCAATGGACCAAGGGTTTAGCTAACTGAACAAGAATGTGAAGCCGTGATGACAATCGATACCCAGCAAGCGAGAAACATATAGAGGGAAATCTCGACGAACGCTGGTGTCGATTCGGCCATTCGCCAACAATCCATCTCGACATAGACATCAGACTAGGCATTCTCCGTGTGTCGAAGTACTTCGAAGCACAAATTTTTCGAGTCTCATGCCTTCCCGAATCGGCTGGTGTACACGTCTTTTGGCCCGCCCAGCACCGGAAAACACCCTGAGCGATTTCTTGCGTAGCACCCGCCAGCCCTAGATCGGGATCGATTCGATGAGAGGCGCACAAGTACGGGGGAAACTTCCTGATTCTCGAAATGCATTACAGATGGGAGAGCCCTTGGCAGGTGCTAGGTGGTGTCTTAAGGCAGATGATTTCGCGAATTCCATATCCTATGTACAGCAATTAACGTCCCATAGCCTGGTGTACTCATTCACTTCAGGGACGTGGAATGATTGCCGGTTGTAGAAAGAGGGATTGCACAGTATTTGAAGGTAGCGGTTACTCTTCATGCTGCCACTGCTGCTAACCGTCGTCATTGGGAGACCCTGTCGCTGGGGCCTGGCGGTCAGACTTAACCTTATTGGTATTGAAGATACCGTCTGCCATTGAATCAGTAGTCTTCCATCGAAGAATTGACTACTGCAATCGATTATAAGGGGAGGGCCAGAACGCGAGCCCCATCAGCCATGATGCAGTACAGTTGCTAGCCAGACATACAACGTGTGTTCACGTGCTTCGCGCGGTGCGCATCCGTGGATGTGTTGACCGAGGGCCCACTTCGAGGTGTGCATCTTTTCATGGTCAAGTTGATCCTAAGGAATCTGACTGTGATAAACATATTCCCTAGCTCGTCGAGAAGTAGTCGATGTTGCTCATGGGGCTGCGAATGGAACCGGGATATCAATTTCTTCATCACGAGCATCAACACCTTGAACAGTGCCTAGATTTTTCGACGGCTAAGCATACCCGCGACGGTATGAAATAGAAGCGAGCGACACCTGATAGCTTCTCCCGAGGTCTTCCTTCGCAAGAGCATCTTCAGAAAGCTCATCCGGTTAGTCTGTTCATAATCAATCGACGTTCTGGCCCCCTTTGCTAGGGGTGACGCGACGGGAACGCCTCATCAATTTGATGACACAAATTCGAAGCGAAATTCTCACGTTGTGTAATGCGATAGAGGCCCTCGAAATAACCCGTGGGAATCCTTCATGATACCCCCCCAAAATAACACCGACTTCAAGGAGAAGATACAATTGTCACAACCTAGACTTTTGTCTAACGATGAAGTATATCTATCAGCGTAGACCATATATCACGAACGGCAGCATCTGTCTGGTTTAGGGCAATGCTAGGAGTCATGGGGCCAAGACCCAGCGAACCTACTATAACCTACTCACTCAGGCACAAAAGATAACATAGATCATGATGATAGCCTACATCATATTTTAGTACATTCGTACCCGGCTTCAGTCACGGGTAACGGGGACAGGCAATACTACCACCGCAGAACCCACCTTGGAGGTTGATACATGTAATCTCTCCGGTGATGACCTTGCCCCGATGGCTTCTCAACATCAACCAGTAGACCGTGAGACACGAGGTGGCTAATTGTTTCCATGAAAGCCATCATCTGAGGGCCCATTATGGCATTCCTAGATACCTTGGGAAGCATACTCACCAGCTCGTTTTCAAGCTTGGTAACACTCTGACGAGGTATCATAAGATCAGCCGAACATGGCGTCTGGTGATGCCCCATGATCGAAGCTCCAGAGTGTCACCCATCCGGTCGAGGTCCCTAAGATGTCGTGCTTCAAGATACTCCGGTACATTGTGCGACACGCCCGCAAAGACTTCGAGCCAAAGACGCGTCTGGCGCATCAGCCATGATCAACTCGTATCTGGATCTGCTAGCAGTTATCGGCTATATACAGGGGATTGAGAAAGCTGATCGATTTGATAAGAATCCCCCGGGGAGGTTTTGGCTTCGAGGCGACGAGCAAGTAAGAATATGTCATCAAGGACCAGCCCAGTTATAAGACAAAATCCCTAAGCCAAGTCCTACGAGCAGCATATACTCATTGAGGCTTAATAGTCACGAATGACGATGTCAAGAATAAACTCCTTGGAGCTACTGCTAATACTGCCCTCTTCGATGAGGTATGGCATAGATTGGCTGGGAGGCCTACCGGACAGTTCCTGAAGTTTAGGCTTGGGTGGGTGCGTTAGTTGCCCCTGAGACCAACCCACCCCAGAATCTGGCACCATAGCTCGTCATAAATGCTGCTATCCACAGTGTATCTTCCTACAGACTGGTCTAGCAGAGAACGATATTGACATCGATGCCATGCATGGGTCGAAGGAAGCTAATTCCGAAGACGGCGGTGGTGATACGCACGACGATGACAGGCTGGAGATCAGGGCGCCCATTTGCATTGTATCCCCCAAGGTTTCAGCAATATGAGCCATGCTAGTCAAAATGTATATGAAGCGAAAGGGTAACACTGGTATCGAAACGACCACGACAAGACTCAGGAGTGGTTGGCCAAGCTGTACGCGGAACTTCTTGGGCCGAAGAACCCGCAGAGCGAGCGGTATAAGTTATCCCAGGAAAGCTTTATTCACGAGTAGAAGATAACCCAAAGAGGCGATCCTGGTGGAGATATGCCTGGCTTGTAAGATGTGGAATCGGCGACGCCACAAACGTACCAGGGAGAGGGGGCGGGCGGTAGTATCATCAGCAGTAGGAAACGTAGAAGGCATGATAGCATAGCAAAGGATTATGACTTCGAGAAGATAAGAGGTGAACGGAGGGGCAGATTCGCAACTATGACAGTTAGACGAGTCCAAAACCGATGAATCCTGTCGCTATGAGCGGGGGGTTGCCAACGAGTAGCTTTGCGCGAGACTACTGTCATTTGACCATCATCAACTGCATCTTAATGATGATGCACTCAATGTATCTTTGCTGGGGTTGATGGAAATGACTGCACTGCGTTGAACAGACACAGTTACCGATGTAGTTTATCGTCATGTTCAGGGACACACATGCTAGCGTGATGCTGCCCAGCCATTATATGACTATCTGTACTTGATAAAGAGAGTCTGAATAAGCAAGATAGTTCATGCTTTCCTCAGTGATGGTATGCGAGGCATGTAGATTCCAGGCTGAGACCTACATGACTAAGAGGCGGTTGGAATCTTAGGTTGATACATCGATTCCGTAGCCCTCAGTTGCATCAAAGCACTCACATTTTCTTGTTTAGGGGGTGTAGATTACCACTAGAAAATCCACTCAAATAATTGATCTCAGCGTCACCACTGCCTGCTTGCTTTTCGACATTTTGCGCATAAATATTTGGGTGGTAAACGTTAGACTCCGAAAATAGAGAAAGAAACGTCAATAAGAAACGTCAATGGCATGCAATAGTTGCTGAATAGACAGCTAGGTCCATTAAACTACTATGCACCAAAAGCCCAGTACTGCAAAAACCGACGATGATGCAGACTCCATATTTCGAATATACCCTACCGATTAGTCTTGTTAGTGTGCTGAGTTGTAAAAGTAGTGTGACACTTGTTAGAGACGATGGAGCAGTGGACCAAACCAAGAGGGTTTATGACGCTGTGTTTAGATAATGTGAAAGTTTTAGGGGTTCAGAGCTAAATTCTTGATACTACCCAAGTAAGTATAATATATAGGCTATCATAAGTAAGAGGCTGGCACGAATGGGTGACTGGTCGGGCTCTCAGGGCTTAAAAGCGAGACTCTCTGGGATACTACGTAGTAAAAGCTTGGCTTGGCAGTGACCGGGCAAAACCTTGGTCTTCCCGCGCCGATCCGAAGAGTAATTGCGCAACGATCTTCAGCTAGCCGGGCCCCAATACACCCTTCAGAGCGGGATCCGATTCATCTGGCTTGCCTGGCTATATGCCGTGTCGATCAGTAGATAACGCCAGGCCAAATCTGTTATGATGTTGCACATGCTCTACTGCAATCTGCAAGTTTAATGGGAATACCTATCACTAAGTCATATGTTCTACGTAAATATATACAGATCGATCAATTGTCCTATTCGAGCCCGTACCAAATCTCAGAGCTCCAGTCGCCTTGTACAAGGCAGAGAAGCGTAGGTAGGAGGTACCGGATCTACCAAACTACAATGTACAAATCTAGCCGGGTAGCCGAAAGTGACGGAAACCAAACGCTGGCGCATGTGCGCGGCTCATGGCACACACGCACACACATAAGCCTGGCTGACGGCATCGATTTTACCGATGTCCGTGGGACAAGGCGGGGGGGTGCCATGGCTACGGGTTGGGGTTTGATCTATCGTTCGTTCATCAGGGTCTTTCGGGTTCTTTCCGTCTCACGCAGGGTACCCCACGGGTGAATCTTGTGGACTGCGACGCACCACATAGGCAAAGGCACACTGCCCCTCGTACTACTTGCATGCTCAGTGTGTATACGAGATACGAAGTACGAGCTGGCGAGGCGGTAACCCACGCACAGGTCCCAGGGCAACGTGCCTGAGCAACATACCCAGTGGGACATTGTCTGATTGTGTTCTGTGCCTCATGAACCGACTACCCGTGCCGAAGTAGCGGCTTGGTCATTATGTTTGTCATTATGTTTGGGACGGTTGTGAGTATGTAACGGGTGATAGCGCTTAAGCGAGCTGATACAGGATGAAAATAGCATGGCGCTTCTTTATTCTCCTCTTCCCCTCGTTTGCACATGTGTAACAGGCGCGAGAGGCCTGTTTGGTTTGCCTTTTTTATTATTATTACCTTTCTTTCTTTTGTGAGCGACAAGTCAGGGCTGTTGCCAAGGTTGGATCCCAAGGTCCCATCCGCCCAGACGCCCCATGACCCACCGCCCCATCTTTGCCGCCGCTTCTTGTCTCGCTCAGCGGACCCTGCGAGCGAATCGTCACGGCTTCGTCGGCCTCAACCCAGACCCAGCGTATGACGTTAAGTATTTTTACCTACTGACACAGGTAGAAGAGAGGAGAAGAAAAAAAGCGCGCCCAGCAAAATAGCCAGAACCAAGTGCTTGGCTAGACCTTTTGCTTATGTATATGTAGGGCGTGCACACTTCCATCCCATCCGGCGATATATGTTAGAAGAATGTGGTTGCATTCCAGAATTTGTGTTCCTCTCCCCCCTTCTTCTTTGTCATTCATGTTGTAGTGCAGCAACCAACAAACGTGACTGGGTCTCATCGAGGTATTTCAAATCGCATTTATACCAAGTTCGTCGACCAAGGAGGATAGTCTTCCATATACACCTGCATATATCTATCTTGCGAAGCCCACAAGTACCTTACCTAGTCGCTGGCCAAAACCAAAAAAAAAAAGGGAAACCTCAAGGAAGCTACCCCACCAGGACCATTCTACACCGAGTTTCCGCGCGCAAACAACTTCATTCCGAATCCCGTCACCATGGCAAACCTCGTGGGAACGATTGTAGGGATCGTCATAGGCGTGCTGGCTTTCACGGCCATTGTGCTAGTATTTTCTTTATACTGGCAACGGATATTCGGCCGTATCCCTACGGAGGACCGGCACCGATCCTCCGGTTCCTTCACTGACGCCGAAAAAGGCTGGCCAAAAATGCGGGACGACTCCTTCACCGAGTCGGGCTACTCCGTCCCACGGCCGTCAACATCGCCGCGATCCTCGAAGACCAGTGACGATCCGGCAATGCAGAAGGCCGTCCTCAAGAACTAAAGAGGACGGCCGTCCGGTTGAACCCAGCATTACGGCACAACAAACACCTCGCATCACACACATTTGTGTCGAGCGAAGACGGAACCCGGCGTTCCTCTACTTGACATGACTATACGATCTGCGCACGACTTATGACAGGAGGACCTTTGGGCTATTTGGCGTTTATCATGGAGTTTTCTTTACTGCATTGTGCATTGCGGTTTTTTCTTCTTTTTTTAAAAAAACTTATGGCATCTATTTGAACAACAGCATGCACCGGCTTGCTGCGCACGCTATCTAGCAACGGCGTTTCTTGGGGTCGGCTCTTGGCATTCTAAGAGCGCATCTAAAAGACAATCCCGCTCAGGCGGAAAGATTATACAGGTCTAGGACAATAGACATGGAGTGGCATCATCATCATCATCATCATCATCAATTCATCACTACCATCATTTTGCATACGCTGCATAGTTACATATATACCCTCTTTAGATGCAGATACACGCACTATCTCGTTTCGAGCGGTGCCTTTTCTTAATACAAGATGAAAATTCTTCGATACCCAAACCAAACCATTCGGCTATAACGGCAGCAACGAATATTCGAAATATGTGACTACTATTGACGCTAGTTAGCAGTTCTACAATATCACAGCCACCTGACAACTGTGCATAAATAGGCTGCAGCCTGTTTTTTTCTTTTCTTCTTTTCTTTCTTTGTCCCGGCGTATCCGGGGGTGGCTTATAAGCCCTCTCTCGTTCTTGGCAACTCCTCGTCATCATGTTGATATCATTATATATGCCTGACAAATCTTGCGCCGAGAGAAAGTAAGAGAGGGGGATTGTGCAAGATGCGAAAACCGGTGTGGTCGGAGAGCGAACAAAAAAGAATGATTTTTCTCCGCTGTGCCGACATCCCGATCTTTCTACATGCGCTTGTAGTCCGGCCGTTCGCCCAGCCACTTACGTCTGTTCCCTCGCGCCTCGCCTATCCTGACCTGACCACCCCATGCTGGACCAACCAATATGTACTGGGGTCCAAGTCGGCGCTCAAAGCGACCGTCAAGCCGAGCAATATGAGGAGGGGGCTTGAGGGGTTTGTCAAATAGATCTAATAATCGAGAAGAAGCTAGGTTTTCCTTATCCTTTGTATTCACTAGAATTACAGAACTACCCCGAAAATGACTCAACTTGACTAGGAGCGCCTGCATGCACTAATATTTGGAAGGCTCTCACCGCTGGTGCTGCTGGTCGGCAGGTAACTCGCGCGGCGGATGCGATATGGGTGTGCCGTCCATCTCCGACGGCTCGGTTTGCTGGTTCCATTCATATGTCTGGGGCTTTTGCCCGTGTTGGTGTTGTTGATCAACCGGAAGTTCTTGCCGCGGTACCACGTAACCGACCGAATCGGCCGGTAGTTCCGGCTTGGGCTCATCTCCACCACTGCTACCGTTGTAGTAGTAACCTCCCGCCTGTCCCTGTTGTAGCTGCTGCTGTTCCTGTGCCCGTCTTCGCTTCCGCATCATAATGAACGCGGCGAGGGCCGCAAAGATCGATGCCCCGACGGCGGCAACGACGATTCCGACTATGCCGCCAATCGAAAGGCCCCGCGACACCTTTTCAAGATCCGACCCCGACGAGGAACCGGTACTCTCCCCCCCGAATTGGCTGGTCATATCCACCGAAACTCCCGCCTCTGTCTGCGAAGCAATCGTGGTCCGTGCCGTGACGGTATCGAGGTTGAGCTCAGCGATAGTGGGCAGCGGCTCCCGCGCGTCGACGCGCCAGGTCCGGCTGTCAGAGGTGGGACACGCGGGCGGCGTATTCGAGGGCGTGTACTCGGCCCGGGGTGTCCCTGTGGGGTTGACGGATTTGAAGACGGTCGAGAGGGCGTTGTAGTCGTCGAGGGTGCTGGGGAAACCGCTCGGCGTGTCCGGGTCGGAGTACTCGACAAGGCCGTACTGATTCGCTTCCTGGGGCCACTCATATACGACTGAGCCGGAAAAGACGGCCTGGAAGACGGAGCCCAGCATGGCCGCCACGTCGGAGAAGTCGCGCTTATCCTCATTACAGCCAGTCTCGGCAAACACGAGAGGAATGTCGAGCGCCTCGAAATCCTCGTACAGATCGTCGAACTCCGCCTGGTAGTAGTTGGACTTGCCGCACCATGTGTACACATTCATTCCGAACATCTCCACCCGCGCCTCCTCGTCGTCCTCCCCGCACGCCAGATACTCCGCTGTTGCCTTGCGAATCGACCCCGGGTCACCTGCCGTGTACGTGAGTGGAATCTGTCGGTACCCCCGCGCCGCGCGGAACGCCTTTATATCCCGCACCGCCGCCTTCACGTACGGTGCCGCTACGGTTGTCGAGTCTAGAGGGTGAGAAGAAACGCGCGAGTCAGCTGCTTTACATACCCCAGCAGAATCCATCACTACCTCCAATCGATGTTCGCAAAGGTAAGTAGGGAGCCAACGTACTATCATTCATGACCTCGTTCGACACGGTGAAGGCGAGGGTATTGTTATACCCCGAAAATGCGTCTATCGTCGCCGTCCAGTTCGTGAATATTTCAAGTGTCCATTCAGGGTCGTTCTATCCATGAAACCTATGTTAGTCGTGTTGATGGTTGTGGCCGTTGTAGTGGGCTCCGTGGCGCGACGAATCGCGAGGCTTCCTTACCCTTAGAATACTCATCTCCGGGGAGGGCAGGTCGACCCAGACGTAGATTCCTTGGCTCGCAAAAGCCTGCATGCAGCCATCGTGGTTCGCGTTTCCGTCAACACGATAGACGCGCACTGTGTTGGCACCGATTTCCTTGATCAGACCGGCATCGATCTGGCACTGCCGAGTGTTCTGAAGGGAATCGACGACAGTGAAGAACGAGTACGCGACGCCTGGAATGACGATGTCATGATAAGTCAGACTGGTGTGCTTATTGAATACTTCCACGACTGCCCCGGCGACAATGACTCCGGAGAGGTGGGCGATTGGTTGGAGGGTCGAACCCACCTTTGATGTAGAACTGGTTCCCGTCATCATCGTATAGCTTCGTGCCCTTCACTGAGATCGGCGACAAAGCGTCGACAAGGTTCGTCATCGCAAGTGCGAGACACCATGCGAGAGCACGGCACAGCGCCATACTCCCCAAGCGTAGCATTTTGGCGAAGCAAGGCCGCTACAAGGCCAACCTATCAGATCCAGTACCAGTATCTCCTTTGAACTTCAAAACGGCGGTTACTTCTTTCTCTTTAGCAGTAATGAAGCCCTGCTGTCAATCTCAAGAAACGTCACAGCACGTCTCGTTCTCGAAGCGGCCGCTATTCTCTGTTTACAAATATGACCCGGGCGCAAGATTAGAAAACCAATAATGGTAGGATATGTATGAACAATCCAACCGTTTACCATCCAACGGGCACACAGCCCCAGAGATATGCGAGATCGACTCCCTCCTCACCAGTCCTGGTCTCAAGTTCCTCCACTTATGAGACGCCGGCAGCCTGGGTTCAGGATCCTCCTTCTATGTCACTAACGTGGAGCTGAAAATAGGGCATACAAGCTAAAAAGAAAAGCTGCAAGGGCCGTCTGGCCTTATAGGCTATAGTAAAGCATGATGCATGTACTTCGTAAGTAGCAACTAATCAGCTACCAGAGCAGATCTTGGTATTGTATTACGCTAAGCTCGAATGAGAGATAAGAGGTATCTCGTCATTTCGAGGACGAGGTAAGTTCCGTGACACAGTCTCCGGCGTGCAAAGGGGCCAGGAAAAACCAGCCGGGATAGAGCTCTCTGCCCCGTGCTATGCACATACCTACGGGCAATTGTCTAGAGGACGTATGTATGGTATAGCAAGACACATATACACACCTAATATAAACATAAGATGGGAATATCATAAACATCCCCAATGCTCGATAAGCACACGATAAAAAAGTGACGATTGATCAAAAACCCGTCGTGCCTCTAGCTGCTTGGCCCTCTTGGCACCTCATTTCGGCCGCAAGTTTGTTGCTATTTATAACCACGTTCACCGTCTCCGCTCGGCGGGACTGTTCTCCAATTTTCAGACAGGCAGCATAGCATGGTGTAGGAACGTCGCAACCGACCGTGAAGTCGTGTTGTGTAGAAAGGATGTAAATATCAATTGACAATTGCTGGCTCGGCCTTCACGTAGGTCTCGAATTTACGCGGAATGAACTATGTGGTGTGGTTAAGCTGTTACGGCCGCTGAGCTGGTAGCTAGGGCGATGGATATAGGAATTGGGGCCCCCTGAATTGGCGGGTCCTGAGACCGGCTACGGCTACGGCACCCAGGTCATATGTTAACAGCGAAGTAAACAATAACAAGGCAGAGGATCCACTCAGTTGAGTATAATCCCGAAGTCATACGGAGTTAGCCATAGGTATGTAGTAAGATGCTTATTCTTCGCGCCCCATCGACTCCGTCCCTTTTGCAATAGAACATGGCAAGCATTTGAAACATCGATAACACTTCGTAACAAAACGGGGTTATTGCCAAAACTAGCATCTATCGAGTAGGATCACCAATAATAATAATAAAAACCCCCGAATACACAGCCAAACCTCGGCTAGCCGAAGTCGTAAATAACCCTAGATAAAACCAGAGATCACAGACTAATCTGGACTAGATTGCCTGGACTATAATCATGAGGGCAGTTAGACCAGAAAGGGACGAAGCCTCCATTTCCAAATGGCTTCCCCAAAAACGGGAGGTCTAATGGTAGCGCCCAATCACCCTCTGAAGGCTCGGGCCGAACATCCAAGTCCGAACAGCGCCTTTCCACCTCCCCCATCCCATCCCTCTTGTCTCTGTGCGCTCCCTTCTTCCTTGTCTCGCAATCAATCAATCCACCCACGCAAGCCTGCCGCCGCAGCAGCAGTTACGCTGCTGGCCGACGACGAAGTTGAGGTGCGGCCGGTTGGCGGCGGCAGCGGTGGCGGCGGGGTCCTCCATGACGGCAGCGCAGCGCACGCAGCGCCGCCAGGGCACCCGGGAGGCACCGGCCGCAGACGAGGAAGGACGCGTGATCTCTACGCGCTTGAACATATCCACGCGGACGCCGCGCGCCCGCCGGCTCTCCAGCGCCCGCCGCCCATCGTCCACCTCCAGGAGGTCGTAGTCTGCGAAGTAGAGCCGCGCGGGGTCGATCGCATTGCCGCCTCCGCCCGCGGCCGCGTTGTTGGTGTTGATGTTATTGTTGTTGTTGTTGCTGCTGGCGTTGCCAGGAGGGGGGCCGGGGGGGTGGGGAGAGCCGCCGTTATTTGGCCCGTCACGGAAACAGATCATGTCCTGGTACATGAACTTCATGATGATGGGTTGGAAGGTGGGGGGCGGCGCCTGACCGAGAAGCATCTGAAGCTCACAGTGCTGGCGGCCCCTAACGCCGGCCTCGTCTAGGCTCTTATTCTGCTGGTTGCCGCTACCACCGCCATGTTGGCCCTGCGTTTTGTTGCCCTGCTCGCCCATCTTGGAGAACGAAGTACTGTAGACCTCGCGGATCTGGAGATTGAGAGACGCGAGGAACGATTGAAAGACCTCTGGGTTGACTAGCGCAGCCGAAGTGTGACGGTACACCTTCTGGTAGGCTACGTGTAGCGGTGACCCATACGAGCTACCCTTGGCGTGAGGGTTGTTCTCATAGTGGCAGATGGCGCGGTGGGAAAGGGCATGGAGCATGGTTATCCGGCGGCAGACCCCACCAAGCAAGCTCCGTATTGAGGAACAGAGGACCAGGTGCAGGGCTATCTCGTTCTTCTCGTGGAGATAGCTGGCCAATTGCGAGAACTGGGCCGGGTTGGTCAGTATGCTCTTGAACTTGCTGTCGTTTAGCAAGCAGAAAAGTGAGTCGCAAAGCCAGCTCAGCAAGTCAAGCGCCCACTTGCAGCAGCCAGCTAAAGCCGTGACGACATCTGAAGGAGAAATCTGTGAGTAAACCATCTCATCTAGGCCTATTGTAGGCCACAAGGCATTACCGCGTACCTGGATCATCCATAGGAGTACCTGCACCCTTCAATGCACTCGTATTTGTATGTGCTATAGTTATGACGATTACGATGTTCCGCAGGTTGAGCATGATCAAGGCGAGTTTACTGCTGAACTCCCTAGGCTGGTACTCGCCCTTCCATCCGAGGTGGTGGAGGACACTAAAACAAACTTGCATCTGAGAGTTTCGTATGAGTTGGTCACTGGGTGATTCGTCCGAATAGTCTACATTAACCCTAAGATGTCGAACTAGCTCGCTCACTAAGGTTGGGACGAAGCCTATGAAAGTCAATATGGGTTTCGTAGACACGTTCAGGCTCAGGAGGGGCTTCTTACGGTCTTTATGTGAGAAATTTCTAGCGATAGCGAGAATGTCATCTAAATTGCTACTCAATGAGACAGTATTTGCCATCGCTGCCGTAATGCTGCCGATCACGGCTGAAAGTTGACCTAAGAGGCTGTTAGCGAAGGAACTGGGATTCAATGGGTTTGATGACTAACCATCAGTCATTGTAGCCGGCTCAGCCAGTGTGTAGTTAACCGCATGCCATTTGATTTTGCCATCCTCTAGCATCTCGACTAGCGAAAAATTGGTCGGGGAAAGTGCAGTCTGGAGAGCTAATTAAGCAATCTCGTTAGCAGAGCAGCGCAGGCACACCGGGGCCGCAGTCTAGATACGTACATGAAATCTCTCCCCGTAGGGTGAAGCCGGTTTCGAGAATCGAGTTAATACGATTCATATTGACTTCAGTATATAACTCCGCCATAGTAAAGCGATCGCGAAATTCCACAGAGCCATCGCTGTACGTAAAGCACACCACCGTACCGTGTGACATCAACGAAATCCCGGTGACGATTTTGTTCACAACAATAGGTTCAAGCTTCTTGAGTCTGATTGAGGCCTATAATAGGATTAGCATCAAGACATGGACAAGAGTGGGTTGATGCGTACGGGTTGTGGGGTGCCCGTGCTGTTCCTCCTTGAGCCAAGCTGCTCGAAAGCGGGATGCAGGGACTCCTTCTGCTCCATAAGCAGTTCCCAGCGGTCTATTATGCTCTGAAGCTCTTGATTGTACGGAGAATTGGGCTCTGGAATGAACGACCGAACAGTCAAAACCACTGGGTTTGAGTATGACTTAGTAGCCAAAACGGCTATACCGGGCAACCACTCAAGATGCGACACCTTGGTCATCGATGCTTCGAGGTGGGAATTGTCGACAGCAGCCTGAAGCCAGCTTGTCAAGGCGACATGCCTCTGTAACAAGGTTGGCGGCCCAAACTGAAAACTCGCATTCGGCATGCCTTGATTTTCTTGTTTGGGGATGTTCCAGTTGATCACGACCTGTACTACTCTAACTTGCTTGGAGGCGGTAGTCGCAACGACAAACATACATTTGCCTAGTAAGTTAGTTTAGCGCTTCTATGATGAGAGAACGAACGGCGAAGCAACATACTTTTCATATCGGAGCACACGGAAGCATGTGTTACGAGGTCGTCGCCCGAGGTGACCGTTTCGAGGTTCAGTGTCGTCTCTTCGATTTTGCCACTATTTGAAGCCCAGAAGAGCCTGAAAAGCCCATTGGTAGTAACGCAAATGAAAGCTGAACGGCCCGTATATGGGTGATACGGGGGGCTGCTTAGAGCAGTTCCATTCTCGATGCTATACGTGTTATTATCATTTCTGACGGCGGGTCCGTACACATGGTTGAGCTTGTGAAGGGTTAGCAACTAAGCCTCCGTATCGGTATCGGTCGACACATGTACACACCTTGCTCGGATTCTGGGGTAGTAAATTGAGCCAGTATGTCCCTACGACGGCATGAAGATCATCGATGGGATCAGTATCCCATTTGCGACTGAGCGCTGGCCGGTTTAGGTGGGTCCCAAAGTTATATATGAGAACTCGACCTACGGCATCGATGACAGCCAGCTCGGAAGAATTGTTTGTTGGGCTCCAAGAAATGTGTACAATGGGCCCTCCAGAGAGGTTTGGCCATGGAACGAAGGGAGTTGGCTCGCTCAGGCCCCATGTGCCATCCTTAGGGTTGGCACGGATATATCTCAGCTCAAGAGACTGACCACCGGGTAGAATCGAAGCTATGGTACCTGTCTTGGACCAAGCAATACCACTAGAGGCAAAGAGTCAGACACAAAATGCATCGAGTAAACTACCTAGGCATATAACAGAAGTTCGGGTAACGGGGATATAGGGGATATAGTGTATTTGGGGTGGGGGGGTGTGCTTTACCGACAGGCACCTCTACTCCGAAGCTCATCCAGTCTTTGGTGTAGTCGTTTACTTGGTGGGCGGGTGTGAAGGCCGAGGGGTACTCCATCACCGAAGAGGTCATCAACGTCGTCCAAGTCGACTTGCATGGCATCGCCGCCCATCGGATTGCCTAGAAGCAGGGGCATCTTGTTGGCCGTCATTGGTATAGACATAAGTAGCAACCCCTATATGCGTCTCTATAGAGCAATAGCTCTACGTAGCTGAATGATAGGTGGCGTGAATACGAGCGAGGCTAAATGACGTAGTCCTCTTTGGCATGCTTTAGATGAGGGAGAAAAATTCAGTCCATGATCCTGCTCATTATTGCCGAAACTCAAGTTTGTGGCCTATGCAGACAGGAGGAATAATGCTATATGTATGCCCCTGGGAGGATATCTAAGTAGCGATGCGATTCAAGCTGACTGACCTCAGGCGGTCAGAAGAAAAGCTTGAACTCAAAATTTCTATCAATCATAGACAAGTTGGGGGCTAGATCTGGTGATGGCAAGAAGCAAGGCTAGCAGGGTTTGGATATAATTGTAAAAACGATCAGATCGGATAGAAAAGTAAGGAGTATTATGGTACATCAATGAAGATTCCGACTTGGCAGCAACCTGGTAGGTTGAAGCTTGCCTGGGGAGGTTACCTAGGTAGATTTAATGTGTGGGGACTCAGGCATGTACGGAGTATACAACTACATGTTAGTGTATGTACATATCTCGATAATAAGTGGCCTGCTTAGGTAGGTTAGCCAATCATAATGTATGTCTGAGGCAGCATTGATTATCAGGTTCGTTAAAAAGCACCAGAGCTGGGAGATGGAGAGCACTAGCCACCTTTCCATACTGTCTGATTGCTATAACGCCACACCACCACAGTAACAAGGGTGAGTAACTGCAAGGATTAAGGAAGGGTGAATCAAACAGTTGTGGCTTGAATTAAACCAGGAGCTAGGAATCTAGGCTAACATTAAAGAAAACTGGGGAAATCATTCTCTAAGCAACGGCGGAGCAACGCAACAGTTCGACAGCACGCCGAAGCAAATGTAGGATTAAACTATACAAATTTTATGTTGTGATAAGTAGTTAAAAATATTTCAAGGATCAATGTGAAAATGTCTGGTGGGTTATGTGAATTCTTATTCAAATTTAGCTACCTTGCGGTAGATGAAAGTTTTGGAATGTCCCATGTCAGCATCAGTGTATCAGTTAGTTACTTTAATTGTAGGAGTGTCTAAATATTTAGATGACAGACAAACACCAATAACACTGACACCCCCACTCACCCCCAGTTATAGATTTCTAACAGGCTATAACAATGCCTGCAGCTTTATTAACTACCTAACAACTCTTGACTCGGAGCTGATTTATTGTCAAATATGTCTGTCCCAAGGTAGTTTTGTCTTATGTCACCAAACCTCAGCTTTTATTCCTCCAATGTTACACAGTGTTTTCTTTTCTTCAATAGGTAACGGTTTTGGAATCTGACGGTGAACACAAGCTGAACAAGCTCGACCCCATTCAGTCTGACTTCATTATTTATATATATATATATATATACCTAAGTATATATAACAGCAAGCCCACCTATTACCGATACCGACCCCTTTTTGGTTCTCGTTAACTCAACCAACCCGAGACCAGCACACCAACATTTGTCGCCAACGCCAACGTAACGCGAATCGGACACGCTATTTCCAACTCCGGGGGGAGCAAGGAAAACCACGCAACCACAATGTGTATAGTTGAGTACCACTTTGACTTTACATTGATGTTAGTACAGTGAATTACATGAATTACGTGGATGCCCAGGATGCCTCCTCCCCTGACCTGACGTACCTTCCTACTTCTCGCTGTCCTCCACCTCCGCTTTCCTAAGGTTCCTCCGCTCTCTCCGTTTGTAATATACTCATCCCTCATCCCTCCTCCCTCCCCCTTCCTCGTGCTCGTCCTCCACCTTTAATCGACGCTAATAGCCGGCTCTGACTTGCTTGCTACCCCCTTCCCTCGTACCTTCCCTCCCTTCCATTCTCTCCGCCTCTACACTTCCGGTTACGCTCCGGTTCTCTCTCTTTTTTCTTTCCGGGGTGGTCTCCTGATCTCTTGATCTCCCGTTTCCATTTTTCTATCCTTTGTAACCATCTGCGACTTCTCTATAATCGTCAGCCCACCCCCCCCTCCTCTCTCCCGCTCCTTCCCCACTCCAAACATTAACACACTTGTATCTCACGAATCAAATGCTTACTTAATATCGTAAGTAGGTACTAATGTCAAGGTTACTAAAAACAAATCAATTATGACTACCGTTACCTACTAAGTAACCTACTAAGCAACCCGCTACTAAGTAGCCTACTTGGGCTATCCCTTTAATCCTTTCCATTGTTTCCTCTCCCCATCACGTTTTTCTTCTCTTCCCATTGTCGCATTCTCTTTAGAATTTGGTCGGGGTACAAGTCACAATGGATTCTTCTTCTTCAGACTTGTCTGATCCTCCATCTTCTCCACTATCGGTCCTCACCTCCTCTCCAACCATCTCTCCTCGTCATTCTCTCCTCCTACGAAATATTCGACCTCTATCACCTCCTTCGACCGTTCCCTCGGGTAACGCGTCGCCAATGAAGTCATATCCTGAGGCCGTCGAGGCCGAAATCTGCGTCAATCCCGACGGTCCCCCGCCAGCGAAGCGCAGGAAAACGGAACCGAAGCCGCGCACTACAGAACATCTGACTCTGCAATCCCCGAACGAGCTGAGCCCCCACGACGATGAGCTGTTAGACCAGTTGACAACCGCCCTCCGGAAGAAGAAGAAAATTGTTGTTATTGCTGGTGCTGGAATATCTGTATCTGCCGGAAGTACGTATCTTATGCGCCGCGCCTCTTTGATCCCTCAATTTGGTCTCAATCTCTCCCGTCTCTCTTGTCTCTCCCGTCTCTCTTGTCTCTCCCGTCTCTCTTGTCTCTCCCGTCTCTCTTGTCTCTCCCGCCTCTCTTCTCTCTCTCTTGCCTGTCTTGTTTTGTTGCTAACTTCTGCCTCTTCTGCACTGTTTATTAGTTCCCGATTTCCGCTCATCTCACGGTCTCTTCGCAACCTTACGAAACCAACACAAGTTGAAGGCCTCGGGCAAACACCTCTTCGATGCATCTGTCTATAAACATGACTCTACCACTTCCTCCTTTCACACTATGGTTCGGGAGCTGGCACATCTTACTAGGAATGCCAGCCCCACGCCATTCCATCACCTGATCGCCTCCCTAGCTAAAGAGGGCCGATTGCTGCGCCTCTATTCCCAAAACGTCGATGGCCTCGATACCTCCATGGCGCCGCTCGCTACTGCCGTACCGCTCAACACAAAAGGACCCTGGCCAAAGACGATTCAGCTACATGGAGGTCTGGCAAAGATGGTCTGTTCCAAATGTGGTGAGGTTACCGACTTCGACGGCTCCCTATTCGAAGGCCCCGAACCCCCGCCATGCAAGGCCTGTGAGGAGACGGACAACGTGCGCACATCGCATGCTGGCAAGCGTAGCCATGGAATTGGCAGATTGCGACCGCGGATGGTCCTGTACAACGAATTCAACCCCGACGAAGAAGCCATTGCGAATGTAGTCAAAGCGGACTTACGCACTCGTCCGGACGCTGTCATTGTCGTTGGTACAAGTATGAAGATCCCTGGTGTTCGGAATATGGTCAAAGACATGTGTCAGGTGACGAGGAAGCGAAAGGATGGTTTGACGGCCTGGATCAACCTGGAATCAGAACCAAGCGGCGCGGACCTGAGGGACTGTTGGGATCTAGTTGTCCAGGGAAAGTGCGATCATGTTGCTGAGCTGGCTGCGCTACCTCATTGGGATCAGAATATTGAACAGGGAGAGGAGGTTATCATGGACGACAAACAACACGAGGCGGCGCTACGGAACGGGCGTCCAATCGAGGTCGAGCTACCCCAAGTCATGCTGGAGAAGGGCACATGTGTCAAGGACGAGTCGCGTGACAGTTCCCCTGTGGAAGCGAAGGCGAAGTCGATCGAAAAGGTTCAGGGTATCCCCACGCCCACTTCTAGTCCCAAGATGCCTTCCAGGACAGCTCTGCCAGTCGCCAAATCCAAAACAAGCCAGAAACAGAGCAGGCTTGCCTTTCCCGCCCAGGATACAAAGGAGAGCAACGATATCACATCGCGAGCGGCGAACAAGCAGACTAAGCAGGCTAAGCAGCCCAAGGAGACCAAGGAGACCAAGCAGCCCAAGAAGGCCGCACCGCGAAAGCCGAAGCAGACGAAGAAGGCGGCGCCACCGAAACCGAATAACACCATCAACAACATACTCAAGTCGACAAAGCCGGTGGCTAGTCTGCCGGCCAAGCTCCCTGCGAAGCGCAACTGGGAACCCGACTGTTCTCCAGCTACCAAAGCTAGGGCTATCGTGCATGACGACTTCTCGTTGCGGCCTAGAGGCCCGTTAAAAGTGCGGAAATCACTCGAATCACAGCTACAGATCGATACACAGATCAAGCAAGAGCACTGCACCTACACGGCCCCGGTCACCCCGACGCGCTCGGTTCCGTCTTCGAAACGCGAAACGATTACGCCTCCGTCCAAACCCCGGGGCGAGCTAGGCTTTTTCATAGATTAATGCTCACGCTATTCTTAAATTAACCGAACTACGAGCACCGTTGGCGTAACGACTATAGGGAGTTTGGGCCCTCTATTAAAGGTTTTCCCTCTGTATATGGCAGGACCCTCACCCTCACGCAGGTTTCCTCTGGCCAACCTCTGCTCGAATTACATTGCTCTCAACACCCTTGTATATACCACATGAACATACACAAATATCTGTTTCGATTGCATCACCCCCCTCGCCGGTTCGGAAACCTGGGTTATTCTACGTTTACACCGGGATCGGCAGAACCAGGTGCCACAAGCGGCAATGGCAAAACAATGGTCGTCTCCCGGCAGCGGACCAGGCAATGGCGCGCTGTTGGATTACTCGGAATACGTCTCTTTCTCGCGGCATTTCACGGACACGATACCCGGGATGTTCCCTGAAGGAGTTTGGTGCAGCGGGTGGATCTAGAACGGAGTGCTTTGCGCCTTGTCCCGCCAAGAGTAGCTGCTTGGCCGAAACATCAATAGACGGGACCAGGAGGCATCATCGACGGATATACGGAGGTATAGGTCCTCTTGGGCCTCCTCGTGAGGGAGAACGAAGTGTAGGATAAGTGATGCGTGGCGGTGGGTATGACTGAATACTGAGTAGTCATTACAGCTGGACTGGCCCGGACTGTCTGTCTGTGTGGCCTATCCATACCCACATGCGCTACCGGCCGGACTTGTACATAATGATGGAACACATACATGCACATAATCACCTTCCTCTTTCTCCGGGAGCTGAGGGCATGGCTTATTGCATAGGGGGGGCTTTACCTGTTAGATTATCTATCATATTTGTTATAGCCTCCTCCCGCCTCTGCATAATATTGGCCAAAAAATAGAACAGTTTCTTGATAAATTGAACCTTGACATTTCCATTTTGTACTGCATCTTCCATGCATGTGTCTTCGCGAAGCTCCGCTCCGTTGTCCCTCCCTATGTTCCCAAGCCAACCCAACCCCCAACACGTGCTTGGTGAAGTCGACGATAGATGGGCCGTATTGCAGCAAGGTCTGAAGTACTTGAACGGATAATAGGAACTATAGCTGCGTTGGGAGGTAGGCAGGTTTCAAGTGCAGTGGTAGCAGTCTCAGATAGGGTATCTCTCTCTCTCTCTCTCTGCTAGCTAAACTAATCAGAGTTTGGAAAGCCAACTAAGTGTACCTACCTACCTACACCTAAGGACGTAGACATGCTAGAATGAATACGAGTACATAGGTAGATTCGAGCCAAGCTAGAGGGAGTTATCGAACCGGTAGGATAGACTCAGCCGAAGTCACGTGCTTACGGCGCGCAAGCGGCAGCGTGGTGTGGCGCGGCGATAGCACCAGATGGGTTGTATGTTGGTATTGGCAAGTCAGCAAGCCGAAGGCAAAGATAAGTCGACAAGAGCCGCAAAAATAAAGGGAGAGTTACTCGGACTGACTACATTCTACACGCTTCAGAAAATTTCCCTTCTACGTCAGCACTGGAATCGACGTATCACTAGAGCCTTATGCATCCATTCATTGAATTCATTCAATCATTCCCGTAATTCATTTATCATCCCCCTGTTAGAAGGGGCCAGCGAGGGAGGGGGAGAAGAAGACATATAATCATGATGAATAATGCAGGATGAACTAAGTTCTAGCTTCACGACCGGTCTAGCCCCGTACCTTGTTTGCTGTGCCTCTCTACCTCTGCATTTCATATTGGCCCTTCCCCGCTACCCTGCCGGCCTTTTTTTTTCTCTGAACTCTCTTTGCTCCCCTAAAATTCAACACAGACCCTTTTTATTCTCGTCACCGCGTCTTTTCCCCCGCTATAATTTCGCCCCCACTCTCTGCTTGACAAGTTCGTCTCCCACCCTAGCGGCAACGGCATGGGTCCTCTGGAGTCGAGATGACCGCTGATTGAGAAGGTGGATGACATTGCGTACCTTTTTCACCGCCTCCACCGCTCCTGTCGGGCCCATGGTGTAGAAGGGAATATGGGTGGTGTAGGAAACATGTGAATAGCTATCTTCCTAGATGACGGGGTAGGGTGGATGAAGCTAAGTAGCCAATATTATGAGGGACTTCCATACATAGGGGGACCCATAGACAGGGAAATTGGCAATGCAAATAATTCGCTTTCCTTCTACTTCCCCCTCGCGCTTCTAACAAACAATCAACACCATGCTTTTTTTCCCGGCCGGGTATGAGGAACATGAAGGATATTGGACATTGAGAAAGAAACAGAGGGGTGATCAGGCGCTGGTATAATAATAATAGAATGTCTCTTTCTCAAAGTCTATAATCGGGACGCCCTCCCTGAGCCATTACCGTTGGAACGCCACTTGATGCATAAATGGGATGTGACGGTCATTTGATCACGCTACTGACTACCAGATCCTCAAGCCAAACCACTAGACTGTTCGTTCCTCCGCTGTGAGAGGGAGGACCGGCTGGAAGCGATTGGGGGTTATTTGATTTCCTACAGCTTAGACGACTCGCCACGAGACGATCCATTCGTGACGAGAGAACCCGAAGGCTTCGGCTTGGGGCTGTCGCTGCTTGGTGATTCCGCCTGTTGCTGTTTTAACTGCTTGTAAAGAGCCGCTAGTCTTGGGCCGGTCATCCCTTGCGAGGCTTTCTCCTTCTCCTTATCGCCTGGCTTGTCCGAAAGAGGTATCTTCTTAGAAATAAATCTCCTAGAACGGAATTAGCACAACCGAAGAGGCCACTAGCATTTAATATCGACTTACCATAGCTTTGGCTTGAGTTCCGAAAGTTGATCAGGGCTGAGACCAGACGTCTTGTACAAGCCTTCGATAAAGTCACCAATGTGGGTTATCTCGATTTTCAAGACTCTTGCCCTCGCTTTGGCACCTGGAATGTTCGTTCTGGTACAAGATTCGACCTTCTGAACGTGTGTCCAGATGGGCCGCATGAGGGCTTGGATAAGTGGTGCGTTTCGCTCGTCATCTGCCTCCTCTGTATCGTGTTGAGTCGACTCGCTACGGCGATTATCTTCCGTCCGGCGATGCTTATGGTGTCTGTCTTCAGCTTCGTTGCTATATTTTCTCTTAGAATCAGGCCTTGGAGTACTGCTGTCAGCCATGCTACTACGAGCACGATGGCCGAAGTGTAGACGATCACGCTCGTGCTCTCGGTCCCGGTCTCGATCCCGGTATAAGACCTTCTTAGAGTCTCGAGGGGCCGGAGAAGCCGATACGGAACCCTGACCGGAATGGCGGTGGCCATTGGCCAGAGCTAGGGATGATTTCTTGTTGTTACGGTGGTGATTTTCAACCACCTTCTGTGCGTTGGCGTCGTCCGAGTGAACGGACGTGAGAACCGACAAGAGATACTCAGCGCGGCGTACCAGGTGAACGGCTCCTGGGGCTTTTGCACCCTTGGTCTCAGTGTGTTCTCGCTCCTGCTTCTTCTCAATGCGATGCTCTTCCAAAAAGAACTTGTCCTGCATTCCGAGTTCTTTGTCGTCGCGAATCTGCGTCCAAGCACCAAAGCCGTAACGGTCAATACCGACGAGAAGCATCCCATCCTCTCGGGCGGTCCATTCGCAGCTGTAGTGGGCTGCTTTGGTAGCCTCTGGAAGACGGAAATCCCGGAAGTCTGGATAGTTTCCGAGAACACGGTGCAGAAGGCGTT
Organism: Eutypella sp. D-1; assembly: GCA_023313575.1. Taxonomy (NCBI): domain Eukaryota; kingdom Fungi; phylum Ascomycota; class Sordariomycetes; order Xylariales; family Diatrypaceae; genus Eutypella; species Eutypella sp. D-1. Next base: position 2,143,223 of record JAJTTP010000005.1, on the reverse strand, counting down.
GCTGGGGTGGCCTGTCAAGAATGGTTTCTGCGTTGATCTTTTTCACCTCGGCAAAATCGAACATGACCGCCTTGATGTCCTTCTTCGTCATTTTCTTCTTCGACTGCTGCTCCTGCATTCGGATCTCGTCGGAATTCCTGTCCATTGCGTTGCGGGCAGCATTGACCAGTTCTCGCAGGATTTCACCAATGTACTCAGGGTCACGATCGCTCAACCGAGCATCACGCAACAGCTCATCCGGTCGATCGTCAATGTAACCGTAGCGCATAAAGGCCCTGACGAGATTGCGGGTCTCCTTTTCGTTCAGAGGTCGCTTAGGATCAGAGAGCATGGCCCGCTGTTCTTCCAGGCGCTCTTGCTTTTGCTGTTCCCTTTCCCGCTTCTTCGCGATGCGTTCCGCTCTCTCAGAATCACCGTTGTTTCTTGAACTCTTGAGGGCTGCTCGGCGAGGAGCGCTCGCCTCGAGTTCTTTGGCCAAGAACTCTTCTTCCTTTTTCTTGTCCTCTTCTTCCTTGATCGCTGCGAGCTGATCCGCGGGAATGATCTGGTCCCAATCAAGGGCAAGATCATCGACCTTGACGTCAGTGTATTGCATGAAATTGTCCCAGTCGATGCCGCCGGTACTAAGGTTCATATTGTCATCCATTTTGGTCTTGGTGACTTCGGCATTCTCTAGGATAGTGTCAATGTCCAGCTGTTCCAGCCTCTCCTGGTTGCCAGACTGCTCGAACATCTTCTGAGACCGCATCTTGAGTACCCATTGTATGTCATCAGCAGACTTGGCCTCATCAAGCCTGAGGCCCTTCTGCTTCGCTTCGTCTCTGAGGGCCTTGCCGTCATCCGTCACGCCGCGCTGTATCGCGAGGTACTCCAGTAGAAGCTTGTTGCGGGCGCGCTCGAGGACTTCCTCCTCAATAGTTTCCTTGGCAACCAGGCGATATACAGTGACAGGCTTCTTCTGACCGATTCTGTGAGCTCTTGCCATCGCCTGTAGATCGGCTTGCGGATTCCAGTCAGAATCAAAAATAATGACAGTATCGGCGGTCATCAGGTTGATTCCCAAACCACCAGCCCGCGTCGATAGTAGGAAGCAAAAATCAGAGCTGTCTTCAGCGTTGAAGTGGTTGATGGCGAGGCGTCGAGGCCCAGCGGCAACAGTTCCGTCCAACCGCTGGAACTGGTATCCACGTAACCGAAGGTAGTCCCCCAATATATCGAGCACTTTAACCATTTGACTGAAAATGAGCACACGATGATTGTCCTTCCTCAGTTTGGCAAGCAGCTGATCCAGAAGCATCATCTTTCCGCTGCTAGCGATGAGCCCTTTGATCTGGTCCTCGCGGCGATCGCTTCCGTTGAGGACCTTCTCTTCTGCGCCAGGGAACATATAAGGGTGATTGCTGACTTTCTTCAGTTCCATGACAATGTTCAACAACGACTGCTTCTGGCCAGTATTTCCTTCGTTCAGTGCCGCGTAATTGCGAGTGAGTATGTTTTTGTAATATTCTAGTTGGACATCGGAAAGTTCGACACGAATGATCTTCTCTGTCTTGGGCGGCAGATCGGACTCTACAGTCTCTTTTGTCCGTCTTAGGATGAAGGGGGCGATAGCGGCATGAAGCTCCTGAAGCTTCACCTGCGCATCGGAGGCGTTAAGAGTGTCCAGATCCTCGTCGATTTGAACTTTGCCAGGATTCAGGAAATCCAGAAGTGAAGATAATTCAGCAAGGTTATTTTGGATAGGAGTGCCAGTGATTAAAACTTTGGCAGGGGCACCAAAGCTCATCAATTCCGCATAGAGCCTCGACTCCTTGTTCTTTAAGCGATGGGCCTCGTCAACGGCAAGCGCTTGCCACTTGATAGTCCTTAAGAAATCCGCATCTGTTAGGATATACTCGTAAGATGTAACGAGCACATTAAATTTGGGCTTCTTAGGATTGCCGTTGACCATTAACTCATTGTCTCGTATTATGCCTCGTGCTTCAGCATTGCCGAGGTAGACAACGTAGTTGAGATCTGGAGACCACAGATTGAAGGTATCGCACCAGGCGGGAATCACACTGAGTGGCGCCACGATGAGAAATGGGCCCTCCTGTTTGCGCTCGTTACGCAGCCAGCTTAGGAAGGCGACGGACTGGACCGTCTTTCCAAGACCCATCTCATCTGCGAGAATGACGTTGTTCGCCCGGCACCAATTAAGGGCAAGGAAGTTCAGCCCGGTGAGCTGAAATCCTCTTAACTCGCCTCCTTGGACATAGGCGGGTTGCTTGTCTAGCTTCAAGAACTTGCTCCGAGTCGTTGGATTTGACTCGTACTTATCCGAGATCCATGATCTCGATTGACGGTCGAGGAATTGGTCAATCTTATCCTGAGCATCGGTATTGATGGCAGAAGCGAGCTCCCAAGTGCAGTGGTCATACGTCAAGCCTTTCCACTTGACGAAGTACTCCCTGCCGTCTTCACCGCTGCGCTGAGCGACGATACGCTCGACTTTGGTATAATCCGAAAGCGCCTCTTGTTCCCGCTCTTTGTCGAGCATATACTGCTCTCGGGTTTCCGGTGGGATGTCGTCGCCTGCATACTTGAGGTCCATTTCGTACTCAATGATTTTTCTGTAGTAATTCTCCAGTTTCCGTATGCCGCGGTAACCACGAAGCGTTTCCAGGTCACTCCACGTATTGTGGAGATACGACTTGCCCTGCCACTTCACGTTGTACTCAAAGTCTTCTCTGGTGACATTAGGGGTCAAATCACCGCCATCTTTGACGCGATGGCCGACCACCTTATCTATATATTCAGTGTCTTCGGCCATCTCTTCGCCAGCCCAGTAGTTTGGTGTGGCTTCATCCTCGTCTTCATCATCGATATCGCTCTCCTGGTAGTTCTGTACTTGTTGGGCAGCGCGACGATTGGACCACCGCTTCTCGGCGAATAGGGAAGAGGATGGTGTTTGGGTCTGTTGGCGGCGTATCTTTTTGAGAAGCGTTCGTGCGCGGGCTCCGCCATAGTTGTCCGAGTCGGAGTCGTTGGCAGGAGTTTGCCTTGAGGGTGTGCCACGTTTCGAGGCTACAGATTACTAGTGGTCAGCTTCGCGATAACGACGGTAGAGCACTACACTGAAGAGAAAACATACATTGACGAGAGATATGGTCTACACGGGTCTTCTTGCCCATACGTCGGCTTGTAGGCACGACATCGGATCCAGAATCAACATCGTCTTCATCAGACTCAACCTATATAAGAAAAACGGTTATTATTGAGATCAACGGGGATCGAGGAGAGGATATAACAATGAGACTTACAATTTTGGGCTGCTTCGTAGGCCGAGACTATAGAAGGTAGGGGTTAGTCAGTTCCACGTTCCATATAAGCAGCGTCTCAACATACACTTCTCCGCAAGCCATATAGCTCGGGGTTTTCTCTGATGTACTCATCCTCCTCGACGGCAGCTTTTCGCTTGACGGTGCGACGAGAATCATTGGAGGTCGACCTCTGATCCTGAGGGGCATCACTCTGGGACGGAGCTGGGCTATCCTCCATATCGAAATCGGCATCGTCCGAAGCATTGTTATTATCATCATCACTCGATTCAACTACCTCCTGTTCGACAGGTTGAGGTGACTCGCGCTGGTCAGACGATGCTGATCGTGACGGTGAAGGAGAGCGTTGATGAGTAGAGCCATTAACCTCAGAGAGATCGCTCTGGCTAGCACGTTCCTCGAGTTCTCTCATATTAGGAGACCCGGGCTCCGGCGAATTATCGCCATTGGCGAGATCGGGTTCGGGCGAGCTCGACATTATACTCGGTACTTGGCAGAGCTGCCTGCTGCAAGACGACGAGATTAGCTATAGTGCGATGTTAACCACCACAATATGGATATCGGGGGAGAGAGCAAGGAGTGGCGACCGATATGAAGCTATAGAAGAGTGAAAATAGGAAAGAATGAGCTCAAGAATACAGCCGGCGCAAATGAGATGGTTTCTTGATGGATACGAGGCTGATGGTTGATGAACAAGACGTCATGAAAGCAATCGGCGATGGCAGAGCCAACCTGACAGGACATGGACGCGTCGGTCGCATCAGAAATGACGGAGATGTCATTTCTGACATCACCGACATCATAAAGAGCCATCAGAGGAATGATAGAAGGGTCATCTATACGCGACTTGAGAAGGATAGATTCGATATCCAGTACAAGGCGGAACGTGACAGTAGACGAACCAGCCTTGTTACAAGGGACACTAATACAAGAGTGGTTTTTTTTTCTCTCTTTCTCTCTCTCTTCCTTTTTGGTTTCAAATACTTACAAGTCATCAATACAATGTCCTCCAGGCAGCGGTTGAGTAAAAGCACAAAAATCGTTCCTAAAATAATAGGTTTGGAAGGAAGAATTTTGTACTTTATGGTGGTGGTGGTGGTAGTGTATGGTGGTTTATGTGTGTGTATGTTGTGTGTGTACTGACTGGGTGTGGGTGGTGGTGGTTGTGCTGCTGGGACTTTTCTTGATTGAAGGTGAAGAACAGAATGGGAAAATGGGTCGGTCCAGCCAGGCAGAGTAATAGAGTGGGTGGGAAATGGTGGGAAATGGAAAAAGAAGTGCGCTAAGAGAGAAACTTTACTACAAGTAGAACTTTGCAGTAGGTACGGACGGACTGTACTGTACTGTACATAATGGCTGAGGTCGGTACAAACCAAGCACGGGCGGGCGGGCATCGCTACTGCCCCATTTAAGTCAACCCCCAAGGCCTGCTGGCAAGCTGGCCTGTACCTGGGCAACCTTGACTGGCTTGACTTGACTGAACCTGCTGAACCTAAGTCTTCACAAGCAGCCAATCACATCTCGCCAACCGAGCGTCTAGTCTATATAAGGTTTGGTGCAGAAGCAGCGGAGGAAACCTTGGAAGCTCTTACGGCAAGCACCCACCACCTGCGACTGTGCCAATAACTGTACCAACTGTACTGCCTGCCAGCGTATTGGAGGTACCTCCCGGGTACCTAGGTAGATACCGTCAGGACCGACCGCCTATACGTACAGCGCATATAACCTTGGAATATCTCCATTTACGGATGAGTATAAAAAGTACTTTCTAGCTCTATGATTTTAGATGCTGGAATATCCACGATGCGCCTATTATCACTTATACAACTTGGAAGTCTTGCAACATTGTAAAATAAAATCTTGACTAAACTTACTTTCATATGCCGTAGTTGGAACTGCTCCTATTATCCATTCCAAGCCCTGTTTGAATCCCAAATATCCGGTAGCTTACAAAGAGACGGTATCAGCAACTTTGATTTTACCAACAAGCCGACAAGCCAAGTTTCTCCAAGCAACTACTCAAATACCTACCTACCTGGTAACTGGGTACAAACGTCTCAGATTTCCGCAGACATTCTATTGTGTAACCTTGGAAATTATAGCAAATGTCTACTGGCAGGTAGGCAAGCAGGCAAGTGGCTGCAACAATTTATCTTGAATCCTTACCTACCTACCTAGGTAGGTAGATAGGTACCATAAAGTGTACTGGGCCCTTGCTTAAATACCAGGCTTCTTTTTCCTTCTTTTCTTTTGGAGGCGTATCATGAGAGACTGTCGTAAGATTGGGTGGAGTCTCTTCCACTTCGCAATCGTTTCGGTGAGATGCGAGGCTAAGGTTAAGCAAGCTGTTCAATGGAAGTTAACCTACCTACCTAAGTACTTAAAGTACTGAGTGCCTTCCTAGAAAACTCAAAGATTTCAGTCACACCTGGATTGAGAACGGCATTCCATCTCGTTGCAACTCCCAGTTTGTTCAACATATGTAAAACCTACCTAGGTACCCATATGTAAGAATACTGTTATCTACCAGTAGGCTTGCGGTAGGTAGGTTCTAGTTACAGATGGCCCGAGGACCAACAACCCCAAAGTTCTTAGAGGTACCTATGTAGATATTCTTCAACGTATAAATGCCAGGCTGTTTTGCAAGATTCGACGATGGTGATTTGCAAGATGTCCATACTTTTAAGATTCCAACCTTTCTCTCATGCTGCCTTATATGCGCCGGCTTCTGTTTTCTTCTACCTTTTTACCTTAGGTGTGCACCTACATAGAACCTTATATCAAACATTACCTTCAAGGTTGCCTAGGTATGGTGGTGCATATTCAGTTGCCTACTATGCACTGTATATACTTAGGTAGGTTGTTACATACATACAAGCATACTAACACTACCTAGGTACTTTCCAAGGTTGTGCAATCATCCACCTAGGCTCGGCCGTATTGTTACATTCGAGGTTCCAATGTTGCAACTCAGCCTCAGTCGTTATCTATAGGCTTACATGTTCGGAGTTGCTAGGATAAGGAGAATGTATATGTACATAAGCAGACAGCATTTACTCAGTTAATGAATATTCACACTTAAGTAAGCTATGGCGCTATCCGATAGCCACCCCCAATCTATCAATACGTCTTACACCCCACAAAAAAGGGCCTTTAGACTCCTTCTCCAGCCTATGAAAACGCGTCATTTATTAAGCGGCACCAGGTAAAAGATGACCTTTTGACAAACTCCCTGGCCCCGCAGTCCAATGACAGTAAGAAATCTGCCCCTCAGTGATCAAGTGCTGTCCACAACCTGGTCCTTCGAAAATTCATCATCGTGCGGCTTCAACGCCCTTCTTTTTTTTCTTTCTTTTTCGGCCACAGTTACCCTGCTTCTGACTCTCCTTTTTCATTCTCTTGGAATACGGCGGTCCGAGTTTACAGGAGATACCTGAATTTGATATAACTCGAGTTTCGTAACGCCAATCCATTCTATCCAGTTCAGTTTCAACTTTTTTTATTTTAAAAAAAAAGAAACCTCCAAGTTACGAGCTATTGCAACTAAGAACGACGAACAAAAATAAACCGAGATACGACATACACAACTCCACCCCACCAGATCTTCAGCTTCGTCGCCGCCGAGACACAGGCAGACACAAGCCCTTTCTTCTTTTGTTCTCGGGTTTTCTTCTGTCTTAAAATCTTTTTGACACCATGGCCTCCAAACTTACTCGGTAAGCCCTCGGATTTGACTGCGCATATACAACTATTATGAATAAATCTTGATTTCTTTTATTAACCCTCTCGGCTTTTATTTAGTATTGCCATCGTCAACGACGACAAGGTACGATCCCTCGCGAAACCCGGACTCTACGAACATTTAGTCCCGATATGCACTCACTGTTGCGCTCTGCGATCGCTATGCGCTTGCTACGCTGCCCTACCGGTTGCCTTTCACACCTTGCGCAAACCACACGGCGCATAATCATAACCAATCCCTCCCGCCGCCCCAAAGGCAGGTGTCTTCCTTCGTTATTGCTGACATGCCATTCTCTTATCACAGTGCAAGCCCAAGAAATGCCGTCAAGAATGCAAGCGATCGTATGTGAACCCATCCGATTATGTTGTAATAGATATATGCTTACGCGGGTCGTTACAGTTGCCCCGTCGTTCGCAGTGGGAAGCTGTGTATCGAGGTATCCCCCGATTCAAAGCTCGCTTTTATCTCTGAGAGCCTCTGTATTGGATGCGGTATCTGTCCGAAGAAATGCCCATGTGAGTATATCTATAGCTGCTGTCGTAATATACTATAGGAACTAACCAAGGATCCATAGTCGATGCGATCACCATCATCAATCTGCCCACCAACCTGGATACACAGGTCACCCACAGATATTCAGCCAACAGCTTCAAGCTTCACCGTCTTCCTATGCCCCGGCCTGGTCAAGTTCTTGGACTGTAAGCAACCTGGCTTCATTTTTTTCTTCTTATTTCGTCTTTGGCTACATTTGTGGGGCTGGGACGTCCTGGAATTGTCATTAACTGTCCGCTGCAGGGTCGGAACGAACGGTATAGGCAAGTCTACAGCCTTGAAGATTCTCAGTGGAAAGTTGAAGCCGAACCTGGGAAAGTATGACAACCCTCCAGACTGGGAAGATGTCATCAAGTATTTCAGAGGGTCCGAGTTACAGAGTAAGTTAGAGACCCCCTATCCATACTTAGGTCGGTATCCACAATTTATGTATAGGGGCTCATAATCTGTCTAGACTATTTCACGAAGCTACTCGAGGACAACCTGAAAGCTGTCGTCAAACCTCAATATGTCGACCAGCTTCCCCGAGCTGTCAGGACCCCCAACAAGTCTGTTCGGTTCCTGCTAGAGCACCGAGCTGCCATGGGTAACACAGACGAGGTCCTAGACGTCCTTGAGCTTCGCCATCTACTGGATCGTGACGTAGACAAGCTGTCTGGTGGAGAGCTTCAGAGATTTGCCATTGGTACCGTCTGCGTTCAGAAAGCGGATGTATACATGTAGGCTGCCCCCTCGCATCTATGCACGATTTCCCGATTGAAGGTCGCTAACCCTCTATAGGTTTGATGAGCCTTCGTCCTACCTTGATGTTAAGCAGCGTCTATCTGCTGCTCGGATGATCCGCTCTCTCTTGGGTCCTGACAACTACGTCATCGCCGTCGAACACGTAAGTAACTATTAAGGTTTATCTCTTAACCACTTGTCCCTCAGGCAAGATTCCGGGCCCCTGATATTGTTACAAATTTGGAATGCTTTACTAACTTGGTGTGCTTCAGGATTTGTCCGTGATCGACTACCTTTCCGATTACATCTGCGTGCTCTACGGCCGTCCTGCCGTGTACGGTGTGGTGACTCTACCTTACTCGGTCCGCGAAGGCATCAACATCTTCCTTGATGGCCACATTCCTACGGAGAATTTGCGTTTCCGAGACGAATCTCTAACCTTCCGTATTGCGGAAGGCGCCGACGATTTCCAAGCTTCTCAGGATCGCGCATTCAGCTACCCAAAGATGGAGAAGACGCTCGGCGACTTCAAGCTTAGCATCGACGCTGGCAATTTTACTGACTCCGAGATTGTCGTCCTAATGGTAATGTGCTATGTCAAATGTGCCGCCTCTAACTGTACTAATAATAAGATAGGGTGAGAACGGTACTGGAAAAACTACCTTCTGTAGGCTTCTGGCAGGTGCGCTTAAGCCAGACGGCACCAGGAGGGTCCCCGAGATGAGGATCAGTATGAAGCCTCAGACCATCACGCCCAAATTCGAAGGCACGGTCCGCCAGCTTTTCTTCAAGAGGATCAAGCAAGCCTTCCTGTCGCCTCAGTTCCAGACTGACGTTGTCAAGCCTCTCAAGCTGGACGATTTCATTGACCAGGAAGTCAAGAACCTGTCCGGTGGTGAACTGCAACGTGTAGCCGTTGTTATGGCTCTCGGTCTGCCGGCCGATATCTACCTGATTGACGAGCCGTCTGCCTACCTTGATTCCGAGCAACGTATTATCTGCGCCCGTGTCATCAAGCGATTCATTATGCATGCGAAGAAGACGGCTTTCATCGTGGAGCACGATTTCATCATGGCCACTTATCTGTAGGTTTATCCTGTCGCTCTGCCTAGGACGTATTCGGGGCTTCTTTATCAGCCTCAGTCTCCGCAGTACTTTGGGAGATTCTGAGGACCTTCTGGAATAAGCGAGGAGCTAATCTTGTTTTGGCAGTGCCGACCGCGTCATCGTTTTCGACGGACAGCCTGGTGTTAACGCCCACGCCAACACACCCGAGTCCTTACTCACTGGTTGCAATACCTTCCTGAAGAACCTCGACGTCACCTTCCGCCGTGACCCTACAAACTACCGGCCTCGTATCAACAAGGCTAACAGTCAGTTGGATCATGAGCAGAAGCTCGGTGGCAATTACGTAAGTTTACACAAGGCACCATAATCCACTTTTGGGACTGAACCGCTGCTAACGCCATATCCCCACAGTTCTTCCTCGAGGAGGACAGCTCCTGAAGGCGTCCCCAAGCATAACGGTCATTCCGAAAAGAATGGCCACCACCGTAATAAACAGCAATATACCCCCCGTCGTGATGCATTTTCAGGTTCTGGCGTTCTAGGCGCTCAAAATCGGGACCAAGGAGGAAAGGGCACGCGTGGGGATGAGGACACAGTCGGCGCCGATGGAAATGGTGACCCGGACTCGCAGGATGGTGACGAAGATGGCTAACATTAGGCTACGGGCCCTATCCTCCGGTCTGCGCCTGGTTCTGTGCAGAGGAACGAGATCAAGTGGGATAGGGTGGCCTTATTGCCGTGCTATACTACCTCGAGCTCCGTACGCAACTCGATTATACCTCGTCTGAGGTGTAGAGCAAAGGGACACGAAGGCCTCAGGTTATGGCATGGGAGGGTGTGTTAAGTGCACAGCCTATTACATGCCTCTTTCTTGCCAACGAGCGAGAAAAAGACGGGTGTCATGATGAGGGTGGGCGGGCGAGCGGGCGCGCCGCGATTAAGCGCGCGAGTGTTTTTTCTTTCTTCTGAGGGGGATAGATAAGGGAGAAAAATCTACCGATAGATCGACCACCTTTTGCTGAAGAGTAAAGAAAAAAAAGAGGAACTGGGTTCGTTTCTGTTGTTGACAACAAGATTTGATGTAGAATACGATGAGTGCTAAGAGGCGACAATTCTAGAATGGTGATGGATACGCCATATGTTCGATCCTGCTTTGCCACTATGCTCTGTTTGTAACTTTCATGCCAAATCTATCCATGTCCTTGCTGTTGAGTACTGGGGAGGGTATTGCGGGATGGGCCCTTCGTCATGGTTAATGTACGTATGCTTGTCCACAGCTTGGAATCGGCATTCGGAACACAAGTGATAACTCTGTGTACCTTGGTCTTTATTTTTTTTTTACGTTCACGGGCATTTCTTCATCTTCATTTTCTAGCACGGCCTTCTGTTCTCCCCATCCTCCCTTCAACAATGGCGGAGAGATTAGAAGACTACTGGTAGTAAAAGGGTTCTTAGGAGAACGGGAAAAAAAGTGTGGTCATATTAATTGGTAACGAACTACGGGGTTTTCCTCCGCCTCTGCCACCTGATTTCTTGCTTCTTGCAAGGTTTTTCTTTTTCTTGCACAGTACGTCGGAAGTCCCAAAAGGGTACTCCCCGAGATACACTAGAAAGACTACGAATTTAAGGGGAAAGCAAGGGAGAAGAAGTCGGTGGAGAAAGGGGTAGAAAAGAAAAAGAAAAAGAAAAAGAAAAGAAATACCGCGAATCGGAGTTGCCTAGAGATTCCTGCTCCAAACCAGCGGGGAGAAGCAACGTACTGACTACTTCCCAGCTATGCTGGGTGGTCGGTTTTTCATGTAGGAATTAGGACCGTAATAGAGATTCGGACACAGCGAGGGAATCATGTTCCGTGGTGATAGCAAGCCGTGCGATTTCGTGTTTCAAGCGAACGTTCGTCCCTAATCTCACGCCGGAGTCATCAACCAGGATTGAAGAGCCCCTAAAACGGGGCTCATAGAAGAGATGTAGACTCTAGAAGGCGCCGTGGGCGGAGCAGAACGTACTTGAGCTCATTTTCTGATCCATTGCTTCCTGTCCGTGTTTTCTTGGGTTGTTCTGCCGTAGTTCACAAGCAAACCTAGTCGGTAGACAGGAAGAGGGTAGAGGAAGGTAGGAGAGAAATTTTCTGGGTCGGTCGGACAAGAACATCAATCAGCCGATCAATAGCCCGTCCCTCCTGCAAGAAAACTCCATCCAAGTCAGGGGTTACACCTTGAATTTGGGCATATGCGTACGTCTGCGATTTTTTTTCGGCCAATGTGCTCCATTTACGAGCACGCTTGCTAATAAGCCAAACTTCGTGGCTTCGCGCCCCGTTGTGCGAATTCGAGCTTCGTTTTCCTGCCTACACAGTTGCTTCGGGCGCGACTGAAGAAAGAACTCTGAACTTTCTAATTTTCCTCGATCTCTCCTTCCTCGCTACCGGAATGGACCTCTGGGTCCTCTTTGGCCGGTGGTGGCTTTTTAGTGTCCTGCTGCGGTTTCTGCTGCTGGGCTGGTGGTGGTGGTGGTGTTCTAGTCTTGTGACGTCCATCACGGTGGGGGGAACGCTCACGGGGTGTTCTCTCTCTCTTGAGTCTCTGTTTAACAGGTTAGTTACGACTTATTTTCAAGTTATATGCATTGCGAGGGACGATATTACCTTTGGATCTCTAGAATCACGACGATCTTCTTCATCTTCGACTCTACGACGGCGGGACGAAGTAGGGCGCTCATCGCCGTAGGGAAGTTCCTCAACAGGACCGCGTTCAACCCGACGGCGGTAGAGCCTCTCTCGTTCTTCTTCACGATCCCGTCTCTCTCGATCGTAGTGACCCGGGGCATCATCGTCACGTCGTGATCGCGGGCGGTGATCCCGATCCCGATCCCGATCCCGATCACGGTCCCGCTCTCGGTCTCGATCTCGGTCTCGATCCCGCTCTCGGTCTCGGTCTCGGTCCCGTTCTCGCGGTCTGTCGCGTTCGCGATCACGGTCTCGGTCCCTTTCACGTTCCCTTTCGCGGTCACGCTCCCGGATATCACGATCACGGTCCGAAGGTCGACGGTCAGACAGCAACGTTTCGGCCATGCTGGACTTACGATAGTTCTTCTCGCGTTCGGCAATAGCCTTACGACGATCCGCCTCATAAGCATCAGGCTCGGGGCTGCGACTAGGTCGTGGTGGGCGTGCTCGCTCACTGCGATGAGATCGATCCCCTCTGTCTCTCTCTCGATACGTACCACGATCAGGGGACCGTTCGCGACGCCTATGACGATCCCTGTCCTCGTCCACGCGGTCTTTGACACGCCGCAGAACCTTCTCAAAGGCGCCACGGCGGGCTTCTTCGGATTGCACGGCCTGAAATTCGACACTCCGAACGAGACGTGGGCGGATCTTCTCCCACGTATCATCAGACTGGAGAGGAGGATCAAGACGCTTGATATGGGAACGAAGGTCATCGATAGCTCTTCTTTGCTGGCGCTCAGTGTGCTTGTCCTCATCTGAACGTTTAGATTTCCTTTCTTGGAGCTAGATGCAGGTTAGTACAGAAGCACAGATATAAAGATCAAGTATAACTTACCCGTTCAAAGATGAGCGTCAATATGTCACGATCAATGTTAGCGGTTCGCCGATCACTCTTGAGAACGGTGACAAATTCATCAAATGTTGCCTTGGGGGTGAACTCAAAATGATTGTCCTGCAAGAAAAGTTAATCCACGTTCAAAATAGCAGGCGATTTTATGCCGGTAACTTACGTCCATAACGTCCAATATGTCGTTTCTTGTCCCGCGCAGGGCGCGCTCTTCTTCCTCGACAACATCCCAGAACAGATCAAGTGGGCTAGAGCCACCTTGACCACAGATATTCTTGAAGCGATCGTCGTTCTCGATTGATGGGAAGATCTGCTTCCACTTGGTACCGGGCTTGATCTTTCCGGCCTTGCGTAGCTCTTGGAGAAGATCAACGAAAGCGTCGCGATTCTTACGTTCAACGCGGAATTTCTTGTTTTTCTGACGTTGGCGGGTCTCGTTGAACGAACGCTCTAAGGCCTTGATATGGTTCTGGAAAGCAGTGAGGATGTCGAAGTTTGTAAGGGTCTTGTACTTCTCCTCGTTTTGGAAAGGGGCAGTTGCTTTTAGAATATTCTGGGCCTCAGACCAACGGGTATAAGGCTCCAGGTCAAGTTTGGGGAGAAGCTCGATAAGGCCATCCATGGCACTCTTTCTAAGATTTGCCTGGCTTTCGACGTGGGCCTTCTTAAGATCGACTACATAGTCTTCAAACAGTTGGCGTCGCTCGTCTTCGTCGTTGGTAGAGCGGAAGATAGTCTCCCGCTCGATCATGGGACGGGCGGTCTTCCAGCGCGTGTAGTGCTTGATCTCGGGATGACTCTTGAGCATAGTCGCAAAGTCAGCGCGCAGTTTGGACAGTCTCTCCTTTGCTTTCTCCTTATCTTGAATGATCATGTCTTGGCAATATTGTTCAAAGGCTGCCTTTCGGTCTTTGGGATCCTTGATGGCGCGGTACTGGGGGTCTTTGATGGTAGCCCGCATGGCCTGATCCCAAGTCCAGTCGGGCTGGACACCGCTGCGACGAAGGAGCTTAGTAAAAGCGGCGTTGGCTTCTTCAGGTGATGCATATTCGGGTTCATTAGTAGCGGATACAAAAGCCTGAACACGGGGATCGTTCCCGTAGGTCAACTGGCGAGACTCGGGGAAGACTTCTTGTTGATCTCGATGTTGGTCGCGATACTGATCGCGATATTGGTCTCGATATTGGTCGCGATCTCGATGTTGGTCACGATGGTGATCGCGGTGGTCGCGTTGGTGGTGATCGCGTTGATGGTCACGATGGGGATCAAACCTTGGACCGTGGTAGCCACCGGGGCCGCCGTCGCCACCTCTAGTTGGTGGATAGGGAGCGTGAGGACTGGTGGTAGCATTAGCGTGGACTACTCCGCGGGGATATTCAGGGTTATGAATGGATGGTTTTACTTACGTAGGCGTGGAGGTGCTGTCGTGTCCCAGTGCCTTCTTATAGACATCAGGCATCTCCCAGGAGCTTTGCTTGGTCTCGGTATTGTACCAATACTTGCGACCGCCCTCAGCGGTGTATTCTTTCCATGGTTGATTGGCAAGAGCACGCTCAGCAGGACTCATGAGGTCTTCGGGTTTTGTCCATTGTGTGGCCTTGGTGATGGTATTGTAGTAGTAGACGCGACCGTCCGGGCTCTTATATTCTTGCCAAGGGTTTGGTGGTTGGCCAAAATGGCCATTGACGCCATTCATCATGATGGCAACGACGACGACGACGACGATAGGTTATAATCCTAGTGGTTGACTGCCTTGGAGGCACCTTTGAGAAGACAGTCAAAATGTGAGCCTGTGTTGCATGAGTACGATTACCCTTGAGGACCTAGGTAGGTAAAGCAAATATAAAGCAGATATGTAGAGAGATTTCCTCGGGAATGTTGAGTAGGACCAGTTGGTAGCTCAGACAGGGTTTTCTCTGTTTGTGGTTTTTTTTTTTTTCTTTTTTCCTTTCTCGTCTGTTTTCGATTTGACACAAACTAGAAATTGAAAATCTAATAGGTATACACAACTATCACCGAAGGATAGCTTGTCACGAGCCAAATGAGGCGCTGGCCGGTGAAGGGTGTATGCGCGGATCGGTGGTTGGTGGTTGGTGATGTTAGAAGGAGAGGAGAAAAAAAGAGTTGAAAATTCGTTGGAGAAGTAAAAGAATCGCGATCTGCACCAGTAACTGCACCAGTAACTGCGCCAGCACCAGCACCGGCGCTACCTACCTAGACCTAACTACTTAGGTAATAGAAAAAAGACTTTCCATACCTAAATACTAACCCGACAGGTCGCGGTACTAAATTACCGACCTAGGTACCTTGGCTTTATGTAAGCAGAAAGTACCTAGGTACACGGCGTCAAGGTTTACATAATCTACATACATATGTACCTCCAGGGCTATGTCGGTACTACCTCTCAGTACTTTGTGTACATACATATCCCACCCGTGGATGACTTATCCCCATCCCTTCCAATACACATACATATCATGAAGGCCAGGAACATATCACCACCATATCAACTTCGTTTTAGTAACCGGTATAATGTTTTCCAAGTGATCAAGTCAATCAATTTGGACAATCTGTGGATCGCAAGATTCCCTCTTGCACCCGACTTGTATGAAAATGACTTAAAGATCTGACTTGTATAATCTCACTGGCCTGCCCTGCACCGTAGTCCGTTGTAACAACCTCAACTTTGGGGGCCGCCTCGCGGTCGCAAGACGTAGCTTGGCAGGACGCCTATACAGATACGGAGTCTTTATGTAGATTGTAGCCGCCAGGGCAAGATCGTCCACTAGCAGCTGCACTAAACCTGGAGCCAATACCCCTATCCAGGCTCTAATGGACTATGCATACCGCACGATGCAAATGCAAGGTACTTTGACAACTTACTATAGTAGTGGGGGGTTGGTGCCATTCCCGGCGCTTATATAGCATTGCTACCGATATTATAAGTGAATGAAGAGAGAGAAGCTAGCGCCCGGCTCATCAGTTAAGCGACGTCTGGTCGTGTCATCGTTCCAGATGCCTACTACCACTCCGCTCTGCTCCTCCGTATGGATATGCTTCATAGTCCCTAAACCAGCTTTCTCAGGTTCATAGGAGGGTTCCTACACTTCGCCTCGTTGCAATGGTTACAGTAAGCATGTGGAGTATGTTATATCATAGGGGAAGTATGAATCCCAGTCCTATTTGGTTGGCACTTCGAGACCTGTCACTTATTCGAGTTGTTTTTCAGCCCCCAGTTCAAGCTAGCCTTTGGGAGGAAAGATTCACTCCTTGCCATGGCAAGCCATGGGTATAGTACCCTGGTGGGACGTATTTCGTATAATAAGAATGCCCCCCCTCCGTTTCGAGGACTTGGACTTTTTAGCACGTATTCGAATATGTAGTCAGATCGTGATTCCTCGCAATGCATTCTAATATAGAGGGGAACCCCGGCCCAAGGAGTGGGTATCACTCTCCCCCAACTGACAATGATTCTTACGGATATGGTCCGGGTCATGCCAATGCCCATCCTGGGTTTACTGAGAATCCGATCAGCGAGGCTGGGCCGAACTACGATCAAGACGCCGCGACCTATTACTACCCCGAGGGCGAACCTGACGACCAGCGAGCAAGGGAGACCATCACGCAGTCAAGCTCACAGCCGAGCTCAAGCTCGCTCTTCTCCAAATTCAGAGCGAAGACCAAGCCCACGCCACAGTATGCTAGCGTCAAGCGCTCGTCAGACGCAGACGCGAAATATGAGAAAGCGGCCAAGTCCGGACATACCTGGACCGTGGAGTTTTGCGCCGTCGCCTTGAGTCTGGCGGCGGTTGTGACGACCCTAGTCCTCCTGGTCTACGCCGACGGGCTGCCCCTGGAGCGGTACAACTTCATCATCTCGTTCAACGCCGTCATATCGATCCTCGGGGCCATCGCTCGTGTGAACTTGGGCTTCGCCCTCGGCTCTTGCCTAGGTCAGGGCAAGTGGAACTTCTTCAAGCGGAAACCTGCTAGTATCGTCGCGTTTGAGAAGTTCGAGGATGCTAGTCGCGGCCCATGGGGTAGTCTATGGCTTCTGGTATGGCTTAAGCTGAAGTACGTTGGCCTCATTATTCCCGCCTAGATAGGGCTGGCCGTTCAAATCTGACTTCTTTAGGCACTGGGTCGTGATTGGTGCTATCATCACTATTCTTCTCCTCGGGTTCGAACCGTTTCTGCAGTCTGTCATATATTACGAAGGGACTATGGAGCCCGTTTCTAAATCTCTTACAGCGTCACTCCACCGCTCCACGTACCTCGACGCTGGCAAGTTCTACACCACCAGGAGCGGCGGGGTATACTCAGACGCGCTACCGAACAACATGTCCGTCACGCTTACCCCTTTCACAAACCAACCGGACCTCGGCATGCTTGCCGCGCTATACAATGGGTTCTATAATGGGACCGGTTCCGCGGACTTAACCACGTCATTCCTGTGTCCGAGCGGCAACTGCACCTGGCCTCCCTTCACCTCAATTGCGGCTTGCAGCGCCTGCAACGACCTGACGGGCCAGCTCAAGCGGGAGGAGAAGTTCGGCCGGAGCCTAGGCACCCTGAGCAGCAACATAGCCCCGATTTCTGATACTTATCTCACTTACTCCCTTCCTTACGTCAGCTTAGCAAACGCTGTCAATACCTTCATGTTTTCCGCATACATGTCCGCCGTGCCCCGGACGCAACCCATGGATACGGTGTCATTCAAAGACCTCAATACCATGATCACGTCAGTGGGCATGATCAGGGCGGACAGGTCGTTTGCCGAGAAGGCCATACCCTGGAACGAGACGTCTGTCACGGCGACGGAGTGCGCTTTGTATCTCTGTACCAAGGCCTTCAGGTCTGAGGTCAAGGACGGTGCCCTTGAGGAGAACGTTATCGCGTCTTGGGCGGACCGGAACATGGATTCTTACACGCCCCTTGAAAACCACATTGTGACTCCAGATGAGATAGTCGCATACGAGGAGTTCTACGATCATCCACTCTACGTCAGCACAAGCAACCTTGAGCGTAGTGGCCTGGAGCTCCGGATCCCTGTTAATGAGGCGAAGAAGCACAATCTGCCACTAGCGGAGAACACTGGTCCTAACGGAACGGCCATCACCCCGGCCGATGATACAGAGGGCTATCTCAGTTTCACCGTCACGCAGAACACGATTGGCAGCATGATGGGGTACATCGAGGACGGGTTCTTTCAGCGAAGCAATAGGGGCCGCGGAAGCAAGAGCAGCAGTAGTAGCAGTGGCAGCGACAGTAATAGTGGTAATGGAAGAAAGCGACAAGTCGGGGTAGACGAGGATGGGCAAGTCCAAGTGGGTGGGGACGAGTCAGAGGCGGAGGAGGAAGAGGAAGACGAGCCCCTGGTATGGCCAAACGATGGCAGTTACGGAAGTAACATGGGCTCGCAGCCGCCGGTGGTGCAGGCTCTGTATGACAGCGCGAACCTGCGGGAGACCTTTGGGAGCGCGGCGCGCAGCCTCACGAACTGGATGCGCGACCAGTCGGACGAGACGGCGCCCGGCGGCGTCGCCACCCGCTACGTGGTCCGCATCCGCGTGCGCTGGGCTTACCTCGCGCTGCCCGCGGGCGCCATTGCCGCGGGCTGCCTGTTCATGCTCGCTGTCGTGCTCGAGACCCGCCGTCTCGGCCTCGCTCCCTGGAAGAGCGACGTCCTGCCCACCCTCGTCCACGCCCTCGACCCGGAGACCCGTGCCCGCCTGCGCCTCGCGGCGGCCGCCGATGCCGATGCCGCCGTGACAGCCCTTAGTGAGAAGGGGAATAAAATGAAGGGCGGAAGCATCTTGCGTAAGGAGGCCGAGACCACCATCGTTGCCCTCGAGAGAATCGAGGATGGGCCCCAGCTCAAGGCCATCAGAAGAGCGGACGAGGTCCGGCTGCATGTCCCGGAGGCTGCGCACTCGGACTCGGGTAGCGTCGGTACGACGCCCCCAGTAGATGAGCAGGGGCGAAATTCCAGGGGGCAGCCTCCCATAGGCACTTGGGTTTAGAGGCATAGGGAGATAGTGTAGATACGAGTTTTGGAGGAGTCACCCAGGGCGAATGGCTATCTTTACTGGACTTCCAATGAGTCATGTACTATCTTTTTACAACATCAATCCAGTAACCCTTTTGACACCATTGTTTTCTCAAGGGGGAGGTGCCAGATGATTCTAGAGAGCGTACGTAAAATGTGACCGTTAATTATGTCTGAAGCATTACAAAACCTTAGCGGATGAATTAATCCGATCCATCCCGTCGGGGTAGCTTGCAAGGATCTTATCACCAGCGACCAATATAATGGTAAGCATATTAAACCTTACCTAGATGGCGACACAGGTGCAGTAGCAGGATAGAACTTTAACGTGAGTATAGATAGGGAGGGTATCCTTGTGTGAGGCGCCACGGGCTCCACTTATGAAACATATTCCTTTCAAGTATGTACAGATAAGCCGAAATTGATATATATATATATATAAGTAAGGGTGACCGGATGCTAGGAATTCTGGCCTGCAACCAGTATCTAGCCACACTTCCTAGTAACGTGGTAGGGAATGGAATCTTATAGATCCCACCTCTGCCTCTCCTCGAAAAGGGGAAGAGCAGGAGGGGATCCATAGGGTCGTCTCCAAATCATTGGATAGAAAGATTCGTACGGCTCGTCTTCTTACTCCTAGCAAGCAAATTCGCCATACTTCCTGCATCTCACCTTACTGGCTATCATGAGGTGACGCACTCCCCGTTTTACTGAAGCAGCGTTTTCAAAAACGTAGCCGCCCCAAGGAGCAGCGTCGTTCTAGAGACAGCGTCTAGGGCACTGGCAGCATTGACCTTGACAGAATCAGTGGGTGCGGGTATCGGCTCGCTAGATGCCCCCGGGGTGGTCTCGGGAGCATCATCGTTGCTCGCGGCAGTAGGCTCAGGGGTGGCGGTTGGCTCTGAATCCGTTGTGTCATCGGCGGTCTCCCCGGCTTTAGGTTCGCCGTCGGGAGACTCTTCGCTCGAGCCAGCTGTAGTAGTCGCTGTCGTTGTTGCTGGTGGCGATTCTCCTTTCCCCGGTGATACTGTCGTGTCACCCGACTTCTTGGTGGAAGTAGGTTTCTCCAATGACGAAGAGGGAGTTGGGGTAGTGAGAGTGTCCAAGTTGAATTTGTTGGCGCACTCCTTCAACCCCAACTCATCAGGGCAGCACCATGTCTTGGCCTTCTCGTCGGCGGCGCAGTAGAAGCCCTCGTCGCATGCCTCTGATTGGGGTTTAGCGTTGTCCACCTATCTTCGCTGTGCGCATTGTTTCTAAAACTCACCTCCGCTTAGATTTGGACAGCATGTCTGCTTAGCAGATCTATGGAAACAGTGGGTAAAGCCATCGCGGGACGGACACTACAATGGATATATCTTAGCCTGCCCCGCGGAAACTAGCCAGTGCTAACACGTACCTTCGCAAACCCCTCGCCGCAAGCTTCAGCACAGGTATCTCCTTGTCCACAAAACTGCTGGTCTGGGTTGTATGCGCCGTCCTGACGGCTTTGGAGTCCAAGGAGGTTCCTAACAGACATCCTGGCCACCTGGGGCTGGTAAGGCTCGCGCTGGCGCAGAGGCTCGGCGTTGACATGCATCACGCATATCGAAAATGCAGCAGGAAAAAGCAGAACGTTGAGCAACATTTTGCAGTATACGTGTCTCGTTTTAAGAACCGAAAAATACACTGTAAATTTTCCTAGAAACAAACAGTGTAAGAGAAAGTCGGCAGGCGGAAAGGTCAAAGAGTGAATGTCGATCAAGACTGGAACGAAAGCTAATAGAATGAATGTTAACACCAGGTTAGAACCAGACAAAGAACGAATGTGATATGGTGTTATAGCCAGATGCGTGCCCGCTTAAGGAAAGAGATGAATATGTGCCAAAAAGGGCAAGGAAACGACGATGGTGGGATCGGTCGGGATGTTTATAACGAAAAGGCTGAGTTCCGTGCATTGAGCCCGCCGAGACCGTTTCCTATCCCAGAAGGCCAAACAGATTCAGCCACGCGATGATGCGCTGGGTACATAGTCTTGGTAATTAATCTGAAAGGAAAAATATCCTGGACCTGGATATGACCCCTTGCCCGATTTCTACATGAGGAAAGATTTATAAAACGTGAAGCATGAACTATGATTAGCAGGACGTTGGAATTTACCGCTTAAACACCCTTGATGGGGATCCATTAGTTGGTATGTAGTGGTTATAATGGAGTACTGACAGAGTATTTAGGCGCTATTCAGGGACTTTCAAATACCTAATATGTACCCACTTTGTGCCCGAAGGCCCTGGAAAGCCAGACAGCTAGAGTGAGCCCTCGAACTAAACGTTCCTCTGCGAACATTTTTTTAGGAACTGTCATAGCAATTCCTTAAAAGAGCAGCAACTTGCTGTTTCGGTGCAGGGTTAACTCCTTCCCAGGTTCCGTTGGCCAACTATTAGATTCGAGTAGACATTTGGCCTGACACTCTGTTTGACTTAAGACCAGCTTAAGCGCCCTGGACCAATAGAAGACACGCAAGCGTGTAACAGCACGCCTGTAACAACTTGACTGGAAGTCTGAAAACCCTAAATTATCTAGTAAACCAGGATGCTGGGCTCTATCGATAACGATTCTCAGGGACATCCTCGCCATTGGGCTGTTTTGGTCAGACCCCTGTCCTGTACCAATTCGGATCCCCAGTTGGCGTTTCATATTCCAACCAAGGGTCACCGTCCAATATGCCAGTTATGCTACGTTATGCTACTAATAAGTAAGCATTATTATCAGCATTAAGTGAAATCCCTGTTCTCCAGAAGTTTTAAATGCCGTAGATAACGCGAGGCTAACGACCACCCATATTTGGGAGGTGCATGGCTGGTTGAAGAGGATTTAAGAAAGCATCGTGATGCCTAGGGGGTTCCTAGGTGCTAAACGCACTTAGTATACATAGATGTCTAGGAATTTTCAACTCATTTGGTAATCTCCACGGGAAGACTGGGAGACTGTCGTAGGTTATTGGAGCCATTCGTATAAGGGGCAATTATTCAAAAGGGAAGACACCATGACATAGGAAACATACTTCGACGGAAGATAGCAAACGTTACATACCTATGTAAGCTACGTAATAGAATGCTTCGAAGGCCTTACCTCCCTGTCACAGCAGCGCGATCGTGCCTCTTCTCCTAAAATATCACTCGAACAAGCTATCAAGTTATTATGAGGGGCCATACTTTGTAACATAAGCCGGCCAGTCCAGTCGAATGTATTTACTGCCATTAGCCTTGTAGAGACCTCTTTGTTTTCCTGTTTGAATGTTCATGTCTCTACATGTGGATATATATATGACAAATGCTGACAGCGAGGAAGGGAAACCATCTCGGGAAGTAGAAAAATAGAAAGTCAATGAGCAAGATTATGTGGCATCGTTATTAGCACACTCTTAATATTGTGAGCCAAAAGGGTCCTTTTTAAATCGTATATCGGATATAGCAATGCTACTTAACTATCCTGTCAATATAATTAAGTTTTTTTTCTGTCAATAATTGCTCCTGCATAAGCGTAATGCATGCACTGGCAACTCTTGACTTTAATTATTAAGCTTTGAAGCTGGAGCGTTAAACTTAACCATCGAGCCTTGTATCATGTAATTACACAAGTGGTAGGTCCGTTGTATACAGTAATTATTGACCAGCGGTTTACCGTACATGACTGGGAAGAGAGAAAGGGATATTCACATGGTCTGTATTCGCTGTAGCATTCGATATCTCCGTACCCATCCATATATGACAGGAGAAGATACTTGGTTGTTTCGATTCACCTCTTTTGCTCGGCAGACAAGCAAATCAGAACTCAAATCATTCGCCATTATTATGTGATAGAAACCTCTCGGCTTCAGCCAATAGTGTGCAGTCCTTAGGCCTGATGGCACCCTTTACCACCTAGTACGAGCGGGCAGTGGAGGTAGACCTCAACACGAACTTGCTTCATGCATTCTGCATGCCCCCCTCGACCTAATTCCCTCCTCGAATTTTCATCAGAGTTGTTAATTATAGAATATTACACTGTCTCACACGGACTGAAGATGTAAATGACGTAACATCATGGATTCGAGAAGTCGACATGAAGCATAATCGCATGTTATGCAGTGAATGCATATGAGGCAGGATATACCCTTTCTTTTGAAAAGTTAATATGTTCCTAGCCTGCGGCGTTGTCCTGTGACTTGCTATGAAGTCTAACTTTCTTTAAATGCCATTGTGTGAATCTAAGGTGAAACATTGCCGTAGCTGAGTTTTCCTCTTTTCCCCTCTGTTTCCTCTCTTTTCCCACTACAACGTTTGCTCGACCGTCAATCATTATCCCTACCACTTTTTATATCATTTGTATTGTCGTAACTAAATTGACAATGAAGATGAGACATATCAGCACAGCAATATTCGGCGCTCTAAGCGTTGCCGCAGGAGTGTCGGCCGACCAGTCACATGGAGGTGGATCGTCGGTTGTCGTTTCCGAGACGACGATCCTTAACAGGGTGATCACAAGTCTAAATGTTTTTGACCATGCTCTAGTGTCCCTAGAAGGTGGCCATGACGCACTAAAGAACCTCAAGGCTGCGGCGGAGGACCTCGCGTATACGCTCGAGGCGCAGACTGTCCTGGCCCATGAGATTCTGATCCTCACCCCACAGGAGGCTCAAGCCTTGAAGCCCAAGTCCGAGGAGCTTCATCGTGCTGGCGGCAACTTCCTTAAGCACTTTGCCGCCGCTAAGGGGAAGCTCGACTCCGTCGGCGCCAGCCCAAAGATCTACTACTACCTTACCTTCCGTCTGAGTAAGTCTACTTTCCCTCACTCGCCAATATACTTCAAAGACCAAATCTCTAACATACTTGTATTCCCTTTCCAGTTCCCGTTCTGAATACTTTCTTCCAGGCCAATTTGGCCAAGTTCCCCGCTAAATTCCAGCCCAAGGCCTGGGAGCAGGCCAACCACGCCATTGAGGTGCTCACACACCTCAAGGACCTCTATACGCCTGCAGGCGGCGCGCCGCCACCTCCCCAGGGTTGCGGCCCGCCGGAACACGGCGGTGCCCCCGGAAACTGGACCGGCCCCCCTTCTGGTCCTAATAGGCAAGGCCACGGCGGTGGCGCGCCTCCCTCGAAACCCGGGCATGGTAGTGGAATAACACCACCCAAAGCGGGGCATGGTGGAGCGCCCCCGTCTGGAGGACATGGTGGTGCGCCTCCGTCTGAAGCGGGCCATGGCGGACCTCCGTCTGAACAGGGTCACGGTGGCCCCCCGTCTGAGGAAGGTCACGGTGGCCCCCCGTCCGAAGAGGGCCACGGTGGACCTCCGTCCGAGGAAGGTCACGGCGGGCCCCCGTCTGAAGAGGGCCATGGCGGACCTCCGTCCGAGGGAGGTCACGGTGGACCCCCGTCTGAAGAGGGTCATGGTGGACCCCCGTCCGAGGAAGGTCATGGTGGACCTCCATCTGAGGAAGGTCACGGTGGACCCCCGTCTGAGGAAGGCCATGGTGGACCTCCGTCTGAGGAAGGCCATGGTGGACCTCCGCACGGTGGACCTCCGGGAGGTGCCGGCCATGGTGGAGAGATACCGGAGGATATCCCAGAGGGAGAAGAGGGTAAGGGTCCGGAGGGTGAGGGCGAAGAAGGTGAGGCTCCCGCGCCTGCCTCTACTCCCGCTCCTGCCGATACCCCCGCCCCTGCCCCTGCGCCGGCGGGCTCAGCTGCCCCCGCTCCCCCTCCCGCTGATCAACCCGACACCCCTCCCAGCAAGCCCGACCAGCCTGATACGCCTCAGCCTAAGACCACCACGAAGACCACCGCGACGAGCTCGCCAACTTCCCCTCCCCGCCAGGGCGGCGCTGCCTCCCTTGAGATCTCTTCCCGCGCCGCTCAGGTCATCGCGTTTGTGGTTGCGGTCAAGGTCGCCTTTGTTTAACGCGCCCCTCACCCCATCCCGGGATTTGTATTTTGCAAGGTAACACAAGCATGACAATACGCGGACCCGGAGTATCAAAGGCGTGAGGTCTAGGAAAAGCGTCGCTAGTTCGCGACCCCGGGAGTGACGAGGTGGTACACTGGTGGCAGAGCAACAGGAATGGGAGTCGAAAAAGGTTGGGAGGGAAATGCATGTGTTCATAATATTCTGTTTATTGTCAGTCAAGTATGTTTGCCAAATTATTGCGCTGCTTGGCTGTTGGCGGCAGCTATATGGAATAGATGTACTTTCCTTTTCGAGTCAATCTTACCGCGTGTTTTAAAAGGAGTTTTAGTGATGATGCGCAAGCTATTCGACTGATATGAAATGCTCAGCCCCCCAAAACTCCCAACTTGCGGTTCTTTCTCATACCCCACTAGGTACCTCAAATGCTAGATGTCATGATAGCATATAGTACAGCCCAGAGCCTAATCATAACTTAGTAGAAGCCTTGATAGTCTACCTCTGGACATTGCAGCGCTTGCCATCGCCGTTTCTGTTGACGGAGCTGCACTTTCATTTAGTGTTTGTCACGGCGAATATGAAAGTGATCCTTGCTCACCGGAGGTGGAATATCTTTACCATAGCCGCCATCTCCTTATTGTTCTCTTCTGTATCCTCAGTGGTCGAACGCTCCGTTAATCTACAACACTGAAAATCAAGTATTGGGCGGAGAGGGCCAAGTGTCACAACTGCAACAGATCGACTTGATAGGGACCTTGAAGTACGATTGACCAAGGTTGGTGTGGAGAATCTGATGTACGGAAGAACCACATTTAAGTGACTAAAATCGCAACGATGCCACAGCAGAGTTCATCTAAGACCGAAATAATATCCTTAAGCCAACTTAGCATCCGTAGTTATACCATGCCGAAATGTAGAAATCAGCCGTCCCAGTGCGGAAGGTCTCCGCCTACGCCGCCTCTGAGGAAGTCGAGCCAGGAAGCCCCGCCCATGACTTCCTCTGCAGCTTCCAGGGCCGTGGCATTGGGCCACATCATCGGGAAAACGTGGTTGATCTGGGTCTGGGGACTCTCGTCAATAGGGTCTAGATTGACCTCATCCGGAGGCGGGTACCCGACATCCCCTATGAGCGATGTGGGAGGATTCGAGCTCGGATCTCCAGCGCCATCGCCGAGGTTGTTGCTCGACTGCTCAGGAACCGTTTTGGGATTTACTGCTGCTGGCTGTTCCGGTGGTGCTGGCAGGGGGCCTAGCTGTGGCTCCCGTAGATACTGATTACATAGCTTGAGGATCACATGGTAGCAGCGTGGGGAGCTTGCGTTTACGGATGCTAGTGCTTGAATGGTGTGGAGTGTCGTGGAGATCTGTTCGCACCAGCTGCGCGCTTCCGGGGCATGTGGGGCATTCCGGAGACAAATGCAGGGAATCAGGGCGGCTTGGAAAAGAAAGTATCTAAAATATTGTCAGTCTAGTCAAAACACCAATGGCTGATCCGCGGAACCATTTGTGGCGATTACTTACAACGCATACCAAGCCGCTAGGCGATTGTGTTCGTACCTGGACCAGTATTCACTGATCAAGTTGATGGTGATCCTGGCATCTTCGAGACAACGGTTGTACGCTTCCGTGTTGGCAGCAGTACTCTCGTTGCGCCCCTCTCTAGTATTCAAAGCGGTCCGAATAACGAAAGGTCGATACATGATAATACGCAAATTTCGATAACGCCACTGCATGACAGCATGTGCCAAGGCATATTTCGGAGGTACGTTGCTGCTCTCGGTGAAGTAGGGGGGGAGGTTGGCAAGCCATGGCTTGATCAGATTGGCTTCTAGGTGTAGAAGCTCTTCGGCTGACGGGAATGGCCGTGATATCACTCTTGAATACACCTTATGCGTTGCCATATGGAATCGTGCTTGTGAACCGACCGCTGTATATGGTGTAACCATATGGCTCTCCGGTGGGTACGTTTTGGAATTCGCGGTAAGCTCCTAAGAACATTGTTAGCAGACACAAGAAAGAATCTGATTGATACTTGGAACGCACCCGATCGGTTACGTTCAAGGGGAAGGAAACCTCCACCCCCTCATATGGCCAGACCTCAGGCCGGCTGAAGGTGATGGTCGCACCGACGTCAAACACGCATAATGACCACCAAACACGCCGCCGAATTTCCATTTTTAAGGGAGATATGTTCCAGCCCGGGAACTCCTTATGCAGTCCTAACCCCATCGCCATCCTGACAGCCAGTCCTAGATAGTTGTAACCCGAGTTGGGCTTATCTCGTTTCTGCTGCAAATTCGATATCAAGGTAAGGGCCTGAACGAGTGTAAGGTTTCCTAGCTCTAGGAAGTCAAACGATAACATAGATTTCGCGTGAGAAAACAGTCTGAGGTCTAGATCGCCAACCGAGGTCGACGAACTGTAGACTCCAATCGCTGCGACGACATAGGCAAGCACATGCCAGCTACGCCCGTGCGGCTGTGGAATGACCTCGGAATATTGGGCCCTGAAAGTCGGTTCATGAAGAATAGGATAGCTCAAGTGATACCTTGTGAAGTAAGCATCGATCATAGTGTCCGTAATGTGGCGATTGATGTCAGGCTGCACTAGAAGAACCGGAAGTCGTCGAGAATGGTACTGGGGATCTGGCCGGGGGGTCATGTGCTTGGCGTCCGGCTCGAGAATACGGAGCAGTGCTGCACCAGAGGCAACACCTAAGTAACCGGCTTCTTTCTCGTTGACTGCTAGTGACGCCATGCCGTCTTTTATTTGATCCTCTTCCACGGCGTCCACGTCGATTCCGGACCCAGGCGATTGATAATTCACTAGGTCCAGTTCGTCCCATTCAAAGTCCTCTTCTGGGGGTGCTTCGAGCAACCCCGCCGAGCCCCGGGAGGTGCTTGTCTCCGATGAAGATGATGCTTGCACTTTTCTGTCGTAATCCCGAGCTATAGACGGCTCAAAACGGCTTACATGCCCTTCACTGCCCAGAGATGTGTGTTCGGTGGCCGCCGCAGGAGCAGCAAGGCCGTTCTCGGAGCCTTTCAGGTCGGGTGATGTACGCTGGCCTACCAGATTGTCTCCTGGTTTACTGTGCTGCTGCACTTTTGTCCCATTGTCTGATGTTACCTGTGCCGAGAGGGCCTGGCTCGACCCACTACTTTGCTCGCCATATCCGTTCCGCCTCAATCTTTTAATGAGCGCTTCAGCCTTCTCTAACCTCTCCTCTACTTCGGTTAGGTGCCTGGGAATTCATGAGCATGGCGTGATCAATGTGAGACTTTTAGGGCGTGGCTATTTGGAAGGCCAGGGTCAAGGCCCACAGACTTGGTGTCCCCTTACCTCCGGGTTAATGGCGTGCGGGAATGTTTTTCGTATAAGCAGTGTCGCCGATACTTCTCGCAGAGCCCACAAGTGGGCATCATCTTGTCACATCGCGCCTTCCGCCTGTAACATTCTTTGCATGATTGAGTGGCTGCCCCTAAGGTTATGTCTACCCCTAACTCCGAGGCCTCTGAAAAGGTAGTTGTCATGATGGATTGGTTGGGCGCTGCCAGGGCAGCAAACTTTCGGCCACGGTCGATATTCGTTTCGAATAGTAGCGCGAGCTAAGGATGACCGAAATACTATAGCCTCTCTGTTTCGATTAGGAATAGAGTATGAACCTCGACGTCGTCTAGGAAACAAAGTGACAGGTGAAGTCTATGAAAACGTCAACACGATGCGTCGATCCATCATCTGAACATGGTTAGGTGTGACGTGTGGGGGCTGGGGGATATGGGGATCAAGCAGTGGTCAAATCAGGTGACGAACCATTATAAATAAGAACTTCTCTCAAACAGCTGAAGCTACTAGGCCTCTAGTATCGCGCACTAAAACATCGTGAGTCCACTTTCTCGCGAATCAAGACAGGGGATCGGTAGCGAGTTGGGCGGTCTAACGGCTCAAAATGCGGGACTGCCCAGGCCCTTAAAAGGGACCGGCTCAAGGCATAGAAGGATCATTATCAATTCATTGTGTCTAGCGTACTTCGGGGTGCCGTGCGTGAATGTACAATGCATTTGACAGGTTGTGCAGAATAATTCCAAAGAAAGATAAGATAATTTTCGCAACTATGGAAGATGCCGAGTACAATAATTATAGCGCTGTTTCAAAATCTGCGACTCAAAGGAAGGATATAACGCATTCGAAAAGGGGGCACTGTCCGCTCATCAGTGGTTACGAGGTCTCCGCATGAGCGGCGACCGCCACACTTTTGCTCTCCAGGATCTCTTTCTCGGCTTCGTCACTCTTCTCGGTGACCTTAGCATTTGGGCCGTCAAATATCACCGCAATCTCTTCCAGGCTGTATCCTTTCGTCTCTGGGAACAAGAACCATACAATGAACAGGAAAGCGACAAGTAGACAACAGAAGACAATGTAGTACTTCCAGCCGATGTTTTCGATGCCAATCGGGTTGCAAAAGGCAGCAATAACTAGCGAGCCATATATACCGAAAAGCTCGACAGCGATACCTTTGGAGCGAATCATATAGGGCAGGATCTCAGTTGGATAGCCAAAGAGGAGAGGTGTCCATGCAATGTCGTAATGGAAATAATACGTGAATAGACAAACAACGACGACGATTCCAGCTGCCCTGGAGCCGGTGTCCGATACGACAGCGGAGCAAGCCGTCCAAACGATGTACGAGACGAGCATTCCGACGCTGCTCCAGAGAAAAAGGGTGCGGCGTCCTAGTCGGTCAACAAGGAAAGCAGCTGCAAGAGCTGCCCCAAAGTTGAAAATTTGGAGTAGACCGTTGATAAGGGTTTGGTCGAATGTCGACGTAATCCCGATAGTGTTTAGAACTAGTGTGAGGTAGTAGGATACAATTCCGATACCGTTCCACTGAGCAAAGGCGCCAACACAGAGCGCAATTAGGGTTCGCTTTCGGTTCCCGGGGGTCGCAATCAGAGCTTTCCAGCCCGTACTCTCGGCCTCCTTTTCTATCTGGATTGATTGAATAATCTCCGCTAGCTCACGGGAGACCAGTGGTGAATGAGTTTCATCGGGGTTCGTCTGGCCGGAATGGTAATATGACAGGATAGCTGCCGCTTCCGGGGCCCTGTCTTGTGCTACCAACCACCGAGGCGACTCTGGAACCCACCAGATGAAGATAAGTTGGATGATTGGGTATCCGGCTTGGAGAATAGACGGTATCCGCCAGGCCATTTCGCCATCGTACTTCTGGGTGCCAAAAGTAGTCCATGAAGCAAGAATTGCACCTGGGGTAGCTGTCAGCTCTTGCTCAGATTGCCTTCCTACCTTCACCAATCTACGTTCTACTTACCAAGGTAATACATCGTCCAAAAAGCGCTAGTATATTTACCCCGGTGCGTAGGATACGCCAGTTCTGCGATAAGCATAGGGCTTGGTTGCACGACGAACATCCCCCCGAAACCGACGATTAGTCGCGAGATGACAAACATAGGGAGGTTGATGGAAGCAGCCTGAATGGCAGTGGCAATAATAATGAGTACGATGCCGCTTATCAAAATCGGTTTT
Source organism: Eutypella sp. D-1 (assembly GCA_023313575.1). Lineage (NCBI taxonomy): Eukaryota > Fungi > Ascomycota > Sordariomycetes > Xylariales > Diatrypaceae > Eutypella > Eutypella sp. D-1. Next base: position 2,112,725 of record JAJTTP010000005.1, on the reverse strand, counting down.
CGACCGAAACGATCGGTTAAATCGCCAACAAACGGGATAGAAAGCACGGAGCCAATTGACTGTGCGGCGTTGACGAGACCCAGTCTCACGCCGTCGGGATATCCAAAGTAGTCGCGCCATTGCTCGAGTGATTGCAAACCATTCATTAACGATCCTAAATGTATGTTAGTTGATGAATATTGTCTAGAACGCGCAATGGTAACATGCCATCGTAGCCAGAGACAGCCGACGAGAGAAGCGGAATGAGTAGCAGTAAATTCAGGCGTAATAAATGTGATTGTTGAAACCAGTACTTGTTTGTCTGGGGCAGCACCTGCGCCAGGGCCTCGCCAACGATATCTGAATCCTTCATTGTCGTTTACTTTTCATCTCAACATGAATAAAAAAGAGAATATGGGGATCCGACTAATCAGATGCCATATTCTGGGAAAGAGATTAGCATATATACATATAGGCATAACACGCTAGTTACGAAGTAGACATGGGCTTCTATGAGACGTTCATCCTGGTAGAACCCATGGGTCGCCACAGCGGACATATTTGGGGAGGTGGAGACGCAGTGATCTCTCCATTCCCCAGGTTTCTCCCCTGAATCGAACGTTTCTCACGCGTGGACTGAGGAAAACCCCGTGGGGACACTAGGGAGAAAGCCATGGGATCGACCATGATGAACTCAGCAACTGCACTACTTCGTAGCGCGCTCCCGCTCTCAAAATTACTAGAAGAATTTCACCAACGCCTCAGCTTGGTGGAAGAGGCTCATTAGCTCGCCCGTCTAAGAGCGGCTGCGTGAGACTACGGAATGAGCTAGTAGGCCGGGCTGTGGAGACAACGATGGGGCCAACGGGCGACAGTCACCCTATATCGGACGTGTCGTGCCGGATATCTGATGGTGATAGGTATCATGGCTTCGGCCGCTAGAACCTGCAACGGGACGCGAAACCGGGTATCTGGTAACGCCATGATCAATAGTGATGCTACACCTCGCAGTTTGGACGGAAGTGAGAACCAAGTTGGGAAAGTATTGGGAAGTTATTCCGCAGGGGTGTAGAGAAATACCCAGAGTATCAGCATCTAGGGTGGATGTTCGATTCTACGTTGCTACTGGCTTGGCCCCTAAGTCGCATTGTGAACAGCGGCCAGGGAAAGAGCAAAGAAAACTCGAGAGGCGAGTGTGAAGAAGCATACTACGACTAATAGTAGGCAATACGAGCATCCTTATAGGCCATTCTTGTATTACTTAATCTAGCCGGTTTATCGAGCTGTGTAGCCTCCATCTACGACGAAATCTGCGCCGGTGGTATAAGAGCTCGCATCACTAGCAAGATAGAGGTACACGCCCTTCAACTCCCTTGGATCAGCGTCCCGCCTTAGGGGCGTCAGACTGAACCATTCCTCTTTCATCTCAAAAGGGCAGTCTCCCGAGATCTCGGTGTCGATGTACCCAGGCGAGACAGAGTTGATACGCCCTCCCCACTTCGCCCACTCTACCGACAGAGACTTCGCAAGATGGATCTAGATTGCCAGTCGTAGATTAGTACCAGCACTATTAAATCGAATCAAACGCGAGGTAACTCACCACTCCTGCCTTGCAGGCATTGTAACAGCTCTGTTCCTGGGGGACGTTGGCGGCGTGTCCGCTCATAGATGCAGTCACGATACCCACACCTCTTCCTTGCTTCCGGAATATCAGACCCGCAGCGCGGAGACAGTAGTATGCACCATCGAAGTCAACAGCGCGGACCTTATCCCAGTCCTCGACGCGGTCATCTAAGCCACCAGCCTTTGATGGGATGCCAGCATTGGCGATCATCACATCAAGGCGGCCAAAATCCTCGACGACCTTCGCTACAGCGGCCTCAACGGCGTTGTAGTCCCGGACGTCGACCTGGTAGGCGATTGCCTTAACACCAAAATCCTTGCTGATCTTCTCGATCAAGGAAGCCGCCTTCGTCGACGAATTATACCAGATAGCCAACTATATGAAATAGCGTTAGAAAAAGGGGCGATTCCAGGTTAGACGGCTGTAGGGAAACGAACATTAGCGCCAGCCTCTGCTAGACCTCTCGCCACTTCGTAGCCAATGCCCCCAGCACCACCAGTTATTATGACCGTGCGTCCATCGAGACGGAACTGTTTGAAGACGCTGTCCTCGATTGGCGGGTTCGGGGCTCTGATCGATTGCTTGCTCGTCATTGTGTATGCGCTTGACCTCTTTCACGGAGTTGCAGACGAATGGTATGGAAGACCTCATTCTCGTTCCGTAGTTGGAACAAGCCTAAGATATAGGGGTCATGATAACCCCAGTCATCCAGCTACCAGCATCTACGGACACCCTGCCACACATCGTCTTGTCTACCCCGTCCCATTAGATTCATAATACCCAGATGAGACTCGTGGACGCGGGTTACAGTCGACCTCAAGATCCGTCTGGGTCTTCAGGAGATGACCTGCCCTAATCATAGGAATATGTGTGAGTGAATGATCTCCGGTCTGCGGACGGTAGCCAACAACTGATTCGGTCAGCATAGCCCGGTGAATTGTCCAAATTGGTCAATTAGGCGTTAGTTACCCTTGGTACACTAGTCATAACTGGATTCACACGTGAAATACAAGACTAGTTCGTAATGATCACAGAGTGTTCTATTTTGAGTCGGGGGCCTAATTTTCCTGTATGCTCTCCACCTGGACATCGTATCTTCCGGCGCTGTGTTCCATGATGTATCGACCATTTGGAATGTCATTATAGTCAGTCCTCGCCAAAGCCAGTTTCATGGTGGGCTCAATGCCAGCCCGTAAATGTCTTGATGCAACCCTGCTTCGTGCTAGGTTCTCATCCACCTTGACTAGCCAGCGTTCGTCCACGATATCCGCTATCTCCGACCACGAACCCTCGTCGCATAGTAGATAATTCCCTTCAAGAATGCAAACTTGGACTCCAGGGTCGACAACCAACCCATTTGCCACCGGGTCCTTGACAGCATGATCGAATGTGGGGATGGTGACGGCCTTAGAACCGGCGCTGGTCTTTAGATTCCGAACCATCTCCACTGCCGACTTGGCGTCGAATGTCCACGGAGCGCCGCGTCGCGCTATTGCCTCGTCGGAGTTAGGGAGCTCTCGAAGGGCTGCTAAGGGTAGATGAAATCCGTCGACGGATACGGCCACCGTCTTCGGCGGGGATGGTAGATCAGTGAGTGCTCGGACAATATTAACCGCTATTGTTGTCTTGCCGGACCCGGGTGGCCCGGCTAGGGCTACGAGGACCCGCTCAGATCCGGGAAGCGCCGATTCCGGAGTCGAGCGGGTGTGCTGCTTCCGCTTGTAGAGGTCGACCACGCGTTCCGCTAGTGCTCTGTAGGTGGACTCCATGGTTATTTGGGATGCAGTTTGGGGTTTCTGTCTTTGCAGGTTCATGCCATGCCACGATGTTCTCGTGGACAGCTCTATTTATCACCACCACCTCACGCTATCTCATGAACCCCGAAAACAGCGTAGGAAAAGACTCCGGTCCGGCTTTCTAAAGAAGTGGAGAAACGAATGGACGGCACACATCCATGGCTTGGCAATATAAATTGGACCACGTAGTAACTATCTAGTCGGGCATCTGTCGACCCCCGACTTGATTGATAGATGTCACAGCACAGCTACTCCACCACAAACGTATATCGTAGTTTAGTAAGGACTATGAAATATCTCAGTTACCTATAGTATTATTTGATACAGCCCTTGACACATTCTGCTCGCTGTGTTCATTTCAGTTTACCCAGTACATATCATCATATCGTGGTAGCAACCTAACCTGTGTGACGCCTTCAAGATGGCCGAAGTGGTAAGTGATGGACCTAATACCTTCAATTACATAACTAATAAAATGTAGAACCCCGCATTTGTCCTGCAGTCTATCCAGAACGTTTCGTTCGAGAACCGCGAAGTCCCCAAGCTTCGGGATGAGCATGATGTTCGGGTGCACATAGAGCAGACTGGAATCTGCGGTAGCGACGTGCACTATTGGCAACGAGGGCGCATTGGTGACTTCATCCTCAATAGCCCTATCGTCTTAGGCCACGAGAGCGCCGGTACGATTGTAGAGGTGGGCAGCAAGGTGAAGAATGTTAAGGTTGGAGACCGTGTCGCCATTGAACCTGGCGTGCCATGCAGGCAGTAAGTCTTCACTAGTAGTGTAAAAACACCAGGAATGATGGGATGTGATGTGCTGATAAAGATTAGCTGTGATTTCTGCCGCTCCGGCGCGTATAACTTGTGCGCTGATACAGTTTTTGCTGCTACCCCACCATGGGATGGTACTCTTCAGAAGTACTATATCGTAGCAAGCGACTACTGCTACCCTGTCCCATCTCACATGAGTGCCGAGGACGGTGCGCTTGTAGAGCCTGTTGCGGTTGCTGTTCAGATTTGCAAGGTCGCAGACCTGCGCGCTGGGCAGAGTGTCCTCGTTTTTGGCTGTGGACCTATCGGCGCGCTGTGCCAAGCCGTGGCGAAGGCATACGGGGCGAGTAAGGTCATCGGGGTTGACATATCGAAGTCACGGGCGACTTTTGCAAAGTCGTTTGGCGCTGACGACGTCTTTGTGCCGGAGCGAGGATCTGTCCCTGACGCAGACCCAGTAGAGGCTTCTCGCGCGATGGCCGAAAAGATTGTTGAGCAGTTCAACCTAGGTGAGGGTGCGGATGTGGTTCTGGAGTGTACTGGTGCCGAATCTTGTATCCAGGCTGGCGTATTCGCTACCAAGAAAGGGGGTACATATGTCCAGGCGGGTATGGGCAAGGAGGTAAGTCATCAATCATCATAAGCAGACTCTTACCTAGCTCTGGAAGACTCTGGGATTGGGCCTGCGCTAACTGATGAATAGAATGTTGTGTTCCCGATCACAACAGCATGTATTAGGGCTCTGAACATAAAGGGCTCTATCCGGTACACAACTGGTTGCTACCCCCATGCCGTCGAACTAGTGGCCTCAGGGAAGATTAACCCACGTGCTTTGATCACCCACAGATTCAAGTTTGAACAGGCGCTTGACGCTTTCGAGCTGGTCAAGAAAGCTCAAGAAGACACCCTTAAAGTCATCATAGAGGGTGTTGCCTAGCTTCTCGTCTACTTTAATAATTAAACCAACTACTCCAACTGGACTTTTCGCCAACACATGATATGTCATATCTGAATACGGGTGCGCAAAAGCCCAAGTTTGCTATAATCTTGCAATTGTTGATCTTGTTCAATTACATGTCTTCGGAATTTTTACTGTTCTGATACATAATTATGGCGATCGTGTTCCAATGCCATAGCTGCACCCAAATTAGTATGTATCATGGCAATTCTAGAAACCCTTACATAGGATATGGCAATTGCAATATGTCCGCCTTTGATCATCAGCTTTGACATGTGAACACTGCGAAAGTCTTGAGGTATGATACCTGGATATGCTAGAGTAGCTACATCCGAGGCCCCCTCCCCATGTAACGTGATGGTGATAAATAGTTCTGAGTGATTTAACATTTGTAACGCCTGTAGGAACGGTTTAATCCGTGACGGACTACGTCACTGACTATAGTGTATTGTGGGGAAGAACGTATATCATATCCATTCCATGAAGGTGGTGCCGTGCTGGTGGGTCAAGGTTGACAGCTGTCCGTCGGACTCCGTCCCCCTCTTCAATGAAGTGGAGATGCGCCACCTCCGCTGTAGGTATGGTGAAGTCCGGACATATAGACTCCGTGTGACGAGGGGTATCTCAGAATTGGTAGATCGAATTTGTTCAAGAGAGCTGGTTTATACTATACTTGACTTGGCTCTGCCATCGGAATCTTTCCTCCATATTCAGCAAAGACACTGTTGTTTTACTAGTAACCTTCTATTCCTTTTCAATATGGTTCTCGCAGCGCATCCTAACCCGGAGGCACCCGTGCTGTCGCACTTTAGTCTCGAGGGCAAGACTGCCCTTGTAACCGGCGGCTGTCGTGGTATAGGGCTAGAAGTTGCTCGAGGTTTATGCGAAGCAGGTGCAAAGGTGGCTATCACGTATACCAGCACACCGGCAGCGGACGCAGAAAAGACAGCTGCAGAGATCAGCGCCGCGAATGGGGGCCGCTCTGTCAAGGCCTATAAGTGCAATGTGCAGTCGCGCACCGAGGTTGAAAACACAGTCGAAACCGTGACAGCTGAGCTGGGTGGCGGTCAGCTTGACATTGTGGTGGCCAACGCGGGCATTGCCTACCACACCCCTGCTCAGGACTACCCGGAAGACAAGTTTCGAGAGATGTTCGACGTCAACCTCAATGGCGCATTCTGGACAGCACAAGCAGCCGCTAAAGTATTCGAGCGACAGTTCAAGGCTGGCGGCACGGGGCGCGGCTCCCTCGTCTTCACCGGCTCGGTTAGCGCCACGCTCGTTAATGTCCCCCAAAAGCAAGCCGCGTATAATGCGAGCAAGGCCGCTCTCATCCACTTGGCGAAGAGTTTGGCTGTCGAGTGGGTTGACTTCGCCAGGGTGAACTGCATTTCACCGGTAAGTAGATGGGTGGGTCCAGAGATAGGGGATAGTGACGTCTGGATGTGCTTACAATATTACTTCTATAGGGTTTCATTGATACAGACAGTAAGTATCTTGAGGATACTATCAAACAAGGGATTCCAATTTCTAACAAAATCGTAGTGCTTACCGTCCACCCCGAGGAATGGAGGAAGAAGTGGTTCAGCATGATTCCTGGACAAAGGCTCTGCAAAACACCGGAGCTGAAGGGTGCATATGTCTTCGCGGCTAGTGATGCCAGCAGTTATATGACTGGTGAGTGCTATTTAATGATGTCTAGAACTTGTGCAGGGCTAACATCATCCAGGAGCGGATATCATCATAGATGGCGGCTATACTTTGCCGTAAATAAGGCTCTTTCTTGGGGCACCTAGACCTGTACCTAGTTGAATGCGATGAAAGCCCGTGGGGTCTAGCGTGTGTTATGATACTCTCGATTCTTGGTTTTACACTTGGTGCCAGCATTTTTGATAGGGTCAGCCGGCAACCTACCATCCACAACATGATGGGCACAGAGTATTTTCAGGCACGACGGTGGTTAAACGTTGATCGATCTTACCACTACAGACCTATTGTAAGTTCGATGCATTGCTCGATTCTTTGATGCAGCCACGCATTAGTTACGCTCATAGGTTGGATGGATTGCTCTCAATGTGTCCCCGGCTATTTTCGTGCTGTAAAGGCCGTGCATCGCTTAGTTGGAAAAAAGGGGCCCTGCTCGCCCCTGATTACATAATCAAATAACCCTGAATAAGCACTTGGTAACCTTCGAGATTCTGCCTGGAAGTTTTATCAGACTACTCCAGTCTATGATGATCATGCATTGCAGCTACGGTATCAATAAACTCTATAATAGACGCAAGCTCAATATTCAAGCCAAAACGTTACTGAATTCTGAGTGGTATCTCTAATGTGAACCGGCCCAACGCCATCCGCTTTTATCTACTTGGTAAACAATCCCTCCAATAACCAAACTACTGTTTTCAAGGCGCAGTAAGATCTTTATTGCAATCCTTAGTGAAAGAAGCGCCTAAGCCCCAGATCTATTCCACCATGAAGCCACTATGAGCACCGTCATCAACTCGTATTGCCCGTCTCTTGTGTCTGGTGGCAAATACCGATACAAGCACACTTTGAATCGCTATGGTCTAGACGGTGTACCCAGAGGTGTCGCTGTAGTTAGAAGTATCACTATATAGATACATGTCCATATCGCTCGGATTAGGATTCATGAGAGAGTCGTATGTGATGCTTGTCTGTTGGAACTGGCTCGCTACGTCTTGTTCATTCTTGAGCTTGACATATTCGGCTTGCAGGGCGGAGTATGCCTGGCTCAGGACGTTATTCTTCTGTTGAGCTTCGGTCAAAAGCACCTCGAGGTCTTTAATGCGCTGATCCTTTCTCTCTCGGTAGGCTCGCTGCGATGCACGGTTCTGTGCTCTCCGACGCTGTCGCAGGAAATACACGTAAGTACAGGAAATGCACGAGATTGCTCCTTGAATATGTTGGGTCAACATACGGATAGCACAGATGGTGGCGCGTTCTTATATCTGTTCTCGCGCTTTCGCTTTGTGGTGGGCTTCGATGTGGAATCTCGTGTTTCTGATCGGCAAGATTCCTCTGATGAGAGCTCCGCACCGGGGTATGGTACTTGGAAAGCGAGGTCATACTAGGCTGCTAGTTAGACGGTGACCCACAGTAGCCTACGTCTGGGCAACACACTGGAGAGTTCATAGGGCTGGCTGATGTGGATGTGTTTGTTGAGTCGAAGTATGTATCGGCGTCACTGAATACGTAGGACAAAGCGTTGGCAGGTGACGAAGGATTAGCCATCACGTCGATGTCATTCATTGTGTTGCAAGCTAAGAGCTCTAGGTGTTTGATGATCTCCTCAGTGTCGGTGTATATCGAGCAGAGACGTGCCTGAGCTGATCACTGTGTCGTACACAGTAGTGCAAAGGCGTTAAACTAAGTGTAAGGTTCGCCTGGGTTGGTTCGAGTTGGAGCTAAGATGATATCTATCGTGCTGCACAGGGTGGGCTATCGAGGACAGGCACTAGACTTATATTCATATTCGACAATGATGATCTCAGTGTTGCTCAGCTCGGCGCTTGTATAGTTCTTGAGGGCAGGTCCCTTGCTGGGTGGTAAACCCTTGTCAATGTAACATACATCAATATGCAATGCTACTTAATTTCATAGGTACTTCCAAGTATAGTTGTCATATCGATTACCGGCTAGCCTATATGGGCCACCACCATTTCCAGGACATGAACGATGGAAACACTGTCCGACGCCATGGCGTGCGCGTCATCTGTTAGCTTTTTATGGTTCCATCTATGTTACTTGTTGTCAAGGTGCTTAGGTCATTGTTCTATACCATTCTCTCAATATACGGCGGAGCCGCCGTAGCAATGTGCATAATACCTTTCGTAACGGTCTCTCAGCGGGCTACTGCACGTACGAACCATGGGTATCTTATCCGACGTTCTCGATGCCGTATCTTCACACTTATCGCATATGTCACACTCATTGGAGAGTTGTTTCCCTCCAAACGGGCGCGTTTTAGCAACTTGCCGAATTTGAATCGCTGCGCGCCGACACTAGAAAAGCGATAGTACCTCGTCGCGCGAGAGAAGAAAAGTGAATATAGCATTACTGACGTCACTACGAAGGAATCGATAATTGCCTATAGGTATACAGGATCACTTGAGCTGCCAATAAGGAAATGAACTGTGCTGCAGATCTCCCAATGATAGTCGGTACATAGCGATCGCAAACACCTTCCGGATGCTGAATACTACCGGGTAATGGAAACCCACGAGCTTGTAGGTTGCGGGCTCTAGACCGCCTGCAAGTGTTGCGACGGTCGACCAATGCCATATGTAGAAAGGAGATGGGAAAAAGAGTTCTCTCCCTGTCACCCGCCAATCCCCGCTCAGATCGTCCAAAATATCGAAATAGAAACGGACGCCAATTGCTTTGAAATTTTAGTCAGCGAGCTACTGAATCGAGCTCCAATAATGTAACCCTGCAAGCCAGTAAGTCCAAGAAACAGGGGTCTTCCCCTCGCTATCGTTCGACTGGTAGTGTAATGTCATCAGGGGTACGCGACCCGAGTTACGGTCCCAATTTAAGCCTAATAGGCTATAGCTATTATGCCGATGGCTAGAAAAGGACTCACTATGCGAAAGTCCCCCCTGAGCCACTACACATCTCTCGTAACAAACTCCTGAACTGACCTCGTAACAAGTTATGGTACACCCTCATGATCGTTTACTAATCGCTCGTGTCGCGAGCTCGGCATGACGCTAAGCTGTCAAACCAACCAAACGAAGGAAAAGTGTATCTTGGGGACCGCCGCCTTGGCATGCCATGATAAGCTTTCTAGTAGGTGCACCATAGCCCTATGGCCAGATTGCCGGACTTAAGTCGTGATAAAAGGGTCTAAGAATAACATGCAGGGCAGAGTGGTGATCTTGGTAGGCCCGATTGAACAGCATTTGATATTCAGTACTTCTTCGGCTCAAATATCCGTGTCCTTCGAGTGGACTATATAGCAAGCTAATGTGTCAGTTAGAAAAAAGGAGCATAGCCCCGTTGGCGGCCCATGATGCTGACGCCTTCATGTTTCGACCCGATTCCACAGTGTAGGTGGGAAACTGTGGTATCATGTCTCTCTGTTCACTCGAGTGATACAGATACACCACGAGTGAGGGTAGCCTACGTCTAGGGTCCTGTGCGAGTAACTAACATGGTAAACCCATGACCGCCAGGCAACCGGGTGGGCGAGGCCTAAGTACATCTTCATCCTCGGTGTAGGATACTAAGATGGGGGTTCATCGTGGTAGTAGCCGCGTGTTCCTTCCACTCGGGACCAATCAAGTTGACAGCAAGTGATTGACTTGACAGGGACTTTTGGAAGCATGTAGATCTACCCCATGCTGCCTTTATATCTAGAGCAAATTCCTTGCCCCATATCCTTCAGAAAAGTCGTCTACATCGGTAACCCATTATCACGTGTTATATTGAGGTGTATATTATGAAGATATGTGTTTCCATCACCCTTTCAGCCGGATATAAAGGACTACCTTTCTAGAATTATAGGAGTACGCTGTAACCTACCCGTCAGTCTCCAGGTTCCTGGTGATTGGCAAGGAGGTGTGTTCCTACGGCGGCATATGTTCATTGATCTCCTGCAGGGACAGTCTCAGCTGCACGGATAGGCCAGCCCCTGTTGCGCCTGGGAACACTTTATTGCTTCTTAACGTACATCCTGTAGGGACGAGGCAGCTTGGCATCTCGGCGCGAAGCAGGTGAGATTCCCCCCCACGGGGTATTTCGAAGGACGCTGACATTGAGCCAACGGAACTAAACTCAGAGTGGTAACAAATCGCGGCCGTTACCCTATAGGGAGGGTACAGGATGTGGAATCTTACGACTGAGCTTCTATATCTCTTTCTTCCGGTCAGATATACCTGGAGGCTACCTTTAGCCATCATTATGTATGGCCGTTATGCGTACCGGTGTGTTGGAAGCATGTCTTAACCAACCATGTTCGATATGATGATAGATTGGAGATCTACTTTCATGTAACACATTTTGAGGAGCCTCTTGATGTAGGCATCGTCAAGCTATCAGCATTTCTGTAGGTACCGTGAGCATTACCGGTAGCGGGTGAGCAGAATGGAGAGAAAGGCTACCAGGGACCAGCCGGATGGAGATATTCCCATCGTATTACCAACCCTTATTCAAGATGTGACTCAGATCGACTAAATGCCCATGGTGTGTGGAAAAATTAGATGGGCGCTTGATCGTTATGTTTCGCAGTTTAGATACCGGTGGCAAGTGATCGATGCGTGGCAGGACATAGTCTTCAACACTGGTGTTTGAGAAAGCTTTTAGCAAACCCCGAGGTCACGATGACGGGATATTGGTAATAAATCTGGGTGGCCACTGGGGTTCTTCGGGAACCTTGAATAGGCAACCACCTTCGACGAAACGTAATCATGCCTCGGTAGCTGCTGTAATATCATGATCATCTACTATGCACTTCCTCATCTTGCCAAATGAGAACTACATCAAAGATGCTGGGTACAGGACACCAATATACTGATCGATTCTAGAATATGAGATCATACGCATGACTCATGAAGTCGTTGATTTCATATCGAGTATGGCATGCAAACACTGTCCTGTTCTGTTCTCTCTTTCTGTTACCCCAGACGATCATTAATGTTACAGGTAACGCTTTGGCTGTTACCCGCGGGAGATTCCGCCGTCCTGACCACCCTACAATAGTTAGGCTGCATACCCCGAAAATCTGGGTGATTTATTCGACTATCTATGGTTGACCATCGATATCCTGTGTGCTGCTGACAGACCAGAGGATCTGCAACGCAGGAACGTGGCAGCTAGGGTATGTGCTAGGGATGTTGTATTGGAGCGCGGAACAGCGTTCTATTCGCCAGAAGCATACAAGGGTTGGCCCATGTAGGTATATCCGGTCTTGCTAGCCGTCGCCTACGGTATAGAGATCACGATGCGCTTGATGGTTCGACAAGCATAGAGTTGACTTCTTTTCATCCTTGTCAATCGATCACCGTCCTCTTTACGCCATGTAGGAAAGAGGGGTATGTGCTGGATGTAACGATCTAGACCAGAACATGTCGGTGAGAAGTAAGACATTGCGCGCTACGCACCAGGTACCTAGCAGTTCCGAGATATATCTTATTGTCTTCCTGAATAGGTAACACCTGGATTAGGCAGAATGGGGGTTCCTCTTTCGAGCGGATTTTTTACCTAGAAAATGAATAGAAGAAACGTTAAGTGCCTAGATCATACCACTGATTTAAGACAGAATGTTACGTAGTGTGCACAGCCCCGTATCTACTCAGATCTGAATTTGTCGTGGCTTGCCTTGGGTTCCCCGCAAAGGAAGTATGGCGGTCTATTTTTATGGCGATCAAGCCCAGGTCCTCGGTGGTGGGTAGACGGGGGCCATCATCTGACATCTTTTAACAGCTAGAACTTATATCCTATTAGAAGCATGAAAGAGGCACAGGCTATGTTCGCCGTACACTAGCCGTTCAAAATTCATTCTGGTTGGCTCCTGTGCTTAGATCTGCCGACTGGGAACCCGGGGGAGGGGCGGGGCGGAAGGGATATATAAATTTAGAGGCGAATTGCATCTGCGTAGGCCGTATATGTATTTGCTGGGTGTTTTCTCAGCCCTAACTAGGAGACTACTAGGTCAACAGCACCTACCTAGAGCGGATCACGTAAGTCGTTAGGGCTGAAAGTGGCTCGTGATAGGGCCCGTCTCGCATATGGCTCGCGCCAGCACAGGCTGGATCGGGAAAGTGTAATTGATGCATCCCCAGAGAACACGAAAACCTACGCCGCTAAGGGTAAACAGACGGCATCTATCCGATTCTGCCTACTGGTATTGGATTAAATCCTAAGGTCAACCGTAGTGCCCTAGAATCAGGTCGATGGGCGTAGCTAAACAGGGGGTCCGTTTACCATCCCCGCAGGTGGAAGGGTCGGGGGTTGGGGCCTTGGGCATAGTGACCATGGCGTTCTTCGCCGCTCCCGAAGGATATCTCATCCTCGCAAAGGGCCGAAATGTGAATAGAACTAGCTGAATTTCTATAATAAAAACGCCCAAACTACGTATGATGCCAATTTAGAAAGCACTTGGTCACTTCATGGGGATCGTCAAAGCCTGCTCGGTAAGGGACGCCACACTGACTTACGTTAAGCACGAAACCTACTGGAGAAAAACCAAAAAGCGGATTATTCTTTAACGGGGATTTTAATACGCAATTAAATTTTGATTTTCTACATGCTGGTACATACACTTAAAATCAGGCGAAATGCATAGAATAAAATGGGCAGCACGTCGTGCCGCGGCGTCCCCGTTCCCATCACATATGCTACCCATTACACTACTTACTGCGGCGTAACTCGCCCATGTGCACCATGCGTCGCGCCTCACCTCAACGTTACGACACCATGCCGACATACGACAATGGCATATGGCCGTCGGGACATAGGGGGGTGGTAGCTGGATAGCTGACGAACTCCGCGATCGGGGATCGGTCGGAGGCTGCGGAACTGCTTCGCGGTCTTGGGTAAGATATTACTGTGTAGTCCCTTGAGGATCTATGATGATAGGTGACACCAGATCTGTGCTTCTGACCGCATATGCGAAAACTTTTCCCCCTCCCATATGCCCTCTCCTCCACGGAGCTGGCTTAATGTATGTCGGACATCACGGCCACATCAATTCTCTTCGCAGCTCGGCCGCAACGGAATAATATAGGTGTCTCTATGTCTTAGAAAAGGGGCCCTAGTCTCAGCAGCTGGCGTGATTTAAAGCTGCGAGATGACAACGGGTACCTCGATCACCTTCCTGTGGATGCCACTTAGCTTTGGCCACACCGCTAGCGGCAGGGCTGGTTAGCTGAAAAAGTTAGGCGGTACCAAGCTGGGTTCAGGGTCCTTCATGGGGCCGGGATGGAGGGGTCTGTTACCGCTCGTTAGGAGGCAATGGGGGTTCGGGATTGGTCTTCGGCATTAGGGATGGATTCAAACAGCGGTCTTTGCAGATAAGAAAACCATAAGCACTTTAAGGCACATCGAGTGATGCAAAATGTGTCATGCGTGGGATTGCAGCAGATGCAGAAACAGCAGCAGAAGCAGCAGAAGAAGACGAAGAACATTCGTTATGCTACCTCCCTTGCATATGGATGTGCGCGCGCGGTAGTCGCTCACGTATGCACGTGGGTCGGATGACCACGACGGCGGCGGCAGCGCACAGACGATATGCGATACGTGTCCTGCGCAGAAGGACGGAAAGAAGGTCGAGGTAGTATTCTCCCCCCCCCCCAAAAAGCCTCTGTTTACCATTGCGACGTCGACAGAGTTGTCTAGAAGATCTCCGAGAGCTCGACTGCTGGGGACGATGAGACGCTGGCGCTCCAGGTGCGCCCGGCAACTACTAGCGACCGCGGCTAAGTTCACGAGCGTGGGTTCGAAGTCGACAATATTCTGCGATATGCCCCTATCACATGGGGTAAGGCAAGCCCATGCTTCATCCATCACCCATGACCATAACTAGTTATCTGTTGCCTGGGGTCTATTGTTTTGCGCCTTCGCGCTCTCGCCGGGCGCCATCTTCCTGAACTTGTCTAGATGGAGTAACGGTATGATGTTGTTGCGCGCACGCAATGCTACTACCTAGTACTACTTTGCTGTTATCCGCACATGCGTACTCGTCCACACCATTATGCGAAACTGTCAGCGGGCATAAAGTCCGCTGTCCCCCGACAACATGTCCAGGCGACAGGGGGGAAAGGGGGGGTACATAGTCTGGTAGTCTGTTTTCGCCCTTGGAGTACATACATGTATGTGCAAAGGCACTACTCCCGACCTGATGGATGCCTCAGGCTCTTGAGTAACCCCAGATTAAATACAGAGGTTGGATATCTCCGCGGCGTTATGCTACAAACTTGAGCTTTACAGGGTGATATGCATGAGGTGTAGCGTTTTTTTCTCTAGCCTCCTCGTAACTGGTAAGCTGGACGAACATGTAGGTCACCACGTTGGGATAGAGTCAGCCCATGTTGATACGGGCTTGTACGGGACAGAACTTGGAAGGAAAAAAAAAAAAGGCTTCAACAAGGGTGAAAAAAGATCTTCGAATATTGCGTAGGGATTCTAAGTCCTAATAACTGTGCATCTTATTTTCAGGATTAGTGATCGAGCATACATTGCGATCTCTAAGGTCGCCGAGATACATCGGAAACATAGTAGCTACTTGAGTAGGTATGTAGTGGTAAAATGCGCGCCGAAACCAATAACCACGTTAGGAAGTTCAATGCGCACGACAGGAACAGCGGCAAAATCACAGGTAGCGAAGGTTCTTCAACCAAATCACCTCTGATGACCAAGCTCATTAAAGCCGTCAATTCTGTTACCCCGACACCCAGACTAACGTGGATGTCTATTAATAATATTAAGGTTCTGCGCGCGCGCCGTTCCCGTCCATGACCGAACGGTCGGCGGACTTAAGTGGAGACCAGGCGGCAGGCCCGCCGCTAACCGCCGCAATATCCGCTAGGATTCCAGAAGACTTCAGGAGGTACTTGATTGACGATTGTAAGAGTTGGGAATCCAATCACCCAAAACATATCAGGTACTCAAGCCGAATAATAGGAATTTAACTAGTGAGTAAACGTACTATCAGATATAACTATGCTATACCTCAGCTACATACGATATAAGTACATACAAAGTTCCCAAGGGCCCCAGTTTTATCCTAGTGGCTGTTCCGCCAGCCTCCAGGGGTCAGGGGCCTTATAAATGGGGTTGGCCGTATATAGATAGCTTCGTAAGATCGTTCCTCCAGCAATGCTTTGGAATCATGCGGGTGAATTACGCGATAAATATCCCGCGGCGATCACTAAAAGCTGGTGAGCAGCAGCAGCACGGCGTCATATTATCAAGCTGCGCCCGCGTGTGCAGGTGAGGCGGAGGCGGTCACGGATTTGACTCGGCCGGCTGTCGGCGAGGATGGCGAAGGGCGCTGCGTTGGTTAGAGTGCTTAGTCTATGTACAAGCACTCTTTATTTATTATTTATATAAATGTATATATTTTTTAATTCTTTTGGTCTCTGTTCGGCCGAGTAGCTACTTGGCTAGCTAACGAGCTACCTACCTGCGTAAATATATAAGCAAGTAACAAGACAGTAAAAAGATTATCCGTAGGTATGGTGA
Organism: Eutypella sp. D-1; assembly: GCA_023313575.1. Classification (NCBI taxonomy): domain Eukaryota; kingdom Fungi; phylum Ascomycota; class Sordariomycetes; order Xylariales; family Diatrypaceae; genus Eutypella; species Eutypella sp. D-1. The sequence goes on along the minus strand of JAJTTP010000005.1, from coordinate 2,096,392 downwards.
ACGGGACAGAGAAGGTATCAACATGACACACCATCCGGGAATAAGGGGGAATTGATACTTATCTCGATATATAGGGCTACTTAGCCAATGACCACACGCCTATCTATGGCCAAGGAGGGGATTCTAAGTCGGATGTGCTCGACTTATGTGACTCAGGCAACTATGTGAGGTCTATGTGATTCGAGTGGTAGAGATGCAAAGATCGGATTTAGGTGGAGTTTAAGGAGAATAGAAGGAAATAGAGTGCTAGTAGCAGCTTAAAAGAATGGAGAGGCATATTACGATTATAGCTTAGCAACCGCCGTGTGGCCATCAAAGTCAAAGTTGGGAGGAATACATCGAGAGATGTCTGATCCTAAGTCTTTCTAGACACGGATATGTGATTGTGCCACTGTGATCTTCGTCACCGTCGCGACTGTCATTATATCTTGTATATATGTATTGGGAGTCGGTTTACCCTAGCTCTAAAGCGTCCTAACAACCCGGACTCGCCCATGGAATTTTGTACAGTTGTAATGGCACGTCTTGTGATCATGCCTCCGAAACACGCTTCAGACCCTCCTCGGCCTGAGCAACAGCCGGTTCGAAGCCGACCTTCCTACCGAACTCGAGACCTTCCCTGAATCTCCGTTTAGCCTCCTCGTTGTCACCCATCATCGCCGCTATGTCCGCTAGGTTGCATAATGCAACGGCGCAGGCTTCGTCGCACTCCTCGGTCCTGTCTTCACCTTGGACCTTGTGCGTAGTCGCCTCTGCCTGGAGAGCCCATTGACGAGCGCTCGTGAGCAAAGTTGCTCGGGTAGGCGTTTGGCTAGCGGCCTGCTCCTGGCCCTTCTTTGGGGTACTTGTAACAGCAGCGGGAGCGTTAACCGGCTGCTGTGCCAAGGATATTGCCAAGTTGTTCACTTCATAGGTCAGCTTATTGTTTCGGGTCTCGAGAGGCAGCAACCGGCACCAGATCCAGGTCACTCCCGACAGTATGACTCATTCTCTCCCAATCTCTCTCAGACTTACTTAAGACAGCAGTATGGCAGCTTTTCGGCGGTGATAACGTTATCGCCTGCAAGAAAAGGGGCGCAGCCAGATAATGCTGGGACTTGGACTCGTAATGATTTCCGAGGGCTAAGGGCTCCAGTTAACGCTTGCACAATCATCAAGGAATCACAAAGCCCACGTCTCCAGGACTGGTTTGTTACACACCTTCCAAAGCACCACCGATCTCCTCGGGACTCATCCAGTCACCCTCGCCTTCTTTAACGCCTTCAGTTTGCCGTCTCTGTAGCTCTTTCAGGATCGTCTCGACCGCCCAAATCAAGCGCTCTCCGGCCACGTCGCCTTGGAGGACATGTTCGTCCGCATATAGCTCACCAAGCTTTGTGCTGATTCCTACTGATCTCCCTAGGACCCTTCTCCGCTTACCCCATAAATTTTCTCGTTCTACTTCCTCCTCCGTGTTAGTTTCTGCTCCCGCTTCGCTCTGAGGCGGAGTGGTCACGAGCGCCGACTTCTCTGGCTCGAATAGGTGCCCGGATTTATCGACGAGGCCTTCCTCCACACTCTTCTCCATGACCTCAACCCACTTCTTGCAATCCCGTAGGAGAGCCTCCAGGACTTCGATAGAATTTTTGTAGCTACCGATCTTCTCTAGCCATGCGGCTAACTGGATCTTGATTCCCATGACTTCGTCAGAAAAGGGGTCGAGACCAGCCGCCGTGCATTGTTCCAGGGCCATCTTATAATATTTGAGGGCTAAGGGGGGGTCGGGCGAGTAGTTGCTATAATAGAGAGCTCGTCGAAGGGACTTGGCGATATGGGGAGGGAATCGAGTGAACTGTTTGGACTGGAAGTAGTGGAAGTAGGCATACACCACATAGACGCATACACCTGCGGCGCAAACAAGACTGTAGGGGAGAGGCATACGATGTCAGTGCCCTGGGTCACGAGTCACAAGTTGCAAGTTGCAAGTTGCAAGTCGCAAGTCACAAGTCACCTTGGTAAAATACATACAGAATGAGCGCCATGACAAGCTCTTCGGGACTCTGCCTGTACAAACTGCGTAGGCTTTGCCCCCTAAATGCGCTGAGCAACGGACGAAAGCGAAAACCATCCCGCAATGCGCGTAGAATTGCACCGAGAGACGGCGACGGCGTCGGCGTCGGCGTCGGCGTCGGAGTCGGCGTCGGTTGCTTTTGCCCAGCAGACCTCTTATCGGGTGAAGAAGACTGATACCTGCTGCTTTGCTGTGTTCTGTAGAGAACCAGCGCCCCAGTAGAAGGAGTTCCGACTCGTCTCCATGTTCTGAAAGAATGTCGCGATGACTGCTCTTCTAGAAATCGTATAGGAGACTGTGGAATGAGCGGGATACGCGGGGCACGCGGGACACGACGAAGCGAGCGAAGCTCAACGAGTCGCAAAGCCGACATCCTGCGGAATTTTGGCTTATACTAAAGCATATGTTGGGGAGTTAGGTGAGCATTGGAATCCGATATGCGACAATGTGGTAGACGAATGTAGACTCTTTCCCCAGAAAAAAAAAAGGAACCCCAAAATAAAATAAAATGAAAATTGAGGTACGAGTGACGAGTTTGCGATGTCATAATTAAGCTACCCTGGTGCTGTATGTATATTACTTTATCACGCTATTACACCTGAGCAGCACTACAGGCAACATTTCAGTACCTAAGTCCCAACGTCTTAGGTATCTACTTAGGAGCGCTAAATAAGTGCTAACCTTAGGTAAAAAGACTTCTTAAAAAGTTTATTAAATGAATATTATATTAACTATACCGTATTGTTTTTTTCATATACAGCGAAGCACCTTTTTTGTTTTATGTATAAATCTTTATAGAACTATTAATTAAGCGGTATCTATTTTCAAATTAAACCCCTTGGAGGCAGCCGACCAGCACTCTGGCCAGCGTGTTTCTAGTATCCATCGTAGGAACAGTCAAGTATTCTCTCCAGCCCGAGTGGACAGTCTCCTTGATCACTTTCATGTCGTGGCTGACCAGATCTTGATAGATCCATTCATCCGGGAGAAATTTGAAAAGAATCAAGTAATAGGCCAGCGTGACAAGCGCGTGCGGTTATCCTCTTCGGACCATCACGACGAACTCTGGCGATACCACGCTGAATGACCATGCTTTGATCTTAATCTCTAGGCATGCCTTCTCGTTGTCACCCTCCAGGATAGCGATTATTTTCCCTAGTTCCACCGTCGCTGAGTAGACAGTACCACTACTTGTGTAGTCCTCAGATTCGTTGCCGTCATTATCAGCCTTCGAGATGGCTGCTGGGACGTCGACAGGTATCGCTGCTGTTGTAGGGATAGCCGATCCTTGTGAATTATCCCGGCTATACGAAAGACTAGGATACCGCTGAAAGGCGGCGAAGTTTCGCTGTCCCAGCGCTAACGTCATCCAGTCCGTCATTCATAGGCCTTACTGATTTGTGACCCGACTAGCTTAAAACGATACAGCCGCGAGAAGGAAAGTCGCTACTCTTGTGGCGCGAATCTTCTCGGGCGACGTGTCAAGGGCAGCCTGCCGCGAGAAGGAAAGTCGCTACTCTTGTGGCGCGAATCTTCTCGGGCGACGTGTCAAGGGCAGCCTGCCGCAAGATGCGCAAGGCTCGGTCCCTGTACTCATAGATACGTAGCGAACCGACCGTAGTGTTATCAGTGTTGCTGAGATGGATCATGGCTACATATAGAATGGCATCCATGAGAAACTCGTGGTGAAGGGCAGCCTGCGGCAGGCGGTTCTTCAATATGCTTATAAGATCTCCTACCTCCATAGAGACACCGGCCCCGACAAACTCTTTGACCATGCAGGCGGTGTAATGATGCATTAGGCGAAAATCAAGAAGGTGTTTATCGCCATAGTGCGACGGATGTGCAGGTATTCGCTGTTCCTGGGCACCATCAAAAGACTGCGGTGTAGGTCTGCTGCTGCTGCCGTCTTCTACTACTGGCGGGCTAGTCTCCGTAGAGGACCTAGGCGTCCCCTTTGACCTCACGACATAGACGCACTCAGTCTTCCGACGCAGAAAATTAGCACATTTTGGCATTCCTTCATCGCACTGGATGAAGATCGGTTAGTCAGCAAGACCCCTCTGACGGAGTTTACAAGTGTTACATCCTGTTCTAGATTTTCTGTGAAAACGGATCCTAGACGACATTGTGTGTGTGTGTGTGTGTGTGTGCGTGTCTACTTTGGTTCATGAAGTTAATTCTCCGGGGAGGGAGGTTGTTTTCTGGAAATTCAGTAAATGTGCTTTAATAGCACGTCTACAGTCTGCCCCACCACAGAGCTCCACACTGCCCTTTTACATAGGAGGTCTGTCTCTTCCCCATCACTGCCCTACAAAGCTACAGCCAGGATATGCAGATATAACGGGGTCATCTGAACAAGCTGCCTAAGACGGGTGCGATAGTATATTTAAGCAATAGATAAGTGATAGAAGAATCACCCCCATGTATATCATAGATGTGAAGCTTGGAAGAATGAGACTACAAGGCGTGGTCTATCGGGATTCACGTAAGTTGGGACAAGAAAAGAGAGAAAGCGAAGGCTTCTCAGGGACAATTCCCCGTACATATAACTACTGAGATATTATATGCCATTAAGAAACTCGTTTTCTTTCTAGAATTAGTGACTTAACAATCAGGAAAGGATAAAATTTACCCATCGTTGCAACGGTGGTACGCATCAAGTCTATCCATAATTACAGGCTGATTCTCCTCTTTGATGGTGCACGAAACAAGAGAAAAGAAATAAAGAAAGGAAGTATAGGACATTCGCGAATATCGCGCGATTCTCCCAATACCGTTCGCGAGCGAAGTCAAGCGCGCTGCTTTCCACACTGGAGCCAACCGATTTGATTTATAACGACAAATACCATGTAAGGCGATGCTTGATAGTATACCTTAATATCCTCCAGTATCACCGTCTGTAAAAAGGCTGCTAGCATTGGCTACCAGTTTAGCCGTGGCTGCAATCTCGTCGAGAGAGATGGTTTAAGGCCTTTTTGTCCATCCTAATTCTAACGGAGACATTCATTCTTCGGGGGGGGCACTCGTTGGCATAGTCTGCTTTAATTATAGATAAAAGCAGGCAGTGTTACATACCGAAAAGAATATTCCACCAACTTTCTTTCAACGGTTCCAGACTCGGTGTTGCCGAACACGATGCTAGGCGCAGCTACTTCTCCCAGACTGAATGCCTCCGTCCTGTGAAAAGGTGTAATCTGGATTAGTTGATCGGGACTCGATTTGGCGAAATATTTTCCCGTTGGTCAACATTGTTGCGTCGAGAACTTCTTCCGTCCAATACGTTTTTGTCGTATCAAAAACCGACTGATTGAACACATAGTTTAGGTGGCGTTAGGTTCTGGATTCGCAACGACAGCCTGATCAAACATGATCTCACTGAGAGTACCATCGAAGCTAAGCCCCTCCTTTAGAGCACCCACGAAAACATCTTTTGACAGGCCTTTCCTGTCGTGTGGAAGGAACCCGTGGTTCGCGAGAGTGTTCATCATGGGACAGGGTCCTCGTTGATTATAGCTTGTTGGTACATTGCATGAGATAGGAATACGATCGAATGATGAAGAATTTATTCTGCTCACAGTCACCGTGGCCCGTGGGCCCCCATGGCAGAAGTTTTTGTTCTGCAAGTGCTAGAGTCGCTTGAGACAGGCCGAAGCCCATGACTTGGAGAGTGACAGAGAGAAGCTTCATGATAAGTTGTTACCTCGTAATAGATCGACTATACTCCAGACCACAATTTGATCTACCATTTCCTAGCATAATGGAGCGCATGGCGGCTATTTAATGTTCGTCAACTGATACTGAGGGCATCATCCCAGATGGCAGACCCTAGCCATAACTAAACTGCGTGTCCCCTGATGATACAAACGCAATTAATGCTAGAGATACAGGCACAAGCTTCATGAAAGATGCATGGTCTACTATATAAGGCATTGATTAACCCTATGCATCATACTGCTACTCTGTTGTTGCATTCTAACCGACATGAGAGATGCGAAAGGCGAAATGCGAAGTGCGAAACGGGTCCTTACAAGTCATTGGCCAGATGCCTGGAAACCCCTTAAGTGGGGCGCTCGATAAAATATTGAATCTTCTTCATCTTTCTCTAACCCCTAGGAATCCGCTTTCACGACACAAGCAGGTCTGGACAAGGATCGGCCCTATTTGCTTCGAGGCGATCGTAGACAGGCGCGATGTCCAATGGGCCCGAATGATGGACGGCCATCTGTTACGGGCGGAGTTAGTAACTTCATCGAATTTTAGAAGCATTATATAGAGCTTAAGTTAGCTTGCCTAAACAGAGCAACAGATGCAATAAAAAGCGAAAAGCGAAAGTATAGCCTAGTTTCGAGTTCTAAGTCGACTTTATCTGTTCGATTACTGTTTTGTCCTCTTATATATAAGAAGGTGAACCTCAACGATTGTTAACGCTCACATCTCCTTGCATCAGCCAACTTAACCCAACCTTACGACACACCCCAAGCTTTTTAGCCAAAAGCCAAGTTAACCAACCCAAGAAACTATTCGTTACTTTTCCTTACTATCACTCATATCCGTTATTGTAATGGCTGGCGGCGGCGGTGGCAGTCCTTAGAGCTATGAGCCTAGCTTGGCGGCTGCTATGATCTTTTTAATCCTCTTCGCACGTGCGACTATTTGGCACCTCGTCATTGTTTTCCGGCGCCGAGTCTACTACTTCATCGTGCTTGTTATCGGGGGAGCTCGTAAGTCATCCTACCACTTTTCCTCCATATCCATCCTCATAGTTCCTAGCTGACAGTCTTGAACAGTTGAGGTAGCTGGCTACCTTACTCGATATATGTCGGCCAAAGGCACTTCGAGTATGCCTCTTCGTTGTACAGACCCTCTGTGTCCTGGTCGCCCCCGCCCTCATCGCCGCCTCAATCTATATGGTGCTCGGCCGCCTGATCCTACTGCTGCGTGCACAAGAACATTCACCGGTTCGACCATCCAGGCTCACCAAAATATTTGTGGGAGACACCATTTCCTTCCTTGTCCAGGTCATGGGTTCTGGCATGCTGTCCAGCAACTTCACCCTCGGTAAAGCCATTATTCTTGCAGACCTCGCCACCCAGATCATCTTCTTCGCCGTGTTTGTCTCTGTCGCGGCCGTCTTCCACCGCCGCCTGGCGAGGTACCCAACCGTGGCAGCTCAGGAGATGGATCAACTCCACCACAGGATAGGCTGGGTGATCGTCATGCGTGTGGTCTACGTAGCCAGCGCCTTGATTTTCATCCGGTCTGTCTTCCGATTCATCGAATTCACTAGCGATGCCGATTCCCCCTTGATGACGAGCGAGGTGTACATCTACATATGTGACTCGACATTGATGTTTGTGTCCTCGCCATCCTGATATTTTGTCACCCGGCCGAATACGTCCCGTCCCGGAAGCACATACGGAGCATGCTTGGCGAGGAACTAAACGGAGAATTGAGTGGGTAACCTGTATGATATAAATCTGTTGCTATTATTAGCAGATAGTCTTGAAGGCCTCCTCTCCATTTTCAGCAGCCAGGCAGCCTTGGCGGTCCGGCAGCTTAATCGGCAGCCTTAGCGGTCCGGTATTAGGTGTAACGGCTCTTTATCTCAAATCATAACACTAGCGGCACGCGCTAGCCTGTTATAGCTAATACTCGTAAACTGAGCGCATCCTGCCTATTTAGTGTAAAACGTATAGGTCTGAATGCCATTTTACTCCGGTACTTCGTACCTCCATAAAACAGTGGCATAAGATGGGGTAAGATCAAGGCATCTATCACCGATATCTTTTAATACCTACCAATTTGACATAATTGCCGCTATTGTAAGAAAGAAAAACAGCGAAGAAACAAACCAGGTCCCAAGAAGCTATATTCTCTTAAAACAAGCAAGTGAAGCTGATCAGATCTTTTGCACTGTTGAAACTCGTCTACTTGCTAACCGTGGACCCCACTTACATATGTAGTCGACTTACACACCTCTTTTATTTCGGCTCTTGAAACTCTCTTGCACGAGAAGTCATTATGGCTGGCAAGTTCGAGCCCAAGGTTCCTGTCAAACTTGATCCGCCCAAGGATGACCCAATCTCCCTCGAGGACCTGGCTAAGGCCGATGGTAAGTCCGGTGCTTCCACTCGTATCTTGGGTGTCCAGTGGTGTCTACCTGTCATGACTGCTTTCAGGCTCACGCATCTTCGACTGTTTGCATCCCTCGCTCTCATGAAAGATATCGCTGACAGGCTCCAAATATAGGAACGGAAGGAAACAAGGCTTACGTAGCAATCAAGGTATGATGATAACTCGGCACACAAAGCCTTCCTCTCCTCGTGAGCTAGGGCTGCCAGTGCTCAGAGAGCCGGCTACTTATTGGCTATGTCGTATGCTCATGTTATATGGTTAGGGCAAAGTGTACGACGTGACTGGAAACAAGATGTACCAGTCCGGCGGGTCATATCACGGTAAGTTCGGCCTTTCTTTGGCTTCATCTTCCCGAGGAAGGGGTCCGCGGCCATGGCCGCCTCCGCTGTGCATCCAGATACCACATCCCGCATCGAAATTTCGAATGTTTGCTTTCTGCGCCTCGGTCTCCAGTCAAAAGGGGAGGGAGATGAGGAGGGGTAAAGGGCGTCGTCCAACGTTTTTGACTACCACTCACCCCCATCCTCACCGCTTCCTTGCGACGATACAATGTGTTTGCTAACCGGCACCCCAGTTTTTGCCGGGAACGATGCTTCTCGTGCGCTGGCGAAGACATCGACGGACCCCGCGGACGTGAAGCCAGAATGGAAGGATCTCGGTGATAAAGAGAAGGGCACTCTGAATGACTGGGTCACCTTCTTCTCGAAACGCTACAACGTTGTGGGCATCGTCCAAGGCGCGACGAACCTGGAGTAGGGGATGTCCTCGCATCACGACGGCAAAAGCTTGGTGGCTGTGGAAACATGAATGCTACAGGAATGATTTAATTGGGTTAGGTGGTTCTGGCACGACTGTGCCTTAAATTTGACGCTGAATTCCATGCTGGCGATAGGATGTCCACGTTAACATAAGCCAATATCTCCAAGGCTATGTTACAGCGTGACCCTCGTACGCAAGGGGTGAGGAGCGGGTTTCTAACACGTATAGATACGAATATGACAATGACCTAGCATTCCAATTGTCTCTACATATCTTGGCGCCCAGGATGCCAGGCTCATTCAAAACTCACTCACAGACTCATCTAGTGCTAGAGGACGGAGATCTCACTGATCTAGACCGTCCCAAACTTGCAGAGATGCCGCCCTCGCGTGAAGCGATAAGCTCCAAGAGCTTTTAACAGCATAAGACACATGGAATCTAGTTGCTTTTCATTGGACGTAAGAACATAATGCTATGCCGGCTTGCGTGACATACCGAAGGTAATCATTTCGTCCGGGGGAGGGGGGATGAGGTGGAGGTCTACGTCAACAAGTTACGTCACCGAATAGGTTTCTCGGGCTAGTAGGCCAAAGCCTTCCGTGATGTGACTTCTTGACGTACATTCTCACAATGAAGCCCCAGATATCGCCTGGGTGTACAGCCGCTCCCCGTCTGGATGGCCTCACCCTGACCCCCAAGGTGGACTTCCCCGCCAATCGCTCAGGAGGGACATACTCTACTCGCCTGTGTATTACGTCCTGCACTATGTATAGAACTTAACAGAACAACACATACGTGCAGAGCTAGCCCCGAAATCATGAGATATCACGAACGATCCCTAAGCGGTGGTTGAGGGTGGATACTACGCACAAGGCCTGTCGTGCGTCAAAAAGGATTCTCGTATCAAGGAAACAAGTTGGACATGGTCCGTTTACTAATACTGAGCGCCCACAAAGACGGAGTCACCGCGCCTAGTTCGCAAGCCCCATTATAGGAAGGGTTTCGAAAGGCCTACAAGACTAAGGGGATCGAGGGCGTGGCTCGCACAATCAACACTAAAGGGACACTCGACCTTCATCTTCAGATGATGCTAACGCATGCATATGCTAATAAGGTAGCTATAATTGTTCTATTTTACCATCCCTTAGCGGGTTGTGAAGCGCTCTTATAGGGTCCAATGAACTTCAAATGGCGAGCGGAAGCGCGGACCACCGTCCGCAACAAACACGCGCGCGCTCACTTGTCCTTCGACTATACCCCCCCCCCCCCCCAAGCAACCAATCATTCCTTCAAAACCAGAGAGCATGACAATCAATGATCGCTCCCCTCCCTTGCTGTTGGCTTTGACCTCCTCGAACCGACCCTGCAACCCACGAGTGGGGAATTCAGCAGTTGTAAGATCGAGGTGTAGCTTAGGTGATAGGCTGGATCTTCCGCGGCGTATGCCGCCTGCGTAGCGTCCTTCCCTTTCTTCCATGTGCGTGACGCGAAGGAGCCTCTCCCGTCGTGGGGTTTCACCTCCCGCCCTATTGGGGCGGGGGCAAAGCCTGCACGATCACACCGTTGATCAAGCGGAGCCCCTTGTTGAGGCAGTTCTGGCAGAGCGTGCCTTCCTGTATCCAGCTATTCCGCAGCACCTTGACGCTCAAGCACTGGTGGTTGGGGTCGTTGCGCGCGAAGTGGCAGTGCGACTTAAGCTTGACAACCGAGTGGCTGCAGATGAAGAGGAACTCCTGATAGTCGCACATGTTGGACAGATCGGGATCACGGGTGATGCGGGGAGCTGGACCTTTTTGGTGGTGGCGATGATTCACTCGCTGTTCCTCGGCTTCTGCTGCCTTTCTGCGGAGGAAATGCCTTGTCTGTGTCCCGTATGAGTGTATTGGAGGAGAGAAGGCGTGCGGTCGGTGAATGGCCTTCTGTGAGATGGAAGTAGCTGCTTAGTGTGTTGGTATTGCCTGACTGATCACTCGCTCCTACGCGGGTAAGCGGGACGTAGTGTATCGGAGCGTGACGGATTACTGCTGCGAATCTTCTATCTTCGTACGTGTCCGGGATGTTGTGGAGGTCTGGAAGCGGAGTGGTGGTGTGAGGTCTGATGAGATCATGTCTCTCCTCCCTTGGGCCATACTGGTCCCTTTATACGTGCCATGCACCCCCTTTGGATAGAAGCTCTACCTGACTAGAGTCACCTCGAAGTAGGCCAGATCCCTACGTATCTATACCGATTCCCAACAATGCGATCGCTTGCTTTCTCTGTTCACAGGGGGGGACCAGGAACGTGTTGTCCTCCTTCTAGTGGGGTCGATCAGGCCCATGACAACAACTGACTCGCCTCAGATCAGCCCGGCAAAGTAGGTAAGGATGAGATACGCGTGTGCGGGTAGTACAATCCGGCAAACCCAGGCTAAAAAGGAAAATCTGCTTGAGCTTTTTCCTGGTCACTGGGTTCCCGGACCTGGATTACCTGGTTAGACAGGACGCAATCAATGACGAGAAGGGTAGGGATAGGAGTACACATCTTGTTTGGCACCTCCGCAAGAAAAGAACATAGTAAAAAAGAAAGAAAACGAAAAGCTTCGCATCGCATCGTACACTTCTTTCTCAGCGCTCACTCAGAGAGGTCGCTTGCCTACGCACATGAGGGAGGGACGTTGCATCTTCATGAGAAGAGACGAACCACATAAATCTGATATTGTCCCGAATTCACTCGCATCTAATCGATTATGACGTGTCATTTTTGACCCCTTTCCCCCTAAACTAATATCTCTCCACCTTTTTGGGGTTGACCTTGACTGAACAAACAAAGGCCAAACTCCTTGACTGGAATTATAGGCACTGTTACAGGCTATATGGACCAACACTGTTAGAGCCCTTTGATCGAGATCCGCCAAAGAACCGGCCCAATACTCGTACCACCACGCAACCGGACCAGGAGGAGAAGCTCCATGTAAAACTTGTATATCTTAGGCTTCATCGGAGTAACACACAAGTATTCTAGCCCACGAAGGATATATCAGTGTTCACAGCGGACGGACAAGATACCAAACAAGACATCACCGGTGCCTTCATTGTTCTCGTAAGTCGCGACCGAGCTTCGCTGAGAGAGGCGCGTGACCGCGGTGGGCCGTTTTCCGTACCATACTTCCCATTCCACAATATCGTCAACAGATACCAGCGGACGTCGGTGACTAGTCATCAAGTGTAATCCTGTCCCATTCTAGCCCAACGGCTGTCTTCTTCCAGACACGCAGATGCCATGCAGCCACCCGCCCGCGTAACGAACTGACATCTCAGAAAACCTACCCTTCCCCCCCAAGAATCGCGGCGGGCGGGTGCCCGTCCCCGTTAATGATTTTAGCGATCTACCTACCCTATCTATCTATCTATCTTCAACACTGCTTTAAGCTGACCCTCCAGCCTTCTTTGCTGTCAAGGAAGCACACCCCCTCCCCGGGGGAGCTGATCCCAGAAACCCGGTCGTCAAATCAGTGAGGTAGATCCGCCCCGTCAGATCCACTCATTAGATGCATATCGCCTCCCGGACAGACCTTTCAGGACCTCTTTTTTCCTCCCGGCCATCCCCTATTGTGTGGGTTTCTGAACGCCCTTGAGGTCATGTTCCTGCGGCGGCGCGGGCCGAGATTGGATCTAAGGTAGACTGGATGTGTGGAGGAATCAATGAATGGGTCTTGTTAGGCTAGCCTCACATCTGTACATATGCCGAGCATGTATGTCTCACATGATAGTGGTAGGTGGGTAGCACACAATTACCTTGTTCCATTTTTTTAGGCAGTATAGGTAGTTGGATAGGCCGGTCACAGTTTGACAGGTAGTTTGATGACGGACCCAAGTATGGACTTGGTGACTAGGCCGGTGTATCGTTTATGTACTATAGCTATGCCGTATATTTCCAGTCCCTATCCTACCACCTGTCTTACCAACATCCTCCATGATCGGAAAATTTGGGATTCGCCTAGAAGGATCCAGCAACATATGTACCTGCAGCCCTGGGGAGTCTTTGTCTGAGTCAACATCTGCAGTGATGGCGGATTGGAGAGAGGGGTGAATGTTTGCGGTAGCATGTGTATAGGAGGTAGAAACCTGCGAGTACCCGAAGACCCCCATTCTCATCGCTATTCACTTACCTGGGAAGCTTTTTTGTGGGTTCAACAAAAGAGAAGCGTGAGAAAGCAACCTCGCTCTCTAGTAGCTTTCCCTGACTACCTAGCCGAAGCCTAGGCCCCGATTGAATATCGTGGAGCAGGCCGTCAATCAGCCCGCCGTGCATATACACGTAACGCTATGGTTCTGCGCAATGACTGGCACATATAAGTGACTGGCTATCAATCATTAAGTATGGAGTTAGTTGGTCACAGGTGTGGAGGGTTGTTTGGAGGCTCCGCAGATATGTGCCCCCAAACCCGTGCATACTAAGCGGCCTTACCTCAGGTGGCCAGGGGATGGTGTAACCCCTTCTGGCGTTACGTGCATCTTGCATATCTGCACCTGCACCGACGGTATTCTAATGTCACCGGCGGTGCCGGCGGCGGCGGAGTCATGGCCCGCAATGCGACACCTCGTGCCTGAGTTACCCCATCCCGTCATTCGCGACACAGGTTGACAAGGGCGTGTCGTAACCCCCTATCAAGCATATACGTAGCCAGGTGACAACTCAAGTAGGGGCGGGAGCCCTGATTCTAGAACCGAGATGAGACTCGGGCGTGGAGGATGGAAAATCTCATATAACGGCCTCCGTGATCTGGTGATGAGTTGGACAGTTGGGAGTATGCTACCTCCAACACGTGGCTCTGGCTTCCACATGGCGTTACGGATGTAACTCTTCAAGACCCCGTCATATAGTTACGAAATCCCTGTGTTTCGCAACTTGCGTTTGCATAATGATGACTTCCGGTAGCGGTGTCGGCGACATGAAGTCTTCACCTGGTCTGCCTATGCGTGAAAACCTCGTGTTACAGGTTGTTTGAGGTAGGCAAGCAGTTATGCAAAACGATTGATGGCATTGTGGCCCTCCTCCCCTCTTCCTTCCCCTTCCTCGGTTCTCCTGTTGACTTTGGTAAACTATCCACGGCGTATTCCCGCCGCAATGCTCCTCATTCTCCCAAGCATGACTACTTCACCTCGTGTTTAAAGTGCAGCTTACGCATTGTCTATGAGGAGCTTTGCCTCAGGATACTTGCTGAAGATCATCGCGGGTACTGAAATTGACTACCTATGCGGCCAGATACCGTTACTGTGCGACTCCGACATAAGCCCTGGGGCCTAGCTGTCATCGTCCAAGGCTTGGTAGGATTGCCAATGCTACCGTCTCATTAGCTCATGGGATATCGATGTACTAAATAGCTAAGCCAAAAAAAGGGTCATCGATCATATCAATATACTTCCTTTGCTAAACCGATCGGTGTCTTTGATAACGCGCCCGCCCTGTGAGAGGCGGAAGTTCTCAACCGGGCTAGATTAGCTCATTCAACATTCTCGGTGTCATGAGAGCCTGTCGAGTAACATAGTATGCTATAGCCCACCGCATGAAAGCACGCGTGGGAAGGGCCCCTAAATCCCCGACATAGAGGTTTGCAGGCAGCGATATGGGCTTCAGTAACGCAGCGGAGCGGAGCGGTGAAAGATCAAACTTTGGCCTTTGTTTGTCTCCCGTTTCAAGTCAAGTACCACCAACGAACGAGCTTAAGAACGCGGTATTGACCTCCATTTTTTAGCACCATAGATATTGGATGACTAGATAACGGGTGGATCTACCCAGAAAGTGGTTTAGATATCTCTTCTTGGATTTCTTCTTGGACCATGATGAGAGCGTGTGTTTGGGGCTTAGGTGTTGTAATTGAGGCCCATCCTCATCCAATCGGGAGAGGGCCTGACTATGTTTCGTTACATAGTCTGAAAAAATTTCTCAGATATGTACCGATCAGCTCATTCTTGTCGAGGCGCAGTCGTTGTATCAACCGCCAGCGATTCGTGGCAAGAAACGATAGGAAGTGTACAGTCTCGTAAGAAGATGTCTGCGCCTGCTTTGACAGCTACCATACTTATCTTCTTTAAGGGTGAGGTTAATTAGCTAGTAGACTTTTAGCGGATGTGGTCCACAAGTGGAAGTGGAAATATTCAATTCAATTCAGTATAACAGCTACATACAATGGATAAGTGCATACCTGTGTAAAGGAGAGGAGTGAAAGCGACAGTTATTGCGTATTGCGTCATAAGCAGAACTTGGAGATTTATGACAGTCTGATTGGTCCACTCAGATCAAGGCAACCAGTCCCACCAGTCCACCTGACAGATCTTGCTAACATGTACATAACTACTTGCGGTATAAAATGGTTCGTATGTACTTTATTGTGTGCAGTCTGGCAGTAGGTAAGGTTAGTGTGGTTGCCTTGCGCCTCGTTAAGGCTTGGCGCTTCTTCTTCTTCTTCTTCTTCTTCAAGTCCCTCCTACTTTGGAGGACTCACGTAACTACCACATAGCCAATTAATTATTCAACCAAGTTGCCGGCTGGATTGTTGAGGTCCTCCCCTGCCTTCCTCCCCCCCCCTCTCCTCTCCTCTCCTCTCCTTCTCTTGGGATCCTGGAAGTGCTCTTCCTGTTAATGGGCCTGGCGTTGCTGTTTGAGTTAGACCTCATTTTTATTTGCGCATCCACGTTTACCATCCTATCTTTAGCCTTTTCAATTTCCAGGTCTACCTACCTGTATCGTAGGCTGACCTCCAAGGTTCTATGGAGGTGTGTAGAATATAAACGACTTGACCTCGGAGCATCATAACAGTCCACCTCCATATCGATCGAGGGCGTTAGGGTGCTAGGTCGCAACGCAGGGCAGACCGTATCTAGGCAACGGCACACAAATTATCAGTCGGCTGTCCGTACGCCCCCGTCTATCCGTCTGTCGGTCGATTCTGCTTCACTTTTGCCTCGAGCAGCTTACCAATCAACCCACCATGGTACCCTGTAGCTAGACAGAATTTTCAGAATTTTCAGAATTTACAGCCCGATTTCGATGACCGATTGACTTCTTTTTCTATTACCAACTTATCGCACATTTATTCGCTAGCGATTCTTGGTACCTGATATTCCCATCGCTTTACCTCTATTGTTAGTCAGCCCAGTCTCTCTAGCCTTCCCTATCCTATCCATCTATCCCCATCCATCCGTCCATCTATATCTCAAGCTTGAAAGCAACAAGCCCACTGATTAGCGTTGGCCGATGGTGAGGATTTTTTTGGATTTAGAGTTGCAAGCTCATCCTATTTAAATCCAGTCAAGTCCGCCGCCCCCTTTGGTACCTAGTAGACCCCCTAGTGAA
The DNA here is from genome assembly GCA_023313575.1 of Eutypella sp. D-1. Classification (NCBI taxonomy): domain Eukaryota; kingdom Fungi; phylum Ascomycota; class Sordariomycetes; order Xylariales; family Diatrypaceae; genus Eutypella; species Eutypella sp. D-1. Next base: position 2,080,109 of record JAJTTP010000005.1, on the reverse strand, counting down.
CTACCTAGTGTCCCGGCGCTCATCTCAGTACTTCGGCCCCCCAGCTGGGCAATTCCTCCAGTTGGTCTTAGCCCCTTTGCCCCCAAGGCTTTTTGAAGTGGCCGGACATTTTGGACTTCCCCTGGTTTTCGTGGCCCATGAACTCCCTATTGGACTTCCATCATGGTGGACCATTTGGTTAGGATGTCTCCAGGCTCAGGGGCCTCCCCGCCCATGAGCAATACGACGAAATCCGTCGAGATGTCCAATGGCTTTACCCAATCGCAAGACCTCGCCGGGCTAGAGCATTCTAATCCAGGAGGACATCAAATACCGTCATTTCCCACTGGGCAGCCGGAGTATCCTAGGCAATTGCAGCCTTTCCTGATAGATGACTGGTGTCGGGATGGTCCCTGGACTCCTTTTCAAAGTGATCCAGCACTGTCATCGATCCTCGGGAACCTACGTCCTCATCCCAATGTTTTGCACTATCGCAGTAATGCAGTCCCGTCTGAGTGTTCCACTGCTATTCTCCCCCCCTCGGATTCTGGATATGCAAGCTATGGCGCCAAACATAGTGTCGCGAATAACTCTGTGTGCGATGATACTTTCGAGCGTAGCACCGAGACCCGGAGCGTGGTCGGCCCGCTGAATGAGTTGCATTTGTCACAACCCACTGACCTAGAGCCATTATCGAGAGGCTCAATAGATCATGGACTTCCTGTCTGGGCAATGCCTCAAGTGGTAACCAAACATGCTGACCACCAGACCCAGCTTATCGGGAGAATAGTATGTAATCATTGTAATAAGACGCTTAAGACTAAGTCCGAACTCAAGTAAGCCGTCGCCGATCGAGTGACCCTCGCATCACGAGTTTTTGCTAAGTCATCTTACCTCTAGGAAGCACGAACAAAGACATACCAAGCCCCATGTTTGTGACGTTCCTCATTGCCGCCGCCGTGAAGGATTTAGCACCTTGAACGACCTCGACCGGCACAAGAGGAGCGTCCACCCAGATGCAGAGGCGAATGGAAGCCGATATGTTTGCCCAGTCCCGGCATGCAAGAATAAAGACAAGATATGGCCAAGGGCGGACAATTTCCGTGCTCACTTGAAGCGTGTCCATCAAAATGAAGTCACAGATGATGAGTTAGAAAATTATGTCCATCGGTAGGCTATAGCTCTCAACCTAGGCGAACAAATTCTAACCCTTCATAGGAAAACACCGTCTCGTCCACCAGCAGAAATCTCGGACCTGGCCCGAGACAACATCAATGCGGGCTTTGAATCCTTCCCCTCTTTTCCGTCAGGAATAGGCCATGTTCACAGTGACTACTCACCGGATGAGAATCTGGAGTTGTCTAATGAGCCGAGTCTCATTGAGAATGAAGTCCGTACCAACACTACAGACACGGAGCTTGCCTTGGAGAATAGCGTCATGAGCGCTACGTCGAAGGCTCATACTAATGAATCGCTTGCGTCTGCTGGAGACTACCAGAATAGTGAGCTTTCAGTATACGCCCATGGAGAAAAGGTCGACGAGAGCCCAAGCCTTAGTACTGCTCCCCATGAGTCTACGCTCCAGCAGGGAATATCACATCAAGGCAACCCGTCAACCCCTAGAGCCAGTGAACCCCTATTGGGTGATCAAGGAAGGGTTCCGTCTCCATCGATTCACGAGGCAGACTATTCTCAGAAGCCCTCGACTGATGCACCTAGTGGGCTGTCATCTACGAGCGTCGGTCATCTCTCCACTTCAAAGGGAAGCCAGGAAGATGACCGTGACACTTCAGACCATCCCAAGTGCGAAGAGAAGCAATATGCGAAACAAGGTCCGGTAGATCCGAACAATGATGCCGATATACTCAGGCTACTTGAAATACTTCAAGGGAACGGCAAACTCAAGGAACTAGGATACAAAAAGGCTACGTCTGCAGAGCCGGAGGCAAAAGAACCGGCGGAGACGACGCCAGTTCCAAAGACAGAAAACCAGTTTGGTTGCTCCAGCTGTGGGAAGAAATTTGCGCGACGTTGCGAGTTGAAGTGTGCTATACATTCTACGTCCGCTCAATACAGACTAACAGTATTATAGGAAGCATGAGAAACGTCACGAGAAGCCATATGGCTGTACCTTCCCTTCCTGTGATAAAAGGTTTGGGAGTAAGAATGACTGGAAACGTCATGAGAATAGCCAACACTACTTGTTGGAAGTCTGGGAGTGTAACCTAAAACACAGTGACCTTCCGTCTGAAGTATGCGGAAAGGTTTCAAATCGGCGCGAGACGTTCAAGGCGCATTTGATGCAGACTCATGGCATGGCCGATCAACAGAGAATAGAAAATACGATTGAATCCTGTCGCATAGGAAAGAATTGCGAAGCTCGGTTTTGGTGTGGGTTCTGCCAGGCCACGGTCGAGATCAAACAGACCGGATACAGTGCCTGGGGCGAACGCTTCGATCACATCGATAACCATTTCGCCGGCCGGAATAATATGGCCCGCAAAAATATCACTGATTGGAAGAACGTGGACCCGAACCAGCCGCTTCAAGGCATCTCACGTGCTGACTCGGACGAATCCGACGGTGAGCCTTCGCCATCACCTACTGCAGGTGATGAACTAGCATCCAAGCGCCCCCCAAGATCAACCAAGCGACAAAGAAAGAGGAGAGTTCCTAAAGGTGATGACCGTGCGGCTAAACGGCGTCGGCAATACCACTCAACATGTGTGAGTAGCCTTCATTAACATTTCACCACCAGCGTACCTACTCTCGGTAGACAGGTGACTAACGAATGCATAGTGCCATTGCGAGGAGATAATGCCGGATACAAATGGCATATGCACCAACGTAAACTGCGGGCATTATCTATGTGATGACTGCCATCGGTTTGCCCACGAAGACGTGGAGGGTAACGATTATGACGAGAGCGTACGTTCGGAGAGGGGTTACGTTGAAATTCACGAGTCACGAGGGTAGGAGACTGCTGTTTCTTTTGCGATTCTGGGAAGCATGGCCGAATAGGAAGATTGGATCTATTTACTATAGTTACTGTTAGTTCCCATAATAAGAAAAAAGTGATACCCCCTTTACTCAACGTATCTACATGTATGTAGCTGTTACGGATTGGTCACCCTTATAGGTTCTCCACTATATGTCCAGGGGGGTCACCACCAATCTTTTGGCCCCGATGGTGCAACGGTATGGTGCAGCCGTAACAGTAGCCAAATTGACTGTCTGCGGTGAGCGTCAGAACTAAGTGGCATAATAGTGATGGTTCTTCGCCGACAGGGTTTGCGTTCAGAAAAGTCGTGGGTAAATGTCTCAAAGGAAGACAAGCAAAGGCATCGATATGTCTTGTCTACCAACAACACCATAGGGGGAAAGGAACCACCTTCCCTGTCAACGATCCCTAATTCTATGTCGAGTGTATTCTTATGCAAGTGGATGCTCTTCTGGCAAAGCCAGCCTTACTTTCCAATATTCTTTAGGGAATAAAACCACTCATACTGTAGTAAGATGTCGAACTGACTTCCTTGCTGGAACGGCTCGGTGTGCTCGTCAAGTTCATAGCTACATTACATCGACACAGGTGGCGTTAGGAGGCACGCGTATAACACAAGGATCTATATCGACACGTATGATTAAGTGATCCCTGGTAGTCTCTTGCATATCTTGGGAAATAAAAGTAGCTCAATAGTTTCAATCATGGTCATAACCTTTCCGAAGTGATGTCCTCATTTTGTCCGGTTAACCCAGAGGGCAACATTAGTGGTGTAGGAGACGAGAAGAAACCGTATGTGAAGTTTCCCGTCAAGATTGGTAGTTAAGTTTTATACCATGGCGCAGCGGGCTCGATATATTCCACGTACGTCTAATATCGTGTTTGGAGATTGATTTCTATTCGTCTCAAGATCAGAACTCCTACCTAAGTCTATCCACGTCTGTATTCTCAGTTCCTCAGTGAATCCTATACCTATCATACCTCCACCACAATTATCCTATCTCACGAAGTATGCTTAAGTACCCTCAGCACGAAACGGCCTGTCCTTCTACAGGTAACTATTGAACGTCTTGCTTGTAGGAAACCACGATCGATATGCCTCAAAGAGCTCTTCGATCCCTAGGCCATTAACGGCCAACTGAACCCCGTCCAGCTCGCGTTTACCTGCTGCGGCTACTTGTTCCAGACGCAGATACTGCGTATTACCGAGCAGTTTGGCTTGTTCTCGTCTGGGTCTGACCGCCTTCAAGTCTACCAGGGATGCACGTCCGCGGTCTTCACGGCCATAACTTTCAGTATCGGCTTTAATACAGTCTTAGGGATGTTGGCTGTCTCGCTACCTAAAGATAGGGCGGAATAACTGGTCTCTTCGATAATTATAGCAGTGTTGATGTCTATGGAAGTTTCATTTGTTGTTTCTGTATGGTTTACATCGTGCCGGGATTGCCACCGCGCGCCTTACTACGATCGAGGAGAGTAAGGGAAGCTGTGAACTAAATGATGATGGATGGTTAGTGGCCCGTTTCCATAGTTGTTCTTTGGATGGGGATGATGGATATCGCACTGAGATCGGACAATACTGCCAAGTGTGAAGATATGAAGAGCATTCCACACTCCAGCAGTCGTAATGAGCGTGCTTCCTGTGTATATAAGAGTTCATTCTGGGACTTCATTCCATTGCCTCGAATCCTTACATGTACTTACAGAGTATCGTTGAATATGCTACGCATGTGCGCGGATAAAAGTATGAAGAGGTGATCATTACAATAGTATCCACTAAGTGCCTATCAAGTCAACTGTCGCGAACGTAAGAACTAGTAGTATGAAGTCGGAAACTGGACACACATGGACTTGTATCCACGCGTGTGTACTATATTAAGGTAGACAGAGGAAAGGGTGTGGAATTATCAGAAATGACCAGTATAATGTGTAAGGGAAGAGCTGATATCGCTCCGGGTCCGTTAGCTCGAAAACGTTTTATGTCATAGCAGGTCTATCCTGCACATGGTATGTCGTTATGAAAAGCAAAAGAAGGAGGGTGATAATTAGATCAATGTCCAAGCCCGAATACAACAGAAAAGCTAGATGCACCCGCCGGGGTTTTGGAGAGGGAGGCAGCAGTCATCCGGTTGTTGGCGCCCAACAATCGGCAGGTACATTGTCAAGTAGCTTCTTGTAGGTACGAGGATGGTGTGGAGGTGTCCTAGAGGAGTCTTCGGCTCGGCAAGGGGTCCTGCGGGCCCGGGGGAGGAGGGGGGGGGTTGTGGTAAAGTGATCTGTGGTTTTTGACGGATACTTATCTAGGCCACTATCACGTGGATGAACGCTTGATGTCCTGAAACTCCAACCTTAATTTCTCCCTACCAAAACCGGTTATCGAGCCCGGCCAGAGTGGTGGGTGTGTGCAGCCCAGTTGGCTTGGGTGGCGCGTAGGTTATGTATACCCCTGGGAACGCACAGTCGGGTATCATGTGTTGATTACTATTTCATTCTCATTGATCCTGGATCCATTCTAAAGTCATGGGATTGATCAGATAGATGAGTATGTAGAGTGTCGTCGTGTACGGCGCAGCATGGCGGGTCTGGCGGATGCGACGCTTGGGGAATGTGCCGTATCATAGACGATCACGTCGATCGGTGGAAGAAATCGAATTATGAGTCTCCTATGATAGATCATGGGTTGACGTGGTCAAGCTAGTGTTTGAGGTCTAGGTCGTGGGGCGGCGAACCCAATGGTGATTAAGGGGGGCCACTGGCAGGTGATCACTCGATTTCGCGGTCCGCAGGAGCCGAATCCTGTCATGGTCGGGTGGCACCTGGCGCCCAGGAAGGTCGCATGGGAAGGTAGAAGAGCTTGGGAGATGCGCAGATATGTTCTAAATCCATGGATGGGTCCTTCCCGGTACCATATGCCAGCGTGGTCTGGCTTGTGGTGTGGCGGGCACGGGTAAGTGACTCAAGTTAGGTAGGTACTCACCACGCATGCCTTACCAGGCAGTCGCTCACGCTTCTCGGCCATGTGGACATACTACGTTAATAGCAAGGTCCCAGTGTCTAGACTCGGAGGTGGCAAGGGAGAGTGTTAGGATTTGTTGAGGGGGGAGGATGAAGATGCCCTAGGGGGTGGGAGAAAGAGCTGTCAGTATGCTTGGATAATACAAGTAGGCTAATTATCGCTATGTACTCAGTCCTTGACGCTCTAATACGTTCGCTTTCATTATATTATCCTTTTCATTATGAATCCTTTCCACTTACCTGCGTAGTCTTTTCTCAACCGTATGTTTTAGGGGGGAGGTTCTGCAGACCGACACTCTGCCGTGAACGGACAGGTTTGAACTTGTATGAACATAGAATTATATAATAGATGTCTCTATGCTCCGTTATCTGCTCCAAGTCGAATGTTTCCTCGAGTTCGAAGTTTTTATGATGATAAATTATGTTTACCAAGGCAGGATTCAAGGGAAACTCCTTCGATGCTAGCCGAGCGGTATTTGAGATAAGCTTCTGCACCTCTGATGTAAGATTCGTTACTTTCAGCCATGAAGAATATTACCTTCTGACCAACAAGTACGCTTGGAAGACAAGGCTAGGAAGCCCATCTCGAGGACTTCCTGCAGGAACACTAGCCTGGGGTATGCCACTCATTTGATATACACTCAAGAACTACATTCATTCCATTTCGATGATATAAAGGAGTATACACCTGTAATTCTCTTCAAGGGAGTGTCTACTGCCTTTGGCGTTGTGCCATCTGTTTAGTGTTCTGGATGAGTAGTCTGACCAGGGAACTTGATTAAGGGCGACGACTGGTAGCTACAGAACAGACCATCCATCAACAACATTACGCTAAACTATACTTTAATTCCTACATATGAGCAGTATGGAACTTCGATCTATGTAATCGGGTAAGGTATGCTTCTTTACAATTAAGAATAAGACCATAAAGTCTTCCGGGCCGTTTCCAAGGGGGCAGACGTGGCTGGGAATGCTTTCCCAGCGTCCTGGGCCCATGGCGCGCATGTCTATGGGGGCGATAGGGCAGCATGTTGGCGTGCAGTCAAAAGTTGTAACTACATGAACGACGGCCAGATTTCCCTTGCTTGTGGGGGATATGCAGTATAATACTTTCCGCTTACGGATGATCCCCTCGCGCAGCTCATGGCACGCGTTGGCGGGAAGCCGCAGTCTAACCCCTATCGCGGTACTGTACACCTCACTGTATGTCTAATGAATTACGTGGAAGCTGCGTGATAGCTGTGCTTACTTGATAGCTACGTTGCGCTAGAAGGCCATAGAGATGAACTCGGAGACATACCTCCACTGATCTACATCTTGGGAGAGTCCACATTATGGCACAGGACTTAGAATAGACGCGCGCTCGATCAGGAGCTCAGCCCTGCGCTGGACAGCTCATTATACGAGATATACGTCGACCACGCGAGAATAATCAACGTTCCTGCACGATCTTGAAACACTAGATCTTGCATCCTTGTACCTTGGAAAGTATAGTAGGATTGTCATTTGCGCCCTTGGTTGTGAATGGGGGCTCTTGATGGTAGGCGCATGAGGTATGGAACTTGTTGATTCAACATCAAAGCAATCACGGTGGCCGACAACACTTCATTCACCTGAACTTCGGAATTCACTTGTTCGTTTAGTACGACTTACTAGGAAACATACAGAGGACTGTGCACCTTCATTTGATGAGGTACGCTTAGCAAATATTCGTCATTCAGGGCTACCCCTTGATATTGGGGCATTCGGAGTTGGCTTGCTGGAAATGTACTCGAAGCAGTACGCCTTCCAGGTGCGGTAGCATCCTTGGGTTCCAGTTTAATCTAGCCTTCCCTTCCAAGGGCAGAGTTTTTCTAGCCAGCACACGGATAGGGCTACCACCGAGAGATGCAGTTGGTAGCCAGGCACATCGTCGGTACCCACACGCAAGATCAAACCGGCCAACTGTCAGTCATTCTCTGTATTAGCTCAGCCAATATCTAGAACATTGTAATCATGACAGCATATTACCAGGGGTAACTCGACTTACTATGCATCGGTGTATCCGGAAGCGCCCCTAGCAGGCCACTCTGCTTACATGAGGTTACGGTTGCACGGGGGTGTGGGGACATGTATCCCTTTGATCCACAAAGCGTGAGTGGACGGTGGTCGTGATCTAAGTTTACATGACCCTTGAATAGAAACAAAAAATACGGAGTACTCAGTAGGGTAGAGAAAAGAGGCACTACGGTTGAAATGGCGGACGCCTCAGGCGCGCTGAAGACAAATATGGCCAATAACCTTATTCCCGCACATGAACACGGCCCCCGAGGGGGGGTTTCAGCCTTAGGACTCTAGGTCGATGCCGGTCGCGAAACGGGGGAGGTTCGATTGCGACGAAATGGCACCACTCGACTCCTACCTCGTAGGCCACCCCCAGACTGCAGGTACAGTTACTGGCTCGGACCGTAGGGCAATTCGACGCTGGTAAGAGCCGGGCCAGTCTAATTGGGGGGGTTTTTGTGCATCGGAACCAAGACACACCAGATATCGAGGCCCGGCAGTAGGTAGGGCTAAGACCAGCTTTGTAGCGCCCCTGCCTGAGCCACGAGGCAGCATTGGGCAGTTCCCATGGTTTTGGAGATCCGGCAGAGACTTGCCGTGAAAGCGGTCGAATAGTCGAGATCGAAAAGGACGACATTATTGACCAATGAAAGGGTTTGGATCTTGATGAAAGGGTAAGGTCACTGAAACGTGCGATTCCTTCGAGCTCTCAGGGGTATCATTGAGGGCTCAGCTTATCTGCAGGTTCACTACATATCCCGTGTGTACAGTCTTGTCCAATGCTCATACGCGTCTTCTAGAAACAGGGTTCGTCATCATCTATCACTTCCCTATCTGCCTACTGCCTTTACCGGCACCAATACTACTATTACGCACATGCCTAGGCAGATTACACACATGCTTTCCCGTCCGGCAAGCACCTACATGGCATAGGATAGACGGCATGGTAGACAGATATAGACATATGGAAGACGCAAGTAAGCATCGTACCCAGCCACTGTCGCATATGTGGTTAAATCGGGTTCGATCGGGGCGATGACTTCTAGCGCTGTCCAATGGATGATAGGAGTAGAGGCTTATGACCCAGTTTGAGCACCATATATTCCCGTGCTATAATCCATGACCTGGCAACATCGGCATCGATATTTCTCCTTGGCGACAGACTGTGCAGGGAATGGATTTGCAGCTCAAAAATGGGGTTGAGAAATTTCCAAAAAAAAATTTAACTCCTGCTGGTTGGTTCAATTATTACGACTATTGCTCCATGTGCTACCCTTCCTGCCTTCACTCCCTGCCTACCCCCTCCGCCTTTCTACCCTCGCTCGGGTGCAGCGCCCGAAATCATATCTACCGTGGTTGCTTTCTATCCTCTGAACTGATCTATTGAAAACCTGTCAATGAGGGGGTGTTGCGAATCATTTCCAAGTCCGCCTCTTTAGTCGGTAAGGAAAGAATAGACAGATACCCAACCCCTGGAAGGAGGCAGGAGGCCCTTTTTTCGTTCTTTTTCGAGTCATATAGTCGGTCACCTTGCATTAGGCATCACCGTCATTAGTGTGGACATGTGAACATCATGATTTGAATGGTCAGTATCTTATTTTTTGGTTCATGATATTATCTGTAATGGATGGCTAGAACTACTTCGTACCTAAAGAGAGAGTAATAATGAGTGACGAGGCGATCGCATCATGAGATATGAGAGGCGCAGGAGTGGTTGCCTTCCTGCCTTCTTTATTTCCTTTCCCTTTCCCTCGAGGGCGACATCTGTAAAATCCCCCAGACAAGTTCCTCAGTCATATTATTTTGTATGTAAATGGTGGGGGGGGGGGAATGGGGGGTAAGGTGACGATGATGAGGGGGTGGAGGAAGATCCTATCTACATACATCTACCTACCTAGGTACCTACCTAGATACTTGCATATGTAAGGTTGTTTAAGTACCACATAGCTATATATGTGTTAGTATATACATAATTACTGATGTACCGGTGCATGTAGACAGCTGTAGCAGCTGAGCGCGCCAATGCCATAGCTAAGTAGTAGTAGTACTTACATGTATGTATCTACATTAGTGTGTAAGTATTTAGGGAGAAAACGGAAAGGCGACCATTTTATTCGGTGAATGAGCCAAGCGGGTTCAAGTATTTTTGGTGCACTGCTCCATACCATCGAACTCATTAGGATGACGTCCATACTGTAGGCACTAATCAACTATGATCAGTCCAGCTGAACTAGCTAAATTGAGGTCACTAGTTAGGGCTAAGAGGCAGCGGCAAGGGCGGGAAGGGCGGATCCGACTATACCTACCCCATCTAAGCTGGGAATAGCTTCATGACCAACATAGACTAGCGTCACCTTTGTAAGAGAAAAGAGAGATCGCCTTATAGATCTTTTTGATTCGTATATTTACCAGCTTTTTTCCTTTTTCTTTTCTCTCTCTCCACAATCTTGGAATACTTCTACAATACCCATTACATACATTATTGCCCTGCGTACGTGTGACTCTTCTAAACCTCTCCCGAGACCAGCTTACTAGGTACATAAAGTTGATAGCCATCCAACGGACAAGACACTCATTCTAAGCTTTCTGCGGGTATGATCGGCAACGTTGAACCCCGTTGACCATCTGGTCTGCCCGCCCTGTGCTATCACTGTGCTACTATGTTGTAAGATACATTGAGGGCTATGCAAGTTGCTCTACCGATTGAATCCAATGCTGGAACACCTCCCATTTTTACCTAGTCAGTTCCGCGTTGTAACCGTCTCGTCTTTTTGTGTTCCAAGGATCGCGGAGATGTTGCTCAGAAAATGGTCGCTGTTGGTTGTCTAGGATTGCGGCACAGCAAGCCTAAAAACTGATCTCTCCCCGACCCTCTCATACGAGATCAAATCCAGTACGCTTGGGTACGCAAAGCACTTGTGGTATCGTACCCATACGTGCTGTCCATGAGGTACACTACATGGCAGATCAACAGCTACATTACGCTATATACAGTAAGTGTGTTACTTGTCGGATGTTTCAGGGCTTTACATAGCCGCCAAAAGAAAAAACATCTCTCGACTACAACCCTGTCTCTTACTTCTCATTGGTCACTGGGCAGTACTCAAAAAGTAGGCCGGGGTGGGATGCGTACCCGACGCTAAATCATGAAGGATGGGGGCCGAAAATAGCTACTTGGTATGTTGTTGGCATGGCCGTTGGTATTGGTGTTGCTGTGTTGGTGTTGGTGTTGGTGTTGGTGATATGGAATTGCGAATCCATGTAGCACAATCCACAATCATCGTCTGGCCAGCCCACTTGGGGTCCCCCGGATCCCGTCCTACTTCCCCTACTTTTATCACCTATAGTCGGGATTGGTGACGCCTTATCAATGTTGGTAAAACCTTTACGACCAAAGTACGTCGTACCCTCCCCTTCCCCCCCTCTCTCCCCAACGAAGGGTAAGTCGTGGCGTTCAAGCGGCCCCATGAATGACCAGGTACGCCAGAGATAATATGCATCAACACCCCCCCCTCCTCGCTTGATCGGACGATGGCGTGCCATGAGTGGTTTGGATGCGAAGTGACTCTTTTAAATGAGGTATGCAGCTAGCTAGATCCTCACCCAAGTCGGGCGAAAAGAACGCACGCAAGCACCAGTGCGGTTTCCGAGGCCAGCCCTCGGTGCTTCACGGACACGCTCGCGCGACGTAAATGCCTAAATTTGGTATAACCTGCGATACACAATGGCTGTCGGTAACTGGACACAGAAACCGTTATGCAGAAAAGCGATGTACTTTCCCATAGAAGTCTCTTTGGGGGGTGACATCGGAAGGGGGGCGTCTGACTATCCACTCATTCATGTGGTTGCGCGGGACAGAAAAGTCTGGTGGTGTCTTATTTTGGGGGCCGTGTCGCCTTTGCGGTCTGCCTAACTAAATTCTTCTGAAGATCCGTCACACGTAATTCTTTGTTGAATCAGTCTCGGGACAATAGGTAGTGTTATCGACTTGTCTTGCCCCTGTTATCATGTTTGGGGGCTTCACCAGACAACAAGTTATTGTACCGATCCAAGTGGATTTCCATAACTGAGATAATGTTTGTCGCCAGTCTCGCCCATTCGCAAACCTATACCGTTCGCTGCGGCTATTCCCGCACCCCATATTTGGGCTGTCCCGAAGTTCTCATGTCAGCTGTCAGTCGAGATAGGTCGCGAACCATAATGGGCCGCGCACCGTCATATCGGGAGCACTCAGTGACTCCAACCATCAGCCAGCAGGACAGCAGAGCAACAGGACAGGGACACTGTGGGGACAGGACTAGGATCAGGGGATTTCGCCCACATCTGCATCGCGCTAGGCGCCTGGCAGGGTCAGGTCTCTGGTGAAAGGTAATAACATGGGCGTGCAATCTTCGTCAGCCACTTCTCATCCTGTTTTCCTTGGCAATTGCGACTATACATCAGGGGCAGGAAGGTGGGCAAGTGCTCATGTATGGTACATGTTGAGGCTCTGCGTGGGCCTTCCGCGAGAATGAAGGAAATCAGGAAGAGCCCTGGGTGCACTGTCTTACCCGACCCTTGGGCATTAAACAATAAGTTCACTCTCTTCTCTCGATTACTTATGCTCCACAGTCCTCGAAGATGCCCCAGACGAGTTGCTTCGCCACCTCGTTACCTGCAGTGTATACATTCCCGTTCCTATTTCTGGGGCATTGTCCTCCTCATAACCTCGAAACTGTCATATGTCATTAAATCCCCAGGTCGCCGCACAAGCCCCCTTACCATCTTCCTTCACATTCCCCGCCGCCTTGCCCCTTTCCCAACTTTGATGTGATGAAAGACTCGACCCTAAGAGGCTTCTCATACTCGAACCACACCACTACACATGTGGTATTGAAGTTTCTTTGCTCTCAGGCATACCGCATCAGCTTAGCTATCAACTCTGGCCCACGAGACCGCCCATAGTGGATAGGAGTCGTTGACGTTCACCTAACAACAACTAGTCGGGACCATGGATTACCAACACTCCGCCTACCCAGATGCGATGCCGTTCCATACTTACATGGTCGGCACAAACTTGGACTCCACAGGCAATGGGCTAATCGAACCTGATCTCAAGACGCCTATGTCACCTACACACATGGGGAACCCTCCGCAGATGCAGCGTTTTCTTGCCGACGACTGTAATCCTGCGTACATGGTGCATCAGCAAGCCGACGCTAAGGTCCCAGGCACCTTGACTGCGGCACCAAATGGAGTAGCTCCCATTCCTTCCGCCTTACCTCATCGGCAGGAGTCGCCCTCATACACACATCCTTCTTCAACTTGTAGCAGCGCTCTCAGTCCACCCATGGAGGATTACTATACCCTTCACTCGCCTCCTACGCCCACGGACTCGTCATGGTCGACTATGTCCGGCTATTACGACAACTGGAGCCCGCACAGTCAGCTTTACCAGCACACCGGACTAGCCGTCGAGGGCTGTGTGAAGCTGCTTGAAGTGAACCCATACCAAAACAGCTTCTACGAAGACACCCCCGCACGACCAGGTCTGCTGGTAAGAGATCTCAGTATGTCGAGTGACGATAGCAGCTCTCATGAGGAGCAATGGAACTCGGAACTCAATCAACTACCCCGGTATATGAGCCCAGAAACGCTTAGCCCTGTCAAGGAGGAAATTTGTGTCCCAGGGCTTAGCCCAGTCTATCGGCCAATCGATGCGGAGGAAGATATCTCGTTGGAGGACGAAGTGGACCCCCCTATCAAGGTCGAAGACCAAGACGATTACCCGCCGGACAGGAAGCAGAAGCGCACCAGTCCACATGGAAACCGAGGCAGCAAGGTCCAGAAGCGCCCAAATAGCTCGCACGTCATAACGCACGCGAAGCGCATGAAGACGGAGTTGAATGAGAACGCCGGCAGCATCACGATGGCCAAGGCCACTTTAAAGGGTTCCAAGAGGAGCTTCCCCTGCACGGACTGCCCCGATATCAGCTTCAAGGATGAGAACGGCCTGCAGAAGCACATAAAAACGCAGCACACCCGCCCGTTCATCTGCGTTTTCCACTTTGCCGGCTGCAAGTCTACGTTTGCCAGCAAGAATGAGTGGAAGCGGCATTGCGCCTCGCAGCACCTCCTCCTGAACTACTGGCTTTGCCAACAGGATCAGTGCGCTAAGGTCTCCAATGCCTCCCAGCCGTCAAATAAGTCAGCTTCCTCCTGCCAAGGCACATCTTACGGCGACGGAGTGTGCACTCCGACCTTGCCAAACGGCGCCATTTTTAACCGCAAAGACTTGTATACCCAGCACCTCCGCCGTATGCATGTGCCCCCGAATGTCAAAAAACAGGTCAAGCAAAAGAAGTCGGTGCCCGAGTGGGAGGAAAGCGTCCGCTCATACCAGGAGCAGGCACACCGCATCCGATGCCATCTCCCAACTCGCATGGACTGCCCGGCTATGGGCTGCCCAGCCGAGTTTGAGGGCCCGAACGCCTGGGACGAGCGCATGGAGCACGTCGCGAAGCACCTCGACAAAGCTGGTCTTGGCCTGGAATCGCCCATCGTTTTCGGTGGAGAAAGCGATAGCTCACTTGTAGAGTGGGCGGCGCGCCCTGACGTTGCCATTATCAGGAGCGGCGGCCAGGGTGGGTGGGAGCTCCACAACCCCTTGAGACCCACCGGCCACCCTAGGAAAGGAGTGCCCCTTGCAGAAGACGACGAGGACGCCGAAGGCGAGGACTTTGAAGAATGAGCGCTCTATACTTTGCTCATTCATATTCTATTTTCGGGCCGCAAGGTCTTTTCCCCCTGTTTCTTCCAGTCCTCCTCGCCTTTTTGAGAGCCAAAAGTTTCTCGCTGTCTCTCACTATAGAGGGTGCCGCTTTCTCCTTTCCTTCCCATGTATTAGTTTGTAACATTTAGATGTATTTACTTGGATATACACTATCACCTGTCGAGTTTGTACAGAGATGACACAAAGTTACGACGGAAAGTATCTAAGGGTACAACTGGCCGGTAATATCTTCACGATGGAACGAAGCCTACGAACTTGGAATCATACACATATGTACGCGGTATACCTGTCTGTTAAAATTTAATTTGTTCGATACCCAACAGAAATGCATCTTCCCATATCGTAAAAACATTATTTTAGAAAGACTGGTAGCCAAACTTCTATCACATACGGGCCGACTAGGTACCCTCTAGCAAGAGAGCCCATAGACAGTCCCCAGGGCCAGACAATGACAAAAAGCGTATCACGAGTGAGCCCAGGACGGTCAACCTTGGCAAGACGTCTAGATCCGCTCCCGCTCGGCAGACGATAATCCTTTCGCTTGAATCTACCGAGCGAGGATAGAAAATCGAGGATCGCGGCATACCCCGTCCCTTTCTAGAATTAGAAACGAATCCTCTTACATATGCCGGGCTGATGCTCGGTGATCGACCCTGCATGGTAGTATCTAGGGCGCTTTTCCGCCCTCGATTGAGCCCGTGTTTATCACGACAAAAGTAGCGGCGGCAGAGCCAGACGTGGGCCCATACTGGCGCTACGTACTTGTACGATTGCGATGTATACCGATACTAAGTGCGCCACAACCTAGGACGAGAGCATGGGGGCCGCACTCTCGGTGCGACACACCCTGCATAACTTCGCCTCCCCCACCATCCACAGCGTCCGAGAGGGCCACGGCGCCGTACCAGGCGATACCACACACGTTTATATGTGTGTTATGCCCAGGTCCGCCTAATGGCGCTTGTTTGACGCTCTCTTGCGCTGTAAAAGGGCGGAGCGAAGGGTGCCATCGAATGATCCCGACGTTACCCAATCATCGGTTCTGCTGCACAAACACATCCTATCCTACCCCTTCCTATCACCCCCAACCCCCTCCCCCCTGTACCACGTCCAAGAAGGAAAAATGACAGGGAAGGAATAAGTCGACCTCGATGCAACACCACGAACCCCGCTACATTGTCGTTTCGTCGCTCAGCAAAGTCCACCCCAGGCACCCCAAGGGCATGCCTGCCCCTCCACCCCTGCATTCTCCCGAAGTTGGCTCATCGAAATCACTTTCATTTATCCCATTCCGGAAGTATAACGTTCTCCTTACTGCTATATTTGACTCCGACGTGACGGTCCACTGACGTACAAGCGCAGCGGTGCATATACTCCCCCGTCTCATGTTACGTCTCCTCGTTCGCTGAGCTGAAGCGGGCTAGATATGTTCTGCCAAGGTACACACTATAACGCTTACGAGTGCCTCGTTGTCTTATTTGGTACCTAATAATCTAGGCAAGGCAGGGAGGCCTCTATTTTACCATTAGCACTGTTTCTAGCATTGCTTCCACCGATACCTTCTCCACACCTCCCCCATTATCTGCCCCATACTGTACGTCGCTCACGGATACTGCCCTAGGATATCGAGCGATTATCAGTCAGCGTGACTTATTACATACCTAGACACGCATCTCTACCTGTAGCCAGCGCCCTTCTGTTATTACCCAGGCATTGCGATTATTACTACGACATAATAGGAAAGTCGGCAAATCGGATGGCGGATTCCGGCGCCGCCGCGCTGGAAGAGGAGGGCTTGGGATCGTCGCCTGTAGCTGAAGACGAGAACGACAAGAGCAGCCGTGACTCCAGTCCCCACCTCCCCCGGCCGCTTACTTGGAATCCTTCCTGTTCTGCCCAACACGAAACCGGTGAGGGTCACATTCTCATTGATAATAGTGACAGCATCAACGATGGGCGCTACGGAAACAGCAATAGAATTGACGGAAATGCGACCGTCGGGATTGGGAAAGCAGAAGCGGGCCAGGATCTAGTTCATGACCATGAGGGCGTAGAAACCTTATCGATCCACCCGGGGTCTGTCGAATATGAGACCTGCGGCGCAGCAGTCGCATCAGTAGCGGAACCAAATACGCCCGGCGGCGGGCCGCTGCATGATGAGCCTATCTCTAGCACCTCCTCCGCCTCTGTCGCAGTCCTTGCCTGTGCTATTCCCGGTACAAGCCACAGCAGCGGCTGTGGCAGCGGAAAAGGGAAAGCCGCCGCGGGGACTGAGACCTCGACGCCGCCTCCAGACGTCGTGGTGCCTGTGGGGGAACAGACGCAAGACATGACGACGTCAGCTGTCGATCCAGAGCCTGCTGAGGTCTCCATTATCAGCGACGACAGCAGCAACAGCAGTATTAGCAGTAGCAGCATCTATGCGGACAGTATCATTCAACAGGACAAAGGTAAGGGCCGTGACATTGGCCTCGACTGCGATCCCCCCTCGTCGTCGTACCCCAAGCCAAGCAACCCTCACCACAGCCCTACTGTGTCACAATTGCCGCTACCACCAACGCAGTCGGCGCCCTACCAACCGCCCCAAGCTGGTGACCCGGGATGGGAAACATCGGCTGACCGCCCCCCAAAGAAACTACCGATCAGGTTCAAGGATGCAGTTGGTAGAAACTTCCTCTTTCCCTGGGATAAGGCAAAGACGTGGGATGTAAGGTCATAGTGTTTCACCATTTTGTTCTGTGCCCATTGACCCTCCACCCTCACCATCCAAAAATGGAACATGCACTTCAAATTCGGAGGACTTACTGTGCGTGCCTGAAGATGCCATCTTCGACATGCCGCCTCATCTACAGTAGCAAGGAATTAAGTCAGAGGGTCGGGAGAGGATCAGGTATTCTCTCTTAAGATCGGTGCTTTGGTGCTCTATAATACAATGTTTACGGTTTGCTAATCGAAGATATAGGGTATGAAGAGTCTCATCGATTCGGCCTTTTTATACGACGTGCTCGCCCACCACGTACACGCCGGACACTTCGACCTCGTTTCATCTAGCTTCTCTACACCAGGTATCGCATGCAACATGCCCAGTACGACTTTCCTCGGAATACCTTCGCCGACGGTTGGGAGCCCCGCAGCTCATACGACGTCTTTCGTAGCAGGTGCAGAGTCCCCCTCTTCCTCCCTATCGTCATCGACCATACCATCTCCCGGAACGCTAGGGGCAGCAGCGCCTGCTGCTTCAGGGCCAGCGACCGGCGGCAACACTAGCCAGAGTACACAATTCATTATCCTGCCGGACGTCTGGGAAGACATGGTCGAACCTGGGAGTAAGCCGACCCCCTGTGGCGTTTCTCAATCCCCGTACTCTATCTCAACACTTTCTAGAAACCCCCATCTTACCTCTGCGATGGGATTCTGGCGGTCCGCTAGAAGAACAAACCACGTTGTTTTCACCAACCTATCCTCGATTCTTGAATATCCTCGTCCGTCGAATGCGTACTAAACTGGAAAATACCTAGTGTTCGTTACCCAACACATGTGGCCAATGACACCGCAAAATCCCCCCCCTCAGCAGCAACCGCCGCCGCCGCCACCACAACCTCCTCTAATGCCCCAACCTCAACACCTCCCGCTTACTGGACCTGGGCCTGGGCCTGGTCCTGGTCCAGGGAGAGGGCGTGGTCGGGGTACAGGCGTTGTCGTGCCCATGGGAGGCAGAGGTACCTTCCTCGGCCGCGGAGTAAATCATCCTGGGGGCGGCGTCGCCACCGCACCGCCGTTCCCGCCACCTCCGCCACCCTTCTTCCCCGCTCACCACCGGGATGTCAGATTCGCATCGCGTACACGTGTCAAGTCCCGTAAACGGCCGGAGATGCCGTGAGGTGTCAGAGGCAATCTCCGCCCTTCACTTCACCCGATACACCCATCTATGCACATAAACGCCTCTCTTTACAATCCATGCCTCAGTTGAGGGAGAAGCGTGTATCTGACGATGTATATGATATTATGAATTTACGACTTCACGAGACTTTAATAACGAGGCATTCTCGTCCAACGGACGATGAGGTAAACAAACAGGATCATAGCATGTTCACTTTGACTTAAGTTGTTCTTCTCACATACCTTTTATGCGTATATACACGTGTATCCTTTCCTTAGGAAAACGAATTATAGTTGCATCACGGGCGCAATGACAAGTCTGTACTGATTTAGTTTACACTATTCTAATGCCCAGTTCGCCACACATTGGCGGGGTTCTATCTTCCATGCAGGGAACGATTGACTAAGATGTCGCTTCGACTCGTGTGCGAATGATGTCAAGCATCTTGTAAGAATTGGCTTACCTAGGATTCCAGTCGCCAACCTGTCTATGTGACATCTTTCCTGCCGCACCGATTGTAAGCCCCTAGACCGTATTAGCTCATTACTAATGGAAGGGAGATAGCCTACCAGGCGAATACCAGATAGTATCCCTACAATAGCTAATGATCATAGTAAGAAATACATATGGTATTAACAGTGTGCAAGTTATGCACAGGCTAGTTGGTTTAGTCATCGCCAGGTTAATTACCCCTGAATCACCCCTATTTACTGTGGGGTCGATTGATAATTAGTGAAATCTTGATTAATTGTGGGATTGATGCTTAGGGTCGGCCGAATAGTCTCAGGAGCTACGACCGGGATGAACAAACTAATATACTCGTTTCCTTGAGATCCGTACCGCGGCCACTACAGGTAGTTAAGCAGACTGTAAATTATTGGGATTTGAGAACAGCTAAACTATGTGGCCACGACGGATTTCTGGCTAGAATCTCGAGGGATATAAGAGTCCTCAGTGAGCTTCAAGAATTATATACATCTCCGACCCGGCTTCATTCAGCGAGTACACGTTCACACATAGGCTCCGACACGATCCCTGGCCTTGTCTATACCCTCAAAAATATGCCTAGTACCGGGGCACTGGTGTTAGTGGGGTTCTCTAAATCGGTATGCTGCCCATACTTCAAAAAACTGGATAGTATTGGCCAAGGCCCTTCTTAATGGGGAAAAAGAAAAGAAAACACGAAAGCCAGAACGAAGAGAAATGAGAGTGTCTGGGGACGGGAGGCGGGGGGCGGGAGGTGGGCCATTATCATAACGATCGTAACTCACCAAGCTCTCTCATCAATCTCATCTTGCTGCCTCTCGAGACTCTCCTCCCGCCGACGCGTCTCGGCGCGACCCTCATTCCCTCCCTCGGCCCAATCGATGAACTCCTTGAGTTTTCGGATCCGTCTTTTGGTCCACAGCTCAGCTTCGTACGGGATATAGCCGTCTGGCCTCTCCTCCTGCACATCGGAACCACTATCCCTGGTATCGTCGTCGTCGTCGTCAGCTCCTGCCTCCGCTTCGGCTTCAGCACGCATCTTCATGCGATAGCCATGCAGGCTAGCGCTGTCGTCGGGCCCCAGCTCCGGGGTACTGTCTTCCCGCCTGTCTCCGAAGTCGGCCCCCCCTGGTTGGCCGTGCTTGTCAACGCCGTCGTTGAAGTCGTATGGGTTCGACGAAAGCACCTGCGCCTTCTTCTCACTCTTCTGCTTTTCTTCCTTCATTCTCGTATTCTTCGCCGTGTGCTGCCACCTGTTTCGGTTCCACTTGTCTGAAAATAGGACCGTAGCCGGCGCATAACGGGGGTGCATGTTATCGTTTTTCTCGGTGCCTCCGGAGGCCGAGCTGCGGTGCTGCTTGGTGCCAGTAGCTAGGGTACCTCGCTGCTCCTTTCCTCCTCGGCGACGTGCGCGGCGCTCCCTAGCCGATGCCGCTGCGAAATCTCGTCGTTGCCATCGGTTACCGGAGACGTGACGGGTAGGATAGACGCTTTTGACGCTTCCGTCTTCACGGGAGCGGTCACTGTTGACAACGGCACCTTTTTCCTTCGTGGAGTCCCTACGGTTGCTTTCTAACCTCCGTTCGTTGACAGTGCCGCCGCCATCAGCGACCCCTGCGCCTCCAATACCACGTTCACGACGTCTCCGACGCCGTCTCACCGCATCGACGGAGCGGCCGTTCCTCCCACGGCCCGAATCATCGCCACTTTCGACATCATCATCCCATCTCACCTTCCGCTTGGTACCTCGACTCTTACCTCGGCGTACCCCGCCATTCACGGCCAACAACTTCTCGCGGGCGGCGCGGTCACGGGCAGCGGCCTCGTGTCGCGCCTGCAGACGCCGTAGCCAGAACCACAGCAGGAGCGCGATGAAGCATATCCCAGCGGTCGCGCCGACTGTGATGGCAGCTATGGTCGTGTAGGCGAGGAGCGGCAGCGTCTGTACGGTTCCTGGGGCCGGGCCATCGCTTATCGAGGTGCTGGGGATCCGTGTAGCGGGAGATGAAGAAGGGCTCGGCATTTGTGTCGGCGAATGTGCGGATGTGAGGACAAGTAGGGACGATTCGCACGGGGTAGCGGTGTTCGGCTCCGGCGAGTCGGCGTCGAGACGTAGGAGAGCTGGCGCATCGGCGCCAAACTCACTCGTCGTGGAAGAGCTGTGCATCGTTGAATTCAGGCAAAGCCTCGGACTTCCTTTTTCACTAGGTTCGGATATAAGCAAGCGAAAGTATCTTCTTTTAAGTCGTTTCCCATTCAACGTATTGACTATTTGGCCTAGCGGGAGTGCTGTGGTTGTGTAAACCGAAAATCCAGGAGAGTTGTATTGGACGGATACCTATGCACAAATGCATATCATACATTCATATCCGATACGAACGAGAAGGTACGTGTGTGTGATGGTAAGGCGAGCAATGAGCGAAGAGGAAGAAAACCCCACAGTTCCAGGTAGAGATCCTAACTATTCAGAGGAGCAAATCCAAGCAATCCTCCCATCTTCCAAAAGAATATCAGGAAACCCTGGCAAACAAACTGAGAGGCCTCTATCTACCAGAAGTCCCTAAAAGCGAGTCTACCAAACCAACCGTACAACCCATCCTGCTCCGCGAAGAAAAAGCCTGACGAGAGTTGAGCGGTGAGGTTCTGAGGAGTGAGAGGCTTGGTTCGGTGGTTTCAGGCTCAGTCGTTTTCTCTTTGTTCTCTCGACTGCCGAGAAGGTCAGGGGTAAGCAGCAAATGCGTGGTAGAGAATGTGGGCGGCACCGCCAGCCAGCCACGCCGGCCCCCCTGAAATAGTTATTAGGAACGTCCTGTCCAATTTCATGCCTTCATGTTTCTTTCATCTCACTGTGTGTTCGCTTATATATAATTTTCTTTCTTTCTTCTTTTCCATCCGTTTTACAATGATTCATTTCCGAGGGAGCAGTTTTGCTGGACTCTCTACAGGCAGGAAATAAGGAGTTGTGGGCTCATAGGGTGCGTGGGAGATAGGGTTGGGTATTACGATCACAACTTCTCGCGATAACTCCATGGAGCAATATCACAAGCACCGGGTCAAATCACGTAAGACCGCAGGTTCCTTTGAGGAGTTCTAGCTTCAGAGCCTTGTGACATATCGAGTTCCATTGCCTGTGTTTTCCGAGAACATCCTTGTATTCGTGCGTTAATATCCATGCCATCCGTCGCCCAACCCATATATCCCAATAGCACATACATACTTAAGTAGCCGCCGATCTCACGAGTATATGAACCTTGTGCGTTTCGAATAATTTTTTTTCTTGTTTTCCCAACTGTGCTTGCTTGCTTGCTTGTTTCGCTCGCTTGTTTTGCTCTCGCATCCCATGGCCTACTCCGTTTGTGTTCATGTTCGTCATTTCAGTTACGTATGTGATCCAAATTTCCCGTAAATAATCCCCACCGCCCCATCGTATCTCTGGCCACATCTATATCGACTTTCCAATCCATCTCGTCGCGGCGACCGGCCCCAGCCACAGCAACTCAAAATAGCTCGTGTGGTGATGGCACTTGCTACAACACACTAGCACGGGGCGAAGTGCTATACACGCCTAGCTCATCCGGAAGATCCAGGCGTCGCCGAGAATCCTATCGCCGTCGGCGCGGCCGCCGAAGAGGACGAGGCCGCCCTCCTCGAGGTCGCCGAGCGGGGCGCTGGCGAGGGAGCCGCGGGCACCCGGGCCCTGGACGTCGAGGTCGTCCTCGTCGTCGTAGGGGCCTATCTCGAGGCGCGTCCACTGCAGCTCGCCTGTCTTGCGGCCCACCGCGTGCCAGACGGCGTCGGTGAGGCTCGCCGCCGTCCCGCCGAGCGGCGGTACCTGGAATGCCCAGACATCGTTCCAAAATCTGCTTGCGCTCTCCCCGGCTTCGTTCTCATCTTCGTCCTCGTCTTCGTCGTCCGCACGCCGCTCGCCTAGCAGAAGGATCAGGTACTCCCGCCCCTGGCTGCCGAGCACGAGCTCCAGGCTCGCGGCGCTGCGGCTGCCCGGCCACGGCTTGTCCTCGCCGGGGACGGGCACCAGCTTGCCGGTCTCCTCCCCTCCGGCCTCGGTGCTCTGGGCGGGAGGCGGTGGTGGGGCGGCGGCCGGGGTTGGGGTCGGGGGCACGATGGTCTCCCAGGGACCGCGGGCGAAGACGCCGATCTCGCCCCGGCTGTTGCGGTCGTCGAACTCGGCGACGCTGAGGGCCAGGGAGTCGAGTTGGCCGCCGAGCACGGCAGACCCGTCGAAGCCGCCGAAGCGGTAGAGGCGGCTCTTGGCGATGGCCAGAGCGGCACCGCTCCGGGCGGGACCCGGCGCAGCGGGGAGCTCCTTCCAGGTGGTGCTGTGGATGTCGAAGGCCCAGACATCGGAGGTCCGCTCGTCTCCGCTGCCGGCAAGGCAACCGCCGTGGATGATCAAGGTGCCGAAACCGGCGTCTTCCTCGTCGGTGGCAGTGGCGGCGACATTGCCAGCGATGGGCCGCTGGGGGATGCCGACCTGGGCCGAGTCGCCCTCAGCCCACTGCTTCCAGCTGTCGGCGCGGCGAAGGGGTCTGATGGCGAAGTCACGGGGCTTATCGGTAGCCACGGCGGCGAAGTAGCTGCGCGGGGGCGGCACGGGACTAGAGTGGTGCGGGTCGAGATACGTCCAGGTATTCGTCTTGGTCTCGAAGACCCAGACGCGGCCGCCCTCGTCGAGAGTACTGGAGGCGTCGGTGGTGCGACGGCCGCCGAACAGGAAGATGCGGGTCCCGATGACGGCTGAGGCGTGGCCGATTCGCGCGCAGGGGACTTGGGCAGTTGCCTTTCCCTTGCCCTTGTCCTTGGCCGCCTTTCCGGAAGTTTCGGAGGCGGTGTCGCTTTCGGAGTCGTCCTCTTCATCAGAGTCATCGTCCTCATCGTCTTCGTCGTCGTCTTTCTGTCGCTGTTGCTGTTGCTTCGCGGCGCTGCTAGTGGCAGGCTCGTTGCCGGGGGAGGGCTTGGGTTTCACGGCATAATAATCGGCTCCGGCGCTGTTGGCAGGAAGGGTAATAACGTGCATGTCATTGTCGAGGGACTTGTGCTGGTCGACTTCGCCGCCGAAGATGTAGGCGCGCCCCTCAACGACATCGAGGGTATGGGAAGATCGGCCAAGGTGGGGTACGTCGATATGCTCCCAGGTTCCCTTCATGCCGCCTGCTGCCTTCCTCTTGGGCAGATGCGGCAACTGTGGCATGTGTGGCATATGAGGCATGTGTATATTGGGCATAGATGGCAGATTTTGGGGAAGAGATCCCATGAGGTCGGTGGTCCGACGCTTGAGCTTACCGAACGACTCCATGATCAATGACAGAAGTAGTAAGTTGCTCGAGAGGAGAGGGGGGGGGGGGGGTTATCGAGGTTTAAGGTGAAATTGAATGGTCATGCGTAGAGGAGTATGAAGGTATAAGAAGAGATTTCAAGAAATAAAAGATACAGGTGAGGTGCACTTCGTGGGCTTGAGGGGATGTTATAGTAGGAGGAGGTAGCAGTAGTAGGTAGTAGTAGTAGTAGAAGTAGTAATGGCGGGAGTAGGTGGGAAAGGGTAGGTAACCTTGGATGGGAACCTTTAAGCTCGTGTTCCTGAATCTAAACGTTCTAGAGCTACCCGCCCGGATACGGCCTACAGGTACCTATCGAGGGCTACGAGGGTACCTAGAGCACCTTAAGGTGACGTAAGATTGAGGGGCTGTAAATGATCCCTGGGCGGCCCCGGTTACGTAGGCGTCTACTGTAACCTACCTAAGACTAGAGCTGATTATCTACTTACTTACCTAACAATATACTCTACTGAACTGATATACAACGCAGGTATAATATGTAATATGAAATGACCTACGTACCTTGTAAGGCATTCATCCGCACCTACCTGCGAAAATATAACACGAGAGATACATCAACTCTGGGATGTCGGGACTTACGGAATATTTATAAAGTCCAATGGATGACTTTTTAGTGGGCTGACATGGCAAGATCCTACTAAAGTACATACATACAGTACTGTTTAGCGGGGTTTATCAGCGCCCGCTAGGCTATCGTTTAAAAGGCACCACACCACTTGAGCAACTGCAGCTTCCAAATTTAGCGAGCCCAGAAGCTATATCGCCCGCTAAAAAAACAAACCAGGTTAGGGGCAGGCTGGTATAATGAAATCTTCAGCTCCGTCTCGGAGCTCATGTGGTTGTCTGTCCCCGAGTTTCTGTCCCGAGTGAGTGTGAGTACACACATTATATAGGCCCAAGACGAACAGAAGCAGATGAGTGATTATAAACATGATACTCTGAATAGTTATGGCTTACTCAATGATTTTGCTCGCTCGGCTGTCAGGAGAGGCATGTGAAAACAGAGCCGATGTGTTGTGTGTGGTATTCGGGGCCTTCACGGAAAATTTCCACTACATGGAAAGTCTCCGTGACGGTTGGCATTGGATGGCACCGTGGACAACAAACCCTGCCTGCGGAAGCTTTGGAGGGAATCGAATAGTAAGTCTCGTGGTATATTTGGAAATACAGTATAGATGTTCCCGGGAGTCACTATTTACTACATACCTGGCCTAGGGCTCCGAGGGGGACAAAGTTCTCATATACCACCTTCTGTGTTATTTATACCAAGGGACACGTCCGCCAATGTCGATTCTTGAGGTACCCGGGACTCTCTCACTTTCCACTTAGCAGATAGATTGTCGGCTAACCTCATAATAAGAACGAGCAGCGAGAATAGCGACAATCATGCCACTAGCTCGCGTGGGTAAGTCCATAGCTCAAAAGCGAAGCGAGCGCGCTTAGAGACAACCTTAGCGGCATCAGTGTGAGATGAGCTGGGTAGGACACTGCGCTGCGCTGATGGAAATGCGGTGGCATGGGCCGAGCCAGCCTCCCTTCCGCGTGCGCGTATCGCGGTTCTCCGGTAGAGAAGAATGGGGATCTTTATCTGGAGGAAGGGGGGGGGGGGGGGGGGGTAGTGGTAGTGGTAGTATAGATTCACTCTTGAGACTCGCGGTCGACAGGGCAATACCATGGCTTAAGAAGTAGCAATGATCATGAACTCCATTCGTTCGATACAATTGCAGTGCGGAAACCTTATGTACACAAGCCTCTTTCATCGTCTAATTGTTAGTTACGTTATAAGGCCAGCAAGATATACCCTCTTCCCCCCACCTCCAATCAACGCCCATCCCTGCGCCGGCAAACTACAGGTCCGCTCTCGTGGTCTCGATGCCCCAGGGCTCGTCCTTGAGGTTGGTCTGACCGGCACTATTCTCGCAGGTCTGGCGGCCGCTGAGCGGGCCGGGGCCGGGAACCTTGACGGACTTGGGGTTGGCGCTGGTGGCGGCCTGCTTGAGGGCGGAGAGCAGCTGCTTGGTGGTCTCGGGGGTCAAGTCCTCGTAGTAGTCGTCGTTGATCTGGATCATGGGGGCGTTGACGCAGGCGCCCAGGCACTCCACCTCGATGAAGGTGAAGAGCCCGTCCGCCGTCGTCTCCCCCTGCTTGATCCCCAGCTGCTCCTTCACCGCGCTCACGATCTTGTCGCTGCCGCAGCCTCCGAGCTGGCACGGTGTCTGTTTGTTCGTGCGGCAATCGCCGGTACCATTAGCCTCCTTCCTAGCCCGAAAGGGGGGGGGATGCATTATGGGCGTCCGTGAGACGAGATCGCAGAGCGGGGTGGAAAGACAACTCACCGTGGTGCAAACCTGGACGTGATACTTGCCGACGGGGGTGCGGTTGTACATGGTATAGAAGGAGGCGACCTCGTAGACGCGGGCAGGGGGCATCTCGAGCAGGCGAGCGACCTCGTTCATGACGCTGATGGAGGTGAAGCCGTGCTGGCGCTGGCCGAGGTCCAACAGCGGCATGACGGCGGCCTTCTTGTACTGCGGCGGATACCGCTTTAGGATCTCCGCGATCAACTTCTCGTTGGTCGCGTTAAATTTAAACGGGATGTCGGGGTTGTTGTCGCTCGTATTTCGGTGCTATCGGGAGAGAAGGGGGGAGGGGAGAGGTCAGCTGGGATGCGCTTGATCTTGATAATGGTGCTGAATAAATAAAAAATAAAAAAATGAAGAAAAATTCTTGATTACGCCGAATAGACCACCACCGCAATTCAGCAGCACCGCACCATGGGGGTCATCGTCAGGAACGTACCACGGAGAGAGCGGCGCTCTCCTTGGAGCCGCCGGCCGTGAAGCGCCGGATCTGTGGGATATTATGTGTTCGCTGCTGCCGGCTCGCTGTCCGACATGACGATGAGGCGGCCGACCGAGCGGCTGTTCTGAGGAGTAATGGACTTAACTTGGACGCCATCGTATCGTGTCGGGCCGGGTGGTGAGGGGGAAGGAGTTCCAAGTTTCGTTGTGGAGTTGGAGGGACAGAGCCGAGCTTCGAAATCGAGAAAAGTGGTTTTAAGGGAAGGTGCACGCATATAACTTCATTTATTAGAAGATCGGTCCTGTCGCTTTGCCCGGCTTGCTTCAATTCAATGATGACCGTAGTTAATCAGGGCGTTTTGATTGGTTCAATGGCCCCACATCAAAAGTATCTCATGAGCATTTTCTAGACTGTACCCGGTACAATTCGGCCCCATATTTTGACGGTAATAGGTGGGCCCATCATGAAAGGCAGCAAATGATAGGTAGGCAGGTCCACCGGTAGGCTTGGTAGGAGCTCTCAGGGCTCTCTCTCAGCTTACCTGAACCTTGGAAGTTATGTACATATCAAAATCAATACTAGAGAGACCAGTTGAGAAGTTGCGGTCTTTTCATGTAGAAGATAGGTGTATATGGGGTGAATGATCAAGTCTCGAAGAGGCACAAGAATTGTCCCAGTCAAGATATTATCACGCATTCGTACATACTTGTCATCAAACCGCAACCTTTATTCTTCCACGTATATACTCGTCGTTTACATGACGCTTAAAGAGGCATCGGATGCGCGCTGTGTTGCCTTATACCGCGGCTCTTGCGGCGCCGCGGCGGCTGCTGCACTTTTCTTGGTGATGCACATGTACAGATTCATGGTGAAGACGAGAAGATCGAGACAATTCCTTGATAGCTCCTTGATAGAAACAAGAAAAAGCAGATAAAAACGACAAAAAGATCATTGTCCGCAATCCCATCAAGACCGTCACTTTACATGTATACTAGTTACTATTATAGACGTTTCAGCACGATTCCATCCCACCCCTTGCCGAGAGCTCCTTGCACCGTGAACATTTAAAAAAAAAAAAAAAAAAAAAAAAAAAAACAAGACAAGAGAAAAGGAGAGACGGAGAAAACAGTAGTATATACGCCCAAATTCTCTATTACCCGAACGCGTAGTTGAGCGTTTATTCCGACTTTTTCTCGGGCTCATCCTCTGTCTTCTCTTCGTCTTGAGCCTCGTCTTTTTTCTCCGTGGCCGCCTCCCCGTTAGTCGGCTTGGCTTCCTCGGTTGATTCGGTCGCCGCCGCCGCCGCCTCCTTGTCGTCCTCCTTATCCGCCGCGTCGTCGGAGTCGAGGAGTTTCTTGACGGCCTCAAGGGTAGCGGCGGGGCCGCCGGGCTCGGCGACCAGGACCTTGCCGGCCTTGTCCACGGCGAAGACGCCGCGCGTGGAGCCCTTGGGGGCCTTCTTGAGGCCGATGGCCTCAATCAGGGTCGCCTGGGGGTCGCACAGCAGCGCGTACGGTAGGTTCTGCTTCTGCTTGAAGGTAGTGTTGGCCTTGGGCGAGTCCGTCGAGAGGCCGTAGATGGCGAGACCGCCGGCGGTCAGGGACTCGTAGTTGTCTCGGAAGAGGCAGACCTGGTTCGTGCCTACATGGGTTATTGTAAGGTTAGTTGAGTCAATAACTCTAGAGGGCTTATAAGTCTATATATGGATGTGTGTATATATACATATACATGTAACATATCAACGCGGATTTGGGTTTATGCTTACAGCCGGGAGTGGACGCCTTGGGATATACGAATAGGACAACACCGGACTTGCTCTCGTCGAGAAGTGACTTCAAGGTAGTCTTGGTGCCATCGTTCGTCTCGACCTCGCCGCCGAAGCCCTCAAGCGTGATGGTGTCGCCGACAACGGGCTTAGCGGGCTTAGACGAGCCATTGGGCTTCTCAGATTTGGCAGGCTTTTCCTTGACCGCCTCCTTGACCTTGGTGGCCGCCTTAGCAGTCTTGGGTTGCTTCTTGGGCGCCGGCGCCGGGGGAGGCGCGGGTGCCTTGCGCTTCCGCAGTACTGGGGGCATATTGACGTTTACGGGACGTGAAATAAAGGGGGGGGAAGGTTGTAACGAAAACTACAATTCTAAAAGCCAAAACTCAGTCGCAGGTAGTTGGCGACCGCACTTAGTCACGAGTAGGAGCGGTATAAATAATACTTTTAGGATGAAGAAACGGATGAGAAAGACGATGGGGGAAAGTCAGATGGAGGTTCGACGAAGGGTTACAGGTAAACAGGAGGTTCTCCTAAGGGATCGACCAATCACATCCAATCACGCATGGACTATCGCGACAGCTCTGCACCACTGCACCACTGCACCACGGGGACTTGGGCTGTGGGATACGGGGGGTGGACGGGGAAAACGGGGAAAGCAGACATGGAAGGCAGGGGTGGGTGGTGGGCGCTCATTTCGAAAGAGGCGAGAGAATACCCAAGTGACCACTTTCTTAGAGGTCGGGTCGGGTACTTCCCAAGGTTGGGGGATATAGGATGGGATACGAAGTTGTGTACCTCATCTACCTCCTAGGTAGCCTTTAGCCTCTAAGTACCTACCTGGAAACGACTTAAGAGGTAGGTGGTGTCAGGTACGGGGATGGCATGAAATTCCTCATAATGTTTCTCATAATGCTCCTCATTATGTACTTCGTACGTAGGCATGTACTATGTATGTATTGTACATAATAATATTCATGGTAATTCAACACCTGGGCAGGTTCGGTTGTCGACCGGTAAAGGAACGATCGATCCTTCCGGGCCCCCTAGTCTGGCTCTCTGTGGGTGGTTTTTGGTGGTTTCTGCTTAGAAACCCTTTTTAACATTCTCTCATGTAAGAAAGGCCGGCAGACGCGTTACGCTCGAGCCATCTTCCCCCCTCCCCTCCCCTCTGTACTAGGTATGTACAAGAATAAAGACTGGGTAGGACTAAGAAGGTAGGGGGGGCTTCGGGGGAGAAAGAGGGAGAGAGAAGGGGGAAAGGGGAAGGGAACATGGACGTAGGAGAAGATGGGCTAGAAGGGAGGGAAGGACGGCAAGAGCGTTCCTAATACGATTTCTTGCCTTACAAGCGGGTCTTGCGGGTGTCGTGCTTGCCAGCTTCGTTTACGCCTGTGTCAGATGAACAGGCTGATTTACAGGTGTCAGTCGCGACTGGGCTGGCTGGGTCGGTTTGGTTCGCTGTTACAGATTCCGAGAGGGAAGCAGCCGGCCGGAGACTTCCATAACTTCTTAGCGTCATAATTAAAATAAAAAGAAAGGCAGGGCACGCCCGAGTGGACGGACAGGAGACAGGAGTGGGACCTGGAATAAGCAGGGGTCGACCGGTAGTGGATTGGTCCGTGATTCTTTCACAGTAAATATCTACAGTTCTTCTTAGTGTTCCTTACTGTTCAACTTATATTTGTAAACACTTGATTAAGCGTTTATATATCCCGTCGTGATGAAGAGAAATCTTTCTAAAATAGTGTATGGACGAACTGGTACCAGAGCCAATTCTGCGTAGAACTGTTTTCACCGGATGATCTGCGACCTTTTTGGGCTATTTTTTACGGCTTACTTGACGACGATCACGATTATTCCTAGGTTGTCCCCAGAGTTGTCCTTCTCAACGCCCTGGGCCCGATACCATGTTTGTTTATCCACCCTTTTTTCGTCATTCGCATGCTAGGCCAAGCTCATGTTGGCCGCATATTCGAACCTCAGCCTCAAGGAGTTAGAGGGTTCGGTGACGGACGAAGCAGTCCAGTAAGTGATACTGCGATGATACTACTGCACGTGCGAGTAATACAAAAGGGATAACTGCCTCTCCCGGCATCCACATATCACTCGTCCGATTCTTTTTCAGTAGTTACAAACACATATCGAACGTATCAAACAAGATTCGGTCCATGCAGTAAATCTCGCAGAATGCCGTGTAGGTGTATCTCTATATCTCATGTCTAAGACCTGAGACACCGCAATGAGTTGCCCCAATCCACCAGGGTAACGTCTATGAAGCGCATCTAAACCCCATCGCATCTATTGCTCTATTGCTGGACACCGAAACCGAACACCACCCAACGTCCCAGATCCTCCTTCATGCTCGTAGATGCTTGGTAGAGAAAATGTCATGGTTTTCATGCTCATTCACGCTCGTCCTTATAGACGACGCCGTCCTTCATGACGAACCGGACCTTGCGGATAGCGGCGAGGTCGACGGAGAAATCGCCCTCGACAGCGATGACGTCGGCAGCGCAGCCAGCTTCGAGGAAGCCGAAGCGACGACCGCACAAATCACCTCCGCAGGCCTCCCAGCCGCGGAGGGTGGCGGCCTGCAGGATGTCGGGGACCGGCAGGCCAGCGCAGGCAAGGAGCTCGAGCTCGCGCGCGTTCTCGCCGTGGGCGAAGGTTCCAGTGTCACCACCGGCTGCGATGCGGACGCCCTCGTTGAAGGCGGCGCGCACGTGGTTGAGGACAGCCCGCAGGTGCGCACGCGGCAGGTAAATCTCGTAGACGCAGAGCGTGGGCACGAAAATAACGTCGTTCTCTTTCATTGCGCGCCGCGCCTCCTCAGAGGGTATGTACCCGTGCTCGATGGTCGTCACGCCCGCCCGCGCCGCCATGACCACAGCCCGCGGGCTCTGCGCGTGCGCTGATACCGGGCTACCCGACGCCCGCGCCTCCGCCACCATCGCGTCCATCTCCTCCTGCGTGAAGAGCAGCGTGTTCGGGTTGCGCTCGTTGTTGAACGGGTCCGTCTGCGGCGGGAACTGGATCGCTCGTCCTCCTTTCCAGTTCTGCTCCGGGAACCGCAACGCCCGCTTGCGG
Source organism: Eutypella sp. D-1 (assembly GCA_023313575.1). Classification (NCBI taxonomy): domain Eukaryota; kingdom Fungi; phylum Ascomycota; class Sordariomycetes; order Xylariales; family Diatrypaceae; genus Eutypella; species Eutypella sp. D-1. The sequence continues at coordinate 2,047,925 of JAJTTP010000005.1, read as the reverse complement.
TAGTCCGCGTAGAACTTGACGATGTCCGCGCCGGCACCCACTAACGGTTCGAATGTCTCATTAGCCCGTACTCGCTCTGTCACATGCGCTCGAGATAAGTGTCTATAAAGGTGCTACCCTTCTTTGCGGCCTCTCCATTATAGGAAGATGGCAGGGTATGTATGATCTAGAACGAAGAAGCCGATGAAGTGGAGGGAAATGTTCTCGAACTCACAGCGTCTGCGCACGGCAGCGCGCACACCGTTCACGCCGTCTGCGGGGTCGGAGACGCGGGGGACGCAGAGGCCGGTGCCGGGGTTATCGCCGTTCTCACGGCGGATCTCGTAGCCGGCGCTGGAGGCAATACACTCGGTGGCGACAAACATGCGGGGGCCGGCGGTCAGGCCCCGGTTGATGGTGTCGCGGAGGCGGGCGTCAGCGTCGCCGAGCCCCTCGGTACCCAGGTCCCGGTACGTAGTAAAGCCGGCGTCGAGGGCCGCGCGCGCGTGGTTCACCGCCCGCACCACCCGCTCAACGACGCTCTCGTCTCGCATCTGGTGCACCGACGGCGCCTCATCGTGCAGGAACACGTGCGCGTGCGCGTCCACCAGTCCCGGGAGCACCGTCAGACCCCGCAGGTCCACCGTCTTTTTGGTGATTTTGGCCGTGGTACTATCATCGTCTCCATCTTCCTCCTGGGGACCGGGAGGGGGCGTGTAGGACGAGAGTAGGGTCAGCTTGTCGCCGTTGCTGTCGCCGGTTTCGCGCTTGTACACCTTGGTGATGAGGCCTGACTCGCCGTCGATCACGAGCGTGACATCCTTCACGAAGCACTTGTTCTTGGAGTCGAAGAGCGACGACGTGTGGATCGTGATCTCCTCCACCTCCACTGATTCCCGCAGCGGCTTGGCCGCGTCCTTGGCGCCTCCACTCATGGTGACTAGGATCTCAACAATGACAACGTGTGAAGATGGGATGAAGCTTGTTTTAACTCAAGGTTCGGCTCCTTATAAGTAGGTATCTAGGGCCAAGATATACCAAGCTCGATCTCCGAAATCGGCGGGGCGGCTTTCTGGGGAGATTAGATTGGATCAGTTTAAGACTGAGACGCGAAGCGGAAAGGTGAAGTTAAATGGTAAATATTTATGTATAGTGAGTTCAGCAAAGTGAATGCATATTGGCCACGTACATTGGAATGCATTTATATCGCCTTATCGCCTACGTAGCAAAAAGCCAAAGCTCTCTTGCCCGGGGTTAGTGTTTGCTAAAACACCACCCAACTTCTTAGTTTGTTTATGTAATAATATGCTTGCCTACATAGATCCCGTCCGGCATCCAACCAACCAACCTACTTATTAACTTTCTCTCCTACTCGTATGTTCAGCCAGGTGGTTTGTCCAGACTGGCTGTCTGGCTGGCTACATTAACTTGAAAGATGAGAGGCATGTGGGTACCCCATTGCTTGTCTACATACATACATGTATGCGTTTGTCGGCCTTGGCCTTGGCCATAATCTGGGGGAGAAAGTTGTTTGCTACCCGGAGGTCGCAAATTAACCAGGGCTTCATACCAGGTAGCAAACAAACAACGTAGGTTTCGCCGCTTATTACGCCCACGAAGGGGCCCGTTCATTATATGCGATGCTATGCTCCCCCCCCTCTCATCCCATCCCTGGGGCGGCTGCTTCTTCTTTTCTTCCCTTCATAGGACGATGAAGCGGGCGGATATGGATTTATCCAGGTGGTTCAAGGTATGTACGTAAGGTCGCGGCATGCCTAATCTAACTTGCCACTTGTTTAAACTCGAGGACTTGATGAGATAGGACTCGTCTTCGCCGTTTTCAGACTTGGATGGAAAGTGATTCGGATTTTTCGAGCATTGATTTCCACCTAAAACCTCGGTTAGACGTGCTAAAGGTGGCGGATCAAGATTGTTCAGGAGGAAAGTACGGTATGTAGGGTGAAGTGTGTTGGGGGTCCAAGGCGAGATGTTTCATTGAGTGCTCGTCGTAGATGAGAGAGGGAGGAATAGAGTTTGGAGGTGTAGCTCGCACACTCACACGTGAACTTTCATACTCATTCGTATCTAAAGGAGGGAGTCCTGTGCCACGGGAAGACGCATGGGCAGGTGCGTGGATTGAACCTGTTATGGCTTCCTCGTGTGTGAGACGAGCTGCCATCTCTCACAGTACCAGACTTGATGTATATCCGGCTTTATTACGAATAGCGAAGTGAGAAGGGATGTTGTCTACAGAGAATCAGACGAGGGAGCCCACACCGGTAGTATATGCATTCAGATCTAGTCTTATAAGCACCCCCGAAGCCTCAATGTCTTGCGAGCGAGTACTGGTAGCTTTGGTGACTTTGAAATGCACATTTTGATGAGCTCCAAAGGTGATGTCCTAGTCACACAAGATTTAGCAGAGCGAAGAGAATTGTTGAGCAATTGCTACTATGTCACTGATCTGGACGTCTGAGTAATTGGGATAGAGGGAATTCTTTCGAGCCGCCGATTGATTGCGGGAAGCAAGTGCTACGCGCTTGAGTCCAAAGGTCTAAAAAGGGGGGATGGGTGAGCGCTTCACCAAGGATCGATGTCAGAACGAGGTCACGTAAGCGGATCAGATCTCAGACATTTTATGATTGGAGATAGCCACCACAGAACTTCTCCAATGCAACATCGTTTTGTTTCACGCCCCCCTATTCCTATCCCTTCGTCCTACCTATGGATAACCCCACAAACTCAGGGGTAGCTACAGATTCGAATCCTCAGTCGATCCCTACTTGGGATGTGATGGATAGTTCTGAAAACCAGACCGACCAAGTTGGGGCACATATATCACGGGAGTCATCAAGTAATGGACCGAATAGGCCCTTAGCGCTAGTGATTGAGGCGCATATGCAAGCAACTGGTGATCCTCCCTTGAGGTACATGCGATGTCTTCGGAATTTATTTCAACTGTTTATCCTTGCGCTTAACCCGTCGTTCATGCGGGGACTCTCGACCAACGAAAGACATGCCATGGGACTCTTCCTGGAATGGTGGTGGAGGCGAAACGACGAAGCGCTAACCCACGTGAAGGAGCGCGCGTTTGCTTGCGCGCTGGCGTACGAGCCCATCGAGTCGCGCGAGCGCGCGGTGCGGAAGCTGGAGCATATCACGCCGGATCCAGACCTCTCTATACTCCGCAGAGTAGAAACAGAGCTAGCAAATCCCGAGGCGCCTCTACATGGGGTGGTAACTCGGGTATCCAGTCTAGATATCTTGGGCATATCGAGCTATCACGACGTGATGTTCTCCCTCTTCACAAACCAATTTGACGGCAGTGAATTGGCGCACCTGGATAATTACCCCGCGGCCTTTTCCTTCGCGGCCGCTATGCGGGTCTCTCACGCAGCTTTCCGGTCTACGCTACGAAATCTCACGGAACCCGACGACGCTCAAGCGATGCCAAAGACACGCGGAAACCAGGGTCTATTGAGCAGTACAAGAATAATTCCCACCGTCTTTGACTGCTGCAGTTGGCTCAAAAACGAGACTCCTCAGGTCTCCTTCCCTGGCTGCGCTGACAACCTGCCCTATTTCCTCTGGGATATCGAATGTGAGCGCACCGTAGAAGTGAGCAAGTTGGCTATATCGACGATCACTTATTGCATAGTAAGCCATACATGGGGTAGGTGGAGGAAGGATGGCGATGGTGCGATGCTTCCCGGACTACCGTGGTGGCGGGTACCTGAGAACACCCGCTTTGACGTTATAGACCTCCCGAAGATGTTGAAGAGTGCTGGGTTCGCGGAGAGATACGTCTGGTTCGATCTGCTGTGCATCCCCCAGGGCTCATCGGACAACACGTTAGCCAGGATCTGCCAGGTCGAGATTGCGAGACAGGCCACTATCTTCAGGAACGCGCAGACGGCGGTGGCCTGGCTCAATGACATCGAAACATGGACAGATGCAGAGGCTACCATCGCGTGGCTGGGAATCGACTGGTTGCGGACTACCACCGACGAGTCCTTTCATCTTGCCGAAGTAGATGTCACTTTGGATGCGACTCGCGGGCCAGCCTCTCGGTCGTGCGGATTACTCACCAATAAGAGCTCTACTAGTGTCCTTGAGGAGTTGCCGGGTTGGATGTCGTCCCTTTGGACCTTGCAGGAGATCATCATAAAACCGGACATGTTACTCCTAGACAAGCATTGGCGTCCCCTACTCGCCGGGGGTGTGGTGCCCGTCACATTCGCGAGCCTGGCACAGCTGGTAGCTCCCCGCGCCGACCAGGTCGATTCTGAGATGGACAATCCCACCGACACAAGTGGATGGGAGAGAAGCTCCGCGAACGACCCGCGCGGAGTGGCGGAGCTCCACGATTGTCTGGCCAGGACAGGGATGCTCCAGCTGGACGGCCCGAACCGACTCACCCCACTGATCCTCGGCAGGAGCAGGCAGTGCACGAACTCCCGCGCAGAGGCGATCATGTCCGTCACGGGCGCCACCGAGTGGTACCTTGGCCGCACGGTCGAGCAGTTTCGAGCCAGCACGGATGAGGCGAAAGAAGACCTAGTCTGCGGGCTCTACCCCCTAGAGTTCGTCCGGGAGCTCCAGATGAAGACGGGCGGGTTCTTCTTCATGGGCGTACACGACATTCCAACCCTAGCCACTATGCGCGGCCGCGGCGGAGATAAGGACGAGGTATCTCTCCGGGGGACCATGCTGCCTTTTATGTCACAATCCAGAGGCGGAGTGGGAGGAGACAATCACTTCGGCTCATCCGTGGGATTATACGAGGGTGTTGACCATCCATCAGTTTCGTCATGGGAGATTCAGAGGGACGGGAGTGTCCGACTTCTGACCGTGGGCATCGTGGCCTCGAATTTCGACGTTACCAGGACGGATGAGCCACAGCCCAAATATTCCGTTCTATACCAAGGCAACGACCCCGTACACAACTGGAGCGATGTCGTCATCCGCGAGGTAGATGTGGATCTTATAGACTGGCTGTCGAAATTCGAGGGAGAAGCATACGCGATCTGCGCGGTTGGATCGAAGTCGGCGATGCAGGGCGTGATCATTCACCGTCTAGGTCAAGGAGAGGGGCCGTTTATCAAGGCGGGAACTTTCCGCACTTGGCCACACTGGGGGACTAATGTCCATATACCGGAGACAATGAAGGTTGACTGGCATGTTCTATAACGTAGCTAGGACATGCCCTAGTACGCGGCAGCCTAGAAAATACACAATATTCATGGAACCCTCCCTCTAAAGAAGGTCTGAATTAGGACTAGTCCCTAGACCGAGAGGATTTGTTTGAAGACGATGTGTCTATGGATGAGATTAGTTTCATCGAAGAGAAAAAATCACGCTCATCGTACCTACATATTCAGCCCACCACGGCCATAAGTCTGACGGAAGGCTCAGTTTAACTGTATGGGCAATTACATACATATAATACTGTATACACCCCCACATTTGGTTTGTTTGGTCTGATATCCTTGTACCACCATCAGGGATCAGGGGTCAGGGGTCAGTGATCAATATTGGCTGTATAAGTAAAAGTCTAGCACCTCCGATGGGCTTCCCTTAATTTCTTCTCAGTTTGAACTCAACACGACACATCGTGAGTCAGATACAGACCGCGTCGCAAACGCGTTTCTTTCAGTACTGTGGGCAATTATTCCACACCATGCCTGGCTCTAATGGCGCCCTCTCTACAGACCTTGCCGGCTGAGTTGTTGAGATTGATTATTGAGGACAGTGGCTTGCAGCAGAAAGACCTTGCCGTCCTCACAAGGACTTGCGACTTTTTCTATCAGATAGTCACGCCGTACTTGTACCGCCATGATATCAAACATAATAATTCGTCAGCGCTCATCTGGGCTGCTGAGCATGGCCAGTTGAGAACGGCGCGCCGCGCCTTAGAACTTGGTGCTGATCCCAACACCCAGGGACCGCAGTTCGATGAGTCACGCGATTTTTCCAACGATCCATGTTACAATGGGATATGTACAGTTCAGGATCATCGGCCCTATGGGTCGCCTCTTCACTTTGCTGCAAATGAAGGAAACGATGCCATGGTGAATTTGCTTCTCGACTATGGAGCCAGAACCGACGCATCGTCGGAACATGTGTGTGGCTGTGGGGGCCACTGGACTGACGAGCAACGCGCTGATTGTTTCCCACCAGGTTGGTTTCCCCTGCATCATGCGGTCTGCAAGGGGCATATCACCACAGCACATGTCCTCCTCGACCGTGGCGCTCCAACGCAAATGGCCTTTGAACCGGACAACGACTCCAGTGGCCGTCTCTCTGGCCCCAACCTGCTCCATTGTGCTGCCGCTCACGGCCTAGAAGACCTGGTCAAGCGTGCTCTCGAGATGGAGTCCACTCTAGCCAAAAAGAAGACGATGGAAAGCCCTTTGCACTATGCGATCGCGAGCTGGAACTCGGAAGGTATCATCCGACGCCTCTGTGAAGCAGGCGCAGATTTGGAGGAAACCGAAGGCAGGGGCATGATGACGCCTTTATACCGGGCTTGCTACTTTGGGAATTACACCACGGCACTGCATCTGCTGAGGGCAGGAGCCCAATTGCGTCCACCTTTGTCAGAAAGACCTCCCGCTTCTAGAATGCCGTTGCTGCATCTTGCCCTTCAAATCAATAGACCTTTCCCCAAGCACCATCCGCTCCCACCCGCTCAAGGCCGGATTGATGAGCAAGTCGAGTTCGTCCGAGTCCTAGTAGAAGAATATGGGTGGGACATCAACGAGACGTATGAGGACTGCACGCCTCTCCTACGTGTATTTCTCGGAAACGGGTTTGATGAATCTTTGAGCATAAACCCTTTCCTCGCCTTACAGCTGATCGGCATGGGCGCGGATCCAAACATTACCGATGCACAAAACCTTACCCCTCTTGTGCTCGCAGTGGAACTATTCGTTAGCAAAAGTCACCAAGAATTCGGGGAGGACCGCCGACTGATTGCTAAGATGATTTGCAAACTGATAAACGCCCTGTGCATTGTGGGAGCGAGGCTCGACATCGAGAGTAAACGCGGAACGGCACTCGGTATTGCGGCAAATGAAATTGTACGCGGCAATGAAATGGGCGAGATCCTGTTCGAGTCCCTCGTGTCGCACTCGACGCCCAAGACCCTGTCGGACAAGCACAGGGGCGAGGTTCACGCCAGGATTTTCGAGGGGTGCAATCGATTTAAGAGATGCCTACACATTCTTGAAAGTGCATAGTGGTAGCTTCCTCAGAGCACAGCACCCCACGTTCTTTCCCGAGATGGACTGGATGGACGGCTTAATAAAAATCATCTTCCACGCTGCCCCATGTGGAAAGGGGCCGAGAGTGTGTGTATTTAAATACTCCCGTTAATGCTGTTGTCACTGCGTAAGCTTCAAGCCGCTAGTGAAAGTGAAATGTTAAGGGGCTATCTACCTCCTATTCGTTGTCCCAAACAATACTACAATGCTTCCATTGAATTGTCGGTGCTAGTAAAACTGTGCGAAGCGACCAGGCAGGGCACGGGGCTCTGACCGCGGTCAATGATTGCGCCTGCACCGAAGCAATGCCCCCGGCCGACGACCCTCATTAGAGAAAAAAGCTGCTCGCCCAATGGACACCTACCTGGGTATGTATTTTCCATTGAGCCATACGCCTAGGGGTTTGACACGCACAAGCTTGTACAATCACGCCTACCGGAAAACGGAGGCAGGGCTCTGTACTGCCCGGGCTCTTGTCATAAGCAACGAACGACCTTGTCCAATGTTATGTTCCCATCCATTCCGCTTTTTTCCCTTGTACTTTTGAGCTGACCTTTTTTTAAGAAAAAAGAGACGTAGATTCCTTGAATGATTGACAATTCCAGCGCTAAATTTCGTTTCCCCAGACTTGAGTGGTGAGAGGAAGACTTTGCAATTAGTGGTCGTGGTCCGCGACAACTAATTTACCAGTGCATTTTCTCTGGCCTCCTTATCATTCAGGTGAGGTCTGCCTCAACACCCCGAGGATCGCCAGGCCGCCGAACCATGGCCGTGGATGCGGGTGCTGTTTACTCCTCGTCGTGAGTCCGCCCATCGCCGACCTGTTATTATACGAATGAGCATATCTTCTATAAGCAGTAGAAAGAGCAGATAAACATACGCGAATGGCGCCATGGACCGGAAGGCCCTCCGACCAGAACCCATCCAGGGTCACAGTTGAACCCGTAAGGTTCTTGTCGTGCGTGAGCAACAGCCAGAATCCGAAGACGGGCTTGGCCAGAAGGTCGAGCACGGCATAAGCGATGATTTCGCTGTCGATACTCGCGATGCGGGCGCCCTCGGTCACGCCCCAGACACTAAATTCAAATCGATCAGCGCCGATTATAATTAGCCACCGGGGTATTCTAGACTTACATGGGATAGATAGTCCATATGAGCAGGGTGAAGAGCGAGAGTGTCCCGAAGAAGGCCTTGGCGCGGGTATCTTTACCCGCCACCGCGTTGTGTCCCTTGTACCCGAGCTGGTAGACGATGGTCAGGTAGCCAATGCAGGCGATAGTGAACCAACCCCATTTCTGGATGCCGGTGTGGCCGAAGGAGGCGAAGAGGCCGCTGAGGATCATGATCACATCGCTCGCGACGATCACAGAGATACTGTAGCCGCTTAGACCGGCGAGGAGTGCGAGGTCCAAGAGCAACAGCGGCGTCGTCAAAGTCCACTGAACCACAATATGTCAACAAACAGCCCATTACACGACGCCCGGCTCCAGACAGGACTCACGTCAATATACCGAGCCCAGTAAATCTGTCGTTTGGTGATCTCGATGATAGAGTGGGTGCTATCCTCCCTGACAGAGATCGTCTGGAGGCCTATGCCGTCGCCGGTAGCCATGGCGAAGTACGACAGGAAGGCGATGGTGGTGATCAGAGACGTGACGAAGTGGAAGAGGCGTTTTTGCTAGCCAAGCCCGTCAGGTTCAAGCACGTTCCTCCTATATATTGTCCTAAAAAAAAACAAAAGGAACAGCTAGGCTTTCCTGACTTACGATAGGGACTCGCGCGGCCAGGTAGTAGAAGACAAGCGAGGATATTCCCATGATAACGCAAACGGCCCTATTAGTGAGGAGTCAGCCAAGCTAGGAAGCTATCTGAGACATCGAGACACAAACACGATCGTCCGGTGACCCGTCTCGGTGGCTGCTTGGGTGAAGACCAAGGGGATGGGGTCTGGCTTTACGGTGGGCAACGGAGTCGGCGTGGGCGTAGCATTGGTCGTCCTGGTAGGCGGCGGTATAAGGGCCGTAACCTCCTCGAGGAATTCTTGTGGGACAATCATCATGGCTGGGGTTTTACCGCGTATCTAGGCTCGTGGATGTTTGCGTCTAACTACAGGATTTTGAAGCTATACTTCAAGTTTCGCGGCTTGGTGGGCAGCTCAGACGGTGACTAGAAAAGGGGGTTATATTAAGACCACCGCAAAGGTGGAAGAAGATGGGTGTGGGCTCATGGGCTTTTAAGTACAGCACAACAACCATGAATATAACGTGGCTGGCTGCCTGATGGCCTAGGGTCCGAAGTCTCCGTCTGTGGCCTGAGGTAGACATAGTGGTGTCGTCACCATTTCCTTCATGTGTGATCACGATCAACCAATCAGAGGTTGTGGTTCTGCACGAATAAGGCAACCGGGGAACAGAAAGACATGGCTTTTTCTTTTGGTTCCCGGGTAACTAATAGCCTATAAGTTCACACCGTCAAGTCTTGGCCGACTTTCGATTCAACGTTTTATAGTCTCCAGGCTCCAGGGCTATCTTATGATAAAGTAGGTATCATGTAGACCCAGTATGGTATGGTAGTCTACTTAGACTTTGGGGTATAATAGTCGCTCGTTTCCCATGTTTCGCGGTTTTAGGGCGTCAGTTATCAAGTCCTCCGTACTCCATCATCCAAACAATACATAATTCCTTAAGATGCTATCCTACCAAAGTAGAGAGGGCTGTATAAGGCCGAGGTCTATAAGCCATATGACGTAGCAAGGCGTAAGTCAACGCGGCCTTCCTTACTTGAGGTTACCTCAGGTATCACTATCATATATGTATGCACGCGTGTGTCTCACCTACTAGCAATGAACTCGCATGGAACATAGCGACTCCGCGGAGTTGACGCTCTTCAGGGATGAGCACACGGGCACATACCATATTATAGGCAATAAGAGGACTCGTGTAGTTGTGTAGGTAGAAGCAGGCAGACTTTATGGAATTCGTTCTAGTCATAATGATGGACCTGTATAACGCAGTGAAAGATACCACAGCTGTTGAATTCAAAATACTTTTTAACTGTGAGCTTTTATTTCGATGTCGATGTCGATGTCGGGTTTATTCAGGTACGAGGTGACCTCATGGCCTAAAATATCTGGGTGTCCTTACACATTCCCCAAGACTGAGCAAGTCAAGATTGTTCTTTATGTTGTTGCCGTCTCTCTCTGCTTCCATGGTCACCTAGGTAAACTGGCCTACCAACGTGAAGCAGGTAGATAGATACCTACATATGTAGGTATAGGCACTCTGTAGATACAGCCCTACCTAGGTACCCGCAAGCTACCCCTCGTGGCCCCACTACCCCGCACATATACAGCTGGGCAGAGTACAAGTACTCCATAAATAACCCCCACTATCTATCTGTACCTAGGTAGGTACCTACCTAGTAGGTAGGTAGGTAGCCCGGTAGTAAGCGACGTTCCTTCCCAGAAAGCTGGCTATCAGGCACTAACTACGACCTAGGTAGTTATTAGCTAATCAATCATTTAATCGCATCCCCGGGCCCCCTCCATTTCTCTCACCCACTTCTACAGTTACATCTCACATTTCATGCATGAGAAGGCTACAAACGTCTAAATCACTATCAACTTATTAATTACACACCTCACCTCACCTAACTAAGGCTGACATGGTTACTATCACCACAACTACAACCACAACAACCACGATTACGATCATAATGCGACGATAAAGAATTACGAACTTGAAACTGACCATCTCTCTCTCTCTCTCTCTCTCTCTCTCTCTCTCTCTCTCTCTCTCTCTCTCTCTCTCTCTCTCTCTCTCTCTCTCTCTCTCTCTTTCCTCTTTTTCTATCTCCGCTTTCTTCATTCACACACTTCTTCATCCGTTCTGCCAACGAACTGAGCCGGAGCCCATTCCACAATCCACAATCCACTCCGAGGCTGTTGTCGCCATACTCACATACTCAACCAACATTAATCAACAGTCTAGACAACGTCCGTGGTATTTTTTCCATCCATCATGGATGAGTACGCCTCAGTACTACTCTCCTTCCCGCCGGAGCCCATCCCTAGCGACAACGTGACCTACGATAAGGCCGTTAAGAGTCACCTGAATCGTATCTCTCATATACTCAAGGAGAAGAGCGCCGACCTCGTCCAGTTTGGGCCCCAGCTACTCGAAGTGAGTTTTCCTCTTACCTCCGTTCCAAGGTTTACTTCCTACACCTTGACTGACTTGAGGCAACCTCAGCTGCTTAACCCCGCCGTGAACTCGTTATCTTACCTAGCAGTTCTGCATACTCTCCTCCTTCCCAGCCCGGCAACATCTGTGCCACGCGAATTCCTCCTAGAGAAGCTCGTCGAGTTCATGCTACGCTTCGACGCCATACAGATCCGATATGCCGGCTCCCATTTGCAAGACGTATTCGCCGCCGTTGGAAATGGCCAGTTGCTTCCCGTGAGTCGAGCCCAACTACCTGCTTATCGTCATCGTCTCCATATGAACTAACAAATACTCCGTATAGCCTCTCGTTGCTGTCGCCGTTCTAGCCAAGGCCATCCTGAAACTCGACCCGACCGGCAGCATCCTCACCTCCTCCCATCTTCTCCTTGCTAGACTCGCCTACAACACCGACAACATCGAACCCGCGTTGCCAGTCATCGACAGAAGTATTGTCTTCTACCCCGGCATGGCGAACCGCGGAGATCCCAAATACCTCTGTGATCCCGATCTATCCCCGCCAGCCTACATCTCACGGGAGGCTGGTCTCACGGCCGTCCTCAAGCCTCAGAATGTCATGGAGTACGACCTGTTGTGCGGAATGATGTACTGTTCAGGCAGAAACAGGGACTGGGCCAAGGCCGCGCAGGCCTTTGAGAGGGTGGTGACCTTCCCTGCCCGCGAACATGGTATAAGCAAGATTATGGTCGATGCGTATAAGAGATGGGTGCTGGTCAGTCTTCTGTGGAAAGGCGTGCACCTAGAGAACCCTTCTCCTCTGGGGACGACAGCAAGCAAGCATTTCGAAACCCTTGGGAAGCCATATACAACGCTAGCTTCCCTTTTTGTGACGGAGAATGCGCAGCACCTAAAAAGCGAGGCTGAGGCCGACACCCAGCTATGGGACGAGGATAACACGGCCGGTCTGGTGCGGGAGGTGCTGGCAGCGTATCAAAAATGGCGGATTCTCGCGCTGCAAAACGTGTACTCGAAGATCTCAATCGGGGAGGTGCGGCGCGAGACGCGGAGTGGGGAGACGGGCGAGCACCTTGCACGAGACGAGGACGCCCAGGCGCTGGTTCAGGACATGATCGACTCGGGAATGCTGAACGGTGTGATAGAGAAGAAAGACGATGGAACTATCTTCCTAACCTTCGTCCCTATTACCACATCCGCCACGGCCGCGCTTTCTGAGCATGACTTCGCGTTGGAGCTGGCGGGCACAGCGCAGCGCCTGCGCTCGCTCTGCCCGCTCCTCCGCGCCACCGACGAGCGCCTCGCCACCCACAAGGAGTACATCCGACACGTCATCAAGGAATCGAAACGCGACAAGTCGGCCGATTTCCCGTCGCCGTCCGTGGGTTCTGGGGGTGCGGCAGCTGGGGATGCGGTAGCGGCCAGCCTGGGCGGCCTACCCGGCTTTGGCGATGGCTTCAACGTCGAGGTCGACGACGAGGATCTCATGGGCGGCATTATATCCACGGGCTAGCACCAGGGGCATGATGAGAACAGCAATTGCACGGGTAGCAGCAATGTAACAACAGGCCCCACCTTCTCCGGCTCCGGTGACTTACACATGACCAGTATCATCGATTTCGGCGTTCCGCCCTCTAACTTACCGGGAGGCAGCGGTGGCCCATGAATTAAAGCCGGGCGTCGTTGGCTAGTCACCGGTCAGTAATGTGAACGAGAGAACGGGGTCCTATACGGGGAGGAATCCTCTGACCTGTACATAGATTTGGGGGAGTGCGGGCGACATGGCCTAGTCTCTCTCATCAATCCGCGGGTCTGGCTGTGTATCTGAGAGGGGATAAAAGCATAGCATGGTTTGGCATAGCGCGCGCGTTTCGGGAAAGGAAGGGTGTGGAGTGTGAGGTGTGATAGACGGGGAGGTCGTGCACAGCACAGCACACACATATTCTACTGGACTGCAACTTACTACGAGTTGCGGCCCATTACGCGTCTTAACGAAGAAGAGGAATATCTTGCACCTTCGAGTGGCCTAGGCGTTTGGAGAGAGCGAGGAAGGTTAAAGAGGGAGGGGAGATGAGGCTAGCTAGCCTGACAAAGAGCAAGGCGTTGCAATAGGGGCAAAAGATTTGGGAGGGGGAAGATGTTTGTTTTTTTATACAAATGAGCAGTCTTTCTCCAGTATTTTCTGCGGCTTCTCTGCCGTGTGTGTGTGCTTTTATGTTGCTTTCTACGACGTGCTTGTGTGCTGGTGATAAGAGACTGGGCTTATCCGATGGATACATGGAAGGCAATTAATTAGAAGAGGCAACTTTGCTGCTCCCCGTACGCAGTGAGGTTATGAATAGAGGGGCTTCTTAGAGAAATGTGAAGAGATGTATATGACGGTTGAAGACAGATGATTGAATCATCACGCTTAGATACAACTAGTCGTCCACTCACGATTGATAGTAGCAGATATAGAGGGGTCGCGCATCGCGCTCGCGATTCATACGCATGTATATAAGGGTCTTCTGCCGACACTCAAGCCGGTTTCTCTATTCCCAGCCCCTGACTGTGAGGGTTGTGGGTGAGTATAGAAGTAACTGGTGGTAATAACACCTCCTACTTCTTTCGTATCTCACATGTGTGCGTACTCCTCCTTCTATCCTTTGTCCGCCCCCTCCTTATATCCCTATGCATGCTCGGCGACGGTGATACTGCCCGCACTTTATAGTATCCGAAACTCCATACCACACAACCGATCCAAGAAATGCACCTGAAAATGCTCAGAATACACGCGGCGTCCTCATCTCACCTCTGTTTAATATGACCACAGCATTACACGTCCCGTCATTCACTCGTAAATCTTTCTTTCTTTTTTCCCCCCCCTCCCCTCTCCTTTTCGCTTCCTTCTTCTCACGTTTGCCACTCATCCCTCTCTCAGGCCGAGCTGCCCGACCGTTGCAGCGGGGGCGGCGGCGAATTCGAGCACATCCCGAGAACACTCTGCTGGCGACCAGGGGCGACGACCTTAGGATTTCCGAAGCGGGTCTCAGCCAGCCTCCTGCCGGCCTTGACGCTTTCGAGGACCCACTCGACGCCCACGAACTTGACAGCGCCACCACCACTACCGCCGCCGGCGCGCCGGGCCTCTCTCTGCAGCTTCGTGGCCGCCAGGCCACCGCCTGCTCCGCCGTGGCTGCTGCCCCCGCCCACGGGCCGCCCCAGGATGACGTGCGTCACGTGGCGCCGCCCGAGGTGCACTGACAGTCGCGCCCCGTGCTCCGCCAATACCTGCTTCAGGCGGTGGTCCGAGATCGTCGGGTGCGTGCTTCCGTTCACGTAGACTACGACGCCGTCGAAGATGCGCCTTGTTGGGGGCCGAAGGGACAGCCGCTCCCCCTCCGTCTCATCTCGCGTGTCCTCTGCCCCACGCGGCCCTACAAGTTGTTCTTCGGCCTTCGATACGCCGGCGTCGCGCGAACCAACTTCTTCAAGCCCAGGGCCAGGGTCGACCGGCGGGAGTCCTGATGATGACGGTCTAGAAACGGCCACGCTTTTCATGGTGCCGGGGCGGGCCAGCATGTCAGCGACGGAGTGGCGAGCACGGGCGCGGGCCTCGGGGGTGACGAGCGCGCGGGCGGCGGGATCCCAGTGCTCGGAGCCGGCGCCGACGCGGTCGGAGACGCGGCCGCGGCCGCCGGACACGCCGCCACGGAACTGCGCCCCGAGCTTCGCGTTTCGCGAGTCGCGCCAGCCCATGCTTGCACCCAGCTGGTTCTCCGCCCGCTGGTGCCCCGTCGACGACGAGTTCCACGCGTCGAACCGGCCCCCGTGGATCACCGGCTCCGGGGCCCTACTACTGGTGCAGGTGGCGAGGGGTTTCGCCGCCGGGGATGGTGGCGGTTTCGGGGGAGGAGGAGGCATTGGGTTGATGATGATGAATGCGTTGCTAAGCCTGCTACTCTTGGTGGTGGTGATGATGTTGGTGGTGTATTGACGTGATACTGCGGCACGGGTGGATCTGACATTGCCACAATTCCGCACAACAAGGGAGTTAAATGCGATGTAGTGGAACGCGGGTTGGGAATTACCTGGACGTCATAGTTTCGTGGCATTGAGCTACCCGTAGTAACAAACTCTTTCTACTTATTGTACACCTCAACAACACCGCGACTGTAACTACAAAACTACAAAACTACAAAGGAAACTAGAAACTAGTCGCGAAAACACGTGACATTTTTCTTGTAGTTGCGACATAGGTTCTTGACTCGTGCTAGTTTAGTTGTTTAGTTCTCCTTGTTCCACATTTTAGTAACCATCACCAACCACTACCACCACCCATCGCCGCCTCTTGTCTCGTCACACCGGGCACGACTTTGACTAAAGAGACAACGTTCTAGATCCTGAGGAAAAATCGGATTTTCCATATGGCACGAAAATAAGCATGACCACCCTACTGTGACCAAACAAATTCAGGCAACCAATCGGGTGCTGCTTTGGGGATACACAAAATAAGAGACAGGAGATCGGAGGCGAAAGACACTGTCTACCCACCGTCTCTCTGTCTGTTTATAAGGGGGGCCGACCATCGGCGCCGGCCGGCTGTTACGGCCTTTGCTTGGGAAGCGAAGTCTCTGCATTTGCGGTGTGATGCAGTCAGAGCCCTTTCCTCGCACATTGCTGGCCTATTCGGAGACCTTCCCCTTCCCAGACCATCAGACGACATACAGTATCGTTTGTGTGGCTTAGGGGGTGCAATAGCGGCGTCTTTTCACCGCGATAGTAGCTACAGAGGGATGTATCCGGCGTATATTCCGTTGTCCCCCCTCCCCCCCTCAACTGGATTCTTGTGAGCAGGCACCGTGCTTCCTCTACGGGCCGTCCTGACGCCTCCCGCCCGCCTGTTGCCTATCATTATCTATCGCTTCCCAGAGAGCTTGGCTATGTAGTGCTGACGCTTGCAGCACCTACATTCTAACAATCGACGGCAACGAATGCACAGCATCATGGTAGATGTGGGGGAAACATAAAAGAAGGGAGGGGGGGTGTGTTAGTGACAGAGATCTACGATTACCAGATAAATGATCAATTCCTAAGGAGGCATAAGCCCAAGGAATTGACAAAAGGACACACATACATTGTGCATAGATAACCTACTCATTCTCTAGTCATATGTTCACACTCACGGTAGCAACACTACTGGCAACGGCGATGAGAAACGGCGGCGGGAGTTCCCACCGCCATTATTACTTGCTTTGTACGTATCATCGTCTATCTCCAGCGTAACGCTGGCTTGACTGGCTATCCACTATTGAGCCGTCCCCCTCTTCAACCCCAGCACCCCTTCTGCTATATAAGCGGTGGAGGTTGTATGTAAGCTAGCGTTGCGTGTGGCGAGAGGTGATACTACATAGAGGCGGGCTGGGCATTGGTACGCTGTTGCGCCAGACGTTCATACTATCAGAAGATTGGGGTGGATGTACTCTGCGTCCTATATTCCATATGTATACGTGCACGTAGACATATGTGTGAACGCTTCATATCTGTATATCAACATCCCAAGCATGGGTGGACGAGGGGGTCGGTAGGGGGGAGCATCCGTCGTCGAGTCGGCTTGCATTCCCAGCCTACCCATCCTGCTCTCACACCCCCCCCCCCTAAAATTCTCTGCGCTATTGCCGGCATAGATTGCCACTCCGAGCCGGAAGGCCTGTGCATCCTAAGCGGCTGGGGCTCAGTGTCACTGAGGACGCTGGGCACCCCTATCAGGAAAAGAGGAGCGCCCCGTTCACGGTTTCTCGTGAAGACTGAACCTATCCACTATCGAGGGCTTTACAACTAGAAATCTTGCTTCGCTCGCAGAATGACGGGCCTTGAAGGTGCCACGATACAATGTATTCATGACGGCGAGATAATTATGCTCAACTCAAACCGATCGAGATTCCCGCCGTCTAACTCTACTGAGCATGCCTATATCGGCACCTCGGAACTTCCGCGCAGCAAGTCCAGCCACGTAACCCATGAGCCCATGTAGCATGTAGTTATAATAGATAGCCCTAGAGGTGAATGCTAGTCTGAGTGAGCGAGTGAGTGAATAATGTCTGTGTAGCCAGGTATGGCACGAGACGGCCGGGCCCCTTGCACAGCACCTCCCACCGGGCGTCTGCATGTCGACATGACCAGTAACTCGATCTCAGTAGCTCTGCTTGTCTTGTAGACGACGCGTCGTACTTGGTGGTCGCAGCGGGCCTCTAGATCTGGCCTCCTGTCCCGGTCAGACGAGGCCGATCGATTGGCTGTTGACGAAGAGGTGGATCTAGAAGAGCCCCCCCCTCTCCTGCCTCCACTCCTCTTGTTACCTCGAGATATCCACGCCATTAATCTAGTCTCAGTGGCTCATCGGAACGGATCGATGGTTCATGGTCACTCGACAACAGGTTTGGCTGGTCTGGGCTGGATGAATTAGTTAGCAGGCTGGCTTAGCTGGCGGGTTGCTCGAGTCCGAAGTGGAAAGACTCCGGGCCAGCCCTTCGCCAGCCTCCCACCAGGAACACCAACTTCGATTAAAGGGGCAAAACAAAAGACCCAGGAAGCGAAAGAGACAACAAATAACCCTACATGGAAACAGAGAAGAGATTACCCACGCGGGATACCGTCAGCTCGAGGTTATACAGGCGCCGTGCCAGCCCAGGCCACCTAGACCAGCTAGTATCTATCTGGCGAAGCCAGGGGCCTGACAGCCCTTTGCCGCTAGAAAGCATATGCGTATCATACCTACAGGATTCCTACATGCTTCTCGGTTGCTTGCTTGCTTGCCTGCCTGTCCGCCTTTGTTTTGTTATGTTGAGTAGTGTATTTCACTACATACCCTGGCCCACTACTGCTGCGCGGCGGCTGCCCGCCATCATCGCTGCTGCCGCCACCGCCGCCGCTGCTACCGCTACCGTTACCGCCGCCACAGCGATTCTTGCTTGCTTTACAGCTGATGCTTCTTCCCATGGCACACGACATTGACTAGTAGCTGAACCGTAGCCGCCCGTCTACCTCTGTCGCTACCGCCGCTCATTTCGTGGGGTTGTTGAACAAGAAAATGCACGCAGAGGGACTAACTACATTCACCTACTTTTGTATGTAAGATGTACGATGCATTGTGCGGTAGATTATATGCGCGTAAGCATGGTGTTCCTTGCCCCTAATGTACGCAACCCGCATGGACGCGATGGTTGGCTTATGTGGTGGTAGTATCGATACATGTTCATCTACCTACCTGACCGTCTGTCCTTCTTTGCTACCGACCATGATACCGACCACGCGGACAACAACGCTCACATAAACTCGAGAGACGAGACTGCTCGGGTCGTCGCCGGTGGGATACGTATAGGTCGAAGTGCCAGCTACCGGTCGAGAATAAGAGTTTTGCAATCCACACACGCCCGACGGCCCCTATCATAACTCATATCGTACCGGCCTGGGCTGGACTAGTCCGACCCTATCTATCTAATAATCTCCTGCTGTTGCTGCTTCTACTACTATATATGGTCCGATACATATTGTCAGGTAATATGCATATGGGACGCGACGTGCGGCTTTTTGCTTGATCGAAATTCGACATGGCGGCCCACATGATGGATACCGGTCTGATGTAAATATCTGTAGTCTGTAGCATATGTAGATGTACGTATATAAGTAGGTGCTTTTTTTTTTCTCTGGACAACCATACCCATGTCTCTCAGATCTCTCGCGATACTACGCGCCTCATACCAGCATTAGCGGCGGCGACAGCAACACACGCACAAGAAGCCCGGTAAAGAGCCATATATGTATGTAGCGGCAACCACCCTTTTGCCCTTGCACTTATGTATGTATCTGTATGTATGCGCGCCTGTCTATCTGGCAGTTTCTGGGAGCCCGCTGCCTGGAACTAGAGCATCATGTATCATGTATGTACGGTAGCTATAGGCACATAGGCATAGGCGTATATGTATGTGTATGTATGTAGAGTGCGGATATGTAGTCGTATCGGCTCGCCATACATTAGCTACGCAGGAAGGGCTACGTACGAACTAGTGAGCCGGGGAAGAGGAGGGGGGGAAGATGGCTAGATGGGGGTTGGGGTGGCAGTCGTTCTCGGATACACGCGCGCGGTTGGGCCCACCGCTACCGCTGCCGCTTCCTTCAAACTACGGGATGTACAATGCACGCACGATAAGATTGTGAGATTGTGAGATTGTGAGATTGTGAGATGTCTTTCTTCAGATCAGCGATGTGCTGCCCGTAAGGAGGGGAGAAGAATATCGAAGGGTGATAGAAGGGGAAGGGGAAGGAAAACCACCGGTTTCACTCTTCAATAGATTCCCCTTCCTGTCGATAGCGTCATCTCACCTGTCGCCTATTACATACACGGACTAGTTATTTGGCCTCCTATCTGTGGCCTCGCTCTGCTCGGTGGACTTGACCCTCCAAAGAGACTGGTCATTAATCAACTACCCCCCTTCCCCCCATCACCCCTTCATACGCTACAATATTTGCTGTCGGCCCAGAGGATCTTTAGGTTTCGTAAAAGACGTTGGTTTAGCACAGCAAGGAAATCCTTCATCAAGGATATCAACCTTAATGAGAGTTTTGAGAGGCATACGAGAAAGGCGGAGGCAACAAACTCAAACTGATGGGCGACCATTTGCTGGGAGGGATGATCCCCCCATCCCCCTAAACCCCCCCCCCCCCCCCGCCACAGAAACCTTGTTCACGATCAAGCCTTGTTCGCTGGCCCGATGCCACCCACACACCCATGGTTATAATCTTTTTAAGTTGGGTTAGCGCATGCTTATTGGGGTGATCATTCGATAATGATGGACGGGCTACCCATTGCGGCCAGGCAGTCTGGGAATCTCAAGGCAGTTTTTACTGTACCCGTATATACGATAACCATAACCATGATGAATTACAGAGCCTACCTGGTTATTCCTTCATTTCGGGGCCGAGCTAAGGGATTGAGCTCCCTGCACCGGTTCTCGATACCGTAGACCCCAAGAACCCCGAATTATCGAATAACTCGGCAGAACAATGAATTCCTTTTTTCCCTCTTCCCTCGCATCCCGTGTTGCACAAGGAGATCGTGTCAGGAGCAGATCCGTGTAATCTCCACGTCCTACAGGTAGGAGGTTGACCAGAGCCAGGGCGTTAATATCCCGGGTTGAGGTGGCGGGTAGTCAGAAAGGAAGACAGTATCTAGCTAGTTGGTTAAGGACCGGGTAGACAGGCGGACGGAGGGACCCCTGAGCTCGTGGAATAGACCCGGTCAGTCTAGAGTAACATTGGCGGGCTATGTCCCTCCCTCTCTCTGTTCAGCTACCACCTGCCTTCCTGCCCACCCGTCCGGAAGGGCAGGAGAATGAAATGCGGAAGGGGCTTGTTCGTTCGAACTAACTAGTCATCGCGATACCGATGAATGATGAACGCAGTGAACGCCGTTGGGAAAAGGAAGGGGGGAAACCGATGAAACTAGAATCAAGCCGCCAATCACACCGGTGAACGCCAGCGGAGTGAGCGGCGGTTACTACCTACCTATGTCCAGATCCAGCCACCACCACCGCAAGGGCTGGCAATTGAGGGTCGAGGGTCGAGGGTTCGCCCATCCATCGGTTCATAGTGTGTGCAGTAAACCATGAAGGCCGGGGTGCCTTCTCGAACTTACATGGGGATAGCGACGATGGCTGGCCGGGCTCGGGCGGGCTGGCTGGCTGGCCGAGCAGACGTTAGGGATTGTTCCTGTCACTATCACGTTTGAGCCCTTGTTTTCTACCTATGCTATCGCCAACCCAGCCAAGGACTTTTTCTTTTGAAGAAAAGCATATATACCAAAAACCTTAAAAAGTCACAAGCGTCGCAATGACGCCAATGTGTGTACGAGGATGTGCTATCGCCAACCCCCGCGTTCAGCGTTCCAATTGTCTCTTGCTCGTCTAGATACGTAGCTGTTCAGCTTATATTACAATGGTCATTATGGGTGAGATTGCTCGGAAAGAAGAGGGTACCTGAACCGTTAGTTAAACATAATTCCGCGATCATCGGACAAGAAGCGGCGATGAGTGGGGTGCGGTGTGGTGCGCCAGAGGCAGGGATTTTGCGGCTGGAGGTCCTTTCGAGGGGGGGGGAGGTTGGTAGTTAAGTGGGAGGAGGGGGAGTTCAGAACCGGGGGGTGTGAGGGGGGTTGCGTTAAGATCTGGCTTGCAGGGGTCGAAGTAGCGGTGAAAGGACTGAATTATTACTGCAAGGGGATTAGGCGGCGCGGGGTGCGTCTTTCGCTCGCACGAGCTTACAGGGATATATTTTGTTAGTAACTAAAACCAGTTCCATCTTCCAAGCAGATCCCTAGAGATCGTCGTATAGAACCTACTTAGGTAGAATACTACTACTTGCTAATCAACTAATCTATGTACTACACAGGGCTGGTACGTAGGTGAATTGAGTGAGTTGTTGTTTCTATCAGCGCATAGACCGGGGGCTGGGCGGTTGGTTCGCCGCTGCGTTGGAGCCTCCGAATTACGGTTGACTCGGATCCGATAGGTTAAGGGGGAGAATCACCTCGAATGAGAAACAAACTGGAAACGAGACGAGAACCATCAAGGTAGAAGGAAGTGACAAGTTGACGGGTAAGCTGGGCTGGCAGTCGTGGAACCTACAAAGCTAAGCTCTAGTTTACTACTACTTGTTCTACTTCTTGTACGAGAGAGGCCGCGAGATACCTCTTCTGTGTCCTACGCCCCCCAACCTAGTATGAACGGGGCGAATAGTCTTCCTCCATCACGTTGATGGCGTCCCAAGCGACGGGGAGAGTAGGGTGTATATGATAACCAAGGCGCTCTTCTCGTGACCCCGTGTCTTAGAATTTATGGGTAGACATCCTTAGGCCTAGCCTCTCGTTACCGAGATAGATTTTCCATGTTCTATAGAGCCTCGAGTGTGCGTGTGAGCAGATGGATGCTGTAGGTAGGTATGTCGTGCATCTTGTCCACGTTCCCAGGTCCAATTGGATCGGCGGTTAATTGGCCTGGCAAGAGGGACCCCATTTCCTGACAGTCTCCCTCCAATGAGGCCGGCGGCCTATGTTGTTGTTTTCCAAGAGTGGTATTCCATCGACGCCACCTGGCCATGGCGGGTTCCCTAACTCGCCCGTCTGACTTTGTTATTAGTTAGCTGGTAGCATCACACGGCCAGCTTTTCGTCGTGTGTCTCTAGTGAGGTAGCCCTATATGTTTCGGGACCCTTCCCACCCCCATCCCGACGAATCAACGGTAGGAAAGTGGCGTATATCCAAGTCTACTTCAACTACCTAGATGCTAGCCCGCGTCTACGTACAAGTAGACGTACCATATAGTAAGCAGAGGGAGGAGAAACAGTTAGACAAATCAGCGCAGAGAGGGAGGGAGGCTCCGCTATCTAGATCTCAGCTCCTATCACGAAGTATTGTGTCTCGGGTTTTAAGTACCATATGTCTTGCCTGGGTCGTTCTGCGCGTCCCGAAAGGATGCATCTATGTGTGGGTGTATGTGGATGTGGGTGGTAATCCCCACACGCACACGCACACATAATATACACGCATGTACCTCCAGCACGAAAAACGGTCCGCCCATGCATCATTTTTGTCGAATCAAAATCCAAGTTTGGGAACAGCACGGGTGGAAGTACAGATAGATGTACCACAATCGAGTACACACTTCTATCCTCAATGTCTGAAACGAGAAAGGCCGTTGGAAAATCGCAAAAAAAAAAAGTTTTTTTTTTTTTTTTTTTTTTTTTTTTTTTTTTTTAAATTGGTTTCGTTTTTTAATAGTCTAGGTTTCCTCATACGTTGCGTACCCGATAAGAAAAGCCACACACTGCCACTGAATCTACGGTGTGCTGTTACGTACTTCTCCGGTCTCTATTACCTTGATCATTATCGTCATGAGGTTTCTCAAAGAAGCCGCGCTCGAAGGATTCATCCCCGGCCCGGAGTCGACGACTGGGTCCTCATTGTTGGAATATACCGCTGGCGGCGTTCAGGGCGTTTAGATTTACGTACAGCCGGCAAGTTCCTTATTATTATTATTATTATTATAATTACTACGATGTACTTCGTACATGGCACACGGCGGACGAGCATCTCACACATAGCCAGGACTTTTTGGAGATCGTTGAGTTAGTTACCTAGTGTATAACAATCAACCTAGCCACAGCTCCAGGGTTCATGCCCCCGCCAATAGAAAATCCGAGTGGTGGGTGTCTGGTTGTCTGGGTTGTCAACGTGGGTGCCGCTGATTGGGCGAGACAATGTTTTGGGATCTGGGTCATCAATAACGTGGCAAGAGGTTAGCTGGACCACCCAAAAAGGGGTACGTAGTGCTCAACCCTGGTCTCGCCAATATCCATGGATAAGTGATGTACATTATATCTCTCTACCGTGTGTGTATCCATCATGGTGAGAGTGAGGCAGAGAGGTTTCTCACCAAATCTCATTGCCAGCTCTTTCATGTGGAGAGACTCGGGGCCGGGGGGAAAGGGGGGGCTGGACTTAGCAATTGACTAAACGCAATTGCCGATGACCGTTGAAATTCTTGATCTAAGCGATAACACATCAAGCCAATGGATTGGATTGGACTAGGTTGATAAACAGTTATACATAATAGGCCTCTTCGGCCTTCGCCTCTACGCCTCTGCGTATACGTCCTTGGGCGATTGTGACTTCCAAGGTTGTTCGTCCATCTCGGACCGGGCTCCACATGCCGGCAATATGTAGCGGTGATCCTCGGTCAGTTCGGTCTACTTATGTAATTAACTAGGCTATCAATTATGTAGCAAGAAAGAACGTTGTGCGTAGTTTTGTGTCTGCTGCCCGAAAAGGTAGGGCGTCTTCTAACACGAGACTATGACGAGCTATACGTAAATAAAATAAAGAAAGGAGAGACACTCTGGGCCAACTACAAGTAAGGTGCGTACCTAGTCTCTCCCGCATTCCTGGGACTCTCTGGACGACCCCCGCTCCGATACCATCGTCGAAAGCTCTTGGGCTAATTTGGTACAGAAGTGCTTCGAATGGAACTTGACTGGCCTGAGAAGGTAGACAATGGTCTGGCCTGAAACGTCCTGATGATCCCTACATAACAGCCATCCAACAGCCAGCACGGGCTCGCTCATCATAGGGCTAAGTACATGGCAGCCCTTAGGGACACGGGGGTTCGAAGACCGGGGTAGAGAAGCATAAGCTCCCTAATTCGTGATTGGGCGGTGCCAGGGAGGGACATTGTTGGATTTGCATAGCCGCTGCCCGCCGTGCGTTAGTTCACTTTCCTCATGCGAGTGCTTTAAGCCGTTATCGCGGATTCTTTGCTGCTATGTATCTGTATATGCCGCTCACTGCAGCAATGACATAAGCGCGTTTCCACCTATCTTCTGTACGTACTATGCAGTCAGGACGGAGGATCCGTTAGCTAGCGCTATTGTCAGAACTACTTGAAGCTCTGCCGTCGGGAGTTGTAGCTCGCCGACGATTATCCCATATGTTTCCGATGGAATAATATGTGTGGGAGATATTTCTCAAGTGATTGCTTGCTGACTGTACCGTGAACATCTAGACTTGGTTCTCGGACCTGACTTCGTAGGTACCAAAAATAAGGTGTCATTCGCGATCCTAACCCTGCGAAGTTGTATCATGCATAGCTGCAATGAAGTTACGAAATATATCGGATATCAAGAATATTCAGACCAGAGGCGCATTTTCTGTTGGAGTAGATCTCTGGCTTTCGTATTATTGCTCATAGGGCCTGCGATACTTGTTCAGGCTGGACAATGACTCGCGAGAGAATAATTATGGCGTGTTAGACCAAATCTATGGCTTCTGCTTTCGCTCAACAGTCACTTATAGAAAGCGTAGCCTACTCCAGATCTAGGGCTGCCGTAGATATTTATCAGGATGCCTGAAATAGTAGCAGTCCATCCTATAAAGAGACTACGCAAGCTTCAACCCGCCGGGCGCCGTTGATATAAAGTCTACACGGCGAGAGCTGGCAAACTTAAGACCTTGACAGGGGCCCCCACGAAGTCCTCGCTGAGTATAGTCGTGTAGTCTTGTTGCATTATGATAACCGAAGAGCCCGAAGTTCGTTAACGATCCGCTGCTGTGCATGGGGGCACCATCGTGCATGGCATGAGCGCGGCATGGCATGATGACATGGTTATTGAAACTCTAACTCCTACGGTATGTCGTCACCCCGCCTCGTACCTACATGTTGCGGCGCGCCACTATGCTATGGGATTGAGGCCTGTATCGCCTCCCATGTAGCCTAGTTTAGATGTATCAACTCTTCCGGCACGTATGCAGAAGCAGAGAACGCTGCATGGAAAGCAGCTGCTTCGGGGCCTCGCAGCAATGTGAGGTCACAGGATAGGGGGCTCTGCGAGCAACCTATCGGTCTGAAGTCTGCGAGGGAGCTCTCGCCCCCAAATATCCCAGATCCTTGGATTCCGTTTAGGGGTTCTCACCTACTATACGTCGACCTCACTTGGCTGATCCACCGATGCACGGCAACTCCGCATTGCAGTCAAGCCAGTCAGTCAAGTTGCTTGCCGGCATGCCGGCATGGGGGCCAAGCAGAGTTCGTCCGCGTTACTTACATGCATACCTAGAACTCAAAAAGGCATATTAAATACCTACTGTATTTGCATATAGATGGCGATCATACTCTTATCATCTAGTGCTGGATCTTGTCTACTAGCTCTATAGCTTATCAATGTCAATATCACAAGACCACCAGAACAGCAAACCACCACACATGGCTACCCGTGACCTCGCGAGTCCGATAAATACCTAGTCTAGGCACCTTGCTTGCCTTCCTTCACTCAATCGTGATTGTCGAGCTGAGACAAAACCCTAGCAAAAAAAGACCATGATTCAAAAGAGAGAGACATGCATATAGATCGCCGGCCATGTGGCTGACCCTTCCGGGATCTCCTCTTTAACGACTATGTAATATGTATTCGTACCTACTCGACTCCTCGACCCCGTAGCCGGTATGAAGCGAACGAGTGCGTGTGAAAGGCTTCGTATTCCCCCATTCCAGTCCCCCGTTTGACCCCGATTTCCTTTCCTTTATTCTTTTTTGCTGTTGCAGGGCCAGTAGGCAGTGGCCACGAAAACTGTGCGAGCGGAGAGAGGATTTAGCGCCAAAAAAGGGGGAGGGGGGCGTTGGCCACGCTGTCAAAGTTGTCAAGCCATCCGTCGCGTAGGAGAACCTTACTTAACATTGTACATGAGGAGTCCTTTTTATTGGTGCATATTCTACTGGAAGAACTGGAATAGAAAAGAAACCCGAGAAAAGCAAAATTAATGACAGTGGCTGGTAAGCCCGTAGACCCATTGAATCGTACCTACCTCGTCGTTATACCGCGTAATTAGCAGTGGTAGTTAATAATTCTGGGCGAGCCCGGCTCACCGACTTTATGAGATTGCCGAAGCCCATAACTGATCGCTGACCTTCACGGATTTTAAGATTCTAAGTACAACCACAGAAGGTGATTGGCTACATAGTATTTGTCTGTCTATGTGTCGTGTTGTGTGGTATCATATTTGTCCGTTGCGAGTGATGGATCGGTAACGTGTAGATGTGTAAATGTAGTGGACATAAATATTCCTAATGTACGAAGTACATAACCCATCTATGCTATGTGGTGCCTCCGTTTTTTAGCCCTGAAGGTACTTATTCTTCTAGTCGTACATAACTGCTGGCAAGCAAGAGCGGCAGTGGCGTAGATCCAACTAGGGTCCAATCAAAATTCAATCAGGGATAATTGTGAAGAAACTGGGCACCCGTATTGGCTATTCGACTTGCTATTTTATTTCATAATAACTACCTAGGTATCTACCAACTGCGCACTCAACTGCCAGAATATATCTAGGCAGATACCTAAATAGCTACATACCTGTGTGGGTTACCACCTATTCAGGTATATCCTCACAGGAAGGTTACATACACTACGTTTCGTACCTTACGTATCTAGCACCAATGTACAATCTAGTTATACCTACCCAAGTGTGTTTTTTTTGCTTCTACTAAGTAGGGGTTTTTTTTTTGTTGCTCTTGCGCAATGACCACCTTCCGACGATCCGCCATCCTACCTGCCAGCCCATGCATGCAGAGGAGCGGAATCTTGCATTAGGGATGCGTAACTGCCTGCACAGTGTACAGTGCGGCATCTCTTAGATCGCTGCTGCTGACATGGACTGCACGGTAGCTGGGGTACCTACATACTTGTAAGTAAGATACTAGGTACCTCGTAGATGCCTGCAGGTGGGCCACACTACTGTAAGTACTTAGGTACTTGAGTACCTACGGCATGTAGAACGACCCGACCCCCGCTGCTGCTTTCTAGTGTCTCTGCACGGCCCCTGCGGGCACGGGAAAGTCGATCAACCTAAACATACATACACAAGAAACTTTCTGCCATTAAGGTGCCATCCGACAGACAGCGGACCGACGGATTGTACATACTAAATCATCCTGGGGTTTCTGAACCTATGAGAAGAAAAATTGAGGATAGAGGGGATTTTGATAACTCGTGCTTGTGGTCACCTAGACAAATACGACCCTCAGTTGAATTCTATGGCAAGGCCATCCCATGTTGACGATGTGCTCACGTACGATGGTAATGTGAGTTGAACCTCGCCTGTGCATGTAGGGGTACGTATACAGCTGCTCTCTATGAATGTGTGGCTGATTCTACGATGGTAACACCACGTAGTCTGAGGATTTTCGACTTTATTGAAGATTTTTTGGAACATCGAACCACAGATACATCTTGTGTATCTTACCTGCTCGAGCACGGTGTAACAGCTTGCCTTGGCTATCAGCACATGACAACATGGTATAAAAGCCCCCATCATACTAGCTAGCTATACAACCACCGCCTCAGCCCACGATCTTCGCTCATGGCAATACAAGCACGCAGACAAGGGAAAATAGGCGTGTCGAGCCATAAAGAGCATATATCTATAGTTTACCATACTAGAGCTATAGTAGTTAGTAGCTGTTGACGTGCGCATTGTATGAAGATGGAAATTCGTTAGGGTCTCGAAGATGGCGGGCTGGCCGGCTGGTAGGCTACGTACGTCTCCGAAGCGATCACCGGAGTGGCGACGGATATAGATTTCATCAACTCAGGTCACTGAAACCTCACGAGAACGTGGGTGGCCATAGGAGAGCTGCAACGTGATGCTCTTAAGGCTGATGCGCTCCCAAACTGGTTAGGTGGTTGTTGACAGCCGGGTATTTCGTGGTCGAGATCGGGATATCTGAACATCTTAAAGGTCTAGACGGCTGCAAGACAGGATCGCCTTGGATAGTCTAATGCTGTGTGCACAATAAACTCACAGGGCGCCCACATTTGACATACATATATATGCATGCGTGCATACTGTACTAAACCGGGCCCTGCATTGGCTGCCGTCTTGACTTGTTAGGTGCTAATTACTAATTACTGTTTTGTTTTCACGTATATGCTTACTCTGTATATAGAAGTAGATGCGAAACAAAAAAAAAGCCTTAGCAAAACGGCTTGCTTGACGAGCGCTTATTGGACAAAACTTTCGTTGATAAATCCCCTTCCTTGCGGTTTCATAGACACTGATATCTACCTCGATAACAATAGGGCTTGTCTTTACCTTGCTAGCCACTTCATATGTACGAGGGAGCATCCATTGTTCCCCGGCTGATCATCATCTCTTACACGGCAACAGGATTATCCGTTATCCCAGACATAAGATTGAGACCCTCCCGAGGGCCGGCTACCATAAGACTAACACCCCTTCAATGATTCGATGTGACAGGAATCTCGGCCGTGAAAAAATATTCCGCGTGGCCGTTAACGGGCCAAGGGCCAAGACCAGTGTTTTCTTTTCAATTTTTTTTTCTTTCATTCCTTCTTCTCCCACCCCCCTCCCACTCACTAGACTTGGCTTCGGTCCAGGTCTACTGATAGGCGAGACGGAAAGGGTTTTTGTTGGCTTGATTCAACGCCGGTTAACATCCTGAGAAGAGGAAAAGAGAAAAAAGACAAGGGCGTTGTAACCCTGGACTGAACCCACCTCTGACCAGGATCTTGATTACCAACAGAAACATCTGACTGCCCACAACAATGTACATAGTCTAGAGCGCCCAAAAGACTGGAGTCGGCCAACACGCCAAGGATGGGGTAGTTTGCTACTACTGAGGTACCTCTTGACTGCTGCTTGCCCCTGTAGTACGATATACGATGGTAATAGAAAGGGATTTTGCAATTGTTGGTTAAAGCCACACCTCTTTCTTTTCTCTCAGATGAATTCATATCTATAGCGCATTTGCATAGCACGAGTAACAAGTTCGAGCCGCCAGCTATAGCAATAGGCAGGTAAGCGCATAGGTAACCTGCATCACCTTGAACAACTTGCGCGTTCCTTCCAACCAGGTAATCGTAATCATTCCAGGGAGAAGCGCGGCTGATCAAACTCCCTATCCGGGTAGGTAGCTCGCATGACCAACAAGTTAGTCTGTAAACGAGGCTGGGGATGCGATAAGAGGCGTACGGTAATGAGGTCCTTGGAGGGGGACGTAAGTTTGTTGCTTCCAGGTTCCCCTCAAGTTGAAAAATATCGGATGATGGCCGAAACTTTCATACAACACGAGCTATCCCACTGCCTAAGATATCTTCAAACCCTGGGAATATGATGCCTTCCGCTTCCACAATTACTACGAATTGGCTTATAGACACGGCGAATGTCTTGTCACCCACCACCATTTGATCTACCACGCTAGGAAAATTATATATTTAGCGGGAAATCAAAACATAACATTGAGCTGCAGAGAAGTGGGTAATATGTATGTGTAGTATATCGCCAGCCTCTGAAGGGTTCCCCTGAGGTCTTATACACATAACCTAATAGTACCTGAGAGATGTACGCCTGCAGGTGTCCATAGAAAGTATGCGTGTGTATATATAGATTAGGTACTTCGTACATGATAACCTCTACATACATCCATAGAGCTGGAAAGCTTTGACAATTCTGTCTGGTTAGAGCTCATAGAAGCTCCAGAACAGAAATGTTTGCCAGCACTGCCAGCGCATGCGCCTCCAGTTAGCTACATTGATGAGTTTTTCTTTTCTTTGGTCTAAGTACACCCTTCGTCCAAGGATGGAAGTGGACAGTGCCAACCCTTGGAAAACTGCAAGGTTCCCAGTAACCCCAGAATCATAAGTACACCTGCACTAGTTGGAACCTATACCGGTATCCGCACATGCCACCTCATACATCCCACTTAATGTGTGCTTTAGTGTATCCATAGTGGTTCCGACCTTGGTGTTTGAAGTGGAGGACGCACGTGTACGGTATCTTATACTGGATCGCACAGTACGTATCTGTGTGTCTCTTCCTTGCCTACCGAGATACCGAAGTACCTAAAAGCCCGGTTTGAAATTCACATATTCTAAGGTTCTAAGTAGAGCAGGTCCACCGGCGGGCGGGCGATTAGAGAACAAATATTGCCAATTGCTTAAAACCTTCTTAGAAATATTCCCTTCCATCAATGTATACCATGCGTGTTGATGTATACCTTCTATAGCACCTAAGTATTCCAAGGTTGTCTTACATGTTCTTTGGTACGCTCAATACCTGGATGACCCGACCCATTCTTTAAACTTCTGCGCACGGTCCCAGAGAGAGCTACCATTTGATATACTCCGTACTCTTTTCTCATAATTATTCGTTAAAGCCTCTTTCACCCCACCTATACACTGCTGGCCCAAAGTCCTGGGGCTGGTCTTACAGTGCACATACAGTAAGAGGTACCGACTTGCATAGGTGTACTCCAGGGCTATGCAGATCGTAAGTCAAAGTTAAGCCGGGTAAGCATATTTCGACCTGTCGTAATTTTCGTCCATATATATGAATTTAAATACATCTTTATATATAGGGTATTACTATGTAGTAAGGACCACCCGTAGCTATACTTGTTCTTGCCGGGGACTCTGTGATAGATACTGGCATATTTAGCCTGGTGCAATCAATAGCCGAAGGTATATCAAGCAGCCTCCTCATAAACCGTTGCGAACTCAATACTCGGAGATACTATGGGTAGTTGGCCCTAAACTCCGATATTCTCCCGTGACGGAAGTTGTATGGTCCCCGGTATATCTTAGTTAACGTTTCGGGTGACGGGATCACCCAGGCACTATGTATAGTTTAAGTTTTGATAAAACTCAAAATAAGGAATCATAAGAGAGTGTGTTCAGTGCTTCTTTCTCACGAGATATACGCCATCCGCCTAACGATACAGGTTTTACTCCCTTGTCCTTACGGCCATATCCGGGTTCGATCTAAATAAACAATTGACAAGAACACGGCATCCTTCCCAAAATCACCGACTACCGGACCGACCTCGAAGGTACTTTGCGGAAACACGGGCGATACGTCCATCTTGACTACCTAGGATAGCAGCGGAGCGCTACTGTATAAACGGAGACAGACAAGTAATTGTGTGTCCGGTTACATTTAGGTAGGGTATTATTCCCGGCTGCAAGTCACAGCCGCGTAACTAGTAACACTGTGCTCTGTGGCTAGAAAACAGAAATGTCCCGTTACCCCAGCCGAGCGAGTTACCGGACGGGGATTGTCCCTACACGCGATCCTTCCGGGCACCTCACTACAACTTCACTAAGTATACGCTGGTACGTAACCACGTATGTAGTGTCGGGAACCCCGCCTTTCTTAGCACCAGCCTAGGCCCTGGTTTTGACCGAGAGGTGGTGGTTGACGGATGGGTGGTGCTTGTTCCGATAGATACTATGTGGCTCGACTACAACACCCATCACCATGTAGCCATGGATGCGTGTATCATGGTTATACATTTATCGCGAGGACGGCAAGTCCCTTCTTGAGGTAGCTGGTGGTCTGGGCAAATCTTGTTGACAGCCATTGTCCTGTGTAGTGCGAGTTCGCTTATATGTAGGTAGGTCAAAGACTGCAAGGTGGAATACTGCGAACACATGAGCATACTTATGCAAGGCAACTGCGGCTATGAGGCTGTCAAGTCTGATCAGTGTGATCAGGTATGTTATAGGCGGGTGACTTCGAGGTTGCGAGGTACTCTCTCTTCCTCTGTAGGGATCTTTGCCTAGAGCTCTGATCTGTCTGTCATTCCCGACACATATACATGTATAATTAGCTACAGAGACCTATAGATCTATTATAGCAAAGCACTTTGCTATGCGCAAACTGCAATGGAACTTTTCTTCGTGCTTTAAAGGCAATGATGCAATGCTCAGTGCATATCGAGACTTTTCTGAAGACATTTATCCCAGATCTATATTATGAGATGCAAGCAGTATGTATGCATGCCTCATAAAAGCTTAGGTATGATACTTACCCGGGCATGCTGCAACAGCGGCCTGCTTCTTAGTTTATTTGCCCATTAAAGTTAGCAGTCATATAGTTTATCTTGAAAAGGTCCGACAGTAAAGTTAAAGTTTCATAGCCAAAACATGCACCTATATAAAGTTTCTGAACATAGCCTTCTAAGTTAACTGAATACGAAGTTGTTTTTATTCATGTAATAGATAGTGTCCAGCTTAAGCTATTTCGACCTTCTAACACTCTCATCCTGCTCAAAGTCTGACTGCTCGGTATGCCGGCTTCAGCGTATGATGGATGATGCATTCCACTTTAATCACCAACCGGAACGTCCTTTCCAACCCGTCAGTTAACAGCCAGTAAACTACACCCACCCTGGTTCGCAACTCCCCAAGCCCCCCAGTCTCCCTCACCCCTCGTTGTTCGCTAGTTTTCTGCCAATCGCGCAAACGCTCTACGTGCACGCCCCGGGTTGCATCTCGAAGTCTTGTCACTCCACCCGAGAAAGAAAAAAAAAGAGATGGGTTGGCTAGCATAGGTAGCGATTAGTTAGCCCGGGACATACTGTAGAGAAGAAAAGAAAAAAAAGAAGAGAGACACATAGCACGCGTTCCATGTTGTTACAAATTAAGCCATATGAATTACTTGTAGAACCCGTTATTAAGTATCATCTGAGCTAAGCCATTTGAGGCAGAAGAGACAATCAAACAATCAGACAATTAGACAATTACTCCCTCTATATAACTGACAATTTTTTTAGGAATAAAACTCATGCCCTAGTCCAACCACGTCATTGGAGGTTTTGTCTAATTTATTATAGAGAAAGACAACACCTAATAAATAGTACCCAACCTCGCAAATGTTTACTACCTGGGTACCTTCGATGCCAGCCTAATAGCTACTCGAATAGGCAATTAACTACCTCTTACCACAGTGTAGGGTCTAGTACCAAGTAGTGATAATCCCGGTCCGACAACGTAAACCCCCCCCTGGCAATAAGTGAAAAAGTAAGGGTAAAAAGTACCCAACTAAAAGCTAACTAAGTACACTCACACCCAGGTCGCTTGTCATAGGCGCACCACTTGTCCAGGGGAAGTAAAGTTTCCTCCCAGTTCAGATACAGTACCTTCCAGGTTGTTACTCTTGTTTATGTACTTACCAGCCCATTTTATCCACTTTATATCCACTTACCGACTTAACCCACTAGCCCACCTGCTCTTCCGCTAGTTAGCTAGCGTAGCCGGCAGGCACTATCTCTAATCGGTAATCCTCTCTATCTTGCCATCCTACTTAGTAGTACCTGCCTACCTACCAATACGCCTACCTAGCCTGCCCGGGTTTATGTCCAGGTGCCTGTCCAAATACTATTCAACTAGACTAGACGAAAAAGAGGTAGCTAAGTAGTGACTACGAATTAGTCTCTCACTCTACCACAGTTAGTCTAGGTACCATAAACTCTCTATCCAGTCTTTTCCAATATAAGGTAGGTACGGACAACTAGATAGGTACCCAGGTAAGGTTCCTCCCCCCCTCTTCTCCCCCAAATTCGTGGATAACGACCCATACTACTAGGTACCATGTCTCTACCTGCATAAACCTCTAAACCTACCGTCCCGTCTCTTCTTCCCAATCCTCTACCTGCCTCCTCTCACAAACCCTACCTGGAACCTCCCTCCACCTCCACCACCACCGGGAAAACACCTTCATCTCTTTTCTTCCTCTTTCCTTCTTCCTCTTCCTTCGTTTGTTAAGTAGGTCCCATTCCGACCTCCCCAATTTCTGGAAGTAAAGGTCATAGAGGCTGGAGAGTAAGGGAGAGATAAAAAAAAGAAGCAAGCAAGAGCGAGCGAGTTGTGACAGACAGAGAGAGCGAGAGCGAGAGAGAAGCGTGCCGTGAGTGCGAGTGCGAGTGTGTCTGTGTGTGTGTATGGTGCAAGTGAGAGTACAGCCCGAGAAACAAAAAAGGTCAAGACAAGATCGTCAACAGAAAGACACAGGAGACAGAAAGAGAGGTTTGTGTTCACGACGCAGGAACCCCGGGGCCAGCTACATTACTTCGTACATTACATTACATTACATTACATCTTCGCCCACCGCCAACGATAAACGATATATTCCCCCCCAAGGCTATTACATCTTATCAGCCCACAGCCCACGGCCCACCACCAACAACAACCAAAAACCTTACGTTGCTAGGTTTTGGTACTTCCGAATACTCCTGATACTTTTTTTTTTATACAGCACAACCCTGGAACCTTAGGAGACCTGAGATACTTTGGAGATCTTGGAAACTCTCATCTTTGCCCATCCTGCCCCTCTTGCCCGTCCATCGCCCGTCTCTCGGACTGTGTCTAAACCTCTCTCCACCTTCGTCCTCCACTCCGGGCCACCAATCTCCTGCCACTCGTGCACGACCAAGGCTGATGTTCCCTGCATAAGACTTGAGAATAAACTTTCCGTTGTAGTCTATTTTTCCCTTGGTTGTGCATCAGGGAGGAAAAAAAGCCTCCAAACGACACAACAACTCCAAACCAACAGAGTTTCGCTGCACTCGATACGGGTTTACGAGGTTAAGCTAAACCTTCCTCAAGGTTTCCTCAAGGTTTTAACATCTTAGCATAACCTTGCAACTCTTACAGTTCTTACAGCTCTTACGGCTATATCTTGACAGCTGTTCCGCACCTCTTCCTTTCATTGTCCATTTACTTTTCTTTTCCCCCGTTTCTCCGTTTCTTTCATCTTAACGCCTTACGAAACGATATCACTTGCTCTCAGCCTCGTGTGTCACGCCGGTACGAATTTATGCTCCTGACCATATTCTATTCCCCTGTGTAAGAGGCCTTTTCGACTAGAACTCAGAGTTGTATCCTTGAGTAGAATCGCCTATTTTGTTTTGATCACCAGATATTTTTCATCCCACTTCGCATCTTTCTTTCATACCTCGGGAGGAATCTCTAGAAGAAGTGTCCCCGAACCGTTTCGAACAACCCGAGACAACTCAGCTCTCGTCCAATTCCTCGACATACCTGCACGTAGACAGCAAGCGGTCAAAGCCGTCCAAGCCATATACAATTGTTGCGTTACATAAACCTCGATTAGCATCGCCGTCTCTGCCAAACATTGACGGGTCTGTCTACTCGACACCACCTCTGACAGGATCTGGAGGTAATCGTTCCTATTTTTTTTACTCGAACAAGTTATTGGAAATTCAATTGGTACTCTTTCAGTTGCCTTCTCCCCCCGCCTCGCAGAACATCTAGGTCGCTCCTTTCGACTTGGATATTCTCCTTATCACGAACCTGCTTGCCCTTCAACGGCATCCCCTCTTAGGTCGTGAAACTGGATCTCCCGCCGATCTCCCAATCGCAAACCCGGGGAACGTCTGACGTACCACCGTATTACGGACATTATCCTTCTCAGCGCCTGCCGTATGTAAGTGAGAGGCTGCCTTCCTTACCTTTGCCGCAGCTGCCATTGGCATACTCCTCGAGCACATCGTCTCCCCGGGTTAGCTCCATAGCGTCTTCGGCGAGTCCGAACGGCGACTCGCACTCCTCCTTCACCTCGGCGCCTTCGTCGAACGGGCCCAAGACTCCCTCACCCAACCTTCCGGTTACCACAGCCTTGTCTGGGCCCCCAACACATACAATTAGCGGCGGATACGAACAATATTCCACAATGAATTCCGCACCGGCAGAGATATATTACTCTACCCATCACATGTCCGCAGGTCCTGCGCCCCAACCGCAGACTGTTACTTCTAATGCCTTGCCGCATTATGGCCATCAGCAACCACCATTGTTGCAACCCGGCCCGGCGCAATATTCTGCCCCTCCCTACCCCCAGTATGCCTATTCAAATGGGCTAACGTCTCCGCAAACGGCGCCGCCGGTTTCAAACTCTATGGGACCGGCACAGAATGTGCTGCCACTACCTGGAGTGCCAAACCAGGCAGGCATGCAAAACACATATAACCAAGGCTTTGACACGACCGGTCAGATTGCTCCTCCGGGTATGAAGCCGAGAGTAACGGCTACGTTGTGGGAAGATGAAGGCAGTCTATGTTTTCAGGTTGAGGCCAGGGGCATCTGCGTCGCGCGACGAGAAGGTAACCAAACACTTGATCTTCTAATCTATCCTAAAGGCAACGTACTAATCCGGCATAGATAATCACATGATAAACGGTACAAAGCTGCTCAATGTTGCAGGCATGACCCGTGGGCGACGAGACGGCATCTTGAAGAGTGAGAAAATACGACACGTCGTGAAGATTGGCCCTATGCACTTGAAAGGGGTCTGGTAAGTTTAGCTCCAGCCAAAGTCGAAGGCCGCAAACTTACACTTCTCTAGGATACCGTTCGAGAGAGCACTCGACTTTGCGAACAAGGAGAAGATTACAGAAATGCTGTATCCGCTTTTCGTGCATAACATTGGCGCATTACTCTATCACCCGACAAATCAGACCCGAACGAATCAGGTAATGGCTGCCGCGGAACGTCGCAAGCAGGAACAAGGCGGTCAACTGCGCACTCCAGGCCCTGCTCCCGGAGGTGTCTTGCCATCGATACAACAACACCATCACCATATGGGCCTTCCTGGACCCCAGCCGTCTTTGCCGTCCCATGGAAATGCGGGTCGTCCATCTCTTGACAGGGCCCACACATTCCCGACGCCGCCAACGAGCGCGTCGGGCGTTATGAACGGTATGGGTGCCACAGAGAACTATCAGTGGAGCCAACAGGGAATGAGTGGTGCCCAGGGTGCTAACCCTATGTCAATCGACACGAGCCTGAGTAATGCTGCAAGGTCAATGCCGGCGACCCCTGCGACTACACCCCCTGGAGGTACGCTGCAGAGCATGCAGTCATATCCCCAGGGTACTCAGCCGTACGACGCCTCTCGAGGGGTCTACAACGGCTCGGCCCCACAACAGTCGCCATACCCATCTAACAGCAGTCCTCAAGACAGGAACATGTATGGTCAGACCAACTCGTACCTGAAAAGCGAGATGGGCCCTCCGTCGGGGCGTCCAGCTGGCCCTGGTCAGGCAGAACAAGCCGAGGTCAAGCAGACGAACGGGATCATGCAGTCTGGAGAAGGTGTGCCACAGGCTGCGGGGGAGGATGAGGCCGAGCACGAGGCTGAATACACGCACGATAGCGGAGCATTTGATGCCAACCGTACGGCATATAACTACAGCACATCTCAAGTAGCCCCGCTACAAGGTGATCATCATCTTTCTCCTGAGATGACAGGTTCTCCAAACCACCAGGCAGGGTCTGGACGAGCCACCCCGAGGACCGCCGCACCTCCTGCGCCGTACTACACGCCGCAAACAGGATACAGCACACCTCCACGTGTGCAACCTAGCAGCAATCTGTATAATGTAATGAGCAACGACAGGGGCCCGACGAATGGCGCCCCAGGGGGTGACGTGTACGGGTCTCAGAACGACATGGGCGCGAACCACATGCAAGCCGGTTATGCGCCGGCGCCTATTCTGAATGGAGCCCCAGCACCGTTAAAACGAGGGCGCGAGGATGAGGAGGACTTGTCCCGACCCCCGAGCGGTGGGATGGAACTGAAGCGCCGGAAAACGCTTATCGACGCCACCATGCCGACGCCGTACGAGTTGAATCGAGCAGCTCCTGCGGTTGCTCGAAGGCGATAACCCGCGCCGGGGCCCGTCATCTGCCAGGAGAGTGGTTCCTTGTTTTCCCTTCGCACGAAAGCATTAATTTGGGCGTTGCGGCATCCGTGTCTAAAAAGGACATGCTTAGGATTCTATCAATCAACCATAGAGTGCGATGCCTGTCACGAAACACATACACACCCATACCCACGCTCCTTGAAATTTTCTTCGACTTGTATTCACTGCGACTTTTTATGGACACGTTTATGTGGCCTTTCCGCTGAAACAATGACGAATCTTACGACTTCATTCTTATTTGTTTAAATTTCTGCTCAAAGCTGTGTAAATGCTTCACGACTTGACGCAATGCATGGGGGAGCTTAATTCTCTTGAAACGAGGCCGTTTGGCCATTGATACGAAGCACGAGAACCCAACCGAAAGGCTCCGGCCTATTATGATTCCTAGGCAGGCTAATGTTGATGACAGAGGAAGAAAGGGACGGCTTTGACTTACTATTATTTTGGTCGAAAGTCCAATTAGTGTCTTCCTGTTACACGAGGTCTTAAAAACAGTTTTCTTTTTCTAGTTTACGACATGATGACGATCCGCTTTCTTCTGTTTCCCAAAAGGTGTGGAGTCACTAAGGGCGTACGTTGGAAACCTTTCTTGAGGAGGTTTTGGTTGTGTCAGGAAGTACTTTGATGGAGGGACCAAAAGCTATGCTTGATAAACAGCGACTTTTAGATGCTAAGCTTCATAAATCAATCGTCCGACCATCGGTGATTCTGCTTGTTTATGTTGACCTTCGCTATCCTATTTTTGGCTTGTAATTTTACGAGGATATCTACCATTACTTACGAGTCCACTCAGTGGCCCGATATCAACACAACAGTCATAGCTCCGTTAGACAGTTCCTGGGGGCCCGGCATCTGTGATCAGGCTCGTATTGCCTGTTTGAAACTCTATTGTTCGTAGTGACCAAAACTGTCAACACGAGCTTATCGCTATAAAGAGGCGTGTTGCAGACAGGGTTCGTCATGGTGATTCTGTTCTAGCTAACGGGAGACGGATGACGGACGGAGTCTTCATCTTAACCCCCTCTTCTAAGGAGATGAATGCCTTGACAGTGGCCCCTGGTATCGTAGCTACAGTCAAGCCCTAGATTTATTTATTTTTGCTCCACCCGCCACATGCCCCTCACTCCTGCCGTGGTATGGAAACACGATTAGGCGGCTAAAGGGGGTCCTCCGTGCTCTAAATAAATAATTATAGTAGTATCACCGCATTGAATCAGCCAGGTTCTCGAGATAGGGGATTTCGTTACAAGTAGATAAATGATTGGGAAGCGCTTCCATCTTTTCTGCTCTTTTCATTCGTTTCTTTCTTTCTTTTTTTTCGTGTAACTGTTCTTGGCATCAGGATTTTTAGAGGTTGAGATGAGGTGAGACCAAGTAGAAAGAGGTCAGGCGACGAAAAGATGGAAAGTGGAAGAAAAAAAGAAAGAAAGAAACCTTGATTTGACGCCATGTAAACAGGCCCCTGTCCCAGAACGATGCTCTCTACTTCTTTACATCAACACCCACGTCTACAATAATGAACCCTACTATAACTTCACGATACATGAATATCTTGCCATGTGCGATGCGAGGCGAGGCGATGCCCTGTCATGCCTTGCCATGCCATCCCCTGTCATGCTAGGCCCCAAGTAGACGGGCGTGCCGTTCACGTCGCACCGCCGACGCCGCGGCCCGTTGGGGGAAGCCGGGGTGGTTGGACATTCATCCCACGGGCGTACTTGTCGTATATAAACTCGCCCACTCACTCACCGAGCCGTTGATTCGTTGAAGGAAAAGGGGGGAGGGGGGGCGTGTTACCCACGATGTAAACTACAACTGCTAGATGAAATTACTGACTTTACGGTCCAGGATGCCAGCACAGTCACGATGTGGATCGCGCG
The DNA here is from genome assembly GCA_023313575.1 of Eutypella sp. D-1. Lineage (NCBI taxonomy): Eukaryota > Fungi > Ascomycota > Sordariomycetes > Xylariales > Diatrypaceae > Eutypella > Eutypella sp. D-1. The sequence continues at coordinate 2,007,501 of JAJTTP010000005.1, read as the reverse complement.
CTAAGTCCAATCCGACCTATGTATCTGACCCTGGCCTGACCTGTATGACCTGTCGGGTTACACCGGATATCTTGATCGTCAATAAATGTAGGCAAGGGTAGGTTGGTAGGCAGACAGTCAGATAGGTACATAGATATAGGTGGGGATGTGGGCCGAATTCATAGCAAGGTTATGCGACGGCATTGGTGGTGGTGGTGTGTGTGTGTGTTGTGTGTTGTGTGTCACTGCCGTTCTTGGTGAGCTCTTGTGTTGTGTCCGCGGATAGCGTAGGTAAGTATCTGCGATGAGAGTAACACGATCTGTGGGTAAAGGGGTAGGCAGTTGATGGGGCGTGATGGACGACAGTCCAAGGTGCTGCAGCATGTCCATGCTCACAACGTCCATGCCACGGGTAAGTAACCTAGCCCGGATATACTGTTGACTGGTTACTAGGTAAACGACCGACCATATACCTAGGCAGAGCTGACCTGCGCGAGCCGAAGAATTTCGGTTTGGGGGGACCTCTCGTGGCCGTCTTTTGGTTATTATCGGCGTGGCAAACCAGTCTTCCTACGTATTATGCACCCCTATACGATTGACCTCCCCATGTAGGGCTCGTGGCACGCATGAGACCACCTCTCCCCTTTTTCACTATGCACCCGCTCGAGTCGACGGCAATGGCTAGTCCCCTCGCTTGCGCTACGTGAGTTACGGCTAATCAAGCCTGGGCCAGCGAAAGGTCGTAAGGGTCGCCCACCCAGTTTCGCCACATACAACACGTATATGTGAGTGTATGTGTATGCAGGTAATGTGTTACCTGAGGAGCAGAACCAGGGAGAGAGTGCTCAAATGGTGGTATTGACAGATTCAGATACGCGACGTGAAGGGTAGCCAGACGAGTGGTTATACAATGACGATGTTGATGAGATACCGGCCCGTATCACTCCCATAGCCGGCCTAGTACGCCCCAACATCGCTGGCGAATCGCCCACGGAGGTTATGCCAGGTATGCAGGTAACTCGAAATGATAATTATCGTTGAACGGCCACGTTTGATTCGGGGAGAACGAGGCCCTCTACGTATCCACGTCGTTATTTGAGCTAGTTTATGTGTTTGCTCGACGTCGGTGGACGCTGCTTCACATGCTACCGCGCATGCCTGGGTCCCATCGTATTACCCTACCCGCGTCAGTCAAGTCACGTCACATGCGGCTTGAGACCACAAGAACACGGAGATTATATGGTGAGCTTTTCTTTTCTTTTCTGTTTTCTACGTAGCAGGATTCCCTTTCCCTATTTCGCGCGGGGACGCTATGGTGATTCCTTTTGTGTACCTCGAGAGCAATTATTTGCCCCTTTTCCTCAGGCCACTACCGGGTATGAAGTGATAGCTGCCTCGTACCCAAACTGCCAGGCATCTTAGGCATGGGGTTTCCTAGTTCTTTTTGGTGTCGATGCCGGGACATCAAGTGAAGTCTCAAATCCACTTCCGTCCCAGGCGCCCGGGCTCTCCTGGCTACCTATCTCACTGGCTTCTGGACTGGTCAAGCTCTTTTCTCTCTTGTTACGATTTCTGAAGCCACATGGTTTTGAGAACCTGCACGTCCTATTGGAGTGGATCTTGAGAGTCCCCTGTTACAAAGATACCGGTAACCATGTTTTCCTATAATCTCTCCCTTGTCACGTCACCGGGGCGGATACGTACTACCTCGATGCGGTGGCTAGCTCTCCGGGCGAATACTATCCACGGTACCGGAACGGGCTAGTCGGACAGTGGTATTGGTAAAACAGAACAGGGTCTGTACGGAAGCGAGGCGAGCACGTTGAAGCCAGGCTTCACTTATACCGGCACGAGGGTTCCATTACCTCCCGGAATACGATTCATCCCTTAGATCGAACTAATTGGTGACCGACGATTCTTCCAGAAACTCGAGACGGACCGATTCTCGACCATTTCTCGAACTATGCAGGCCCACCCCTTGCATCAAGATTACCGTTGGCACCGGTAGTCCCGGAGTGCGGGCAGGGCATACGAAGCCCCGGCTTTGCTCGGCCAAATTCTTGCGAAGTTGCTGTTCTCACCGGTACCCACTCTTGTAAAGGGGTATAACGCCGCGCTTCTCGTGGGGGTTGGGTGGAAGGGTTCAGGCACCCATGAATATCATTCGCAAGTCGCCGGTAATTTGTCCTCCTAGTGCAATGCAAATTATTGGCATCTAGTCTCCCATGGCTCGAAATGTAGCATATCAATCTCAGATTCGAATGTGACAGTAATACAAGCCATCCACTAGCAGTTTACCCCTGAGGTTGAGGATCATTGGGAGGTACGACAAGCTCTCCCGAGGAAGCTGGGGGGCTTCCTCCTATTTTCTGATGTAACCCGAATACAATTCTGAAGTTAGCCCCCCACCTAGGGGAGTCATCATAGTTCGTCTAGCTAAATATACATTCAAATACGTAAATTACTAGCAACGCTTCTTATGCGATAAACATTTACTGGGTTGTTGATAGTGCCTGCTCGGCAGTTCCTTGCAGCTGTATAACTAGACAATGACGTCAATATAGGGCATAGTAATGACAAGACACAGTTGAACCTGCACCTATAGCTTTGCTCTCGCCTCGATAGCCTTATGGGCGCTGCCCTTTATTTCAAAGTACTCGGCGACCTTCTGCCTGGCAACGTCAACGGCAGCGACATCCTCGATGGTGGCAGGGTACTGGACAGGCTTATCGAACTCGTCGTGGACGGCGTTCTCGACGAGCTCGCGTAGCACGCGACGCAGCGTCTTCCCCGAGCGTGTTTTAGGGATCATCCCCCGGCCCTGGATGATACCACCCAGCGTTGCGATGCCGCCAATCTGCTGCCGCACACGCCGCTGTATCTCGTCTGCCACTGCCGCATCTGGCACCGCCGATGTCGGGTGCTCTGGCACCGATAGCGTCACAAATGCGAACGGGAGCTGTCCCTTCAGCGCGTCAGGAATCCCTACTACACTTGCTTCTGCAACGAGAGGGTGGCCCGTTATCGCCTGCTCGATCGCGCCTGTTGTCTAGGTCAGTGGCTTCCCTAACGCCAAATTTACTTCTAGGGCCGTCGGGGGTCCTACCTGTAGACAGCCTATGACCTGCGGTGTTGATAAGGTCGTCGCTTCGGCTCATGATACTTATATACCCATCTGCGTCAATCATTCCGGCATCTGCGAGCGAGTTAGTCCCCAGTGTTGGCACAGCAGTCATCATCATTAGCAGAAAATAAGCGTAACTCACCACCAGTGTCAACCCACTTCCCATCGAACCTCTTGAGATAGCTCTTATAAAACCTCTCCTCGTCCTCCCACAACGTTCTGAACCCCGTCGGGGCCAGCGGTATACCCATGACGATGTTCCCCATCTTGCCTCGCTTGACTTCGTTGCCCTCATCATCCACGGCCCTTACGTCGAAGCCCGGCATCGGCAATCCCGCACTGCCAGGTTTGATTGGCAGGGGGTTGCTATCCCTCTTGGCCGTCTTCCTGTCTATCCCCGCATGGGGTAGCAGGCTGATGCCCGAAATAGGGGATCCTGCCTCCGAGGACCACCAGTTGTCGACCACTAGCGCGCCGGGTGCCCCATAGTCCTGTAGAAGCTCCTGATACATCGTGATGATCGAGGGCTCGGACCTCTCGCCCGCCAAGAACAACGCCTTCAGGGTTTTCAGACCGCCTTGCTTGCCTATTCTTTTCAGGTGGAGATTCTGGGGGTCGTCTCGCTTGATGGCTCGAAGGGCGGCTGGAAGGTTGTGGTCAGTTTTTGGTCGCTCTTCCCAGCTCCATATGACTTCGAACGAATAGTCATGGATCTATACTCACTAGGTGCGGTGAAGAGAGTGGAGACTTTGTAGTCGCGTACTATCCGCCAGAATGTCGAACTGTCCGGCGTCCCAATGGGTTTTCCCTCATATAGCACTGTTGCTGCCCCGGTTAGGAGAGGGCCATAGATTATGTATGAATGTCCAACGACCCAACCAATGTCGCTAAAACAAAACAAATAAGAGAAAATATTAGTCAGGTACTTCGGTGATAAGTATTGAGTGACTATGGGAATACATGCCTTGCCGTGAATATGACGTCCCCGGGTCCATTGATGCCGAACAGGTAGCTAATCGAAAGATGTAGGCCAACGGCGTGGCCTCCAGCATCCCTCACAACACCCTTGGGCGTCCCAGTGGTACCACTCGTATAGATGATATACAGAGGGTCATTAGCGGCAACAGGAACACAGTCGGCCTTGACGCCCCTAGCCTTGGCGCTGCTGACGAGCCTGGCCCAGTCGCGCTCACCAGCAGCCTTATCGAGGCCGCGCCAGCGGAGCTGGTCACGTTGCCAGACGACGACGCGGTCAGGCTTGTGATGGGAGAGGCGGACGGCCTCGCGGATGAATTCGCGGTAGCCGGCCGGGGGCTTTGCGCCGTCGATGCCGCAGGAGGCGGTGAGGATGGCGCGGGGGCGGGAGGCGTCTATGCGCTGGGCGAGGGCGGCGGGGGCGAAGCCGCCGAACACGACGGCGTGCACGGCGCCCAGGCGCCCCGCCGCCAGCACTCCGGCCACCGCCGCCGGCACCATCGGCATATACAGCAAGACGACGTCGCCACGGCGCACGCCCTCCTCGCGCAGCGCCCCCGCCAACGCCTCTACCTCCCCTAGCAGCTGCGCGTACGTCACCGTCTGTCGCGTGCCTCCCGTCACGGGGCTGTCGTAGTAGATCGCCGGCGCATCCCCGCGGCCCGCTGCTACGTGCCGATCCACGCAGTTGTAGCACGTCGATATCTCGCCGCCCCCGAACCACTCCCAGTGCGGGTGCTGGACAGTGGCTCCGCTACTGCTGAGAGTCTTCGTCGAGCGCTTCAGAATCGATGTCGGCGGCTTGTGCCAGTGCAACTGCGCCGCCTGGTGCGCCCAGAAAGACTCCGGGTCCGCGAGCGAGCGCCGGTGCACCTCATTCTGGAGATGCTCACTCATCGTGGACCGTCACCGCCTGTATATGGGGGATAGAAATATTTATCAAGAATCCGCGGCTTCCGACGTTGTGCTATGATGATGCCGGCAACACCTACGTATGTAAATCTCGGGGTTTATCGTCTTCAATATTATCCTGTTCGGTGCTACACATATGAGAAGGACAAATGTGATTTAACTTTGTGTGTGATGTGATTACTACTAGGCCACCAGTTGTGTGGGTTTGTAAAAGGTTATGAAGATCCCGAGACCCGTGCGTTGTCCGCCTACCTAATACATATGTAAGTAGCCACAGTTGACGTTGATTCATCGGAAAACACCGTGCTGACCGACTAGTGAGATGGCCTAAAGACAGTGTATGCAACCATCAACAACTGTCAATAACAACACTAAAATTCAGTAGTTTGAGTAGAAGCTCCCCCGCCATCCCCATTTCCCCGGACCCCGGAAAGGCTTATATTGAACGTAGCGGTGTCTTGGCGGAGCTTTTTTTGGGGTAAAAGGGGCCACCCCCCAATACTCGGCCTCGGTTACGACCTCAATCCGTTCCTCCGGCCGAAGAAGCCCGTCCCTTGAATCTAACTATGTAGATAGTAGCAGCATGATGACGAACTCTCTATAGTTCTCAGGATTACGCGGCTACCGTCTATCTCCTAAAACGACTCCCAACATATTCTCAAGGATGCGATTGTCCCTGTGGAGCCCCGCATGAAGTTGCTAACCAGGGTCGAATGAGCAATCCGTAATTACCCCTGAAAAATGACCTACTTAGGTTAAGGAGAAGACTCTTAAAGCTATGGGTTGGCGGAGTAACTAAATACTAGCTTGATTGTTTTGGCCGTCAGAGATGATATTTTCCGCTGAAGAATCCTGATATCATAAAAAGTGTGTATTGTGGTACGTGCGAGATGTTAGTCGAGTACCCATAGGTCACAGCATGTATCAGCCTCGCCTAGCAGCCCGAGGCATCCCGAGTCTTGACTGTATGGCATGGTCATCACTTAGAGCTGACGGAGCTCAGTAGGGGAATTTCATTTCGAAATACATAGAAGGGTATATCTTATGCGCAAGCTTAATAAAAGAAAAGGCGTAGAAATTTCAATAATGACCGCTCATCACCCAGTCACATTCCGGCCTCAACCCCCCCCCCCCCAATTTTCCCATATAATAGGATGCCAATGCTGCTTCGAGTGGCCTGTTAGCAGCTTGCGACGAATTGGGGTGGAAAGACAAGGTACAAGGGGGGTATTCCTGACCTCATCGCTCAGAATCCCTTTTGGCCAATCTCCTTAGCCTTAGGACTTCATGTTTGGTAATGAAGACCCCTTCGGTCCCATTGTTCAAGAAGCCAACGCCCGACAGCTGATCGTAAAGATCGCGAACCTTTGCACATTCCCAATTCCCATCCCTATTAGTCCAGAAGCAACGCCTTACACCAGCCGAGTGCATGTACGTGACGCAACGGTAGCACGGGCGAGAATCTCGAATCTGGCAACGATCGAAGGCTGGCACGACGCTATCGGCATCGTGCGCAGCCGGGCGAGACGAGTCGTGCCCTTTGCACTTCAGCTCGTCATGCAACGAGCCAGTCGAGTTCGTTCGTTGCGGTGCCTGGGTGGGATGCGTGGAATGTAGGCAAGATTCTTCCATCTCCGAGGCACTTTGGTCATCCTCGGAACTATACATAGCATTACTGCTGCTGCTTCCACTTCGCTCGCGCTTTCTCGAGGGTGGTTTTCCGAGGCGAGCAATATACACATCGGCGCCAATGAGCTTGGGGTTCTTCATGCGATCCTGCAGGCTAGGTGCGGCAGTATGCACTTCCGAGCTACGGTTAGAATAGCGGTTGCGCAGAGTCTTGCACTGTACCTAATGAACCATTAGACCCGTCACGACTACGAACGTCTGGCCAGCGATATATGCTTACCGTAACGGTGCTACTGATCCCTCCGCGGCTACCCTTGCCTCTACGCGTTAAACCTTCATCTGCTTTTTTTGCGGGTGAAGTGGTCAGTCAACAGGATAACTCGTTTTCAAGTCTAAGAGCACCTTACCCTGTTCCTTATCGCTAGTAGATAAGTTATAGCTGCCAGAGTTCCAGTCGTGTTGATAATCCTGTTGGTGTTGGTGTTGTTGTTGTTGTTTTTGCTTTTGTTGTTGTCGGTGTTGTTGCTGCTGCTGTTGTTGTATCTTCCGGAAGTTTTTCTGCCTCGACTTTATATCCTGAGGCTGATAAGAAAACCCGACCTGAGACATGTGATGTTGACCCTGAGTATCGGGGTCTTGTGCCAGCTTTAACCCGCCACCCCGGGTTAGGGACCTCGGTCGTGTATACAGGGTGGGTCTGGGGGTCGATGGCAGCAGCGAAGGATTTGTTAACCTCCCGCCTCTGGTGTCGTTTTCGTTTAGAGTCACGCGGCAACGTGTGCGAAGGTTTAATAGACGACTGGTTGGACCTGGCCAGCGTGGGAGAAGAGGCAAGAGCCGAGTTGATGGCCATCATCTCGGAGTGCATACTCAACACGGGATTGGGATTGACCTGAGACCTGCCGGTGAACATTTCCTCGAACGTCTTGAAAGCAGGCTCGTTCTTGCCCTTGTCCTTGGACTTGTCAATGGGGAAGGACTTGCTGGGCAGGTTGCCAGTCTTCAGAGCGCCGCCATCAAAGCCGGAACGGTAATCGTTGAAACCCTTGCCGATCACCTTCCCGCCCTTGACGACGATGCAGCCATGACGCTGACCGAGGGGGGAGAGCTGGGCCTGCTCAAGACACAAACTGAGGTAATTGTCGAACTTCATTTTTGAGTCGGTAGTGAGTTGTATATAGTAAATGGTAGATTTCAAATACTTGAGGACTTAAAAGTAGGTAATAAAATAAAATCTAGAAAATCTAGATCGTGAGATTAATCTTGAGGAAGGGAAGGTAGTATGAATAACTAGAATCTTGTATTGATTTGTGTGGCAATATGAAGGTGGCAAGTGCTGTGCGATGTGGATTGCGATATACTGCAGTATTCAGGCGTGCAATGCGATCTCGAAAGACGTAGATTTGGCGGCGAAGGTATGGAGTAGAGTAGAGTAGAGTAGAATTGCTTTGTGTCTCTGATGTTGAAAATGTTGGAAATGTGAGGGTGACTTCTCAGGCTAGTATGGACGCCGATGACTCGCTGCTGATAAGCTATCCGCCTAACTAACGACCACTGATAATTGGCAGGTGTTTGCGCCATCACATGCCAATGAGAAGTGGCTAGTGTCATTTGTGGCTAGTGTTGTGGTGTGGCTATGTATAACCCCTTAGCATGCACTTATTAGGCACGGCATGGCACGGGTACCCCTGAACTTTCTAACTTCCTGCTCAAGCCCCGGAGCTCATGTGATTGTTCGGCCATCTGAGTATTATGAATTGATTCTTGTTATCGACTAGAGCTCTGGAGAAGATCGGATATCAGTTGTCAAGATATCCCAATGCCCCGAGTGACGACCAGATTTGACTTCTACCTGAATATCCTTTCCATCATTCTCTACCATAGTTATCTACCTAAGTAGGTAGTACCGTAGTAGTAGTGTTTAGTAGTGACCTTTTCAGTGTACTCCTTTGATCCAACCATCTCGTGTTGCTTCCTGTCAACGACAAGGCTGTATGCCATCCCTTCTCAACTCGCACTATTACCAGACCAGTGTTGCTTCTCTCTTATATCATTGCACAGGCCTTGACGTGACGAAGAACAGTAAGTCGAGCACAGGCAGTTAATATAAATAGCATTAATGAGGGAGGGCCAAACATGCTCCCCCTTCCCCCTCCCCCTCCTGCCCTCCCGTCCAAACACCCACGGCAACCATAGAGTATGTAGGTATTGAAGTCTATACGTAATACCAAGTACAATTTGATCCTTAGAAGCCCCCGTCCCTCTAAGGCTAGTAAAATGGCAGGATTGCCCACACGAAGAAAACACCGGGGAACCGTTCAACCACCCGAGGAATGTGAAGGGCCTGAATGAGGATTTTCATAGCCAAAATCCGGGTCGCCCGGGAGCAGGGAAGCATCGAAAGTATTTGAGTCGGGGGTACCAAGACCAATTCCCGGTACGTTGTTGGCATCCTCAGCCTCGGCAGATTCCATCGCGCGCAACTCTGCCATATCCTGCTCATGACCCTCTCTCAAGATCCGGACAGCTTCTTCATGTGATTCAACTTCTCGCTGTCGCAAGGACCTTAACTCCTCAATTTGACGAGCAAACGCAGCTTCATACTGTCGAAACTGTTCCATCATTTCCTTTTGACAATGTTCAAACCTCCACTGAAAGTCCTGCTGCATGGTGTGCAATCGTTCTTCGGCCTCGAGACGCTCGTTTTCCAACTGAATCCTCTCCTCCCTCGTAAACGGAAAAGAAGCCATAGGCGTTCCACTACCGTCGCAGACAGTAGAACCAGAAGTGCAACGAAAAGAATAGAGACGCCCTCGATCGTCTAACACTGTGTCTCGCGAAACAATAAACACCCTGTGCAGAAAAGTACTAGGTACTCAAATTCCCTCATATGCTGCGATCGAATGGCTTGAGATTGTCGCTGGTTTGGTTACGATCTGTAACGAAGTGTAGACTTCACCACGTAAAGAACTTAGGTTGAAGGCAGCCAAAAGAGAAGAAGGTAGATCACTCAACTTGAAGGCTGAAGAACGCAAAAACGAATAACTATCTATGGAACCTATCTTCCTATATATATGCCTTTATTTCCCATACATCGTTAGGGATCGCCAATAATCACTCCAATTCCATTTGTCGATCTATCATATCGCATGATCGTAGGGAAACCTAATTGGAATGGGCGGGTTACCACTCCTCTAACTCTACGAGACTACCATATCTGGCAGTGAAACCTGTATACTTCCACTGCGTAAGTATTCAAGAGCTCCAACGACATTATGTCGGTATCCATAATAATATTTCTTATTGAGACTGTGATAAACTCGGATGGTCTTCAGACTCACTTGAGTAAAGTGTTACGACTATTCGACAACCTGTCCGATATCAAGACATCTTTGTCTGTGTTGTTCTTGACCCCCGTCTTCCCAAGCTACCCGAGGAATGACTATCGGCCGACCCTAGCGAAGGCGCCTAGAGTCTGCATGAGAGAGGAACAACTTTGCGACGAGTACGAGCGACTATACAGTTAAAGCACCATGGAGACTAAGACTTTCATAGGCACTACGCATTATTAATCGTTTCGCATATATCTAGTGAAAACTGCAAATGAACAGAAGCACGGCCTGTGGCTACCACGACTACCCTCGCCACCGCCTCCTATATCGTAGAAGGGGAGAGAGAGGCAACATGTCACAGCTAATAATTGCCTATAAAATGGGGGGTTTGACCGAGTTACAGGAATTCCTAGCTTAATCCAAAGCTCTGAGTTTGCGACTTACGAGGATACGAGGCCAGTGTCGTAGGATAATGTCGTCTGCCAGTGAGGGGTGTACCCTCGTTTCCCTTTAGATATCTCATATCAGTATGATGGCCATCTCCAACCGCCTTAGGCCTACATATTTATAAAGGCTGCGTCGGTTCAACATAATATTTATAAGCTATTTTTATGTGAGCACGGAGGGACAGACTCCGCCTTGAACACTGACGCGCAGGTGTACATGAGCAAGTTAATGTCCCCTCGCATATGCACGGCACGTAGTATATGTTATAACATTACAGTCTGGCATCTAACCGCCTGAATGACTATTGAAAGGATTCCTAGGGGCTGTATTTTACCGAAAGGGGAGAAATTTGCGTGTCGATCACCCAAGATGAATGCTTCCGTCGCATGCGCAAGTGAGCGAATGTGTGTACCTGCAGTAGTGCTGTGTTGGTGCTTGCTAGCTGGCCGGCTGCCTCCGGGAGATGTGATAGGGCCTGCATGGGGTTGCTATGCTTGTCGGCCTAGCCAGTACATGATTCGTCGGCGTCTAGACGACGTGCGCTTGCGTGGATTTATTGCAAAACTCTCATAATTCGAACTGATCGAGTTGGAGACAAGCGTTGGTCTTCCACGAAATAGGAGTTTGAGACAGCGTCGCATATCAAAATAGACAGTGCGCCATCAGCCGCAGCCGAGAGGCAAAGCCGGCAACGTTGGATTAGAGCACGATGTAAGGGGAGGGGATGGCTGGAGGGGGGGGGGGGGGAGGAGACAGCGCTTATCCTACCCTACGTAAGGGGGAGAGACAAACAAAAACCACGCTGCTTTGGAGGACCTGGCAGACGGGGTAAGAAACCGGACGGGTCTTAAAAGTCCCCCTTTAAATAATACGTTTTTAAATATACGGTACCACGCACAAAATATGTAATAATATATTTAAAGGTTTCATTTAAGTAAACAATTTACCAAATAATTTTATGATGCTATTAAATAGCCATTTTGCCAATTGTCTGAATTATTTCAATTTTCAGAATGTTATATATAATATGGGTGAATTTCAGACCCGTCCGGTTTTTAGCCCCGTCTGCCAAGAGGACACGAGGACTACCGGTTGGTAATAAGACACCTATTCACACAACCAGCCTGTCTCGTTTCGGGGATTTGTTTCCATGAGTTATATGTCTCCCAGATTAGAAAAAAAGTGGCGCCATGTTCTCTGATTTTAATGTCTCATGTCTCGGCGCCCATATCGCCGATTCGAACCACATACTATAACCAGCCATTTCGGAAAACGGCTGAACCTGAGCCGGGGACCTCGTATTCCTGTATGATTGATTGTTCGCTTACGAAACTGTACTCGGAAAACCGCACCACGATACCTGTCTGGTCTGAGCTCACAACGAATGATGTTTTATTGACGACGCCTGACTTGAAGTCTAGCCGTGGAGAGAAATAGACCTATGATAACTCTATAATGCGACACTCTATACGTCACGAGGACTATTGCCATTAAATTAACAGCCCCCTATGCAAGGTAGGATTCGACCGCAGTAAGGGCCAAACTTGGCAAGCAATGACATTGAGTTGTCAGGTGGTGTAATGAAGAAGCAGGCGGCGGTCAGACAAGACACGAAATCAGCCCACCGCGGCGTAGGTGTCGGGCGTAAAGCAATTGCTGTGCGACTGTACTCTACGATGCCTGTGCCCGACGCACAGGGTCAGGGGCACACAATCCCGGGTTATGGAAGAAGGCTAAGCTTGTCAAACGAGCGGGGCGAGCATGATCGTCGGCAGAGGCCCCATCTATAACCGAGTACATACAAAAGTTGTTAGCTAAGGATCTGCATCGGCGGTTTATACATGCGAGTTAAAACTTGTTGTCTACAATTACAACTACAAATGCCGTTCAGTTCACGTAGATATAGGCTGCGGAACATCATATGCATAGAAGGGGGTGCCGGACCAAAACTTGGTCTCGCGGCAATGCTTGCTTTGCCTTGAGATCTATGGTACAAGGTGAGAATTGAGGCTCGCAAAACATTGGGTTTCCTTTGTCCAGAGGCCAATAAAACATCCAGCGAAAAAACAAGGGTCCACGGGCTCCGTCAGTAGTATGATACAAGTGCCGATGCGCAGCCTGTGATTGAATTTGTACAAGTTAGGCCGGGTAACCGACGGAGCACGCAGAAACGAAGAGACGGATATTTGGAAGGGTTGAATGGATTGTATTGTCAAAAGGTGGTTTGCTTCTCAAATCTGAGGGTGTCCGGGATCTGAGACCACCTCCAGGGACCATTCCAACCGTCGTTTATAGACCGCACACATCGAATAATCCTCCGTGGCGAGTTGTATGTGGTAGCGTGTGAGTATCCGTTGAACACCAAATATTACAAGAATCAGTAATCCTGCAGAGCGTGGCCGTCATTCCAGATCAAGAGACTCCATGGTGCTATGCAGAATTTCCGTAAAATTTACCTCCGAAAGTTGTCTAACCTCACAAGCTATACCAAATAGCCCCCCGCCGCCCATAAAACTCCAAGCCTGGCCTTCTCGTCATGAATAATCTTTCCAAATGAGGACTGTGTCTTTCTCACGATCCCCGGGTATTATAAATATCGAACAAATGAGAATCGTAGGGTCATAGACGTGAATGCTTTAACCAGGTAGGTTGATTTACAGAGCCAGGACGGCGAGAGCACCGAGGAGACCGGCGCCGGAGAGGGCAGCGGCCTTAGCGGCACCAGCGGTGGGGATCGCAGGGGGCTGCGAGGGCTCAGTGCCCGGCTCCGTGGGGACGGGAGTGACACCGCCAGTGGGGTAGATGGGAGTGGGCTGCTCAGCGGTGGTGTTGGGGTAGTTGTTGGGGGGAGGGACAGCAGTCGGGTAGACAGGAGTCTCAGTGGGGTAGACGGGAGTCTCAGCCGGGGGAGCACTATTGAGAGAAAGTTAGCAAGTCGAAGTCCTCAAGAACCATCCTCCACTCTTACCAGGAGTTGCAGATGACTGACGAGGTAGTGTAGATGGGCTTGCTGACGGTGCAGCCGCCCGGGCAGTCAGTGATGGTGATGGTGGTAGGCTGTGTATTGATGGTTAGCGTCTTTGGATCATTTGTTAACGGATTTTGGAATCACTAACCTCAGAGACAGTGTAGGTAGCAGTGCCGTAGGTCAGGGTGGTGGGACCAGGGCAGTAGGTCTCGTACGAGGTAACGACCTCAGTGGTGTAGGTCACGTTACCGCCGATGGGGTAAGAGCCGGAACCGGCAGCGACGCCAGCGGCGAGGGCGAGGGCAGCAGCGAAGGTCTTCATCTTGACTGATTAGGTGTTGTATTAAGATACTCGTAAGGGAGAGCGGGTTGTTTGTCGGTGAGGATTATTAAGTATAGTGCTGTAAAAGCAGATTAACGAATGAATGTGACTGAAAAGTCAGGGTTTGTATTAGAGTATGTGTGGGTGAGGAAAGAAAGAGAAGAGGAAAAGGATTGTCAGTCTTGGACGGATCGCCTTATATACCGAGATGGACGGCCTGGGGGATGTGGGTTTTCCGCGAGTATCTCTGGGCCGGGGGGGTGGGTGGCGGCGCGATTGGGGAGACAAGACATCCGGACCTTGCACTAGCCTCTCAGGGGTAGGGTTAGGTTAGGGGATGAGGAGCGCCAGGATCATGGACATGGTTGTCTAGTTGTAGTTAGGGTGTGGCTACCGATGCAACGACACTAGCAACTGATGAGTTTTCAACAGCCTCTCATCGTCTTTCTTTGTAGCTCGCCTCGTCTTACTGGTACATACATAGTCGACCGTCTCTGCGTCTCTACCGCACACACACATATCGCTGTCTACTATCCATCTCTATGATCCATGGGCACTGATGAGCAGCAGGGTGCTATGTGCTTAGGGGGTGGAACCTGTCCATCTCTTCTGGTCTTCTGCTGACGACTCATTGGACAGGCCAGGTTAGTGCGTCGCAAACCCTGTCAACCTGTCTTCGTTCAGTCGCTCATCTCGGAGATGGGAAGAACCTATAGTTCGACTTTGCTCCCTTTTCAACATTGGTTATTTCGCTTGCGGCCAAATCACACATGGCGGCAGCTGCTAAACCTCTCATAAATTGTGGATTGATAACCTGGTTAGGTGTGTATGTATGTCCTTACTAGTTAGTAAACACACAGATACGGTCAGTAGAAAGTAAGAAGGGTGACCAGGGGATGGGGCTGCTTGGGGGTGTCCGACTGGAGACAAGCCAGTGAGCATGGAAATAGCCCTGCAGGCATGCTCCTATGTTGCGCGGACTCGCCCCCGAAAAGGGGATAATATGGGTACTGGAACAGCGGTCTTCCGAAAAGGGGTGAGCCGTCGACGGTCTAATATTGCTGGCCCAAGCCTAGACTTGATAGCTCGCGGACCCGGTTATCCCAAGTGTATAAGTTCCGGGAACTTGTGCCAGATACGGCGCGTTGGCCTACTGAGCCCGTCGAGAGTACATGATCTGGACCATATCGGCGCCGTCGTGTTTTTAGCAGGATACGAACCTGCTCCCTGTGCTGCTATCGCTACTGGACCGCGCTTTGGAAAAAATCGACCGCACCAACTAGGATCTCGCTGAGCGGACTACTGCAAGGAACAGCGACATCCATGCGTACTAATTAACAAGGATATTTAATAGCCCGGCTCTTTTCTGTTTTTTTCTGTGGAAATTGGCATGCCACTTGGCGTTCTTGGCTGACCTTGGCTATTCTTGGCAGATCCCAGGGTCGTAAGCACCGCGGTGTGCCCTCTTCCTTATTCTTCTTCCCCTGCGTTATCTGGTTGCTTTCTGACTTCTGTGAGGGTATTTCGGGCATAAGCCCACCGGTCGCGACCTTGAAAAACTTTAATATTTCTTCTAAGATGACGGAGCGAATTAGCCGCTGCTAACAATAGGACTGATCTGCAACACACCTGCTTGTTATTGTATGTGTGTAGTCCGTCCAGTCCGTACGATTCGCCATCTCCGTGTGGCTATTGCCTCTGTAAATGTGGCTGGCATTACCATGATTCATGTAGCTATTGATTTAATACGATATTTTATTAGAGCTTACCATCTGCTACCGCTAGTACCTTTGCCATCGCCGGTGAAACGACATGTTTACGGCCAGATCCGCTAATATGGGAGCTCCCTTACTCCCAGTCAAACAGCTAAGGTCGGGTACCCTTGGAGGACTCCTGATTGCTCGGATTCTCGAACTATCTACTACAGCCTTATGGAGAATGAAGAGTTGGGTTTATCGCTGCTATAAGATACTTTCAATGTATGTCTCTGAGCTAGAGCCCCCGCCTCACAAAGGCAATCGACAAAGGTAGATCGTGTGGGTGGCCAAGTTTGCATCATCATCCAGTGTTGGACATCTGCAAAGAATGCAGGAACGAGATCGCGCTGATGCAGGAACCATCTTGCAATCGAAGGGCCCGTGGATAGGGCGTGTGTGGGCCAACACCACCAAAGAGCTTGAGCTGGCAGAGATTTCATCGTGATTCGATCGTCTACCCTCACTAGTCTAGTCAAAAGCTTCCCAAGAGGCCCAAGCCCGACCAATACAAGCCGCTCCCACGGTCCGTCAGCTCCAACACTTCCATCGGAACGATATAATAGGCCTGTGCTGATTGGATCGAGATGTGATTGCAAAGCGGCAGTGGCTTTTGTCATTAATGAAAAGTGGCCGCCCTGGCTGATACTACATACATAGAACTGCCTATCCTGCCATCCAACCTGGGGTTTATCCGTGACTTATCGACCCCCCTTTATTACTCTTCTTTAGGATTCTTTCCTCGGGTGTATCGAAATAAGCATCACATAGTAATACGGACAGGATCTGTCTAATGATAACTAAATACAGCGCTAACGGGCTGGCGTGCAATGGGCTTTTAAGGAAGGCCTATCGATCGATCTCCTGTGGAGATAATTCCTTGGGCTGTCAAGCATATCCATGGACTCTGTCGATACCAGGGTAATTCACTCCTACGATGCACCAAGAATTCTGGATTAAAGGGCGTGTGGGCACGATAAGCCTGGAGTCATATAGCTTTTACGTGATGATTACTCCAGGCTAAGGCCGTTGGCATTATGTTTCCGGCTGGCTGCTCCTGTTTCGGCATCGCTAGGTCTCGTATCTCATAATGTCCCTTCTTGCAGCCGGTAATCTCGCCTTTTTCAATGCAAATGGGAATCTGGACCCCAAGACCGCCCAGGCCCCCCCGGTGCCGTCTGAATCTGGAATCTGGAACCTGTGGATCTATCTGCATACGATCAACGGCGCTTTATGCTGATCCCAAGCCCATCACTGTCCCTCTCAGCCCTTTTAGGCTATCAAAGCGTCTAAATAGTCTCACCGCAGTGATAGGCCTCGTGCGAGCCCTGTCTCTTGTGGAGGGAATTAAGCTCTTTAATCATAGATATGGGGTACGATAGTATAGCAGTTTGGCAGATGATTTACGCGTCGATAAACTTGATATAGACATTGGTTCGCTCCTCTCTGCCGTTCGCCAAAATAACTGACCCCGTAAACATGTGATCCATATCTGGATTCTACCTAGTGTGCTGCTGAACATTCGGCTAGAAGCTCTAGCTAACACTTTCTCGGGTCTTCTCCGAAATGCCTATAGACTCCTTATCACGCTCGGTGTCTCAAGCAAGATGCGCGTATTTTATTAATAACTTACCCCGTTCGAACCCGCAGCGTCGATAGACTCAGGTAGCCACCGCCTGGCTCATCTTATCACCAGCATATGCAGGTGGTTAGCATGTGGGAGAGAAAATTGAACACCGACCCCTATTCGAATTAGGGGGGACCCTGGGAATCTCGGACGAAAGAGTCAGCTCACCGACTGCGCGGAAGCCGTCCCAGCCTCCCGGGCCGCTCTGACTGGTCAGATCCGGCAGGTAACATGCATTACATGGCAACGTTTAATTTCCACGGTTGCTATCCTACGTGGGTATGTATCAGCCGGCACTGTGATAATGGCCATCCAGCCATCGTCTCATCAGCTAATAACAATGTCGGCTGGGGGCGTCAGCAAAGATCACACACCCTGGAAAGTGCTCATTAAGGGCTCTGTGGTTAACTGCCATCTGCCGGGAGCCTACTCGACTGTCGTATATAATGATTGACTTATCGCGGGCACACGCGAACCGCGTGCCCTCACGCGGTTTCGTGTTTCGATCGTGTCGACCTGGACCCGTGGGATACCTACAACGTAGCGGTGTTCTTTCTCGGAGTCCCCTATCTGGAAGCAGTAACCTGTTCTCTCATGCCAAACGATATAGTGATCAATGTGCCCTAGGCGAACACCACCAATCCCTCTTCGAATTTCCCGTTCACACCGTCGATCTCTATTGTGATGGCCGGCAGCTGCAACTTACATCAATATCAGGTCTATACGCGAATGATATGGCCATTGGTGATGTCAGCAAGACTTTGAGCGTGTTGACCTACCCGGCGGAGCGACCAAGCGACCGAGCGAGTCCGACGTCCAAATTATCGATAACGCTTTCCATGGCCTACTCTTGAATTTGCCAATGTGACATTAGCTTCGCCATTAATTTGCAGTGTTGCTTTGTTTTGACGACGTTTGCATCAAACCTAAGCTGAATCGAACGGTTGGCCCAGCCAGTGGAGGCTTCAATCGTCTATGAATTCATTCATCCATGATTGCTTTCCATAGTGTCTCTTCGCGGCCGATGGGGGCGTCTAGTACTTGACAACGGAAAGACTCTGCTCGATGTAGGAAAAGAGCCTGTGTCGAAAACATTCCCATATTGAGCACATGGCCATCTCAAAGAGGTTCACTTGTCATATTGCGTCCTGATGGTGTCTCGTCGTGACAGTGCGATGTCTGTTATTGGTTTTATTGACACGTCTAGCCGTTGAATGTGCTTCACGCCAAAGCTCGTCCTTCCTACGCAAACCTCGCACCCACGAAGCTATCCACAGTCTCGTCCTTGGGACCGGGAATAATAGCAGTCGACCGACTCCGAAACCCGAAATCCGTTGCTGTCGACCGTGTGCTTGGCCGAATGATCTTGAACTTCGAGGTGCTGCAGCAAACATGGGAAGAGACATTGGTCCCGACTACCTTCGAAGTAATCGATGCCCATACATAAATTCAGAGACAAAGGACCACGATGATTCGGTTGACATCGATCATCGATGTAGTCAACGGTAAACGATGGTGTTCTTTTTACCCGCTACCCGCTACCTACAGTGGAGCCAACAACCGCCGGCCGATGGCGTGCTACGTCTGCATGTGCGCCGAACTTGATGTCATTATATGGTTTAACATCCCATTGCAAGCCCGCAACGGACGGCTCGTGTACATACCTACCTATGCAATAAGAACAAAATCCATTTCGTCAGAATTGCCCACACCAGCAAATACGTAGAGCAGAACACAGTTCCAGAATCGAAATATCTTCTTGTTACGACCATCGACTCCTAACTCCGACCGGGCTTTGTTATAGGGCTAAATACTGTTAATTACCTTGGAGCCAATATGGGCGATACTATGAAAGCCGTTGGTAAGCTTAGCCAAAACCCCTCCTAACCCCATGCCCCCTCCACGGCTATCAGCGCATGCTCTCGCGATGGAATAGCAACGAATCCCCAAAACACCGCATCTTCGAAAAAAGCCATCGTGCTGCTAGGGGTTGGCTCTCCCCATACCATCTACCAGGACTAACGCGGGAGTCCCCCCTCTCCCCTCCCTCAGACATCAAGGACGGTCGCGGGCCCGCGACAGCGCTCTTCATCAACACAGCGACAGCGAAACCGACGCCAGGGCCGGGCGAGGCGCTCGTCCGCGTCCGGGCGTTCGGGCTCAACCGCATGGACCTGATCCAGCGCGAAGGGCACTACCCGGTGCCACCGCAGGCGCCGTCGACGCTGGGGGTAGAGTTCAGCGGGACAGTGGAGGCGCTCGGCCCAGACGCAGACGGCTCCTTCGCGCCCGGCGATTCCGTATTCGGTCTCGCGTACGGCGGCGCCTACGCACAGTACGTCGCGGTGGCGACGGCGATGCTGCTGCACAAGCCCGCGGCGCTCTCCTGGGAACAGGCCGCCGCCATCCCCGAGACCTGGATGACGGCTACGCAAGCGCTGCACGTGATCGGGGAGTTCGGCGACGGGAAGAAGAAGGAGGCGGCGGCGTCGTCGTCGTCGGTCCTCTGGCACGCGGGCGCCAGCGGCGTCAGCATCGCAGGGATCCAGCTGAGCCGGCGGGCGGGCGCGGGCGCGGTCTACGCGACATGCGGCAGCGACGCGAAATGCGCCTTCGTGGAGCAGGAGCTGGGCGCGACGCGCGCGTTCAACTACCGGACGACGACCGCTTGGGACGAGGCGGTGCGGGAGGCGACGGGCGGGCGCGGCGTGGACCTGATCGTCGATTTCGTCGGGGCCGCGTACTTTTCGCGCAACCTCGCGGCGGCGGCGCGCGACGCCCGCTGGGTCGTCCTCGGCCTCCTGGGCGGCGCCGTTCTGCCCGACGACGTCGACATCGGACCCTTGCTCTACAAGCGCGTCCGCATCGAGGGCAGCACCCTGCGCAGCCGCGACCTCGCGTACCAGCGCGCGCTGCGCGACCGCCTCGCCGAGTACCTCCCGGATTTCGAGAGCGGGCGCCTCAAGGTCTTCGTCGATACCGTGCTGCCTATGGAGGAGATCGTGAGAGCGCATCAGCTGCTGGAGGGCAACACGACGAAGGGGAAGATCGTGTGTACTGTTGATTAGATAAAATCTAGATATGTGTGTAATGCGTGTGCGAGTTTCGGGACGAGGGACAGCATATCATAGCGTATATCTCCTTCAAGTCGTGATCACACATTCCGGTAGTCATTCATCAGTCATTTAAGGACCCCTTTGTACTCTACGCAATGCTCTACGCAGTGTTTCTATGCAAATGGATCGTGGGTCATGAATATTCCCTAACGTTGTGCCACGTAATTGATAAACCGCATAAACGCCTTCCTGCCTGCCTGAATCAAAGCACTGAACCGGCTTACTTGCCACCTCGCCATCTAGTGTTCCTGAATCCACTTCAACATCTGCTCGTAGGCCGTAGCTTGCGCCTCCTTGATATTCGGGTCATCGTAGTGGCCGATGACGCCAAAGCCTAATTACGTCGTATGTACTCGTCAGCGCTGGCTGTCTCCAGTATTACATGCACACAGATCAGATCAAATGATCTTCGACTTACCGTGTGGGACACCCGGGTAGACCTGCACCTCGTGCTCCAGTCCCTCCTTGGACATGATGTCCTCGCCGGCGGTGCGGACCTCGTCGGGGAAGAGGGGGTCGCTCTCGACGCAGACAAAGCTGAGGGGCACCTTGAGGTTGTGGAAGTCGTCGGGCGAGACGAGGGTGGCGTGGGCAAGGGCACCGGCCTTGATATAGGGCCCCTTGGTCTTCACCTGAGCACTTTCTTCATCGGCCGGTGCCTGGGCGCCGGACCAGCCAGACTGCGGCGGGTTGGCGGGCCGCTCGCCGGCGAGCAGCAGGATGTACCGGGCACCAAAGCAGTAGCCGACCGCGTAGACGCCGCCACCGTTTCCCACAGCATCGGCGAATTCTCCCTGAGCCGCGTGCAGGACCTTCTCGAGAATCGGCCACACCCGCTCCTCGGTATGCCGCGCCAACCACATATCGATCATGAAAGACTTGGCCGTCTCAGCCACTTTAAATTTAAAGACGTCTAAGAAGCTGCTGGCACTGCCACCGCCGCTGCCGCCCTCCGATGACTCGGCCTCCGGAACCTTTGCATCGGCGGAGTTTGGTGCCGGGTCACCCTCGAACAGATCGGGCATCACTACCACATAGCCCTCGTCGGCGAACTTGTCGGCTTGGATCTGGTTGTTGGCGGACTTGAGACCGGTGCCGCCGGTCAGGAGGAGCAGGAGCTTGGAGGGATTGGAAGGGTACGAGGCGGGTTTAGAGAGGTAGGTCTAAGTGTCAGGGGGGGGGGTTAGTTGCTTAAGTTGGAGCTCTAATGCTGGGGGGGGGGGGGGGGGGTTGCTGGGGTGCTGGGTTCATGGCATTGCATAGGTAAGTAGAGACGTACATCGATACCACCGAGCTTCCTTATCTCGCCCTTCGGCGCTTCGCCGGCAGCTGGAGATCTAAGGTGTTAGCAGGGGAGACAGCCACAGCCAAAATATGTGCAGGTAAGTGCATAAACAGTAAGGAGATTTACATACGGGTCGGCCTATCGGTAGTGCAATGCTCGCCCATAGTAGGGCCAGTCTGGGCGGGTGTATCCCCCGGGATGGGGGAATTCTCCTGAGCATCGCTCTCCGGAGCTTTCGTTGCGAGATCTGTGTCTGTCATGATGATGTTTAATGGGTAGGTAGTATTACTACTTGGTACAGCTATCCGAATTCAGTCCACTATTGAATGTTACCCAAGAATCACGATTGGTGGTGTTTTGAAAGAAGTTAGTGTTAGGGATATGGGATGGGATATGATGAGTATGTGGATGGAATCCTACAAAGGCTAGGCGGCAAGGCGGTAGGCATAAACACAACCCTTCTAGACGATGTAAGTGTACCTACCCTAGGTAGGTATTTACTTAAGGTAGGTGAGCTATTTGGCGGGGTGACGTATTCAGCACTTATTACCTACCTAGGTACCTATCCGGCCTTATCTGCTTATCAGGTAGATATCCACATACACCATACAGCTGCCTGCCCTGCCTGCCTGCCCCGCGCTGGACTATTGTCTAGGGTAGCTGCTGCTGCCTTGTCCTGCCTTGCCACTTTAACTATTAGACGCGACATTTCTAGCTCATTAACGCGTTTTCCCGTGTCGCACGCACTTTACACTGCCTAACCTGGAAGTAAGAATCAAGTAGGGAGGAGCTACACATCTCTACTCCCACTACATTTCCCACTACACTTTTACAACTTCTTTCTACACCTTTACAACTTCCAGGATAAAGGCATACCCGACATAGTCAGAAAAATAATATTCCACATCAAATCACCACTTTCTTCCCACCTCGAATCGAAGTACACCACCTGGGCATCAATCTATCACTGGAGTAATAGGATCTCCATATATTCCGTATATCCCGTAAAAAAAAAAAAGAACACCAACCATGTCAGCCGCTGACGCGGAACAAGCCATCACCCGAGGTGCTCTAAGGTAAGTCAACCTCCAAAAAAAAGAAAGAAAGAAAACTTTTATACAAACAATCTTCTCACCCACCCCCCTCTCAGTGCCATATTCAACGATCCCGACAACGCACCCCAGCATTTCCCAGTCCCCATCCTACAATGCCTTCAAATCAAGCCTCTTGGTGCACAGCCCGGTAGTGGTCAGCCTGAACGATTCCGCATCGTCTTGAGCGACTTGAACAACTATGTTCAGTGCATGTTGGCTACCCAAGCAAATCATGTCATTCACGACAACTCACTCACGAGGGGCTGTATCGTTCGCATCAAAACATACCAGGCCAACTCCGTTAAGGGTAAGAATATTCTCATCATTCTTGACCTCGAGGCCGTCCCTGAACTTGGCTCCCACGACCGCATTGGAGAACCCCAGGCTTTCGAAGCAAAGCCCCCCGTCGCCAATACCACCATCGGCGGCTCCGGCTTCTATGGTGCTAAGACCGAATCATCCGCTCCCGTTAAGACCGAGCCTATGTCTTCGCGCATGGGTGCTCCCTCAAACAACCCCCATGGAAGTAAGGCTATTTACGCTATTGAGGCCCTCTCTCCCTATACCCACAAGTGGACTATCAAGGCCCGGGTATCCCAGAAGTCCGACATCCGATACTGGCACAAGGCTTCCGGCGAAGGCAAGCTGTTTTCCGTGAACCTGCTAGACGAGAGCGGCGAGATCAAGGCCACCGCTTTCAATGAACAGGTCGACCAGTTCTTCGACGTCTTACAGGAGGGCCAGGTCTACTATATCAGCAACCCTTGCCGAGTCAGTCTCGCAAAGAAGCAGTTCACCAACCTCGCCCACGATTACGAGATCAGCTTTGAACGCGATACACCCATCGAGAAGGCCGAAGACCAATCCAGCGTCCCCCAGGTTCGGTATAACTTTATCAACATTCAGCAGCTCCAAGATGTCGAGAAGGATGCTACCATAGACGTCGTGGGGGTATTGAAGGATATCGGCGACGTCAACGAAATCGTATCAAAGAACACTGGGAAGCCCTACTCGAAGCGAGATCTGACTATCGTGGATGACACCCGGTTTTCGGTTCGTCTGACGATATGGGGTAATGGAGCACAGTCCTTCTCTGCACAGCCTGAGTCCATCATCGCCTTCAAGGGCGTCAAGGTGTCCGACTTTGATGGCCGCTCGCTGTCCCTACTCTCGTCGGGTACTATGGCCGTCGACCCGGATATCCAAGAAGCACACCGTCTGAAGGGGTGGTACGACTCGCAGGGCCGTGCCGATAACTTCGAAACGCACAAGGGGATGAGCACAATGGGCGCCGCGACGGGACGAACCGACCAGACGAAGACAGTGGCTCAAGTGAAGGACGAAGGCCTGGGCATGGATAACGTCGCCTACTTCTCCCTCAAGGCGACGATCGTCTACATCAAGCAGGACAACTTCGCATACCCGGCGTGTAGCAATGAGGGCTGTAACAAGAAGGTAGTCGAGCAGGGCGATGGCTTGTGGCGCTGCGAGAAGTGTGACGTCGCCCACCCGCGGCCCGAGTACCGGTACATCATGAGCGTCAACGTCAACGACCACACGGGCCAGCTCTGGCTCAGTTGCTTCGATGACGTCGGCCGCATCATTATGGGCCGCTCTGCCGACGAGATCATGGAACTCCGGGAGAACAGCGAGGAGAATGCCACCGCTCTCTTCGAGGCGGCCAACTGCACCAAGCTGAACTTCCGGTGTCGCGCCAAGATGGACACGTACGGTGACAATCAACGGTACGTATTTCTTCACGTGATGGATTTGGCTCTCTCTCCTTTATCCTTTGTCAGCCAGCTAACGAGTCGTCTCTTTGCAGGGTCCGGTACCAGGTCATGAGTGCCAGCCCGATAGACTTCAAGGGCGAGTCTGCGAAGCTGAGCGAGATGATCAAGCAGCTCGAGATGAGCTAGTCTAGTTCATGAACATCAAATCCAGAATGCCGAAGTATGCGCGCCACTCGTGGCGTATATACAATACACCGAAGACACGCTGTCCCGGTACTCGGCGATGGATCATGATGTGTGTGACACAGGGATCACTAATGAGATAAAGAAGAGT
Organism: Eutypella sp. D-1; assembly: GCA_023313575.1. Taxonomy (NCBI): domain Eukaryota; kingdom Fungi; phylum Ascomycota; class Sordariomycetes; order Xylariales; family Diatrypaceae; genus Eutypella; species Eutypella sp. D-1. Next base: position 1,982,870 of record JAJTTP010000005.1, on the reverse strand, counting down.
AGATATGGTTGTGATCTGGGCGCGTTCCAGTTTATTTACCGCAATGGCTAGGTTCTTTAGTCGGGGAGGAGGAGACGACTGCTCAAAAACTACGGGGCTATCAGAACGAGGGGTTGGTGTTGGCGGCGAGGAAAGAATTTCAGTAGTCGCTTTTTTTTCCCCCGTGATGTCAGAATATGCGATGCACGAATGAACGGTTATCGAATCTGTCGGTCGTGGAATAGGGGGGATATTTTCTTCCACACCCCGCTACATACATACGTACCTACCTAGATACCTACTTGCGTACTTATGTAGTACCCAAGTTATCTAGCTACTGCCCCCCAGCAGAGAGGGAGAATAAGGAGTTAAAAATTTCCCCAAAGCGAATTCTAGTAGGCGCGCAAATGCGTTCATTCAACTACTTGTCATCAAACTAGGGACCCTACTGAGGAGATAACGGCCTGGCTTCCTAAATACCGGAAGAGGGTTATACCAGCGGGAGGTTAGCCATTTCGTGTTAAGATGTGGCTTCGATGGGCTAGCTGGCTATCACGTCACAAGCCCGTCCGTCACACGCTATGGCGGACACCGCGCAGAACGAAGCAACGGGTATCATTGCAAGACCATCGACCGACCGAAGAAAAATGTGCCACTCGTGAAGAACCCTCCAGCCTACAACAGACGTACGTAGGTAGGTAGCTTAGCCTAGCCTAGCCTAGCCGATGTGAGATCCGAGCTAAAGATATATATCGTACATTTGCAAAGAACAATTGCGTGTGGAAAATAGCCCATTAGTTAACCCGCCCGCCGCTTGCCCGCGTGGATTTTCGTTTTTTGTTACTCGCTACCCGTGACTCGAAAAGCAAAGAAAAAAAAACAGATTGTGAACAGAGATTCGTGATATGACCGGCTGCGCGATCGTCCCGCATATCGACGTCGTTTCTTCCCTTTTGTAACCCCCCTCCCCCCTGGCTCACTGCCTCCCTCCCTCGCGCCCCCCGGATCAATTACTCGGATTCGTCCTCGTCCTCGTCCTCGTCGCTGGTGGTGTCTATGTTTGACTTCTTAGGCTTGGATTTGGACTTCTTCTGGTCCTTGCTCTTCTTAGAGGACGCCGAGGGCGAGGAGGGTTTGGCGGCCGCGGCCGCAGTGGTGATCTCGGTGGTCTCGTGACCCTTATCGTTCAGCTCCGCGTTGATCTCGGGCATGACTTTCAGCAGGGCGTTGTACTGCTCGAGCGTGAGGGAGATGCCCTGTCGTCGCCAAGCTCGTCAGTATGTGGAATTGCGGGCTACCCATCTAGAGGTACGGGATTGAGTGCCCCCACCCCCCCCGTGCTAGACACCCATGGCTTTCTTACCTTCTTGCCGGGTCTGGGCTCGCCGGCCTGGTCGTTGAAGTACTCGCGGATGTTCACGAATAGCCGGCCCTTGAACTCGGAGAGGTTGACCCGCCGGTTATTCGACAGCTTCACGACACAACGAAAAAAAGAAAAGAGGTGTGTTAGTAAAAATTAACATTAAGTACGCAAGTGTAAGTAAAGTAAATAGGGAGATCCTGGTATAGGTAATTATGTAGAGGCTCAACGTACAGCCCAGTAGGTGTTGCCGTCGGCATCGGTGGCGGCCTCGCCGGCGGCGGCGACCTTGACCTTCTTGGCGGATTTCTTGGTGGGCTTGGTAACGACCTCGTCGGAGCTGGAGGCGTCGTCGTCCTCCTCGACGCGAGCTCGCTTGTTGGTTTTCGCCTTAGGCATGTCTGATATCAGGACACTTTTTTTTTGGTGTGTGTGTCTCAGTTGGTTAGAGTGTGCTGATCTCGAGTTAGGGGTTTGGAATTATTAGGACTGGGGTTTGGCGTCAATGGTATCCGGAGTTTAATAAATGAAGGGAGGACGGGAAGGGGGGAGTTCAAACGCGGTTGGTAAGCATAAGTAAGTAGAAGAATAATAGAAGGAATGGAGGGGCATTTGGTTTCAATTTCTTTGCGCGTAGGTATGTAACTTGCTACTTGCTATGTATATTGCCATTTACCCTTACAAGCCTTAGTGATGTACATAATCAGTATACTTAGGTATGCATTGCTATATCCGTAGACGCGCTGGAAATCATACCAAGCTGCACGCTGCCTATATAACGCGGTATCTAGCAGGTATGACGATAGCGGGATGGCAGGCACGACTTGATTCGCGTTAAGTGCTCATTAGCGCGATAACCTGTTCAGGGGATTTGTGTCTACTTAGGTAGGTACTTTCTAGGGCTATCTAACTCCATAGCAATTTATGTACTTAATTAACTATAGGTACCTAAGTACCTGGGTATTTCATCGAGGTCGTGTGCTACTTCCAGTCCTAAAGTCGATTTCTATTTTAAACTTGATATTTAGTAAGAGCAACCCGGAGCCCAAGTTACCTGGACATCCATAGATCTGATAAACGAATGTATGTAGGCAAGCATAAACGATCTAAAAGTGATCCATATATACCTAAGTATGGATAAAACGACGTTGAACTTGCAAAGTCAGGAATCCTACCCGAAGCTAGCAAATATATGTACTTAAGGTTATTTCAAGAACTCCTGAGAGGCTGACGCAGACTGTGGGGACCCTGTATGTATACATCTAGACCCCTAACATTAGAACCCCCTGCATTCGACATTCGATATGTAGCCCGCCCGAAGAGCACTCCATACTTTTTAACTTGCCAAATTACGTACCAGCCAACCAGCCCTGGAGTATTTCTGCCAACGCAACCTTGGAAAATGGCTTGATGCTGCTTGATGGTGTGTTGCTATGTTATGTATGGTTGTTGTTGACAGTTTAACTTTACCTACTTCCTGACCTACTGACCTACTTATGTACTTTGCCCTACTTGTTGTTGAAACAACATAAGCGGCGGTCTCATCTCTCTCGTCTCTCATCTATCATATCTGTCTTTTTAAAAATAAAAAAAAATACTTCCTTTTCTTCTTCTTTTCAGTTTTCTCCTTTTGCACTCTGTAGCCAGTCAGCCATCAATCACTCAAGCGCATTTATCCACTTTCTTCCCTACGTAGATTTCTACTGGTTACCTAGGTATACATAATATATACACACAAACATTTCGTATATGATCGAATTCTTTGTGGTTGGTTGATTTTCCCCTAGTGACGTCCGAGCCTCCCGAGTCCGAACTTTACCTGTCTTATCATATATCATCATATATCATCACATATGATATCCCGTGCCAGATCAACGCCACTCACTACCTTCTATACTACCTCCCATCGTGATACTCCTACACCTCGGTCATGCCGTTCACCATTGCGCCGCCCAGTCCCTAACTGATCCCACTCACTACCTGCGATGACACCATTAGTCGAGGCACAAAACGGCGGTGACACCGCTGATCTACCTCACGATCACACTGCAGAGCAAAACCCTACCAAGCCGGCCCCGTCCGAGCTGCCCGAAGTACAGACAGACATCCGGATTCCCACGCCGGGGTTGGAACCTTCCAGTTCGTCGGCGCGAAGTCCGGAGAAATCCCCAGACGATCAGCATCAACAGAGGAAGAACGAGGAGAGCGAGGAGCAAGATGTCACCACCAAAATTCTACAATTCCTCTCGACCGCCACTCCGGAGACCTTTGGTGCCATTGGTCTCGGTTTGGCTGTCATCACATACTTCATATTAGGGCAGATCGGTCTGTTACTCATTGGCGCATTCGCCGGGATCGCCTTCTACATATCATGGGAATCCCGGCAACCCGACATTTCCAGTGCTACAAAGGGCGAAAAGGGGGTTCAGCTCTTACAGCAGCTCCTCGCGACGAAGACCACTGATCGCTCCGGAAAGACTGAGCAGGATGAAGAAAATGAATCCGCGGCCTTGGCACGAAGCTTTGACGATTTCACACCAGAGACACGGGAGGCCCTGAACGGGCTCGTCGATGCCGTCATCCGCGATTATGTCGATTGGTGGTACGGCCCGATATTGCCCAACGATCAGTCTTTCCCCTTATCATGCCGCAAGGTCTTGATCTCTTTCATCCTTGGCATCTCGAACCAGCTGGGGCGCAAGAGGCCTGCGGATTCCTTCGTCGACTTCCTAACACACTCGTGCTCGATCATTATCGTCTTCCTCACGCAGATGGCCACGGCTTACTCTACCTCCGCCGACGCCGAGCCATCGGCTGCCGATGCCATATATAACTATCTCTCCTCCGATACCGAGTCGCCCTTGTCCAACCTACTCAACCAGAGGCAGCAGGTCGCTAAATTCAAGATGGTAGCAGACGATCTCCTCGGCTTTCTGGAAAAGTCCGCACGTGACTGCGATCCCGTGAAGATCTTTCTCCGCGAGATCATATCCTCTATTGTCCTCGAAGGCACGCTGCAGACCTGCTCGAAAGCCGAGTGGATAAACGGCTGGATTGTGTACCTACTTGAGTCTGGAGAGACGGACCTGTCCCAGGCTATCGACGAAGCCATCGAAACCCAAAAGGCGTTCAGCGATATCGATGGAAATGTCGGGAACATCGCCCTGTCTAAGGGCAACCGGAACTCTTACGACATGGATAGGGCCCGCCGGAAGGAGCAAACCCATAAAAAGCAGCTGTCTAAGGCCGACGAAGAGATGGAGAGGGCGATGGAGGAGATGAAGAGATTAAACGAGATGATAGCGGAAGCAGACAAGGAGAAAGCGGAGTCGATCCGGAAGTCTAGCTCAGAAAGCTCCAGTCATCCGAATGAAGTCCTGGAGACGAACACCAATGGCCTTGGCTTGGGCATAGAACAAACGAACGGAGGTCTTGTAGAAAGCCCCAAGCGCTTGGATTCCGAGGCAAAGGAAAATACACGGAAACCTTCCTTAGGACAAAACGGAACGAAAAATGATCAGCCGCATTCACCTGTTACACCCAAATCGGCCACAGACAAATCCATCAAGCAGCCCTCCCCTAGCGAAAATCGACGAGGGTCTGCAACGCACCACCGATTTACGAGCTTTGATCAGCTGGTGCCACCGGGACAAGACGACCCTGAGGAAGAGGAATCCCAAAAACCTGCGCCATTGACTCTGCATAATGCTATTATCACTATTCATGACGATTCTAATGACAAGGGCCAATTACGTAGCAAGCCTACATGGGAGTACCTTATTCAAATCGAGCCAGCCTCGTCTCATCACCCCGGGTGGATGATAATGAAGACATACCCTCAGTTCGAAGCCCTTCACGAGAGTCTTAGGCGGCTCGCTAATATCTCGGGCGCCGCGGCGTTCCTCGAAGCCCACGCTACGTTTCCGGCCTGGAAAGGGCACACAAGATCGTCATTACGAGGGGAGGTGGAGAGGTATCTGCGGGCCGCGTGTAGCGAGAAGCCTCTGGCGGAATCGGAGGCTCTGAAACGTTTCTTGGAGAAGGGGCAGGAGCAGCGGGTGGCCCAGAGAGGGTTTTCTTTCGAGTCAGTTGGAAAGGGTGTTCTCGGTGCAATTCAGGGAGCCCCCAAGGGCGCCTTTGATGGCGGCAAGATGATGATGGGGGGCGTGACCGGCGTGTTCGGTAACATTGGTCTGGGATCAAGGAAATCCACGACCACGTCCCTGCAGGAGCCTCAGGTAGCCACCCCGCAAAGCAATGGGAGCCCGCGACCCCTCTCTTTATCCGCTCTTCCGAGACTGGATAGTACCAGCTCGTTGAACGGAGCGAAGTCGAGGGATAGTCTGGACAGCCAGAGATCTTCTATAATATCTGTGCAGCCCGGGAAAATGCCGCTCATGGAACGGAGACCTAGTTATCAAGCGGATCCCGAGCAAGGTAGCTTACAACCAGCCCGGTCTGACAGGGGGGATCGCACGTCACCGAGCGCGACGAGCAGTAGGGCGCACAGCCGAGCTTCTAGTATGGTAGCGGTGCGGTCGCCCCTACGATCGCCGTCCGAGGCGAGCATAAAAGCCATGAAGCTTCCCCCACCGCCGAACGAGATGTCGGACGACTATGGGTCACCCACCGCATCCCGTACCAGCACTGATGGAAACTTGAGGCTTCTGTCTCCTACGGCAGCCCTCAACGCGACGCATTCTTCTCCAACGACCCGGACGAACATACCACAAATACCACTAGAAAAATCGCTTGTCGAGCCGAGCAAACCTACCAAGCGCCGTCCAAAGCAGCACCCGCCGCTCTCAGAGCAGGAAACGCGCGTGGCGGTGGAGCTCCTGTTCGCCGTGATCAACGAGCTTTACACGCTGTCGTCGGCGTGGAACATCCGGAGGACGCTAATGACGGCGGCGAAGTCGTTCCTGCTGCGTCCGGGTAACCCGTCTCTCGTGTCGATCCAGTCGCTGATCCAGCAGTCGGTGCTGGACGCGAACACGACGGACACGGCCGTGGCGACGCACCTGCGCAAGCTCCGGGAGAACTCGCTACCGACGGAGGAGGAGCGGGCGGGCTGGCCCGCCGAGATGACACCCCAGGAAAAAGAGGACCTCCGCGTCAAGGCCCGCCGCCTCTTTATCCAGAGCAGCGTCCCCGCCGCCCTTATGGGCATCATGGGCCAGTCCGCCACCGGCGAGGCCCTCGGCCGTGTCTTCGACTGCCTCCAGATCGAGGAGGTCGCCCGTGGCCTCTTCTTTGGCATCTTGCTTCAGGCTGTCCGCGTCGTCACCCACTGAGCCCGGTTGGTTCCTTTCTTGTGCGGCTGCTGGGCGAGATACCCGTCCGTATACGAGGCTTTTACGCGATACAGGATTCATATATACCGTTTCATTAGAGCAGAGGAAGGCGCATGGCGAAACTTTTGGACTGGGTCTGGTATTGAATTTTTCTTCATTACAAATTCGGTTTTTTTTATTTTTTATCTTCTTTTTTAGTATCCTGCCCTATGATGGCATGGGACTGAAGCGGGCAGCATGCAAAATCCATGTCTGTATGTACGATGACTGTACGACGACGATACACCAACTGGCCTAGGAATTTAGAGAAAGGGGGGGAGATAAGGGGGTGGGGAGATATATATATATATATATATATCTGGGGCCTACTGGGAGCTCTGGAGATCAACGCGAGATTATAGGGGTTTCCCGGGTGAGTGCATTAAGAGGGGTTATTAACTTGACCGAACAGTATATATATACACTAGGAGGTATCTTAATCCGAACATATTACCGTCGACAGCAGTCAATACGTCATATTTGGTTCAATTTCCATTTTCCGTGCCTGCTTACTACTTACTCTAGGTGCTTAGTAGGTAGGGGTAAAGGAGTATGCTTTCATAATCCCAACTCCGAAAACGCTCCAGGACGTTACGTATCTAGGTAGGCTGGTAGGTAAGTTACGGGGGAGTTGTCGGACTTCCACCTCCGCCGCCTCACCACCTGACCTGGCGCTAAAAGGGGGGCTTCGGGAGCATTCGTTCGGAGGGGGGTTGCGGGGCAGCCTATCAGCGGTTTCAGGTATAAGCTTTAGTGGGGAGGCTTTATCCAATTGGTTTCCCCCTAAAATCAATTCGTTTGGGTGCTAAATAATGACGACAAACTAACCCCCCACGGACAACCCACCAAACGCAGAGCGCGGGCTTTGTTCACTTATGTATTAGAAAGATAACCTTAGCAAGCAAAGTGGAAAAGCAAAGCGGCAGGGCCGTCTCCTAGCCCGCAATTTGCCGATCGGAGGTTTGAACCCGGCTTCCTCTATATTTTCCCGATCGACTGTAGACGGCCGAGGGAAGGGAAAGCACTTCCTCCCCTATTCTTATAAAGACAAACGGTATACAGAGAGAAAAACTTCTACTTGGTCTATGGTTCTGGTATCTCATCCCAGGTTGCTTTGAACATCGGGAGCCAAATCCATTATCCGTACCTCTGAGACATAATAGTTACTCCTAGCCGGCCGTCCTGACGAGCGGGATCGGGAGACTAGCTTGTAGCTGGATAGTTCCCATAAATGGAATACATGGAATAGCATTAAATACCCGACTACATATCTTCTGCCAAGCTGCCCCCTTTGCCACGCAACCGATCTGCCCCTTTTCTCCTTGGTCACCTTGTCAGTTTGATACCAAACTCAGCACAAACGACCGCACGATGGGATCTCCCGAAGAGAGCGGCAGCGTCCGCAGAATCCGCATCGCGATAGATCGCGGCGGCACCTTCACGGACTGCGTGGGGACTCTGGAGGGACACGACGACGTGGTGATCAAGCTGTTGTCGGAGGACCCGGCCAACTACGAAGACGCGCCGCTCGAGGGCATCCGGCGGATCATGGGCCACTTCCTGGGACGCGAGGTGCCGCGGGGCGAGGCCCTGGACACCTCGCGCATCGAGAGCATCCGCATGGGCACCACGGTCGCCACCAACGCCCTGCTGGAGCGCAAGGGCGAGCGTATCGCCCTCGTCGCTACTACCGGCTTCCGCGATTGCCTCACCATCGGCAACCAGAGCCGGCCCCGCATCTTCGACCTCGCCATCCGCAAGCCCGATGTCCTCTACGAGGAGGTCGTCGAGGTCGACGAGCGCGTCACCCTCGAGGACTACGCCGAGGACCCCGAGCGCACCCACACGAAGGTCGAAGTGCGCGCTGGCACCGAGGCCGCCGCCACCGCTGACCTCGTCATGGGCCTCTCGGGCGAGGCCGTCCGCATCCTGCGCCGGCCCCGCGAGGACGAAATCCGGCGCCAGCTCCAGGAGGTCCGCGACCGGGGCATTGAGAGCCTCGCCGTGTGCCTGATGCACGGGTACACGTTCCCGGATCACGAGGCGCTGGTGGGCCGCGTGGCGCGCGAGCTCGGGTTCCGGCACGTGTCGCTCAGCCACGAGCTCATGCCCATGATCAAGCTCGTGAGCCGCGCCACTAGCGTCTGCGCCGATGCCTACCTCACCCCCGCCATCAAGAAGTACATCTCCGGCTTCCAGAGCGGCTTCAAGGGCGGCCTCGGCACCCGCAACGTCCTCGACGAGGGCCAGGGAAGCCGCGCCGCCCGCTGCGAATTCATGCAGAGTGACGGCGGCCTCGTCGACGTCGACAAGTTCACCGGCCTCAAGGCCATCCTGTCTGGTCCCGCTGGTGGCGTCGTTGGCTATGCTATTACTAGTTATGACGAGGATACTAAGATCCCCGTCATCGGTTTCGACATGGGCGGCACCAGCACGGACGTGTCGAGGTACGGTGAAGGCCGATACGAGCACGTCTTCGAGACCACCACCGCCGGCGTAACGATCCAGTCGCCGCAGCTCGACATTAACACCGTTGCCGCCGGGGGCGGGAGCAGGCTGTTCTTCAAAAACGGGCTCTTCGTCGTGGGTCCGGAGTCCGCCGGCGCGCACCCGGGGCCGGCGTGCTACCGGAAGGGCGGCCCTGCCACTGTGACGGATGCCAACCTGTTCCTCGGGCGGCTGCTGCCGGAGTTCTTCCCCAAGATCTTCGGCAAGAACGAGGACGAGGGCCTCGACTACGAGGCGAGCAAGAGGGTTATCGGCGAGCTCACGGACCAGGTTAACGCGGAGACCGGCCGGAACATGAGCCTCGACGAGGTCGCGTTCGGCTTCCTCACCGTCGCCAACGAGGCTATGACCCGCCCCATCCGCTCCATCACCGAAGCCAAAGGCCACGACTCCTCCAAGCACCGCTTAGCCACCTTCGGTGGTGCCGGCGGCCAGCACGCCGTCGCTATCGCCGAATCCCTCGGCATCCGCCAGATCCTGGTCCACCGGTACTCGTCGGTGCTGTCGGCATACGGCATGGCGCTGGCGGACGTGGTGGACGAGCGGCAGGAGCCGGAGTCCAAGGTGTGGGCGGCGGAGGGCGCCGTGGTCGAGGAGCTCAAGAGCAAGATGGCGAAGCTCAAGGAGCGCTCGCGGCAGGCGCTACGCGACCAGGGCTTCGGCGACGACGACATCGTCTTCGAGGAGTACCTCAACATGCGGTACCGCGGCACAGAGTCGGCGCTAATGATCGTGCGGCCGAGCGAAGAGGACGCGCGTGAGGCTTTCGGCGGTCGCGACTGGGCCTTTGGCGACGCCTTCGTTCGCCACCACCGCTACGAGTTCGGCTTCACTCTCGACGACCGCGACATCATCGTCGACGACGTCCGCGTGCGCGGCATCGGCCGCAGCTTCCGCTACCAGGACCGCACCGTCGACCAGCAGCTCCGAGACGTCGCCCGCCGCGCCGTCGACGAGTCTGCTAAGGCTCACGGCAGGTCCCAAGTCTACTTCGACGGCGGCCGCAGGGACACCCCCATCTACAAGCTCGTTGACCTCGCCGTTGGCGACGAGATCCAGGGCCCAGCCATGCTGGCCGACGGCACCCAGACTATCGTCGTCACTCCTGAGTCCAAGGCGCTGATTCTGGACACGCACGTCATCATTGATCTTAAAAAGGAGGAGGCTAAGGACGGGTGAGTCTAGCTGGTTCACTACTTGTTTCATCTTTCCGGGTCACACAAATGCTAATGTACAAGAAGTTCCGTCATACAAGAGACCACCGACCGTGAAGTCGACCCCATTCTTCTCAGCATCTTCGGACACAGGTTTATGGCCATCGCCGAGCAGATGGGCCGGGCGTTGCAGAAGACGAGCGTCAGCACCAACGTCAAGGAGCGGCTCGACTTCTCGTGCGCCATCTTCGACGCCTCGGGCGGTCTCGTGGCAAACGCGCCGCATCTACCCGTGCACCTGGGCTCTATGTCGACGTGTGTCCGGACGCAGGCCAAGATCTGGGAGGGCAAGCTTAAGAAGGGCGACGTCATCATCTCGAACCACCCCTCATACGGTGGCACGCACCTGCCGGACATCACGCTCCTGATGCCGGCGTTCAACGAGAAGGGCGACAAGATCCTGTTCTACGCGGCGTCCAGGGCGCACCACGCCGACATCGGCGGTATCACGGCCGGCAGCATGCCGCCGCATTCGCGGGAGCTCTTCCAGGAGGGCGCGGCGATCAAGAGCGAGAAGATCGTCAGCGAGGGCCGCTTTAACGAGGAGAGGATCACGGAGCTCCTGTATAAGGAGCCGGCACAGTACCCCGGGTGCAGCGGCGCGCGGTGCCTAGCGGACAATATCAACGACCTGCGGGCGCAGGTGTCGGCGAACCAGAAGGGCATCTCACTGATCGAGGGACTAATCCAGGAGTACGGCGAGGAGACGGTGCAGTTCTACATGGTCAACATCCAGAACAACGCTGAGCAGTGCGTGCGCACGCTGCTCAAAAAGGTGTACAAAAAATTCGAGGGCAAGGACCTGTCGGCGACGGACTACATGGACGACGGCAGCCCGATCCGGCTCCGCGTCGCCATCGACCCGGACAAGGGCGAGGCCGTGTTCGACTTCGCGGGCACGGGCCCCGAGGTCTACGGCAACGTCAACGCACCCGAGGCCGTCACCTACTCCGCCATCATCTACTGCCTGCGCTGTCTCATCTCCGAGGACATCCCCCTTAACCAGGGGTGCCTGAAGCCAATCTCGGTGCAGATCCCGCCCCGGTCGCTGCTGTCGCCGTCGGCAGGCGCCGCCGTGGTCGGCGGCAACGTGCTAACCTCGCAGCGCGTGACCGATGTTATCTTCCGCGCGTTCGAGGCCTGCGCCGCGAGCCAGGGCGACTGCAACAACCTGACGTTCGGGTACGGTGGAAACGTGGCCGGCGAGCGCGAGGTCCGCGGCTTCGGGTACTACGAGACGATCGCGGGAGGCAGCGGCGCGGGCCCGGACTGGGAGGGTACCAGCGGCGTGCACACGCACATGACCAACACGCGGATCACGGACTCGGAAATCTTCGAGCGCCGCTACCCGGTTCTGCTGCGCGAGTTCTCGCTGCGCGCGGGCTCCGGTGGGCAGGGCCAGCACCGCGGCGGCGATGGCGTTGTCCGCGACATCGAGTTCCGCATCCCCGTCCAGGTCTCGATCCTCAGCGAGCGCCGCGTCTACCGCCCCTACGGACTCGCGGGCGGTGGTGACGCCCAGTGCGGCCTCAACATCTGGGTCCGTCGTGTGCTACGCGCCGACCCGGAGAGGGATTTAGGTGCCGCGGTGGGCGGAGACCTGACGCAAAGACAAGGTAGCGACGACGAGTACGAAGAGCGCTACATCAACCTCGGCGCCAAGAATAGCGCCCCCATGAAACCCGGCGACCGCATCATCATCAACACCCCCGGCGGCGGCGCCTGGGGGGCACCAGGCAAGGAGAAGGTCTGCGGCAGCGCCCGGGACCACACCGAGGCTTGGAAGAAGGGGAGCCATGCCGCTCGCGAGGACGCCGCGCTGCAGGCCTAGTGGGGACATGATTAACGGCCGGGAGGAAAGGCGAGAGAGGGCTTTTATCGGTACATAGGGAAGGGAAGGGGAATGACCAGGTCATGGTGGAGCATATTGTGGATAGATGTATGATTATCATGAACAGTTGAATGATATTACGGTTTTAGGTATACAACTGAACATGACCTCGGTCAGTGGCGGGCTTCAGAACGCCTTTCGAATCCGCCGAGTGATATGTATGGCGATAATGAAACAGCTACTTACGCTCCGGTTGGAGTTGTTCCTAAGGTGAAGGAATTAGATGAAAAACGGTGAAAAGTGAGGTGGTTCTAATAGCTCCACAGATATATAATCTCATCGCATGTCCAGTCGGAATCAACAGAGGGTGCTCGACCAGAGTCAGTAGAAGGGCGGGTCACCGTAATCACGGGAATCTCAAGATTGTTGTTTTCCTGCGGCTCCGACGAGCCGTGCAAGTCATCTGTATCTGCATGGAGATGTGGTTAGTTGTCTAAAGGGAAGCTGAGCAAATGCAGTCGGTTAGGAGTAATATGCTGGGATCGGAGGATAGAGGTATAACGCCAGCTAGTTGGCTTGTTTGGTTGTGACTTACCAGAACTCATGTTCATGTTATCTCCTGGTCTCTCTCTCTTCCCCACGAAGCAGCTTACGAGGAACCACGTCCATAAGCAAGCCATGGCCGAAGCCACGGAGGCCCAGATGATCCCCAACGTTTCATCCCACATCGCACCCTATTAAGCTTTATCGCTCTCTGGAGCTACTTATTCGTATGATAATGTTGAATTCTTTACCTTCCTCTTAGTATTGATTCTGTACGTACTAGCTGCTGTCTTGAATGGGCGACAGTCTTAGGAGATCTAGGCAAGATAGAAGCTAGGAGTCGAGATCGATGAGCTCTCGTCTTATACATTTCTCAAAAGCATTGCATCACAGGACTCTATGCGAATAGTCAAGTATATTATTGACCAGCCTAAATGATCAGAGGGGACTCAAACATAGACATTGTGAGTCACGGCGAGTGTTAGTCCCCGTTTTGGCGTGTGCTACCTTTGCATTGGCTATATGGTCTCACCACTTGTTCCATATAAAACTTACGAGAGTTGATCGCCTTTTTCCAAAAGAGAAATAGTATTTTTTCTTTTGAAAAAAGAAAAGATGGCCACGGCAGGAATTGAACCTACGCCTCTCTCATCAGGGTAGAGATAGTAGTAAGATATAATGCGGATAGCGTTTGTGAGAGCGTGCAGCCACTACACCACGCGGCTTGGAGTGTGTTCTTTAACTACTCAACATTCTGTTTCACTATATAAAGTCTATTTCGTCCGACACTCATGCTGAAACTTTAAACTTTGGCACTCCCTATCGAACTATGGGGTGTGTCACGATACGAGGACGACTAGATGGCGGATCGCCACCTGACCTACCCCGTGCAGAAGCACGGGTATATATCAAGGGTTACGATATTGTTAGATAGTTCTCTTTCCTTTCTTTCCTTGCGCAACGACATAATTCTTTTAGCCAAACTAATGATCAGTCGGTGCCGTGACAGGGTGATTGCTGAGAGCCGGCGGGACTTGGGAAAATAGCACTGTGGCGACTTAGTGATGCCTAATCAATATAATCTATACGGATGATATCTTGAAACTGATTTAAAAAAGATCGAAACCCACAAGGCTGAATGTGAAAGCCAAAAAAAAGGGAGGAATGGCCACGACGGGAGTCGAACCCGCACCTCTCTCAACAGGATAGAGGGTATAGTAAGGATATATAGGAAGTATATGTGAGAGCGTGCAACCACCACACTACGCGGCCTGGGTCTATCTGTTAGAATACTCAAGAGCTGTTTTAATATATAAGGTCAATACTTACTGTATTAGCTTTGTTTGGCATGAGAGCTGACGAGGTCATGGAACTTAATGTCGAACTTACGTACGTGTTGGCAACGGACGTCCGAACCTTAAGTTAGATGTCCATCAGCAGTCAGTAAGACTAACTACAAGACTTCGTATAAATCTATACGTCGGATTACCTCATCGTCGACGGGGAAGCCGATGCACTTCTCCGCACCCCTAAATGTGAAGACAGGATTACATATCCATACCACACGGCGGGTTGCATGAACCATCGTGGTGACTCAGTGTAGCTCTAATCCGTCGATATTGTGCCAGGTGATCCGGTGCAGCAGCTCATAGTCCCAATCATAGTACGGAGTCCATATGCAGACACCAAGACGCTCGTAGGAGATGCCGCGTTGCCAGTCTCCATCGTCGCCTTGGTCCCCGTGGTGCGGGAAAAGGAGAAGACCAATGTTCCTCCGCTCAAACCGCCTTTTCCTTGAAAGCCATTCGCCCTCGATGTCTCCCAGTAGCAGAACTTGAATGTCCCGACGGGTAATCATAACGGGCCCCGATTCGGGCCGCATGTCCCTAATATTAATCTTTTGGTCGGCCCACTGATTTGTGACATTTCCTGCTATATGGTGGTCGAAATACGCACGAAATCTAAGGCCCCATCCGAGATCAACCGAGAATTCATGTCGACCGGCTTCTTGGGCAATACTAATCAGGTCATCGAGCCGGCACCATTTGCCCGAAGCGCGCACGGGCGTCAGCGGGCCGCTCCCGGTAGCAACCTCAAATTTACAGAGGTCGTTCGGCTGCTTGTAGTATAAGAATCGACCAGGGACTATAGAGTTCTCGGTGATCCTCCAGGACTTGCCCGGGGTAGGCGCGGCGGTATGTAGAAAAATTTGCCCGAGGATCGCGCTGCGGGTGTTGATAGCGCCAGCGAACTCGTCCACGAGCTCCTCCAGCTCCGGATCCGCTCCCGGCCGGGCCGCCTTGCCCACCCGCACGCCGTAAGTCTGCATGATGGCATAGACCCGATCGGTACGACGCGAGGTCGTTCGGTACCGCGCCACCCCGTACTGCACGTTGGGGTTGTTGCTGAAGAGGTATTGGAACCCCGCTCGCAAGATTTGGGCCTTCACGTCGCGGAACAACGGCGCCCCATCGTACCCCAGGTCTAGACTGTGTGTGTCTATGCCTGTAGTAGCGACGGTGGTGGGGGGTGACAGGCGCTGCTCTAGTAATGCTAGGTCTCGGTAAATATTTCGGCAAAGATTAATAAACATAGTAAGGAACATATACTGCACGCTGGGCTCCGTATCCCAAACGATAGGCTCGCCTTCGGCGGACAAGACGATGGCGTCGTCGCGGAGGATGACTTCCTGTAGCGTCCATAGCGACGAGAACCAAGGGTCCGAGAAAATGAAACCCAGCGCCTTCTGTAGGCCTTCCCCCACGCGCCCAAGCACCAGCCTCGCATTCGTGCGCCCGCGCGGTGGCTCGTCGAGGAAGGCGCGCAGCTCCAGCGCCCGCGCCTCCGCGTCCCGCACCGCTGGGCCGAGCTCCGTGGCAGGTAGGTGCGACAGCCACACGAACGGGCACTGGGCGCGTTTGAAAATGCTGGCCTGTCGGCCTATCTCCACGGCGGCCTGCTCGTTGTCCCGCTGGTCGATGCAGCCGATGTCGACCCAGACCCAGTCGGCGGTTGCCTCCGTGTTGGCCAGACCGGCCACCGCGCGCACGACCTTCAGGAAGCCGTCTGCCGTGAAGTGGCTCTCGTCTACCGCTGGAATAGCCCAGGGCGTGTCTGTCAAGGGGAGTGTGCGGTGCCCGTCTCTGCTCCCGTCGCGGATCACCCAGCGGCCCCAGGTGTAGGACAGGATGTTGTAGATGGGCTCCTTGGCCTCGATGCCGGCGGCCCGGTACACGTTAAACTCATCGCGGGGGGCTGAAGTCATGCTGGGGACATGTATGAGCCTCTGGGGCCAGTAATCCGGCACGTCCCCCCACCCATACTGAAGGCTGCCAATATTGGACGGATGGTTCTATCGTGGGATTTAGTGCAAATGCAATAACTACAGGGGTCTATAGATAGAACATGATACTGCAGCTGTTCTCTGCGGTTCAAGATTTACTTACCATCACGATACCGGAAACTAGCACGAAATGTTATATAAGTCGAAAGATTGGGGAGTCCAATCGGCACTTTTGACGAGAGGTCGTTTGCTAGGTAGATAGATATATTATGTCCAAGCTATTCCTAAACATTGCAACCCGCCGAGACCTAACTAGCCAGTGGGTTATGCTATATGCTATCTCCCGCATGCAGATAGATGTCAGCCCTAGCAAAGAACCTTTATACAGCGAATTTGCTGCTCAGCTGTTATGCTGCTGCGCGACGTTGTCCTACCGCGCCAAGAGACTCCCGCTGATGCCGTCCCATTCGTACAAGATCCCTCCCTATTTGACCCCCTTTTCAAAGAAGTATTGAAGAACACGCATGACGGAAATATTAATTACGAAGTTACTTCCTCTGCTTTCAGGCCTGCTGTCAGCCACTGGTAAACAGTAAACTATGTAATAGTTAAATGATATTGGCTAGCTCCTTTCGCCGCCTATTCTCACATCGACTTTTAATCCAGACGGAGATTGAAAGAATAACAAGAGTAGATCTCAAACTGACGCATCTTTAGACATCCCGTGGGACTCCCGACGAATTGTCCGGCCTGCAAACACATTTAATTAGTTTAATTATAGTACTAAGAACTCTGTCGACAGTTTCAGGCTATCAACACCTGCACTTATCGTAGTTCATGACCTGATGGCTCGTAACCCGTTAGTTGAGATAGAATAGTCAATAGATATAGCCAAACGTTACTTGAATGAGAGGGTTTCAGCCAGTGAGACTGGGAAGCTGGACAGGGAACTCTATTCCGCGCGGAGGAGATGGGATTAAAAAAAGAAAGAAAAAAAGGCAAAAGGGACAGGGAAAACGAGTAGAGGTGAAAGGGAGTGGGTAAGAGAAAAAAAAAAAGAGAATAGACGGCCACGGCGGGAGTCGAACCCGCGCCTCTCTCAGCAGGATAGAGGAGATGAGTAAGAATAATTCGGATAAGCAATTGTGAGAGCGTGCAACCACCACACTACGCGGCCTGGGTTTCTAGCTGTTAGAATACCTAGGGACTGTTTCGATACTTAAAGGCAATGAATGCCATACATAGACTTCAACGGTGCGCCGCGTATTCGTTTACCTTGTAGACAAGGTTTGGTGGTGTGCGAACCTACGCAGACTGAGACCTAGATAGACTCTTGCTCTGAAAAGGCTAGATTTGTCGTAATTGCTGGCTGGCCTGGGGATTGGATGGTCGGGTTGGGTCAAGATATAGCTTACGTCTGGACGTTCCCTGGGACTGGCAGTCTCATTTCTATGCTTTGTACTTGCGGCAAGATGTATTGCCTGAAAGCCGTGTCTCTGGATGGTGATACTACGTATCTCTCCCGAGTAAACAGCATTGGACGGCGAAACTGCGAATGGATAAACAGAGCCTGAAAGCCGACTGACGCGGTCCCTGCACATAGCAATAGCAGTATTCACCGGGCATTGCAGATCGCAATAACAACACTTGAAAAAAGTCAAAAGCACAACCGTTATTCACTCCTATAATTGAAAAAAAAAAAAAACCCCAAATGATGAAAGGGATTTGCCAACCTAGAGTACAAAGCTTCCCCCCCTACCCGTTGGTCTATGATGAGAAACCTTCCCAGAAAGCCCCAACAGCGTGATGCAGCAACAAGTTGTACAATATGAGTTCTTCTCAAGTCATTACTTTATTCCCTCCCACTCACTCCCTTCGCCTGTCGTTACAGATCAACCCGAGGCCACGCGGACGGTGGCTGCGCGACCGTCCCCTTTTTGTTATCGTATCCAGTTTGTGTGACCAAGTTGAGGTAACCACTCGGATAAATTTAAATATATTCCCGTCACGCCGCGAAAGAGTCTGGCTCTCGAGCAGAGGGACGCGCGGGACTGGATTTGCCGTCTCTCTCCTATCATCGCACGAGCCAAATAATCCTTCGGGGGACTACCCGCCTCGGCCGGCTTAGCAGCTGACGTCGACGTTGGCCTTGGAGTTCATGAGCAGGGCGACAATAAGACCGTACAGACCCAGGACTTCAGCGAAAATGAGAATCAGGATCATGCCGACGAAGAGCCTGGGCTGCTGGGCGGTTCCCCGGACACCGGCGTCACCGACGATACCAATAGCGAAACCAGCAGCAAGACCAGCGAGACCGACGGAGAGACCAGCACCGAGCTGAATGAAACCAGTGAACAGAGGTTGTTGCTGGTTCAGGCCATCGGAAATCAGGACAGAGACGACTAGACCGTAGATACCAATGATACCAGCCATAATGACGGGAACGATGTCTAGAAGATGTTTAGCAATGCGCGACATTCGGTTTCAGGCGATGTGGAGCAAATAGCGCGTACTCTTGACGATAAGGTCAGGCCTTAAGACACCCATGGCGGCGATGCCAACACCGGACTTGGCGGTTCCGTAGGAGGCACCGAGGCAGGTGAAAACGATGGCAGCCGTGCAACCCATGGCACCGAAGAACGGCTATAATCGACATTAGCGCTACATTTCCGAGAGTGACGATAAGAGTTATGATGATGGATGTCGGGGTCGTCGGGTTATCGGGTTATCGGGTCATCGGTCATCGGTTCGAGATTCGCCAAGACCAGGTTGGGGGAAGAAGATCAACTAACCGCGTAGACGGGGCTGTAGAAGAACAAATAGTCAGTAAACATTCATTCATCTCAAGCGGTGAGGTGGGTGATAATAATGGATTAAATCCCAAGCATGATGGACGCGACATGAGCGAAGCGTGATACAGTGATGCAGTGATACAGTGATGCCTTGATACAATGTTGATGGCTGGATAACTCGCACCGGAAGGGAGTAGAGATGAGATGACTTCAAAATGGATCAGAATGGGTTACGTACCAGGCCTCTGAAAAGGAGTTAGACATTTTGATGGTGGAAAAGAAAGCTTCGCTGAAGTATTAAAGAAAAGAAGAAGAAGAAGTTGTCGAAAAAGTTCGAAATGATAGACTCGAAGATGACAAGACTGAATTTGCGAGATAGATGGGAGGTCGGAGTGTTTTGTTTGGTGTGGTGATGATGGTAGTAATGGTAGTTGGATAGTGAATAGTTGGTAGTAGTATGGAGTACAGAGAGTAATGAATGAAATGAAGTGACTGGAACTGAAGCTGGAGGCCAGGCAGGTTGGAAAGCCTTGGCCCGGGGAAGCTCCTACTGGATGTAAGTACACAGTAGCAAAGTTGTCAAGTAATTCAGCCACTATTTACCAGCCACCCAAGCCACTTTAAGCCGTGCAATTTTGTTTCGAAGTCTGTGTATCAGGGGCTTTGATTGGTGCAAAACCAAAGAACCCCTGCAAGATCAGCGTCATGCTGCTACATATGTACCCCATTAACCCCATCAGCAGCTGCTGCCAACTGCACAATAGGAAGATCCTCAAATATGCCGAGATGTAACCTTATTATGCAAATTATACATAAAAGGTGGGTCATCTTGCACAAGCTTCCAAATCTCTTGGCATCCGGAAAATAATTCTTAGATAACCAATGAGGGTCTGAAGCTTTTTTTTTTTTCCTCTTCCTTTTTTTGGTGATTCTCTCTTTTACCACACGCAAAACCAGATCGCAACCACCCGCGACGCTATAAGTCTTCCTTACAGGGCGAGCCAACGCAAGGAACCCTGAACCGACCGACTGTCCAATTCAACCCTCATCATCAATTTCCGACCCTAACCAATCTCTTTATCCCCCCCGTTTCGAGATGGCCTCTGAAAGTGCCGGTGCGTCGCGAGAGTCCCTCCGAAGATCCAATATCGCTTCTTCCGTCGTGTGTACTAACTATGGATAATAGCATGGCCTCTGGCCGATGCCCAGCTGGCGCAGGAGATTCTGGACCTCGTTCAGCAAGCTAGCCGTGAGTTTCACTTCTAACTCCTGACTCCCGATTCCCGACTCCCGACTCCCGACTTGCGCTATGCTATGCAGGCTCGTGTAATTGCTCAAGGATATCTGCTGACGATCCCGTCTATCGGTACAGACTACCGCCAGCTCAAGAAGGGAGCCAACGAGTGCACCAAGACCCTCTCTCGTGGTATCTCCGAGCTCGTCATCCTCGCTGCTGATTGCGAGCCTCTGGCAATTCTTCTGGTATGACGATCCTCCATACTCGAAATTGCGACTTTAGCTGGATGCTAACATCTGATAGCACTTGCCTCTTCTCGCCGAGGACAAGAACGTTCCCTACGGTACGGGTTTCCTCATTTTCCCCTTCAACCTCCCAAAGGCCGCAGCAGCTAATCCATGTGCTATATAGTCTACGTCCCCAGCAAGGTCGCGCTTGGGTAAGAAACCTCTATTCCCTCGTGGCTGGTTTCCAGTCTCGGCCCACGAGACCCCTATATCCATTCGCATATATATGCTCTGCAATCTCCTTCACCACGTGGATTAAGTCGTAACTAACAATTGACTCGAACAGCCGAGCATGCGGTGTCTCGCGCTCAGTTATTGCCTGCAGGTAAGCACGATTAACCAGCCTTTTCCCCTCTCGTGCTTTCGTACTTTCGCGCTTTCGTGCTTTCGAACATTGGCTGACATCCTTTCTCTAGCATCACCACCAACGAAGCATCCGACCTCAATAACCAGATCCGCGCCCTCAAGGACAAGGTCGAGCGCCTGATGATCTAAGGAGATGATAAAGATCATCAAGAGCTAGGCGGATTTTCATGACTGCGAACCGACCCTTTACGATGAGGAGATATGTCGAACGAAAGCCGGGCAGGGGGTTACGGATAAGGATAATATAAAACCGAATTTGGACACTTCTCAAGTTCCCAGCAATGCCAATGTGATGAGCTTTGGATCCCCCTTTACCTGACAGCCTGATAACCAAGATCTACGAAGCCCGCCCTGTCAGCTTTTCCCCCCTAACAGCTCCAGTCTCTGCAACTGAAATCTGCAACTGAATGGAGTGAGACCTGGAGACAGTCCACTGTAATACAGTCTACAGTATATGCGTTACAGATCCAAAGTCTACTAGGTAGGCTATAGTCACATCCGAAGTCGCTAATCGAGTGCCGGGATTTGTATGCGCCTGCAGTATACCCGGACCTTCTAGGGAGTACTTCGGTACCATTCAGCTATTCTGGAACCTAAATAGCACTAGTCATGCACCTCGCCCACTGAAACAAAGGTCCCTAGGCCACCCCCACGTTACTTACTTGTGTGTTATGCCATCATTACCTATAGCGCGTGTGACGGCATCAGCTACCTAGGTACTTAGGTAGGTAGGTATCAGCTATCACCCCGCCAAAGCGCCAAAACGTTTATTTCATAAGGGAGGGGGGGCCTAAGGACGTAACACAGCCAGCTCTAGACAACCCAACTTACTCTAAGACATCATCACCACCATTACCACCACCATTAGACTGATAAACAAACTTCGAGAAGGGGGCAATCAGCAGTCACCTCGAACAAAAAAACAAGACACAAGACACAAGAAACGGGACCAGCAAACAAGTCTCAACAGACGTTCAAGTGAGAAAGAAGTTGGCGTGTCCAAGTTAGTAGTAGTAATAACGGAGTAAATTACTGATTATTTCTTTTTGTTTATGAGAAGATTAATGACACAGCATTCTTCCACTCCTTGTGCCTTCCTTTCCCCCTTCTCCTTCACCAACTTACACATTATTTAATGTAATTAATAGACGATCATGAAAGATTCCTCTTCCTGCAAAAGTCACTCAAAATGCCAGGTCTAGCCCGCAAACTCCTAATTTGTGCCGCAGTCGACGGCCTCGTAATCCAACCACTTGCTACCAAGAGCCAACAGAACCCACCACCATCACCACAACAGCAACAGCAGCAGCAGCGCCCACCACAGCCTATCAAGGTCAAGTATGGGGACAGCTCCGTATCTTCGGTTCATCGCGACCAGATACCCGATATATCGAGACCAAATTCCTCCTTCGAAGCATTTGGTATAATAGGTACGGATACACGGCCCACCACCCTCGCTCCCTCCCTTACGACTCCGTCGATAGAACTATCTTCGATCTGACTCTCCTTACACCCAGGCCTCTTCACCGTATCACGTCTCAGCTACCTCATCTCTATCACCGGTCGTGAACAGGTCGCCCAAGTTCGCGGCTTCCCCATATACGTCGTGACCGATGTGGCCTTGACGCCCTGTACGAGCCAAACCGAGGCCGAGAAGGCCATCTCTCACACGGCCATTCAACTCCGTCGCGCCGTACGGGCGGGCAAGAAGACCGGAAGTCCTACCGACAGCCAGACCGAGAGTGACTCGGAAAGTGAGACCGACGACCTCCGCGCTAGTATCAACAACGACGTGGAGGACCCTGGTCTGCAGAGCGACCGCGACAGCTTTGGCGAAGAGAGAGACGGGGAGGGTAAGAGAAGTAGCATAGCCGAGGATGTTATCAAGAACCGAGGCAGCTACGGCCGATTCGCCCAGAAGTGGTTTAGTCGTAAGGGCTGGATGATGAACCAGAAACGTAACCTGCTACTAAGCGGGACCGACGAGGAAGAGCCCGAGCCTAGTACGGGTAGTAGAAAGGAGGGCGCCGACGACGACAAGGATTTGAGCAAGCAAGTGGTGAGCGAGAATGTAGGCGCACCGTCCGCTCCAAGCGCTGGCGAGAGCCTGTTGCCGAAGCTGCTACGTATGGCGCATATCTGGTTCGGGACGTCCAGAAGCTTCTTCTTCTCTTATGACGTCGACCTTACCAGAAGCCTCGCGGCCCGGGCTGGAGTCCCATCGGATGCGCCATTGCACAGACAGGCCGACCCTACGTTTTTCTGGAACCGCGTCCTGTTGAAGCCCTTCTTGAACTCGACCGATGAGTCGCTGCTCTTGCCGATCATGCAGGGGTTTGTCGGACAGAGGTCGTTCGTCGTCGACCGCGACCCGCCGCAGCTCGATTCTCAGCAGGACTCGATGGAGATGAATGATATGACACCTCGCCAAGGTTCCCCTGCTGATCCCGCCGACGCAGAAAGCAGGCCCACTAGACTTAGGCAGTCAGAGAGGGAGTTTCTGATCACCGTGATATCGAGGCGCTCCACAAAGCGAGCCGGGCTTCGATACCTACGACGAGGCGTCGACGACCAGGGTTATACCGCAAATTTCGTCGAGACGGAACAACTTCTGTCAGCTTCAAATTGGGAACCGGCGTCTAAGACTTTCTCGTTCGTCCAGGTACGAGGCAGTATACCATTATTCTTCACCCAGTCCCCCTATTCGCTCAAGCCATCGCCGGTGCTCCAACACTCGGCCGAGGCCAACTTCCAGGCTTTCAAGAACCACTTCCACCTCATGGGTAGAGCGTACGGGCCCGTGCAGCTGGTGAACCTAGTGGAGCGGCGGGGTGTCGAGGCCATCATCGGCAACGAGTACGAGAAGAACGCGGGGAGGTTCAACGAGGAACTGGGCGCGGGCGACCAGCCGCTCGCGTACGAGTGGTTCGACTTCCACCACGCGTGTCGGGGGATGAAGTTCGAGAACGTCAGCCTGCTGCTGGACACGCTGGGGAAGAAGATCGAAGCGATGGGGAGCACGGTCGAGCGGGACGGGCGGGTGGTCGCGCGGCAGGACGGCGTGCTGCGGACGAACTGCATGGACTGCCTGGATCGCACGAACGTCTGCCAGAGCTCCTTCGCCCGCTTCGTGCTCGAGTCCCAGCTCAGGAAGGAGGGCTTTGACATGGGTGCCCAGCCGGATCAGCAGAATACCTGGTTCAACACCCTCTGGGCCGACAACGGCGACGCCATCTCCAAGCAGTACGCCTCGACGGCGGCGATGAAGGGCGACTATACCCGCACGAGAAAGCGCGATTACCGTGGCATGGTCAACGACTTGGGACTATCCCTCACGCGGTTCTACAACGGGTCAGTTCTGTTCCATCTCCCAGCGCGTTTCTTCGTCTAGCTCACGTTCGACAACTTTTTGAATTTCTTTTTTGCTAATCGTGGCGCACGTATAGTATGGTGAACGACTACTTCTCGCAGGCCGCGATCGACTTCTTCCTCGGCAACGTGACGTCGATGGTGTTCGACGAGTTCGAGTCGACGATGATGACCAAGGACCCGGCGGTGTCGATGCAGCGGATGCGGGAGCAGGCGATCGAGACATCGCAGAAGATCGCGATCGAGGACCCGGCGTCCGAGGACTTCATCGGCGGGTGGACGCTGCTGAGCCCGCGGGCGTCATCGTCGTCGTCGTCGTCGCCGCCGTCGTCGCTGGAAGAGGTCGTCCTCCTGCTCACGGACGCGGCGCTGTACCTCTGCCGCTTCGACTGGAAGCTCGACAAGGTACAGTCGTTCGAGCGCGTGGACCTCGCCCACATCGTCGCCCTCCGCATCGGCACCTACATCACCTCCACCATCTCCCCCGCCGACGTCGATGAGCGCAAGAACGTCGGCCTCCTCGTCACCTACGAGCCCGGCGCTCGCGACGTCGTCCGTACTAACACCCGCTCGCTCTCCAACATGGCCGAACCCGATCCCGACCCCGAATCCGATCCGGCCTCGAAGCCGAATCCAAACAGGAACGCGGACGCTAACGCGGACAAGAAGGAGGACTCGGATGTCGCCCCAACCCCGATCCCCGCCGCGGCGGCCGGCATCCTGAGCGCGATATCGAGCGGCGGCGCGGGCAGTGGCGGCGGTGATCAGCAGCGAGACGCGGAGAAGAGCAAGGCTAAGGCCAACAAGACTAAGACCAATACCAAGACCAGCAGCAGTAATAATAGACAAGCGCGCAGCATCGCCCTCAAGGCGCCCTACACGCGTACCGCGCTGTCGGAGGCTGCGGCGGCGGCTGCGGCGGAACCTGGTGAGCCCCCCGGCGGCGCCGCCGCCTCCCGCGGTATCTCCGAGCAGGAGCTCGTCAACGTTGTCGCAGGTGAGATCGAGAGGCTCGTCCTCGCGGCCACAGAGTCCGTCGGGCCAAGAGGGGATAGGGCCGGGTCTGGGGTTGGGGCTGAAGACGCGGCGGCGAAGGGTGACGCTGCTGCGCCGGATGGTAGTGGTAGTCAAGGTAGAGCTGGAGCTGGAGCTGGAGAAAACGGGTCTAGAACCATTATCGAGAGGGGCGATATCATTTCCCTTGCCGAGGCGAAGCGGAGCACAGGAATCCTGGAGCAGTTGGGTCATAGTATCAAGAAGCTGGTTTGGGCGTGAAGAGGTTGAGGTGGCCTTGGTCAGTGGTTGGAAGAAGAATAAGTCATTTTCTTATATAATTGGATGGGGGTTGAAGTTAGCGGGTTGTCAGAACTGGTCAGAAAAGGGGGGTTGGGAGATGAGTTGCATTTCACCTCGTCAACGCGGGGGGGGGGGGGGGGATGGATGTTTGGGATGAGAGCATGAGAACATGAGGATATGAGGGGCGCGAGGTCTTTTTTCTTTCTTAGATAGACAGCCGCTACAATGTATGTTTAGCTGGACACTTTAGCGCCCGCGAGGGATTGGGTGTCGGCAAAGTCAGTTATTGGGTATACACTATCTTCATCAAAGAAAAACCAACTCATTCGGTGATCATCAGTAACTAGACTGTGCGTTACTTTCGACGTTGAGCATGGATAAATCTCTGCTTCCTCGTTGATATCCGTCGATATCATAACTTCGTTTCCCATTCGTGATAGTCGTCCTACGACATCTACTCTTGTCTTTTGTAACCCGACTCCCCCACCGCCAGGGCCCGCTCAGCTCGCCTCCGACCACAGCCGCGCCCGGTACAAGTGCATCTGGTACCGCATGTTCTCCAGCTGGATCGGGTACCGCAGGCCCTCCGCGAGCCGAAACCACACTGAGTCCGCGGACTCGAGCTTCTCCCAGATCATGGGGGTGGGCTCATCGGTCTCCTTCTTCTCCTCCTCCTCCTCCCTTTCCTCCTTTTTTCGACCCTCTCCCTCTCCTTCCTCTTCTCCTTTCACATCCCGCTTGCCCCTGTCCCTCCTCCTCTCCTGCCGCAGGAGCGTGTGATCCAGGAGCCACTGCATGGGGTACTTCTTCTTGCTCTCGCCCTCCGTCGCGTTCCCCACCGCCGCCTCCGAGTAGCTGCCGGGGCTGTCGACGACGAGCAGCAGCGCGCCTTCGGGCGCGGCAGCCGTCAGTCGCCGTAGGAACGCTGTTGTCCGCCCCACGCCTGCCGCCGTGTATAGCTCGTTGAGGGTGAAGAGGAGCGTGATGAGCACCACGGGCTGCGGCCCCTTTGCTGCTTCTCCTTTTATTTCCTGTCTCCCCACAAGCAAACCCCGCAGCTCCTCCTCCCCGAGCTCCAGGACATCGCGCCGTAGGAACGAGGTCCGCAGGCGCTCCGCGGGCGCGACGAGAGCCGCGTTCGATGCCCGCGCCGCCGCGCTCGCGTACTTCGAGAGTCGCGGCGCCGTCGCCAGCCGCGTTGCCAGGCTCGAGACTATCGCGCCCCACGGTCCCGTGTCCAGGAGCTGCAGGTGCGCGTGCAGGGACGTGGGGGAGGAGGAGGAGGAGAGGTAAGCGCCTAGCGCCGCTGTCTCCGCTGCCCCGCCTCCTATCGCTAGGACCCTGAGTTCCGGGGCCTGCTGCTGCTGCTTCTGCCTCTCATCATCACTGTTTTCGTTATCGCTGTGTTGCGGGCTCGCATCTGCATCTCGCGCCTCCCCATCCCCGGCACCACCATCCCCCGCCCCATTCGCGGGGCCCTGCTGCTGCTGCTGATGCAGGCTCCCTAGGTACCCAGCGACGCCGCGCAGGACGCGCGCGTAGCACAGGGCGCGCGTGGGGCTCCAGCGCGCGGCGTACGCCCGCAGGTAGTCCTCGCGTCCGAAGGCCGCGGCGAAATCCCGCTCGTACAGCGCGTGCTTGACGTCGCGCAGGGCGCGCGCGAACGAAGTCCCGGGGCCTTCGGACGACGCCTCCTCTTCCTCATCCGTCGGCGTCGTCGTTGTCGGCTCCCCCAGCTCCGCCGCGAACACGTCCGCGAACACGTCCAGTAGCGCCTGCTGGGCCCGGAGATCCGCCGCTGAGGCCGGCTTCTCGGGTCGTGCGTCCGAGGCCGAGGATGGCTGCGCCCCGCCGGCGGCCGGTGGTGGTGCTGGTGCTGGTTTGCGGGGCTTGGAGGAAGGGGAGGCGGTGGCGGCGCCGCTGGTGGGTTTCCGCTTGGTGGCTCCGCCGGGCTTCTTCTTGGTTGGCGCCGATGCCGATTTCTTCCCCATGCTTATTTTGTGGTGCGCAAACCTGCTCGCTTTTTGCGAATCTTGTTATTTATTTTACTTTATAACAAGTGCGACATCTTTTGTCCAGTCACTTAATTTGTATTTACTTTCTTTGGGGACTTTGGGGGGCTTCTGTAGAGCTTGAAGAATTTTGCCATGTCGGGTGAGAAGGATACTTTGGGGGGGGGGGCGATGAATTGTGTCGCCGAGAAATTTTTTTGACGTACTTAATGAACTCCCCTTTTTAAACTCTCTTAGCTCCCCCCTTTTAGTATTCAGGTTGCTTACCCCTATATAGTAGAACAACCGGCCATCGTCGTGAATTCCGCATACCTACCTAGGTAGGTAAGTCCTTACACACACAACCCTTTCCAAACAATCCACGGAGATTTGGAAACAAAACATCCATAGATGCTATTCTATACTAATAAATCTAGTACAAACGGTCAGGTGTTTAAGCCTCCGACTACGGCACCAAAATTGGCCGTAATGCAACGTTACTAGGCTCTCGGTTTTTCTTTTGGCATTTCTTGTTTAGCAATTCGCCTGCGTACAGCAAGAGTGCGTGTGTAATATGAGTTTATTGGACACACATTGTCTTCTAGGCAACGGATCGGCTCTAAAGTCTAAACTAAGGCACAAATAAGGTCTGAGCTCAAGTTTCTTTCCCTGCACCAATACCGGCTCCGAACGGCTATGCGCTCTAATTACCACGCAATCGGACCGTCCCTGTCCGAGTATGTGCCGTTGGGCGGGTCTTCCATGGTCGCGAGCTCGACTATGCGCCGCGCACCGACCTCAACGGGCGCGCCGACCTCAGTGAAACCGACGAGGTTGGTGCTGACGAGGCCGGGGCAGGCAGCGTTGACGGAGCCGCCGACGGGCTCCAGGATACGCGCGTAGTTCACCGCGAGCATGTTAACCGCGGCCTTGCTGGAGTCGTAGGCCTTGTAGTCGATCTTCCAGATGGGGCTGTTGCGGTCGGTCGCGTGCCTGAACGAGCCCATGCGGCTTGAGACGAAGACGATGCGCGGCCCGCCCTGCTCGCTCCGCCGTAGCAGAGGCAGTAGTGCCTCCGTTAGACACGCCGTCCCGATCACGTTCGTGCCGAACGTCCGCTCGAAGAGCTCCCGCGGTGCCAGCTTCGGCTGCGGTCTGAACGTATTGGCCCCCTCGTCCAAAATGACCCCTGCGTTGTTGGCCAGCACGTCTAGCCGTCCAAACGACGCGTCTATTGTGGCCACCGCCGCCGCAATCGACGCATCGGACGTCACGTCGAGCTGCACGGCGGTGGCGGCGTGGCCGGCCGCTCGGAGCTCGTCCGCTACAGCCTGTCCCGCGGACAGGTTGCGCGACCCGATGATCACCGTGAACCCGTGTTCCTTCGCCAGGGAGGTGGCTACCGCCCGCCCGATCCCCTGGTTCGCGCCGGAGATCAAGGCGATGCGAGACTTGGTAGTAGCTTGAGACATTGTGATAAAGGTTGATAGTGGTAGCTGGAGAGTCTTCTCGAGAAGTACTGACTGTGGTTTCTCTGATATAGACGGGGTGACGACCTGGTGCTCATTCCTTCTTCCGCAAGGGTATGGACGCGCCCTTTATACATCAGCGCCCGATCCACAGGTCAGAAGTTCCTTAGGAGTATACGATGATGAGCCCCATGGCGTCATCCAATTCCTTCATGGATGAAGCGCGTGGAATATGCGAGTATGAGTCCAAGGATGCCTTCAAGAGCTGATGTAATGTGCACTTGGGCGCCGTCGGTCAGTTTAAGAGAGCCGAGTTGACTAATGGGCTCTGCTCGAACATAGTAGCCATAGCGGTTTATAAGGAGCTAATGCGGTGACTGGATACTTAAGTCCGCGGAGTAATAGATCGTGACCGACGACGACGACATCCCGGTTTTGAACTACGGAGTCGATTATGCTAGAGGACTACCCTATACCATAGTAAAGTGAGAGGCCCTATGAGAGCCCCGTTATTCGGCCTGAGCACCCAATATGATTGGATTTTTAATACTTACCCTCGTCGATCAAGTGCCTGTAGTCTTCTAAAATTATAGCGGATAATACGGAAGGATATAATCATCGTTGTGTTATATCCAAAAACTCATCGGGATATGCTTCAAAACAATCGGGATGTGCCTCGGATTACTAAATATAATGAGTGGACCAAACGCTAGTGCCCCGGCCATTTTGGCCGCGGACAGCCGCTTCCCCCGGCTACGCTGCTATTCCGGCTAATTTGGCCTACGCTGTAGGTATCTGATTAATATATCCTGAAGAACATACTGGTTCGGTGTGGAATGCCAATGCTAGGTAGAGAAGCGATGGAACACATTTACTGTCGTAGGAGTGAATCTGAAGGGTATAGGCGGAGATCTTGGCCTCCTTGATTGTTTTTTCGACGGCCTCTTGGAAGCTGAGATGATCCACGTCTATGACCGGCGATATCTGGTGGGAGAATTCACTTGCGTAGCACTGGATCGTCTTCTTGTTAATACATCCTACCTAAGTAGGCAGAATGAGAACTGCTAGCACTGCAACTTGGGCCACCGCTCTAAGCATCCGGTCCATATCCTACGCTGCCGAACCCCCACGAGTAAATATCACCAACGGTACCGTCATCGGTTCTACGTCGGGCAGCGTAGACACGTTCTTAGGCATCCCCTTCGCCCAGCCACCGGTAGGCAGTCTTCGCTTTCGCCCGCCTCTCGCAGTGAACACCAGCTTCGGCGTCCTCAATGCGACCGAGACGCCACGCGCCTGCCCCCAACTCAGAACCAACTTAGACCCGAAGATCATCTCGCAGGTCCCGCCGGCGGATATCGCGCCTTACCTCTCTATAGCCGACCCGCCCACAGTTGTCGGCGAGGACTGCCTGACGCTCAACGTCCAGCGGCCATCCTCGGCGGCGGCGGCGCCGGGCTCGAAGCTGCCCGTGTTGTTCTGGTTCTACGGCGGGAGCTTCAACACGGGGTCGACGCAGGCCAACGCCTTCGCGGCGCTTGTCGAGGCGTCGTATGCGCTCGGCCACCCCATCCTCGTCGTGCAAGCCAATTACCGCGTCTCGGCCTTCGGCTTTCTGGGCGGCGCGCAGGTGCGGGCCGAGGGGGTGGGGGCTGCCAACGTGGGGCTGCGTGACCAGCGGCTGGCGTTGCAGTGGGCGGCCGATAATATCGCCGCCTTTGGTGGCGACCCTGACCGCGTCACCATTTGGGGCGAGTCTGCTGGTGCCGTCTCCGTCTTGTACCATATGCTCATCGAGGGCGGTGACAACACTTACAAGGGTAAGCCGCTGTTCCGCGGGGCTATTATGAACTCCGGGTCGTCGATCCCGGTCGAGGCCGTGGATGGCGCGGCAGCCCAGGCAGTGTTCGACGCGGTCGCCGAGGCCGGCGGGTGCGGTGCGCAGGATGCCCTCGACAGCCTCGAGTGCCTGCGCGAGCTGCCATACGAGGACCTGATCGATGCGACGGACGCGGCGCCGAGCCTGCTCACCTACGACGGCCTGGCGTTCTCGTTCCCGCCCCGCCCAGACCCCAGCGGCCCTTTCGTCCGCGAGTCCCCCGAACAGGCCATCCGAGCGGGCCGCATCGCCCGCGTGCCCATCATCACGGGCAACCAGGCCGACGAGGGCACATTCTTCGGTCTTGCGCTGTACAACGGCACAACGGCGGACGCGCTGATCGACCGGCATCTAGGCTCGTTCTACGCGGGCGGGCCGCCGCGGCGCGTCCTGGAAGGCTTGGTCGCCACGTACTCTACGGATCCGGCGGAGGGCGCACCGTTCGGCACCGGCGACGCCAACCAGCTGTACCCGGGGTTCAAGCGCAACGCGGCGGTTGTCGGGGACGCTGTGTTCGTGATGCAGCGGCGGCATCAGCTCGAGCACACGGCGGACCTGGCGCCGGCGTGGAGCTTCCTGGCCAACTACGATCACACGGCCGGCACGCTCGGCACCGGCCACGGCACAGACCTTGTCATGCTGGCCACGGGCGCCCCCGCCGTCCCCTACGACCACGTCCTACAGTACTACGTCAGCTTCGTCAATTTCCTGGACCCAAACCAGATGATGGAGATGGTCGGGGGTAGCCAGACCGCCCCACTGACCCGATGGCCGCGCTGGACGCCCCAGGATCGCCGTATGATCCAGTTCAATGTCGATGGCGAGTCCATCATCCGCGATGATTTTCGGGAACAGTCCTATGCCTATTTTAAAGAGGTCATCTCAGAACTTAAGGTATAGGATAATGGTATTTAGTATGTGCTATGTAACATCATTTACGGCAGAACGGCGTGCAGATCATGGATGCTCATGTGTTACGGATCAATGGTGGCCGGTTTCACTTCGCGTTGTGAGGTCTATCACGCAGAACCTGCCAAGACGATTCTTCTTATGGTCCATGCAAAAGTAGATATGTACTTCTTATGTAATCTCGTCCGGCCATTATAAATACCCGATTCTTACATTAAGTCTACGCCGTGTTGAGGTTGTCCTGATAAGACGAGGAACGGACGGACCAGCCCTAGACCAACTCGAAAAAAGCCGCATCCATGCAAAGCAAAATAAGTCCGCCACCGTCGGAGATATCGCCAGCATACATGAGCCCCCCCCGGATGAATCTCTGAGTGATGATACTTAGGCAGGCCTGTTCATTTTCCGTATCGGGGGTTTATGGGCCGAACATGCCTTAAGGCCGATGGGTCCTACATATATGGTAGTCCTAATTGTATCTATGCAATTCCAAATCCGAGAGCCATCTGTCATACTACACAGTAATGGGAATTAATAGTTCGTCTACTCTTTGAGAAGATATTATGTAAGTATGTGTGTATGTTGAGCACGACAGAAGCCAACGAATCAAACACCCGGATTCTAGACTATGGACTATAGCCGCGACGAGACAGGGTAGACCCTGCAATCGCATAAAGAAAAAGGAGTGAGAAGGGTCGCTGCTACGGGTTTTAGTAAACTCGCTAAACGAGAAGAAAAAATGGCGCGGCGGCTTGGGCTTGGTGATGCTAAGTAGGTAGCAGGGTAGTAGTAGTAAAAGTTATATCCGCCTCCTATAAATGATGTACATCCAAGGTTGAGTGGGGTACGTTAGGGACAGCCCTGGAGTATACCAGGGTGTACAGTACAGGAGAGAGCAGGAGAGAGGTTAAGAGGTTATGTATTAGCTGCCACGTACCCAGCTTGCCTGCATATATACATACATATATACATACAGTAGCTTTATGTAAGAGCTTTAACAGGTGCATCCAGCAGATTAGACAGAATAATCGTGCATGGTATCAAATACGGCGGTAGGAGATGCATGTAGATTAAAAAGACGATCTTAAGATTTTTTCTTTCTCTATCTTCTTCTCAAAAAGCTTTACGTACATGTGTAGGGTATGTAGTTGGAAGCAAAAGGAGGTGAGAGAAGTTTCTTGCAGCTCGGAAGGGTAAATGACGCTATAGATGGGTAAAATAGGTGGGGCACTATAAAGACTTGGACAAAGCCAAACAGTTTGGACGCGAATCGGGGAGCAAACCTGGCCCAGGGAGGGGGTACGGGGGGATTTGCCCTAACTGTCTCCGTCTGACAAACCTTAAAGGTTGAGAAGGGTAAGAGGGGTCCGAGGGGCAGAGGGACTGGAGGGGAGACTCCAAGCAGTCAAGGAGTCGTTTTGGTGACGAAACAGTCCAATGGATCCCACACCCCACCAAACCCAGTGGATCTCACCCATCAACCCCCCACCTCTAGATCGTCACTTCCATCCCTAAGGAGGTACAACATCAGTCATGTAGATAGGCTGATAGATGATGTACTTCTCAATATTAGTGAGCAAGAGCAGCCCAGATGCAGACCAATAGGAGACCAATAGACATTCACGATACTCAAACGTTATCTGTATCAGGTACTTCAAGCTCAGGTAGTAAAAGTAAGTAGGTAGCACCGGTATTCGGTGCCGCTGCAGACTTTGACTTTAACCACCACTTTGGAGGGGCAACCTCTTAGTAGCTTGACAGGACTTCGAAAGAAAAGACTGGGAACTTTCTATTACATCAAACCCTTTCCTTTCAACCTAGAACACTCACTCACCAAATTTCTTCCTCTCCTTTCCCTCAACAACAACTCTTCCTCCCAAATCTTCTCGTCGAGGTAAACCAATTTTCTTCCAACCCAGATTCACGCAGTTTTAATAAGTCGCAATCATGGGCTACACCGAGAAAGATTGGCTTGCCATTAACACGATCCGTACTCTTGCGGTATGTCTTCATTCATCTATCAGTCTATCAGTGATCCGACATCCCCGCCCCCGCCATCACCGCCACCTAAAAATGATAACCTTTTTCTTTTCTTTTTTCTTCGTCCCTTCTATCTTTACCCTGACAGGTTCTCAACAACATGAAACAAAATGACATGTCACCATGTACTGATATGAACTCATTAATAGGTCGATGCCACCTTCAACGCCAACTCGGGCCACCCTGGCGCGCCCATGTAAGTGGAATAGAAAGAAGAGGAAAAAGAAGAAAAGAAGAAAAAAAGATAGAGTAACGTCGAAATCATAGGGGGTGGCTTGACTGACGTGTTCCTAGGGGTATGGCGCCTGTTGCCCACGTCCTTTTCAACAAGTTCATGAAGTTCAACCCCAAGAACCCCAAGTGGCTGAACCGCGACCGATTCGTCCTCTCGTAAGTCTCCGCTATATGTCTTTCTTTCGTATGCCATAGAGAACTTCATCTAACCGTATCTCACTACTTAAAGCAACGGCCACGGATGCATGCTCCAGTATGCTCTCCTCCACCTCTTTGGTTATGACGTTTCCATCGACGACCTCAAGAAGTTCCGGGTATGTATATCTTGGTTCTTGTGTGTGTTGAGACTTGAGCTTAGGGAACCCTGATGGACTAATAAATAGGCATATAGAAAGTCGACAGCATCACTCCTGGTCACCCCGAGTCCCACGACACCGCTGGTGTCGAGGTCACGACAGGTCCCCTGGGTCAGGGTATCTCCAATGCTGTTGGTCTGGCCATCGCCCAGGCCCACACTGCCGCCGTCTACAACAAGGATGGCTTCCCTCTTATTGACAACTACACATATACCTTCCTCGGTGATGGCTGCTTGATGGAGGGTGTTTCTAGCGAGGCTAGCTCTTTGGCTGGCCACCTGCAGCTTGGTAACCTGATTGCCATCTGGGATGACAACCACATCACCATTGATGGTGACACCAACTGCGCTTTCACCGAGGATGTCGCTAAGCGATACGAGGCCTACGGCTGGCACGTCCTGAGGGTGGACAACGGTGACGATGATCTTGACAGCATCGAGGCTGCTCTTAAGGCCGCTCGCGAGGTCACGGATAAGCCTACCCTCATTTGCCTGAAGACCACTATCGGCTTCGGATCTCTGCAACAGGGCACCCACGGTGTTCACGGTTCCCCCCTGAAGGCCGATGACATCAAGCAGCTCAAGCAGAAGTTTGGCTTCAACCCTGACCAGAGCTTTGTCGTTCCCCAGGAGGTCTACGACGCTTACCAAAAGCACTCTCATGAGGGTGCTGCTGCCGAGGAGGAGTGGAACAAGCTGTTCGCTAAGTACGCTCAGAGCTACAAGGCTGAGCACGATGACCTTTCCCGCCGACTACGGGGCGACCTGCCCGAGGGCTGGGAGAAGAGCCTCCCGACCTACACCCCCAAGGATGCCGCTGTCGCCTCGAGGAAGCTTTCGGAGATCGTCCTGACCAAGATCGCCGACGTCGTCCCCGAGCTGATCGGTGGATCTGCTGACCTGACTGGATCTAACCTGACCAAGTGGAAGGGTTCCGTCGACTTCCAGCCCAAGGCGAATGGCCTTGGCGACTACTCGGGCCGGTACATTCGGTACGGTGTCCGTGAGCACGGTATGGGTGCCATCATGAACGGTATTGCCGCTTACGGTACCCTGATTCCCTTTGGTGGTACCTTCCTGAACTTCGTCTCTTACGCTGCCGGTGCCGTTCGTCTGTCCGCCCTG
The DNA here is from genome assembly GCA_023313575.1 of Eutypella sp. D-1. Lineage (NCBI taxonomy): Eukaryota > Fungi > Ascomycota > Sordariomycetes > Xylariales > Diatrypaceae > Eutypella > Eutypella sp. D-1. Next base: position 1,947,470 of record JAJTTP010000005.1, on the reverse strand, counting down.
TCCCGCGAGCGCCTGATCTGGGTTGCCACCCATGACTCCATCGGTCTTGGTGAGGACGGTCCTACTCACCAGCCTGTCGAGACTCTGTCCCACTTCCGTGCTCTGCCCAACTGCATGGTCTGGCGCCCCGCCGACGGCAACGAGACTAGCGCCGCCTACTATATTGCCTTGGTCTCTAAGCACACTCCCAGCATCATCGCCCTTTCGCGCCAGAACCTTCCTCAGCTGGAGGGTTCTCAAATCGACAGGGCGATCAAGGGTGGTTACGTGCTGCACGAGGTCGAGGGTGCCCAGATCACTCTTGTTTCGACTGGTTCTGAGGTGTGCATCTGCGTCGATGCCGCCAAGGAGTTGGCCGAGAAGCACAACGTCAAGGCCCGCATTGTCTCGATCCCCTGCTTCGAGGTCTTCGACGCCCAGTCCAAGGAGTACAGGCTGAGCGTCCTGCCTGACGGCATCCCGTCCCTATCTGTCGAGGTCATGAGCACCATGGGCTGGGAGAGGTATACCCACGAGCAGTTCGGTCTCAACCGGTTTGGTGCCTCCGGCGCCTACAAGGATGTGTATAAGGCAAGTTTCTTCAATTCGTGGGCTCAAATTTTATTCGTAAAGTGCTAACCATTTTAACAGAAGTTCGAGTTCACCCCCGAGGGCATCTCCAAGAGGGCTCTTGCTACCATCGACTTCTGGAAGGACGTTCCTAACGTCCGCTCGCCCCTCAACCGTGCGTTCCAGCAGCTCATCTAAGGCTGAGAGGAGACGGCGCAGCGTAATGCGATGGATACCCGAACGAACTGGTTTTACAAAACACTCTCGGACGGGCGTGGTTATTGCAAAATGATTAATGGGTATATAGACATACTAGCCACGCATCAAAGGAACAAAAAATAAGAAATGATTAGAAGATATTATGATGGCGCCTTTTGCGTAGTTTTGGTGAGATAATCGTGATATATTTGCAGATGTTGTAGTAACTTGACAAGTAGGTCTCAATTTGGGAGCTGGAAACATGTCTAGTTTTACCAGGGAGTGTACGCATGTATGCATTGTAAGTAATAGATTGAGAGGACATCTGATCATAACGTAGTCCTGCCCATTAGAATCGGCAAGGTCTCTCGCTGATACGATTCACTTCCTCTTCTTCTATCGTCTCTCTCTGTCCATCTCGGCTCGACTGCAAGCACTGGACAAACAAAGCCACTTCTGTCTCGTCTCCATCCCGCACCGCCCCGTTCCGTCCCGGCTCTGCGCAACCCCTCACCCTGAACCCGGCTCCCCTCCCTAAGTTAGGCTGTCCAGCTAGTTCGGTCGCTCTATCTAGCCTCTCGTCATGCATTGCGATCGCACATATGGGGTAAATGAATACATAGGCCTTCCTCTCACCCTCTCCCCCTCCTCGAAAGCAGAGCTGTGCGTCAACGAGTCTGGGATAGTGATCCCGGTTTAGAGATTGACTTTAGCTGGATGGCTGGGGTAGAGCATTGGGGGCTGGATTAAGGGGGTTGAAGTTGAAAAGGGGGAGGGGGGGGGATCGAGTTGTCGCACGGATTTGGGCTGAGTAAGTGGATCCCTACTAAGTAGGCAATACATGGGTAGCTAATGCCATGGATCTGATGGAGCAATCCGCAGATGGCCAAAACCGACCGAGTCCGTAATGGAGCCACTGAGGGATTGGATGAGGAAGTCTATGGTTTAGGATACGAGGGAGTCGCATGGGTAGATACGGGGAGGTAGCTCGAAGGCGAGCAAGCTATGCCGTTTGGCGAGTACTAGGCAAGGGAAGGGCCGGCTCGGGGCGGGTGTGCGTTGCTGGCTTCGGGTTTTCCTCCCAGGTAAAATCCACCCTGTCCGTCCGCTCCGACTGTCTTCAGTAGACGGAGTCGGTATTGAGGCCGGTGGCCATAGTGGCGCAGCTGAAGATCGGGGGGCAAGCCCAGCCTTATTGCTGTGCCATTTTTGTTTTCTTTTTTGTTTTCTTCATTCCGTTCTATCCCCCACGATCGACCGTCTTTCTAGGCCACCTAGTTAGCAGCCTCAGCCCAACGGGCCTGGACCTCGCGGCCCACGCGTTCGAGCCTGGCGGCGGCGCGGCGGGCGCCGAGGGCCTCGTCAGCTGAGGGCGCCACGACGACGCCGACGAGCATTGGGGGCACGTCCGCGCCGTCTCCGTCTTCGCTCCTCCCCTCATATCCCCGGTCGTTGTGATCGTCGCCGTCGTCGCCGTCGTCGTGGCCGAGCTGGACCTGCCGGAGCCGCGCGGTCGTGTTGTGCAGCGTGTCGTGGGTCCGGCGCTCCTCGTCTCTGTCATCGTCGTTATCTTCGTTCTCGTCTTTGGCGTCTGCAGCGGTGGCGGTATCGCCGCCGTCTTCCCTGCCAGTGTCATTCCGATCATCCTGATCGCGGGGCCCTCCGTCGCCGCCAGATACGATGCCGCCCCCATTAGCGCCGCCACCGCCGCCGCCGCCTCTTCCGCGTCCCGCCCGTCGAGAGGAGGCGGGGCTCGAGGAGGACGGGGCGGGCGACGCAGAGGCCGAGGACGCGCTCATGAAGGACTGTAGCACGACGGGCCCGGCGTCGCGGTGCTCGACGGCGACGCGCTGCGGTGACCCCAGACCCAGACGCGACGCCGCCTCGTGGGCGGACAGCGCGGCGCGCGAGAGCGCCGTCAGGGCCTCCCGTTGTTGTTGTTGCTGCTGCTGCTGAGTTCGCGCGGACGTGATCAGAGGCGTTAGGGCGCGGTCCGTGAGGTGGATGCCGAGGTGCGGGTGTTTCTGGGGTAGGTTGGCCATGATTTCCCGTTTCTCCCGTATCTCTCCTCTCTCCCCTCGTCTTGTGCGTTGTCGTAGGCGGGCGGGCAGGCAGGGGGGTGGGGGAGGGCGGGGTGGTTGGTCTTTGGTTAGGTCGGATCTCACAGCAATCTCGCTGTAAGTACGGGGTAAACGTGAAAGGACGGCGGTGGGGCCCAACTGTAGCAATTCTAAGACAAGACGAGACGAGATGAGACGAGACAAGCTGGGACGAGACAAGCCGGGACGAGACGAGAAGAAGCCTGCTGATGAGGAATTTGTCTACTATGCACGCTGTGATTTGGAGGATATTACAGTGTACGTGCCCTGGAGGTCGCTATTACCTACCTACCTAAGTACCTAGGTAGGTAGCTCTGGGGCAAGGGCGGATAACCTTAACCTTAAACAGGTACCTACTTAGGTTAGGTACTTAGAATAGTGTGCATTTCGTAACATAACATGCCTTGCCATGCGTAACATCACGGGCTAGCATCACAGGCGACGTTACCTGACGCATACGCGTGTTACCGTTTCTCGCTAGTTAGCTGTACCTACCTAGGTATGTAACACGTGATAGATGTCGCGTCACTGGGCAAGACTGGCAGAACTGGCCTACATACCTAGGTATGTACATACTTGTATGTCTTCTATCTACATCCGGGAATACATACCTAGGTATGGAGTTAGCGGGCTGCGGATGCAACTGATGCAAGCCAAAAAAGGCCAGCAAGTCAGGAAAGTGGAAGGCAGGTGCACCGGCAGAACATTGCTTGCTTCTGCGTAATTGCAAATTGCGCTAATAATGCGGGATGACGATGTATAACCTATCTAAGTATGTTTTGTAGAAAAGCTGCCCGGACAGAGTAACCTGTAACCAGGCAGTTGCTATGTACTATGCAGGTCTCGGGCATTAACAGGGGGCTGTTAGTTACCTAGATCGTCATATGTCTCGTTACCAAGTAATCATTTTTCGTAAAATAAACACCACTATTTGTTATAATGGTCGTCATTACATCTTCGGTACAAATCAAATCATCGATGCCACCACACCCTCTCTGTCCACCACACCCACTGACCCAACAATATTCTGTCAAAGCCTGCGTGCGTTCGGCTGACCCATCATTCTCCCATTTCGGTCGAGAAATCCATTTCATCCCCTCCTTATTTCCCATCATTCTCCATCATTCCCTCTCCCCCCTCCCCCGTGTCCGCTCTCCTCTAAAAGGAGTTAGTGGATGGCAGCTGATGATCTGATTCTGACCTACTGACGGACAAAACGGCTGGGGGTAACGGTAACGCGACTCTAGCTACCCTGAGACTACCGGAGACTACCGTCATTTCCTGCATCTGCTGCATATCGGCTTCTACTGCATAGTCCACCTCGAGATACCTAAATACACAATAGAGCTCTTGAAGCTTACTTTTTTACCTTGAAAGTCTAGAGTCTAATCAGTGGGCTTTTTAAGACTTGACACATCCAAATACATAAGACTATGCTGCGGCCTCATTCTTGGTAGGATCTTCGTGGGGATAAGCAGAAAGAGGATCAATTAGCAACGTGAGAAGAACCCGCCAAGGAACCATGGACACCACCAATGTCGCCGGGAATGGCGCCAGTGAACCTGTTGGTGGAGCGGGCGCCCTTGGTAGCAGTAGCGGTAGTACCGGCGGCAGTAGTAGTGGTGGTGGTACTGCTGGTGGTGGCAACGATGATAATGGTGGTGGTAACGGTGGTGGTGTGAACCCCAATAGTGTTCCTCCTAGATCCTCAAAGCCTACCCGCCGCGTAAAGCCACCTCTACGAAGCGTACGATCATCCCCTTTGGCATGCGCTTTACATGCGCTTCATATAAAATCCCTTTTTATTTATTGCTTCGGCGCTTCGTCGTCGTTCCTTAGCCCATACGTCGTCCATTTCTGGGATCGCTAACCGCTAATGCGATGCTGCAGAACCGACAGAAGTTACGAAATGGCACTTGGATTGACCCGCGCACAGGAGAACGTACGAGGCGACAGTTCACCTGGCGACGTCCCACCTTCGAATCAGCCGCGGAAAGCGAAGGACTGCACTCCATGACCGAAGGCCAGACTATCAAGCAGAAGTTCCAGGCGTTATGGCGAAATATCACAGTCACAGCAGCCCTTATGTGGGCTTGGCTAAACTCACCCAAGGGGCACGGCACCCTGAAGTGCTCCATCGCCTACCTAATAGCTAGTATGGGCACTTTCTATAAGCCGGCCGCTCAGTTTCTGGGACCCTACGACGGCAAACATATTGTTGCGACCATAACGGTATACTTTCATCCCGCGAGGACCTTGGGTTCCCAAGTCGAGGCTGTCGCCATCGCCATCGTTGCCGTGTGCTATGCCATGCTTATTGGCACGCTATCCATGGGCGCCTCGGTCTTGTTCGGATCCGGTCTGGACCAGGTTGAACTCTCTTATGCTCTGGTCTTAATCGTTTTCATCGGGGGTGGCATGGGATTCCTGGGGTGGGTGAAGCAGAAGCTGAACAACCCCCTGGTCAGCGTCGGAGTCAGCATCGCATCTATTGGTATCATCACCATCGTCACCAAGGAGAACTCCGTTCAGACGGGTATCTTCAGCAACCACAAGATTATCCAGTCTCTAAAAATGCTGCTCATGGCAACTACGACATCTACCCTTGCCAACGTATTGTTCTGGCCTGTGTCCGCTAGGCACGCCTTACGTAAATCTATGCGAACCGCCTCTACGTCACTCGGTGACATGCTCACCATGATATCACACGGTTTCTTGAGCGGGAATGAGGACGAGTTTACCTCCAAGTCCTTCACCAAGGCATCTTCTCTCTACAGCTCAACTCTAGCCCAGCTGAATAAGAATGCCCGGGAATCCAAGTACGAGTACTATGTTCTGGGGATGGAGAGAGTATATAGACACGACAAGGCTGTCATCAAATCTATGGAGAATCTCGCCCAGTCTCTCGGTGGTCTTAGGAGCGCGGCCAATACCCAGTTCGAGCTGCTCAAAGAGATATCGATCTCCAACGCCATGGGGTGGATGTCACCGAACACCTTCGGCCCAACCTCCCCCATGTTTTCACCAAAGTCATCACAGTCCTTCCCGCCCCACTGGACTCCGAGCCCACCACGATTCGGAGGCCTCTCTTCCATTTACGAGGCGCCGGATGAGAGAAGCGATCGCGAGGACCTTGCGACCCCTGCTGCAGAAGAACCCCCAGACGCTATGGCCGCGTCTGTTTCGTCACTTCGAACACCCTCTGACATTTTTGAACTGTTCATTGGTCGTCTTGGCCCACCAATGAAGTCTATGGTCCAGACCATGGCAGAGATTTTGAAGGAGCCTCCTTTCGGTGCACCCGGCGAGCCAATAACCCTCCCAGACCAGTTTAAGGAAAGTCTCAATGATGCCATCAGTCTTTATAATGAGGCCCGGGCAGATGCCTTAGGAGAGCTTTACAGGACAATTGAGCTAGGAAGGGCAAGGTCAGAGACGGTACAAGCCGATTTCGAAGAAGTGGCTGCAGCGTGTGGGCACTTCTCTTTCAGCTTGCTCAGCTTTGCCGACGAGATGCAGAAATACCTCGATGCCCTGGACGACTTGAAGTTTCTAACAGAACAGAAGAGGCGATCTTGGAAGTGGTTGAAGTTCTGGACATGGATTAAACTCAGACCATCGAAACCGAAGACGGAAGACCCCGAACAGCGCAATCTACTACGCCCAGTTCGCCGTTTGAGGCAGTCTAAATTACCACGAGGAATACCAGACACCATGTTGAAAAAGCGAGACAGCTACGCGTGGGAGATTGCGAGCCCTGGCCAAGAGGGTTGGAAGAACAAGATAATTCGGATATTGTCTCAGGGCTTCCTGAAGTTTATGAGATTTCTCGCGAGAGATGATAGTATGTTTATATCATTATATCATTATATATTGATCCTGTAATCAACTTACTGACTTCATTCTCTCACAGTCCGCTTTGGCCTTAAGGTTGGGATTGGCGCAGCCCTCTACGCCATGTTCGCGTTCCTCCCGAGTACCCGACCAATCTATACCCGCTGGCGAGGCGAATGGGGACTCTTGTCCTTCATGATTGTTTGTTCCGTGACTGTGGGCGCGTCAAACTCTACCGGTGCAGCTCGTTTCGGTGGCACTATACTGGGTGCCATTTTCGTGTTGATTAACTGGTGGATAACGGACGGCGAGGTCATCGGCCTCGCGGCCCTTGGTTGGCTGGTCTCGTTCTTTGCGTTTTACATCATGATTGACCGCGGGAACGGGCCGATGGCTCGCTTCATACTTCTCAGCTACAACGTGTCGTCGCTCTACGCTTACTCGCTGACGCAGACGGTCGACGACGACGATGACGACGAGGGTGGCGTCAACCCCATCATCACAGAGATCGCCCTCCACCGGGTCGTCGCAGTGTCTATCGGCGTTCTCTGGGGTCTCGTGGTCTGCCGGCTCATCTGGCCGATGCCGGCGCGTCGCAAGTTCAAAGAGGGACTGGCTGTCCTGTACCTGCAGATGGGCCTGATCTGGAAGCGTGGTCCACTAGCGATACTTCTGCGCAGCGACACCGGGCTCGGAGACGGGCCCGCCAGCTACATGAGGACGGGGGAGCAGGCGGCGATGCAGCGATACGCGACGCAGCTGCAAACGCTCCGGGCAGCGGCGCGCAGCGAGTACGAGCTCCGAGGCCCGTTCCCATTCGAGGCGTACGGCCGTGTGATGGCGTCGACACAGCGCCTGCTGGACGCGTTCCACGCTATGGGGGTGGTGACGCAGAAGCATGCGGGGCGGGGACGGCTCACGAAGGGCGAGCGCGCGCTGCTGCTGCATACAGCTGAAGAGCGGGCCCAGCTCTGCGCCCGCATCTGCCACGTCTTCCAGGTCCTCGCCTCCAGCGTCATGCTCGAGTATCCCCTCACCGACGCCATTCCTAGCGTCATGGTCATCCGCGACAAGCTGCTCGGCAAAATCTTTCAGTTCCGCAAGGCGCATAGCACCGCCATCGCCGCAGCCGCTAACAGCGAAAGCGGAGAAGGGGCAAGTAGAGAGCACTTTCCACTTACTAGGACCGCTTCAGATGGCGACGTGGTGCCTCCCGGCACCCCACCACCCACTTCATCCTCGGGCCGGAACGCCGAGATAAAGACGGCAGCGACAACCACTGCGACGAGGCCCAGCAGCAGCCGCAGTAACAGCTACAGTGCGAAGGTGCTGAGAGAGGATGCGGCAGCGGCGGCGGCGGCAGCCGGCGGCGCGCTGGCGAACGTGCCTTCCACGGACGCCGTCGAGGAGACTGACTACGCGCTCCTGTACGCTTACGCCCTAGTCACGGGCCAAGTGGCCAAGGAACTCAAGGTCGTCGAGGAGGAGATCGAGGGCCTATTCGGCCGGCTCGACGAGGACGCGCTGCTCTTGCAGTGAGTGGTGTGGTTAGCCATGTTTGTATTCGGCTCGCCTGCTGGTACCTCGCCCCTTTTTTTGGATACTCGGTTGTCATGGTGGGTTGGGCTCGTTTCGGTTAGGTAATAGGGAGGTTGTGGCTGGCAGGCTTATTATGTCCGTCCGGTTTGGCGCGTCTGCGTAACTGCTTCTCATTTATGTTACATACGGAGACCGTATGTATACCCGAGGTAAGGGAGATCGTTGGGGAGGGATGGGAGGAATAAACATATATATCCATATATATTAACAAGCCGGTGCGGGGCGGAGCGGCGAGCCACTCACTAAGGGACATGGGAGATAGGTATACGATGTGTATGCGCATACATGCGTGCGTACGCAATAGTGGACGGGGTGGAAGTGGACGGGATGGAACGGAAGCGAAATAGACTTCCGCTTCTTTCTTTCTTATGCTTTACTGCGCGAGCGAGATACCATCATCACCATCATCATTTAAATTTTTTATTTTTTTTTGGCTGGGAGCGATTTATTAGAATCAGGGACAGTTTTAGTTATCCGGAACCTTCCCTCTTTTCCCTTAAATAAAATGGATGGCATGGCATGGCATGGCATGGCATGATAGCAGGGGAATTGGACAGCATAGCGCAGCGTCACTATTGTTTTTTGGTTTCTTCCCCTTTTGACTGGAAGACATGAGCGGGTTCGCTCCCCCCCCCCCCCCCCCTTGGTTACGGGGCGTGGAGGGGTCTACTTATATGTATGAATTTATGGACTGGATATATTCTTCATTGAGGGTTTACTTAAAGAGGGGAGATGTTATGGAGTATGTCACTCATGGATGTGTATGATAATAACAAGCATGCTGATTAATTACTATTTTTACTCTCGTGTCGAGTGATGGATTCTGGGACGTGATTGTCACGATCATGGTGGGCACGTGTATATATATATATATATATACCCTCGGCTTCGCGTACAAACATAAAAAATAGGATAAGGCTATCTAGTTCCACTGCAGAAAGGCGCCATTTGGACTTTTCGCACGGGATATAAAAAGCGCAATACACAAGCAGAAAAAAGACAGTAACGAAAAGGAAGATACCCACAGCTTTTTATGTGCAGAGATGAAAAGACGAACACGATGAGAGAGCATAGGGATAGAAACACGAATACATAAAGATTTGATCGATGATGTCCAATATAAATCAGATTCCGAGAGAGAAAAAAATGTAACGCCCGCGCACGCCTGCCCGCCAAAGCCAGCCCCTGCCCAGCCCAGTGTATCTTTTTGCCATGCAACAACAACCCCCCTTCTAACACCCCTCTTTTCATCTTTATTTTTCTCTGTCCGTCTCGGCCTATGGCTTTGTACCTAGGTAGCTAGATCTACCCAAACGGGGGAGCTACGCAGCCGCCCTTCCTCCGCTGATCTATCCGCGCGCTTCCTTGACTTTATTAAACTCAACCAACCCAGCTCAACCAACTAACTCACTCGTCGTACTCGGACTTGGCACCAATGACGCCCTCACTGCGGGAGGAGCGGCGACGGCCAAGGACCTCGCGGGCCCAGGCAGCGAGGGCGAAGGTCCAGTGGCCGGCGACGAGGACGCCGCTGAGGACGTTGGTAGCCTTGACGAGGAGGGCGAGGAGGCCGTCGCGGCGCTCTTCGACGGTCAGCATGATGGGCTCGATGTCGTACTTGAAGAAGAGTCCCGGAACGCTCATCTCCGTGATCTCGTGCGACTGCTCCGTTACCGCGTACTGGTTCGTGAAGATGGTGCGCCCGCCACCCGTGCCGGCTGCCAGGCGCGCGCGCGCGACCTCCGCGTCCGTCGGTGAGGTCGCGGACGATGGTGATGAGGAGGATTGGGGGGAGGACGAGAGGAAGGATAGGGCGGACGCCGATTGGTCTGTGCTGTATATCGTCGGCACCACGGACATGAAGTACTGGAACTTGTGGAAGTGGGCGGTGGCGATGTTGACGGTGCGGTCGAGCGGGTTTACGAGGGAGGGGTAGAAGGGTCCGAAGGAGAGCTCGTTGATGACGTGGGAGAAGTTGAAAGCTGGTATGCCGTGTTAGTACGAGGGGACGTTGGGAGGGGAGGGTGAGAAGAGGGGACAGAAAAAGGACAGGAAGAGAGCGGGAAAAGCTTACAATCGTGTTCAAGATGCTCGCCGAACTCGGCGTAACCATGACCGCGGGCGGTGATGTGGAAGTCGCCCTGGACCTTGTTGAGATCGAGACTACCGAAGATGCGGCAGCTGTCGGGGTAACCGCGGACACGAGGGGTCTTGTGCCAGCGAGCCTTCTTGAGGCCAGCAGCAACGATATCGTGAACATGCTCCTCACCGAACCCCTCATCGTTCTGCCAGGGATCATAGCCGGCGCCGGTTACCGCGCGGCCGTGCTCGTCGGTGCCGAGCTGGTGGACGCCCTTGGCATCAACCCAGTGCTTCCACTGGGTGGGATCCTGCTGGAGGCGGGCGGAGGCGAGGATGCGGTCGCCGGCGGCATCCTGGACGTTCACGTGCAGGTCCTTGCACTGCATGCGCATGACGATGTCGAGGTTAATTTGCATCTCGCGGCCGATGCCCTTCTCGACGGTGAAGGTGTGGTTCTCCTCGCCCCGCCACCACCGCGCCAGCTCCGTCCACACCAGCGCGCACGAGATCAACGTGATGATCACCGTCCACTTCCCGCCGCCCGACGTCCGCGTCACGTACTGCGGTTTCGACTTGGCTGTTTTGCCCCGGCCGTAGTTAGTAAAGTGACTTGGGATTCTCCAAAGGGGGTTATCGTATGAAGGGCTGCTCACGGAAGGCATCAAAGGCGCGCACGAAGCCCCCTTGCGGCTCATCGTCGTAGTGGTGTTTCTCGTCGTAGCCGTTCATCGTGATAGCCGTATAGCCGTATACCCGAATACCCGTATGCCCGTATACGATGCGACCCCCCCTTATCCCTATGCGGTCGTTCGTTCGCTCGTCCGTTCGCTCGATGATCGTCGAAAATAGGGGGTGGAAAGCTGGTGTTGTATATATACACAGTTGTTCGTGGTAATCCGGTCACCCAAACGTCGAACGGGTAGCGGGTAGCGGGTAGGAATTCCACAGTTGAACCTACAGTCCTCGAAGTTTGTATTTGGAAAGGCGCCTGCAATGCCCGAAAGAACAGAACCTTATAATATGAACATCTCCCGGTCAAGATTATAGGGAAGCGGGTAGCGGGTAGCGAGCAGCGGGCAGTAGGCAGCGTATGCAAGGTACCTCTCTGGAGGTAGGTCGGTAGGTTTAGGTATTGTTGGCATAGTAGGTAGTGAAGTATGGATAACTAAAAAGGACAACTTGCACCAAACCGTTCTGATTCGCTGACCAGAATGGCGCGAACCCCCCGTTGTTTCTACTTTTGGCAACAGGATGTATGTATGTATGCACCCCACATGCCTATTAACTTGAAGCTAAGAGATTTCCGAGGTTCCTTTTAATACTTATTTTGCATTAGTGCACAAGTACGAAGTAAGTGTACCTACATACTTTTAAACTTACTTGTACATTGGCTGTGTAGATCGATCCCGGAAAGCCAGGACTAGACCGGTTCAGTGACAATGGGATGATGTTCTATTAACAGCACTTTAATAACAGCCTAAATTCCAGGTTACCTTCGAGTTATACGCAGCACTACGCACGTACGTACTTGCCATGACATACAGGAGTTCTAACAGGTAATTGCGTATGTCCCAACTTCTATATATCGATGTATTAGGGGTGCCATCTACGGGTATCGGTCCATGCATCCCAGGTATCTACATTTCTCACGCTATACTCATCCTATAGGCACCTGCCAATACCAAATAGTGTGAAGGGGGTGATACGCAGTAATTCCTAAAACACGCCTGGCGGCTCATACCTACTACCTACAGTACATGTAAGCCCAGTATGAAAGGGGTGTCCTACTATGACCCGTTATAGTTCGTCAGGATCCTTCTGTCGGTCACAAAGAGTAACAAATAGCGAGCAGTAGTAAGGCGAGTTTTCCCGCCTGCGTCACAAAAGGTCCGGATAATAACTGAATCGATTCCTAAACTACCTGATACAGCCCTTTCCCAATTTGACCCGACCAAAAGAAAAGGGGAAAGAAAACCTAACACAGTTAGGCACAGTAAAGAGTGGGACGAAGTGACGAGACGAGGTTTTATAGTCATCCTAGGTTGTTGGTTGGGAGGGGGGGAGGTTGTTGACCTGCGTCATCTTGAGCGCCACGTGGAGTGGTGAAACCGTCAACTAGAAAAAAGAACATACGCATACCGAAAATCCGCAACGCAAACCGTATTCCTTCGCGAGATTAAAGCCAAACAAATTCTCAGAAGTCCCGAACGGCGTACTCACCCGACAAGGCGGACAGTGGAAAGCAGCTATTATCTGCTGGGCAGCACTACTTCGGTCCAGCTCATACGCGACCTCTACTTCTTAGAGATGCTGTGTCGCACCGGAGTGTACTCTTCATCCGAAGCGTCGAGAATATCATATTCCTCATCGGTCATGAACCCATCATCCGACTCTTCAGCCCACTGCTCGTCTTCGGCGCAGTCCTCGAAGTCATCCTCCAGCTGCCCCTGAGCCGCAGGCGCCTGTCGGTTGTCTGTCTGAACCTCTTGATGAACACTAGATGAGGGGGACTCGTGGTCCAGCTTAGGAATGATCATCTGGCTCTTGACCATCTCGGCAGAATCCTCGGGCTCGACGGGCTTGACCTCAACCTCGGGCTTTACCTCAACCTCGGACGTCTCCTCCACCTTGGCTGCCTCCTCCACCTTGGGCGCTTGTCCCTTGACCGTGACGTCGCACCAAAGTTTGTGGCCGAACTTGACCCCGTCGCGGGTGGTCAGGCGCCAGTATGAAATGACCTTGCCCTCACGTTCTGGAGTGCGCATCAAAACAGTAAACGGGAACTCCTGTCCAGGGTTCAGGGTGTTGTAGCACACTGTCGTCTCAGACGCCGACACGAGCTCGTGGATACCTGCAGGGTGGGAAGGGTCAACGGCGCCCATGTAGTCTCCACCTACAAATCTGACGGAGCATCCGGCGGGCCAGGGCACGGAGCCCTCGTTCCGAAGAACCCAGGTCTGTTCGAAGGTGTGGTTGGGAGGCATCACGGTACCATCCGCGACCGTGTCATGCTTGAAGATAGCCACGAGGTCTTCCGACGCCGCCTTCTTCTCGGAAACTGGGGCCACCTCGGGGATGACGGCTTCCTCCTGGGCCTCCTCCTTAGTCTCGATGTCAACATCCTTGACAGGGGTAGGAGCTGGCTCCTGCTCTGTGGGTTCGACATCCACGACCGTCTGGACAGCAGTGGCTGCAATGCTGTCGCGTAGCGAATGCACGTCAACCACATCGACCGAGCGACTGCTGACCGGCAGAGGGCGGATAGCACGATCACCCATGACAGGCAGGCGTTGTCCATCCTCATGCTCACCAGTCGTCGTAACGCTGACGGAGCGTACAGGCGTCTTAAACTTGATCAGAGGATGGGTCTTGTTATGCGTGTTTCCCGGACTGGCTTCACAGTTGGCGCAGAAGTCGACGTCATCGCAGATAGCGCACTTGTAGCGGACGCCGCTGATATACCTTGACTTGCTTTGTGCGGCAGAGCAAAGAGGGCCATCGCAGCAGATGCCCACGTGCAAAATGCGGGGTGTACCACCAATGCTATGATTGACAAGAGGCTCGTAGACATCAACGAAGCGGTGGTTCGCGTGGACGAAGGCGGCATTCTCATGGCACTCAGTGCAGTAGTCCCAGTCGGGGCAGTCAAGACACTTGTGGCGAATACCGCGGATATACTTGTCACAGCCGTCACAAATAGCATTGTGGACCACATTACGCCCAGGAGACAGGTAAGCAGCGACCGGGGATTCCAAGATGGTGCCTGGCACGGCGGCGGTAAACCCATGCTTGGGGTGGTGGCCATGCTGGCCTTTGACGAAGCAGCGTTTGCAGAGATCGTAATCGTCACAGGACGTGCAATGGACAAACTCCACTTCAGGGAATTCCTGAACGCAGCTGTTGCATGTCCGCGCGCCGAAGGCAGCGCTCCAAATAGGACCTCCCAGGCTCGATCTCGACTTCTCGTTGGATCGCACGGCAGGCCTGATAGGAAGGTTCAGAGCCGGCGCCGGCGCCGGAGACTTCTTAGGGGCAACATGTGTTGTGCTGTTGCTAATCTGCCCATCTTTGATGTTACGCTTAATGAGCCAGTGGCTCTCATCGTAACACGTGATGCCCTGCCCGACACAGTTCTGGCAGAGGTCGAAGTCGCCGTCATCACAAGTGGAACAGTGGAAGTGGGCGTCGGGAACCGCCTGGTCACAACTGTTACAGCAGACAGTGAACTGACGCCTACAACCCGGAAAAGCCGAGACAGGCACCTCTTCCTTCTTCCCTGAGGTCGAGCTCAGGCCCCTGAGTGTTTCCTCGGCTTTGAGGATAGTTCGCTGAGCGCTCTCGTGGGCAATATCCAGCTCTCGCATAAAGGCCTGCCTGCAGAGGGCGGCGAACGGTAGCTTAGCCGCTGTCTTGGAGAAGCGGTAGTGGTTCACAGGGGGGAGACTGCTATCCAGAGACGATGCGGACGACGCCGGCAGGGGGGCCAAGGTGAGAGTCGGTCGTTCAATCGAGGTAGTCCTGAGAAAGTCGATGACCTCAACACCCTCGGCATTCAGCCTCAAATAGATTTTAGGCGTGCCGCGAGCTTTCCATTGTTCAAGGAATTCGGGGAAATCTTCGGGTGCCTGCGGAGCGATAATTGTCTCGAAGACATCGGCTGCAGGAGTCTTCGTCTGAGCAAATACCGGAGAAGGCCCCCAAGGGTCCCATAGAGACGGGATAGGTGGTGGCAGTTTGACGGTTTCAGGTTGGGGCCCAGGCTGAGCCTCGGGCCGGACCTCGGGCTGGGCTTCGGGCTCGGTGTCGGGTTGAGCAGCGGGTTGCGATTCGGTCGCGGATTCGGGTTCATCCTCCACGGAAGCAGGCAAGGGAATGCTTGGGGTTTCAACCGGGATGGGCCTCGTAACACGAAGCTTAAGCTTCTGCTTTGCCTTAGCGGCTCGGTAGAGCTGCTTGTAAACGGGGATATTCTCGGGGTCGAGGACTACGAAGGAAGCAGCCGAATCGGAATAACGCTCGATGATGACAGTAGCATCCGGGTGGATCCCCAAGAATGTGCGAAGCTATTGATAAAGCAGATTAATTAGGAGATGATTTTGCGGATGGTTTGTGGTGGCGGTGAAGGGGTGGTAGGTTTACACGAATGACAATTGCATCACCTGAACCGTAAAAGATGGCGACGAGTGACAATATTGGGTATATTGACAATATTAGAGGAATGATGCGGGTGATGATGTATTTACCTTGGTCTCGAAAACCTCAACATTTACATCCCTGAGTGGTAGCTTATGTCGACGAGCGACACCCTCATAGGTCACCTTGAGGGTGATAGGAGTATCAAAATGGTTCATCTTCATCGATGATGCCATCTTGACTAAGATAGATCAAGAACAACTAACTCATAAATGACGTCGTCAGTATCGAATAAATAAATAAATATTACTTAAAAGTGGTTGAATTGTGTTGGAGGGGCCGAGATGATGGGAGAGAAGAAAAACGTGAATTAGGTAGGTAAGTAGGTAGGTAGGAGGTAGCTGGAGGTAGTAGAGTAAATAGGTAGGCGAGTGAGTAAGTTAGTGTAGGCAGGGGCATATGTAAGAAATGCAGCAGCCGCAGAGCAGAGTCGGCCGCCCGGGGGCATGTCTGAAAGTATAAGTGTCAGAGCGTAGGTTAGGTAGGGCACCTGCGAGGCCGGGGGAAGGACTACGTTAGGGTATCGGTGACAGCCTTTGGGTACATAGTCTTGGCGCTGTAGATACCTTGGGGTAGGATTAGGTACCTAGGTAGGTGTAATTATGTAGGAATACGTGGGTGGGCGACGTAGGTGTACTCATGTACATACTTATGTATCCATAAGTACACCTGGGGCTCGTCTTGGTATATTATAGGCAGCTGTTTTAAGTCGGAATGTGTGGAGGAAAAGTGTCCGGCCCGCCTGCTAGAGTACCTACAGCCCCCCCCGTCCTCGGGTAGGCTGTCCTGGTGTTTTGACACTTGTATGTATGTAATTATTACAGGGAATAAGAAGACGTAGGCGCGCTAGTCAATGCACTACTAAGGTCGAAGATGCGCGGCGATGGAGAAGGGAAGCGCTCAAGGGCAGGGCAAGACAAGGTAAGGGTCAGATACCCGGACATAGGGCAGTCACTTCGCCTATGCCAGATAGGAATTCTAACCTTAGGAGTCGCCGGCTTCAGGTGTCAGGTCCGGGTGTTAACTATCCCCGCCTACGGAGGAAGTATGATAGATCCCGTCCGGAGCTCGGGATTCCTTGCGGGTGGGGGGCAACTAGTGAAGCTTCCAAGGTTATGCAGGTGTGATACCTAAGCAAGTATGCATAGACCTATCGATTAGGCGGTCAGTCCTGTCCTGAGGCCACCATCAGGTAAGAAGACTACTTCCATAGGACTTCGTTGTTTAGGGACACAATATGTTAAGAGGAGAGGTCATCTGCAATAGTAAGTCGACCACAGGCCGCCAACAAAGAAAGCCCCAGGGCTTGTAAACTGGAGCCATTTTATAGGGTTGAATGAGTGGATGACAGATCGCGTCGATAATGCATGGATGTAATAAAGAGTGGTACTGATGTGAAAGTGAGGGGTGGGGAGACTGGGCGACTGGGGGGAACTGGTTGGTCGACGGGCTGGTTGACGAAAGACGGACCGTCTGTCATCACCAATAAAATAATAGGGTCGAGAGAACGATTTCCAGTCTGACTGACGTACCTGGGATTAAGGGGAGATATGGTATGCCTGTCGTGTCGGGTGTATGTGTGTATATGTGTACGTGTGTGTGTGTGTGGTGTATCTGGCATCTGGTGATGTCTGATGAAATGAAAAGCAGCAAGGTTTGGAACTACTTAGGTAGTATCCCAACTTACTTAGACTAAAGGAAATATAGAACCTACCAACCTGAGTAGTTGTGTGATCGGGCCGGCCTTGTTATATGAACCGCCCTTTGCCCTAGTCAGGCAGCGACAGTGGTGATAAATGGATGATGAATTGACGGATGCCTTGAGGATAGATGTTTAGGGTCGGTTTAGTAATGTAATATTGGTGGTTGTTGTGAGAGTGGAAGGGGAGCAACTGAGGTGATCCAGCAAACACAACTAACTAAATACCTGTTTAAGTACTTTCAGTGAAGGATCCGAGGCAGCTGGATGGGTCATGATGACAGAAGTCTTACAGCTGGCGACAGCTATTGCCAGCCGACGCCTACGTTTGTTGGTTTGCCTGTTTTTACATTACCAACCAGGCAAACAAGCACATCCTACCCGTTGGCCTATTGTCACCTTGGAGCCATTCACTACAGGCGGCGATGAAAGAAGTATGGTTTGTTGTAACTACCTAAACATAAAGAAGAAAAGAAAAAGAAAAAGAAAAGGCAAAAATACCTAATAAGTGACTACTAACAGGCAGACCCCAAAGGCACTTGTACTACTATGTATATCCATGTGCTCATGGACCATGTCCACAAGTTGGTGTTCCGAGGCGCCGGAGATAGATAATGTCATTATCAACGTGATCTCGGAGCCTACCTACCTGTAATGCAGCAGGCAAGCTCTTCATTTAAGCACCTGAGCATGTGTAGGTAAGCTCAGAATCCCAAGGCTATGTACCCGGTTATCTGTACGTACAAACCGTACTTAACCTACCTAAGTACATAAGTAATCATCATGCAAAACCCCCGCAGTAGCTCTACTATGTACAGCCCGAAGGCAAAACACCGAGGCAATCTCATAGAAAGTTTCCACATGACCATGGATGACATGCCTCGAGGACCTCTCACTACATGATAGCTGGCAGTCAAGGCACATTTTGAGCATAATCAGCCAAGGTAATTCTTCGCACAATCCATTAACTCGTAGCGTGCCTACAAAGGCAGTCAGTCATACGACAAGCGAGCCCGCAGGACAGTTTGACGAGAAGAGAACTTCCAATGCGATTTATCCCGGCCCACGTATCAAGGAGTGAGGCTGAGGCAACCCCTCTCATTAACTTGGAAATTCTCGGATCACCTTGGAACACTTGTCAACCTCGCCATCAAACTAGTCGCGAGCCAATCTACGTAGCCTGGCCTACGTAGACCTTTCGGATTTTTTTGCCGTTCGCCATTCGCCGTTTCGCCATCCTCTTTTCGCCTCCGGACTTTGCTACGTACTCACAATTTCTTGCTCTTCCTGCTACGAGGAGTAGAAAATTCGAGAGAGCGAGGAGAAAAAGCTCCCGACACCGCCACATAAAAATGAGTTAGTCAGCAACTTAGTGTATCCCGAGGTCTATGTCCGTTTTGAATGGGGGGGAATGGGGGGGCGAGGCGGAGGAGGGGGGAGGCCACAGCGCTCTGGATTGATAATCTGCCCTCAAGTTCGGCCTTGCTGCATATGGACTATGGATGTACGTATCCATAGATAGGTATTGTTACTGCATCCTGTCACTGCAAGGCGCTACCTATGTACTGGATATGATTCGCAGGACCGGCAAATACGCACGGGGAGTGATAGGTGTGATGAATCACGGGTAAGCTGTCTTGGCTACCATCACTCGACCATGGGGTTCCAAGCGGCATCCCCCCCTCGTTACACGTTACACGACGTCTTCCCCGCCCTCGATGTCAGAATGGTAAACCGAGTTACCGAGCCGCAAAGCATTAAGGTATCCCGGGTTGGCTTGTTCTTATCCAGGCGCTCCGATGGTCGGTTCTTGCTGGCTGGGGATCGGATAATACGTCGCCGAGCCGTCCGGGACTTCAGTGCTGCTTTCATTACCCAGGTGGCGCAGCAGCGGTAGTAGCAGTTATGTACATACACGGAGGTATATAAATTATACTATCTTACACACAGCCACAACCCGAACCCGTCGTAAGCTACGGCTTTGACGTCTCATCTATCTAAAGTCGGCGGGTAACGATGTGTAAGAAGCACGCACAAGTGACGCTACGGCGCCGTCTCGTAGTGCAGAAAAGCATCGATATAATCTAGATACCGCAGGGGAAAATGAGTGTGACGCGCTATCCGTGGTTGTGCTGGCCCCCAGTCGGCCTTCGCGTCATATTTCATTATCCTGGCCAATGGGCCTATATAGATACGTATTTATGTGCTGACTACCTAGGGAGAGTATGTCACAGCATTTGAGGTGAAGCAACAGGGCTTTTTAAAAGCACATACTGTTACCGCTATGCGTGGGCTGACCGAGATATATCCATCTGGATGGGTCGGAAGGCGACGGAAAACGCTTCTACTCACCGAAGAAAAATATCACGGTGTAACTCGTAATAATAAAACTGTCAAACCCCCGTTAGTGCGAGAGAATGTCAATATCTGCTGGCGTCGTCAATATTCTTATTGCTGTCGTTACTGTTGTCTTTGCTTTCTGCTTCCTCATAGGGCTAGTATCGAATACAATTCTTTCGCCAGTAGAATGCGTATTATAGTATACCTGAACGGGACTTTAGCCAGAAAATCAACAGGTGATACATGCACGATAATCGCCGCATTGGCTGCTTATACATATACTGGGCCAGACTGGGTAGGTCTGAGGAGCTATGCACATGGTTGAATTTACCATACAAGTCGGGTAGTATTCAAAGCTCTGATATACATAGTCGGAAGTCTATAGTAAATCTACCTATAGCTAGGTAGGCAGCCATTAGATACCGATAAGGAAATAATACGTGATTGTATAGCTTGTGTGGGAGCAGCCTAACATCGGATCGGCGCCGATCGACTGTCCAGGCTACCAGGATCAGTCTTGATGATTCCAAGGCTCAGGTTGGGATAAGGTTGCTTGATCAAAAATGCGAGAAACAAAGAAACGGTAGTAACAAGGTAACGGTGCTTCCTGGGCCTCTCAAGGCTCGGCACTCGAGCTAAAGGAATTGTCTGGACTTTGGAGCCACTTCATCGAGAGGTTGCGGAGATATTGACTGGGTGTCAAGCTGTCAATCTACTGTATACGTGCCAATTGTATAATTCTAGGCCCGGAAGTCGTCGAACGTGACCCGCTCTACCCTCTTTACTAACGATACCAGAAAGTCCCAAGTGTTAACGTACCTACAGTAACCTGGTAGAGTATCCACAGCATGTTGACCAATCATGGTTTAGTTCTGGTGTTTTTCTCCGCCTCTACTGTGTCTGCGTCTACGCCTGAAGCCCCCCGGTGCCCGGTGGGTGTCCGTAGGCTATTATTACATTAAGTACCTAAGTACGATAGAGTAGTAGTAATGGTAGACAATGATTTACCACATCTTATAGTTAGCAGGATATACTTATGTATTCGGCATCGGAAACCACCATTACTATTCAACGTATGGCAGCAAGTTGTGAAATTAGCGCTCTGCATAACACTGCATAGAAGTAAGCAGTGTTGTTGTTATTGTTGATAATAATGTTGTTGATGGTTCTTGTAGCTTTTAGATGCATACCAGAGTTCTGGAGATACGATACACACCTACATGCCTACGATAGTATGTACTTGAGTACCTAAGTATGTACCTAGGTATCTACGTGGGCAAGTCTAGAAGGCAGGTACTTACATTGGAACTTGGGTAACCTGCAATCTTGAAGTTTATATAATAGGTATGTGCAGATGGGAGGCAGTTACGACGGGAGAGTACGTTATCCCCCATTGTATTGTATATGCATCGGTTGTACCTACCTTACCTATTACATACCTACATATGTAGACAGGTAGATAGTACTGTAGCGAATCAACCTTCAGTTAAACGTATAGGACAACACCTATTGAGTTCATTGAATCACCTTACTATTGCAATAATACCTTCTTCCTTCAACAACCTACTACCTTACGTCTCTACTAAGGTACCTACCTACCTCACATACCTTAACCCTACCTACCTCATCATCAACAACCTTTCTATCTGCTTGGGGTTGAGTCCGTATTGTTTTCTATTCCCATTTCCCTTTTCTCATTTCTCATTTACACTTCCGCCACCTCCAAAACAATCCCCAGATTCCTCCTTTAGTACATCTATCAACAAATCACCTAGGACCAAAAGAAGAAGAAGAAGAAAAAAAAAACCATCACATATAGGACCAGGAAAATTACCGGGATCCCCTTCACTTCATCCCAGGATTTGACGTCGCCTTTCCATCAAATTCTGGACGGGGTTTTTTTTCTTACTGGCTCAGAATTTCTTGTTCTTTACCTCTTTTTTTATACTCCTTTTCTTTCTTTCTTTTCCCCCTTCTTTCTTCCTTCCTTTCTCATTTCACTCCCTAAAGTAAACGGGGCTAAAAGGTGGTCGCTATTCTGCGCTGTTCTACTTGGATGATTGCTTGACTCGTCTCCATATCCTCGAGAACCACCCGAGTCCAAGTTAGTCAGTCACCGTCAACCCAACTAACTTCGCTCCCGCTTTTGTGTGTGGGTGCAAGTGAGTCCGTGTGCTCTCTTTTTACTTGTTGGTGCTTTTGCAAAAAAGGGACCGTCTTAGGTCTTTAAGTCTAGGTAACCTTGGAAGAGCCCCGGGGAAAGAAAATACAAGCACCACTCACTACTACCTTCTGGAATTTCTACGGCCTCCTCTTATTAATCGATCTTTCTTTCACCAACTGGGTTTAATTTCTTCATTTGCTTCTTCCCGCACCGCCGGCGGTTATATCGCCCTTTTATCTTCTCTATACTCTAGCTCGATTGGACCCGTTTCCTCTTACTCTCTCTCTCCCTCTCCACTCAAGGAAATCGCCTGCTTTTGTCTTTACCGCCTCGCTCGTTTCTATCTGTCCGTCGATCTCGATCCTTATCATCTCGACACAATTACGCATGAACTCCTCATAGATCACGACGCCCAACGTCGTCCAAGCTCCTTTAAGGTAGCTTCCCGCCAAACCGGTTCTTCAAAACCGTCCCTCTCCAGCAGCCGCAACATCAGGTCAGGTCTTGTCGGTCCCTACCGGCCTAAATATAACCCAACATGGCAGCACCCGTTCGTCGAAGGAAGGTGATAGGTCGTCGCCGGGTTGAGGACGAAGGCGAAGATGAAGGAGGTCCTGATCATCTCGATGTCGACGATGACTCGCTCACCGACGGTTCTGTGGTCTCCGATGACAATGACTTAGCCGACGATAGCGATACTAGCAATGTTGATGAAGCATCACCCACGACCCCAACTGTCAGGAAGGCCAATGGTCGAGCCGGCGGTGGTAACAGCTCTGCGAGACGCCCACGTCACCATGCCTCTGCTGGCACCGGTGCCACTACCGAGAATCCTCAAAAGCCCAGCGACTCTTCTAATAATGATACTGTGTTCATGTTGAATGGTCTAAGCCTTTCCGATGCGCCCGATCCTGTCAAGGAGCTGGATTTTGAAGAGGAAGCTACGGCGCCTTCGTCTAGTACTTCTGCTCCCATTATAGTCAGCTCGAACTCGGCTCCCACCGCTGGACCTGAGGGGCCTCCGAACGACCGACGACGAAACGAACATGATGAGTATAGGCGGAAACGAGACCAAGACCCGGCTTTTGTGCCAAATCGAGGTGCCTTTTTCATGCATGACCATAGGCACGCAGGGCCGTCTGCTAACGGCTTCCGGCCGTTTGGTAGGGGTGGTCGCGGCGGTAGAGGCCGCGGGGCCGTTGGGGGCCCCTTTGCTCCGATGAGGTACGTTACAGATGATGAAGCACTGATAGTGCTAAGCCCGGATATACTAACGTACACCGATAGTCAACATCTGCACAATCCGGCTGATCCTACGACAAGCGCACCCTGGGCACATGACATGCATGATAGTGTGGCCAAGCCCATGTCTATCAGACAGCCACGGCACCCGTTTGTTGATGATGGCCCGCCTAACGGCGATGGATATATCCCTACATGTCCTAACAGTTCCACCCCGATCAACCGACACATGGCTACAGAAAAGGTGCTCGGCACTGTGCAGATCCGGGTTTATATACCTTCTGTGAAGGAGCCGGTCTTGTTTCCAGGTATCACTATAAAGCAGTATACCAAATTACCGGACCATCGACCACCCCTTCGCCGTGACAAACCGGTCCGCATTTCTTTACCTAATCTGCCTCCCCGGTTCCGTTTCCCCGCTGAAGACAGATCGTTCATTTTCATCCCCCGCGCGTTGCGTCCGAATCAACAACGGCTGAGAGGCAAGCCGAGATCAGGCCTGGGTTCTATTGGCGGCTTTTCGAGAAGAACGAGCATCTTTGGGGGTAGTTACTATGGAGGAAGCGCTTATTCTCCCAGTATCGGGCTGAGCAGACGTTCTTCGATAGCCCCTGATATCGGTAGGGACTTCATAGTGTCGCCTTCGGGCTCAGCTATCTCGCGGCCACCGCTCCCTCACGACTCGTCACGGCCAGTAGTGAGGTTGCCTCCGCAGAGTCGGCCGGAACACCAGATGCCGGTCATAGATGGGGTCGTGGCAGCACAGCCCCCCGAGACTGCGCCGTCCACTATTAATGATATACCGCAACCTCAGACTCATCCGCTCCCTTCGAAGCCTGCCTTCCAAGAAAACCGCTCCGTTTCGATTCCCATGCATCAACCCCGTCCTCAAAAGACGGTGTCCGTGGCAGACATTGACCCACCGGCAGTGCAGCAGACCCCATCTCAACCGTATCAGCAGGCATTCCATCAGCAGGTTCCCATCCAAGTATCCAACGGCTTCGGGCACGATGCTCATGCACGTCATTCGTCCTATCCCTCCCAGCACTCCACGGGCACCCCGTTGTCACAGATTCCTGAGCGAGCTATTCACGCTGCTCCCTTCCAACCTCAACCAGCACCGTATGCCCAGCAGAATTACTACCCACCCTACCAGATGAATATGGGTCCCCAGGGATATTATTACCCTCAGCCTGGCTATTCCAGCAATGTGGCCCCGTCACCGGCCGCCCCTCCCTTCGTCCCCGGAATGCAACAAGGCCAACCGCAGGGCGAGACACCTCCCAGTCAACCCAGCGGGCAGTCCCAGACAGGCTCCAATCTTGTTGCCCAGGAGATCAACGGCATGGTATATTATTTTGACGCCTCCCAAATACAGCCAATGGCCCCATACCCACCTTACCCTGCTCCGCAAGGTTATCCCATGCCTGACGGCATGAATAACATGGCTGTACCTAACCCAGACGGTTACTACTACCCCCAATCGGGACCTGGCGTTGTCTACTATCCCCAATGAATGGCATCCGTCCCTGGGATCGGCAGTAATGGGCGTTAATCACGGAATGGCCGAGCCTTTTTCCACGAGGCCTGCATTCAATCCGATATCTGCCCCTAATCTAAGGCACGCCACCTTAGATACCATCCTGCTAGTACCGCGAGCTTGATATAGCTGGAGCATGGTTTGGCTAGCCGATTTTTGGTTTCTTCCTTATCTAAACAATTGGATCACACTTAGATCTTTATTGGATCATAGGGATCTTGCACTACTGGAAGTATATGGACAAACCAAACACTCATCAATAGAGAGCATCAGCAGTCCTCGCGCTGTTCGGCGTTCGCCTTTTTCTTTCCTGGATCCATACGTTCTGCCTTGATTTCTGCTTTTCGCCTGCTTTTCGTACTCCTACAGAGGATCTTTCGCGCAGGCGTTTTGGGGAGTTCCCGGTTTGGTTGGCTGATTGATCGATTTGGTTCCGAACGCGTCTCCTTTACTTGTCCTGTGCCCCGGCTTTTCACCATTACTGTCACGACTACGGGCTTTCCACGCGATGGACAACTGGGCAGAGAGGAGCGGTGGCGAGGAGAGGAGAAAACTGGGAGAAAAGAACCCAGAGCACATAATCGACTGACTTTGTCATCGACATGTACATGCATTCCATTTCGAAGGAAGAAGGCAGAACGGCAGAGTTGAAGCGGAGCACATCATTACCATCATCTACAAGAGTACTGTTGTCACGAAGAGCAAGATTATTTCTCGAAAAACGAGCAGAGGAAGCAAAGTAGATCAGTGTTTGAGTTTAAGGGGGTTGTTGTTGGGAAGTTGTAAAGTGGACCTGAGTGGAGTGAGCGGCGGAACGAGAGAAGAGAAGAGAAAGAGCAAGGTTCCGAGTTGAGCTAAACAGCTGAAATCAAAGTGTTGAGGAAATATCAAGGGGGGCCAGACTGGGAGGAATGGTCGAGGAGGGAAGACAAGCAAAGAAAGAAATGCAGAATCGGTGAGAGAATGTTGGCTGGGTCAAGTTTTATGTTTAGTCCCGCGCGCTCATGCGCCCACGCTGCTGAGGAAGTGGGGAAAGCTGTTGAAGTTAAGGGGTGTTGCGAGGGCGAGTGTTGGAGAGTACCGAAGACCTATAAAACATCTATATATCATATCCGTTCCGCCCACCTCTCTTGTCTTTCTCTGTCTGTCGGCGTGTCTTGCTATAACGAAGTCTCTTGCCGTGTCCCTGATCTTTATACCTGCACCTTATACATAAATCTAAGCTCTGTCGTAAGTTCGTATATACAAAAAACAGGGTGCACTCAGTCCCTACTACGGGAGATGGCTTTGGGCCGGGCTGGGCCCCGGGGCCATCATCGACGGTTATATTCCACTGCCGATGAATTACTTTGTTCTTTTCACGCGACGTCTCCTCAATGTGATGAGCAGAAGATCATGTAAGCAGAAACTGTTGCTGATTCTATAGTTCGTGTTTTGAGACAAAGCGTCGGCTTCGTGGATAATACCAAGTATACGTGATCCTTCTCGTCCACCATACAAATATCTAATAGGGGTGTTTTTACCCCCACCCTGCCTACTGCAGGTGCCTCGATATATAGGCTGCTCAGGTGTTTCTGTGCGCCCTTCTAAACATAACCAACCCACCGCATAAGACTGATTCCTATTCTACGCTACGCCAATGTATAGCCTTCCCTTGA
This sequence comes from Eutypella sp. D-1, assembly GCA_023313575.1. Lineage (NCBI taxonomy): Eukaryota > Fungi > Ascomycota > Sordariomycetes > Xylariales > Diatrypaceae > Eutypella > Eutypella sp. D-1. The sequence continues at coordinate 1,921,273 of JAJTTP010000005.1, read as the reverse complement.
GCTGTGTTGCAGGGCAGAGGCGGTTACCCCTCTACCAGATCCTTGCTAAACTTCTTTGTGCCATGGCCACCCGGGGTATCAGGCAGCTCCAGATTCTGAGTCTCCTCAATCTTAGGGACTGCTCCAAAGCGCTTGTTTCCCAGATCCCAGATCTGTTGGCTCTCGGTGTTAGGTTCCACTAGCTACTAGTACCATTTTTTGCGTCGGCGGGTTATCAACTTACGGCGTATATGCTCTTCAATACGGTGTCTCCGTAGATGTCGAAGCCCAGGGTTCCGCGGCTCTGTACACCCCCGTACCAGTTGCCACCCTCCACAGGAGCGAAGATCAGGTCCTCCTTTTGGATGAGGAACTGCTTATTTCCAATATCAATCTTGAATTCTGGAAGCTCCTCAAGGGTTATGTTGCCAGGGATGAGGTATCCCTGGTTGTCCTCGTCGTACCTCGCGCCGTCAATCTGGGCATAGAGGGCGTCTACTGTCTCATCGGACATGAGAGCCAGAGTCGTGCCTGTGTCCATAATCGCTTTATTACCCTTTGTTATGATTTTCTTTCCATTGACTGAGATGGCCTCAGAGGGGATTGACCAGAAGCCCCGGGAGCTGTTAACTCTGGTCCAGTGGATATCCTCGCCGAGTGACTTGAGTAATTCTTGATCGATATGACCGAATGTGAGAAACGACTCCTTTCCTTTGTCGCGAGTACTGTAGAAAGCCGAGGTGAAGAGCTCGGAATCCCTCGGGACAATCTTTCGCTTCATCATGTTTTCAACGGGTGTGGATTGTGGATCTGGCATCCCGTGATTGGTGACCGTGTTAATCGGGCTCCAGGCCAAGCCTATAAGCCCGTCCCCCGTGCCCTTACTGAACTGAGGAGAGAGCTTTGACGCGGTCTCGATGACTTGATTTTCAATGGTTAGGCCACCAACCGTGAGGGCATCAGTTCCGCATTCACCGGATGCCGTTGAGCCATCTCCGTACTGTCATGATTCAAGGTTTAGGAGCGACATCTCAAGCATGGTGGACCTAGGAGAAACTGGAGAAGAAGTAGATATTAGCTCACCTGGATGTTCCACTTCTTCCCCCAAAGTTTCTTGTAGGTTTGGGACTTCTTTGGGTCGAATAAGTTGTGGCCACTCTGAGTGTCCTTCCTCTGTGCCGGAGACATGACCTATTTGCGAGGTATCAGTTTCAGACCTTCGAAATCCCTCGGCTGTTTACATGGCTGCATACCCAAGTATCAGCAGAACCTGTGTCTGGGTCAAGCAAAACGGTCTGCGGAGGCGTTCCGATGGAGACCTTGATGAGATACATGGAGTCGAGCTGCTGGTCTTCGGCCGTCACTTCACCCAGGGGTGCGTCATCCCCTTGGCCAAGCCTCTTCTGTAGCCGGCGGCCTACGTGTTCACTACGATCTCTACCGAGACAGGCCCTTATCCTCTGGGTGATGGTGGGTTTCCCTGGGGAGACATGGGCATGGAGATAAGGGCCCGGCTTCGTAGGGTCGAAGCCGAACCTGTTCATTAGGTAGACGTAGGACTTGGTGCCATTGCGCTGGTAGTTCTCATTATGGATAGCCTTGACCCTGCCCAGGGTGAGGCCTTGTGTCTCATTATGTATGACATGAGTGGCAAGGTTGGCTTCCATGATGGAGTCCGCTATTAGCTAGGTAATGATTTGGTATTGAGATACGGTGTTGAGTGGGTGGTGAATATATGACACAACAAATGATTTGGGGAGCCAATAAGTAAGTTGATAGTGAGAAGATATGAGGATGATAAACAAATAGAGCGAGGAAGAGATGAACAGAGTCATTGGGGGGGTTTGAATCATATTTGGCTGTATCGAGGGGATGATACGAGACGGAAGGAGCCGCGGAAGAAAGCTACAAACATCATATACAAGCTTTTAGTAGCTACTTCCTTACGAGGTACCACCTACCAAGTAGTAGTCTAAGGGAGAGCTTGGGAAGTTGCGTATGGAGGCTTGTCTAACATACTTGGTATACATAAGTACCGTAAGGTAGGAGGACAGCAACCATTTATAACTTGCATCATTTTAGGGCTCTTGTATAACACTCGTACTTATCAGGTAGGTACCTAGGTATGTATTTTCCTGCCTAGGTCCTCTAGGAAGATAAAATATTATTCCAGTGATCCAACAACGTAGCCTGAGACGATAGATTAAACGTATTTTGACATATGAACTTGCTCTCCTTATCGCCGAAATCCTAACCCTGTAAAGAGTCGTGATCCCCGGTGGTGATGTGAAGATTGCAGCTTCATAAAAGCTTAGGAAGGGGCACTAAACTGACTAAGTATCAAATGACCTACCTGGTTGATGATTTGCTGCCGTGTTGCCGTAAACAAACGGGACAGCATGTATACGTCCGCCCACAAGAACAAACGAGCAAGGATGCAAACGAGATTCCTGCCAGGAAACCCAAGCTACTTGTTAAAACTTCATCAAAGGAAATTCTTTCAATCCATTTTGGCCCGATCACATCTTTGGGCCTGTTTGATTCAGCTATGGCGTCAACATGTGGGGTAAAGGTAGGCTCGCTATATTGACATGATGACTTATCTTCCGCCTCTGTTACAACCCGAGCCAGATCGTCACGTCACGGATACTTGCGTGAGGAGAGTCCACCTGTATCTATAGACGGCCAAAGCCAACTTGAGCGCGCTGGCAAAGGCCGGTATGTGCGCCGTATATTATGGAGCATAGTGCATGCCCGCAGTGTAGGAAGGGTTGCATGTGTACATGGCGGGGGATAGCTGCTTCTGATGTAGCTAAGGCTTCGAAGACGATCTAGTTTTGTTGTGGGAGTCGAACCCCAAAATATCTTACTGGGTATATCTCAAGGCGTGGGCTTTTACCCGAGCCGGGTGCAGCGTCTCCCCGAAATCCCTGAGCGCGAGGGGAATGAAATGAGATCGGTACGTGAACGAGTATAAGGATGGAGATAATGACGATAATGATGTGAGCCCCGCGCCATCCGAAGAGACTACACCTTGGACCTCGCCGTGGACCGAAGGGTTTCCCGGGAGGGTTGGCAAATATTTGACAGTCTGCTAGGCCGAGCAGCTTTGTTATTAATCCCCAATGATTTTACATACCACGAGTACACTTTTTTATATGGTATATCTGGAAGATTCGATAGTATGATAGCGCCGCCATGGCGTAGACTGAATCGTTACGTGTTTAGCTTCACTCTCCCATACACGAATCCCCGGACCCCATTGCTAACCCAGCATTCCTCGCCATCGATCAATGAACTGGCCGCGAGGTTCTGCTCAGTTACGAGGTTCCTATCTCAACATGTCAGCCACCATTTGCTTTGAAGTCCGTTCTCGACTAGATTGAATATATACGTACCTCTCTAAAGCCCACTGCCTGGTTGTTCCAGCGTTTCCACCGCTTCCCACCGTCGTAGCTTCAGCCAAACTAGACGGCCCAACGACGACGGGCGTAACCCAGCGCCCGCCGCGCCAGAAATAGCACGTCGAGATGCTGCCCTCCATGATCAGGCCGTCCTCGTTGACGAGCAGGACCTCCTTCCGATCTGCTGGCGCGAGCGGCGCCGGGCGCGCCCGCGCCCGCGCCCCGTCATACACTGCCCGCCGCGTGGTCTTGTGGTGAGTGAACTCCGATCCCGGTGTGCGCTCCGTGTCGACGAGGATCTCGTACTCCGGGATCTTGGAGGGTACGAGCCCTTCCTTGCTTCCCACCCTGTCCTCTGCTTCGCCTTCGCCCAGTGGCGGCGGGAGGTATGCTGGGAACAGGCTTCCGAGAGACGTGTCCGGGACGGGGCTCTTCTGGTGGCTGAACGCGCCGTCCCGACCGATCTCCACCTTGACCCGGTACGCGTTTCCGCCCGGGCACCCAGCCACGGCCTCCAAGAGGTACGCCTCGAGCGTCGCTAGCCCCGCCTCGCCGGCCAGGGCGTCGGCTGCCGCGACCCACCCGAAGTGCCGCGCCGCGCGCAGCATGCGGTCCCGGTGCAGGTCCAGCATGTAGAAGGGAGAGGGTTTCGCCCGGTTCCACCCGGCAGCGGCGGTGGCGGGGCCCACGTCCGGGACCGCCAGGAGCGCGGGGTCGTAGCGGAGGGAGGTAAAGAGCTTGAAGTCCCTTTCTTCCATGACAATGGCGGTACGCTTTCAAGTAACTATGAAAGGGGGCCTCACAGAATTGCTGCAGGCAATGACGGAAACTGGGTCTTACAGGTTGGCATGACGTGCGCTATAACGTATACATGAATTGAGACGGGTCCATGGATACCGTAAACGAGTATTTATCGAGTATATGTAGGTAACCCGGATTGCCAGGGTACGAACATTTTTAACTCATCTGTCTTGATCAGTCGTAGTAGTACCTGCACCTGCTCCCCCGAAGCCAGTTTACTTTGTCTGGCTGAATTTTTGCGCATTAATTCTCGTTGGCTAGGAGACCCGAGGTCAATATTCGACCAAGGTATGGGATACTATGCCACAGACTATGCATATGCGGCTAATGGTGATGGCGACATGCATGATGTCCAGGTAGATAAGAGTTACGACTTACGACAAGCCAGCCCGAGATAACTTACCTACATATGAGTTGGCAAGGGCTATGTGTGGTGGGGCTCAAAGCTGCCCAGTCTACATACGTAATATGGTGTAGTGTTTTGTGCTCTTTGCAATGTGATTGGGGATTTGAGGAGAACCTTCCATCCAGGCTGGACTGTTGACTGTGGTGGACTTTGTGGCACCTGCCTGCCTGCCCAGATTTATTAAGCCAGATGTGGATTTATCGGGCCAAGGCGGATCTTGCAGGTCCACCTGGGTAGTGATAATTAAACTTAATTTTTTCGCGTGCAGCTTTTTTTGATCGTTGTGCCATCATCGCCGATACCTTTTTGGTTGTACCTACCCAGCCTATGTACCTAAGTAGGTACCTTAGCATACGTTATTACCGCCCAAAGGGAAGAAAAAAATCCGCAAAAAATACAACCACAACCATTATCACCAGAAACTACTATTAACCACCACCTGCATTACCCGTGGACTTACCATTACTTACTTACCACTACTACATCACTCTTTCCCATTACCCATAAACCATCTAGGCAATCTTGGATCTTTTGAAGCCAAGCAGGGCAAACCGAAGTATCCTATCCTCCTACAACAACATCCACCTCCTCCACTTCTATCTACAATTACCACCACCACCACCACCACTACTTCCTAACTTTTCTATCCATCGCGTCAACTTAGTTGTTGTCGTCGACCTTCTTCTACCTACCACCATCTCGTCCTGCTGGTTTCTGGCCCCTCCCCCTCCTTCCTATCCCTTGTCCAGGTTGAATTCAGGAAACCCCAAAAAATTAAAAAAATCTAACTACTTAGATATACCAAAATATCCTGTTTGAACATGTCTGGCGCCTCCGCAGCTCCGCCAAGAGTACCTCCGCGTGCCACTGTCGCCGTACCTGTAGAGAACCCCTCCGTTTGGGATCGGCTTACCAATTGGGCTTCTGAGAACCGGACAGTCGTATATACTATTGCTGGCGTTGGTGTTATTGTCACGGGAGCTGGCATATTATACTATCTGAATGCCGATTCTGTAAGTTTCCAAATTTTGCCCTATTTTTGCCCCATTTTTGCCGCCTCTAGGAGAAATTTTATAAATATTGTTTTTAGAAGCTAATGATGGATGCTTTGCTTTTTAGAAAAATAAGACGTCCGCACAGCCGAAACTCAGCAAGAAGGAGAGGAGAAAGCGGAAAGAGGCCGAAAAGCAGGCGGAGTCCGAGAAGCCCTCCGCATCACCAGACTCTAAGCAGAGATCTGCCACTGTAGACAGTGTCGACGAACTTCCCGAAATCACCGAGGAGACCGTCACCACTTTTTCCGAATCCGAGCGCAAGGACTATGCCCTTAAGCTGAAGAATTCCGGAAACAAGGCCTACGTCGGCAAGGACTACCCCCGCGCCATCGACCTCTATTCCAAGGCCATCCTTTGCAAACCCGACCCCATTTTTTTCTCAAATAGGGCCGCTTGCTACAATGCGCTCAGCTCCTGGGAGAAGGTCGTCGAGGACACCACTGCCGCTATCACCCTTGATCCTCTCTACGTTAAGGCCCTGAACCGAAGAGCTAATGCCTATGAGCACCTGGAGCAATTCAGCGAGGCGCTCCTCGACTTCACTGCCAGCTGCATCATCGACGAGTTCAAGAACGAGAATAGCGCTACCGCTGTCGAGAGGTTACTGAAGAAGGTCGCGGAACAAAAAGCCGAAGCCATCCTGAAGTCCAAGGACCCCAACAAGCTGCCGAGCCCCACTTTCGTCTCTAATTACATCCAGAGCTTCCGTGTTAAGCCCCGACCAGAAGGTCTGGAAGACGACGATGAGCTCCCGATAGATAGTGGGAAGGGTCAACTGCAACTTGGTCTCCAGGAGATGGAGAAGAAGACGCATGAGGGCTACGAGGAGGCCGCAACTGCTTTCGAAAAGGCCCTAGAGCTGGGAGACCTGGACGAGTACGAGGCCCTCGCCTACAACCTACGTGGTACCTTTAGGTGCCTGAAGGGCTCGCAAGAGCAAGCGCTTCTTGATATGGACAAGAGTATTGAGCTCGACCCTTCCATGACGCAGAGCTACGTGAAGCGAGCGAGTATGCACCTAGAAATGGGTAAGTTGTTTATTAAACCCGCATCCCCCCCTCCCCTTTTCTCCACACACATACCCAGCGCAACCAGTGTTGATATCTAACTATGTTCTAGGCGCTCGGGAGAAGGCTGCCGAGGACTTGGAGAAGGCGATCCAGCAGAATGACCGGGATCCAGATATCTACTACCACCGCGCCCAGCTACATTTCATCCACGGCGAATACCAAGACGCGGCCAAGGACTACCAGAAGTCAATCGACCTCGACAGCACTTTCATTTTCTCTCATATTCAGCTTGGCGTAACGCAGTACAAGATGGGCTCGATAGCGTCATCGATGGCGACCTTCCGCCGATGCATTAAGAACTTCGACACGGTGCCGGACGTATACAACTACTATGGCGAGCTCCTCCTCGACCAGAACAAGTTTGACGAGGCCATCCAGAAGTTCGATACGGCCATGGAGATGGAGAAGCAGACCAAGCCAACGGCGATGAACGTCCTACCCCTGATCAACAAGGCCCTGGCCCTGTTCCAGCAGAGAAGCGAATTTTCCGAGGCAGAGAAGCTGTGCGATGCCGCTCTGATCAGTGAGTGAACCTATGTTATGCAACTAGCAAGTGTGGTATCTAATTTGTTCTAGTCGACCCCGAGTGCGACATCGCTGTTGCCACGATGGCCCAGCTCCTGCTCCAGCAGGGCAAGGTCACCGAGGCGCTCACGTACTTCGAGCGAGCAGCTGAGCTGGCCAGGACCCCCGGAGAGATCGTCAACGCCCTTTCCTATGCAGAGGCGACGCGAACGCAAGTACAGGTGCAGGAGAAGTACCCGCAACTTGCGGCGAAGCTGCAGGGTATGGGCGCCGGGGCATTTCCTGGAGCGCGCTAAATGCTAGGTGTCCATCCCGCTTTCCATCCCCATCCATGATATCTCATCACGACGCCAAAAGGAATGTTTGCGGAGGTGGGACTGTCTGTTGAGTGTAAGGTGCGGTGTGATCTGTCAAATATGGCAGATGGGTTGACGGAACGAACGACTAAAGAGTAGTGGTAGATGAGGGGGGAACAGTGGGGAAAAGTCTATATTACTCCTACTATTCGTGAGGGAGTTCACACGGTACCTGAAACATTATGTTTCAATGGATACTGGGAGTGATTTTGATGATCTACAGGTTTCGGACTAGACGACTGCCCAGTACGCGACTGCTAACGGACTAGTTGCCGGAACGAACGATTGGTGGCCTGCGATTGGATTTATTTTATTTTTCGACTGCTGCTGAAGCCACTCGTATGGAAGCGAGTGAATGGTTTAAGAGACATGAAAAGGAAAGGGATGTTAAGGGGGAATGGTGGCGGAGGACGCGCAACGGTTCGGACCGGGTGAAACGAGAAGTGACGAACGAGACGCAATGACCGAACGAACGAACGAACAGACGAAGCTCCAGACGGGCACAAAACAAGCACAAACACACCATATGGTAAGGCGCGGAACGGCACGGCACGGTATGGCACGACGGAGGGAAAAAAGGAAACTTTTTTCTCCAAAATTGTGTACCGTACCTAACCTAACCTTGACATGAACTCTGAAACTACTACCTACGACTCTGTACATAAAAACAAAAAAAGCCACAACGACCATCATCAACCTCATCAAGCCCACCCATCAAGCAGCCTTGTTATCGCCATCGACTAAGCGTTTCCTCCTAATTAGCCCTTCCCCATGTTCGCTGCTGCTGCTTGTCCACTCTGTCCGGTCTGTCTATCTGCGCTGTAAAAGAGGCCCCCCTTTTTCCTTTCCTGCTGTATTATTATTTTGTATCACCACCCAAAGCTCCCGAAGCTCCCAGGGCTCCAAGCTCCAAACTCCAAACTCCACTCCCCACGAACACGGCCACGGTCTTCCTGCCCCGACCGCCATGTAGCTATCCAGGCTACGCCGTATGTATTGTTATAATACCGGCTTTGTATTATTGTATATATATATATAATGTAAAATGAGAATCTGAGAACATGCAAAACTCCCGGTAGCCGGATCGACCGAGTGTACTATATATGCAGGCATCGACGTCATGAATGGCTCGTACTGATGGTAGCCTCTATATTATCGACGTCTGGCATGTATGTGCGCGCACCTGTGCTCCTGTCTGTGCTTACGCAGCTACGGCGCCGGTTAACCCTCCAGAAGAAGAGGCCGGGAAAGCGAGGGTACTTGAACGTGTCAGGCCAGATGTAGCCTGGTTGTGCAGGTCTTCCCTTGATTTGAACTTTGCTCATCATTGCTCTAAGGGGTTATCCACACTAGCCCCTATATACATCGGATCAGGGGGTTAGGGGTTAAGGAGCACGGGCTCTCACCACAGGTCTATTGGAGAATCTGCTAACTATTGTTTCTTCCGTGGAAACCCTACTGAAACAGATATTACAGTGAGCAAAGCAGATATCCAAGTCAACCCGCTTTATTCGTGCCAACACCATGAAATGTCACTGGATCTTTTTATGATACGGAAGATACTCTATATTATGAGATGTAGGAATTATGGCCTCTATGTAATGTTTGATACCCCTTAGTTGGATACTACAGTAATTAGGCCGGCTGTATCGTCGTCGTCGTCGTCGCTGTTGCTGTCGTTGCCATCGCCATCGTTGTAGTCATCGTCCTCGCCGTCGTCCTCGCCGTCGTCCTCACCGTCGTCCTCACCGTCGTCGTCGCCGCCGTCGTGACTCGGCGGCACCTCCGCGACGTTCGTCCATTTCCTGAGAAGGTCGTCTATGCTGAGATTTGCGATGCTCTCTGCTGCCTCGACGTCGATAATGCTGGCCTCAGCCTCCACGGAATCATTTCGACGACTCTGCGGTTCAAGGTCAACATCACGGCTTCGTCGATGGGCGCCTCCCAGCTGCGAAAGGGAGGGAACGCTAGAGTATCTGGGGGTGCGATAGCCTGAGCGCAGGCCACTAAGACTAGGATCGTGGCGCCCTGGCTTTAAAAAGGGGTTACGACGATTAAACGTTGCGGTTAGAGGCGCCATTGATGCTGCTCTTGTTGGTCGCTCCTTTTCTATAACGGACTTTCTTGTCAGTTCTAAGTAAACAACGATTCCGGGCTTAACATGGGACATCCAATTTGAGGGCAATATTGAACTTCTATCCGAGCCGATCAGTTGATATTGGTTCTGTCGTATTGCAGAACAGAAGTCTTCTGTTGTGCCAAATGCTTGCTGGATGTGTAGCTTCATTTCCTATCAACACAATATTAGCTTAGTGTATAAGGTCCGCAGGGCTTTCAAAAGCACTTACAGCCCAGGTTAAACAAGACTCGTAAGGAGCATTCAACTGCTGATCTGCATATTTGATCCGAACTGGGTCAACTGGGGAACCACGGGCAAAGAATGCGATGAGGCTTGGGGTAGAAGTCCCGGAAGAGCGCATGTTTAATGCGAGAAGTGTTCGTGACGGGGATCGGCTTGGGTTTCCTATAAGATCGTCTATCATATGTCGCGTGTTTACATCGAGTGACAAGTATTGGTCCCATAAGCTTGCTTTGCTTGACTTCTTGGCGTCGCTAAGGGCTCTTGTTATTTCCTGATGACTGAATGGTAACTGTCTCCAATGGCTTTGGCGACCGTCTTCGATTGCATACGCTTCCAAGTCGTCCACTTCCGAGTCACGACCAATAGGGCTCTTCCGCTTTCTTATTATCGGTGAATGCAAGGCTGATTTCAGCCATAATTGCGGACTGCGCTTCGTTGCCTCAGGTAGTCCCGTACCGGTGTCCGGTCCAGGTGGCTGTTCATCCTCGAAATGTTCTGGTTCTAGCAGGCTGGTCTCGGGTACCAAGCCAGTTTCAGTCCCTGGAGGTACTGGTTCCAGTGTCTTGAAACTAATCAGAGCCTGTGCAGCCGTGGCTTTCTCCCGTTGGGCTAGATCTGGTCGAACCGGGCTAGAGTTGTCAATTTCTTTGCCCTTCCCCGAATCGGTGGGTGGTTTCTTCTCGTAGATGCTCATATCACTGCATGACGCTTAGCTAGGTTTCGCTGATGACGATAAGCTGGTATATCTCACGGTGGTGGCTGAACTTCTACTTCAAGACCGACAGCCGAATCCCTCTGCGAGGCGTCGGTACCGCTTGATATCACGGGGCTTTTCTCCCGTATACTTGCTCTAGTTGAGCTTGTCGAACCTCTTCGCCGACGTTTCGGACCTGGGGGGCTGCTACTTTGCGGCTCCTCAGTGGTTGACTGGTGAAACCGCTCGACGTATTTGGCCAGCTCGGCTTTCACTTCTTTCAATTCGTCTTCTTTGGCTCGCTGGTTGTCTTGAACCTCTGGTGAATTTCGCAGACTTCTAAAGTATGTCCACCCTTAGCAGAGAGAAATGAAGGACTTCGTTTATCTCATACTGACCTTATCCTCAACGTGGCCAGCTGAAACACGCAAAGGTGCAGCAATAGGTTAATTTTGAAACCCGCGAAGTCCTCACGAAGCTTCGTGACCCGCGCTTCTCTGAAGGGCAACTTCAGTTTCCTGTGTGTCGGGATCTTCATGGTATGTGGATCCAGGTTATCCAAACACACTTCTCCATTTTCGTCCTGTGAGACGCCGACATCCTTCGCGATGAGGCTGAGGATTGCCGTGTATCCTCGCTTACACTGGGATGCCAATCTGATCGCATGCTGCACCCCTTCGTCGTTCGCGACGCGGATGGTATTTGCATCTTCTTTATTATTGTTGTCACTAGCCGCTCCAGGGGTGACCCTGACCCCCGAGTCCTGTTCAATTAATGCGCCAAGCTGCTCAAGCGTCGAGGCTGTTGACTTCACATCGACCACTAAGTTCTGTAGGCTTTTATCGGCGTCGTTCACTGTGTCGATGTACGCCTGTATTTTCGTGGCGGATTTGAGACCAAAGGCGACAATGCCCGTTATGGAACCTACGATGCCCAAGCCTCCTTCCATTCCATCGGAATCTCTCAAACTATCGTTTCCCTTCCCAGAGACTTCAGAGACTCTCCTATCCTCTTTATATTCTCGGGGGAAAGGCGGCGCGGGCGGGGTGAGGGGGGGGGGGGGCAGACAAGACCGGCTGGCGATTTTGAACTTTTTCTCAATATTGAGCCTTTTCTCAATCAGCGGTCATCTGGTCGGAAGGCCAGGAATTAGAGAGGGGATAAAGACGAGGAGATAGAGAGAGAGCAAGAGAGATAAATACTCCTAGAGGCCTCTGTTAATCAGGCTCTTATTACAACGAGGAAGTAGGGTGCCACTATGATGGGCAGTGTCCTACGTGAATACGCCGGCAGTGCAATTGCCGCATCTCACCATAGTCACAGTCATACAATAGACCACATGTACTTTCGGTGAGCCCGTTAGGCGGAGGGTAATGGCCTTTGGTTCGTGGAGTTGGCTCCTGCTTCCGTGTTTTGTCTCTCACGGCGAGTGCTTCATAAGCGAGCTGCTGGATACTGTACCCGAACAAGCACCAGACGACGGCGATAGCCAGTAGAGCGAACTCCCAAACAAGTCGTATTTTTCAGGCTCTGCGATGGTGGCTTCGCTTCTAGCGGTCTTGTAATTGTATGCCCGTGGCATGTGGATAGTAGTAAGCCTTGTCTATCCCTCAATCACAAAATTCCCAGGAGCGAGCCGAGCTCTTTCAGGACTCCCATCATCCCTCATCTTTCACCTGGAAAACTAGAATGTACCGTATTTGTAGATGATATGGACGAACTAGATGGAGTGAGGAGGTCATCGGGGCTGAACATGCTTGGACTATGGCTGTCATGACAACGCGCGAAGTTAGTGGCTGGGGATAATACTCTGTCGTTGAGATCCAGTGATGCACCGCCGAAGGGTACAGCCACTCACATGTAGTACCATAGTGACACATTACCAGAATACCTAAGCCTGTATGATCTACCTATCGAGGCTGATGACATGAGACCCATAGCCACTTGACTACCAAGAGTGCGTGGCTGTGAAGATGTCGTAGAGAAGTAGTTGTGGTAAATATCAGGTCATTATACTTGGTTTGAAATCGAAGTTCTTTCATGACAATCGTTCCAGGAGGATGTCTAGGTATCCTGGTCTTGTTCATTGATACGGACTGTGCGATGGGCCGTCGGTAAGCGGAATGTTTGACCGAAAAAGGGGGAAAACCAGGACCAGCCGGTCAGCGTTGTTACACGCAAACTAAGACCTAACGCCGACCGATCCCGTCCACTCCATGTGATCCTTGATAAGTAGAGCTTCTAGAAGCCGCTATGCACACATGTTCTTGGATCTTGGGTATCTAGTCGCATACCAAACACCGCCCCGCATCCTTGCGTGAATCAAGAGCTCGGGGCCTGCCCGTCCGGCTGAAGTCTCACATGCGCTTAGTCTAAAGAGAGCCGTATCCCACTACCAGACAGGCCAAGGATTGAACAGCAAACACCAATCCCTGCTGCTCTTCCTTCTATTGCTACGCACAGAGAGCACACCCCGTTGATATGCGTCGTACCTCCGCCGGCACGCATTATGGGTCCTTTTACATATTACCAGCACATCTCTGCTTGCACTTGGTGCGCAGAGGCTCGCCTAAGTCAGCGCGGAAATCTGCTCCGTACAAAATAGAGCGCCCTAATACCATATTCAATACCGAAATCAGTACCGACGGCCAGCCGTGGACTCTAAGCAGGTCCAACAGCCGACTGTGTCTTTTCATCTAGACCGGCGAGGAACAGAGCTTGCCTATCTTCTAAACAACTACACGTGCTTTTGCGGTACCACGCGACCTAGGTAAGATGTTCTGCAGCTCTTCTAGATACTCAGGGGGGACCCGGTGCTTTCGCAAACAACGTAAAGAGTGGCTGACCGATTTGGCAGTAGTAGGTAGTACAACGATGAGATTCTCCATCCCCGGTTCTTGTATTTCCCTTCTTGAGCCGACATAGGCCGGACATGAAATGATTTGAATAGAGCGACACATCTACGACTTTCTCTCTTGATTTTTGATTTCCCTCCCCCCGGACCCCGTCAGGGGAGCACCACTCTGCAGCGGCGGAAGCATGACTTGGGCTCCCCGGCCTTCGACATGCGTGATCGCCCCATCCATGCCTCCTCACTCGCGCCTCAGGAAGCAATCAAGTTGGCGGTAATGCGGCTGAAGGACAAGATTGGGATATAAAAGTGGATATGGTCTAGTCAGGCCAGACAGCGGGAAAACTCTCAAGGTCTCGTTCCTTCGATTGCCTAGGTGGAGAACGGTGGGCGGGAATATCAGTCTATCTGGATGGCGAGGTTACTCCTCAGGTCAGGAGGGTACGGGGCACGGGACGCCGAGAAAAGAGCCGGACGTGTAAGAAAAAAAGAAAAACCCTTTGCAAACAACAAGCAGGTCTCTACCATCCCCCAACCATAAAAGTATGAGTTTGCTCTCCGTCTAGAAAAACTGCCCCCAACGCTTTACGTACCATAGCCCATCCCATTTGCCAAGATCGTCGAGCGAAGCTGGTCCTCTCTGTTCCAAAGAATACATAATTAATATCGTTCCCCTTTTCGGCCCCCATGTGCTACATTCGAAGAAGTGCAATATTATCGATACACACATATGGAGCTTGACCCTGGCCGCGCTGCTGTCGCTCCCTCCGTAAACGCACCTAGCTTCCTACCACATACAGCAGTAACTGCTATGAATTCTGCCACTCGAGAGAAGGTCGCGGCGCCGGAGATCGGGACCACGCCTGACGATCGAGACGTCGAGAAGGGCCCGACACGGGAGGGCGGGTGCGTAGCTTCCGGAGCTGAACTGGTATGAATCTTGACAGTTGTTTGTTCGTCCCACGTTCCACAGAGCACGGGCTTAATTACTATCAGCTAACCAACCCGTGTGTGCAGACCGAAGGGTCATCAAGATCCGAGTCCGGGTCGGGGCCAAAGCCGGACGAGTTGTGGCGGCCACGGAACTGGTCGCGGCGGCGAAAGTGGACGGCGACGCTGATCCTGTCAGCGGTGTGCTTCGTGCAGACGCTCGTGGAGACGGGGCTCGCGCCGTCCGAGGAACAGGTGACGCGGGACCTGGCGCTGCAGGCGCCGTGGCAGTGGATGCTCGCGAACTCGGTGATCCTAGCGGGAACAGGCCCGTCGTCGCTGGTGCTGGCGCCGCTGTCGGAGGTATACGGGCGACGGCCCGTACTGCTGGCCGGTGCGGCCTGCTTCGTGGTCTGGAACACGGGGTGCGGGGCCGCCGGCACGCTGCGCCAGCTGCTGGTGCTGCGCGCGCTCTCCGGACTCGGCGACGCCGTGTCCGGCGGCTTCCTCGCCGACCTCTGGAATCCTGGCGACCGTGGCTCCGCGTACGCCGTGTCCATGGCCGCGCCGCTAATCGGGACCGCCGTGGGGCCTATCGGCGGCGCCGTCGTCGCCGACGCCGCCGGCTGGCGCTGGGTCTTCTGGTCCACGTCCCTCGCGTCCGCCCTCACCCTCGTCCTCGTCTTCGTCTTCCTGCGCGAGACCTTCGAGCCCCGGTGCGCGGCGGGATCGTTGCTGCATCTTCGTCGTCGTCGTCGAGGGCAGGAGCAGAAGGAGATAAAGGTCGAAGGTCAGGCGGCGGCGACCCCGTCGTTTGTCGCGGTCATGCGGGAGAACCTGCAAAGGCCGTTCCGGATGCTCGCGACGCAGGTAATCGTGCAGCTGCTGGCGGTGTACATGGCAGCGCTGTACGGGATCATGTGGCTGTTCCTATTCATGTACCCGCGGCTTTGGCGCGGGGGCGATGGGCTGTCATCGTCGTCGTCGTCATCGCCGGGGTACGGGCAGGACGCGCGCGCCGCGAGCCTCAACTACGTATCGTTCGCGCTGGGGCTACTGGCGGGGGTATTCGGGGCGGGGCGAGCGGCCGACTGGACGTACGCGCGGCTGCAGGCGCGGAACGGCGGGGTCGGCAGGCCCGAGTTCCGGGTGCCGACAATGGCGGCGGGCACGGTGCTAGCGCCGGCGGGGTTGCTGTGCTGGGGGTGGGCGGGACAGCGCGGGGTGCACTGGATGGTGCCGAACGCGGGGAGCTTCGTGTTCGCGGCGGGCATGTACGTGTGTTCGGCGTGCGTGTCGGTGTACACGATCGACGCGTACGACGCGCGGTACGCGGCGTCGGCGATCGCGACGAACCTCGTCCTGCGCAGCGTCACCGCCGCCTTCTTCCCTCTCTTCGCCCCTTACATGTTCGACGCCCTCGGCTTCGGCTACGGCGCCACCGCCCTCGCTGTCGGCTTCGCCGTCTTCGGCCTCGCTATCATGGCCGTGCTGTGGTTCTTCGGCGAGGCCCTCCGCAGACGGAGCCCCTATTGTGCGGCTGCCAATGACGATGATGACAACTGAAGAGGGCGCGGCGAACAGTTAACGTAGCCTGGAGACAGAAAAGAAATATTGAGTTGGATGGGACGCCAATAACTGTTTCGGATACGTTGAACAGGGGTAAAACCTAAACCGAAAAAAAATAAAAATAAATAAATAAATATTTCTCGCTATCCAGAGCTTCCTTGCGCTTATGCAGAAAAATTTCCTTAGTTATCGTCGCTCATTCATTATCGTTAAAAATCGTAGTACAGATAGGTATTGCAGGCAGGTTCCGGCTGCCTTTCACCTCTTTTCTCCCTTATCCTATCTCTCTCTAGCTAGACCATATAAATCTTCATCTTGAAAAATAATCTGTCCAGTCGTACGTTCCTTGCCGTATCGACACAGTCGAGAGGCTAGGCTACCGGCGACTATGCGTGGAGACCCTCGGGGCGGCTTCCTGTTCCGCCACGCTGCCATTTCTGCTATTGCCGCCGTTTTTGTGGTTGTTGTCCGAGGGTGTCGGGCTATCATCACCACCGCTGGCGGCGGCGGCTCCTAAGCTTCCGCTGATACTGCGCGCGACGTCGAGGCTCATGCGGCTCATGCGGGCGGCCATGGAAGAACCGGTGCCCTTGCGGGACTTGAGGGCCTTGTCCCAGCGCTTTTCGTCGGCCTTGAGGCGGGGGGCGTTGGTCCGCATGACGCCATCGCCGTCGGCGCCCTCCTCGACCTCGACGAGGCCCAGGACCTCCATCAGCTCGGGGATCTCGGCGTGGTCGCGCGTCGTCCGCATGCGGTGGCACCAGGTGATGCGCTTAGGCTCGACCTTGCTGTCGTCGGCGTCGTCGCCCCCGTGCTCGTGGTCGTAGTCGTACTCCTTGGCGCTCTTGGCGCTGGCGCTGGCGCTAACGGTGGCGCCGGCGCCGGTGAGGACATCGTGGGCGTCGTCTTCGCCGAGCGAGTACCGGTGCGCGCTGCTGGTGCTGAGGCCCTCGTCGACAGGGGAGGCGATGGGTGGTTCTAGAGAGAGCGAGGCGGGCTCAAATAGGAACTCGCCGCCAACCTGGCGCTGGTCGCCCGACTTGGTGGCGAGGCCAGAGCGGATCTGCTTCAGGCCCTGGACGACGCCCGAGGCAGTGACCTGCATGAGAGACTTACCCTGCATGTAGGCCGGGCGGGATCCCAGGCGGAGCGTCGACATCATGCCCAGCTCCGCATACAGCTTGCGCGTGGGGTCCGTGTAGACGGGGAATGGACAGCCCGTCTCCTGGATGTAGGGATTGATCAACTCGGGAGAGCCGCACCCCACGACGGCGATGAAGGTGCTCACGGGAAGCTGCAGCAGCGCGTCGGGGGTGATGGAGGCGGAGAGAGTGCGGAGATACTCCTGGCAATTCTATGTGGTATGTTAGTCAAGAGGGAAACAGCGAAGGGAAACAAAACAAAAAACACCTACACCACAGAAGAAATGCCGGACAAAGATGATCATGACCCTTCGGGCAACATTGCGACCAGCGTACAGACTCCGGAATGTATGGGACCGGCCATCGGCATCCTGGACGGTGTACGACTCGATCTTCTGCAGGGTCTCGGGCGAGGGCAGGGTGTTGTCCGTCTGGACCTCGCCCTGGAAATCTGCGGGGGCCATGAAGTCGAACGTATTTCTCTTGCTTTTACCATTGGTCTTGCTCTTGCTCTTGCTCTTGCTGGTACCGCTGCTTCCGCTGGTCACTGATTCCGACGCCTTGTTCTCCTTCCCTTCCTTCGTTGTCGTCGTCGCGATTGAATCGCCGCCCTCCAGCTTAGCAAGAGCATCAGTATTGGCAGCAGTGGTAGTAGCAACAGCAGTAGTAGCAGTAGTGGAGTTTCCAGTAGCGGCGGGCTCAGACGGTATCGGCTTCGGGATGGGATCGGTGGTGGTGGTGGTGGTGGTGTTCACTGGGGCAGTTGCCGGAGCCGGATTCTGAACAGTTGTGGGTGCCGGAGCGGATGCTGGAGCCGGAGCCGGAGCCGGAGCGGATGAAAGTGCGGTGGGCTTGCCGGTCGTAGTATCCGGGGTATTCGAAGAGGGCTGTCTCGCCTGCGTCCGCGTTTCGCCGCCCCTAGAGACTGGTTTCCTCGGGATCTTAGACGGGGGAGAAGCTGGCTTATCTTCTGGTGATGCCATGGTTGCGGGTTTTCTGGGATCCTCTGCTACTTAAGTCCCTTTCTGTTTTCCTATCCGTTTGGTTTTTTCTCTTTCTTTTAAGAAAGATGATTTAATTTAATTTCTGTCTCTCAGGATTGAGTCGTTTGGGGCAATAATGTAAGAAGGCGGGGAGGGGGGAGAGAAGAAAGTCAAAGCATAAATAGGCAGCTATTTCAATATTTAATCTTCATATGCATACGAAGGAGGTGGCAAGATATGTAGTTGCCTAGGACAAAGAGGATCGATCGTACAGAAATCACACACTCTTATGAGGAAACGAAGAAAGAATCCAGGGGGTTGACCTCTACGATAGGTATCTTAGAAACGATTCGATGGGCGTTGGCATTGGCATGAATACCTATTTGGTAGGCAAGGAAGTATGCTGCTGCATGGGTATTAAGTATGGGTATGCCTGGGTATGTATTGGTACTTGGGTATGTTAAAGATGTTCTAGACCACATGTGGTGGGCACCTGTGCACTTGGGTATCTGGATTATCTGGGTTGTCTGGGTCAAAATCAAGCAAATCAGAAGATGAAGTTGTTGGTTGTCTCTTAAGTGCTTAGGTTATGTGGGTGACTCTTTGGATTGAAAAAGAGGATTCAAGATTGGGGCAGACGGAGGGGGAAAAGAAACAAAGAAACCAATGAAGATAACTACCAGGAGCCAGCAGGAGAAGGAAATGTTTCCAGGTTTTTATGAGGTTACCTACCTAAGTATGTAAGTACCTAATTATATGTGGTATTTTATTTTACATTTGTTAATACATTAGGGAATATCTGGGTCTAAAACACTATAATGCATCTGTGCATTAAAAATGATGAAACCAT
The DNA here is from genome assembly GCA_023313575.1 of Eutypella sp. D-1. Lineage (NCBI taxonomy): Eukaryota > Fungi > Ascomycota > Sordariomycetes > Xylariales > Diatrypaceae > Eutypella > Eutypella sp. D-1. Next base: position 1,902,296 of record JAJTTP010000005.1, on the reverse strand, counting down.
GGATTGTGTATGTAATGCCTAACAAGAAAAGAAAAAAAAACGTGATGCGATTCCCAGGTTTTGGCTGTCAAGTGTGGTAATGATGCACGAAGAAAGTATGGTGTAAAGGGAAGCTGAAACCACTGCAAGTCTGTAATAGGTCTGTAACGGGCCCTGCGATGATACCTGCCTGCTATGCTGGATAGGTAAGGTAGCACCCAAGGTAAAAAGATCGACTTTACGAGCATGCCCTGCCAAGTTTTACGTAGTGGGCTGGCCTGGCTTGGCTTGGCTGACTGACCTGACTGGTAAACTGGTTGGGCACGTTAACTATTGGACAAGGTGGGGTATTGGGCCCCTCTGTCATACCTACTGTCATGCCATGGCTCGCAGACAAGGCGAGCCAGCCACTCACTCTATCCCCTCATATGTATAACTATTCTGGCGAGGCAAGCGAGGCTGGGCAAAGAAGGCGCCCGGAACACATCCACGTCCGTTGCCTTTCCGTTCCGTTCGTTACATTACAAGTACTTACTTACGGCTTCGTTGCGCTGGCACAATGCACCGCCACAACCCCTGAACTGAACTGAACCCACCCCCACCACCCCACCTAACACCTAACGGGTTTCTTGTTTCCGTTTCCAGAGCGTTCCGGAGCCAATCCCTTATCGTATCCGACGTTCGACGAAACATATGTATGTTATATGTAACGATTCTCATGCTCTATTCATTATTTTATGGATATGGGAGCCTATGTACATAGGTGGGTACATTAGGCGCTCGTTCTGGCTACCTCATTCCATGCTGCTCCTTTTTGCATAGCTACCCCCTTAACTATGCATGCCCTCCATTACATATCATCGCACAACCGCCCTCACCCCCCCCCCCCCCACCCCCTTGTATATACAGCCGCGATATCCGCAAAGCTGAGGTGGCTGAGCGACAGCCGACTGGCCCGTGGGCCTGTTCTTCCTCCGGATCCCTCTCTCAAATCAAAAAAAAGGAGGGAAGTTGGTGCGAGGAGATATTGCATACATACATTACAACGAGTCCTGTTCTCCGAGGTCCCAAGCCGGGAGTTTATAGATAGGAAGAGAGAGGACCGGGTGTTAATTATCTAAGGAAAGTCACGAGCTGAACGGCGGCGGCCTACATAAGAAGTTGAAAAAAAATCTATCGTGTGTGTAAATGAGTGTGGGTTTTTTTCATTGATTGCTTGAGCGAGCGACGATGTAATCTATCTACCTATCTACTGTTTACCAATTTGCTGGTGGTGGTGGTGGTGGTGGTTGGTGGTTGTTGCGTAAAGTAAAAACTAAACGATTTCCTTTTTCGCGAACTCGATTGGTGTTACTTCCCTTCCCTTCCCTTCCCTTCCACCCCCCCTTTTTTTTCTTTTTCCGAATTTTCCTGTTTTCTTGTCTTCTTGCACCTTCTTCTCTCCTGCTCCGGTTTTTTTTAATGTATCGCGGATGATGCGAAGGATATGCCACGTCGAGTGTGCTTTGTAAAAAGTCGGGGGCTTGTAGCATGACTTCCGACCCGGGACTCGTGTTGGCCTCTCCGCAGCCGCCGTCTTTCTCCCAAAGATAGGGGACCAATGAAGTAGGCAGGTGGAAGGCAGGGGGCTGTGGTGCCCGGGGCCAGGGTCGGCAGAATGTCGGCCAGCAACTGTTCGTAGTCATAGCTACTCGACCAAGGCCGGTATACATGGCAAATTCCCTCATCCAAGCCAGCGTCGCCAGAATCCCCTACAATTCACCTCCACGAATCTCATCACTGAAGTAAACATTCTCCCCCCCTCCCCGAAAGCTTGCGGTGCCATTTCGGTACCCTTGATGGCGAGGGTCGGCGTCGTGCCGACTGCGAGGTCTGACACCTCGAGGTCAGTGCCTCCGCCGAAGCGTCTGCTAGCACTTTTTTTGTTTTTCCCGGGGTTGGCCTGAAAATAGCAGGATGGTCCAAGATAATGCGGGGCCTCGACCGGCAGCGCGAGATCGCGCGGTCTGTTCTGAGACCGCTGGCTTTCAGGTCGAGCCGTCAGCGCTCAGTGTCCCCTTATGTGCGGGACATGACCGTGATGATCTGCGTGCTTGGACGAAGCTTTATGCCTTTTTGCTGAAAATGAATCTGACAACATCTTTGTCACGTGGGCATGAACAATCAGTCGAATCCACTGCCGATCTGGCTGGCAAATGCAGTGCTGACGCTCTTTTCGTCATCGTCGTAGCGACGGCCGTAACCATTGGCGTAGCCTGGGCGGGCTGAGCTTTCGACGAACTGCTTGAGACGATCACTCTGCGTGTACGATGTCGGCCGAGAGCGGAGAGCATCCTGCAATCCGGCACCGAGGCTGGCGCCACCTTGTCCGACACCCTTGCCTCCTATGACACTGCCCGTACCATCGGTAAATTCCGAAGTGGCAACACTTTCTCCTGTGATGCTCTCGGCTCCGCGAGCTTGCCTCTTCCCCCCTACACGACTGCCTGGGGTTGGGTTGAAACCTGGGAGACCTGGCCACTGTTCCGGGTTGAAACTGGAGAACATTTGCGGGAAAGCAGTATTTCCCAGGCCAGCACCGCCTAGCGTAGAGCTGTGAAGACTAGAGACATCGTCGGGGATATAGGACATCATCGAGCCCGAATCGAAGTCTTGATGGGAAGCGTGGCCATTATACGCACCCGCGCGGCCATTGGTATAGCCGCTGGAGACGTAAGTCGTCTGCTGCGGTCGTTGACGGAAGGTGTTCTTGGGCTTGCTGAACTGAAGTAGCGATGTTTGAAGGTTGGTCAGCGGACCCTCGACGAGACATTTGCGCTCCTTGAAGTGAACAAGTAGATGATGCCACAGGTCATGCTTGGCCAAGATCTTGGGGTTTCCGATGATAACGAGTCCGTACTTGGCACGAGTAAGACCGACGTTCAGTCGGCGTGGGTCGGAAAGGAAACCGATACCCTGGTTATCATTAGATCGTACGCAGGACAAGACAATAAAATCCTTTTCACGGCCCTGGAAAGCATCCACTGATGCGACCTCGACCTCCTTGTACGTCTCTTTCTTGAAGGTACCCGCATTCTGCATTGTATTGACAATGTAGCTTCGCTGGCCTTCGTAGGGGGTGATAACACCGATATCACCAGGCCGGACGCCCGCCTTGAAAAAGCGGGTCACCACCTTCTCCACGTTAGAGGCCTCAGTGCGGTTGAGATAGGAGGTACCAGACGCCGAGATCTCCTCGTTACCCAAGTTAGACCAAAACATCATAGGCATATCCGCAACAGGCCAGGGAAAGTCGACATCCTTTCGTAGTCGGTTCGGAGCCGAAACACCATTCTGAAGGGACCCCTCGTAGAACATGTTTGAGGGGAACTCGGAAAGACAAGGATGCATTCGATATTGGATGTTGAGACGGATAGGGGTAAAATTCAGTTTAACGAGACGCTCGAAAAGTGACTGGTTCAGCCCCGCCTTGGCTGCTTTCTTGTTCATGATGACAGGACCAAGCTGTTTGTGGTCTCCGACAAGAACGACCTGCTTGCAGCCTAGAACGAGAGGAATCATGCATTCAGGTTCCGCTGACTGGGTGGACTCGTCAATGAGGACGTTACGGAACTTCATCTTAGCCAGTCGCGGATCGCCTGCGCCAACGCAAGTGCAACACACAACATCTGCATTGCTGAGAATCTCGCGCTCAGCAGCTCTGGTAAGCTGCTTGAACTTTTTCTCATCTTGGCTGGAAAGCTCGCCGAGTTCACCCTTCAGTTGGGACAGTTTTGTCAACTCATGATTAGTGTCGAGCATGCGGACTTGCTCATGGAGAGCAAGGAAGCTGACGGAGGATTCAACATCCTCACGAGACTTGGCAGTAAGGCGAACCACCTTAAGACCTGTGAGGTTGATCCGTTCGCATAGCTGATCGACGGCCACGTTCGACGGCGCGCACACCAAGACTTGGCCATTGTTCATCTTGGCCAGATGGTAGATAATGGTGGCAGATGTGACAGTCTTTCCTGTTCCCGGGGGCCCCTGAATCAAGCTCAGAGGAGTGGACAAGACATTTTTAATGGCGCTGATCTGGCTGCTGTTCAGCTCCGGTAGGCCGGGCACACTGAACTTCTTAGGTAGGTTGGTCTTCATCGGAGCGACAGCAACTTCATGGCCAAGCAGTTTATGGAAGATATATCCCGAAACACTCATCTCGTCGACGGCGAACGTCTTCATGGCAGCTTGCATTCGGTCATAGGAGGTGGCTTTCCAGACGTAGTCGGCAGAGAAGTTATGGGTGCACTCGGTGGGCACAGACTTGTCATTACCCGTCTTCCTCAATTCCAGAGTGACCTCGTCAGACTGGTTGTTGGGAATCTTGACGACGTAGCCGACTCCATCCCAAACAGGGCGTAGCTCTCCCTTGTACTTGAGTCGCATCTCGTCACCAACAGCAAGCTTGACATCGCCGGACTCTAGCTTGGGAAATGTGAAGCTAGCCAGGTGCTTGTTGTTGAGACCCATGTCCCAGCGAACGATCAGTCCCTCTTCGGATTGCGCTTCCTTCAATTTCTTGTCGTAGTCGGATTCCATCTTAACGAGAGGGCCGAAAATGTTCTGGTACTGGAAAGGATCCTCGTACTTTAGCAGGACCGGGAGAGGATCGTCGTCAATGCTAGCGGCCTTCTCGAGATCGGCAACGGTGGCGTTCGCGTTATCCTTCCACATCTCCTCCAGCTTCGCTATCATGTTCGGGGTTAAGTGCCGAGCACGGAGCTGTTCGTTGTCGCTCGGCGGAGATACTAGCCAGGGCAAAAAGGCACGATCCTCAATCAAGGGCTGCCATCTGGAGATATCCCAGCTCATGTCCTTGGAGGAAGGGGCAGCAGCGCAAGGCTGGCGGCAGAGTAGTACCACAACAGTATCAGACTTGGCAGGGATAAAACCGAGAAGAAACACATTCTTGGTGCCACAATTGTAGCATTCAAGGGTAGTATCGCCAAGGGTAGATTGAGGGTGAAGCTGGACTTCCTTGTGACGAGCGCGAACGAGATGGTTGACGATATGCGACGAGCTCGCATTTCCTCGGGCACTGCAAAACCACTTGTTGCAAGCAAGACACTTAACGACAGAACCCGGAGAGTGAATACCGCAGTATCTATGTCATATGCCACAGAGTCAGCAAACCACCACTCCACATCTAGGAGAGGCCGAATTCGGCAAGTCAGAGAGCAAAGTAAGAGAATTATGGTGAGACCTACGCGCACGCATGAGGGGGAAGCTTCTTCTCCTCTTCGTGAGTTTTGATGTTCAGGCCCTTCATGGCGCCAACAGGGACGCTGGCCATGGACTCGGTATCGTCATCGTCGAAAACCTCGGTGTCGTTATCATCATCATCGTTTCGGCGTCTGGCGTTGCCAAGTCCTCCACGACCAGCATATTTCGGGTAGAGCAGACTCTCATCAGGGTCAAGAGTGGAGAGATCGTCATCGCCAGCATTGATAGCAGCAGCCGAGTCGGAAACGAGATGGTTTCCCAGATGGGTAAATGCGCCCTCCATCGTGAGACAGTATAGAGGATCGTGGTACTGGTCGCAGTCGATCGATCACAGTCCCGAGGTCGTCGCGGGGTTTCGCGTAAGCGCGGGTGGGGGAGGGGTCAAAGGGAAGAGAGTGGAAGAGGGTGAAAGGGCCGACCGAGGCTTGCTTTCCGATTGACAAAATTTGTCAAAACTGTGTCGAGATTGTCAAAATTTAGCCGAGCAAGAAAGGGAAAAAAGGCTGTGTGGAGAGGTAGGAGAAGACTTTGATTTTTTGTTGTTGAAGTGATTGCAGTGGCTGCTGCAGTGTGTATCTGAAGTAGAAGTAGAAGTAGAAGTAGATGAACAGATGGAATGGGCGATGATCATAGTTAGTATCACATACCTTAACCCTCTTCTCACCTTGGATTGAATAGGTGTAGATTAGATGTAGATTTTTCGTAATGTCTGAATACGAGAGAAAATGGAAAAGCGTTATTTGGTCGCAAAACAAGTTACCAAGTTTGTGATAAGTGGTGGCTTTGGTGGGTTTGGAGGTTTTCTGAAAATGGACGAACGATCACATCATTAAAATCGGCTGAGCGCAACAAGCGAGCACATCGCCTGAGACAGTTAAACCGAATGGGATACACACAGGGATAGAGAGGGAGAGAAAGAAGAAAGAAAAGAGAGAGAGAGAGAGAGGATTGTTATTTAGGGATTGAACCCGTCGCGTATGTCTCTTTCTTTGGTAGCTAACTCTCCTCCTATTTTTTTTTGGGTTGAGTGGGTGGTGATAATGTGATGTAGGAGTGGAATTTCGGGGTTTCTAACAAAATGCGATAAACCTTCCCAGGTTAGCCTAGTTATGTAGTGTACTGTAGGTAGCCTTGGGTAGCCTACTGCACTTCGAGCTGGGTAGGTAAGTTTTTACTCTGGAAGTTCTCACTCAGCCTTTTGGCCCTCTGCAAAGTCTACAAGGTACTTAGGTACCTAAAGTGTGGCGGGGTGGAACCTAATTAATATGATTGGTTGAACTGTATAGTGCACTTTCCAAGTTAGCCAAGGTTCTCTTATCTTACCCACCGTTTTAGGCATTCTGGAATTTCACCTAGGTAACTTGGGTAAGTACTCGTATTATATAATCGTGCACATTCATAACAGTTGCATGTGGTATAAACAGTACCTACCTAAGTACCTAAAGTACAATAGGATTGGAATATTGTGTAACTTATCATCCTCCTATAGAAGTCGTACCTACCTACTTCCCTACCTAAGTACCTTGTTAGCCGTTAGCCGTGCTAAGGGCTTGATTAAATTTCTAATGAGTCTCCCATCAGCAAAAAAGCTGGAGAGAGATGACCTCAGCATTTTGCTATGTATCTGGGTATGTAGGTATGATCTCTCTTTGTAACTGTGCCTGGAACTAGGGCCTTCGGAGCTCAAATGCCGCCAGTGATCCCCCCCCAACCCCCCTTGCCTTGGCCCCCTATGCAAGCATTTTAATGTTTAGACAAGTTAGAGCTCTAGTCTATCCCTGTTCCCCTTATGACATCAATACATACCTACCTTAGCTACCTCCATTAGCTGCTATGTAAGTAGGTAGTCGTTAACTTACTTAATGCACATAAGTATGATAATAGATAAACCCCAAACCATATCTTACGTAGGCTCTTGTCTCGGGTTATACAGATCGACTTGAACAGCCACCCACAATATTATAGGACCTAACCTGTAACACGTATTCGGCCCACTGCGCCAGGCCTTGAGACGGCATATCAACCAACAATTTACTAAAGTCTTCCCTGTACGAGAATCGAAAGATAGTGTACGATCTTCACCATCTTTCCGCTATTGGCTGAACATCGCCCCCGGTCGCCTGATGCTCTGCATACCTACTCGAGCTACTTAAGTCTGTGGTTTATCGAACGAAACCTGACCACCCTACTACCTACCTACATAAATAACCCACTGCATGTTGCTTGACTAAAAGGAAACAAACACAAACACATCAAACTATCTCCTGAACACACACCAAAATCTTACCCAAATCTCACCAAAATCTCACTATGGGTCGCTGGTCGTATCTAGACTCGGACGAGGAGCGCTTGCCGGAAGGCATGACGCGGACGGGCTACGATGCGGATGAAGGGGTCTACTATTTCCGCGATACAGACGGATCTCGGTGGAAAGGAGTGCCGGGTAGACGGTATGGGCCTATGCACAAAATCGAGGAGCCACCATGTCCCCCGCAGTCATCATCGTCATCGTCATCACTATCAATGCCGCCATCGCCGTCGTCGCCGTCGTCGCCATCACTGTCCTCATCACCGACAATCGTCGAACCCTATGTTGCCTACTATCCCCGAAGACCAGATCCCGAGTTCGTCAAGCTTTGGAACAATGAAGGGTCGAATCAAGCAGCGGGCGAGGACAACGGCGAACCATCCAAGTTTGGCGAGGCCGTCCAAGGTGTCAAAGCCTGGGCCACCAAGCAAATCAACCCAACCTCGCGCAAGTCGCCGTACCGCTCGCAAAATCCAAGCGAAGAGAAATTAGTCGACCCATTCAGCGACGAGATGTCCGACAATGACACCGACATCGACGTGGAACTGGAAGAGAAGAAGAAGGTCCCTAGCGACCGAGAAAGGCGTCGCAGCCGAGACCGCCAACAACGACCAAGACAAAAAAGCGAGCCCGTACGGCAGGGCCAGACGGGAACGCTACTGCGGGTTGGGCAGTTCATCGGCGACGTTCTGTCCTTCGGTTCTGGTCCTGCCTCGAAGTCAAGCTTGAACAGGGCGCCTACCGTCAGCCACAAATCTGGTGGAATGGCGAATATAGTTCGTTCAAGTACAAAGCGACGACGGAACACGATGCTCTGACCACGCCGCTGCTACGAAGTTTATATGCACAAGTCATGGTCCGGCCGAGTTTGCACTCATTACGTCGATGAGATTTCTATTTTGGGGCCAGGAATTGGTTATCGGGAGTTCACACATGGGTTTTCTTTGAGCGTGGTGATATTATATTTGAAGTCTATACGGGAATTTTGCAGGTCCGCAAAGAATCTAAATTGTATATATAGACAATGACGTTTGACAATAACGATTAAACATAGGTTATGTGTATTTTTCTTTTTCGCTTTTTTTACACTCAGCATGCTCATAGTAGACTGCAATGCAAGCCAATTCCAGGTTATCATGAAGTCCCGAGGTCCATAAAGATTCAGTCATGGAGAGACACCTATTGCATACCCAGGTACCTAGGTATGGAGTACTTCCAGCCAGCCCAACTTCGAAGCAGCCCTACATAACCGGCATATCCGCACTAGCAAGGAACCCTTGCATAATGCGGAGAGGGTTAAAATATGGGGTCAAATACGGATCTTTACGCTAGACCTAAACCAGGTTAGCGCATTGATTAGCCCGAGCGAATCTTCTTATCTTGGGACTTTTTTATTTTATCGCTTCAAGCTTCCAACGGCTTGATATCGACATCGACATCACATCATCCTCATCACCATAACCTCTACCAACTACCTCTTACATAGCCAATCTATCTAACTAGATCTCTTCATCATACGTTCGTATACAATTGTACAAAACAACTATTACTCGAACCCTACCCACCCATTTATTTTGCTCAACGATTCTAGACACCCAACGCAACCATGATTGTATGCGCCGCCCGCCGCTCTCAAATTGTCATGAACCTTTTACATTGTACTGACAATATCATCTAGCGGAAACAAGCTCGCCAGAGGCGCGACTACTTATACCGAAAGGTAACTAAACCATCCTCTCCCCTAATATGGGCAATACTTGCGCGTGATGTTCGGGCTTTCTAACTTTCGAGGGCTATATATAGGCCTTGATTCTGCGCGATGCCGAGATCAGCGAGAAGAGGGCGAAACTGCGAGCGTCGCTAGCCACCGGGAAGCCCTTGGATCCGACTATCGCGAACGACCAGCAGCTGCGAAAAGACTACGCTTACGATGAATCTCGGCCTGAGCGTACTGCCAATGAGGAATTGGACCTCGATGACGAGTACTCTCAGCTTTCCGGCATCGTCGACCCTCGCGTTCTCGTCACTACCTCCCGAGACCCCTCGTCCCGACTCGCATCCTTCGCGAAGGAAATTCGGCTAATATTACCGGGTATGTACAGTCATGACCGACCTCCTGGCAATACAGACACACACGCTGACCGCTCTGCAGTATGTCTGGCAACTTCGGACCCTATACGCGATGCGACCTCGACCTGGCGCTTGCGTGACAAGGCCTTTATTTCTAGTACCAAGTGCTGACCTGCGACGACGAGTAGACCGCGATACGGTTAAACCGAGGAAACCTGGTTCTTCCCGAGCTTACACGCTCAGCCAAAGCTGCTGGCCTTAGCGACATAGTCCTGCTCCACGAGCATCGGGGTGTACCCACAGCACTGTAAGTAGTCTTCGAAACCGCCTTTACATCTCTTCTTGATTATAGTGGGCTCGAGATGGCTCGGGAGTTCGCAACAACTTCCAGTCTATTTCGGAAATCCGTCCGGCAAAGACAACCTGCTAACTCCCAGCAGAACGCTTTCCCACTTCCCCCACGGTCCGACCGCTTCGTTCTCCCTGCACAACGTCGTCCTGCGCCATGACATACCGAACTCCATTAGGGGCACCGTTAGCGAGTCGTACCCCCACCTTATCTTCGACGGTAATGAGACCAAGTTTACGTCTTGTGTTGGCACGTGCTAAGTTTGGATCCAGGCTTCACTACCCGTCTTGGAGAGAGGGTTGTTAAGATCCTGAAGCACATCTTCCCTCCGCGCGAACCAGTGACAAGCAAAGCCAAGCTTGGAAACCGTGTGGTGACGTTCAAAAGGTACTTCGTCATTATCCGATTGATTCTCTTTGCTGATTGCTGACATATTCGCAGTATGTGTGAGGTTCTGCCTCTGTGCGGACTGAGCTTTTTTTCATGTATGAGGGAAGAGACATGCTAACATCTCAGACATTGACGATACGATCGAGGTCCGGCATCATGTCTTCATAAGAACAGGACATGACAGCGTGGAGCTTAGTGAGGTTGGCCCGCGGTTGTCCATGAAACTTTTCGAAATTCGGAATGGTACACGTAAGTGATCCTAGAAGCTGACTTGGTCCATTTTTGGCTGGTTTTCGCATGACGGTCTCGAATGACATATGCTGACCACTTCTTCTACAGTGGAGAACAAGGATGGGGATATCGAATGGTGGGTAGCTCCAAGTCTTATTCACAGCCTGCCGGCCCTACTGTGCAGACCGAACTTGTTTCCGAGCATATTTTTGAAGTTATATCCTCAGGGGTCAACACCTGTGGGGTCCCGAAACGTCGATTGGAGCATGAACTGACTTGAAGAGTACAGGCACCTCAACCAATATACCCGGACCAGTCGGAAGAAGGACTACCTATAGAGTATGCCTCTTCCCACAACTCCCCAGCTCTCCTTTGTTCGGGCTTGTCGCCAGACCGTCCTCAGAGAAACACATGGCGAAAGGGCGATTGCTGGAATTCAAACCGGACCACCGCGAACCTCCAGACGACATCGTAGGCATTATCCAGAAACCCCTCCACGAACGCGCCGGCGCGCCGGCCTACCATCGCGCTGAGCAGCTCCGAGACGAAAATGTCCGCCACGGAGTCCCGGTCCATAGCAAACGTGATGATGGCGGTCTCAAAATGGGGGGGGGGGGGGGTGCGGGGCGGGCGGAGTCTTGTTGTTGTTGTCCTTCGGTATGCTGCCTCGATCAGCAGGGGCGGGCGCGTGGTAATTTGACGTGTTCCTCCGAGGTCGGGATCATCATATTCAGTAGCCATGGGTCTCACGAACGAGGAGGGGAAAGTATATAAGTTCTATGCCTCCCATTCATCATTCTCACTGGCATTCTACGGGGGTGCAAAGCTGCGGCATTCTTTTTTTGAAAATGCCGCGGCCATGTTCTACTGGAGCCTGGGAGGGCCAGAAAGGCGAGATGTCAGACACGCGCGCAAAGGGTGGGAAGCTGAGGCGAGTGTTGCTAGTCCGAAGCGACTGTGTTTTCTTTTTCTTTTTCGTAGAAGCGCAACGGGGAGGAGAAGAACAAGGGAAAGCAGGGACCGCCTGCTTTCATCTGCGGAACCGGCACCGGGGGAAACCTGGACCCTCCCCAGGGGGGCAGGACATCTACAGAATAGAAAAGACGAAGAGTCATGCATAATTTGCTTGTTTGACTTTGGTAGCTAGCTAGTAAGAGGAAGGGAGGGGAACAATACAGGCAGGCGGGAAAGCCAGACGACGAAGTTCTAGAAACGTCGTCGCATTATTGGGGCATGGACAAAGAGAGAGAGAAAGGCTTCATGATAATATGCTCTCAAACCGTTGTTGTTGGAATATCTTATCGTAACGCGAACTATGCAGTTCCATCGAACTCAAGGCAGTGTAAACGTAGTTGTTTCATTCATTCACCTACCTATCCTCTGGGGCGAGGAGAGCATGTTCGATGAAGAGTATGCACATGGACATCATATCTGTGAGCAAGACTCATCATCACCCCCTATCATCGTACTTGGGCTCAAGCAGTAGTCCGTAGTGCCAATACGATCTTGATATATGGCTCGCTTCTAAGTATATAAGACATGCTATAATTCTTGTCCACCGGCCCCGGGCGATCAGCCGACTAGCTCCGGGTGGGTTCCCGGGATCCGGCGACGGCGCGCTTGTACATACGGCATACACCGTACGGCACGGGCGGGGCGGGGCGGGTGGAGGAGTGGACAAGGGGAAGGACACCCAAGACTCTATTGTATACATATGAGTGCTCAGCGGCTTTCTATTCACACAAAATACCTAAAGTGTTGCTACCGTAGTTCATTATATGCATACCCACGTAAATATATACATATGTGTATAGATGAGTATTTGAGATACTTATTAGGTAGCTAAGATATGTACAGTCAGTCAGCTTACTCGGACTACATAGAGAGCAAGTCCATTTACTGCAACCGAGCTCACGACTTGTGTTCGGCTCGGCTATGAGTGAGGAAACGAAGCCGGATAGGATGACGCGCATGCATACGATGTCATGGTTGTTCCTTGTTCCACGGTTCTCCGTTAGTCAGCGGCGGTCGCCGGAGACAGATCATTGATGTCGATGTGCGTGCGCGACGACCGACTATGTCCGGCCCTGGCAGCGGCGGCGGTATGTAGACGACTTTTTTTAAGATTCTCGAGACGTTTACGTTCAATATGCCTGATAGGTACCTAGATAGGTATTTACGCCTCCCAAGGCCGCATAGGGATCTTGTTAACAGCGCAGTAGCATTGGCTACATAGTACAGTAACGTATGTGCTGTCTTGGCGGTACTGTATCCAGCAGGTAGAGAGAGAGGCAAGCAGTGGGCGGTGCTATTTTTGGTAGGGCGGCCGACCAACCAGCACCAGTTCGACCTCATCATCCACCCAGCATCCGGGGTCCGGCGGGCGGGTCCCACCCAACCACGCGCACTGGACCACTCACACACCCACTTTTCGGCATAGCCCCCCAGACCGTTAGAAGTACTACGCAACCAAAACTACGTGAACTACCGCTCAATCTTCTTTCCCCATCCTGTTATTCATGTTCGCCAAAATGTTTCGTTTCGTTTCGTTTCAACCCTTCTTTACTAGCTTCCCATACTTTTTTTTTTGTTTCTCTTTGTCTCCTCCGTTAACCCCGCGTGTGTTCTTTGTTACTTACCTTGGTGGATCCCATGTAGTTCATTAAGACGGGATGTATCACCCACAGGTTTGCTGTGGCCATCCGGCGCGGCGGGTTTGCTCTCAGGTAAAAAAGCATCAGAGCATCCAGATATAAGTCGCCATCCCAAGGTCGCATCCAGTGCCAGGATTCTAAGGATCAAAGTGCATCATACCCTACATAGGGCGAAGGAGCTGGTTGCTTGAATTTGAAATTTGTCGGTTTAATATATCTGGAAAGGATCCATGTCGATCGGGTCTTGTTCACGAATTGGAAGTAAGTACCCAGGTACATAAGCTGATGGTATTTGATGGTATTATGAGTTTCAGAGGGTATTATGTAAGGATGTTCCAGCCCTGCAAGGTGTTGCGGATTCCGGTCGGTAATGGGCAAAAACGTCATCTCGGATGTGCACGAGCCAAGCCCCGCTAAGCTACCGGTAATACCATTGGAACTTAAAGGACTTGTAGCCGCTACTTGTAGAAGTACCTACTAACTACGGTACATCAGTATATTCGTTACTTGGTCTACCGTGCTAAATGGCTGAAAATTGGCTGTCCAGGTGAGAGAGTTTTGTTGGTGCCTGCCAAAAAACCCCGACGGAAAATACCAACCCTGAATTGAACCGCCGCTGCGCCCGCCCTGCGCCTGCGCCCATCTCTAGGCGGCTGCTTTTACGGCTTTTACACACTAAACAGCCATAATTTGCCGGTAATCATTGGCTCTTCTTGCCATTTATCATCACCCGGAAACCAACTAATCTACTAAAAACTACGAAGTAATCTACCCACCTGGGCTATCTAACTCTCTCTCACTCTTACATAGTAGTACACCTCCCCGGGTCAGCTCATTTTTCTTCTCTTCTCTCACCATTTATTTTCCCATTAGTAACTAACGGTCGCATTTTTGTTTTTTTAACTCTCAATACCTGTTCTCAATAGTTTCAATCGCCATCGCATACCCGCGCACCTAATCCGCCTATTACGTTTCTAATTCGATTTTTTTTTAAAAATTAGACATCAATTCTGTAGTCGTCAAGCAATTGCAATTTTTGTCGGCCTCGCGCAGAAAGTTCGAGAGAAAAAGAGAAAAAAAAAAAAGACGGAGAGAGACGAGACAAAGAGAGGACGGAGAATTAAAATCAGGAAAAACAGAAATTCGTCATGTCGTACGGCAATTCATACGGCGGCAGCAACCCATATGGGGGTAGTAACCCTTATCAGCAAGGTCCTTCGGCCGAAGGTGGTTATGGTTACGATCAGGTGAGGAGAACCAAATCCGGCAGTTCAATTCATTAATTCGATTCAATTTGATTCGACGTTCGGTTTGAACAAATATTGACGATGATGCAGCAGGAACATGAGTTGCAGGACTACCCAAACCAGCAATCCGAGCAGCCAACCTCTAATACCCTCCAGCAACAAGAATTCTTAAACCGTTGTCAGTTTCTTCACAACGAGATCGGTACATTACGCACAAATGTCTCCGACATCTCCTCCCTACACCAGCGCTCCCTCGCCGAAGCCGACAACGGTATATCCGCCCAGAATCTCGAGCGCATCGTCGCCGACACCCAGGCTCTCAATGCCGGCATCCGGGATCAGCTGAAGTTCCTCGCCAATGACGCTGCCAAGACCCCCGGTGGCCTCCAGAGCCTGAAGAAGAAGCAGGTCGACCATATCAAGGCCGAATTCGAGAGGGAGCTGCGCAACTACCAGGCCGAGGAGGGCACGTTCCGCCAGCGTTACCGCGACCAGATTGCCCGCCAGTACCGCATCGTGAACCCCGAAGCTAGCGAGGATGAAGTGCGCCAGGCTAGTGAGATGGACTGGGGTAACGAGGGTGTTTTCCAGACTGCTGTACGTATTTCCTCTTTTCCTTCTTTCCTTTTTACACCCCTTCCGGTTCTCCCGCTTTCGCCCCGCCTCCCCCCGCCGGTGACTACGCGGTTCCGCGATCCTGTAACTCCGCGACCGAGTTCGATTTGCGCGCGAGTCGGGTCTATTCGTTTTAGCCACCAAATATAACCACCAACTAAACCACCAACTAAACCAACTACTAAATCAACTACTACTTACTTACTATCACATGCTGACCCCACTTAAAACAGCTCCGGAGCAACCGGGTGGGACAAGCTTCCAATATCCTGGGCAATGTGCGCGCGCGCCACAACGAGCTGCAGCGCATTGAGAAGACCCTGTATGAGCTCGCCTCCATGTTCCAAGACCTCGCCGTCCTGGTCGAGCAGCAGGAGGAGGCCGTCGTCCAGGTCGAGCACCACGCCGAGGACACCACCAAGTACGTCGACGAGGGTAATAAGCATACCGATGCGGCCATCCAGAGCGCCCGCAACGCCCGCAAGTGGAAGTGGTGGTGTTTCGGCATTGTCATTCTCATCCTCATCATCATCGCCATTGTCTTGGCCGTCGTTTTCACCAAGAAGTGATCCCACGTATATATATCCCTCCACCCTTATCGCTTCTTTCTCACGTTCCCCAGTTGGTTATGTATTTTAGCACAGAATTTTCTTCTTATTCATTTTCCTTTTGTTATTCTTGATGGATGAAGGCGGGGGGTGACTACGAGGATAGCCCGGTATGAGGATAGCCCGGAATGGCGGGACCGGGGTGGCCGGGAGCCGGGGGTAAGCACGGGAAAGCTGATCGCTGTCGGTTGGGGGACGATTTGAAATTCGGGGTCCTTACCACCACCTGTGGGTACAAGTCCATGGCTGTTGTTGGTAGGGGATGGGTTATGATGGGAAGGGAAAGCCAAATCCCGCCCACCTGCAAAATCCAGAGCTACCCCCTTCGTCTATCGTGCGATGGATGGATGGATGGATATCCAGTGATATTTTCCAAAAAGAAGAAGACTATACAGACATGACATGATTCTTGCCGCTACCGCCTCCACCTATCTTATGTCTCTTCACGTTCAAGGGCACGGACCGGGGGGACGGGGTGGAGGGGGAGTCTGGGCGGCGCTCTTAATTAATCTTACCTGCTTCCAAGGTTCGAGCTCTCTCCATACGTCATAAACTAATCTCTATGCATAATGTTTTGGTAAAAGTTTCAATCCGAATAACCACAACTGATTCTGTTAAGCGTCTACAGATAGGTAAGATACGGGGTGCTAAGAGGGTTGTTGAATTGATGTTATAGAAGGATAGTATACGGCCCATTGGCAGCCCAGTAGAAATAGCCCTCTGCATTAGGTAGCTGCCCTATCTACTGCCCGGCTGAAAGTGGGCGACCCCGGTCACTTTTAACCCCTATATTCTCTGATCATAATAGCCTCAGAATTGCCCACGATCTCAGAACTTACTTAATCTTAGAATATAATAACGGCCCTATTTACCCTACTTTATCCCAGCTCGATTCGGATCCGAAGGGGTGGACTTTTAAGGCTTATATAAGCCCATTTACTACGGATACTGCCTACTATCCATTAATCGGTCCGGTATCTCAGAGATCCAGGGCACACGCCCTGCCACCAGGGGCTATTTCGGAGGTGCTAATAGCATGTTTAGAACGATAGGTTTAAGGCAATAATGGTGTTTTTTAAAACGTATGTATAGGTATGGTAGGCTGCCGATTAAAGCCCAGAGGTGACCGTACGTAGGCCGTTTTTAGAGGTCGTATCTCAGACGGTATAAATGACTCAGGATTTAAGCTCAGAGCCTGGCTTAGGGTATCAGGCAAACTTAGACGTTCTAAGGAAAGGCACATTTTGAGGTATAGGCTGCATAGTTAGCAGCCGGTATTTGATAGAATATGGATAGCGATAGATGGATTAGGACGATAGGCTGAGAATGAGCAAAATGGGCTCAGAATTTCAGGAGTTTGACGGCCGCACGGCAGCCCAGAACAGTTTATCTTAGGTCCTGACGATGGACGGCGAAGATTAGGATATTGAGCTTAGGATCGTTGATTTGAGGGCTGGCCGTAACGGGCTTAAAAAGTGTTGACGTTATTATTCTGAGGGCATTTGAGAGCCAGATTGGCGCCGGAGAGGTCTGATCAGCCGGTTCTAAGGATAGGAATTTCTGGATAAGGCTGTAAATGGTCCTACGAAGAATCCTGAGATAGAATATAATGGGCGGGATTATAAGATCTTGCTTGTTTCGCCAGAAAATGGTGGGAGCAGTAGGACTGTTGAGTGATGTTGCCCACGTGTTGTAGAAGGATAGTAGTACATGCTGGCAGCCGAGTAGAAATAGCCCTTTGTACTGGGTAGCTCCTCCCGAATCAGTACCTGCCCTGTCTCAGGTAGCAGCGAGGTGGTTACTCAAAAAGTAAAATTCATTAAATCCACGGCAGGGAGGAAGAGGGGGGGGGGAGTGTGGGTTGGGTAGGGAGGTTTCGCCTGCCAACATCAAACGCAACACCCAACTTTATTTAGGTAGTACAGCTGAGCCAGAACCCGAAGAAAATCTTATTTTTGTTTTTAAATAAACGCACTTCCTCCCATCCTCTCCAGCTCCTTAGTACAGTAAATACCTACCTAAGTACAGTACTTAGGTAGAAGAAACAAGAACACCTGAATCTTACCCATGGACCTATTATTTGTTTACCTTACCTAACACCCTAGAGACCTAGTATAGATATATAGACATATCTATATATCACTATATTGTATACGTATACAATATATATAACTAGACACTCTATCCCACCTCAGCAGCATGAGGGTCCTGTCGCTTATACCCGTGGTTGCCACGCTGCTTCACTCTGTGGTGACCGAGCATGTTGTCGTCGAGTTGCTGCACGAGGTCCCACAAGGCTGGGTGAAGGCAAGGGAAGCTGACCCTTCTCAGCAAATCAGACTGCGTATAGCCCTCGAGCAGCCCAACATATCGCTATTTGAGCAAAAGCTCTACGATGTCTCAACGCCGCAGCATTCCTTGTACGGACAACATTTGTCCCGCCAGGAACTCAAGGATCTGATGAGGCCACGAAGCGAGTCCACGTCTGCCGTCCTTGACTGGCTGCGGGCCTCTGGTGTGCCTGGGACTGACATCGAGGATGCTGGGGAATGGATCAACTTCAGGACCAGTGTCTCCAAGGCCGATGAGTTGCTGGGGACCAAGTTCGACATTTATAAAAACCTCAACACCAATGTTGAGAGGCTCCGGACTTTACAGTACCGTGTCCCGGAGGAGGTCCGGCCTCACATCACCTTGATTCAGCCCACCACTCGATTCGGACAAATGCGGCCACAGCGATCGCTCATCCTAGAGGTCTTGGACAAGGAGGAAATTGATGACGTTCAGTTTTTATCCGCTGCCGCTGTGCCACCTCTAGAGTTGGACGAGAACGCCTGCAGTCAAATAATCACCCCGGACTGTCTGAGGGCTCTGTACAAAATGGGCAACGCAACGGCGGACCCCTCCACCAAGGCCATTCTTGGTATTGGCGGGTTCCTCGAGGAGTATGCCAAGTTCACGGGCCTGGAACTTTTCCTAGAGAGGTTCGCACCCTATGCCCAGTCTCAAAATTTCACTGTCGTTTCGGTCAACGGGGGCAATAACGACCAGAATGACTTGGCCCATGACGACACGGAGGCCAATTTGGATATCCAGTACGCCGCAGCGATGGGCTTCGAAACTGATCTCCGCTACTATTCGACCGGCGGCCGCGGTCCTCTTGTGCCTGACCTCGACCAACCAGACCCTAGTGATCCGTCGAACGAACCGTATCTGGAATTCCTGACCTACCTGCTCGACCTTCCGGACGACGAACTCCCCCACACACTCAGCGTCTCGTATGGGGAGAACGAGCAATCGGTGCCCAGGACATACGCTGAGAAGGTGTGCATGATGCTCGGCCAGCTCGGGGCGCGTGGAACGTCAGTCATATTCGCGTCTGGAGAGTAAGCACCCGCTTTCCGCTTTCAAGTTTATATGCCCAAAAGCACCCCCGCCCCCTTCCCCATCCGCCTCCTTTGTAGAGAAATATATAGGAGACAGGAGACTGGGAGTGCTAACGTATTTCCACTACGTAGTACGGGTCCAGGCAGCGGATGCCTGACCAACGACGGCAAGAACACCACACGCCTCATGCCCACGTTCCCGGCAGCCTGTCCGTACGTGACCTCAGTGGGTGGCACCAAGAATGTATCGCCCGAGAGTGCGGTGTGGTTCTCCTCAGGCGGGTTCTCGGACCTGTTCAAGCAGCCTGCGTACCAGAAGGCGGTCGTGTCGACGTACCTACAGGAGCACCTGAGCCCGACGGCCCTCCAAGGTCTCTACAACCCCGCGGGCCGCGGGATCCCAGATCTGGCGGCGCAGGCAACCCGGTACAGCGTTCTGGGCGCACGGGGCAACCTGCAGCTGGTAGGCGGAACGTCGGCGGCGGCGCCCACGGTTGCGGGCATCGTGAGCCTACTGAACAGCGCGCGCCTGGCGGCGGGCGGTCGCGGGCTCGGCTTCCTCAACCCCTGGCTCTACACCGACGCGGCGGCTGCCCACGCCTTCACCGACATTATCGACGGCGGCAGCAAGGGCTGCAGTGGCCGTGACATCTTCACCGGGCAGCCCGCCCCCTACATTCCTGGCGCCGGGTGGAATGCAACCCCCGGTTGGGACCCCGTCACCGGCCTCGGCACCCCACTCTTCGACCGCCTCCTCGCCGCCGCTGCGTCTAAGCAAGCGTAGTCACTCCTTTACAAACTTTGACATAGCTAGGATTAATTTATAAAAGTTGAACAATCACTTCGTATCTCTTTAAGTAAACATTTTATTTCTCGTTATACGGCAAATAATCATGTTTATTACGATCTAAGTGGACCCAACAAATTGTAGCGGAGCGTGAGGCGTGAGGTGCGACGTATAAAACGGAAATAGCGATAGGGGTTCTGTTAGATCGAGTATCATTAGGTTGGTCATAGCAGCAATGATAATGCGCCAGCAAGGCGTCTGTCTGATTTCGGCTCGTCTCGGCTCTCATCTCATCTCATCTCATCCCATCCCGTCCCGTCCCGTCTCACTCGCAGAGGAGACCTGCTACGGAGAGCACAGAGGTATATACATATCTACTCTTCTCTATTTCATATATATATGTGTGTGTGTGTGTGTGCGTATGTGTGTATTCTTAGCACGTATGAAGCATGAAGCATGAAGGGGGGGGGGGAGGGGAATGCCACCCACTCATACCTCACTCATACCTGCCTGGATACTGGATACATCTATTCTGGTTTCCCTGGGGGGGGGGGGGGCGTGTACTACATATGCCGCCCTCCACGGCTTAAGGAAGCACCGACAACTTCCAACGCAGGAGCCCACCACCCCCCTGCGCAGGAGATGTCCCTAGATATAATTGCAAGGGGGGGGTTGTGCATCACCCAGATACCCAGACACCCAGATACGTTCAGTATTGGATGTAGACCTGTTGTGCTGGTAGGTGCTATGGATGAGACACAGAGCTCCAGGGAGATTTGCATAGTAGATGATCGATACTCGGCCGTGTCGTGCCAAGAGTAGGCAAGCGCGCAACACCCGAGTCAGGGGTAAGCTTCGCGCTTTCTTCTTCCCTGCCATGACACGGCTCCCAACCTCATCCATGACTTGTTGGTCGGCCAAACTGAAGAGCAGTGACGGCCCTTGGGCCCTAAAACAAGAATTTTTTGGGGCAGGTACACAACCCAGACACCCGGAGTAGGTAATAATTATTAGCACAACATGACCAAGGCAGGTATGTATGATCAACTTAGTTGGTATCCGTTGGTTATGCACGTCTCGCAAAGAACGGGATGAACTGTGATCCCCCGCCAGCGAGTAATAAGTGAGGTGGGTGTGACTGTGTCACCTGTCGAGCGGTTTGTATCGTTGTTATGGCGTCTCGGATTCAATTCCGGACGCAAACGGGGGGGGGGGGGTGCGAGGTTTCGAAACGAAACGAACGTAATGCAAATGTCATGTATGATTGAGTAGCACCGTAATATCGTGACAGAACCTCTATGCACGAAACACGGCATCGGCATCGCCAAAATAACTAAGAGAGCATGCCGTCGCTATAGCGCAGGTGTCGGTGAAGTATACCAAGACATGCTTCCCCCTAGTAGCCTACCTATACCTCAGGTGTAGTAGATGCAGATAGATATCTGTAGACAGTCTCCCAAAGTTCACACCGACGTCCTGCACGCGCGCGATACCTAACGACTTGATATGCCAGAGCCCGGAAGGGAAGTTCGAGACTTGCATCGAGGTTTGGAACGAAAGTGAGATTTTTTCTTTTCTGCAGGAAACGAAAACATTGGCCAAACCTCGATCGTCCATTACACAGGGTTGATTTCCCCAGCAGCCTGGCCTCCCGTCGACCGGCCTGTGTGAGCGTTCTCTGTTCTCCTGGCTCAATGTCATAACCACCAGCAGCGCGTTTCGTGATAGGTAATTTCTCTGGCCCTTTAGGCGGGCGCCCTTACCGTGGCATGGCACCTCGCATACTACCGCAGATGTGTCTTAGAACACAGCGCCACACACTACCTAGCTCTCAAATTGCACGTTCAATTCTCGTTCATGGAGGCGAGCCCGCGTGCTGATAGGTAGGCATCCGGATAGAGAAGCTGCTCATCTCGTAAAGTAAATTCTGGTTTCGACACCGGCAGTTTGTGCAACGGCCGTCCTTTATCTGTGGACTGTTAAGGTCTTATTTAACTAAGTACGTATGTAGCCCATCGCCACTCAAACCAGACACATCCATCCATACCTTATCACCGTCATATCATACCTATCCCCGGCCCTCCATATATATATATATATAAAACCCTCAAACCCGCGATTTCCACCATGTTCATTTGGCATGTTGTGTCTATGTCCCCGCCTTCTTCCACTATCTATCCTACCGCAAACGAAAACCAGCCGCGTCCGCCCCTTCCCCTAAGATCCCCTCTCCCTTTATCCCCGCGGTATCCGGGTTGTACGTTGGAAAAATAAATAGTACGATGATCCTGATGTATATACTATTCGCTCGTACGGTAGGTGGCCGATGAATGTGCGAGTTATAATGTGAATGCCAGAGCAGACAGAACAAGGTATTGCAAGACACGGCCTCTATTCATGCGGCTGGTTAAAATTTTGGAGGGCGGGAATAGAATAGTTATATGGATTTATTGATACTTCAGCGTTAGGCAGACTAATAACCTAATTCAAGTCTCATTGAGCGGAACTAGGATAGGCACCACATACCAAGCTCGGACTGGGGTTGCCTAAGTACTCAAGCTACGTACATTAGTAGCTTTGCTGGCCTGGTCGAGTTAAGGTCGAACGAAGGTCAGAGCCGTACGTGGGACACTTCCCCCTTTCCCTCCAACCCCCTACCTCATCCTTCCGATCGCATAGGCGAGAACTCGGTGCTGGGTCAGAAACATTGAGACACTCCGAGAATATTCTAAACTCTTCGCCACCCAACGGCTGGGCGCCCCCCGACCCTACAGAACACCGCGATCAGTCTGACCAAACCAGGCGATGATCCTGGTTGATTTTTTTTGGCGTATGTCTATAAATGCGGCTCAACCCCAACTCTTCAAATTGCTTCGACCATGTGGGCAGGCCGTTGATGCTGCTCATCTAGGAATGCGCGTGATAAACATCGAAGAGCGACTGTGGCATTTTATGCTGTACTGTACACTGAAGGGGCAAGACCTCCGAGGAGTTTTCATCGATTTATTTTCACGTAGTTGCCTATAATATCTGTTAGATTATAGTCCACGGATCATGTGACAACCCACGATAAAATACTGCCTGTCTATGCGGGATAAAAAGGAATAGTAAAGGAGTATGGGGTTGAAGTGAGGTGTGAATAGAAACGTACCAGGGAAAGCCCCTGCCTGTCCATGACACTTGCCCGTCCACCACTCGTTCTCGTTTTGTGTCCGGCTGATGATCTCGATGATGTCACCCGCATGGAAGCTAAGGTCGCCGGCCGCCTGCGCCTGGTAGTCGTAGAGGGCGGTGACTGTCTCGGGTGCGGGCGAGCCGCCAGCTTTAAGGTTCTTGGGCTTCGGTTTGGGAGGCGGCGGCTTCGACTTCGCGGCGGCAGCGGCGGCCAGTCCTGGTGATGCCGGACTCCGCAGGGCGGGTGATGTCGGGGCCTTCCACGTCGCAGAGGGGGGTGCCGAGGAGCCCGCCGCTGCCGAATAGGGCGGCGGCGGTGCGCTGTCATGTTCCTCTGCTACTGCAAGATGTGACTGTTGATGTGGCTGATAGGCGCCGAATTTGCTGTTCGAGTCTCCGAGGTTCGGCGATGTAGGCGTGGACGTCGAGCCGGAGGTGATCAGTCCCGCCGGCTTGCTGCCCTCGATGGCCTGTGTCGGCTTGTTTCCGTACTTAGGGGGTCGTGGGCGGCCGCTCGTCCTGAATCGGACGATGCTTAACTTCTCGGCTTCCTCTTGAATTTCACCGCGCTTTTTGTGAAAAGCCTCTTCGACGTCAAGCGTGAGGTCGAAGTAGCCTATGTCGCACTGCTGCATGCGCTCGTGTAGGGTATAGAAAATATTGAGCTGCATGTAGTAGAATGACTGGAAGAGGGGCTGGATAAACTGGCGCTCGAGGGCGAACAGCTTAGGCAGCTCATCCTTAAGTAGGTCGTTGAAGTAGTTGAAGTCCTGGGTAGACTGCTCGACGTCATTCTCGGCTTTCCACATAGCCTTCTCATCCTTGGCGGACTTCTCCTTCTTGTCGCGCAGCTTCTTTAGGGTGGCATTGTGCCGGTCGTAGTCGAGTTTCTTGTGTTCACGCTTGACTACGGTTTTCTTGACGACCTTAAGAACGTCGAGCAATTCATTCGCGGGATTTATTACGCGGGACTCGATCATCTCTAATTCGGGGGCAAGGGTCTCTTGTAGCTCCTTCACGACGGCCTCGTACTCTTCGCAGGCGCGGATACCCTCGGGATTTCCCTCGACCACCGCGCTGTCAGGGTCGGACACGCGACCGGATATGGGCTTGTAAACTTCGGTCATGGCCTTGCTGAATTCGATCTGGTGGTTGAGCATGCCGTTAATAGCATCGAAATATTTTTTACTCTCATCGTGTAGTCGTTTCGTCTCTTTCTCGAGCTCATCGAAGCGACGTTCGGAATCGGTGAATACGGCATCCTTGCTGTGCTCGCCAATATTGAACTTGGCTTTGATTTGTTGAGGAGCCTATATGAGGGGGGTGGGTGTGAGGGTGTGAGCCACCCATCCTTGGTTAGCCATGGTAACGACGTTAATCACGACAGAAAGCCTCCAGAAAGCCTCTCCAGAATTAGTGTGTTCCATAAAGTGCCGAATGCGGCGGGCGGCGGCGCAGATTTGCAACATACCCGAACGACGCTCTTCTGAAAACCTTTAAAACTCATCTCCGGCGGCGGCGGCGGCGGCGCCAATCGATAGCGAATCGTAGGATGGCAACTTAGAATGCGGGGGGGGGGGTACTTTAAGTATACACGGAAAAAATGTATAAAGTATAGAGTGTATAATGAATTCGAGCCGTAGGTATCGTGATCGTCGGGAATCAGAGGAAGGTGGTTTATTTAGTAGAGGGGCAGGCTACTAAGAAGCTATGTAGAGAGAGGGGGGGAGCGGGAGAGAGAGAGAGAGAAACCCTTGTAGATTTGGTAATGAACTTGGTAAGGGACCTGGTAGTAAGGGACTTCAAGGTTGGTAAGAGGGTATGGTATGGAATAAAGCTCTACTCGATACTCTACTCGATAATATCATATGTCGTTGAGTTGATTGAAAGAAGGTGTGGGAGATGACCTCAAAAAGGTACTTAGTACCTAATGCGAGTGAGTGCCGTCGCAAATTGTTCCAAGGTTGTCGTTGCAGGTTGGTGAGGTTAGGGTTGCATGTGCTCCAAGGATGTTGCGGGCGATTCGGGGTGATTCGGGGTATTCTTCTTGACTCGTACCCCGAGGGGTTTTTAAAAAGGATCTCTTGAAAAAAAGTGGCAGAGGATGATAAGAAAATGCCCAGGCCTGATGCTGATATAAGTACCTACTTAGGCATCTACACCTGGGCATGCCTGGGCCATGTAGGTAAGCAATTAAAGATCTAGCTCTACTTAAGGCAAGCAGGAACCTTGGACTTGGAAGGGGGATCAGGTGGTCGTTCCCAAGTCTGAATTCAGGCAGTATTATTGCAAGAGTAACGGGGGCGGGTAGATAGGAATCTAGAAGTGACGATGACGATGCTTTTTGGTGGCAGTGCCAGTGGACAAACCTCCAGGGCTTTTTGGATGTACTTGTAGGTACCTGCTTGATTATGTCCAGGTGTGTGGCTTATTGGGAGGTGACGGCAGAGGCGGAGGGAGGGCTGAACTTAGTACGGGATTAATCTAGCTGCTTAGGGGTACTTAGGTAGTATTGTAGTATGGTATGGAAATTGTTTTAAAGATTACATCTACGAATCCGAACCCGAATCCGTCGTAGTCATTAGCTTAGAAAATGTTGGTGTTTTGGTTTGGTATGAAAGAAGGAAAAGCCGATATAACCGAATGATACAAAAACTCGGGTTGCACCTACACTCAAGATACACCACACTTGACACTACCTGCTTAGGTATGTATGTACTTAGGATTAGACTTAAAGCGTACATAAAGTCATGCCGAAAATGGAACAACTTTTGAAGTTTCCTCTGTTCTAAGGTTACGAGTCTACTATGCAAGCAGGTAGTTATGGTACCTATTTTCCTATGTACATCCCTAGGTTGATGGCCCTGGAGGCCCTGAAGCACTTTCTTTGTTTGCCAAGAAGGAAACTCGGCAAACGTCATGGGGACTGGCTTGACTGGGCTCAGCATATGAGAAATACGTACCCTAGAGGAACCAAGCCGATTACGTCAATTTTAAATTGAGGGCTCCAATGATAGCTTCGTAGGTTATAGTGTACACTGGCCAAAGCGGGCTGGTTGGCTGGCTGGCTGGCTGGCTGGGGGTACCTATATAGCTTTACTTGTCTCGGTAAGGCTATGCTCAGTCTTACATAACCGCATTGAGGCTCACTCACCTGATCCCATGCACGCTTTCATGGGCATGGAAAAGTTACGCTGGTATACTGTGGCTGAGCGGCAAAGTGGGTGGCGCTTCAGCTTTCCAAAGGGCTTGCCCAATCCATTGCCAGCCAGCCAGCCCAGCCAGGATAGTACAGAATATAGGTACATATCCACGTTAGGTAAGTAATCTGATCCTCGGCTTCCTGTATAATCCGCTCCGATCTATCCCCGAGCCCCGACGCCCCAGCGCCCGATAAGGTCTGGTCCGACCGAGCTTCCTTCCGCCGCCCTCATTTTGAAAAGCACTCTACCAAATATTAACCAATGAGGTTCGGGAAAGGAGCTAACAAGGAGCTAAAGAAATCGATCAAGTCATCAATTTTTATGCGAGCAAGCTTCTCCTCTCTCTCTTCTTCCAATTGCAATTACAATTCCGCCACATCCTACAATTTTTTCTTTCTTTTTCTTCGTCTTCTTCCTCTTCAATTTCTTAATATTGTTTTCTTTCTTCGTTCTTCAAATTGCCATCATGGTGAACGTGGCGACGTCTGCATTGCGACAGGCTTCGCGCCTCGGTCTCAAGAATGCCATAACATCAGTACCCCGCCGAGCGACTCCTTCGTCCTCGAGAATATTTGCTGCTGCATCAGCATCAGCATCAGCATCAACGTCGGCGTCGACGTCAGCTTCATCAGTGCACCCGCCGAGGAGAAGTTATGTCACGGAGAGCAAACGAGATAATGCCCAGGTTGCTACCGAGACAGCGATCAAGCTGGACAAGAAGGACTTCATGAATGAGCAAGGAGAGCTTATCATGCCTGGTTCCGCCGCTCCCGCGAACGCGACAGTCAGCCCCATGGCTGAAGTCCTAAAAGAAGCTACCGTACTAGGAGAAGGCCAGCGACCTATATATCTGGATATGCAAGCCACGACACCCGTGGACCCCAGAGTATTAGATGCGATGCTGCCGTTTTACGTTAACGTATTCGGTAACCCTCACTCCCGTACGCACGCATACGGATGGGAAAGTGAGAAGGCCGTTGAAGATGCCAGGGCGCACATCGCTAGCCTCATCGGCGCTGATCCCAAAGAGATTGTATTCACGAGCGGTGCCACCGAGAGTAATAACATGAGTATCAAGGGTGTTGCGAGGTTCTTCGCCCGATCAGGAAAGAAGAAGCACGTTATCACCACACAGACCGAGCATAAGTGTGTCCTTGATAGTTGCCGCCATCTGCAGGATGAGGGCTTCGAGGTCACCTACCTACCTGTCCAGAACAACGGACTTGTTAAATTGGAGGACCTCGAGGCAGCTATCAGACCTGACACAGTGCTTGTCAGTATAATGGCTGTCAACAATGAAATCGGTGTTGTACAGCCGTTAGAAGAGATCGGAAAGTTGTGTCGGTCAAAGAAGGTCTTCTTCCATACCGATGGTGCCCAGGCAGTTGGAAAGATTCCATTGGACGTCAATGCCATGAACGTCGACCTGATGTCCATCTCTGGCCACAAGATCTACGGTCCCAAGGGAATCGGTGCCTGCTATGTCCGTCGGCGGCCGAGGGTTAGGTTAGACCCCATTATCAGCGGGGGTGGCCAGGAACGAGGCTTGAGAAGCGGTACGCTTGCTCCACCACTAATCGTTGGATTTGGTGAAGCATGCCGTATCGCCAAGGAGGAGATGGAGGTCAGTTACAAAACTCCCTTTCATTTCCCCTTTGCACCTGATGAATCGCTCTAAACATGCATGGCTTTCTGAATTCCTTGACCGGAACCCGTGTGTTGAGACGCAGCACATATGTCTGATTTTGCACCTATCCATCCTCCAGTTCAAACCATTCCAGCTTGGAGTAGGGACTGAAGCTAACCATTTGTACAGTATGATCACAAGCACGTGAAGAGGCTATCCGACCGCCTTCTGAAGGGCCTTCTCTCTATGGAGCACACATCACAGAACGGCGACCCCGAACATTTCTACCCCGGGTGTGTGAACGTATCCTTCGCCTACGTCGAGGGCGAGTCGCTCCTCATGGCGCTCAAGGATATCGCTCTCTCGTCCGGCAGTGCCTGCACCTCCGCCTCGCTGGAGCCGAGCTACGTCCTGAGGGCGCTTGGCAACAGCGACGAGAGCGCGCACAGCAGTATCCGGTTCGGCATCGGCCGGTTCACCACGGACGCGGAGATCGACTACGTGCTCAAGGCCGTACAGGAGCGCGTGAGCTTCCTGCGTGAGCTGAGCCCTCTGTGGGAACTCGTGCAGGAGGGGATCGACCTCAATACGATCGAGTGGAGCCAGAACTAAGTTGCATGCTCAACCCCTAGTCCCGGCATGGGATATGGTCACCAACAGAGTCCGTCCTCAGTTATTAGTGAATGCGGGGTAACCTCGAGGATGAAACAAGTGTATATTGTATTTTTCTTCTGGAGTTTGTAAGGGATGGGTAACCTGGGACAACACAGAGCGCCAAGTTCGCCCTGCCCCTTCGTTCAGGGCGTGCGCGCTGGCCTCTCTTTTGCAGGGATAACGAAAGGACGTGTGCGTGTGTGTGTGTATAATGCAATCACTTTGGATGCGGGGCAAGCAAACCAAACGGAGTTTAGCAGGATGGAACGGGAACCGCAAGGGAAGAATAGGGACGTCGGGACGACACAAGACGCGCACGTCAAAACTGGATCGATACCAAAATCAAACCTGAACTGTATATTTTACGATTACGCATGAACGAAGGGTGAACCTCTCCCTACTACTATTCATCCATATAGTACAATCGGTGCTTTTGATCCTTTGGGTACGACTACGACATGGCTCTGAATAACCGGGGAACCGTGGCAGTGGTGTCTATCGTATATCGGCATACCTCATACATAGTAAGTGTGTAGTTCGTTCCATCGCTATGCCTTACATATAGCACGCGTGTCGTGGTGATATAGCCGCTGCAGGGCTGCGAGGGCCTGCGTTGTCGTAATGGTCCGCCCCCACCTCTCTTTAACACAGCATTGATGATAAGTAAGTATCAGTTTCTATCGTTTCACTACACACGTTGCTTGGCAGAAGCCCATGTCCAGTACTACACAAACCTACGCCCGAGGGAGACGTGCTCGGATGAAGAGCCCCCGACTAGCCCTCTAGCCTTATTACACAGAATTCATGTGCTGCTGCTGCTGCTACGACGTACGTACGCATGTTGGCATGGTCTGGGCCTAAATGGCCTCGGGTATCGGGTAGCTAGCCTTAAAGCTAGATGACGTTAAGCAGAACAGCAACGGCAGATTTAGGTATGGAAATTTTCAAAAAATCACATCGTGAACCCGCCTCCTCGGATCGGATACGCAATAAGTGGGGATGTGGAATTTCTCTCTTTGTTGGCGGCAAAAAGAATTCCATGATATCAACTAGAGGGCCGATTACGTAGGACTGGTGAATGCCCGCGCTTGCACTTTCGCTCTTGACAAGGTTACGTCTTACATTATGTAACTTGAATGGGTACATCAGTTTGATCCTAGAAACGAGGGGTGGTCTTTCTCAATTGAAACTGTCACATGATACTAATTGACAGAGTAGAGACTAGTTACTTCCCAATTCCCTAGAGGAATACTTGAATGCCTAAAATCATCTCTGTAAGGCCGCCCGCGGCATGTCTTCTATCAAGAAATCAACCAGGCACTCATGCTCTGGGAAAGAGAAGCGGGGTCTAAACTCTTCTCTACATACTAGGCACAGTTACGTAGGGGTTTTTTAGGTGGTTCCCGGTCACAAGCTCAGGGAGTCTTTGTTCTAGAATTTTGTGTCGGGCAATGCCAAGCTAGCGCAAGGATGACATCAACCAGGGACCCTGAGGACCCACGGGGACAGGGCTGATGACATCACACTTGCCTAAAGGAGTAATTCCTCATTGCTTCGAATACAAACGCCATCCTTTGCAAACATCGAGATTTGTGGGAGATTGCGCTGTTGCCTCTTTGCCATCCTTTGAATGCCTAGGCAGGCTTGGGGTGAATCATTGTACAACTGCTAGTTGCTTGCTTAGGTAGTGACTTCCCTGCTCTCGATTTGTACTTAGAGCTCTAGGAGGTTCTTTCACGTCGATAGATCCTTTGCTGCTTTGGTATAAATACTTTCTTACCTTACACAGTTCAACCTGACCAACTTCTCATCCCACCACACACAAGCTTTCCCACTACCACTCAACTACACCAATACACGTCGACCTATCAGACAGAACAGCATTAAAGAGACATTTTCTACAAGATACAAACAACCTCGTATTCTCACCAATCAACATGTCTTCCAACGAGCAGCCCTCCACCCTCAAGTCCGTCGTCGACGGCATTACTGGCGCAGCCCAGAACGTCGTCGGCTCCGTAACTGGCAGCACTGCGGATCAGGTAAGGCAGCTCTCTCCGCCAACGAGGTCACATCACATTATATTATACCTTTACTAACGCTATATACCATATGAAAGGCTGAGGGTCAGGTCAAGCAGAACAAGGCTGAGCAGGAGTATGATGCTTCGCAGGCTACTGCCAAGTTGCCCGGCGCCACCGCCTCGTCTGCCGGCGCGATCACCCGGGACGACCCCGATCGCACCACTGGCGCCTACAAGCAGACTGTCGGCTCCGCCAAGGAGACCATCGGCGGCCTCGTCGGATCTGAGGTGAGTTTAACTTAATGGACAGCATCCGTACCTTGAAATCAGAGAGACACTAACCCACTTTTCGCAGGATCTAAAGCAATCTGGCCGTGAGCAGAACCGCGAGGGTCAACAGCAGGAGGCCAAGGGCCAGGTGTCCGACTTTACGGGAGGCATCTCTGAACGTGTGACCGGCACCATCGGCAGCGCCTTCGCCGGTGTCACTGGCAATAAGAACGCCCAGGCCGAGTACGAGCGCCAGCATGATATTGGTAAGACCCAGCAGCGCGGCGCTGAGCACGACATCCAAAAGCAGGCTGAGGCCGAGAAGGCCGCCCGTCAGTAATTTGGCAATTACGTCTTCGTGTCATTGTGTGCAAGGAGAAGAATTCTATCCGGCGTTATCAGGAAGGGTTATGATGAAGGTTGCTTTGATACCCCCTACGAGATTACTATGTTAATCATCTGAGACGGGAGTGATAGGGTTCCGACCTCTTTTGATTTGTGGTTCCGGGACTAGTAGCCGTGGCATTAGATTGCGTTCATAGCCTTACAATACCACCACATCTACGTTTTCTCGTACGCTGTTCCCATCATGTTGTGTGACGAGCGATGCCCTTCATTTCTCCCAGGAATATTCTAATCCTTATTATCAATGACCAAGACCAAGAGACGGGTTTCACGTAGGTATGATGAGTTTCCCTACCTGGTCAGCCCCTGACGCTTGGCCCGCGATCCTTCGCGAGGTGGGGTGGGGGTCCGTTGAACAATCGATCAGCCGTCGTTGCCGCGGATCATCTCGACCCTTGATCGGCATTGCTTTTTAACGAAGCGAACACATGGCACTCTTGATGGGTTGATGGGGGCCAGGTCCGGCCCCCGTTGTGTCTTCTAGAACGCTTACGTGCGCGCGGGCGTGCGCCAGGAATTCTTTTTTCTCTTTTCTTTTTGTCTCTCCCTTTTCTAATTTTCTTATTGGTTCTCCAGGCGAATCCTTCGTATTAGAAGGGTCGGACCCCCGAGGATGAGTCAGGAACTAATAATCATAATAAGATTTGAAATCCTTTCTTGCATCTTTTCTTTTGTCTCGTTGAAATAACGGCATGTCTTTCATACATGATGATCGCATCTGGGGGGGGGGGGTCATCAGCCTTACCGTCACGAATCACGCAGGGTCTCATCTGGACCGGAATTCCAACATTGCATCCCCGCGCCTACTCGTTCCCACTATCACCTACCTACGAGAGGGTGTGATTGTAATATTCGGTCAAAGTCATAGCCACATATCATCGTGCCGCGCCACACCGCCACACCAGCACATTTGCCTCGGAGCTCGAAGCGCAACCAAAGAGAGTGCGAACCAAGCCTTTTGCTTTGGGGGAGGAGGGGAGAAGCAGGGCAAAGAAGCAAGAATAAGAGGACCATACTTATGAGTTCACCGAATGAAGAAAATAAATTAATTAAAAAAGAATGAAATATTCCATGCATAGATATGCAGACTAAAAGATGAAAAATAATGAATGAAATACACTAGGAGTCATAGTTGATCAGCCTCTGTCTCTCTGCCTCGGTTTAAAGAAGTACCTGAGTGTGATATGCGTTCTGAGTGGCGGCTGTACGATGTCCATCCCTCTCAAGCGTCTTCTGGTTGGACTGCCGAGTCTAGTAGCAAGGTTACTGAACCCGGCTTGCTCCCTGCCAAAAGATCGACAACTGGGATGAGTTTGAGGTTCGAATTGCTAAAGTGAATACCCACCGACTGCCTAGGTGGTCTCCGCTAGAAGATAGTGAAGCAAGCCATAGAAAGGCATCATGGGCAGAGTCATCTTACATGTGCAAAACATGCACGCAGGAGAGATAGCGGAGTGGATGTAAGCACTGCTGCAGCACCCAGTTGCCTACCTACCTAGGTGGGTAGGTTTGTATGTAAATAGAGTAGTTCTTGAGATAGGCACGTACTGGCGTACTGACGGTCATGTGAGATAGGTACGTATTGGGTCGCGCCCACACGCGCTGCCCTGTCTACTAGGTACTAAAGACTTATTACTTAGCGGCAATTCCGCCTTATTCTTGTGGGGCCAGCCGCTCGCCGCCGCCCGCCGGTGCCGAAGGTTCCAGCCTGTAGGGATTTGCGCAGCGACCCAGCCCGGCAAGTCAGGTGTGTCTATATGGCTCGTTTTAGGAGGTAAGAACTTAGGTATAAGATGCTTCGGTAGTCCAATAGGACTGCAGAGCTCCCCCTAATCTTGGAATTTACTACACTGAAACTATCGGTAGACGTACGACTGCTTGCCAATCTGCCTTCTACCGCGTCCTAGGTACCAAGTATGTATAAAGGTGACATTATGCACCCGTAGGTACATAGTGTTACATGCTTACTGATTCCACCAAACGAGTCTTCCCGCCCTTTCCCCTAATCTTTTTTTTTGTTTTGCTTTGCCTCCATACCCCTGTCCCCCACCCCCCGGGCTCTTTGCCTTATTTCTCACTCTCCCTCCTCCACCCCCAATATCCATCATCATCCATGCCACCACATACGTACTAACCTTCGGCCCCCAACCTACCCAACGCATTACCCCTTTTAGAATAGAGCCTCACATGTACTACTATCCACCCACTCAACCTGATGTAGATCTTCACACGGCTCTTCATAATAATATTCCAGGGTGCCAGGCTCCAGTTACAGGGCTGAGATGGTGGCAGGAGGGTAGCCTATTCTGCATGCACGACAAGCATGGCTCTTCGCCAATCGTCCGCCCCCAAAGGGCACATCTAATCTTGGACGAGAGGTCACGGGGGCCAATCCGCGTCTCGTCCCTGCCTCCTCAGGCTTCTCTCGCTCTTCAGATCCTGGCTTTTTCCTTAAACAAATATGGGCGGTGTCGTCTGTCCGTCGTTATCGAGGCCTGCCAGCCGCGGCTTGTACCTCTTCACCCCATCCCATTCCGCCGGAGATAAGAAAAGGGGAACAAAAAGAAAAAAAAAGGGAAATTTCCAGATCTAGTTCTTAGCACCGCTCTATGTTTCGGTGAAGGCTTTTTCTCTGGTCTCTTCAAAACTGCCTGGTAGGACCTACCCACCATCCTTCAACGGCACTACAACGGCGGGCGAGAACTCGTCCGCCCGGATTTGGAAATGCGAGGCCGTCATGCCAACGTCGAGCTGCTACAAGCTGCATTCCACGACAGCCAGGTGCTTTCTCATTCGATCACTAACCATGGTCATTGTCTGCACACTTCCGTGCTTCTGGTGTCGTGGAGGGGTTCGATGCCCACGGGCTATACGCTAGGGACGGCTAGAATACGTTGGCTTCCCCTCATCGTGGGACTTCGCTGTCGCGCCTTGATACCTATTCTGTGTCCTATGACCCATCTCCATAGATCCCTTCCCGGTATCACTCTAGCGCCACTCCGGCATTCCTCCGCAGTGACTTGATTTTCAGGCACACCGAGATGGGCGTCTTCTGGGCGGAGCCCCACACACATCACAGTCAGAGATTTTTGCACCTGGGGCCATTGTAGTAATGTAAGGGGAAGGCTGTAGCAGTGCAGACCATGTAGAGATTTAGTACCCGATGTACACTCAGTAGCCACACACCCAGGACGTAGCAGGGAATTTATCACGTATGGCATCAGTAGTCCGTATTCAAGAGGCTCACATGTCTATCTTCTTAACACAACACCCCCCCTCACTCTCCTGAAACCGACAACCAAGGCTTACTTGCCCTAAAATCAGGAGTCTAGGTAGCTCTGCATATTCGGGAACCTGCAGACCACGCACCAGGTAGGTTGGATCGTAGTTACCAGGAGAAGGGAAATGATACCAGACAGTCATACCCAAGGGACTTGAAGGAAAGGGTAGGTCAGCCGGGACTGTCCGCCGACCCTTCAGGGGGCGAATCTGGGGGCCTACAACCATCTGGACCCACCCCTAATACACTGACTGATCCTATGAAAACCACTGAACCCTCTAAATTGCTATGTCCCTCATATATACGTCACGAAGATGAAGCTCCAAAGGGCCAGTTCTCCGAAATTCCTCTCCAGCATACTACTCTGTTCTCAAGACGACGGGTATCTGACCATCGGTCCGTTCTGACGTTTCTCGAAGCCTTCTGGAACTTCCAGTGACTCAACCCAACCGCCCACAGCCTCTTTTATCATTCGGACCCCCCAATCGTTGGCAACCTCGGACCAAGGCTCGACTCCCACGGCAGTTCCTATCGTACCGACAACGAAACTTCTTAGGGACGGCTTTTTCATTTACCATTCGCTGGGGTGTATCCCTGTGATA
Source organism: Eutypella sp. D-1 (assembly GCA_023313575.1). Taxonomy (NCBI): domain Eukaryota; kingdom Fungi; phylum Ascomycota; class Sordariomycetes; order Xylariales; family Diatrypaceae; genus Eutypella; species Eutypella sp. D-1. The sequence goes on along the minus strand of JAJTTP010000005.1, from coordinate 1,867,172 downwards.
GCGCTAGAGCTGAGCTGCGGGAAAGTCTCTGCGACAAGAAATTCGCGAAGGGATTTCTCTTCTGGCTTACCGGCTTGGACATTCTTCGATATAAAAGTAACCGTCGATCTCAAAGCCTGAACTCGTGCCAAAATGGTCAGGAGAGGCAGTACAGAAGTAGCCATGATGCGAATCGCTATCGCGGGTGCCGGTGGCTTCGCCAACATACTCGTCCAAGAACTCTCGCAGAGCGCACACGCCCTTCTAGTCCTTTCTACAAAGGTGAGTGGAAGCACCGAGCTCTGGAATAGTCAACTCAAGGCAGTGTATCAGAGGAGATGATTGACGTAAGCCGCGTAGGAGCACCCGGAATTCGAACAGTTCGACTGCCAAGTGGCCGTGGTCAACTACAACAACATCGAGAGCCTCCGCTTCACCCTTCAGGGCGTGGACCTCGTGATCTCAACTATCTCGGGCGCCGAGCAGATGAACCTCATCGACGCGGCTAGACGGGCCCGCATCCGCCGCTTTGTACCGTCCGAGTTCGAGGGGGCCATCGGGCACCGGCCGGAGGCGGACGATCCACTCGATAATGACGCGTCAACAGCCCGCGGCCTGCTCGATCAATGGTCCCGGTCGCTGCACTACCCGATCCGCTCCACCGTCTTCTCCTGCGGCGTGTTCTACGAACGTTTCGCTCCTGGAGGGCTTGGGGCCTACAACATGGGCGCTGCCTGGTGGCTTCGGGGTCAGGGCAGCTACATGATGGATCTCGGTACTGGGACCGGTGACATTCCCATCGCGGACGCCCGGGGCCATCCCGTATCGCTGGTTCTGACCTCTGTCTTTGATGTCGCGCGGTTCCTGGCCGCGGCTGTGGAGCTTGGCATCGATAATTGGCCTCCCGAGTTCAAGATCATAGGTGCTCGACTGACGACCGAGCGACTCCGGCAGATCTGTAGTGAGGATAGAAGAAGTGAGGACCCGCGCCATATTTTCTAATTCCAAACTAAAATCCTAGAATCAAAGACAGAACTAACCGTTTTTATGTTTGATAGTGTACTTTCAGGTCAACCCCAGGCCGTACCACGAGATAGAGGGCTGGCTCAACTACTTCGAGGAAAACCCCAATGCTGAGAAGTGGTGGTTCATGCAGCACCTTCTGCAGACCGCCAACGGGCGTTACACGTTCAATGCACCTAACTTCGACTTCGTGCCCGATTTCCAGCCCATGGGGTTCCGGGAGTGGCTGCGGGAGGTCTGGGGCCCGGCCCAGTGATCTAACTAACTCACCTCCCCTTTTCTTTTCTTGAAATTGCTTGTCTTACCTCTATTTCTTCTCCATCTTGATAAAGTCCTCATTTACCCATCTCCAAACCCCTTTTCCCGGAATTTGTACTTCTACCTGGCTGGATAATTGGAAGGGTCCTGGTGACCGAATACTTCACTTCAACCCCTGGACTGCGTGTCTTGAAGAGTGTAGACGTACACGCACACGCACATCTAAACCTCAATCTACACATTTCGGCATGCGATACACGACGATTGGCTTGAACTGCAGATGGCATCCTTCAAGGTCATCACCGCCTTGATATTTGTCTTGGATATAAAAGTTGACATGATGGGATGTTGGGCAGTCTACATCCTTTTATCATCACTACTTACTGCGTCCATACCCGCCGCCCCAGGTGACTATTATTTGTATTTCTCTTGCCGGAAGTATAGAGAGCGCTCTAGTATCAGTACATGTTTCCAGTAGATTAATTATGCCAACAGAATAGATCAGGCCATGCCGATTGCGCCTCTTCGGCCGTCTCGGAAAATGCCGGCGGTGCTAGGCCTATATAAACAGAACATCGGTATCTCAAAGCCTAAGAAGAGAACTCTGAAAGAACCAGAAAGTAGGAAGCAAAAGAGAAAAAGATAGAAAATCGCATATGGACGTGTGATCACAGCTCCGACACTCCGCTCCAAGGCCTGCCTGGCTGGTCCACTCAGTCCACCAGCTCGCAAACTCTTTCCTTCCCCCTTAAAACCGTGTCCTAGGTGCGTCTACGGCCTAGGGAGACAACCTGTACTAGGTATGCAGACAGACCCAGGCATATATAGCTCGGCTATATGCCTCTAGCTGCCTAGGAGGATAGAGTCATCATGCCCCTCTGATTATAGGCTAGAGCCTATACATATAAGAAGGCATACTTGAACCGGCTATTGACAGTCTTTCGCCTACTCATCTCACAACGGTAGCTCGTCGGTTATGATGAGTCGTGCCATCGAGGCAACGAACTCGGTGTATCTAGATCAATTCCCTACCTAATCTAGCCTAGAGACCACGATACCAAGTAGCTTCCCTATTCCGTTCCATCATTCCCAGACCTTGCTCGTACATATTAGATAGATAGAGCACATAGGGCCACGCACTTCCTTCCTAGAACAACGAAATACTCGTGTCACGCCTCCCTCCCTCTGAGCCAGGTGAGATCGACACAACATGCATACGCGCCCCGTATGTGCACACGTCCCGCCGGAAAGGCCGCGGACCCCTTGTCTCCTTCAAATTGGCATCTACACGCTGACTTCTGCTTGATAGATATGGGGTCGCGCATGTATAAGATATATAGGTGTCTAGGTGTATGTATGTGTGCATATATAGGTATGGTGGGTGGAGGAGGCGTTGTTGAGTGCCCATAAACGAGTGGCTATCAATCCACCCACGGTCTATATGACCCGGGACATGTAGGCAATCAGGAAGGCAGACAGGTAGATGAAGTAGATCAAGTTTCTAATCTGGAAGTGGCGGCGTATGCATGTACATATATGCGCGCGCACAGCAATGCATGCACCCTCCACATCAAACCGGGGATCCGCGTCCCCATCGCTCGGCTACCGTAACCGACACTTCACCAAGCTGCAGGCGGAGACCACACATGAGGTGCTGGAAATCCCCGTCCCCTCCTCTTCCCTCTCACACCCTCTGCCTCTCGTAGTATGAGACCCTCACGGTTTTAGCCCATACTTTAGTTTATCTCCTCCGCTCGCCCGCCCCCATTCTTCCCTTCCTCTCTCTTCCGACTTCAACTTTCCTGTACTTAGTCTGTATCATGTCTTTCTCTGTATCCTTTTTTCTTTCGGATGTCAATCCGACCGTGCGTCAATCTGTCATTCCACTCAGGTTGCATGACGGGCACAAGGGCCGACCATGCGTGAACCCGCTCTGTGAGATGCCGTAGGTAGGTAGACAGGTAACGACCACCCATGCGGCCTGATGAGTATCTCTAAATACCCCTGCGCGTCCTTGGGTACGTGTGTCTTGCCATGGAACTTATTGCGTAGGTCCCTGTGTATTCTATTCCCCGGCTAAAGAGTGTTGTCTCGCTAATATTGTTCGTGTTAGCTCGATTGACTATGAAACGCGGACGTTCGGTGGGACCTAAGACACGCGACGACTCCCAACTGCAAGTACGACGACGAAGTTCTCCTAGTCATCGGAGTCATCGGCTGATGTTAATACCCTCCTGACGCACGTGTCCGGCCCTGGAGTATTCACTTGGGCACTATGAACCACGATTTACGATGTGACGGCGTCCCGTTCTTGATCCGTCCCATTTCGGCCTATTCCGTTTCTCCGCCGTGTCCCCGGAACCCGCGGAAGAGAATGAGAGAAAAGGAAGAAGAAAAGAGACAGGCGAAATGAGTGCATATGTTGTGCGCGGTTCCGCCGCCCCCTTACTGGGGAGACGAGGTGGGATTTTTGCCGAATTTGTCTCGTCCACCATCCCGCCCTTGTCCCACAGCATATCTTTGCGTGCGTCTCAGATCCTGGACATAACTTCTGGTCGCCGTACAAGGAGGGACAACTTTGGACGATCAACATGTCACATATTCAGCCCTACCTGCCTGGCAGCAAGGCTTACATTGCCATTGCCGCATTGTGAAGCAAAAAGGGACTCTGGTTCCAGAACAAAATACCTCGTCTTTATCCAAGTTTAAAACAATGCGGTTACACAGGAAACATGCACCATAAATTGATCGACCTAAGTGGAGAATGTTTGTTTACAATCCTTCGTATGCATTAACTTTTATGTCTAGCTTATACCGTAAATCGTATCATGTTCCTCATGCCACTAGGACATCATAGTGTGCCTAGGTATCTTTCTACCCCGAACCCTATCGTGTATCTCCCTTTCTTGGGTATCACATTATAAGAGATGCCCGGGACGGGACAGCGGCACGTTTCCTAGCCACTTTCCGTTCCGACCTCCCGGAAGTCTCCCTTAGGCGCACATCGTCGCCTCCAGGTTGACGGGCTGCGGGCAGCCATAGATCTTCTTCGAGGCGGGCGTGCTGTAGCAGTTGGCCTGGCCGGGCTTGCAGTCGAAGACCTCGCAGCCATCACCCGGGGTGAGGATGTTGCGCGCGTTGTCGAAGGGGTTGCCCCACTCACTGCATAAGTCGGTGTGGTTAGTTAACAAAGTACGGAGTAGTCCGGTGGGCGGGTTTCGTTGCATATGTAGATCAAAGATCAATGGATCGATGATCAATGGGGATCTCAATGATCAACCATCGTAGATCATAGATAGGGCTGGCAGGGGTCCGTCCCTAACACGGCGATCACATTGCGAGATGCAATCAATGTCGAGACAAGAATCATATTGGTGACTTACGTGCTGAGTTCATCTGCAGGAACGATCTGGTTAGCCTCAAGAACCGAGTATCGAGAGAGACGCGGTGTAACTTACAGTAGGCATAATCGGGCTTGCTGGAGAACGAGTAGCCGAAGAATAGCGGGGTCTTGAACAGCTTGGTCTTGCCGATCTTGACGGTCTGGAGTGTACGGTTAGTTATGTAGTCAAGCACTCTTGGGTATGGTGTAGGTTATTGGCATAACGAAACCAACGCCGACGCCACGACGTCGAAAGAAGCGAGGGAGGGGAAGACGTACCGAGCCGGACTTGCGGAAGTCCTCACGGAAGGCCTGGCCGGGGGCAACGGTGGTGAGCTGGCCTGGGTTGCCGCCGTCGTAGGGGAAGGACTGGACGTAGATAGGAACGGTGCAGTGGTTGTGGACGACGGCCTGTTGGGCAGAGGTGCCAGTGATGGCGAGGGCAGCGCCAGCGAAGATAGTGGACAGCTTCATTTTTGCGGGATGGGGGTTTGAATTAAATAATTATTATTATTAAGTAGTGAATATATGTTGGTATGTATTCTTGGATGCGAGAGTGCGCTGGTGAGAATATGGGAATGAGATGGAAGAAAGCAGGCGATTCGACCTCTATATATACGTCGACGCATAACTATACAAACATGCTTATGCCTCCTCCCGAGCTTCATCCAATACTTTTTCCTCAAACTGCTCACCTCAGTCTCTCGTAGCATTGGTATCGTGGTTACTGCGTTGTTACCCGTATGGATGGGTCTTCGTATCGTTGGCTCACATGATGTCATGCGGTGTTGGCGTTGCTGTACCGTCCCCGCAGAGACCAAGCATGTAGTGGTAACGTGGACGTGAAAAAAACAGCCGGATGAAGAGATGCATGATCCTAGGCTGCTTAGAATAGGCTGGTTAGGCGAGGTTGCTCCATGTCGGCCACCGGAATCCCAGGTCTCAAATCTCGTATTCCATTGATACGAGGGTAGTGGCTGGGTAGGAACGGCATCGAGGCATCGAGGCCTGGGGACATCAGGACATTTGGAAGAGGACCTTGCACAAGCTGAACTTGCTGGGCCCATACCTCTTCGATCTTCTACTGATGCCCCAGCAAACTGCAGGGACCGGTAGATCATGACCCAATCAACATTTAATCCGCTCCCAGGGATCTGGATAGTATACCCACCTTTTGGAGTATTTCCGATCCTCTAGATGCGCCCAACGCCGATAACCGAAGGACCCGGTCGGCCGGACCGTGCGAGGGCCCGGCCCGAGCGCTTGTCGTGCGACGGACATGGTAAAAGTGGCATGTCGTATATCGGCAGGTCAGTAATTTTTATGTGATAGTCACTCGGTGATGACCTCAGCACCGGACGTCCGAAAGGGAACCGGTCACACTGCAACATCGCCGGCCGCATTGGAATGTAACATCCGGCGCCGGGAGAGCGGCAGAAGAGCTTCTTCTACTAAGCTAATTCATGTCTTATGCCGATCAAGTAAGCACTGGGGTTGATGCAAACAAGAAAGGCGGGAAGGCCAACCGGCTGCCGGGTTGCTTGTTACTTTACTAAATATAGCAGGTACCATATAAAGATCGCAGAACGCAGACCGCTCTCCACCGACGTTTGCTTAAAAATGCATCGGTGCATCCGATACTAAGAAGCAAGATACAGCATGGTAGCGCATTCGAGCATTAACGGACCTGCATAGTAGTGTAGAGTAAAGTCTCAACTTTCCAAGTCAAGGGATCCCCTAGTCTAGCTACTTACTAGGCAACGGTAGGTACGTAGTAAAGTAGGCTTCCAAGGTTCATAGAAAAATAGAATAATAATAGAATAATCGAAACCATCCAAAAGAAGGATTCTTTAATGGATACGATCTCAGCTTGGACCAGACTGCGCACTGTGATCGTGGTGACCGAGTTTTACGGGAACCTCGGTAGCTGTTATAGTAAACCCTCGACATATGAATTTGCTATATATGAATATCCGTATATTGCACTATCGAAGCTGCTGCTTGTTCCAGTAACCCGGCTTGGCCGGTACTTAGTAGTGGATCCTCCGACGGATAGGGGTTACCAACATACAGACATCACCAAGGAATATACAGCTCTCAAAAAAGCAGTCGCGCCTGGTAGTGCTCTCTAAGCCTCCTTGAATGCGATAATGAGCGTAAGGATGAGCGGAGCTCGGAGTTTGAGCGGCCGTCTAGCTTGCGATACTTGTGGTACGTAATGATGAAAAAGAAAAATACGATGAAACGATGAAACAGATGGAAGGCGGGCGGCAGTCAGTATCGCTCGTATGCCGTTCGTATACCGACAGTATCCCCCTTTCCTCTATCCCATAACTGTATCTACTACTTGTTGACACTTTCACTCTACACTGGGTTGCTTGTGCATAACGACTAACAGTTTGGTAGTTAGTCATTTTTCTATTCCCATTCTAAGACTATGCTTCTGCCATCTGTAGCTCGAAGCAACGTCGAAGACAAAGCGACATATACCGAAATGACCTCTATTCGGTGACACTTGAGGACCTTTTTCTAATGTATGATACTACAATTAGACTAGAAGAAAGGTTCGATGTGATCGAGCTGACCCCAAGTGTTCGCGTTGTGACCGTCTCAATAAACCATGTAGCTATGGTAAACAAGCGAGAGCGTCGAAGGAAGACCTCCCTCGCCTGGTTCTCGAACTTCAGGATCGCTTGGCTAAGGCTGAGGCACGGTTAGCTATGAGCCCACAGCAATCACAGCCACCGCATTATATTTCTTCACAAGATGCTTCTGCGAGCATTTCACGTCCAGACGATGTGAGCCTTATTGGCCAATCTCAGCTTCAAACTCAGCCCAGTCAGCACGCCGCTATATCTGCCTCGCCAATATCTCATCCGCCTCAGTACGATCTTCAGACGGAGCCCTCCGATAGAATACCTGGGGAAAAGGACCTCTCTGAAATCAATTTCTCTATGGATGATTTCTTTTTCATCCCAAATACTGCAGGGGGCTCCGGTGAGTCTTACCCTGAAGCGACCCACGGAGCATCTAATGTTGCCTTGGTAGGATTATCGGATAACACACACACAATACCAACCGCGCTACCGTATTTCCCCGATGAACTCTCCTCTCGACCTGAAAGTCATGGTCAAAGCGTCTCGGCGGAGGATCTCGCTACACTCCACAACAACTATTTTACAACTATATACCACGCTCTGCCCTGGCTCAATCAAGAGCGATTTGTCGCAGAGCTGGCTTTAACTCCAGAGTCACTCCCTTTACTCTCGTTAAGCTATGGTATTGCACTGATTGGCTGCACGATCTCATCGCAGTATGACCACCTACAACAACCGTGCTATCACATGGCACGCAAATATGCCGAGGAATGCGAGCGCGAGGAGGAGGAAGGTAATCTTGCCAGCCTCAACCTGTTCCAAGCACTTCTCTTCATCATCCGACACGAGATCAGAGGAAGGAGACCACTCAGGGCCTGGGTGACCATTGGTCGGGCCATTAGGCTTTCCAGGATTTTGGGCTTGCATCAAATGGACTGTGAGACTATCCCAGGCAATGAGCTTTCCGAATTACGTAGCCACCTAGCACCAACGGACGACGAGCTGTTACTAGAAGAGCGAAGACGATCATTCTGGGCTCTATACATGGTATGACGATTGAAAATTCTTCGCCTGACACTGGGGATATTAACCTTTCATCACCCTTTGCCTAGAACCCCCCCCCCCCCCCCACCCCAAACAACTACCACAGAAAGTGCTAATGCATGTGTAGTAAGTACCATTTAAACATGAATCATTTATCTATAAGATATCGAACGGTCTATTACCCACAGTTGAAAGACTATATGCTTCTTTAAGTCATGATGTTTAACATGTGGCAGATTTGAGTGTCACGTCAGCACACGTACAGGGACAGCTTGCGAACTAGGAGACGCAGCGGTAAATACTTTCTCGTAAAGCCATTGTATTTGGCCTGTAAGCTGATGTTTTCCAATAGAGTATAGATGTCCGCTTGCCATCCCCAGGCCAGCTCGGATCAGGCTTTACACCAGGTCCGATGCCGTTGCTGCGTGACGCCTGCAAGAACATTGATGGGTGCAGTTCGAACCTATCCTCATATGCAGCATGCGTGCTTATAGTAGAGCTGATCATCCGATGTTTTGAACATGTGGGGTCGTCGAATTCCGGTAGATTTTGGGATAGACACTATGCGCTGCTCAAGACGATCGGCGATTACAGCTCTACACTGAAGTCACAACTTAACACATCCTCTGTTCGGGGAGACCCCGTGGCTTTCACCGTGCACATGAACATCTGTGCCATTGAGATCCATTCCCGAGAGGCTGCGATCAATCAGGTGCACCGCCAGGGTTTACCCGGCGCACTCGCCGCGGAGAATCAGAAGCTCTCCGCCGCAGCGGCCTACAAGATATCTAGCGCCGTGCGTCTGACCTGGCCGACCGAGAAGCCCGAGCGGGCCGTTTTCCTTCTCCAGTCGACGTTCATCAACTGGCCTATTGCTATGGCCATGAAGCCGCTATGCCGGGAGCTGGCCGCCATGGACCCGCGCCACGCCGCCTCAAGCGGAGTCGCCCACTCCCTCCGATTCCTCTTCTCGGCATTGGACCGCTCAGAAGGACCGGATGGCTTTTGGCATAACTCCACCGCTGCGATCGCCACGAAGCTACATGAGCTGGAGCAGAAGATAGAATTCGATGCCATTGGTTCATGATGTCACGTACTTAAGCGAGGCTACACATGGATTCTCACTTCGTTTATATGTGTAGGCGGCCAGGTGTTCTCAAAGCAATCAACTAGGCCCTACGCCCCTTCATGGCTATATGTATATATAGTAGCAGCGAGTGAGGAGAACATCTTTTGCTGTTGTCAAGATACCCTATACCCGAACATAGACTTTAAGAAAGAATCCGTCTGAATAAGTGAAAGTATGAATGGCGGTAATATTCGAAGGTCAATATAATAGTGTGAATTGCGGGACACATGTTTGTGAATGAGGCCCCGCGTGGTCGACAGTAGGGCCCGTGATCAATGTAAAGCCGCGTTAACCAAAAAAAAAAGAAAAAAAGAAAACATCAAGCAAAGTGAAAAATCGAAGATGCTAACTAGTAAGACGAAAGATAGCAGACTACTGTCCGTGCCTTGTATAAGATAGACGTGGAACTGGTTGATATGACTCCTCAGGCATTACAATCGATGCCTATCTAATGCATCGTGTCGTGTTAGACATTACATATATAATGAATTTATATGCATTATCACCTACTTGCTGACCAGCTGTTAATAAGGTGAAAGGTGGATAGGGGCGTGATTACGTTGTCCAATACCCTTACAAAGGCCGCGTAGAATATAGGGCGGGTGATATAAGCCGACCATGAGGGAGTGGTTTTAATATGATAAGCGGACGCCGACGGAAGCCATCAACAGCCAATCACTAGAGGGCGGACGAGCGGCCGCCCCCTTTCTATTGGTCAAATGATCACTAGTCCTACCCCTGGCGCCCTGACGCCCTGGCCCCTATTGGGGGTCCACCAAGATGGTTAATAGCATTATAGAGACCAATTACTTCAAGAACGGACGCCTGGCCCGCGTCGTAAGTATACGGTAGCTCTTTAGACTATATATAAATAATCAGTGTCAAAGCCTTCATCATGTAGTCCACGGAGACTTAACTATCGATTTGTGCCTTGGATGATACCACGCTTCACTGATGAGCCCATCTACCCTTTTCTCTTATCATATATTAAATCTTCTCATGCTTTAAGTTACTACAATGGGTACGTCCATGGAGCTATCTAGGGACCCTGAAATTACAAATGACAGATACCACGATGATCAGAAAGGCGTCGAAAATGATGCGTCCTCGACTGCCGCTCAGACCGAGCAATCACCACGCTCTATTCATGGATGGAAGGTACTCGATTATGTGCCATTCATATGCCCCCAAGTACTAAAGCAGACTTCTCTGATTTCTTTGCTAATACATCGTGTTTAGTGGGCGGTTGCATACGCCGCCATGTTGTCAACCACGTTTCTCTTCGCGCTCGACAACACGATCGTAGCCGACATCCAACCCTCAGTTCTCGAGGACTTCGGCAGCGTGGAACTACTGCCGTGGATCGGCACCGGATTCGCGCTTGGCAACATGACCATCCTGTCCTGGGGCAAGGCCTACGGCGTGTTCAATATCAAGTGGATCTATCTCTTCAACATCCTGCTCTTCGAGATCGGCAGTGCCATCTGCGGTGCAGCGCCGAATATGAACGCCCTAATTGTGGGTCGCATCATCGCCGGCGTCGGCGGTTCCGGCCTCTACTCCGGCACGCTCACCTACGTTTCGGTCCTCACGAATTCCAGGGAGAAGCCCGCATACATAGCCGGAAGCACTGTGATGTGGGGACTTGGAAGTGTGCTGGGCCCTGTGGTATGAACGTCTCTGTCTGGGACCACTGATAAGCGGCTGACTTTGATATAGGTAGGCGGTGCGTTCGCCACAAGCTCAGCTACCTGGCGTTGGGTAGGTGAATCTTTCACATCTGATATGGAATATAATTAGTAGCTTGCGATACCATGGGAGCGAGAAACTAATACAAGAATAGGGCTTCTATATCAACTTGGTGGTTGGAGGTTTCTTCGCCCCAGCATATCTCTTGCTATTCCCAGATGTAATCTCCAATCCCGACAAAACGTTTATCCAGAAACTCCGCATGGTCGACTGGGTTATGACTGTTCTGTTCGTTGCCGGGTCTTGTAGTTTGACTATGGCCATTTCCTTCGGCGGTCTCATATACGATTATAATTCGGGATCTGAAATAGCCTTGTGGACCGTTACGGGCGTACTCCTCATCCTGACCGTACTCGCAGCCAAGTACCACCCTGGCGTTGACCAGGCAGACAGGCTGTACCCCGTGCATTTCTTCAGGAATCCCGTTGTGCTCAATATGCAGATCCAAATTTTCATGTCATCCGGGATCATTCTGGTGTGTCAGTCCTCAGTCGCTTATAAAGGGTTACAAAGATGGAACATCCCTCAAGCTGACGAGACCTCTACAGAGTGGCACTTACTACGTACCGCTTTACTTTCAATTCGTGAGGGTAGGTTGCCCGTTTGGAAACGTCCGCATCGCTGCTATCGCTAACGGGAAGAACAACTAGGGTGATGGTCCTCTTGACGCTGGTGTTCGGCTCTTGCCTTTAGTAATCTCCATGGTGGTTATTTCTATGGCCAATGGGGTCCTCATGCCCAAGTTTCCTCTCATATCCCCCTGGTTCATCGGGGGCAGCGCGGTGCTCATGGTCGGAACCGCCCTTATGTGTGAGTCTACGTGATTTCTATACGTCAAAGAGGAGTCCCTGACCAGAACGTGTAGGCACCATTGATGAGGCGACGCCGAATGCGAACATCTACGGCTATCTGATTCTCATTGGTGTGGGAGCCGGCTGTTACATAGTGGCCGGATTCCCCATCGCACAATCTCACGTGCCGCCACACGACCTCGCCAATGCCGTCAATGCCATCACCATCGGTGAGTACTGCCACCATTTTTTACTGCCTAGTCGTGACTCTACTTACATATTCAATTCCCACCATAAGCTCAGGTCCTCGGAATGATACAATTTCTATCCGTATGCGGTTCCACCTTTCAAAATACCGCCGTCCGGAGGATCGCGGCGGTCCTTCCGGACGCCGGCGATGCCCAGATCACGCAGCTGGTTGCGGGCACGTCGAGCGCGGCCTACCGTGCGCTGTCCGAAACTGAGCAGCAACTAGTCATCCCAGAGGTGACGGGAGCCATGTCGGTTGTGTGGATCATGTACGCCGTGGCCGCCGGTCTGAGCTTCCTATGCTCCATCCCGCTTTACGTGAGTACTGGGAAATCCAAGACATGAAGCCTTATCGGCGCTGGACGGCAGTCATACGCTTGTTTAATCCCTGAATTGCTGACATGTTTGACATACGGCGCAGAGGACCCGGTTGGGAACCCCGGAGAAGGCAACATGATTGTGTCCTACTTATCTGCCATATGAGTGCTATTAGGGGCCCACATTAGACTGATAGAGAGACATCATCCGCGAAACTTATACTGAAGTCTGATCTTCGTATATAGGTCAGGTGTCTCATAGATATGGCCTATTTAATGTCTTGCGTGAAGTAAGGAGATGGAAGTACTTGATTGTTCTCCGATGCCATTTTGTACGGGTTTCATTATTCTCGGTCGAAAGGGATAGAGCAATCGGATACAGTCGAGATAGATATTTAGTCTTGTGTATTGTTTAGTAGATTAAGCTTGAAAGATCCACTGATGGAAACTATGTGTCCTTGTAAATAAAGAGGCGATCTCCACCAATGACGATGTTCAGAGCAATACTCCGCGTAGTCTGGATTTCCGCTTATCTCTCTGCTAGGACCGCACAGAAAGACGACAGCTGGCTTCCATAAGCTGCCTTGAGGCCCTTGCCGGCACCGTAAACGGCATGCTACCTACCTAGTACCTGCTAGTGAAAACTCTTGGTTTCGTGCTTGGGGTCGCCCTCGATCCTCGTCGTGTCTTTCTCCCTTTACCCCTCTGCGCAGATTGCGAGTCGCCACTGTCGATGATATGGCGCTGTGCTTGAACTTGTGGCCCACCAAGACCCCTGAAAGCTATAGGAAGGATTGTCCCGCACGCCCCACATGCTTGAGCTTCAGGAACCAATCGCATAATTCTTTACGAATAATGCGTATTGTAGCGCACGTTGGATCTAAGTGGGTGGATGCTATAATTCTTAGGGTGAAGTATAGGCATTGGCTAGCGACGACTTATGCTATCAGACGCTCAGTTCGAATGACATCGCTCATTTAGACGAAGAATAGTGCCGAGAGCATGGCCCATGTATGCCGTGTTAACAGTATACCGTGCACTTAGAAGCTGCAGAGCTATTTGAATGATATCAACGTCTACAGCTAGTCCTAGAGACAGACACCTTCTCTCGTAACGTGGTAGCAATATGGCACACTCTCAACCAAGCGCGGAGTGGTAACAAGGCCTCTGGGATTGGACGCCTTGTGACGTCTACCATCCCAGCACAAGTAGTCCTTCAAACGGACAATGGACTAATCTCAAGCATGCTAACAGACTCACCGCTGCTGGACGCACTGCTAGCCGATTGAGAAGTCCATCGTAGGAACCCGAGAGCATGATGGACTGTCTCCACGCCCGCTAAGAGTGCGTTTGTTTAAAATTTGCGTATAAAATACGGAATAATGAGTCTCCACTTAGCTGATGCCGATAGAACCAGAGTCTTCCACCCATAGGTCCCATACCAGTCCAGGTTTGAATAGTATAAGTATCGGAGCTGTAGCCCTTCCTTGCGTGTCTGCTCAAATCCCCTCCAACAATCAAATCATGTCGCACAGCACAGTCGCCGCGGCAGATATCTGCACGCCATCTTCGGTGTCATTCCCGCAACTGCTCGGAGCTGATTTCATCGCAAGCCAAGTCAACTTCGTGACCAACTACTCCTACGACATTCCGGACGGATGGAGATACTCACAGCCCTCTGAGAACGTTCAAAATGCTACCTTTTGCAATGTTACCATGACATACACACATACTGGGCAGAACGACACCATCAACGTCGAAGCCTGGCTGCCTATTGATAATTGGAACGGCCGCTTACAGGCCATAGGTGGTGGCGGCTGGGTTGCGGGCCGCTTTCCTCTGACTTACGGTGGGATGGCTGGCGCTGTTTTCGACGGTTACGCGACTGTCACGACAGATGCAGGTCTGGGAAGTTCATATTTTCCTCTGGAGTGGAGCATCTCTAGCCCAGGAAACCTGAACTTGGTCGCGTTACAGAACTTGGGTCTGGTATCACTCTATGACGAGGTACGTAAACGATATTCCACATACCGCTAATGGAAGCTAAACGGCTATCTTAGGCCATCATTGCTAAGCACATTATCGAGAGCTTCTACGGCCGGAAACCGTCGTATTCCTACTGGAATGCATGCTCGCAGGGTGGAAGACAAGGTGCCATGCTTGCCCAGCAGTTTCCCGACGCATACGACGGAATCATGGCCGCCGCCCCAGCAGTCCACTGGGCCGAATTCTATATGAGCACTGTTTGGCCGACGTTCTACATGGACCTGACGGGCCAGTATCCCCGACCTTGCGAGCTTCAGAAGCTCACTAAGATCGCCATCAAGGCCTGTGATGATATAGACGGCCTACGGGACGGGCTGATTTCGGATCCCGATGCGTGTCGAGAACAATTCGATCCGTTCAAGTCGGTGGGTACCAGGTTTGTCTGCTCGGACACTGGCTCCGAGATGAAGTTGACCAAGGCGGCTGCCGCTGTGGCGAACGCAACATGGAACGGGCCTGAGTTCTCCAACGGGAAGCCACTATGGCATGGCTTCGAAATTGGTGCCGATCTTGCATCCCTTGCCCCGACAAAATGCACCGACGATGTCTGTGTTGCTACAGGCCAGTCAGGAATCACCGTCATGTACCAAGCCTTCATTGACAAGGACTTATCCTCGAACGTGACTAAGTTGACTCACCCTGAGTTTGACTCCATGTACCGGTCCCTCAAAAGGGTCTTTGCCTCCTCGATGGCGACAGACGAGCGGGATCTCAGTGCTTTCCGTAATTCGGGCGGGAAGATGATTACGTTCCATGGCCTTGTAAGTGAACTGCCTAAGCTAGAGAATTGAGGGTAATACTAACTATTCTAGATTGACTCCTCCATTCCGCCGCGGAGCTCACTGGCCTATTATAACGAAGTCTCCCAGTTCCTGACTAATACCACCGACTTCTACCGCTACTTCCGTGTCCCCGGTCTCGACCATTGCTGGGGAGGCTCCGGAGGCCAGCCTGAATCATTGTTTGACCAGCTGCGCCAGTGGGTCGAAAACGGGACGGCTCCCGAGAAAACGTCTGTCACCATCACTCGACCGGATAATTCGACGCAGCGACAGATCCTTTGCGTGTATCCGGGCAAGGCCATTTTGGACGAGACATGCTCTCGGGACTCTAACTCGACCGGCTGCTGGACTTGCGCCCTCTAAAGTCTTAGGCTGCAGGAATCTGCTCCATCAAGTCCACTCCGACACATTCCTTGGTTCGGGGATATTCTCCAATCTAATACTTATATTATACTTCTCTTCTCCATACAGATATATAAACTCATCAGTCTTTACTGGTAGCTCTCGATAGTTGTTCAGTTGGCCAGATTAACCATTTGCGAAGTTCGGGCCCCAATGCAGCCCTCGTGCTTTTTAGGATATGCGCCGCCCATCCCTCTATGAACCAAACGTGATCCAGAGTGTGCAGCAGAACCGCGAAGTAAGCTAAGAGAAGCAGTGCAATCGGTTCGCCATGCTTGAGGTAAACCACATAGTCATCTTCAAGTCTGTATGACCATGCCATTATGATATGAAATTTCCCCATCGGATGGTCTTTTGGTTCCGCAGCGCTGCCGTATGTTTCATGAAAGCAGTATTTCAGCACCTCTAGCACGCTCTCATACACTTTCTTTTTCTGTCCTGTGTTAATGGAGACGAGCTGTGAAAGCCTGGTCAGCGGCTCTTCCCAAAGGATCATGTCGAGCTCTCTTCCATCTTGGAGCGACTCTTTCTCATCGGTGGGTGGGAAAGGCCCCAAAGTGCCAGAAAAGATTGCTTCAAAGCCCATAGTTTCAATAACGTAGCGCACACCGCGTATTAGTGTATACCAAGGCGCCTGTTCATCCGCTGACACCAGCATGAGGTGGCCTGGACTAGGCATTTTGGCGAAGGAGCAGGTGAAAATAAGGCACGTAGCCACATAAAGCGCAGAGCAATTATCTTTATCCAAATGGTTGAGCAATGCCGTGACTTGGCGGATGCCCGCTGTAAGGTGACTGTCTGCGAGCTGAAGATAGCGATCCGAAGCACTGGATCGCAGCCTCACAATATGGAAAGCGGCGCAGGCTAGCAGTAAATGCAAGACACAATGGTGCTCAAACGCTAGGGTTGGAACTTTATCTTGCCACATGACTGAACCGCCGACGGTAGACGATGTCTTGCGTAGATAGTGATGGAAAAGTTCTAGATCATCCGCATTCAGCAGCGGGGATCGTGGTGAATACGCAGAAAATGCATTTGGTTCGCCCTCGGTCTGTGTTGCGCCATGGACGTAAATTTGTCCAGAAGGCCCAACTTTCTCCCCAGCCCAATTCTTTCGAGGCCTACCTCGCCTCCTCGTGGACGGATTTGGCACCACGGCATCAAGAGAGCCCGTGGTAGACGACGAGAAGGAACATGGGATAGAAAAGCGATGACAGTGACCACAAACCGGCTTTACTTCGTCGCACTGATTCAATTAGGTCAGATCAACAGCGCGACTGCAAGACAAGTGGACCTGTCTACCTTTATTTTCCTATGCTTGCATGTGTAGCAGCCATTCCGTGACTTTGTATGCGAGCGGCGCTTATTAACACGGGAGGAGTGTTCCTCCATGTCGGTGACTGTATGACTGTAATTGCAGGCGTTAACTAAAGGGGTAGTAGATATTATTTGTAGCGGCTAACTAGTACAGTCCGGGTCGGTGGAAAGAAAATCCGACCGATGTAACATACCCGTACTTGTAGGTATGTATTTAAAGGTAAGAGCTTACTTATGGGGGATTTTATAGCCCTGTACTTATTTATACAGCTTGCGATATAGAGAACAGTTGGTTCCAAGGTTATAATAATTACACCATTGTTGAGATTGGTTTTTTTCATCATGATTATAACTAGGGTATAAAACTTCGTTTTATGTAACTGTCTGGTTAACTCCCGACAGGTAAACTAGTCCGAAGATGGCTCATGCTAGTAAAAAGATCAGAGCACGTTATCCTGAGAGTCAAAGGCGAGTGTATCCAAGCTGTATTGAGAGCCGAAGTAATTATCTAATATACTTCGAGTAGCTATGAATAGACCTTATATGCTTGATGATTCTATTAAGACCGTGTCCTACGAACTCATTAAGCAAAGACCATCTGCCTGGGCCTTGAATGTCATGGTTTCCTAGCGGAGTCGCATATCCAGCCCGAAGACCCAGAAAAAGACACCTGCTATCGATTTCGTCGTTCGACTGACTCCTAAGACATGGAGTCACGAAAAGTTCCTCCTTCCACTCTACCACCCTCATACTTGTGTTATAGAAGCAGCCATCCCCCGCGGCGTCGATCTGTCAGGACATTCGCGCTGCCAAGCAGCCGTGAAAGCGTTCCACTGCTTCCGCCCAGTTTTTCCAGCCAGAGACAACACCTTCTTTGCCGTCGATACTATAGGCGAACATTCTAACGAAGTTTTCAAGAGACATCAGTGCATAAGGATATACTTCTGAGTGTTGTTTCTGATATCTGTGAATTAGAGTCAGCGAACTGTCATATATCTTGCACAGTGTTAAGCTAGGAAAGCAATTAACTTACTCAACCCATAGCTGAATCACCTTCTCATGTCACATATGATGACTAAAAAGTCATTGAGCTTCGTCACAGGATTCTAATATGACCAGAGTTATAGCATGACTATGAAGGCTGACCGTATTGGGAAATGTATAAATTCCAGCCTACGCTTTTCTTCAGGCACGAAATGAACTTTCCCTCGAATATACAGGACGTAAACTAAACAACATCTCGAAAATATCATCAAGGATAAAACCAAGACTACCAAGGATAGGCGCACTCGGTAACACGTAGAGTGACGAACATCTAGCACATACGGCCTCTCTTCTCTGAGATCTAAACCACAGCCATGGGTGTTATGATAAAGGATAGAGAGTGGTACACTCCGCACCGGGAGGCGCCGCCGCCTCCGACTGGCCGTGGTGGCGGAAGTGGTCGTGGTCGTGGTCGTGGTGGAGGTGGAGGCGGTGGAGGAGGCGGAGGCAACAGCGGCGGCAGCGGCGGTAGAGGTGGCGGCAGTCAGAGAGGCGGCGGCGGCGGTAGTGGTGGTGGTGGCCAAAGTGGCGGCGGTAGTAGCGGTGGCAGTAGCAATACCCCGGCCTTCTTCATTATCTATGAGAACCCATCGCAGCGCTCTCTATAGACCGCGGTCAGGGCGAAATATCAAGGAGAGGAACGAGGTGGGGGCGTGTATGTGCGGCAGTCACAGGTGCGATTTCCTATTACGCACAGTATAGGTGAGAATTAGCCGATATGAGTATTCGGCGTGACCTATTGGCAATATAGTGCGGTTGAGAAGGATGGATTTTGGACTATATCTTGCTGCTATATAGCTTCTTGGAAACTGGTAGGGTCAGACGATCTCTCCAATTTACCTAGATCGTATATAGGACAGCTACGACACAGCTGATAATACAATACCAGTGACACTTAGCTCCCCGAGTCCCATATGTGACAATGGCCGCCCTGCCTTCTATCAAGATCTACCCCTCGATGCTGCGGTGATTTTCGCGCTGTTGCGGAGCTGTGTGGATTATACTTACTGCCGTTCATGCAATGCCAGTGATTGGATCTCGAATATTGAGGGGGGTTTCTACTTGCCGAGCATTGGTCACAGGTTGGGGACTGCCTCATGGCAACCGAAACAAGAGAGCACAAATTACTGAATGAGACTTTTTAGACGATTCAATACGAGCCTGAGGGTCGTGTTGGCCTCTCAAGCTAGCATGCTTGCGGATGGGAAGTGAGTTACATAATTATAACTAGGCTCGCATTAGACGTATATACAGCAGAGCTCAGTCTTATGCTGTCGCTGCTGGGTTATGATCGAATTCCCCCGAGACCTATTAGACTATACGCTTTACGCATGACCCCAACTACCAGACTTGAGATATTCACCGAAGGGACAGTGCCAGTGCCAGAGCCGGAGAGGTGGTATAAAGCGATCATTTTCTCACAGATTTCAACGTATGGGAGATTCCCCATTGAATCCTACGCGGCGATCAACGTCCCCAGACTGTCGGGCATCAACAACACCACCGTCTCTCCGTGGTCACATCGCGGGGGGCAATCAGTTCATCATGTCATCAAGATACTTTCTCGGTAGGTCTGAGATGCTTTTCGCTATTGGTGGGCTCGGGACACCGAGGCTCGCATTTACCTTACCTCCTTCAATTTCCATTCTTAGAACCGAACGATGTCAAGTGCCGTCCCTTCCATCACCCTCGTCTCGCGGTGGGCGGGGAGTGATTGCAGCCCTGCGGATTTCACGAATGCGCCTTCGGGCTTTCACATACACCATTAGGCACCTACCAAGGCACAATCTCGTAGGATCCTCGCCCTGCAGTGACCATTACTCAGCGCACAACCCATCCCTAACGGTCACCTCCTATAGGGAGCTTTCCCTCTACTGGAAACCCAAGTTACGGTTAGCGGCGGGTAGCCGAGTCGCAACCAACTGCCCGGACAAGCCTGGGCGTTTGTCACCAGATGGGTGACGGCTGATCCTCGACGACGATCGTGAGCGAGAATGAGTCTCGGGTTACTCAGATGCCCCAGCGCCCCGGGGTGGTCTGCGAGCGTGCGTGGTCGGCCGCCGGTGGGGTCTGGACTGAAGTCCCAGTCGGGTTGAGCCACTGCAATTAGCCGAGCCACTGAGGGATGGTGTCGTCCACTGGGTTACACAGAAGTCTCCGGAGCCGGATTCAGCGCTCTTGGTTGGACGGGTCGAGCGACTTTGGGCCGAACAACGCGTCAGGCGAGCGAATGGCCGCTCTTTATGGGACGAAATGCAGGAACAACTCCTCATCATCGTAGGTCTTGTGATTCGAGATTCTGTCGTGGCCAGGACACCTTCGGAGACGGCCACGTACCCAGACTACCTCTCGGCACTACACCACTTGTGATTAGACATGAATGCGCCGATAACATGACAACTGCTCGGAATCTCCACTATTTTGTCGAGGGCGCCTCTTACTGGGCTCGGGATGTGCACGTGGATATTCAGGCATGGTGGTCAGCGTTCCTTCCAGTTTTGAGTTCCAGTGGAAACAACAAGGGGAAGTGACATATGTCGTAGTTTCTCTCACGAAAGGATCTCTTGATCTTGTCTCACCAATCACCAAGATCGATGCCGTGTGGTCTTGGTGTAGGAGACCTGCATCGGCATGTGCAGTGGATACTGTATCGGTTACTTGGCGCGGTAACAAAATGGACAGCCAGCGTTTAAGCGCGGGCTTTCCCCGAGCCATGATTCACGGAAGGTAATGGAGGGGCTATAGGATATCGCGTTAAGGGTAATATAGATGAAGTCTGTCTTGGTGTAACATCAAGTTTGCCAGACATTGCTTCAATCAAGACTGGTTAGGTTGTCAATTTGTCGGTGTTACCACAATGAGTGATTTAGGCCGTGCATTTTCGACGAATATTATGCCGTCGCCGGATGTTGCCATTCTGCTAGGGCACGGAAGAAGAGCCGATCGCCTTGTGCCAGCATCGTCAAGCCAACTAATGTTGCGTCCGATATGACGTTTGGAGGACGACACACGTCTGTCGCATGGCTGGGAAATTGAGGATAACGTCGGCGACGCGATAGGAAACCTCGTGCATCGCATTTTTTGGAGACATGCGGGAAGGGCGAGACTGAAAGACCCTATTGGTTTAGTAGCGGGTGCGAAATTGAAACATCGTTTCTGAGCTACCCCTTCAACCTATACACTGCGGGGAGAAGGGAGGGAAGGGGAGGGGCAAGCGCATCGCATGGCGCCGTCTCAGGGTTGCATGATGTGCGTGGTATAATTAGGTACGTGAATGTGATGTCCGATCCAGAAAGGGACGTGTCAGACAGAAACGTCTTCGTGGTGCCGTATTAGTGGGTGGAGGGTTGGCAAAAGTGCGAATGAGGCTATAGGAAGGATGGAGACACTATGAGTTGGTGGTTGACGATGATGTCAAGGGTGAAGAAGCGCGGGATGACGGTGCCTCCTATTTTTGAGTACCTGGTATTCGTAACGTAGGATCCCGGCCAGTTAGTGTGCAATTGGGGGTGATATGTGGCCTGTGTTACGGAGTAGTCTGTCTGACTGCCAACCTACTCAGAATGGCGTAACGCCCCATCAACCCATTAATTCTCCCAGCCTCATTTCTCCCGCGCCGTAGCTACCACAGCCGTAACCCCCACTTCTACTCACTATCTCTGTATGTAGAAGAAGTAAGACAGGCCGTGACACCGTGTCTAGAGAACTAACAGTCTATAGGCCAAGGGGGGCCACGGTAACAAACGATCTGGATCCCCATGCTTTCAGGACATTAAACCAGAAAGGCGGATTGGCGGACAGTCAGGTAATGTCTTTTCTGAGCCGCTGTGCTGGGTCGTCACAAGATCTGCGGGTGATCAAACGCACTACGACCCTGCAAAATCACACGAAATGGAGATTCCTATATTGTTCACCTCGGTTGTTCTCTCCTACGGTCTGGTGGTCTACAACTCCGGTAATCCATCCGCTTATGTATTTCCCGCCGCGGTGTCAGGGTATGCAACATGCAGATTGTTAAGGACCGTACTTCGTATACTTTTCCACACATCACATGGGTCTTCTCCTAGATATCGCCATTGGGGCGACAGTTACCCAGGTAGGTAGACAGACCGTGGTGCCGACGGCAGTGCAACCGAGATCTGATCAACGGACCGTCTTATACCCATTTTGCCGTCGTGATTGGGTTCGAGCCTGGAGGCCTGGCCAGCCAGCCTACCAAGCCGCCAACCTCTTGCTGTAAATTCAACAGTCGTTGGCGGGGGAAGAGAAAAAGAAAAATCGAGGATGCGGTGAGACCGACGCCGCGGGCGTACATATATTTTTCTTTCTTTTCGTCGTTGGCTACTCACGTGGTAGGGATCGACTCTTGGCTGCATGCGCATACCTGCATACATCAGGCGCTGCAAACATATATCTTACATGTGGTCTAGCCAGTCAACCAGTGACCAACTGCAGGACTTAGACAGTACTAACGAAGAAGAACAAAAGGAGAAAAAAAGGGGGGGAAAAGAAATCTCGGATATGGTCCGGTGGCAAGGAGGCAAGGAGGCAAGGGACGGGATAGAAAAAGAAAACAGAGAGAGAACAAGAAGGCAAAAAAAAAAAAATCAGCTGCAGAATTTTGTACGGAGTTTTCCGCACTTGATTGAGCCTTCAAGGTTGCGCGCAGGCGTTAAAGTTTCGGGCGATCCATACAGATGGTAAGAGTTCCTCAAATACGCAGCAGACATACTGGATGCGGCAGATGGCATTTCCCGTTTCTGGAAATTATGCAAGATGACTATTGGTCGTTTGTCTTGGCTCGCCTCGTCGTATTCATGAGATTTCCCGATTTCACAGCTATTGACTCTTTTATTGATCTATTGCCGGTGACCCCTGACTGATCCGGTATTAATATGTATATAGTAAGGCGGACACCGTCAACCACAAGAGTAAACCCGGCCAGTCAGCCCGGTGCCGGCACCAGCATCGATCCCTGGATAAATATTGCGATAGCACTGAGCAGTTAAGGTCAGGAACAGCCAGTTAGACCCCTGAAGGTGTCCGCTATTTGTGCCTACAAAGCCCAAGAAAGCCCACCTAGGCTGTTAGTGGACCTCTAATTCTTCGAAAAGGACTGGTCTAGGCTCCCCAACAGGCCGCCGTCCTTGCCTCATTTGTATGTGCTTGGTGCGCTTCGTACGAAGTACGTATTCGCCTGATTCTCCAAACTCATCACTTACCTTACATACATACCTTGCCCTGCTTGCCTGCCTATGTAGGTACGGCCTAGGTAGGGATGCATGGTACTACTACTGCGGAGTAGTAGTATAGCATGCACATTGACAGAATAATGAATTGAAGTGGATCGACCTCATATCTACATAGCATCCAGGGCTTATCCGGCTGTCCGGGCAGACAGCCCAGCAGCCCTAGTAGGCGGAGACGGGAGTTCATGCCGCGTTCTGCACGACGAGACGACTTGTGGTTCGCGTCGATGACGTAGGATATGCAGGCGCGTACGACACATGCATCTCGTACATCGAGATACCCATGGATCCAAACTTGAGCGTTCTCTATCAAATATACCGAGGTAGGTAAGCACACGAGCCTTGATTCCCGGGTCCGATCTTGGCATCACAGCGTCGGACATCCTCGCATGCATGTGCGCCGTACCGCCCGCTGTAGTGCCGTAGCTCAGCATATACGCAGATCCGTCCTCGGTACCCGTATAATTACATAGTAGGCAAGTAGGTAACATGCCTACCCTAGTAGTCAGATTAGTCCGGGTCAGCTGCATCTATCCAGCCACCCTGGAAGTCTGGTTGCCTGGCGGTGCGATCCGTGGATGGGTGGATGGATGGATGGATGCAAGGCGACATAAGATCAACTTACCTAGGTGCGGATAGTTACCAGGCTGCTAGGTAGGGTGTAAGTGGGGACCTAGGTAAGGAGCTAGGGTAAGATTAGTATATACCTAAGTACATACTGAATAATATATGTACCTAGACATGGAACCAGCTGCATGCCTGTACACTGCCTGCATACTTGTAGAAAAGGTAGGCACGTATGATGGGTATTGGACTGTAATTGGACTGTAATACCTATCAATATTTTCCATGTATGTTCGTAAATTCATTGCCCCTTGTTGCCCCTGGGGAGGCTCCGGAGGTTTATACAAGGTTAAGTACATACAACCTACCTGGTAGGTAGTATGGCAATCCACGACGGGTAATGATTAGCATATCTTCCCCCTTTTCCCCGGCCCTATTAGACTTTATTAAAAATACATAAGTACTCCGTACAGCGACGAACACGACCTATTAATACCGTTTTGCCGTTTTCTCTTCGTGCCTCTTCTGGCAAATCCCTAGCACTTAGGTAATTATATACTGCCTAGGCCTAGGTGCATAGATACGCTAGATACACTAGCTAAGAAAGAGAAAAAAAAAGATGGACATAGACACAGGCACAGAAACGTTCGTCGATCCTCTCAAGGTCTCAAGGAATAGGTGGTACTGGCTGAATGGTTGATTTGTTGTACATACATGCATACCTACATATGGATAGGTATTTCAAGTCATGTCATGTGGTTGAAGGTAACAAATTCCCACGCAGCTGCCACGCATTCGTTTTTCACCATCACATACCCCCCTGTTCCCTCGTTTCCCTCCTCAGTCCGTCTGCATGGCAAATCTGTGCGATCTACACCCCGTATCTCGGTACTTACTCTAGACTAGCTAGCCGTAGCCCTGGATACATGCCTCAAGGCTATTATTGCGTGCATGGCATCTAACTAGCTTGCTCTTCAAGTACGTATGTTGGTATGTAGGCGCGCGCATCTGGACCAGGTCAAGTTTCTGGACCAGGTCAAGTTCAACAAATCGCGCCAAGTCCAGGTGCTTAAACGAACGTCTATCCAAAAGCAAGGCGAAACATAGCCTTTCTTTCTCTCACACTCTCTCTTGCATTTCTCTTCTTGGGTCCCACTTGGTTTTACTCTTCTCTTCTTTCACTTGGTGCTGTCCGTGTCTCGCGCCTTCTTAAGTAACCAATCCTTCCCAGCTTGCTGTTTGTTGCTTGCCGCTTGTCTCACAAGGTCTTGCTTCAGTCAGGAAACCTGTGTCGGACGTCGTGTTTCCCACCCGACCTATCGCACCCCCTAGATGCCCGGACGTTACCTCTGCCCCCGGCCAATGGAGAACCCTCGTCTCTCGTAGGGCTGAACTATAAGACAGCAGAAACTCCCGATCACCACGTGGCTGGGGGCTCCTCCTTTTCTGCTACTTAAAAAAGTATTTAACCCTTTACGTGGCGTAGCGCAGTATAAACACAACACACCTACCAAACGCCATCTCATCTTCGGGACGTCGCAATTTATAGAGACATCGGTGTCTGTGTATCTGCATGCAACCTTAGACGCTGAATGCTTGACTCCCTCATAATCATATAAGTCTAGGGGTCACCCTTGTGTTCTGCTGGTGAATACGTCGTCGCCTGCTTGTTTTAGGTTACCTGCGGATCGTTAAGCTGATGGGTCTTTCTTTCACTACATCATAGGGCTCACTGTGCTCATACCTTATGATACTGTGATCACTCCATCCTTCTTACCCGACAGCCAGGCCACTATGAACCCACTAGGTGAGTGCAATATCATGAATCCATATTCTTTCTTATGTTTTGTTGGTGTTCAACGCTCGATCCAATCAGCAAGCCCCAGTCAGCACTGAGTTTGTAAGCAATGCTTCCTAGGAGTAGCCCTTACCTCTTACCTTCTTACCTGACTCCTTGCTTACCTGCAGACTATCTATGTCATTTGATGTAAGCAACAGGTTGACAGGTAAGCCATATGAGTCAAAGCTGCAAACACAACACCTACCTACCTTTTTCACTGACCACCCGCCATGGTTGCATTCCATACCGGTGGGTGGCACTTTATCACCCCATTCGTCGAGCTGTCCTGCCCACGCTGCACACCGTACACCATCATCGGATTGCTCTTGTCTAGAAAGCAATCTTCGATGTAACATGAAATTAGAAAGTTGCGAGTTAGTGCTCGGTGACAAGGAGTTTGGCGAACTTTAAATCTGAAAGGGGGATAGAGTACCTGGGCCATGCCTAAGCCTAGTCCAGGCATTTGGGCGGCTGTTACAAAGCAGATGCAAGGATTCCCGGCCACCAACACAGGCGCAGGCTTCAATCTACTAAGAAAGGGATACACAGCCTCGAATGGTCCACTCCCCGGTTTGCGGTGCCATAATCTCCCTACATGCGTACCTACCTAGGTAGCTACCGAGGCAGGAGGTAATTCCGGGGTTTTCACCATTGCCGCCTCAACAATGAAGAATGCGACTTCCGTGGATGCTACGATGTGCTGCCTTCACCGCGGCTTCCTCGGTGGACAACTTTGAAAGGTGGATGATTACCTGCTACCCGGGTATAGGGGTACTCCTCTATTAGGACCAAGCTAGAAATCGTTAGCTGCGGCCAGTAACGACCGTCGTTTCCTCATCGGCGATATTGCCAACCACCGATTGTCAACTTCCAACTTAGAAGCCATGGCCGGCTATAGTCAAGGGTACCGGGGAAGCAGCAATCATGGACTTGGGAAAGTGAAGGAAGGCGATGCTGCCAGACTCAGTTGCCTCTTTCCTGCCTGCTTGTTGCCTGTTACTTCTTTCCTGTCTGGGGCTTGTACGCGTTCTCGTTCCCCAATGACGATTTCCCGCCCCTTAGCTGTACTCATCGATGGACCCCAAACAAACACTGGCCATACGCAAACCAGCACCACCAATACCTCGTAACACTATTCTGAGCCTCATGGACATACAAATCACCTTTCTTTTCGTTAAAATCCCACCCCGCCATCCCAATTCAGCTCATTATTTCATGTCTCTTTCTTTCTAGCTCTTCGTTTTCGCCGCTTGCTTTCTAGCAAGATCGACTGATTGACGTTCTTCTTCTGACATTCCTCTTCAGATCAACTGCCACATATCCCTTGTACAGCACATATCTCAAGGTTGCCTCACTTCTTATCACGCTGAGCATAATTGAAACGCGGGACGGAGTCCAAGTGCGAACTCGTATATATCCACTGAACCACTTGCATCCTTGATTTTACTGGGAGCATCGCTGCTCCTGGATAACTTCTCACCCATGGCGGATCAACCCTCCATGTGGCCGCTCGTCGTCCTCCACTATGTCTATCCCACTGTGATCTTCTGCTACTTCTTGGTGGCGTCTGCCATCGCAACCTGCACTCTGCAGACGTCGTCTATTGCCGCCAAGACTACCCATGTCCGCCACAGAGCCATCGTCTATCTTCATACCGCCTTCATCTCTTCTTTCCTGGTGCAGGTCGTCGCTAAAGTCGTCGAACTCATCGTTTGGCGACGATGGCCTACGCAGGATACCACCATCGGTCTTTTGTCATGTATTCTCGTCTTTGGCATTCAACATAACTCGCTAAGAGGCTCCCCGAGCACGGTTTGGTATCCGTATTTCGGTTCATGGATCATTGCCCTTGTTTTTGAGCTCGCCATTACCGCCCTTGGCATTACCAGCTCGCGGCATTGGGCTACCCATTCCGTGCTTTCTCCCTTGATGGTGGTAGACACCTGCATTGTTCTCGTCCGCTCCATTATCCTCCTCGCCCTGATCGCCACATATTTCGCCTGGAAAGATAGCGCACCACCCCTGGATAATGACGAGGAACGAAGACCGCTTATTCCTAAACAGGACCAAAGGTCTAGTGAGGGAGAGCACTCGGCGGACAGTGGTTATGGCACTAGCACGGAGACCACCAACACTGATACCACCAATACCGAAACTGCTAACTCTCCCAACGAACCCGAGTCGCCATGGGAACGCCAAGAACGTACGGCCCGTGAGCAAATGGAGAAGCGTCTGAAGAGCGAAGGCAGCTGGATCGCCTATGTGAAGCCCTTTCTCATCTTCCTCCCCTACATTTGGCCTGTTGGCAACCGCCGCTTACAAGTGTATGCCGCACTTGTCGGCATATGCTTGCTTGCCGGAAACCTTCTGAACTTCCTCGTTCCTTTACAGCTCGGTGCTGTCATGGACAGCCTAAGCGGTATCTCGGGCAAGAACCCATGGACGCAGGTGATCATCTTCGCTGGCCTTCGACTTTTGGCTTCAGAAGCTGGCATCCACCTACTCCGACAATATTTGTGGCTGCCTGTTGAATACTATTCACAGGAGGCTCTCAGCATCGCCGCCTACTCCCACGTAATGCGATTGTCGTCAGACTTCCATGATTCTAAGAGTTCATCGGATCTGATAGTTGCTATTTCGCAAGGGAATTCGGTGTCGAACATGCTTGAGTCCATATGTTTCCAGGCAATTCCCTCGGTTATCGACTTGGTCGTGGCGTTCTCGTACCTTTCTTCCAAGTTCGGCCCGTACGAGGGTTTCATTACAATTGCGACCGGCATAGCTTTCATACAGGCCGTTGCTATGATGATAGGTAACTACAAAGAGAAGAGGAAGACCATGGTCAAAGCGTAAGTTCATGAACTCTACCAAGCAGATGTCTTGGTTGGCTTTTCCAAAACGAGGCATGAGGATTAACTTAAGTTCGTAACAGATACTTCGAGGAGCATTATGTGCGACAAGCCGGTATCCAGGGATGGCATACGGTCAGCTCATTCAATCAAATAGGACACGAAGAGAACCGTTATGCCGCTGCGGTCAAGGCCCAGATTGCAGCAATCAAGTCCATCTACACGGGATATATGTTCCGACAAGCCGCACAGTACCTCATCCTTCTGGCCGGTCTCCTGGCCGGTGCTTTCCTTGCTGTCTACCAAGTGACTAGTGGTCAGGCCACCGCCGGAGACTTCGTCATGTTACTCACGTACTGGGGTCAACTTACATCGCCGCTGAGGTTCTTTGCTGGCCTTGGTAGAAGCCTCAGCAACGATTTGGTACACGCAGAGCGGCTGCTAGAAGTGATGCTTACGGAACCAACCATTACTGACAAGCCTAATGCAAGGCCACTCAGTCTGAAGGGCGGAAGGATCGATTTCCGGAACGTCAGCTTCAGCTACGACAAGAAGAAGGACATCTTGAAGAGCGTAAAGCTGTCTGTACCGCCGGGAACTACAGCTGCGTTTGTCGGTGCAACTGGTGCGGGCAAGTCGACTATTTTGAAGCTTCTCGATCGATTTTACGATGTGACGGGAGGTTCCATCCAAATCGACGGCCAAGATATCCGAGACGTTACCTTGTCAAGGTAAGCAACGCTCATTATTAAAGCTTACATATACTTGTGTTATCCCCGAGATGAAATTACTGACAGTCCTCCACAGCCTCCGGCAAAGCATTGGAATGGTGCCGCAGAGCCCAGTCCTTTTCGACGATACTGTGATGAACAACATCCGATATGCTCGCTTGACGGCAACCGACGAGGAAGTTTATAGTGCATGTAGAGCAGCGGCGATGCATGAACAAATTATGGGATTTACGGAGGGATACAAAACCCGGGTCGGCGAACGTGGCGTGTAAGTCTTCATGAATTCACCTCTGCATTCCATAGCTGACAAACCCAGAAAACTATCCGGCGGTGAGTTGCAACGTATCGCTATTGCCCGTGCGATCCTCAAGCGGCCCGATATCGTATTGCTAGACGAAGCTACTAGCGCCGTGGACACCGACACGGAGCAGAAGATCCAGGAGGGTCTTCACGCCCTTTGCCAGGGCCGAACAACGCTGATCATCGCGTACGTGAAACTCCCCAGCTGCCAAGAACCCACACAGCCTGTAAACCAGCCAAGTAGATTGTTAACATTATGTAAACTAAAATTTATCTAGGCACCGCCTCTCTACTATCATGAATGCCGACATTATCTTCGTCGTTTCGGATGGCCAGGTCGTCGAGCAAGGTAGTCATGAGGAACTCATTGCTAAGGACGGAAAGTATGCCGAGCTCTGGTCTAAGCAAATCTTTCTCAAACCAAAAGACGCCAAGGATGAAGATAACACGGACGACGAGGCGGGTGATACACAAAAGGAGAACAAGAAACCCGGAAAGAAGGGTGAAGAGGTTGCGCCTAAGTCGCCGCCACCGAGACCTTCAGCGCCTAAGCCCTCATCACCCAAGTCAGCGCGACCCAAGCCTACACCGCCCAGGCCCTCTCTTTCAAAATCTTCGCCTGTAGACTCCACATCACCGAAACCTTCGCCGAAGCCGAAGCCGAAGCACTTGCAGACGGACGGTCTGGCTACTGGTAGCGCGGCCGCGCAAACCAATGACAACGGGAAGAGTAACAGACAGGATGTGGGCACTCCTAAAAATAGGCACAAGCGAGAGGTAGATCAGTCAAAAGATCATTCATGATGTTTTGACAGATACTAACCTCTCGCCGTATTTAGGGTTCAAGACTGAATCCTAGTGCACCGGAGTTCACACCTCGTTCTAATGCTACACCCCAGCCGAAGCCGAAGATGACCTCTATCGCTCAGTCGCCCCTTAACAGAGACTGGGCCGAGGATACTGAAGCGGAGGCGATGAAAGAACTGAAATCGCCGGTTGTTGCACGTGGTAGTAACGTTCGAGTCGGACTGTCAACCAATACCGGCCCATCATCGAAACCTCACGTCGAAATCGTAGTGCAATCCAACAGTCCAAGTTCTCCGCCCGATTCATCACCCACCGCCAAGATACCGGAGCGCAAGGCCCGACGAAATACTACGCAGGCGGTTTCCTGCCCAGAACCCCCGACTGCCTTTCATGACAGTCCTCGCGCTACAAGCCAGCCCATCTCCCCGGCCGCCGCTAAACTGCCATCTTCCACGCAAAATGGCCGGATTAAAGCCGCCGAGGAACCCAAGCAGCACCTGCAGGTCCCGACAGGACCTCGATCACCACCCCGTTCTCCTTCCAGGTCTCGGGGTGGTAGTCGCGGAAGAGGGTTCCGCAGCCGATTCCGAGGGCGCGGCCGACGTAACCCTTCGAAAGCAGCACCCATTCCACAACAAGGCCTCGGACCAAGCTCCAGCGCGCCCTCCCAAGCACCTTCTTCCTCAGCAAAGTGATATTTCAAATTGGTGAGATTAGGCGGTTTGATGCTACTAGTCTCTCTTTATCTTCTCGGGCTCGAAGCGACAGCTTTGTCTTGATTTTCTTTTTCGGTTTCATTTTGGTGGGCATGATTTGCCTGTTTCTACTTTCCCCACTGCCATTTTCTTTTGGCATGTTTACGGTGTTTCTGCTTGATTATTTTCTCATGTTTTACAGTGAACCGGCGCTGGAGGACACTAAAATCGTTCTACTTCACGCATATGGCGTCTGGCTGGTTTATAAACATGCAGTGTATGGCGGGCTAACCGATTATCTGGCATCCATTATCATTCGTCTTTAAATCCGCTATGGTTTATAGCATCGAGCTATGGAGATCAGCATGTGATTCACCTCTTTTCCGAACACGTCCAGGAGCTAGGGCTGCTTATATGCATCTTTCATATCAATGCTTTTTGGGGGAGGTATTGGGTCCGTTGTGAAAACAGCATACAGCACGTTGGCGCACTTATTAACATCTTTCTTTTCCACCAATTCATTTCTCTCCTTCGATCATCATGATTCTCGAGCTAGGAACCCAAGAGGGACATGTGGAAGGATATGCATCATTTCTTTATCTTCGTCAGGGCATGCGTGCATGAGCATTGGCGGCTATCACCTCATGGTTTACAGGGCGGCATAGGCGGAGAAGGAAAAGTTTACTTAAGGTAGTTAAATACGGACTTGAGAAAAGCTATGATACGGTTTTATTTATCAGGCACGGAGAGCCTCGCTCGTCATGAACACGTAACGTTCTGATGTATGTGTTTTAGTGGTGCAGTGAATCAATCCATGATGATAATGTCCCGAAGATAGCATAGCACACAGCCACTATCGAAAGGGACGCAAGCGAACCTTTCCTCCCTCTCCCCCGGAGTATAGAGTCTGTATATCAAGCAGCAATCCAACGCCCACAACGCGTATGCCAAAGTACCCGCGCCCAGCATTTGCCTTTTTGTTCCCTGTCATCTCATCTCATCTCGTTTCGTCTGTCTCGTAACACGTGTCAAATCAATGAGTGGTCCGTCAGAAGCAAACGAATGAGTACATCATTAGTTTCCGGGACTACCGGCACCGCCATCGCCCCGGCCTGCACCGGCACCCCCTCCTCCCATCATATTCCGAGCCATCTCGGCGATGCTGGGGTCGCTCATGAGGTTGTCGAGGTCGGGCATGCCGCCGCCGCTGGTGAACTGGTTGGCCATCTCGCGCAGGCGCGGGTTGCTCATCAGGTTACCCATCAGCGAGGGGTTCGACATCAAGTTCTGCGCCATGCTGGCGAACGCCGGGTTGTTCATGATGGAGCCCAGGTCGGGCATGCCGCCGCCGCCAGCACCACCACCCGCACCGCCCAGCAGGCTAGCGAGGCCGGCCATGGGATCTGCGGCCCCGGCGCCCGCACCGGCGGCGGCACCGGCGGTCCTGGTAGCGGCGCCCGCAGCGCCCTCCGCCTCGAGCTCCTCGACGCGGCGCTTGGCGGTCTCGAAGCCCTTGCGCATGGCATCGCTGCCGCCGTTGCCCTCGGCCTCGATGCCGCGGCGGTAGGCGTCCATGGAGCCGCGGGCGTCGCCGAGGGCGAAGCGGGCGAGCCCGAGGCGCGACCAGGCCTTGTCGTAGGAGGGTCGCAGGGCGACGGCGGCCTCGGCGTCGCGGCGCGCGCTCTCGTGGTCCCGCGCGGCGCTGTGCGCCGCCGCCCGGTTCGACAGGTACGTCGCGTTGCCCGGGTCCAGGGCCAGGGCCCGCGTGTAGCACGATATCGCCTCGGCGTGGTCCCGCTGCGTCATGGCCCGGTTCCCCCGCGACTTCAGCTCCTCGGCCTCCTTAATCTGCGCCTCGGTCGGCCGCCCCTTGTTGGCGTACGGGGCCGCTGCCGCTGCCGCCGGGTCGCTTCCGCTGCTGGTGCTGGTGCTGTTGGCTTGTTCGAAGATCTGGAGGAGGTTCTTGGTGGAAGAGGAGGAAGAGGTGGCGGGGTCGACCCTGAAGGACTCGGCAATGCAGTTCACGGCCACGTCGATGCTCTCCTTATCGTCGGCGGCGAGGGTCCCATCGGAGACGCTCGTCGTGAGGAACTCGCAGATGGCGAGGGCCAGGCGTTGCTTGGGTGTCATTTCGGACGCCTATTTCCAGCCGGGTTGTTAGTGTTTTTTTTTTTTTTTCCGTACGGAATCGTATATCATTCATAGTGTATGCATGCATAACTACAAAACCTGTGCTGTGGGGGAAAAAAAGACCGAGAAACCCCATGCACAGTGAAATGCAATGTAGACACGAGGAATCATAACACGAAGAGCAGAAGAGGAGTAAAAGCGACAAGAAAAAAAGTATGAGAAAACTCACCATGTTTTCACTCGCTTGGGGGAGGATTTTTATTCTTTTTATTTTAATTTTTTTCCCCCTTCTTTTCACGGACGATCTGTCTCAGGGGATTGTTATAGTAGAAAACTGGATGGGAGGTAATATATAATGAATAGTATTAGATGTGTGTACCTAGGTAATGGAGGAATAGGGCAGTATATATACGCTTTTCAATTTGTTTCGGTCGACGATAATGATGGGGAGAATAATATTTGGCGGAGAGAAGGTTGGGTCTACAGGGCTCCGATGTATATGTAGCTACCTACTGCCAAGTACCTATCTGCCCTATCTGCTCTATCTGCCAGGTATGTATGTACGTACCTAAGTACCTAAGGGGAAGAAAGGAAGACGATAGAATTTCCTACGCCTAATTCCATGCAACCTTATTATTAGAACTCTGCCACTCAGGCAAGTTCAATGTTGTTAAGAGTTTAGATAGGGTACTTGTATGTACCTAGGTACTTAGGCGGGGCTGGTCTTCATGCTATTTCAAGGGTCCCGGGCTTTCAACTCCTACTGGCAATACATACGGGAACAGAAAGGGAGGACTTTCTACTACCCCTCGGTATGTTTCTGGTAGGCGGTGTATGATGGCTGAAGGGGTCCAAGTTGGTCCCCTACGGTCCAGACCCCTGGCTACATAGGTACCTAGGTACAAATTGCTGGCATTGTACTGACGGATACGGCTTACATAAGGTCCACCTATCTCTTATCTTTTCTGCCTGTGCTTGCCCCCTTTTACGAAGCGACGCCCACGAGTACCTATAAGCCATACTTCCAAGTTACCTGGACGCACGTACATAAGCAATACCTAACGTTCTGAGCATTGGAAACCATTCAACTTTGCTTGTCAACTGTCGGGGTATGACGTATTTGATTAAACTGTATACTGCAATAAGAAACGCACTCGAAAACCTTGTTTCCATTCTCATGTTACTCTAATATAGGAAAATGACGCACTCAGAAACGGAAGGACTGTTTACAAACTACGTGGCCTATCCAGATTTTCTTTAGCTTTTTTTTTTTTTTTGGCCAGCGCTCAGTTAAGGCTGATCTCCTCGAAAGAGCTACGCCGCTTAGCTTCGCTGTCTGAGTCTGCGCGTTGCGATACGTCCGATACGTCCGAACCTATCGAGAATGTCGCGGCGCGGCCCCGACCGTGGTCGGCCTGCGCAAGCGCGGTCTCGGTTGGCGGGCCCAAGGGCCAGTTCTGGTCGTATGGGGAAGTGGAGGAAGAGATCACGGGCTGCGACGAGGACCGCTGCTCATAGGCGGCAGGGGTGGGAACAGATTTCCATCTCTGCGGAGCCGGCGCTAGGGGGGTCACGGGAAAGTCGCTGTTATTAGCGACAGACAGCAGCGGGCGGCTACCGAACGATCCAGGAGCAAATCCCATGCCACTAATATCAGCTCCCCGAACCTGGGCTGTCTCGAATCCATCACGGCTCGGCCCCGCCGCTGCCGTCGCTTCTGTCGGGAGTCTCGACCCAGATCCGGCCTCAGGCCCTTGAGGGGGACCCGAGCTCTCGATATTCTTCTCCTCCTCGCCCCGGGACCCGGCCCGATCCTCCCTTGCACCGTCGTTATTGCCCTGATCGGGGCGGCGCCGGCGCCTTCTACTGCCTCCGCTCGCTCTATGATACACGTAATCGCCCTCGGCTTCGTCGCCCGGATCAGGGCGCCCGCGTAAGCGTGCGATTAGGACCCTCCCGCCGGCGTAGTACATGATGAGAAGTAAGAGAGAAATGCCCGCGATGGAGACCACGATGATGGCTGCGGAGATCTGTCCCGTCGACAGGTGGCTGTGGCCGTCACCGTCCGCGGGGGCATCGACAGTGCTGCCGTCGTTGGGCTCTGGGGCAGGTGCAGACACATCTCCTTGAGAATCCGCTTGTGGCTGAGGCATGCGCACTGACAGCACCGGATCTAGGAAGTCGACGCCCGGCATGATCGGATTGTTCAATAATTCGGCCTTCCCTTTTTTCCACTTCACTCCAGGTAAAGTGGCACTCGGCTACGGAGAGAAAGGTGACGGAAAGACGATTCGGTGCTAAGGAGTCGAAATTATTCGCACTATTTTACTCGAGGTATGTGTACAGTCCTCCTTGGCGGGAAAGCGGGATGTATATGTTTGGTGATTGCTAGTCGTGAGCAAGTGAACTGCTACATGGACTGGATTCCCATCGAGTGGTTGGCGATGCTTTGGTCATATAATCTGAGTACACAATGCACGTTGTTTAAATGTTCCCGAGCAATTGCTTTGTTGTGATGCTTTCCATAGTCTCAATGGCCCCTTTCATCTCGCTCAGGAGACAAGGGCATTGTCTTCCCGGACAATAGCCTTATTGGCACGGCACTATACTTAGGACAGCCATTTTGGTGTGTCCGTGATCAAGCAGGTAGTCTCTTGGTCAGCATGCCGCATTGTATTCACTATTACCGTCGCCTAATTGTATCTCGTGTTATCCCTAATGAGTTCATTGTTACTATCCCAACACATGGTTATACTACAGCTGCTGTCAATATCCCGCCATTTCACATCTGAGCATCCCCGTCCCCTACCCACCCGTGCTGGATCGTCCGTCATCCGGTCGCCCAACCCAAATTCCTACACGTCTCATTCTTCACCTGGTCACTCACTCAAGAGGACACTTGTATTCATTGCCGTTTCTTCTGGCATCTTCTATGTCTGTGTATAAGGTTCAAATCTTCAGCATGATGGCGTCACCATTTGAGCTGTGTTGAACTCGACACGAACTTTTCAGGACCTAGAGTTCCGGAGAGAACTTTATGCCATGCCATGAGTAATCTACGTGAGCTCATGGGCAAAGTGATGTCCGTATTCCCTCGACGGGAAGCTTGAGAGAAGGTTAATATGGACGCAAGATTGGTTATAAGGTTAGGTGGTAGTGCTTGTTTGACATTGAGTCTGGATTAGGGTATTACTTTACCTACCCAAGTAATCATAGGGGTTACTGTCCATATTGAAGTCTAATTAGAAGGGGGGCGCATTAAGTTCGGTGTTTTTTATCATTTTTCTCGTGTGTACCACGAAACCATAATATTGACTGCAGTTTCCAAAGCTTACTGCCAGAAGGATGAAGCCATATTGAACCTAGACGTCGCATCGCCGCCAATCAGAAACCCTTTTCCGCATTTAATTACCTCAAGCCCACATGGGAAACTTTATGTGTGCCGGTATATGTGCTGGTTAAGGTTTTTCTCATGTCGTAATTACGAGTCCGTTTACCATTAGTAATCGCTGTTCCCATAGGGCCAACTGTGTATAAATTCGTGTCTCTCTCCCCGAGTTCTTGAGTTTCCTCCGTCCTTCCTTTTTTATTTTTTTCTCTCATCAGTATCATTATCACCCCTGCCCCCCACCCCCGCCCTTCATGTATCTAGTATTATTATAACCTTATATCATTATTACCCTTGTGCTCTTCCCATTCATGTATCTAGTATTAGTATAGTCTTATATTATTATTACCCCCATACATACTTATCGTCCCAGTATCATTAGCTTCCCATTAACTACTTATCTACATCTAGCTTTGACAGTACATCGACGGTGCCACGGCTCGACGACACCCCGACCGTATACCCGCATACGCCCGACGACATCCCGACCGCACTCGACTTGACGACACCACGGCTCGACGGCACCACGGCTCGACGACACCCCGACCGTATACCCGCACACGTTCGACGATAAACACGGCTCGACGACACCCGGCTCGACGACAACCCCGACTGCATACCCGCATACCCGCATACATACGATGACACCCCGGCTCGACGACACCACGGCTCGACGACAACCCCGACCGCATACCCGCACACGCTCGACGATAAACACGGCTCGACGACAACCCCGACCGTATACCCGCATACCC
Source organism: Eutypella sp. D-1 (assembly GCA_023313575.1). Lineage (NCBI taxonomy): Eukaryota > Fungi > Ascomycota > Sordariomycetes > Xylariales > Diatrypaceae > Eutypella > Eutypella sp. D-1. The sequence continues at coordinate 1,829,755 of JAJTTP010000005.1, read as the reverse complement.
GCATACGTTCGATGACACCCCGGCTCGACGACAACCGACGCTCTCGTGGACCCCCTTCGCGGCGCAATGATTGGAACTTAGCCTCTTGGTTACTTCGTGGAAGCAGTATGGATGCAGGTACTCATGGACTCAAATAGGGGTTGGGTGGATAGGGGTTGGGTGGGTGGATAATGTGGTTTCGAAGTTTGGGTCTGGTGTGGCTGTGCGGTGGACGCGGTGGATACGGTGGATACGGTGGATACGATACGGTGGATTACGCCACACTGTGGCTGGCGCTACATGTCAAGGTTAAGGCTTGTGTAATCTTATCTTATCAATCATCTGCAGCCTTCGGGCTTCTCCATAGCTCCAATACAACACAACCTTTTCCCTCCTCATAGTTAGACTGCCTTGTATTGAATTGTTTCTCGTTGTGATAAAGCCAGTCTTAAGTCTTATAGCCCAATTGCATATATAACTTAAGACCCATAAGTTCTCCCCTCGTTTGTGTTCTTTGTTGTATTAAATCATCAATGCCATTTACCTCGCCATTCTGATGAAAGTACAGAGTAATCCATCAAGCGTCGCCCTCCATATCCAATTACCTAGGTACCTATACCTACCCTAGTGGATGTACTGTGTACGAAGTACTCCGTAGTGGATCTGTTGACTTATCACTAAAAAAGAGAAAACTGCGTCATCGGAAGCAGCACCAGTACTCCGTAATTCTTTTGGGGGGAAGTTCCAATTCTTCACAACCCTGGAAGCTTGACAATAAAATTGTCTCATGGCAGTGTGGAAAGCGAGAACGAACCCTCAGTCATGTCTGATGTGACGTCCCCGGCAACAACCCAGTCGCTCCTAAATCTCAATGCGCTGGCCGACAATCCCGTCTTCGCCGGCGGTTTCGGGCTTGCATCGCTCGGAGCCGCCGTGGCGTTCGGTCGTCGTGGAATAATTGTTCTTTCTGGAATGTTGAGGCGTCGTATGCTGGTTAATGTCGAGATCAGCAGACAAGACCCGGCATATCCTTGGATATTGGCTTGGCTTCTGGAATTGCCGCCTCAGGAATCTTTCCTGGCAAAACGCCTGACGCGCATCAACAAGCTATCTGTGACCACCCTGACCTCGAGCACCACACAGAATGGCCCGACACGCGCCAACTTCCTCCTGCAGCACGGCTTTGGTCGCCACATAATCAAGTATAAGCATGCCTATATCGCCGTCACCCGCGAGAAGCAAGCTACCTCCAAGATGACTACTGGCGAACCCCACGAAACTCTCGAGCTGACCACCCTGTACGCCCATCGCCACATCTTCGAGGATGTCTTCAATGAGGCCCGTGCCCTCGCGATCCAGGCCAATGAGGGCAAGACCATCGTCTACTCCGTGCGGAACTTTGACTGGGTGCCTCTGGGCGAGCCGCGGAGGAAGCGGCCGCTGGGTAGTGTCATATTGGACGAGGGGGTCAAGGAGAATATAGTAAACGATGCGAAAGACTTCCTCTCCCAACAACAGTGGTATGCCGATCGCGGTATCCCCTACCGTAGGGGCTATCTCCTCTTCGGTCCGCCCGGGAGCGGCAAGAGCTCATTCATACAGGCCTTGGCTGGCGAGCTGGACTACAGCGTTGCCATGGTGAATCTCAGCGAGATCGGCGTTACCGACGACAAACTTGCATTCCTCCTTACCAAGCTGCCTGAGCGCTCTATCGTATTACTGGAGGATGTCGACTCGGCCTTCCTCAACAGACGGAAACGGGAGGCTGATGGCTACGGAGGGCCTACCGTCACCTTCTCTGGACTTCTGAACGCGTTGGATGGCCTGTCTGCCGGGGAGGAGAGGATCGTGTTCCTCACCACGAACCACATCGAGCTACTAGATCCCGCTCTGATCAGGCCCGGACGGGTGGATATGATGGTGCGCATCGGCGAGGCTACCCGGTACCAGGCCGCGCAGATGTGGGATAGGTTCTACGGCGACATCGATACCGACGGCAAGCACCGGGAGCGCTTCCTCGCCCGCCTCGAGTCGCTCGGTCTGTTCCGCGAGGCGAAGGATGGGGAGGCAGTGCCGCGCACCAGCACCGCCGCCATCCAGGGTCTGTTCCTGTTCAACAAGCACGATATGGAGGGCGCCATCAGCATGGCAGAGGGTCTTATTCCGCCGAAACCGGAAGCCGGGCAGTAGGTGTACAGTTTTATGCTACACACTTCGGCATGTATCATCAATTATATGTATGTATTATGTACACAAGATACCCCAAATGCATAGAAAAATTTTTAGTCGCCGGGGATGGTGGTTGAAGGCATATTACTGTGCATATACAAATTTCTTTATTGACATCCTGGCGATCACGGGAGACTCGTGATAACTGATACCACGATATCAAGGTCTACGCACGACACAAAAAGTTGAAACGCCAAATAGGAGCCTGTGTGGTTGGCCAGTAATTATCATGTAGGGTCCGTAATATCATTTTCAATAGAATTAACCTGTGAAGAAGAGACTGAGACAGCCCACACGAGGTAAATCGCTAGGGTCAGCGTCTGCTAATGAATACAGATCGATCCCGAGCCCCAACTCACCAACCAGCCGCTACAATACGCATTGTATTCAGGGCGGGGGGCCTTGGGCTGAATTGGGGATGGTGCATTGTCCGAGGTGCTGAGTCGATTCGTCCTTTGTGTGTGCCTAGCGAACCCGCATGCCGGCAACGTGGAATCCGGATGCATCAAGGGGATCTAGACCCAGATCAGATGGTGCACGCACACGTTCTTCGCCGAGACAAAGCGAAGTACAGGGAATCTATCGGAACCCTCCTCAATCCACCGTATCGCGTCGTGCATCGACTCAAGATGACGAGGGCATACGAACCTGGACAGTTTTTTCCCCATAAGCCGCCCGAGCCCACTCCCTCCTTTTCTGCGCCTTCAACCACCATCCTAAACCGAACAGCCCCCATGGCACAACCGGTGCACTACCGACACGTAGACGGCGAAGCGCACAGCTACGAGCAGCTGCGGGAGAACTTCCTGAAGACAGTGCGCGAAGAGAGGATTGCGGGCCTAAATGGAGAAGATCAGGGCGAGGAGAAGGATGTGGAGATGAAGTTCGGCGGTGCGGAGACCTACAGGCGCGCCTGCGCCGCTGCCAAGGAGGCGCTGGCGGACGGTGTTGGCGGCGATGGCGGCGACAAGGGGTCGGGACGCGGTGGGGGAAGTAAGAATGACAATGACGGTAGTGGTAGTGAAGTTAGTGACGACAATGGGAGTAGTAGCAATGACGATAATAGCAGCACCGGCACCGATAGAAATCACGAATACAACGTCAAATACAAGCGGCGTCCCTGAATAGGGACGTTCTCCGTGGACTACCCCGACAGGCCGGTTGGCGCTGCGGCCGCCAGGGCGAGGCGCAGGTCCCGGTTCGTGGAGGTCCGGGACCCGGACTCCAGGGCGCGACGGTCTCTTGCGGCAGCGACGGCGTCGAGGGCGGCCGCCTACCGCGTCGCGTATGCGGGTGCCATGCCGCTCGAGCGTGAACAGATACGTAGGGGGGTCGTCTTTCGGCCTGGGATATCGATATTTTCGAAAAGAAAGATATATGCATAGTACAAGTTTCAAGGATTTGCATTGCGGAAGTACTACAAGCGTGATGTCCATGGTTGATAAAAGAGTTGGGGGTGGTGTTGGGGGTTAGAGGCACAGATTACAATTACGGCAGGTAGCACGATGGGGCTTGACGGAGCAAAAAAGAGCCAGCTTCACCTGGTCCGCTAAAGCTTCAAACTGCTCACGCGACTATAATCATGAATGATCCATTGCCTCCAGTCATACGCTAGATCTTACACTACTCTACTCCGCTGCATCCTCGATTTCGAACTTCACAAGCAAGGTGCACGCGGTCTCGTGGCCCTTAAGGTCGAGCATGCGGATAAAGCTCCAGCCGGGGACGACGTAGAGCAGACGCACGGCGGCGACAGCGAAGAGGGGGTTCGAGGCGAAACTTATGTCGCTCTTGATCAGCAGACGCAGGAACGCGAGCTCGTCGTCGTCAGAGTACTCCCACTCGAGCGTCTCGTTCCAGAGGGGATCCGTCCGCGGCGGGTTCTCGCCCCGGTGTAGAAACCCCAGACGGTGTGGCCGGTAGGCAGTTGTCTTGCGCTTTGGCGGGTCCCCTTTGAGGTCCTCTGGGTGCACCAGCGTGCAAGTCAGGTACGGTTTAACGTCATCCTCATCGTCGCACTCCTTCGGCACCGGGACGTCCGTCGCACCCGCGACATGAAGCCTCAGCCTCTTCTTGCCCCCCTGCCGCGCTCTCTGTCCTTGGCCCCCGCTCCGCAACGCCGCAGGCTTCAGCACGTACCCGTCGGTGCCGCTGAACAAGGCCTCGTTGAGCTGCATGCCGGCGCCGAAGGTCTGCCAGTTGAGGGCACAGATCTGGGCGCCAACGCCCCAGAAGGGCACGGGCTTCAGGTTCTTGGACGAGATGCGGGTCCCCTTGGGGAACACGCGCATCAGGTGATGGGCGTTGTGCCGCGTGATCTTAGGTCCCACATCCGCCGCCGATGACACGTACTTCTTGAGCCCGGACTCCGATACGTTGATCAGGTGGTGGTGCGGGTAAGGGTCGCCGACGCTGGCGCCTCCGGCGGCTGCCTCCGCTTCCACCTGCTCGAACCACGAGCTGTCCCGGGGCTTCACCGACTGCGCGTACACGCCCAGCTCAGCCAGCTCGGGGATGATGCCGCCCGAAGCCGCGGCAGCCTTCTTCTTCGCGTTATATTGCTCGCGCGCCGAAGCCTCCTCTTCATCGTCGTCCTCCGAAGAGTCGTCACTGGTGTCCGCCTCATCTGGCAGATGGTACTCGACGATGACGGCGACCTTGGAGCCGAGCTGCGCGAGGGACACGTGGGATGTATGGCCGCCCTCCTGCTCCTCGTGCCCCTGGTCGCGCACCGGCTTGCTCAGCAGTCGGTCCCCGAAGATCTCGTGCATGATCTCCACTAGGCGCTTCTGGCCGTGGGGGCCGCAGTGGTTCTCTAGCGATAGGAGGATAGGCGCTGGGCCATATCCGCGACCATCGTCAGCGGCAATATCCTTGTCTACAACGTCGCGGATGGTCTCGCAGACAGCACGGAAGGGGATATTAGACACGAGAGTATAGCCATGGGTGACCTTGGGCTCGTCGGCGTTATCATCGTCGTCCCAGGCATCAATCTCGACGCAGCGCGAGCCTGTGTTCAGCGCCGTCTCGTACGCCGCCGCCGAAGACGTGCCGTGCAGCTGGTGGCCCAGCAGATACGTATTGTGGCTGGAACTGATGAAGTATTCGGGCAGCGGATATGACCTGTCGGTCAGCTCCGGCGGCACGGCGACATGCGGCTTGTCCAGTAGCGCCCGTAGTGCTGCGCTCGGGTCCTTCCCCTCCTCCGAGTCCAACTTCGCTTCGGCCTCGGAGAGCACGCTCTCCTTCACAAGGAACGAACGCAGGGCATGACTCACGCGCAGCTGGCTCTTGGACGTCGCGATGCTTTGCCGACCGCCGCGACCGCCGCCCGCGACGGTACTGTCGTCGATCTCCTCGCCAATATCCTCCTCATCTTCCTTATAACGACGGCTTCTCTTGGAGAGAGGGTTTAAACCAGAGAGGCGTGACGTTAGACCCTCCATCTTACTGATTCTGATTCTGCCGGTTTATGTCTTTACTCAAAACGGGATCGAAATCGGAATGAAGTGAGGCGGATAGATTACATTCAGAAATTCAAAGGAGCAGGCAGAATGCCACCAACATTCATCTGAAACGCGGGATAGGTGTTATGTCCTTTGTCATGTGTGCCGTCATCCGAGAAGCTGACGACCAGTTTGGCTTGGCTTATTGCGTTAGTGCGTTTGGCCTGGCTGGCCTGGGTAGATATCTACCCAATTACACATATCGATACCCATGTAACCAACTTACTCGAGCACATATTGCCGTAATAATCCGCTGAAAGGATTAATGGCGCAACTCTGGGGTTTACATGTCAAATACTGCGTCATTATTTCCTGCTCAGTTATGGTTGACTTAGTTGCAGGGCTAATAAGGCGGCCGTCGTCGCGATTTTCAAAAGTTGGAATACACTTGGCTACACTAAAATTCTACAGTACTTCGATAGCCAATAAAATCATACTTGCTTGATACGCAGTGGAGGCCTCTTTCTTAAAAGGGAAATTTATGTGCCCAATCAGTGGGCGGGGTGGCGGGGTGGCGGGGTAGGACTTCCTGTCCTGTAGTTGTCAAAAAGAGTCGTGCAAAGGGGGATGTTGCCCATTTTCCATTAACTGAGTTAGGCAATTTGGGACAGTTTGGGCAGAGGCGTAATTGGAAATGAGAGAAGTCGATAGCACTTCGCGACCGGGAGTAATAACCAGCGAAGTGACGAGAGTTGCTGTCAAGAGGTATGGCTCTACAATCTGCTGCTGCGGAAGACAATAAAGTCTCAGCGATGAAACCCCTCTGCATTCAACACCCAAAGCTTATCACATCAGTACACTACACCCGTATGATCTGTATCATGAATGACACGGTAAATTAAGGAACAGGACCTAGAATCCTCGCAGAAAGTCATTCTTATCCAAAGTAGGCTTGCATCAGCCCGACTACCTAGCCTACTCATCGTCGCAATCACGCGTGAAGCGAACGACCCCATCAAGTTTCAATTCCAGTCCTTCAACAACTCCGTACTGTCCTCGAATAAACGAGATCAGAAACGAGGACCAGTGCGTTCTTTCAAGGTTGTCAAGAAGGCATGAATCGTGGTTTTCTGGCAAGTAACAAATGACGTCAGAATGATAGTGCCATGATTCCCACACCTGTTTCCATTCATTGTTGACAACCACCGAAAGTCTTCCCGGCTTGTCCGCAGAACCGACATCAAGGGTAACGAGACTGAGATGATCCATGGTGTACCTACCTCGAAAAGTCTCAAGAGGAGGCAACCGTGTATTGTTGTTTCGGCTCTTCTCAAGCGGAGCTGCGAAATCGTCATCGTAGTGGGATAGATACTTCGACCTCGCTGTGGAAGCAACTTCCACGAAGTTGACTAGAGGCTGCAATCCATACATGACTTGGATTAGGTGTTGGGATATCCAATCAGTGGCATCGGACAACCCGGCCCCATTGGGAAGAACAACTATAGCGGCGCTGCTTTCTGGTATGATGTAGAGGTTGCAGGTGTAGCCTGGTCCATCGCATTGATGGCCGTAGAGCATGAGTGAAGAACACCCAGCGCCTACCACTGGTGATTCGAGAATTCGGTTCGGCGATATTAAGCCTAGCTTTGCTGGCGTGCGGTGTTGGCACCACCCCAGGCAATAATCGCCATCGGCGGCAGAATGAGGATTGGCACTTATAACTCCGTCGAAAGTGGGAGAGTTATGTCGTACCACCCCATCAACATTCTCACTGCCGTTTTCGAAAGACCGCAGTATGCATTTGCACCATTTGAGGAGATCATTCACGGAACTTCGCACCCCTCCGGAGCCCCCGTTCATAGAATCAGATGACAGTTCGGTTGGTTCTATACGGACTTGCTTTTCATCAGTGAGCACCACGTACGGCTTGGCGATGTTGTCATCTTCATCGTGGACCGACATGGACGCGGTAGTCCTTGACATTTGAAGTGGCTTGAAAATGCGATCACGCTGGAAGTCTCCCCAGTTCGAGTAGCCTGAGGTGCGCTCGACAATGCAATCCAGCCAGCTCGTACAGGGCGTCATTGTAAAGAAAGTTGGATCGGAGGTCGTGCTTGATGGGCAACGCATTGAAGATTTTGACCACGTCCTTCTTCTTGAGAAGAATCTGGCCATACATTCCTTGCGTGATCTCATTCATACTCAGTAGACCACTGCGGTGAGAGCAGAAATCTCGTCCCGTCAAATCCGAATAGACATCTGGACGTTCGACATGTTTAAAGTTGGGTAGAATGGTGTAACGAAGCCATCACCGCTGGCCTTGATTTTAGATGACAGAAGATGTAGAAGGATCAATACTCAGATTGATCGCTTGCTAGCTAAAAGAAAGACTATCTAAGATGGGTGCGAACCCATACCCTTTATATGAAAAGGAGGCTATCACCACCTTAGGGGCGGCCGCCAAGAAATGGGTTTGGCGACGCTATCACTAAACATCTATGTGAGCAGAGATAGTCACACACCCGTAGGGTGGGCTATCTGGAGCCAGGTCTGTATATAGGGGGCTTGGCCCCCCCCCCCCCCTATATTCATACGGGCCAAGGCGTTATGATATATTATTCTGGGCCTTATACTATATGATTCTGGCGGGCCTCCGTCGTATTTGCGGGCACCTATCACCCTGGTACTATGACCTCTGACAATCTAGGGATTGGCCGAAGCAAGAATTTAAAGGTCAATGCTTTAGGTACTTCATAACAAACTATCAAAACCGTTCAATCTTGCTAATGATGGATCTGGGGATGTAATCTAGTGCCAACCACTCTGACTTCTGTCTAATATGAAAGTCTACCCCAAGGCTATTCACAACCTCAATAGCCGAGACGAATTCTGCATTTGTAGTACCAGTCTTCTCATCAATATTCTGCAGAAGTGGCAGGTCAACAGCTTCTTCAGCGAAGTCAATTCTGATGGCCGTAGCTTGCGGGGTTTCCAGTTTTATTTCCGCCACGAAGATACCCGTGTGTTTCTGACTGGCAAAGAATAACGCTCGATCTCTCGCTTTCGCTGGGCACTTGGTCAATCTTCAAAGCTAACGTGTCTGGTAGATGCACTGACAGTAATTATCGAATACCGAAATAAAAGGAGTGGGTTGTTGGGAGCGGTCACTCCAATCCAAATGGCATTCGACCTTTTCCGCGTTAAGCCAGTGACAGGGCATCATATGATAATGACCTTTCGCTTCAAATCCATCGTCTTTGTTGTAAAGCGTGTAGGATTGATTGCTTTGTGCGCGGTAAAAGCGCCTTGGTTCCATGGTCTCCAGTGCACAATTTATAAATTGTGATGGCGTGGATAGGGTAGTGTCATTATTCTAGTAGGGTGGGGGGATGGGAGGTTAAAGTGAGAGGAGGAGTATACGGTATATCAGGAACAAGTAGTCTGAAACCTAAAGAATAGAAAGGATAGAAAAGACGGGGGAGTCGGGTTGGTCCTATATATCTGCTACCCCGCAGCAGCGTTACATGCTTATTTAGCGTCTGAACACCTATCAGGAAGATATGCAAGTCGCACTGATAACTGGCGTTGCTTAGAAATGATTGATTGAAAGTAGGAAGATATATATAGTGTTATCTGAGCTGTAGCCTATAGGAGGCAGGATAGATATAGGGGGTATTGCCCAGCCTTCCCCGTCTATTTACTTACTTGCCAATAGATTTAAGTCCAGAGTAAGAGATAGAAATCAGAACGTCACTGTGCGGTCGCCATAGTATACTTAGGTAGAAATCGCATTTTTATTGAATTATGCCCCCTTTCTAGATACACGGGGGAGCGAAACCCCTTTTTGATAGAGAATCTTAGCCTGCCGTAGCGTGTAAACCAGGGGAAGGGGTCACTATATATTAGCGCTTTTGTCCCACTATCACGTGACACCGTTATAGATCCCATTAATCTGCTTGTTGTAAGGATAATTATTTGTCAACATCAAGCGGATGCGAGTCTCCCGCGCAAAATTCGTTTATAAAATCAAGGAGAAATACACCTGTATTTATTTCGTGTACAGTTGTTGCCGTAAAGTGAGAGGTCTAGAATAATCGTGGATTATAAAGCAGTACTTACTACTTACATCCATCCTGTGTGTGTGGCTGATAAATCATTTAGTGCAACGATGAACGGCGCCCGACCACACTGCATAAGCCACCTCGGGCATCCCAACGAAATATGTGCTTTCTAGGAATTGTTTCGCCATCAACTCAAAAATCCGGTCTATAAGGGTTTACTTCTTATGCTCAGCGAATTTCTCTAGATTTCATCTTGTGCCGTGAACAAGTTGAAGTCTCATCGGTAATAGCGCCATTCGGCTTTAAGGTTTGTTCGGCCTTTAGATAGTTATCCTATTTAAACGGGGTGTCGACAAACCGTCCCGATCGTTAGATCCGCATTCGTCGGCTTTTAGACACATTTGATATCCCCATGATCGTTCAAGATGAACCACCTCGCGCGGAATACTTATAAATCTTCCCGGGTCATGGGGTCTGCGACGACGTAAGCGTAACTAGATGCGGTCAGGGCGGTGCTATGGGCGATGAGTGAGGGCCACTCACGTAGGTTGTGCTCACGAGTCACATATAAAAATGCGCCGAACCGTTGACTTGGGATGCCTGCAGTGCCTCGAGAAACAAATATCAAAATTCTTTGATTAACTATAGCTCTTTCGCCCAAGAAGCCAGCCATCACCATGCCCCCACCAAAAGGATCCCACAACGCCCTTGAAGGGCCTGGTACGTTTGTTAACTGCAAGGGCGCCCAAGCGTGTGGACTGACATTATATCAGGCGACTATGATGTTACTTCGGTTGTCCATAGTGATACCTACTCAGCCATCGACCCTTCAAAGCTTAATTTGAAGGGAAAGGCCGTCTTCGTTACCGGTGCTAGCAAGGGCTTGGGTAGAGCCATAGCCGTGTCCTTCGCCAAAGCCGGGGCGTCATTTATAGCGATCAGCGGGCGTTCAGACTTCTCTGCGACCACCCAGGCCATCCAGGAGGGCGCCGCAGCGCTGCGAAGGCCAGCGCCAGCGGTACTTCCCCTAAAGTTCGACGTGGCGGATCCCGCGAGTGTCGAGAAGGCCGCCGCAGAGGTGAAGAAGACGTTCGGACGCGTTGACATCGTCGTAAATAATGCGGCCATTTTTGGCATGGCCAAGGTCACTGAGGGCGACCCGGAGGACTTCCGTAGGATGTTCGACGTCAATGTCTTCGGGCCGTACCTCGTCGCACGTGCCTTTATTCCTTTGATGCTCGAGTCTGGCGGCGACAAGACATTTGTAACCGTCGCCTCTGTCGGCGCCCACCTCCTCAACCCCGGACTGCCAGCCTACCAGGTGTCTAAGCTCGCAGTGTTGCGGTTCACTGAGCTCATCAATGCCGAATACGGAGACCAGGGCTTCCTGGCGTACTCCATCCATCCGGGGAACGTCGCGACTGGGATTGCTGGGGATGTGACTCAACTGCCTCCCCCTTTTCAAATTGGTGAGTTTGGATCGACCTATCTAAACACTTTGACAAACTAGGTATCTGGGGCTGACTGAACCACTTGAACAGCATTCACGGACACCCCTGGACTTTCTGGCGACTCTGTAGCCTATTTGACATCGGAGAGGCGCGAATGGCTCGCTGGGAGGTACATCAATGTTACGTGGGATCTCCCGGAGCTGGAGGCAAAGAAGGATGAGATAATAAAGGGAGATAAGCTGAAAGTAAAGCTCGACTTTTAAGTCCATTACGCAGCACTAGGTCTCTGTATAATACTTGGAGGGAACTATATTGAAATAATCATCACCTCGTTTATATTTCCAGTAGCAAAATGTTATTCATTCTCTAAGACGATCTGGCAGGTTGGCAGGTTAATGGAGAGAGAGTAGGCTGTAGGTACCGATGCGGATGTCACTTAGCCCTTGTCCATCCGGACAGCCACCTGCAAAGTGGGGATCATCAGCCAGTTACGTTTATTATTTCTAATAATCGTTGGCCCGGGCAAGCCCGGCAGACCGGATGCCAGACCACCCCTTTACCTTACCAGGTGGCGAAGTGACGGTACTATTTAGTTGGTCCTTACTTACCTAGGCTCAGGCTGGTTCCGTGCTACCTCTCAGCACTATAAACCCCGCCTCGGACTTCGCCAAGGATATACCGGACGGATATACTCGGCAATACAATGTTCGCAAGGACATTTCGACATACTTGTTTTCCAAAGAGGACATTGCTCTCAAAGCTTCTGAATCGTTATTGTGAATTGAGTCCACTTTCTTCGAATCGATTTATACGTTTCTCTACCATACGCAACATGCACGAGATTCAGTGTTCGGGGACCCCTCATGAGGTAAACTAAATATGACCCCTGTGTGATCACTTGCAGAGCAGCGAGCGGCTAATATCTCGCCAGATAGGGGTTTCCCACGGGTCCCTGGCCAAGGAGCAGATCGAGGGCTCGATCAAATTCTACACTCAGCTCTTTCAGGAATCATGTTCGATGAGCTGGTCACAGGTCGTGGGGGAGGCCTCGAAGTACGTCGAGCCACTCGAGAAGATCGCGCCGAAGTACCTCGAGGAGATCCGCGGGATCGCGCAGGGAGCCGGGCGGCCATTCCTGGATATCCTTGCCCTCAATGTGCGCACGGAGATCACGTTCGGTCTTTTTACAGACACGGCCGGTAAGGTCGACATCCCGAGCGATGGTTGTACGAGCCTCGCGTGGCGGACCGGATCAGCTTCCCCGTCCTCCTTTCTGGCCCAGAATTGGGACTGGCAGACTGGCCAGCGCGATAACCTCATTGTCTGTCACATCTCTCAACCGGGCACCGATATTCCGGACATCGCGCAGGTGACAGAGGGTGGGATCATTGGCAAGATTGGCTTCAATGCGCGTGGCGTGGGCTGCTGCCTCAATGCAATTCGCTGCCGCGGGGTGGATCCTACCAAGCTCCCCATCCACTTCGCCCTTCGTGCCGTCCTGGAGTCCGAGTCCCGTGAGGCGGCTGTCGCTAAGATCAAGAAGCTCGGGATCGCCGGCAGCGGGCATATCCTCGTCGCCGACGCGACCGGGTCGATCGGCCTAGAGTGCACGTCTAAATGGGTTAAGGAACTCCCTGCGGACGAAAAGGGAGTCCTCTGTCATACCAACCACCTTCTTCTCGAGCATGGTGACGTTGATGAGCCCCCGTGGCTCGAGGACTCGCCCAGGCGCTTACAACGGATTCAGGAGCTGACTTCTGCCCTGGGAGTGGAGCAAACGAGAGAAAGCATACTTGAGCTCTTCAAAGATACGGAAGGGCAACCTGGGGCCATCAATAGGGCGAGTGCTGGCAAGTGGTCATTTGAGACTCTCTTCAATATCGTCATGGATCTTACACAGAAGAGCGCGACAGTTACTTTGGGTAGGCCCACAGAGAACCTAGGCCAGATTGTCCTAGCATTCTGAGGTAGGACTATAGGATATATCCCTTGAATGAAAACGAAGTAAACTCCAATTGCGCCGTGCTATAATCTAATCGCTTGTTGGCTACATCAGTCAAAAGAGTAGAAACCCGGACTCCCTTGCATCTTCGAACGGTCTTGCGCTGCAGCACCTGCACACACACAACCAAGATATGCCTGAATCACGGGACCACGTTCTTTCTACTATCATGGTCGGGATCAATGCTGGCATCTTTCTTCGCTTCACGAGGGTGTGCGGCAGAGGGGACTCGAGGAATATCCTAGAAACACGGGTTAGCGGGACCGCCCAATTAGACAGACCATTAATAAAATGCCGGCTGCACATACGAATATCTCATGCCCAAGCGGTAATGATCTCGGGGGTTGTGCGTCGGAGGAATCTCGCCTCGAGTGTAAGGCATTGTGCACCATTTGGAAAAGGGAGCCGGAGGATTCGCTAAACTCCGAATCGATTGATATCGTAGATGACATTTTTGAGACTATCACTTTTTCTTCCACGGTTGGTGACTGTAAATCAAGGATGCTCCGTAGGTACAGGCCAGGTGGGTAGTGGATCACAAGGATGGATGGCCTAGCCGGTCAAGGAGTAAATAGGGGGGGGGGGGGGTTGGCAACGCTTATGTGAACAAAAAAACTTTATCAAGCCAAGTAGAAATGTCAAGAGGTAGACAAGTGAGGTATCTCTGGCCAAGGTCGGATTATATACCGAGAGACCTGGTGTATGTAGTGAATCACTACAACTCCTCGTCTGTGTACTTATTATAAGCCCCGCAATTTATTGACGTTCCCGGCCCATTGATGTTCTCGGCCTTTACTAATTTGCCAAGGCGGGGCGTTACGAGATTTCTATAGATTACACAAATAGGCAACGAAGTTACTTAATGGATGAATAAAAGACACTAAGATAATCGCTTTAGATCTACTATAGTGCAATTGCCGGAAGAGTTCGTTTTTTTTTTTTCCCTTTGATCTTTTGGAATGTGTGGGGGAGGTTAGGGGGTGACAGAGAGACTAGGGGCAGTGGTTGGGTGAAGTCTTCAGAGTCGTTGACGTTTTGATTCTAACAATGGCATGATGACATCACCGTGTCTAGGTATCAATATTATTTTATTTGATGTCGGCGACTTTCCTATTTGGAGTCATTTTACATTTCTCCCAACTTCATCTACTGGTAAATATCATCTACATGAATTGGCCCGTACGAAACGAACAACTTCCAGCATTGAACTCTTGAACTCACTAGCAACAATGTCTTCCCATGGTAGCTCGAACACCGGCTCCAAGACGAGCACTGGCACCGCCTCCTCCGTCGAGACACCGGCGAATGCGGGGATTGGCAAGGATAAGCCCAGGATCTTTGACGAGCAGGGCGCTATCGGTAAACAGTTCACCGGTAAGCATTTCCCACCAACCAATTGCCCACGTGATGCATTGAGAGGGACAAAAACATTCTTCAATTGATCTAGAACGATCTATCTAACATTCCGTCCAGAAACTGGAGTCCTTGGCGGTGCAGCCCAGACAATCGGCGGCCCGCTCGACAAGGACGGCGTGATCGGCAAGCAGTTCACTACCGAGGGCACCATCGGCGGCTCGGTCCAGTCGTCGATGGGCGGCACCAAGGGGAAGAGCAATTGATCGTTGCCGAATTATCACGTGCTTGGTGGTTTTATTTTTCTACGAAAACACTATCGTCCATCGTGTATAACATCAATCAGTAATCTGGGGAGAGGTGGGGGGCGTTCTACCGCAGATGGTTTGGGTTTATTCATTAATGCACGTCATTCACGGTGTTCTGGTAATCAGGTTCTCAAGCATTGACTCGAATGAACGAGATATATCTATGAATACGAATTTCAACACCGAGGGTCATGGGGCTGTGCGTGCCTTGATCAAATAAGCCTCCCTGGTTGCCTGGATGATTCGTGCATTTGTTCAACGCCCGCCCCGTTCTCAACTTGCGATCTCTGTGATTGTTTCACTAACTGCTACTGCTATGGCCCTAGTCTACTTGTCTACCTACGGTTAGTGCTACACAACACATTAGGTGCATGCCTTACAGTATGCAAAAGACTAAAATAAATCAAGCTTTTTGACAAGTCGGGGGCACTAGGGTTCGTATTCCCAACACCGCCACTTCTCGAAAGAATGCATGCTAGCAATGCGTTTCACACCCTCATCCTTTGTCTCCGGCATTTTTCTCTCCCCTGCTTTGTTATTCGTCTTTCTTGATCTCGAGGTCGGCGTAGACTGCTCTGTGGTCGCTGAATATGACTCCATCCTTAACGTTACCCTCCACAACCTCGTAGTGGGTAGGAATAAATGAGGCTTTGTGGGCATGACCAAGGAAGATGAAGTCCAGGCGCATCTCCTCTTCGTCGGAATCGAAGCCCGCATAGGTGTCCCAGGGGCCAACACGGTTATTCTCAGAGGTCTCGTTATACGCATCTTTGAGGTAACCGTCTTCGATCACCGTGGAATAAGCATCGTTCTCGTCCCCGGGTTCCGAGTTAAAGTCACCCGTCAGGGCAGCCGGGACCGGGTAACCGTTCCCCACCTGCATATATCTAATGCAGTCCAGAGCAGTTTTGACGCCCGCAGACCGCGCCTCGTTGCTTCTACTGTCTAAGTGCGTATTGGCGGCGATAAAGCGCCCGCCCGTACCCGCGTGATCGAACACCGCCGCGATGGCGTAGCGGGGACTGTTCGTGCCGGGCCATTTGGACGGTTTCTCGGGTGTCTTCGAGACCCACAGCTGCGTGCTGTTGACCAGCTTGACCACACTTTTCTCATACAGTATCGGACTATACTCGCCCTTCTCCTTGCCGTCGTCACGACCCGTGCCCACGTGGTCCCAGTCGTCCCCGAGGTCCTTCTTGATGTCTGCAAGCTGGTCGTGCTCCGCCTCCTGTAAACCAATCACCGGTACCGCACCCGAATCCGTCGCGTCCCCTGCCAGCGTCTTCAGTAGGTCTGCGACATATCCCTTGCGTTCATCCCACGGCTTCTCGTCCTTATAACGGTCCGACTCATCCGCTGCGTATCGGATGTTAAGTGTTATGGCCCGTATGTTCAGCGAGTCTGCTCGCGGCTGGATGGTGGCGGCGTGCGCCTGCGCCGTAAGCAGGAGGGACGGTACGATGTCCTTGAACTGCATCGTGCCAGGAATTAGTGTATAGAAGCTTCTTCACAAGAAGTTGATGGAGCAGCGTCCCTTTTCCCCCATGTACCTATGTAAGAACAGGTGCAGATAGGTCAAGTATGGGGCTTGGCACAGGGCTAGGAGAGCCAGTAAGTGGATAAATCATTGGGCAAAATGAATATGCTTTCTGTGAACCTTATTTATGGACTGGCAACTTGGAAAATGTAGCCCTTATATATAATATTCGATCCTGCTCCATGAACTTACTGTGTATGACTACAAGGTTCATAAACTCGCGTAGGTGACCACGTAGTAGCTGTATACGCGCATCCGCCGTTCCGTTATCTGGGACGCAGTTGAAGCTCGCAATAAACTGCACCCATCCACCGACGTAAATATCTGACTCCGTATAGACCTATCCACCTAATCTAGTACCCATTCAAGAAGTTCAATTGCAAGTCCAGTGTCCAGTCAGGGAACATATTGGACTGCGTGCCTCCCTACCTTGGCTCTTGCCAAGTCCTCCTATTAATGGAAGCCACCGATCGTCCCGTGGGCGTGGCCGCGTGGGTATGCCGGGGAACTAGGCCTGACCCGAATTAGTATAAAAATCCTACGGTTATCACCTGCCACACGAGTATCATTGTACTTCCCGACATCATCAGTGACTACATGCCATGCAAGTCTATGATGAGACATGGTGAGCTTACCCTTGTTGGCAATTCCTATAGGTTATAGGAAGTATATGAGCTCTATGTATTGAAGTAATGACTTTTCCTACATCATTATGAGTCAAGTATCAGAAGTAACTTATTGCGCTTGACACTGGTTTACCGATCATTGGTTAGGCTTGGTAGTTACGAAAGGTGAGGTCGCCTTAGCCTTATCCTTGTCTTCAGCAGTTATGCAGATATAGACCAGATTAATGATCCTTCTTAAGGCTACATGAGAGCGGCTGAGAGGTCTGCAACCTATGATGAGATCCTGATAGACGTACGTTATGGAGCACCCATAAGCAAGTGGCAGGGTCCCGCTAAAATGTATATAAGAAAGCACGCTATGTTCCCACGGTCCAGTTACTTACTACAAACAAGATGCTCCATCTAATATGATAGGCCTATTGTTGATTACTATAGAAAAGGTGGGACAGCTTTCCCCCTAACCTCCCCTTTAAATACTAGAGCCATGAATTATGTGTCTTATGTGTAGGCGCGGATGATTCATTTTACAGTGAACGGACAAGTCTGATCTAATATAACGGGGCCGGCAACAGCCTTGGAAGTGGTGATCGGTTCCCTTTAGAGGAATTGCTCGTAGAAGCTGCTGAGCTAAGTATTTATTACATCATGCTAGTCTCGATCTGGTAACACGTAGGTTGTAAACAGATGATAGCTGCAACTTTTACGATGTACTTCCAATCTTCTGTTAGGGAAAAAGGCACATCACAAGAGAGCTTCTCAGGGGCCAATCTAGATATAGTTCTAGTAGATACTGAACATGATCGAGAGAACTATTTCCTAACTCTTCTCTAGGCCAGCTTCTATCAAAAGCCAGCAATATACTCCAATACATTTTTATACCAGCCTCTAGCAACTAACCAAATGTAATGGCTACAAGACAGGTCAAACATGTCTGATCTCGTAACCTTCGATTCTGTCGCACAACGACATTTAGGCTAATATCTACGACTGGCCAATGCCGAAACTCGAGAGCACGACATCCTTGCAACGTTTTAGGTACCGCTCAACGTCGGCTTCAGTATGCCATGCATCGTTATATGCAGCGCTCAAGCATAACTCGCCACGAGATGTACCAAGGAACAACCCCAAGCCGTTCCCAAGTTCCTCGCCAGTCACCCAAGGATCTCGCGTGCTGAAAGCCCCAGTCTCCGGGAAGACGATTCCGTCGGTACGTCCCATACTTGAGATTGATACAGATGGGTGTTCCTTCGGAGGAGGCACGGGGAGCGGCCGAGGAGAAGCAGGCAGCGGCGGTATGCTTTGCCTCCACAGACTGGGCGTCAGGATATGGTGTTCCTTGTCTTCTTTGATCGTGAGGTAGAATTGCTTTATGGTGTCGAGAACCGTGAAAAATTCGTCTCTGCGGGCCTGTGGGTCCAACTCGGCCCCGGCTGAGGGTAGATCCATGTCAACTATGAGACTCTGGCCAGAGATAGAGTGGTAGACGCCGGCTGGGTGCTTAGGCGTGTTATATGGTTTAGCACATTTTGATCGCTCGTTTCGCAGGATGTAGTTGATGTATCGGACCCGTTTGGTTTCTGAAGGCTTATCTTGAAGATCTCGCACCACAATGGCGGCTGCAGCATGGAATACATGTGTTGGCGTAGCTCCAGCAGCCTTGCAGGCAGTCAAAAGTTGGCGTGTTTTTTCCTGGCTAAAGTTGAGTGCTAAGCGCTGGTGACGCCCTGGAACTACAGCACCTGATCGAAAGGGAAGTGCGAGGACCTCGACCGTAGGATCAGAAACCACAGCGGCCTTTTGGGCCGTCATTTGTTGGACTTTGTCCACTTGAGCCTGGGTTAACTCGGATGGGACCTCGGCCGCCAGCCGATACGAAGGACTCAAGTTCGAAATTTCACTACCGTTCAACGCCGGGGGTTGATAACCGTCGCCCTTCTCATAAGCTTCCGCAGCAAGAGTAATGAAGTTGTTGAGCATGATGAGTGTTCCGATTCCGTCAATAATATCGTGTGGGGACCGGAAAACCAGGTCCCGACGTATTGTCGGAGATTTAGCATCTCCGTGTTTAGGAGGAAGATGCAGAACGAACATGGTGGGAACTTTGGGAGCAGGAGGATCTGAATTGGCCCACTCATTGCCAGTCTGGCCGTTGGAGACATGGACGAGAGTTCTCTCAAGCCAAGCATCCTTTTCTGCTTCGCTCTGTATTTCACGGTAGGTCTTGGTCCACTCGTTCTTTTCGACGTTCTGAGTGACCTCGGCTGCCAGGGTAGGGTGGGAATATCTCAGAGCAAGCCATGCCTTTTCCAGGGCTTTGTCAATCACGAGCTCGGCATTCTCCGGTAACAGGCCTTTGGTGATTTGAATAGAAAGAGAGACGTGCCCAGTCATCCCGAAAAACATGCGACCGCTTCCCTCGTAGAGAACTATTAGGGTCGCGTAGAACTCCTCAAGCTCATCGATGTCGCGCTGCCATACTCCAGGGTTGACCTGGCGCCAAGCGTAGTTTCGAACGGTCTTCATTTTTAACTGAGAAAGCTGGCAAGTGTGTCTTTGGTGTCCGATTATGATATCAAAGAGCACAATACTCCAGAGAGATCAATGCGAATGAAGTGACGAAAGTCTTTATAGCTGTATCGGTTACTGTTCTACGGTGAGGTGATGCCCCCACCACTACTACCTGGGGCCCCGGCCCGTGTCGCCGACTGGTGAGATCACTTTTGATTGGTGGCGGCTAAACTTCGGGTGGACCTGAAAAGGAGAGGGGCACGCTTATAAGTGCCTTCGTGTTAGGGGAAGGGGATGCTGCTAATACCTACTCAATGCTCTTTCAATTGTTTAGTGCGTTTGGAAAGGAGAGGGGCGGGAGAGCGCGGGGGTTTCCCGCTCATCACAGTTGCTGACACAAACTCACTCACGCCTCGCATCGGTCAGTGGCACCATTTCCACCCTACGGATGCCCACTTCGGCCAGGGCCCAGCACATCCTGAACTGTACATCGCCTTAGAGGCCATATGTTAGCTCCGACTGGGAAGGGGGGAGCTCGCGCGTGGAGCCTTCTCGTGGGCGTTACGCGGTCCTAAAGATGCCATCGACGGAATGTCGACAGCCCCTAACTGACACTGTCGCAGACAAGGATACTGGTGGGGTCCCAGATCGGAGCATGCTGCATCCTACTGCCTGTGACTCAAGGTTGGGAGGCTGCTCTGGCCCACAGCTAGCAGACTTTTGGCCAATTCATCGAGCGGGAGCAGAGCAAACTCGATGCATTAGATAGGATAGGGCCTCTGGTGGTAATATAAGAATACCAGGATGGCCTTGATTTACTGGGATCGGAAGTATATGAACTAGCTAGCTCATGCAAGTAAACCATCCCCTTCGCTAAGAAAATCAGTATGATAAGCGAGGAAGTGAGGCACGACGACCTACATCTCGCTGGTCCACCCACCCCCCGGGTGGATATCTAGAGCCAGATTTATATAGGGCGCTTCGTCTCCCCATATCTGGCAAGGGCTAGGGCGTCGTATCTATTATGTCTAAGCCCTATACTATGACTATGCAGGCCCCATTCGTATTCGAGCTACTCCTCACTCTGGTACTATTATTCCCTGACAGTATGTTCCGTAGACAAGGTAAATATATGACACCCAGATCGGGGATCCTAATGATGCCGACTGCTTGAGTTACCTAAGTATATCATATAGTTAGTCAGTAGCTGCCCCTTAATAGTCACTATTATTTGAGAATTGGGAGTTCATTTCGATCCTTCCCATTGTGTCTTGCGCCATGCGCGCAGCCGCTCGTAACTCGTCGTCAAACTGTCTGTCCGCTGCAATTTTGCCGAACCCAATTTTCCAGTTATCCCAACTGTCTGGTCTGAACCCGGTAGCCATCTCGTTATTGCAGTATTCGTAGATCTTAGGACCCGCGATTGAGATCCAAGCACAAGCCGCAGGTACATACACGGCAGCGTAGTTAAGGGGGTTGGGGGCATCGTATGGGCCTTGCAGAGCTTCTCTCATGCAGCTCGGAATGTAGAATGACATTCCGGATAGAGCTGTAGAGCGCGTGAAGGCTGTCGCAGCAAACATTGTGGCGTTCAAGAAATCGGTCTTTTGAGCTAGCCACTCACTAGTCTCTAGACCTTCCTGCGGCTCGATATCTGCTCTTTGCGTTAGCAGCCGGGTACTGCGAATGAAGATGATAGTAGCAAAATTATGTAGTGCTGTACCTATCCCATACTCCCTGAAGGTCAATGCAAACATAGGGAGGTTGGCCCAATATTCGCTAGGTCCATGCTTGAGGACGTTTCCGTGTTCATCTTCAACTTGGATATTATTCAAGGCAAGCATCAGGTCAACTATATCTTTGCTAATCTGTGGGTCGCCCCCCTTGCTCACGCACAACGTCGCAGAGGACGCCCCAGACAGATCCGATCCGCGCGTCAGATGGGTTCGCTCTAATTAGAGGTTCCGTTATGGTCGCAATAGCCCGTGCAGCTTCCTCTGGCGTTATCTCGCCCATCACTAAACTTTGGAAGACGGCATTCAGTTCTTGACTCTCTGTGCCTTGGTTCTCTTTCGATGAACGCCTCGCCGCCCAGGACTGGATTGACATGATGTTATACAATCAGAGTACTCGGTTGGATTAATGGAATTATTATTTCCTGTCTATAGTCAACATGAAATCGGGCTTTCAACATATATGCAGCAGTAGATTTTAGCCGGGCGCTTGAGGTGGAAAATGAATGGTGAATAATAAGACAAAGTCTCTACCATTTGGATGATAGGGGTCAGATGACGTCATAATCATTAAAACGGCCCCTTCGTCTCTATAACCGTCATTATACAAATCATTCGGACTAGCTGTGGCTACAAGTTAGGAGTATAAGTAAGTTGGAAGACATTGTACAATGTCAATTATGTCATATGGACTGCGCACAAGAAAGTGACCAATCGGAGAAAAGATATAAGAAAGGGATTAATGTGATCTTCGAACAGAAGCTGAAAGGAGACCGTAAGCCTGTCTTTAGGAAAATGGCATAGTCTAAGCGACACAGTGGGTTGCAATTTGGTAACGATACATGGAGTTACAATATAAAGTCGGAAAATAATTGAGGGGGTGGCAATGGACTTTCCACCGACTTGGGTCGGCTGATGAGCTTCGACCCCATCCCCGGTCCCGAGGGAAGGAAAGACGACGGTAAGAGCGTTCAAGGAATAATTCATGACACGGCGCACACATACACAAATACGGAGACGATGAATATTGAGATGAGCCGAGAAAAAGTGCAATAACTGTGCGACAATAAATACAGTCCATGTTGAAAATATACAAAAGATCCAGCCATGGCGCAACCGTCTCCACGAAGGTTTAAGTACAGAATGTCCTAGCATTCCATCGTGTGTCCTACATCTTCAAAAACATCCATCTGTGCTGGCGAGAGCAAGACTCTATAAGGCCATATATGGAGCAGTATGATACAGGGTAGATGTCAGAAACAGATTAAACTCTGCACCATGCAATGAGAAGGGTCAGAGGGTTACATGTATGTAGCAAACTTCAGTCTATCGTGGTTAACTAGCAGATAGGGAGAAAGCCGCTGCTAGTGGCTTGGCTCTCTTATCCTGCGAAACAACTGTAGTCGGCTCGAGGTGCTCAATGTGTGCTCAACAATAGCGACACCATGGAAGCAATCACAGGTGCATGATTGCACGTATGCAAATGCTGTTGGGAGCGGTGTTCAAATGCACAGATTCAATACAGACACGGTGACAGACAAAATGACAAGAATGATCGCAGCGATGCACAAAAATACAGTAACATGAATGGTGCGGGGCCCCGGTATTGGAGTAACTGGCCATGGTTTCTGGGGTTTGTATGTGGAGAAACAGCAAGGATCGTGAGATTGAGATGCCAGCTAAAAACTGGTTAGACTTTACTAAATGGGATCACATTGTCATACCCAGCTAATAGGTTACATCCATGGGCAGGTATAGACTAGTTAATCACATGCCTCGGTATGTCATATATACGGTGTAAAATAGCTGTATGATTAGACTGACTCGATACCCAGGTATTAACTGGTATAATAGAGTAATCATGGGATGAAATGTCACAAGATCCCTTTTTATACGCCTTTTTGCTTCAATATTCCATAATTCTTCCCATGCGGCCCATGCCGGCTACTCTGGAATTAAATCACACGACCTTGCAAGATAGGCTTCCGACTCAGTGCGTACTGTACCTATGGCATTTCTTATTATTATTGATAGGGCCCGGAAAGCTGGATCAATGCCACGATGTTATGTCAGGGGTATTCCAGGTACGCAAAGTAACGTTTCCTTAGCCCAGCCGTTATGAGGGGAAATTATGGGCCCATGGCTCGGCGCCGGACGGCTTATACCATTTCAGCATCATCATTTAAAGAATGGTGGAGGTAAAGGATCGTCATCCTTGCGCGTCTTACTCGGTCCGATAATAGTACGAGCTTGTGCGTGAAAGGAAAAATGAGAGCGCCGAGACACTGGGCTTATTTTATAGCTATCAAGTCTCTGCCGGTCACCGACCCAGCGTTCCTGCTGATGTCTCTTCTTTTGGTCGGCTGTCTCGGGTTGTCCCACCTCTCTTCCTGCAACCCGTCAATCATCGCCGTCAAAGATGAGGCCCTGCAGTGCCCTCGCCGGGGCTGTATTGCTATCCTGTCGCTCAGCTATGGCCGCTCCGCACGGTGATACGCCGAAGGGTCAGGCTCCCCAGTTCCACAACTCGGCCAGCCAGAAAGCCGCGGATCCCTACGTGTTATTCGACTCCAAGAGTGGTCAGTACTATGCGTACTCCACCGAGGGCGCCGACGAAGGGTACAACTTCGCCATCTACAGCAGTCCCGACCTTTCGACATGGCATAAGCACCCTGGTGGCGTGCTGAAGGCATGCTACAATGGTGATGATATGGAACCTCTTGGAGGTGGACAGGCGTGTTGGGCGCGCGATTGGTTTTGGGCACCCGAAACCTATCACAATGAGAAGACAGGATGGTATTACTTTTTCTTCGCTGGGCGCTTGCGCGAGGATTTGACAAAGGACTACTTCCGCTACTCCAAGTTCGAGGAGCCGTCCAAAATTGGTGTGGCGGTTTCGCGATCGCCGACGGGCCCATTCAAAGAGATCGAGCCCAAACCAATTGATTATTACCCTTTCGATCCTGACTACCCAGATGTTAACCTCATCATGGATGAGGAACAGATGCTTCCACCACAGACGCTTGAAGAGGGCCAAGCTGCGCCCAAGGGCACGTATATACCCACCATCGACGTGAATCTCTTCTTCGATAATGATGATCGCATTTATATGTACTTATCTCGGAACGCCTACCGGAATTGGAACTGGGATGCCAATCTGGGCAAGTACATCGAGGAATCCAACATTATTGTTGTCGAGCTGGAACGGGACTGGTGGGAGGACCCGAATGCATCGACTATGCCGGAGATTATGTCATCCCAGAAGGACGTACACGCCAAGGACGCACCGCAGTTGCCATGCAACATCACGAGATATAACGGTGTGGGGGAACTTGGCCGTCCGCCGCGCAAGGACGGCTGGAAGACCGTCATCTCGTACGGCGCTGACCCGCAGGAGTGGGAGAATTTTCATGTCAATGACTACAAGAAATTTAATGGCACCAAGAAGGATCGTCGCTGGTCCGAAGGGAGCACCGTGTTGACGCGCCCTGGTGTTGATGGGAAGCCCGTGTACCTGCTCACCTACAGCGCCAACAATTACGAGGCATCCAACTATGGCGTGGGCTTCGCAACGGCCGAGTCGCCCCTGGGACCCTTCCGCAAGTCTGCGAATAATCCCGTGCTCTCCCAATTGACGGACACTGCAATACCAATCTACTCCACAGGCCATGGCAGTATCGTAGCATCGCCGCCGCGCCCCGGAAAGGGGGGTGAGGCCGGCGCACAGGATATCATGGTCCGGACCCCCGAGGGCGCTGAGCTCTTCTACGTGCACCACGCCCGCAACTCGACAGAGAACGATCGTTCCATTTACACGACGCGCATGGCTCTGGACGAATCCGCCCTCCGATTCGGGTCCGATGATGCCATCAGCATGCAGCTTACCCCGTTTGATCAGCCCCTACCCAAATGGACATACCCGATCAACCTCGAAGCCAAGTGCTCCGGGTCTAACCGGTCGGGACAGCATTTTAGCGTCCGGGTCACGTCGCAGCCTGGCGCGTCGTTTGACATCACTGAGCACTCAAACAGAGTTGTTGCGGTCCCTGGGGATAAGGAGGCGAACGGCATCGATGAGGCAGGCGAGCGCAAAGGCTCGTTTGTCGTCAAATTTGACGGCGACTCAGAAGTTGTCAAGGGGCTAGCATACCAGCGCCTCAGGGTTGATGGCAGTTGGTCGACTGTCATAAGCAAGTCTGTCTCCTGTAGATAGATGCCATGACTACTCTGACCATGACTTGGATGTTTATCATAAAATATCAGCGGCATTATCAATGAAATACCATCTGCTTTAATGATACGAGTGCATGCAGAATTTATGCTGCCTGTCATGATCTGTAACTCATAGTAAATAGTTGGCATCTAAATATAATAACCCGATGGGATATATGCCCTAACAACGTGCGGCGAAGTATATTTTCGAGGTGATGCATCAATCAATCTTTATTCCTTTACTACCTACCTACCTGCGCTTATGAGTACCCTAGTCGAGACTGTGCCTCGGGAAACCTGATACACGCACGTCCTGCCCTTGAGCCGACAAGCGTCATAGTCCCGCTCTTATGAGAAAATAGTTCTGCATGAAATAATTCGTCCTGTCTTGGCTGTAAAGCGGAAGTTGGATGCATTATCGTATGTGTTATAAAATTGACTCGGGGGTCCGGTGGTAGTATTCTGAGCTGGCCAGGGAGCTCCTATATCGGCGTCTCAGGCGCGCTCCTGGCAATGCCGATCCATGGGAATGGGCCCGCCCCTACGATGCTGGACCTGCAGATCAATTTAGGGAATGATTCAGACAGATGAGGCACGAGGTGGACCCTTTGTCAGATAGCCCCATAAATAGGGGTTCGCCTGATCTCGATATAACCAAACTCGAGGGGTACACCTGTACAAGGGACGCGATACTCTGCCGCGTCGCGAGGATAACACTTTACGCATTGTAATGGAGGATAGGAGAGAATAGTAGGCAATATGGGATCACGAGTTCAGTCGAATCCCCCGCAAATGGCCGTCACTTCGTGTCGTTGTACCATAGAGTTTCCGAATCAAGTTAGCAATGTGAGTCTAGTTCAAACATGAGTACGATCAGCCGCCCTGCACTTGGTGAACTGATCTGCTGCCTTCGTCTTCGACAACTCATCTACGGCTTTCCTGGCAGAGCAAACATCACAGAGGGAAGGCGTGTATGTGTAATCATACCAAGATGGCAGGCGATAGTTAGTCTAACCGATTTCATGAGTTGTTCCTGCGCCGATGGTAACGCCATATGATATGTACCTCGCGGGTTTAGAACCATGAAAGCGGGCGTATCTAGCTCGTCAACCTTACTGGTTCCTTCTGCTGGGGAGTAATACGTGTTCAGTTATTCACTGGAAGGCAAGATGCGAGCAATAATCCTCCTGAAACTCTATATCTGTATATATTTGGCGTGGCGTTCCAAGCTCCCTGCATATATAACTATATACGCCGAGTTGTAGGCGCTGTTTACAACCCTAATGCGTACACCGCTATTCCCGGAACAGTGGTCTACTGGTCTAAAGGCGTGGTCCGACCCACACGTGTCATAAGGCAGGAGATTCTGGATCTGCCCCACTGCGGCTGCATCTCACAGCATGATCTTATGCACGACCATCTGGGCTGGCCCTGCTGGCGGGCGGTCGACCGGTATCTGGAGGGATGACCCTTGAGGAAACATTCACGTTGAGATGGGAAACTGGTCTTGTCTACTCCGGTGTCGCTGCGAGCGGGAACTGTCTCGTCACTTAATTCGCTTGGTTGACTATTAGAAAGCCATTCTTATAGCTACGACGCTCAGGAGATAGCTTTTCGATTTCATCAGCCACGCTCTGCCAGACTCGAAGTCCCTGCCAGTCAAAGTGTTACACGCAAGTCTCAACTCAATCTTTCCGTCCTTCACCTGGGTATATACTATGGCCGCCACATCAGTCCTCATTCCTTTTTCGACGATCAACCAAAACGGTGGTGTCCTCCCTCCGAGCGCTCCCGTGCAGCATGCGCCACGCCACGGGCGGAGCCGTGCCAATAGTTCCAAAGGAAAAGGGGGCCGTGGCCGGGCCTACAGCGTCATCGAGGAGCGAGACGTCACCATATCCAAGGCGGTTGTTTTCGTGCTGAAGCGTAGTGTTCCTGAGAGTGGGGCCAGCGAGGACGATAAAGAGGCGGGTCGCTTGCTTTGTGATCCTGACGGCTGGGTTTCCGTCGCTGATGTCGTAAGTGAAACACACTCATCGAACGCCGTAATCAGAAAAGGACAGACTAGAATGCAATATAATATAGGAATTAACATGTCGGATAACTAGCTCAAGCATCCTAAGATAGTCGACCTAGGTGCAACCCTAGCGGACCTTCAGCAGATCGGTTCAACTTCGACTAGGACACGCTTCGCACTCCGGGAACTACCGGGTGTCTCTGTTAGGGATGACCCGGCCGCGTACCAGGTGCGCCAGAATGGGCGGCGTAACAGTCTCGAATCTGGTGTTATGGAGGGCCTTCCAGAGTATATCGTTTACGAGACAACATACCAGGCCTGGCCCTTGATCTTGGCTTCGGGGTGTATAAAGAAGAAAGCTGGCTCCCCGGAACAGATCTTCAAGCCCGTGTCAGAGGCCAGGACAACTGAACGCGCCACGGCAAGCGATACAGCTGAGGTGACAATCTGGATTGACCTGCGGGCCGCGCTAAAAGTCGCGCCAGAAATCCAGTGGCACCACTTGGAGAAGGGTGGCATCGCCACCTCTGCTGAGGAGGTTCCTAAGGCCCTCTGGAAGAAAGTCGTCGCCCGCCGGTCGGACGTCGGAGTAGTTTTTGAGGACGGCGAGGTACGCCGGGAGGTCCCCGAAGCTATTAGGAAAGGCGCCAAGAGCAAGGGGAAGAAGGCTAAGAGCGAGGGGTTCCTGCAGAGCCGCGCCGAGGATGAGGACTCGTCGGACGGCAGCGTTTCCTCAGAAGAGTAATTTCTTATTTTTCTACTATAGATAGAATCAGCTGGGCTGAGGACTTGTAGCGAGTAAAATCTGAAGGATACGATTGTATAGGGGCTTTCTGCAATATTTTTAGGACGACGAAGACTGCACAGATACAAAGACATCGTATGGTGGTGGTCGTATTATTCTAGAAACTATAGCATGTAGTTGCAGAATAACCTTGGTGATTATCAAGACACCATATATTCATTATTTCGCGTCTGCCCGGTAGTAGAGAGCGTGCGGTATCATTACCTCCTGAGCGAAGAGAACAATTCAGAGCTCCTGACAATTTCCTCCGGAGTGTCGAAGTGGGCCACTTTGCCCTTCTCCAAGACTAAGATCCGGTCATACTCGAGCGCCTCTTCTAAGCGATGTAGGACCGAGATGATGGTCTTGCCTTGTAGCCTGTTGGAGATTAAAGTCATGATACGTCGTTCCGTATCGGTGTCGATGCTTAAGGAACGTGCTGTATTAGTCGATACAGAGTTTCATGCAAACCATATAGCGTGCGACTTACCTGCTCGTTGCCTCGTCAAAGAGTACGACGCCACCTTTTCTCATGCCCGCCTGTAAAATCGTGCGTGCAAGGGCGAAGAGCTGGGCTTCTCCGACTGAGAGGTGGGCATCGCTTAGATCGGCAGCCAGGCCGCCGGACGCATTTATCTTGTCGAGGATGGCACATTCCGATAGCACCTTCGTGATGACCTCGTTCGAGAGTTTGCCTTCGGGGTCGAGCGCGTCCCTGCAACGTTCGCCTTGGACATAGATATCCTGGGAGATGACGTGGAATCTAGACCGAAGATCTCGCTGGCGGACACGCGATATATCGACGCCGTCGAGCATTATGCTACCCCTAGGTGTGTCGATCAAGGCGAGAAGGGTAAGCAAAAAGCTTGACTTCCCGGACCCGCTTCGACCGCAGACGGCAATCTTCTCACCACTCTTAATATGTAGAAAGATGTTCTCAAGAGCCCAGGTAGGTTTCTCTGCTGCGCTGTTGTAAGTCGCATGCACGTTTTCGAACGTCAAAGGTCCGGTGCTGGGCCATTCGGGGGCAACATTGATCGGCGAGACCACCTCCTTCTCAGTTGGTGTGTCCCGCTCGAAAGACCGAATTCTTGCAATCGCACCAAGTGATGTCTCAAGTGATGTCCATGACATGATTAGGTTCGACAGCATATCCCCAAGGTTGACCATGTTGAGGAAAGCGACGCCAATGGCGCTTGTAGTGACGGAATTCCGTGTGCCGACCGCCACGCCTACCACCGTGACGGACAGTCCCGCCACTATCAACTTGAGCACTAATCGCAACCAGGTCTGAATCATCCATAAGAGATACAGAGGCTCCTGCGATCTATCTAACTTCTCTTGGATCTCCTTCCGCATCGTGCCCTGCCAGCCATGGGCCCTAATGGTGACCAACCCCTCATATGATTCCAATACCTTGGACTGTAAGCCTGCTGTGGACTGCAGGTCAAGCAGACGCATCTGCTTCGAGGTCTTGAGGTAGAAGAACTGGAGTACGTGCAACGCAGCGAACATCACCGGTAAAACAACTAGCGATATGGCTGCGAAGTAGGCTACTAGAATGATTTGTATCACAGAGATCAATACAAAAGTAACCGTTTTCACTAGATCCAGTGGAAGACGGATGTCGACTAGGCTGAGGTCCTGGTTAAATCTATTGATCAGGGAACCTGCATCGACTTCACTGCTGAAACCGAAAGTCGCGTCTCGAACTGTCCTCAGCAATGTTCCGTGAAGGCCAATACCCGAAATCGGCATTGTCCGGAGCAGTACGTGGCTATGTGAGTTAGCTAACATACATCGAAACGAGAGTCGTGACTACTTACGCGACCCAGGCTGCGACAGCTATCAGAGGTAGAACACTTAGCATAGCATAGAGACCCAGCCAATAGCCATTGCTTTTAGCCTGGTGTGCGTTGTTCGCATCGTTTGACCATAACATGAGCCAGACGTCTTGGGCTAGTCAGTGTATGGAGGTTAAATAACACTTATGTGACACAGGGAAACACACCAAGAAACTTGACGCTGAATGCGAAAATAACCCCGAGCCCGAAGAACAGAATCAGGTCCGGACGGCTAATGGTTCGGAAGTATGTGCGATATAAGTCACGGTCCAATATTAAATCCTTCTTGGTGTCGATTTTCTCCGTTGTTTCCTGCGCGCTAGCGCCTGCATCTATAGTGGGACTCTGGGATGACTTTTCAGGGGTTAGGTTTGGCCCTAATGATACATCTTCAATATTTGAAAGGTCCAGTGGTCGAAGGTGTCCCTCATCGTCAATTCTAAATGATTCGTCGGCTAGTATAGCGCACATGCCTAGAACAATGCGGTGCAAACCTGTATCAGATTATTGGAGTTTCCAGAGGGTAATATCTTCGCAAAAAGGTGATATAGTGAGCAGTTTCCAACCACCCGACTCTAGCTTAGAAGAGGGAATGCTAGTCCTAGATCTGACTTACGGTCTTGCGTTACGTGGATGACCGTGGTGCCTATTTCGTTAAGTAGGCCCAGGCGACCGAAGAGTCTATCTAGAATGGTCCTTTTGGTGGTACGGTCCACGGCACTGAGAGGATCGTCTAGTAGTAGCACGGCCGGTCGGGTTGCGATAGCCCGAGCTAATGCCTATTCAAATCAGCTTCCAGAGCACAAGGATGGATGCGGGAAACCCCTCACCAGCCGCTGTTTTTCACCACCGCTGATCTTTGCACCGCCAGTGCCTATTGTCTCGTCCGAGCGGGCTCGTGAATCCATAAACTCTCGCAAGGCACACGCATCGATAATCCGTTGGTGCCAAGAGTCATCTACAGGAACCCACCTAAAGATATTCTCGTGAGGCGACAGGTTCTCCAACCATGCCGTCTGGCCGCAGTATGCCATACCGACCCCGGTGACGTGGATGTTACCGGCTTTCGGCTGTACTTCTCCAAGTATGGCATGGAGTAGAAGGGACTTTCCAGAGCCTACAGCTCCTGTTATTGCGATATGACGTCCCCTACAAACAGTTAGATTGACATCTTCCAGTAGAACTTCACTATCCCAGGCCAAGTCTGCATGGAGGACAGATACGGCGGCAGGCCCATCCTATGAATCCTTCTCTTTCAATAGAGAGTCATCACGCATAACGGTGTTTTGTACATCCGATGAGGTTTCCTTTATCTGAATGTGTCTTGAGTCTTCAATCTCGACCCCCTGTAGTAATTCTTCAACTAAGAGCTAAAAGTCAGCTGCTTGTCCTAACTGACAATAAGTAACCGTGTAGAGAAGAGTCGCCCACAGCGTTTGAAGCACCCGAGGGCTGCTGCCACGTTCGGTATCACCTGTATAAGGCGGGCCATTGGGTTAGACACCAGGCTGATGAGTATGACGGAACTGAACATCCTTGATACGTTGAGATCCATGTTTCCGGCGGCCGCACCAATGCCGACATAAGCGCCGAAAAGCACAACTGGAGCCAACGTCAAGGGAACATAAGCTATAAGAGGTCAGACGAGCCTGTGGTTGTAAAGGTGAGATAGTATACAGACATAAGACGAAGCTACCGAGCATCAAATGGCGGTATTTCTTAGACGCTGTGAATTCCAGAACACGAAGATTCTCAATAGCCTTCCCTATCCTATCCCCAGCGCCTATCATTTTGATAACCTTCATGGAAGCAAGCATGTTCTTCGTGGAGGTGATTCGCGTTTCTGTTGCCGCCAGCCAAGCCCTTTGCTGGGTCCCGATTTGTTTACCAATAACAACGACTGCGAATATACACACTGATCGTCGAGCCAGTTAGCCAAGGGAAATTCTGGGGGAATAGGAAGTGTTAACGCCTACGGAATGTTACTCCTAGGACAGTCAGACTGGAAGGCCCTACCTGCCTCCAGAGTAGGCATGTTGCGATCGCTGTATCCACCGGTGCGCCCCAAAGATCGTGCAGAGATGAGAATGCTTGGGAGACCCTCTGCAAGTCAGTAACCATAAGGGTGAGCACCTTGGACTCAACCCCTTTTTCAGGCTTGAGTCTGAGAAGTTTTCGACCCATGGCATCAATCAAGCCGGCCCTTAATTTGGTAACGATCTTGTAGGATAGATGCCTGTACCAGCCGTCCGTGATCTGGCTAGAATCAGAACTGTATCATTAGACTGAAAGGTTCCGGGTCTGAACTCACTGCAATTCCAACATAGACAAGGAATACGGCGCCGATGAGACCATAACCGTGGGCGGCAGAGGTCAACTCGTGTCCT
The DNA here is from genome assembly GCA_023313575.1 of Eutypella sp. D-1. Taxonomy (NCBI): domain Eukaryota; kingdom Fungi; phylum Ascomycota; class Sordariomycetes; order Xylariales; family Diatrypaceae; genus Eutypella; species Eutypella sp. D-1. Next base: position 1,797,278 of record JAJTTP010000005.1, on the reverse strand, counting down.
TCGAGGTATTCGATCAGTGCTGACGCCACAAATGGCTGAGCAAAGGTAAACCCGGACAGGAGAAGGCGGGGAATGACTGGAGTAAGTAGATACATTCCGATGCATCTCAATGCAAGAGCAGGGAGCCCAAAAATCCCGGCTAATCATAGTTAGGGTTTCTTCGCAAACCATATAGGGGCCTTTCTTACACGTGGGGGTGCTCTGTAGACGATGGAAACCATTTGCCACATTTTTCGATGCGAGAGACTCATCGATCAGCTGAAGATCATCGGCAGTGAGAACTCTCCGATATCCCGTCACGAACAAGGGGTTCAGCCAGATGAATAGGCTTCGGGCTAGGAAGCCAGCGGATCCCTCTGCTGATACGGAGGTTTCCTTCTCTCCTACCAGGTGACTCTTGTTGTAGCTTTCAAGCCCTAGCACGACCAGTTGGACAAGTATGCTCGCTAAAGTCGCGGAGGCCACGGACCGGTAGCCAGCAATGTGCCAGTAAGTACGGACCACGGTCGCTCTGAGCAGTAAGTCAATTAAGAGATAAAGGCCTATTAGAAATGACGGGCGCTGTGACCGCATGTGTTCAAAATGCGACAGCATTAGAAGCGCGAGCCCCGCAACAAGAGACAGTGCAGCGGCGGGAACTGATATCCGCGTTATGTCATCGTTCTTGGAGCAGATGAGGGCCAACGTTACGACTTCCAAGGCGATGAATATAGCAATGGAGCACTGCCCCATTATTCTCAGCTACGTTTCCTCGGGCCGGTCAGGGGGTTGATCGCACGCACGAGCTTTAGGGTATACCAGATGCCACCGGCGACCGGTTTTGCCGGGTTTCGAGCTAAGATGAGCAGTCGGGCGAATGCCCCTACAGTGAACACGCATGATGGAACCAGATGGAAGAAGACTTGCTCGAACACGAGGGTGAAATCGAACGGCCGCCGACATGGAGACACCGATGGTCCGAATAACCGCTCGGCGGCGAAAGCACATTCCATTACGCTATTGTTCATGGTCTAGTGGTGGAGTTTTGGATTCCCATGCCGTACAGGAGAAGAAAAGACACATGCGTTCTGATGAAGTCAATAAGAGTAACAATCACGTAGTCAGATCAAATCAAATCAGGTAGAGTACCAGGACGCCAGAACCACAGGTAAGGCTTGAGTTATTCGACGGTAGATATTTGAATTGAATATCTTCTGGTTTGTCAGCTACGGGACCGGAGATTATCCTGGTATCCTACTCCGTACAGGATAACTAAAGGGATTCAAGGATAGATCGCGGTAACCGAGCGCTCGGATCACTTGATTGACGGGGTTTCATAGTTAATTGTTGCGTTGAATCATTCAATTACTTACCTATCTACTAAATACCTAAGCTTTAGCGGAATCTCCAGCCCTTGGTTGTGACGGTGTTCTATAGCATAGGGCATGTTTACTTAGGTAGGTAGCCAGCCCCCGGGCAAGTCATTGACACTAAAATTAGACCAATACCACCTGACCAATTTCACTGTCCCCGACTTGCCGGGTTTACATCGTACGTACATAGTCATCAGCGGATTAAACCCGCCAAGCTGATTGACTCAAATTTAATGTTGGGTTAGAGTACCTCGCGGCAGCAATCGTGGTAGTGCCGCGCCGCAACATTGATATTGGACCTGAGTATTTTTCATTATTCCTACCAGCAGCCTTAGCCAGTAAAGCGCCACGAAAGTGTTTGGGGCTCCATCTCCAGTTGATATGCCAAGATATCGTTTACCTCCTCCATTCTCCGTCTGTTTGGCGAGGATCTATCAATGTTAATGCCGGGGAAGTGAGTCCGAGATCTCCAAGTCCAATTTAACTCTCACAAGCCAGTCGGCGTGGCACAAGAGTTCGAGAGACAGCCGTCGCTCTATGCTTTCTATCGCATAACCCTTAGGGAGCAGCGAGAGCAGCCCACTCGTTCATCCACCCATCAGAGCCGACAAACGGAGGCCCTTCCCCTGGCTCGCCCTGGGGAATTGCAGAAATGCTTCGTTTAGTCAATCTCTCTCGCACGATAGCGGCAGTCATCCCTCGCGTGCCACATGTAACGGAGTATTCGATCCCTGCGTTTACGACGCCGGCCCGTCCCATGAGTTCCGAGAGCGGCGGTTCGGGGGTAGAAGGACGGAAAATCTATACGAATAAGCATGGAGAGGAGGTATTTTCGGCCTCTATCTATTAGCTATCATCCGTGGCTCACTCCCCAATGCGTAGATTCTCTTTCCACGGCAAAACCCGCCACAGGGATATGAACTCGCTCCCACTGGTATCCGTTTTGTTACTCGACACTGCCGCAGTCTTGCAAAAGAGACCAATCAAAAGATTTATGCCTCCTATGTAAGGATTGGATGCAGTCATTATCTGGTACTCCCCAAGCTTACCATGCCCATAGCAGTCAGGGAATTCCAAGACGCGCGCGAAGCAAGATGGCCTCTACGTCCCGGAGGGTATCCTTGAGAAGGTCGTATCCGATTTTAAGGCACGGAAAGCCAAGGCGGATGAGAAGTGGCTAAGGAAATTGGACAAAGATTTTCCTAACATACCGTCAAAGGATAGGGCCGAAATCTACCGGCGTTGTTTCTCCCCTTCGAGCCTCACCTTCGACAATACGTTCCCTTCTTTGTGGATATACATTCTACATCGGTATACGGCGTTCGCCTCTCTTCGTAGGCGTAATGCAAATAAGGAGGAAATCTCCAAGACACATCGAAAGGCTGAAAAGATCTTGTCGGCCTGGCGTGCGACTAAATCATCTACCGATAAGAGGGACCAGGGCGAGGAGCGCAGAGTACAGTCATCACCCCAGTGTCTTATTAGGTACATCCGTATTTAGAACAAGACAAGCTAGAATGGCCATAAAGAGCTGGAGTCTGCACGCAACCTGCTTATTCGACATCCTGATCTGAACTGTAGCCGATATGCCGCTGTAAATGTCCTCGTTTTATACAGGTACGTAGTATCAGAGTGAAATGAAACGGAGAGTTATTGTATCAGTCTTTCTTTCGGTCCAAGTTTTCCTCTAGCTGGGCAACGCGGAGCCGACATGCCCCAAATAGGAAAGTAATGTAATGGGCAATATTCGCTCCGTGCACGATTATTAGCTATGTACCTGAGCAGCTAGTATACTTAGATATTGAGCTAATGCAACTAAAACTACCGGGCCGCTACATACTTAGTAGGGCTGCCAGAGGGCAGCAGGGATATATGGGACCTCCACAGTGGTGGGAACTAATCCTGGTGGGCTATCTTGGTGGCGATTTCACGAGCGCAGCTTACTTAAAATATCAAGATGTCTTAACTCAAGCACGTAGGGTAAGGGCAGTGGCTGCGAACCTGGACGCCACGAGTATGACCACCCTCGTCACGTGCCGACTTTCCCATCAACCCAGCGGCACCTCAAGCGAGACACGCGAACTTGTCCGACGGTAAACTGCTTGTTTCGCTGGCGCCACTGGTCTTCCGGAAGGGCACAGTCGTAGGGGGCATGGTGGCACTGATCTAGAAAAGTGAATTTCTGCGAGCGGATAATTGCGATGTATAATCGAACGTACTACGGTCTAGAGGTCGAAACATAATTTAAGGGGTGAGTATTATCAGGAGATTAAGAAAGGTGTGTCGGCGGGATGGGCGCTTCAGAAGTTCAAGCAGCGCTCTTTTTAGGACTGGCTTCGCAGCTATGCGTGTCTGATATACGAAAGACTTTCAGTCTCCTCCCTACCCCATTTGATGCCTTCAAATATGCCAGAGGCGAGCGTCAATGTGGCGTGAAGGAAATGGGCAAGGCCATAGGTAGTAAAATGTTTTGTTCTTGAGCTCCCAATCGGTATTATAAATAGCCATGATCGCTGGCGGCAATGAAGAGTTATTAACGGAGTACCGCAAAACGCGAGGGACAAACCAAAAGGAATCCAATTCCTCTCTATACACCAACATCGAGCACCAAGGCTCGTTTATGCTATGCATAAATAGGGGCGAAGGAACACCAGACTGCGGCTTCTCGTTGTATCCTGTCTTCTGGCAGGAAAGCTCGCCAGAACTAAGGCTTCGGTGTGTGAGATAGTATTCTAAATATATTACCACTACTCGCACGTATCAGATTGCTGACAATAACATCTACGGGACAAGAGTGTTTCTCAGACCCACCACGAATTAATCAGTATAACTGCTACTTTCTAACCAAGCGTGATACAACTCCAACATTGTACGACAGCCGAGGCGAATAAAGTACGACAGGCAATCAATTTAGGTGCATATCTGCAGAAGAATGTTTCAATATTCGGGTGTCTAGGCCTTACGCCTTGCTTGAGTGTGGTGGTTGTCCCAGTGCATTGAGACGATGATTTGGGTCCGGTGACATGAAACACGACACGAGAACCTGCCGCCATATTTCAAGTTTCCTTCGAGCCTCGGAGTCATATAACATCCACGATGAGGTTTAATGATTCAAACCAGAATCTCCATGAAGGAAGCCTCTAGATCTCCGCTCCCGAGGAGCAGCTTGTCAAGGCAATAGCTCACATATCGTGTAGCAGTGGCTGCATGGACATATATGCTGTGATTCCACGACAGGCAGAGTTTCCGGGTAAATGTTGTTTGTGGTGATGCTTATGATTGTCTAGACCCTCTTGGGGGGGAAAGATTCACGGGCGCGAATAATCAACCCTCTGAGAATGATTATCTGCCAACCTGCCCGCCCAAACCCAAAACGTCACGCTTTAGTAGACTGGGATGTTGCCGCCCCAAAGCGGCCGCGTGCCTGCATGTTTGATAGACCGGAATGTCTGGATGTCCAGAGCCAGTTGAGAATACTCTCCGCGTCGAGTTGCTGCTGCGTAACATTCGATGGTTTTCCATGCAAATGACGTGACGTCGTTTCGCGGAGCGCAGGGGTTTCACGATCGTGGCGAGCACGCTTGCCCATCGATCGAATGGTATAGTGCTTATCTATAGACAGAAAGGCCATGGTAACAGGTCGCGCCTAGGCCAAGAAACTGTCGCAGTAAGGTATTCAGAATCTCCTCAAACCCCACCCGGGTTGTCCCTGGACATGATCGGAATATTTCGGTTATTCATAAGCAGCCAGAATCACCACTGTGGGCCGTGTTTGAGGAAGAAAGAGAGAAGGCCACACCGTCACCATCCACTACTCTATTACTTGCAACAGGGGATTTGCCCCATGGAATATCCCTACGAGAGCGCCCGACGAGATAGGGGCTAGGTGTCGAGAGTGCGGGGGAGGGCGTTGCTGTGCTGACGCTGATCGCGAACAACGAGAATTCAGTCCCTATGGGGTGGTGTGTAGGAGCTGCTGTGCCATACACACGTAGACACACACACCTATGACAGACACCTGCACTACAAGAAACGTCGTCTCTGTGGCATGGTGTCTGAGTTGTGGCTGTCTGTGACATTGTCAAAGTGTGAGCGAGCGCAACGGTGTTGCAGGGGGTATCCCTTCTTATAATGCAATGTAGCTGAAGCCCGCCACGTTGGGCATCATCTTGTCTCAAGCATGAGATGCAGAAAGCAATTGTCTATAAAAATCACACCTAATGAACCAATTAGAGCCACGAGCAAAAATACCACTCGGGATATGCAGATAGGTGTGCTGTGACACGATTGGAGGCAATGATCAGATGATGGCCGATCAATCAAGTCTTATTCCCGGCGTCGAGTTACCGACGGTTATCGTAGATCAGATACTATATAGATCTATTAAGAACCTGATAACGGGGAAAACGTATCAAGCCACGCTTTTACCGCCCCAGCTTCCCACCCCTGCTTCCCTACCTTTCCACCACCCCTTTTGCATCATCGATTTTTTTAATTTTGGATGTCGACGCCCTCCTACTGTGCACCTTCTCTGCAATGCGCTCAATCTGTAACACACCAGAGAGGTGCAAGATGACGAGCCGTCGGCAGGGTAGCTGCATCCTCACGTAGCACCGACGGCAACGTCGCGTATCATTCATTGATTCATGAGTGGGCGCGCATCGCCAACACCGTGGATCTTGCCCTCCTGGGAGCAATACTTGCGAACATCTCGACGACGCCCCCATTGTGTGGTGCTGTGTATTGGTCTTTGCATTAGGTAATATCTGTTGGCGTGCATGGATGTACTCGTGGCATAGGATTTTCATAGGTGAATGAGAGGCCTAGATGTGCGACTTACCTCTTCATCTTCCAAGTTGCAACCCCACCCACTCCCCGGGGCTCCGCGGCATCGAGCCTTGTGAAGCCTTGTGATACCAACTCGCTGGCCGCTGATAGGAGGGCCCATAGACCTGCATTCACCCGCACACGGGTCCATCCGGAAGGTTACATACCAACATACTTAGATAGACAGCTTAAGCCGAATAACTGTTCCCAGTCACCGGTATTCCAACCGGTGGTCCTGGTCCTTCCAATTGACGTACAGCACCAGACAAGGAGCAAAATTTCCGAGCCGTTGCATATCCAAGTCTCGTCCGTGATAGATACGACCCAGAGGTCAACCTGCTGGTCCTGCTCTGCATGGCAACCCAATGCCACCCATTGAGACATCAAGACGGGGATACCCCTTTTCTTTGCTGAGATGAGGGGTTAATGGGGTATCGTGTAGTGCTTCTCAAGTATTGATCAGTTCTAACACTGGGTCTAGGAGTGGATGTAGAGGAATAACTACCAGAGAGTTACCTATACCTAGATTTGGATGGCAAATCCACACCCGGACTCCACGACGATTGTTGCAGGGTGTATCTCCCTGCCGGATCATTCACACCTGGCACCTTCTGTGTTCCTCAGGACCTACCGGTCTCTTCATTTCTGAACAATTTAAGGTTAGGTGCAAGGCAGATGCATATACATGTAACACATAAATACCATATTACTAGGCACCCTCCGAGGTAGGTACCTCCAAGCTTCCCATCGAGGTTGTTGGTACTTCTAGACTGTCAATCGGTTAAGGTAGTTGCATCTCATAGATACTTGTCTGTACCTACCTGGACAGGTAGAAGTGCTCAGATGAGGATACGTAGAAGTCTAGAGACCTGGAAACCTGGGTCGAAATTACCTCCCGAGGTCGTTATAGAGGGGAAAGTACGATCCCAGACCCTCATGAGCATGCTTAGGTAGGTAGATATGGAAAGAGCCATTGACGTATGAGGAAGGCATTCATTTAACTGTCATCCCTACTTACTCATCTTACTCACTTCACCACTCCTACAACTCTCGAGTGACGGTGAGGTTCAAACCGGTATAAAGTGAACAAGGTGGAAGCCTCTCATACCACGCTCCCATCTTTCATCACCCCTCCATCTCCCACACTCCCCCTGTGCCTCTGTCCATTACTAAGTTGGCAATTTCGTTCCGTTTTACAGTCTTGGGCACTCCAGTCCCACACTCATCGGCCAATATACTCCATCACAAAGAAAAGTAACCTTATTTTTCAGACATAGTAAAATCTCGTCATCATGGAGACTCAGAACGTTGGCAACCGTATCCGCCTCCCATGGCAGAAGCCGAACCCCCCTAGAACGGTGACGGCCAAGCGTCCTGGTATCGGTTCTCGTCAAGTCAGTATGGCGCAGTCGATACGTGCCCAAAGAACCCGTTTCCTGAACTTCCTTCCGCTACCTATCAAGAACCGGTACGTAGGATGCTATCCCGCAAGCTGAACCTGAGCCATTCCTCTCCATGTTTACCTATGCTAACTTTTGCTAGTATGTCTTTTCAACCCTTCCTCCCTGGAACTACCCTGTCTCTATGGCTAAACAACCTGTATTCGCAATACGGTTAGTCATTGGCACGCTTAAATTGAGGTTAACTTGCGATAGATCTCGTGGCCGTTCTTAGTGAGTTTGCGGGAACGTTCATGTTCTTACTCTTCGCATTTGGCGGCACCAATACTGTCAATTCGGCGCCCCTGGCTGTTGAAGGACAGTCCGACAACCTAGCATCCAATCCATCTAAGCTAGTCTTTATCGCCTTGTCCTTCGGTATGAGTCTTGCTGTCAATGTCTGGACCTTCTTCAGGATCAGCGGTGGCCTTTTCAACCCCGCCGTGAGTGTTGGCATGATGGTTGTGGGTGCGAGTAGGTTGAGCCACCCCTAATTTCTCCACACACTTTTTGCTGACCCACGCCATTGAAGTCACCTATGTTCGAGGCATCCTTATCATTGTTGCCCAGATCCTTGGCGGTATCGCAGCTTCGGCTGTGGTGTATGGCCTTCAACCCACCGGTTTCAAAGTCGCCACCACCCTCGGGGGACCTACCACTGTGGTCCAAGGCTTATTCATCGAGATGTTCTTGACCATTCAACTGGTATTCACCATCTTCATGTTGGCTGCTGAGAGGCACCGCGGAAATTTCATGGCACCAATCGGAATCGGCCTCTCCTTGTTTATTGCCGAGTTAATGTAAGTTGAGCTTGTCTTTTGGACTCCTTTATTCATACAGCCACGCTGATACTTGTGCTCCCACAAGGGGTGTCTTTTACACTGGAGGCAGCCTTAATCCAGCCCGTTCCTTTGGCCCTTGCGTCATCGCCGGAGAGTTCCCCAGCTACCACTGGATCTACTGGGTTGGCCCTCTCCTGGGTGCCCTCGTTGCAAGTGGTTTTTACGTCCTCATCAAAGCTCTTGAGTATGAGACGGTCAACCCAGATCCGGACTATCCCTCCGAGAAGCGTGGGAATGCAGCCCCTAAGGGCGGGCCGCACCATGATGCAGCGGTTGCCCACCCCGAGCCGAAGCATGGTACTAATGGCGCCACGCACAATGGAAACGGGGCCGACAAATCGTACAGCGAGGCCCCTGACCTTGAAGCAGGTCATACTGCCTAGGCTGTTATGTCCTCGCACAATAGGCACACCACACCGACCCTGGAGTGCATTGTATGCGCATGATGTGAAACTGCAACGTTCAAGGGTTTCCGGCCTATTTGACACACCCGAGAGCAGTGAAAATCGAGAATCTTACCAAGGCCTGTCAATGATTATTTGCTGTTGGAACTATCGGCTAAGAATTATGAACCCAGGTATTACCACATATCGAGGAGGATTCATTAACATCCAATTATTGGGGACGATACGCCTAAGCTTTGCAGGGTATATGCCGAATTGACGTCAAAGGTCACTTGGTACTTATTTACTCGGGAGGACCCAGCTTTGCTATGATACATCTCTCAGTCTAGGTGCCTATTTAATTTGCGTTTCTGTCAAGAGACTCTTTTTCTTCAATATAATGCTGTCTACACTGTGGATTTCGTGACATGTGAAAGACGATACAGGTAGTGAGGTCTGCCATATCTCCAAATTGGTCTTAACCACTCAGTTCTATCATACAAGATCCTCTTCAGACCCGACGACAATGTTGCCGCAGCTCTATTAACGGAGCCTGGGGTAACAGCACACAGCAACCTATGACGGGATATAAGGGGCCTGCAGATTTCAGTGTATGGCATAGATACAGCGGCTAAGTGCTGTCGCCCCCCCCCCCCCCCCCCTAGCGTGTCTAGTAAGCGAGTTCTATAATACGTCGTTCACTATCACTCCAGGAACTAGAAAGTATATAATTTAATCTCAAACCTCTAAGTTCGATGTATGTCATAACAAGATACTAGATCCAAGGTGTATAGACTCTATACTGATAATCCATCATAGTCGCTGACATATACAGTAGAGTTAACGGACTGGATATACGATTAATCCGCTAGGTAATGTGTCAAGTTAAGTTGCGGCTTATGCTAAAAAGATACGATATCATCTAAAGGCGATAACTTGAGAATAATCATCTAGGCATATATAATCATGACAGGCTTATATAATTAACACCGAGTATTATAGGGGTTCGCCTCTTAGGCGAGACGGATTGACACGGGGGGAAACCCAGCTTTCGAGACGGTATGCCTGCGTGCCCGTGAATCCCATATCCCTCTAGCTAGAATACTAGATCCAAATACCTAGCCTTCTATGGTCCATATCAGTAGACTATCAGTCTCAGGTTGGCCCAAGCCAATAGGCTGCGCTGGAGCCTTTATGTATCCCACACAAGAATGGCAAGTAGAGCTAGAAGGCAGTCTAAGCTCGGTCGCATGATTCATGAACTCGCCGGAATTAAATTTTTACCCCTTAGACTTTTAGACTTAGACATGTACTCGAGAACATTATTCTATAGAATATTGGGGTATATATGTTTCAGTTCCATTACCACTTCCTTTCACTTCGCTGTATATACCACCCCATCTTCATTCTCTCCCCGTATCTATTGGGTGCGGTGATCCACTACTTGAGCGTCTATCCCCCTTAACGCTTCAATGCATACAAAGACCTATCACTGCAGCATCTGCTGCATGGCATTGATGCGGTAGCTCTCGTTCCGCTCCATGAGCTCAGCGTGGGACCCACGATCTGCGATCCGTCCGCCTTCAACGACGAGAATCATGTCGGCCTTCTGCACAGTGTGCAGGCGGTGCGTGATAGCGACGACTGTAATTCCGGTGCCGCGGCCTGCGACACGCTCTAGGCCGGCCTGCAGAGCACGCTCACTCTCGGCATCTAGCGCGCTCGTGCTTTCGTCTAGAAGTAGGAGGCGGGGGCGGCGCACGAGCGCTCGCGCAATGGCCAGACGCTGCCTCTGCCCTCCTGATAGCCGAGAACCATGAGGACCACACTCCGTATCGTAGCCTTGCGGGAGTGTGTTGACGATAGTGTCGTGGATGCCCGCTGTCCGGCAAGCCTCCTCAATTTCCGCGTCCGTAGCCTCGTGGTCTGGCCGCGCCCCGAGCCCTACGTTGAATCGCACGGTACCGTTGAACAGCGCACTATCCTGAGGCACTAGCGCCATGTCGTCACGGAAGTCTTTATCCTTCGTGACTTGGGCGTTGATGTCGACTCCGTTGATCTCTATGCGACCCGTCGTTGTCCGATACATGCGCTGAATCAGACCCATGATCGTCGACTTGCCAGCACCGGAAGGCCCCACGAGGCCTACAAATTGGCCAGGTTGGATCTCGAGAGAGAGTCCATCGAGGATAGCTCGATCCGGTCGTGACGGGTAAGTGAAATGCACGTCGCGGAAAGAGACGCTCACGCCGGTAGTTGCGGGAGGCTTTGCACTCGAGTGCTTGCTTTCCGCCTGCGCCTCGACGTCGCGATCTTTTTCGTTCGCCTTGTCCCCGCCCGACCCATCATGGTGGTGATCATCTTCAGCTAGGATCGCGGAAGGCTTCACAATGTGCTTGTCGGTACCCAAGTTCACCACGTTCAGCATGCGAGAGGCGGCGGACTTAGCGCGGGAGAACTCAGGAGCCAGGGAGAACATGTGGCCCCAGAGCGCGGCGCTGACAAGCATCGAAATCTGCACGATGAAGAACTGGGTTTGGGTGTTCTCACCACGCATGATAAGCTGCGAGCCCCACCAGTAAGCAAGAGCGTAGATGAAGAAACCAGTGCTGTTAGCGATAGACATATAGATGCTGGTGTGCAGGCCCTCCCGAATCATGTCGACACGCGGCCCCTTCAGAGCCCGCCGATAGGTACCGATCACCTCGTCCTCGAGAGAGAAACTCGCCACTGTACGAATTTGGTTCACGGCCTCGACGGTAATTCCAATGGCGTTGACGAACGCCTTGTGGTTACGCTCCTGGTATCTCGAGGTGGCGCGGATCTGGAGGATGCCAGAACCGAGCAGAATCGGCACCATGGCCAAGCAGACGAGCGCAATTTTCCAGGCGAAGGCGTGAGAAACAACGATGGCTATAACGAAATTGACGAGGATAGAGAAGGATGTGGCGATGACGCTTCCGCTAAAAGCGGCTAGCGATGCACCATCCTTCGTGATCACACCAAGCAGGACGGTTGGTGTACGGCCCTCAGAACTGTGCCATTCGACACTCTGCTCTAAAAGCGAGCGGAAACTCAACAAGCGAACTCGGTAGACCAGGTTCTCGGATATACGACCGAACGACGACCAGCTGCCCACATTGGCGAAAAACTCGACGACTGCTATCATGAAAATAATGCCACCGAAAAAGCGCCCGAGTCGGAGTACCTCCGCAACCGTAGAGGCACAGGAGTTGAGAGAACTTATCGTATAACCTAGAATCAGACCCATAGCTGTGAATGTACCAGCAACCATGACAGAAGTAGGTATGGCAAGGGCGAGCCAGCGATAATCGGCCTTTGCCAGTTTACTGATCCCACGGATTACAGCACCAGTGGGAAGAGGGTGGTCAATATCTTTCGACAGCTCTTCTTTGGCCTTAGCTTTGTTCTCTTCTTCCTGTGAATCGTCGTCCTTCTCTGCCGCGAGTATGGGCTTCTCGGTCAATACCTGTGATGAGGCTCTACTCTTCTTAGCCTCATCCAGGGATTCTCCATCAAGGGTCTCATCGAGCGACAACGAGTCCCTAGCTCTTCCGGTTGATGGGTCAAGCCCTTGCAAGGTTGCGAGACGAGCGAAAGCGCCGCCGCTCTCTAGGAGGCCCGAGAACGTGCCCTCCTCCACAACCTCGCCGTCACGCATAACAACGACCTTATCGCAGTGCTTGATGGTTGAAAGCCTGTGCGCGATGGAGATGACAGTCCTTCCAACGGCAATACGGTCAATCGCCGCTTGGATTCTCTTTTCGGTCGCGGAATCCAGGGCAGCCGTGGCCTCGTCGAGAACTAGAATCTTGGGATCGCGAACAAGCGCCCTAGCAAGGGCGACACGCTGGCGTTGTCCACCACTCAGGAGCTTACCACCAGAACCAACCTGGGTGGCGTAGCCAAGGTCAAGGGTGTCAATAAACGAGAGGTCAGCGAGGTCTGCTGCTTTCTGCACCAATTTCGCGATGTCAGAAATCGCGTCTCCGCGTTTCACCGCTTCCGTCAGGACGTCCTTCCCACTCTCGGAGGCTAGCACTTCGAGTTCAGAACTCAGGAGTACAGGCTTGAGGTGTTGATGTTCGGGCCGAGGTGAATTCATCAGGCCGAGGGCGATGTTCTCGAAAATTGTGCGGTCGAACAGGGGAGACTCTTGTTGCACCAAACTGACCAAGCCACGAATACTGCGCACATTCAGACCCTTCACATCGGTACCATCAAACAATATGGTGCCGCTAGTTGGGTTATAGAGACGATTCAACAAAGCGGCAACCGTCGACTTGCCGCTGCCGGATTGGCCGACAATAGCAGTGTATTTCCCGGCTTCGAAGGTCAGGTCCACGTCCTTCAGGGCTGGGTTCTCGGGACGCGACGTATACGCGAAGGAAACCTTTTGCAACTCAATGCACCCTGGCGTGTCCCACGACAGCTCAGTACCGGAGTCGGAAATGCCATCGATGGCCGAGATGTATTCCATGTCAGCGCTGACGCGATCAAACGAGGAAGAGGCAGCACCGAGGATAGGGAACAGGGGAGCAAGTCCACCGAGAATGATGCAAGCTATAAGGCAAGTTAGTACTCATACTTCCGATAGTCACTCATTAGGACAATTATAACACGAGGAACATACCATCTACAAGCAAGAACACGACAGTGTAGACTTGACCAACAGTTGCATTGCCCTTTCCTTCGATCGCTTCGCCAATCATAACACTACCTTGCCAATATGCCAGGGAATTCGAACAATAGGCGATGAGATACAACATCCCAGCTTGGAAAGCAGCCACAAGGGCCTTCTTGATGCCCCACTTCCGCGCCAGAGCTAGATGCCTGGCAAACTTGGCCTCAAGTCGCGGGCCAGCACCGAAAGCCTGGACAAGGGGAATGTTGGAGAGGGCCTCAGATGCGATAGAGCTCGCCCCGCTGAAGGAGTCGCCAGATGAGGTAGCGTACTTCTTGAGGTAGCGGCTGCCGATGGTTGTCAGTATCATGTAGGCTGGGAGCAGAGACACCAGCATGCCGGCGAGCTTGGGAATGCGGGTAAATGCCACGACATATGCAGTGACAAAAAAGCTGAACTGGCCGATGAGGCGGCCGACCTTCTCATTTGTACCGGCCTGGATAGCGGCGAAGTCGTCGTTAAGGCGAGCGCTGACATCACCAGCATGTTTGTCGTCGAAGAAGGCGGGTTCCTGGCGTAGCAAATGGCGGAAATACCGTTCCCGCAACCGGTGGGCTAAGCGCTGGGATTGGATGTTCCAGCAGACATTGTGCAGGTAGATGAGGACGAACTGCGCGGCCGCGATGTACGCGAGCCTCCCGACGGTGTAGTTAATAGTGTCCTGATATTGGAAAGGGTCGGTGTCGAGGTCGTCGGACTGGGCGGCACACGTGGCGGCGTTGAGGTCATCCACAAGTTGGCCAAACAGGATTCCCATGAGTGGGAATGGGATGCCGGACCCGATCGCGAATATCGTGCCTCCGATGACCAAGAATAGGTCGAGCCATGTCGGCTGAGTGCGGAACAAGAGGCGGAACCAACTTGACAGCTTCCGCTTTGCCTATAAGGAGAGATCAATACCACCGATGGCCTTTCATTTGATGGCCACCTATTGCTGACGCCGATATAACGGGAAGGGGAGCAGACTGAGGAGACACGACTCACCTGTGCAGGCTTCTTCTTGGCTACAGCTTTATCGTCAGCCATCTTGCCGGGTGCTGGTGAAGATCCCTGAACTCGAGTTCTTGCTGAAGGACTAGAATTCCAGTGTCACATTACAACGAAGAGAAATATAAGGGCAGTCAGTCTACAACCAACTTTGCACGCGTGGGTCAAGCGCTTCTATTGCCTAAACTAGTGCCTACGGAACCCGATGCATTGTATAAAATAGGCACTTAATGCCAAAGACTGGGAAATTTTCGATTTGCCAAGTGTTCGAGTCCGTTCCGAATAAGAGTTCCCGGGATCTAAAGACGAAGAAGCCCTAGCTTGTTCCCAGAAAAGATTAATTGTGGCTTTACCAGTTTCGTGATTTCCTACTGTAGCATTGTTGAGCTCGGTTAGTCCACCCTTTGAAGATCCTCCGGATAGGGTACCTATTTCATCGTTACGCCGTTAATATAGACCCCGACACCAAGCGATTCTAGCAAGCTTTGGACTTGTTCAACCAACAGCCAACCCGATATCGGTTGCGAATGAGATGTTGCCGTCGGATCTGATAAGACTCTGCCAAGGCCTATCGGTTCCGTTTGGCGGAAATATGTGTGGGTATAGTCGGATCAGATAAAAATTTTCTTCTCCACCCCGCAGGTAAAGGGGACAGGGGACAGGGATCTTTCTTGATAGGGAGGGTCCGTTCCTTGCTAAACATGTGTCATAGTCTCATAGGATCCAATGGCGTTTAAACGGCATTCAACGCCAATTTAATCTGACCATCTGATAATTACGAACCGATGCCGAGCCCAACCTGCCAACTCGGATGAGATTATCTGATCTGCCAAGCCGGTCGAGATGTTCCACGTCAATGTGTCTCTATCCAGGTTTTTCCAAAGATTAGATAGATGGTTGGCGAACACGAGAAGCCGATATTTCATCGTAAAGTCTACAAAATCAAAAATTTTGTTCGTGGTTTGTTCTAGGCGTAAACTTCATTTGTAATGCTGTATGACTTTTTACAGCTCCAGGCAGCTGCGAGATAGCCAAACAACACTTCGTCCTTTTAAATACAGTTGCACACGATGCCAACACCCGCCGTCAAGCTTGAAGCCGATTCTCACGTATACTCCTTTTTGCAGACCAAAAGGTCTTGAACGTATAATGATGTAAAGTAATATCCAAAGCCCCACTCAGGTAACGACTGAAGTAGTTCAAGTAGTGCCATGCGATGTGTCGCTATGCTAAGCCATTGTAAAGGTACCTGTGAGACCCAATTACCTACGTAAGTGGCTTGTAGCTCACTACTGCAAGGGGAAATGTCGCGCTGGGCTAGACTAGAATACGTTGCCCTTGGTCTGGTTGCCCTTCTCATCCTCTAGCTTCTTGACATTGATGTTTCTCCAGATGAAGATGGAGGCGAAGATCAGCGGCATGAAGGCAGCCCCAGCAATGACCAGCTTTCTTTGGACGTCGCCGTAGGCACCTACGATAGCATCGCGTTCTGGAGTACCATCGGCATACTTCATCTGCTCAGTAATGTCTCCGAAGATGAGCGAGGCCATATCCTTGCTCTGCTCGGGGAGGCGTTGGTACAATTGCTCTGGGAAGACGTTATTCCATATGGCACCGGCGATCGCAAGACCAATCGCTGCCCCAATTGAACCGAACATTCCCCAGATAGCGATGACCACAGCGATCTCCTGGTGTGTGACGGGTGCCATCACAGCAAGCTGCCCGCATGCCGCAAACAAGCCAGAACCCAGACCAACAAAAATTTGAGTCATGACAAGGAGCCCGACTCTAGTGTTTGGCGTGCGGAAAGGAATCAAGAGAGCTGTGCCCAATACCATAAAAGGTAAACCGGCATAAGCGGCCCACTTGAATCTCCCGGAAGCCCGGATTAGACTATAGAGCATTATCAGAAGCTGCCCCGATGACTAGAACGTTTAACATTACTTACATGCCGACGAAGGGCGCGATGACCGCCGAAGTAAGCGAGAACGCGTTTAGAACATAATTTGCGTTCGTGATGCTTAGTCGATGAACTACTTGGAGGTATGACGAGAAGTAGCCGTTCCAGCAGCTAATTGTTTTGTTAGTATTTGAGGAGCCGAAAGTGGTAAAGGATGGATGTATACACTTACTAGGTTGAGACGAACATGATCGCATAAAGGAAGCAAGAACCAACAATGGTCCGTTCCTTCAAGTACTTCCATGGAAGCATTTTAACGGGCGCCCATAGAGCTTCCCAGAAGTAGAAGGCTGGGAGGCAAAGTATTCCAATAACCAACATGGCAATGATGTATCCAGTCCTCCAACCGTGCGGCGCATAAGTGACAAGGCTGAATGGGAGGAGGATGAGCGCAAACGCCGCGACGACCAAGACGATACCGATGACTTGTAGTAGATAAGGTTAGCTGTCTATTATCAAGGTAAATTGAGATGAGCCACATACTATCTAATTCTATGACAAAGTGCTCGATCGACTGATACCATGTGCGACCGGATTTCTCCTGCTTCAACACGCCAAATCTGAGCGCCTTGCGCTCCATTATCATCATGATGATAGCAACGGGGAGAGAAACACCGGCGATGATGATACCAAATGCGCCGAAGGCCCACCGGAAATTGAGATTCGCATAGAACAGGTCCGCAATCCGGGGACCGGCAAACGTACTCGCGATCGTCGGGGTTCCGTACATGCCAAACATGATCATACGGTTCTTCAGCGTTGTCATGTCAGAAACCATGACGTCGATAACGTAGGACATGCCGATGTAGCCGGTCCAGTACAACGTATGGGCAGCAAAGTAAGTCTCGATATTTTTGCAGACAGCCTTCATAATCATGCCCACAACGACAATCAAGAGCATAAAAAGGAAGCCGGCGACACGGCCCCAAATATCGATAATCTTAGCAATGGCGAGTCTTGTGCAACCGCTAAGAATCGTAGAGACGATACTGACACTGGTGAGAAGACCATGGCTGTGGAACGAAGACGTAACGTAGGGGTTTAGCGAGGTTTGGACGGAAACCAAAAGCGCATGGGAGAAAGAGACTACGTAGAGGCTATCAAAAGCACCAGGTCAGCTACCTTCACGAATATATGATTCATTACAAAAGGAGCCAGCTCACAGAGCAAAGGTGACCCAGAGTGTTGTTTTGGTCCATGATGCAGTGATGGCCCGTACACGCTGTACACCTTCCTGAAATTCCTCTGAGGCCGTCTCAGCTGATGGAGGGGATTGAGTTGCATCTACGAGCACCTCATTGGTGTTTTTTGGCTCTTGGTCGTTGGCGAGCTTCTTCATCTTGGCGTCTGTGCGTGTAGACTTATTCGGTTACGTGCAGCTATATCGAGTTATATTGCATCAGCAAGTAAGAAAACAACCCCAATTACGGCGCACCGCCTCATCACCTTACTTTATAGCCAAGACTAGGAGATGGGAAGTAGGAGATGACGCGGCTGAAAGAAACTCGCAGGGTGGGGAAAGTCACTGCAACAAAAGTCGCTGCCATCAATTTCCAAGCTTGCGACAAACTTGGAGGGCGATCGACAAGCTGAATGGTAGAGCGTTGTGGTATGGACGCCACCAGTGTTAGCAGCTAATTTCTAGCCGATGCTCCGTTAAAAGCCAACGTTTTGAGGGTTTTTATCACCTCTCCCCTCCCCCTCCCGGATACCCACCCAACGGGTGCGCGCCGATGAGGTAGTACCGCCAAGAACAGTTTCATACCCGCCCGTTAGAGATTTACATTTCCGTATCGTGCTCGGGCTTACCATCTACATCTGTCCTAGATTCCGTACATATCCTTTCTCCTGTCACCATGGACACGGCGCTCTGAGAGACTTAACCATAATCTATTCAGGCTTACGGTCACGAAGTTCTTCAGGTAGCACAGTACTACGCGTGCGTGATTTGCGAGACCGTCGACCAGGATTCGGCATTGAGTTTGGTTGGCCATGAAATAACCGGTATCGGCTGATCGACACTGAACAGCTCCCAACAAGGAGAAACCGCCCGGGATGTTGGCGTGGGTCCGTGAAAACAATAACCGAGTTGCAACCATCAGATTAGATGGATAAGATAAGATGAGCAATGACTCCAGCGCTAAAATATGCAACCAGCTCTACCAAGCGTTGGAAAGGGGGGCGACGCAAGGGGCGAAGGGGAGGGATTCCCTTGTCAACCCTACTTACGGTATGTACGTCGCCCTTTAACTTCATGTATGACAACTCGTATATACGAGACTAGTACAACGTGATCGCTACTGCTGAGTCCCTCGGGCTCGGTAAAGAAGCTTTCAAATAAATGGCCAAGCAGGCAGGAGGTAATAAGGTATAATAAATTACCATTAAGCAGCCCATTGTAGTCACCACGATCGAACACATGTTCGTAGCTGAGCTTGGAATAACCCGCAGAAAGGAGATGTCGGAAAGTGGCCTTTCGAAAAAGGTATAACCCTGCGTATGCCAAGCCCACGTACTGCAGCCTTCTACGTATCGCGTCTATAATGCCCACATTCCGTTGTTCTTAGATTCTATAATGCCCACATTCCGTTGTTCTTAGATTCTATCTAGCCCTTGCCACTCGGCGGGAGTCCGGAGACGTCGTCTCCATCAATCGATGGAATTTCTTTTCCGTCAGGGGGAGACGACTGTCCATAGGACGTGGGTGAAAATGATGCCATTTTGTCTAAAGCCCATGCATACCGGCCCGATGATCACAATTGTCACATGGGAAGGAGCGCGGCGATAGAACTACTTAAAGCTGCGAGAGGAACTGCCGTGTTGTAAACCGGAGATGTCACACTCCTCTGTCATTAGCCGACTCGTCATCACTCTGTTAAAGCCTCTCTCAAGATGCGCTCGGCCTCCCTTACCTTAGCCTGCCTGCTGGCGTGCGCTTCACCGGCCCTGTCGCTACGACAGACAGGAAATCCGGTGTACGCCAGAGGGAATGAGACTGACACGTTCGATTACATCGTGATCGGCTCCGGGCCCGGTGGCGGTCCTCTGGCGGTGAACCTCGCCGAGGCTGGCTACACGGTGCTCCTCCTTGAAGCTGGTCGGAATTACACAACGGAGAACAGCCAAGCGATTCCCGCATTCATTGGCGAGGCACAATGGGACGAGGCACAGGGCTGGTGGTTCTATACCAAAAACTACGCCAACGAGACCGAGGCCGCGAAGAGCAGCAAGATGGTCTGGGAGAAGCCCGACGGGGAATACTGGCTCGGTGTAGACCCGCCGGAGGGCTCTAAGCAGCTCGGTGTCTGGTATCCTCGGGCCGGCACGCTTGGAGGCTGCGATACGCACAACGGTGGTCTCACGGTCCGTCCCTCCGATTGGGACTGGGATAACATCATGGATATCACTGGCGACGATAGCTGGCACCACTCCGAGATGCTCAAGTACTTCGAGAAGCTTGAGCGCAACCTCGTCTTGCCTCCGGGATCTGAGGGACACGGCTTTGACGGCTGGCAGCCCGTAGACGTCGGTGACAAGTCTCTATTCGAGGCGGAACCTCAAATCCTTGCTGTTGCTCAGGGCTCAGCTGCTGCCCTCGGATACACTGAGAGGAGCGAGAGCACTGATTTCGACGTTATCGCCACCCTGGACATCAACGAGGTCAGACCGGACCGCGACTTCCAGAACGACATTTATCAGATCCAGTTCAAGAAGGACGAGCAGGGCAGGCGCTTCAGCGCTGGCAGCCGGGTCAATGAGGGTGTCGCGAAGGGATACCCCTTGACAGTCCGCTTCGACAGCCTCGTCACCAAGATCCAAATTGACGACGACAAAGTCGCGAAGGGTGTCGAATACTTGGAAGGCGAGAGCCTCTACAGGGCAGACCCCAGATCCAGGACGACAGCGAAGAACAACACCGGAATCCCCCGCACCGCATATGCCCGCCGCGAAGTGATCGTGTCAGGTGGAACCTTCAATACTCCACAGATCTTGATGCTGAGCGGTGTCGGCGCTGCTGATGAGCTCGAGGAGCAAGGCATTCCCGTCATCGTCGACCTGCCGGGCGTCGGCAAGAACTTGCGGGACCACTATGAGGTGCCGGTCATTCACGAGTTTGCGGAGAACTTCACATTCTGGGACACTTGTTACGGCGCACTTGAGGTCAACGAGTGCTACGAGCAGTGGAAGACCAACGGAACGGGCCCCTGGTCGACGCTCGGCTTCTTTGAATTCGTGCTCTACACCTCGAGCGTAGCGCCGCGCGGTGAGCGCGACCTGATCCTCTACGGTGCAGCAGACGCCATCCTCGGCCATCTGCCGCCGTACGTCAACTACACCGACCTCATGAACGCCGAGAACGTCTACACATACACCATCTCAGAGTCTCACCCGCGCACGGGTGCCGGTGCCGTCAGTCTGACATCGGCGGATCCCCGCGACGTTCCCCACATCAACTTCGAGTACTTCGACGGCGACAGCAGCGAGGGCCACGACGATGTCCAGGGCCTCGTCGACGGCATTGAGTTCGCGCGCAAGATCTTCAACTCGGTGCCGGGCCAGGTCGCCGTTAGCGAGGCGTACCCCGGCGCCTCGATCACGTCGCAGGAGCAGCTCAAGGATTTCGTTCGTCGTGAGGCTTACGGCCATCACGCCACGGGCACTGCCTCCATCGGCTCTGACGACGACCCCGCCGCCGTCCTGGACTCCCGATTCCGTGTCCGCGGCGTCAAGAACCTCCGCGTTGTCGACGCCTCCATCTTCCCTAATGTGCCAGGGACCTTCCCTTTGATCTCCATCATCATGATGAGCGAGAAAGCCAGCGCGGTGATTTTGGAGGACGCCAAGGAGTATCAGACTGAGACTGCTTAGTGATGAGGTAATGATGGGAAGCCCAAATTATGCACACGGCCCTACCGGCTTTAGCGGCTGCAGGATCATGTGGGCAAGTTGGCCGTGGTGCGTTGATGTAAAGGAAATTATAAATCATTCTACATATCAGTCCGATTGTCTACCACATTATCATCGTCTTGGACCCTCACAGACGGTGCTAGAAATAGGGCCGACCGCTATAACCTGATTACGAAAGGTTACTCAAAAGCGGATTAATTCATTAATAGCTTTGATTCATACTGTTCCAAGTGATATGTCTCCATGTATGTCCATGTACCCCTCTAGGTGATGACTTCCTCAAAACTACGCCACAAGATGCGTATATTGCGCGTTTTAGTTAGACCGACAGATCTTACCATTGGAGAGAGTTTGGCGGTCAAACTCTCATTCAACTCTACTGCCGCATGTGCCATGATGGCAAGTCAGTTGTAGTTTTCTCAAATCTATTTTTTTACACCATGCGATGACAGTTTGTAAGACGTGACGGGTATCTTAGAGCATTGGACGTAGCGATGGTTTGGACTGCCATCAAAGGTAAGTGGCTTCATTTAGGTCTTACAGCAGAAGGGCAATGCTTATTGTAATGGGATGCAAATCGAAATGACCCAGAAAGATCCCAAAGTGAGGCTCACCATGCGACTTTCCAATGATAAATTTCAAATAGGTCACTCTTTGGTAGGCGCGATCGTAGGGTATGGGTACACCTAGGCAATCACGGCCCTAACTTCTCCCAGCCAGGATGGAGGGGAAGCAACCAAAAACAACACCTGCCATCCGGTGTTTCCTCGACAACAGATAAAATTAGGTGACTCTCCATTTTTTTGGAACGAGTCGAACCGTCAACCACACACAAAGCATCACGATATTATATAACGTTATTGTGAACCAAAAGGACCACTATCAAGTATACTCAGTTAATAACTGGATATCCCAGCTCATGGCACTTACAGCCCATCATTCTTATTACTTGTCAACCGCGCAGACTTGCATCTATTTATTACCCGCTTATTGTTTATGACTGAACACTTCCGATCGAAATGCTTTCATCCCTATTCCCCGAGCTTCAGGTTCTGGTCCTGGAGGCCATTGCAGATAATAGCATTAGGAGAAAAGGGGCTGCCCATGGGTACCCACTCAGCCGGTGTGCCAGCGTATGTAAAAGATGGCAGGAATTCTTCGAGAAGATAAACTTCCGTCAACTTGTGCTCTCCTCCAGAGACATCGAGAATCTCCATGAAGTCTTCAGCCGGCGGACGGATTTATTTCCTTTGGTTCAACACATCTGGTTTCGTGTTGAGGTTCGACGATATGGGTGTGACCATTGCTCAGACCCGCAATCCTTTGCCGAAAGCGCTACAGTTGGTATAGCCTATTTATCCCCATCTTACTCGTCGGCTGACGATAGTATCAGATTGACACCACCGCAGCCGATGAAATCTAGCATCTTTTTAGGGTTCTATCGCAATTGGAACGCGAGATTCAGTTCACACCACAGAACCGACTTACATTAGAGCTCAGCATCCATTCGCCCAGTGACTCGGACCATTATTTCAACCACCATCCAGTGGGCGCATTCTCCTATTCTGAAGACGAGGACTTCAGCAAGAATCCGCAGGTTCTCCGGGTCACGTCTCGGACGCTAGATTATATCCATGACTGGGCCGACGTGGTTGATATTCCCACTCATTGTCTTGAGAAGGGAGAGTACAGGTCTTTCAATGCCAGAATGAGGGTATTTGGGAGGCCACTGGAGTTTGGCAAGCCACTGCCGACGGTTACGATTGTCAAGCGGTTCCTCATTCGGCGGCAGTACTACCGGAGCTTTGGCGAGCGTGCACTCGGGACCATCCTCCAGGCGCTGACTGGGCTGGAGGAATTACACCTTGAGTCCTGGCGTCATCGCCCGGGCAGTATATTTGACAGTGCTTTTGATTTAGGTATGTATCTATGGCCTGGCATCTCACCGCGTTGGAATTCTAACGGTTAACCCGGCCAGTATTAGGAAAGGAGCTCTTTCAGCATTTGCCACCCGCTATAAGATCGATCTCTCTCATAGAGGATGATGATTACTTTTACGAGCTCCTACGTCACAGGCCCCGCGCGAAATCGAAGGGGTTCGCCGCGGATATGGCTACAATAAGCCAAATTATAGAGCATTTTTCCGTAGCCTTCAGGATCGAAGCATTAGATTTCTTCAGCTATTACGAAGTACTTTTGGGTGAGAAGGACAATAACGACCGGGCCGGGCCTCCTCCCTTGCTCGAGACGCTTGCGTTGACATCGGGCGCGCTAGTGCCGAACGATCCAAGCGAAGTCAGTAAACTTCTTCGTGCTGCGGCCAGTGTAGCGGCTCGCATGCCGAGGTTACAGATCCTGGAGCTCTGGAACGGCAGCCCAGATTGGTTCGCCATTTTCAGGTACGAGAGGGACAGCGACGGAAACGCCACTCTCACATGGCACGCCTCCTGGAACCCGTGGTGTCTGCTGGAGATGACTGAATTATGGGAGAAGGTCGCGATGCAGCACCATGAGTGTAGCCGCTTCAGAGTCGAGGAGAAATATACACTCGATCCGCCCGTCAGCCCTCTGGCAGTCATGCAGCACCTAAAACTGCGGAACCGAGTCGTTCACCCGCTGTCGCTATACCAGATCCAGCGCGAAGTGGAGGCGACTTACGATGATCTGGCTTGGATGGCCTCATATCACATCCCCTGACGATGTCGATAACGCGACGAATATGGAGAGAGTGTGTGTTTCTAGTAATACCTTCTTTTTCTTTGATGATTCATCAATCGATTTGGCCTCGGTTCGTTATTTGGCCACGAAAGGAGTGCAACTAGAACAGCATATGTGACCGTAATATGCGACTTCTTTAGTACTTAGGTATATGTAGGCCGCCAGGTGATAATTTCTAAAGGCCTGTCATTGGGCGTCTCCAAGGTTTGTATCTTTGTCTGCTTAGGTAGCACTGGTATTCCACTGGGGTTTTGGACAGGAAGATGGAGGGGTCAATATATGAGGTCAATATATGGGTCCCATATATTATTAGCTAAACCCCTATTCGTAGGTCCAGGCGAGAACCCGGCTCGGCCCAATCACTCACGAGTGGGGAAATTGAGACTTTACACTACTCATAACCTTGGAACTTCGATGTTCAAGGGACCAGATATAATAGGCACCTTATCGCCCAAGAATATCATATACACATCATTGCCCTGGTTTCATTCCCGGCATAGTCAGTACATCTGTCTACACATCCATCAAAGCATAGGCCGAAAAGAGGAAAAGGAGAAAGAGCAGCAAAGAGAGAAGGAAAAGATAAATCTTTTTCATTGAAAAAAAAAATGGCGAGTACGATCGCGAAGCGCTTCAAGCTGGTGTTCTTCGTGCCGCAGGCGAATGTCGGGGCGTGCAAGGCGGCGATCTTCGCGGCGGGCGCGGGCCGCTTCCCGGGTGCGGGCAACTACACGGAGTGCTGCTGGACGGCGGCGGGCACGGGCCAGTTCCGGCCCGGCGACGCGGCGAACCCGCATATCGGGCGCCCCGGCGAGCTCGAGGAGGTCGAGGAGTCCCGCGTCGAGACCCTCTGCGTCGGCGAGGACACCGTCAGGAAGGCTGTCGACGCCCTCAAGAAGTAAGTTGCCCATCCATTCCCCGAACCCCTGCTGCTGGTGATCAATCGTCGGGCTCGTTGGCCCGGCTGCCGGTATTTGCGCATTGACAAGGGAGAGGAGTCAAGCTAATCGACGTTTCAAGGGCCCATCCTTATGAGGAACCCGCATACGAGGTATACAAGTTGGAGGACTACTAAGCAAACATGAAACTTTTCAGGAGAACTGTGCTGAAATATGCGCCGATGCGGGTAGTGGGATTTGACGAGATTTATGAGCTTAACTTCTCCATCTACTGATATTGAAATTGCCATTTCCAAAGCCGACCTCGTTGTACCGTGATGATTTCAGACCTACGGATTACATCGCTCTCTGATTGATTCCAGAGTGCTGGCTCACTTTGCATGTTGACATTATAGAAGGTCTTAGTATACTCACGAGAACTTAACTTCCATCTCTACTAGTTATCTCAACCTGTAACTGCCAGCGACCTCGGGAGGGCCCTAATGATACAAAAAGAGGAGCACGTCTAAAGAAGGGAATTTGAGAGGGAAGCATGCAATATGATTGGCTACCAAATGATAGTCCTGAGTAGAAATGCCGGCGTTTTTCCTTATCCCTAACTGCCCCCTACCAATGTACCCCTGTAACTCTAGCACTTACCCTATCTTTCCTTATCAACCTTGGAAGCCAAGACCAGGCAAGCTTATCCAGGCCTAAAGTTGAGTCACTGCCGTACCTATCGCGATAAATCTGAAGAGTTTATGTACATACATACTAGGTATGTATGTAAGTGGGCTTATCAGTCACAGTAAGTACATACAATATCGTGGGTAACTTAAGTATGCTTCCAATCAGCTGCCCAATTTAATCAGTGCCTCGTTTGGTGCAAACAATAAAGTTCCACTGCTATACTACCTACCAGTAGGTATAATTACCTAACACACTTATCTAGGTACCTAACAAACCCACCCCGCCCCCGCCACTCCTTAGAAATAAATCATCGGGAAGACGTCGAGACTGCCGAAGTCCTTGACCTCCTTTAGGGCACGCGTCGACGAATTTCTCCAGTTTCGCCAGATTCCCCTTAAAACGAGCGATCTTCTTCCCTTCGAGAGGACGATCAAAAAACAAGTCTGAATCCAAACACGAACCTGAACCTGAACTTTTAACTAGAACCCGAAATTCACACTCGGACACGCACACGACTCTCGTCATGGCGGACGCACAGGAACAGTCCAAGAGCGCCCTCAAGAAGGCCGAGAAGCAGGCCAAGATGGCTGCTTCCAAGGCAGAGAAGGCCGCTAAGGCTGCTGCTCTTCCCATAGTCGGCGGAGGTGCCAAGAAAGGCGGCGACTCGAAGGAGGCCAACGGAATCACCGTCTCCAAGGAGGCTAATTTCCCCCAGTGGTATCAGGAGCTCGTGACCAAGGCCGAGCTCGTGGATTATTATCATGAGGTGAGAGAGCCGTAATTAGACTCCCCTTCCGTGTTGCGTTGTTGGGCGGAACACTGGCCATTGTCAGAGGATTCAATATTTAGTACAGATATTCTAACTTATTTATGCCCAATAGATCTCCGGCTTCTATATCCTTCGACGTGAGCGCCCATTACGCGAAAACGATATATACTAGCAGGCTAATAGGAGGCATGTATAGCTGCTTCCATGTACATCTGGAACGTCATTCGCGCGTGGTTTCAAGAGAGAATTCAGGATATGGGCGTAGACGAGACGAGCTTTCCCATGTTCCTGTCTGCCAAGTCACTGGAAAAAGTCAGTGATGGCATCCACTACACTCTTCAAATTCGATTCAAGCTAACTTTTGGATAGGAGAAGTATGTCCGTCGCTGCCCGACAGCTGAGGCCGCAATGGCCTAAACACAATTCGCAATGAATGGCTTGCTGATTTCTCGTTCATAGGGAGCACGTCGAGGGTTTCGCTCCGGTAGGTTTTCTCATTTGACTATCACCATACCCATAGCTAACAAGTATTCGCAGGAATTGGCATGGGTGACCAAGGCGTAGGTCATCCCTCGTCCGACAGTTATGTGATAAAGCTAATACTCACTCCGTTTTAAGAGGAGACAAGGATTTAGAGGTCAGCCAAGAACCCACCCCCCTTCCCCCCCGAGAGACGGACAAGGATCTATCTATTGACGCAACCTCGAATACAGGTTCCCGTTGCCGTCCGCCCTACGTCGGAAGCAGTTATGTATGTTGCTTCTATGAAATACCGACATGCCCCGCTAATAAACACGTCTAGGTATCCCTACTACTCAAAGTGGATTCGATCGCACCGAGACTTGCCTTTCCGGCTCAACCAGTGGAACAGCGTCGTAAGCAACCGGGAGGTTCTCGAAGTAGGCAACTTTCATATATTAATACCGCCACTCGATACACTAGGTCCGATGGGAAGCGAAGCAAACGACCCCTTTCTTGCGAGCGAGAGAGTTCCTCTGGCAGGAAGGTCACACGTGCGTCACCCAGACCATATCTTTGACTTTTATGGCTAAACCATAGCTAGGGCCCATCTCACGGAGAAGCTTGCTGAGAAGGAGGTTCTCGAGATCCTGGACCTCTACGCTGGCGTCTATGAGGTAAAGACTTATCGTATCTTCAAATGAAACCGTCTCTAATCTCCGGACAGCAACTCCTGGCAGTACCTGTAGTTCGTGGAAAGTAAGTAAAGGACTAGATCACTCATATTTAGATTGCACTTTATTATGATGTCGTATATTGAACTCCTTCACACTAACCACATTCTCGTTTAACAGGAAGACGGAGGCTGAGAAGTTTGCGGGTGGATATTGGACATCGACCTGCGAGGCCTACATTCCGACGAATGGTCGTGGTATTCAGGGAGCCACATCCCAGTAAGAATACACACCACAGCCCACGGGATTGGGGAAAACGCCAGCTAACGTGGTATCTCAGTGCGCTGGGTCAGAACTTCAGCAAGATGTTTGACATTACAGTTGAGGATCCTGAGAAGAAGGGTGACAAGATCCACGTTTGGCAGAACTCCTGGTATGTCCTTTTATTTCCACATTTCCACTACCTTTACCACTTATGAAATCGCTACTTAGGTATTTCCCTTTTTAATTGGGAATTCTCATTAATGGCTGGTACCAAAATAGGGGTCTATCTACCCGTGTTATTGGTGTCATGGTGATGTTGCACGGTGACGATAAGGGTCTTGTCCTCCCTCCACGCGTATCTAAGGTTCAAGCGATCATCATCCCAGTTGGCATCACTGCCAAGATGTCGGCTGAAGATAAGGATGCGCATATGAAGAAGGTTGATGAAGTATACTCATCCCTGAAGTCTGCGAAGGTCCGCGCGGACATTGATGACCGGGAGGGCTAGTAAGTAAACTTCGGGCGCCCATCATCGTCACGGAACTGCTAACCAAGCAATCAGTACTCCTGGTTTCAAGTTTGCCGACTGGGAAATGAAGGGTGTCCCTTTGCGCCTCGAGTTTGGGCCCAAGGACGCCGCAAACTCCGTCGTCAGCTATGCTCGCCGTGACACGGGAGAGAAGGGCACCATTCCACTTAACGAGCTTACTACACAAGTTCCCATCCTACTTGATACAATTCAAAAGGATCTGTACAACAAAGCCGATGAGTCTTTCAGGACCCACCGTCTACAGCTGACGGAATGGGAGAAGGTCATCCCGGCTTTGGACTCACGTAACTTGGTTATCATCCCCTTCTGCGAGGAGGTGGCATGCGAAGACCGGTTGAAGGAAATGACAAAAAGTGACGCGCACCAAGAACTTGGCCCCGACGGCAGGCAGCTCCCCAGCATGGGCATGAAGAGCTTGTGCATCCCCTTTGAGCAGGTAAGTCCCCCACAGCCGCATGAGCTTAATCCCGTTGCAGTCAGACACTGATCGTCATTTCGCTTCTTAGCCCGAGGGCCTTGTTGTGGGCGAGACGAAATGTCTGAACCCTGAGTGCGGCAAGCTCGCGAAGTCCTGGACCATGTTCGGCCGCAGCTACTAGAGCCGCTGTGTTATGGTCACCCAGTGGGCAGAATTCTATGGAACAAGGCCTCGGCAGCGCCATCGAGGTTTCTAGAAGATGCCCTACATGCATCCGAGCCTGCGGATGAATATCTACATGGAACAATGCCAACTCCTTGTCACTATTAGGGAGATGCTGGGCTATCTAACGTGCTGGTAGCTCCTAGCAGGGCAAATAGGAACAGGCTGGCATTGAACCACCAGAGCAGGTCGTTGGATGTGGAAATGGAAGCAGAGTTGAGAAAGAAGAAGTGTCTGGCTATGTTCCAATCTGGGATAGATAGCGAGAGAATAAAAAAAGCTGTAAACGGTCCTAAACCTCGCCATATGTGGTCGTCTCCCCCTTATAATTGAGAAAAATAGATGTATATACCCATGTCATAAGGTTCATTCTAGGATATAAATTAGGTCTACCAAATAAGGTCCCGAAAAACAAACAGCAGAAAGGCCCGTTCGAATGTCACTAGCAGGTGATTGAAAATGAGGATTTCGCTGCGAAAGTCGGGCGCTATTGGGACCACAGCCAGGTCATCGTTTTCTATTCGAGTGCAATAACGGGCACTCAAAAGCCCGTCGGCATTCCAGCGCAAGGTTATCATTTGTACGCAGCAAATATAGGTATGATCATAAGGAGGTCGGTGGACAAGCGCTTAATATTCAAGTCTTCATCAACTTTTTTCTTTATTTCTTTATTCATTTCACCATCTCACTATTAAGATGGGACTCAAGCCTCACGGCGGCAAGGCGGATATGTTAGCTATATCGACCCCGAGCCCAGGCGAGCGCATATATATATCGGTGTCACGATAGTAGGGTATTTATGTATGACATTAGCTCCTCAGCCCTTGGCGGCGCCGGCCTTGATGAGCAGGATATCGCCGTCGTCGACGACGTAGTCCTTGCCCTTGGTCATGACCTTGCCCTTGGCCTTGACCTCGGACTCGTCGCCGAGCTCCTTGAGGACGTTGTAGTTGTACACGATGGCCTGGATGAAGGTCTTCTCGAAGTCGGTGTGGATGACCCCGGCGGCCTGGGGCGCCTTGGTGCCCTCGCGGATGGTCCACTGCCGGACCTCATCGGGCCCCACGGTGAAGAAGCTGCGCAGGTGCAGCGCCTTGCGCATCGTGGTGATGATCTTGGGCAGCGCCGACTCGATCCCGATGTTCTTGCACTCCTCGGCCGCCGCCTCCTCCGTCTCGAAGCCCGTCAGCCGCTCCTCGAACGCCACCGAGATGGGTAGGATCGGGTCGCCTGCCGCGTGCTCCTTCATCCACTCGGCGATCTTGGCCAAGTGCTTGTTCTTCTTGCGCGTATAGTCCTTCTCCGACAGGTTCACCAGGTATACTACCGGCTTCGCTGACAGGAGGAAGAGCGTGTTGATAACCTCGACCTATCGGAAATCGTTAGTC
Source organism: Eutypella sp. D-1 (assembly GCA_023313575.1). Classification (NCBI taxonomy): domain Eukaryota; kingdom Fungi; phylum Ascomycota; class Sordariomycetes; order Xylariales; family Diatrypaceae; genus Eutypella; species Eutypella sp. D-1. The sequence goes on along the minus strand of JAJTTP010000005.1, from coordinate 1,766,845 downwards.
CATCTGGAACCCATAGAATGCATTTCCGAAGACAAGAGAATGAAAGGGGGAAGAAATTGTGCTTTTGTCAGAGCGTGGTTTTTATCTCAGTACGACCTCGAGCGTTGTTTTAGGTGAGGCGTTCGAAGAGCTGGGATTAGTTCAGGCGCTATGGCCCTTTGTCATCATAGAAAGCAGCAATTGGTGTGTGTGGTCAGGATGTGAAGATAGCGAGAAAGAAAGAAAAAAAAGTATCCTCTTACCTCCTTCGGAGACCAGTTGCCCTTCCGGACATCCTTGCCGTCTTTCAGCCACGCGAGCACCTTTTCTATGGTGGCCTCGTCCTCCTTAGCCCTCTTCAACTCCAGACTCTGACCACCTAACCGGGTCTTCTTCTTGGAGTTCTCCAGGGCCTTCTCGACGAACTCGATATCCTTCAATCGCAGCTCCTCGGCGATGATGTCCAGATCACGGACGGGGTTGACGTCACCCTCGACGTGAATGATCTCAGCATCGTCGAAACACCGAACGACCTGGAAGATGGCATCGACAGCGCGGATGTGTGATAAGAAGGCGTTTCCGAGACCAGCACCGGTAGACGCACCTCTGGTCAGACCAGCAATGTCGTAGACGGTTAAATGGGCGGGCACGCGCGACTTGGGCTTGTACTTCTCGCAGAGCCAGTCATAGCGCTCGTCAGGGACAATGACACGAGACTCCTCGGGGTCGATAGTAGCGTAGGGGAAGTTCTTTCAAGAATAATTGATGGTCAGCCTGCTGAGCGTAACGCGAAGGCGACGACCGGTGAACCTACGGCAGGGTTTCCGAGATGGCACTTGGTGATGGCCTGGAACAACGTGGACTTGCCGACGTTGGCGAGACCGACGATACCACTCTTCAGGTTGTTGCCGGGACGACCCAAGAGGACCTTCTCTTCAACGGCGGCCTTTTTGGGAGGCATCTTCTTACTACCGCCGCGTTTGGGGGTTGCGTAGTTGCGGGTTGTGATATGGAGGAAAGTTGTATTAGTGGTGGTGGTGGTAGTGGTGGTGGTGACAGCGATGCGTCTAAGCGCAATGGCGGGGTAGCTGTAGTTGTGGTAGGAATAGGGAATAAGAAAGGCAGAACTAGCTGCGGTAGGTGAAAAGAGGCGGGGGAGAGAAGTGAAGGGGGATTTGGACGAATGGAGAAGAGAGGACGTGATTTTTGTGATTTTGGCTGAAAACCAGCCTCAAAAACCGGGTCAAGCCAGTTTTTGATTACAGTGAAATGGAGAGGAGGGGGGGATTAGGAAGGGAGGGAGGAAAAGAAGATAGATAATCTTCTGATTGGACAACACTCTTTCCGTGTGTGAGATTTCTGTAATTGTGGTGATCTGTGATGGGCTGGACGTGATTCTTTTAAAAATCGTCCCTTGGAGAAATTCCAAGGTTGTGTTGCTACTTGCTACACAACGAGCTTGAGAGAAAAGAAACTTCAAAGTTGAGAAGAGACTTCAAGTGTGTGAAGAAAAAAAAATTGCTTTGTTAACCTGGTGGACAAGGTCGGGGGTCCGCTGAAGCTGTGGGGCCAGAAATGAACTATCCGGGGCTTCACAAGGTGGGTTGTAGGGTATCTACATAGTACTTAGGTACCTAGGTATTGCTGGTCCGGAACTACCCAGACGGAGATCGGTCATTTGTTAGACCGATATCTCACTTACCTAATCAGATAGTTTCCCCCCAAACACCAAGTCACCCAGTCACCTGGGCAAGGACCACTCGGCAAAGTTGAACCACTCAACCACTTGAATCTTGGGTAATCTATCTTACCCCACCATCCACAAGGACGGGAGATCAAGCCTTATTACGTAGCCCTGAGTGTCCAAGCCTCCAACTACGTAACCAGCCAGCCAGCCAGCTAGCACCTGCTAACTCGGCTACTGCCTGCTTGGGGGGTAGCATTCCGCCTAACTACCTAAGTACATATGTAGCTACAACCATCCATGGATAGCCCGGGGATTGATAACAGCCCCGGAACGTTCCTTGTCCCGCATTCAGCTCAAAGTACGTATGCAAGGCAGGGAATCTCCAACCTGATCCGACAAGCCTGAATCGCAGTCGAAAAGAAGAACTTTCATTCATCCTCTCTCAACAACCATACAACATAATTTGTTGCAACAAGTTGGTTCCAAACAAACACAAAAAACCATTCCTCTTCCCTACATGTCCAATCCCATCTCAACAACAACTTGATGATAGTCGAACTGTCTTGGGTCAGAAGTACTCACTCACTACTCACTCCGTGTTCCACCACCAATCAACTATCTCACATTATCATACATATCCGAATGCATCCGTATCAGTAAACCCGACTGTATAGTTTCTTCTTTTTCTATAGTTACATGTATTCGGCGGTCATAGCTTCCAGCAGTGTATACATATTTCTAAGAACTTATCCATATCTGCTTTTTTGGGCATAGGCATTTCCTTGCCAACCTCGGCACTTTATCACCCAAACCCAACCCCCAAAACCCACTGACCATCAGATCCAACGAGGTCGAGACCCTTGTCACTACCGAGTTTATCTCTCTCTCTTTTTTCCCCCCCTCTTTCCACTATGTCAACCAAGAAGCCTTCCAGGCCATCGAGATCGTCGTCCCACCGATCGACACTCTCGCTCTCCCGGACAGAGATCGTTATCAACGTCTATGACCTTTTACCTGTAAGTTCTAGTTCTGCGCAACCGCCAGCATTTGAGTTTCGGGATCGCTTCATCTAGGATTCTTGCGTCGGCCCCCAAACACCAAAATTCTATCGACAGCGTTCGTCCTAACCAGCTCTCCGCATATAGCCCGGCCGCGTCAACTCAGTCCTCTGGACAGTAGGCGCCTCTCTCTTGCACTCGGGCGTCGTGATCAACGGGAAGGAGTACGCATATGGCGGGCACGACAGGCGCGGGGTGACGGGAGTATACTGGACGCGGCCGCGCACGGAACCGCCGGGCGGGTCCTTCCGGACCGAGATCCTGCAGGGCTTCACCTTCGCGACGCAGGCCGAGATCGACGCCATCGTGCGCCACTGTTCCGACGAGTTCCAAGGCCCCGCTTACAACCTGCTCACCCGCAACTGCAACCACTTCACCTCCCACCTCTGCCAGAAGCTGACCGGCCGGCCCGGCCCCACCTGGCTCAACCGCGCCGCCAGCATCGGCGTCGCCCTCCCCTGCGTCGTGCCCCGCGACTGGATCGAGCCCCCCGATCACGAGGGCGTCGATGGCGAGCTGCTGAGTGACGACCGTCATGGCGAGCACGAAGACGACGAAGATGATTCCGAAAACCACGACGACGATGATGATGATGATGACGATATACATGAGGATTCGGAGCAGACGGGAATGCTAGAACATGAGCGCCGGAGGGGGACTCGCCCTAAGGGGAAGGGCAAGCGCGCGACGAGAGACTCCAGCGGGCGGGCCCTCCCCGCCTCGGAGAGGGCGCCTGCTGAATGACGCGATGTGAGAAGAAATATGGGTATGGATCACGTCCGGATGAAACGAGAACGAATGAGATGGGATGGGACGTGAGAAACAATCTGCATTACAATGGCGTCGGCGGTAGCCCTCTGGCTCGAATTCAACATGGGTTAGGTTTCGGTTGGGTCGGGTCGGGTTATGTTGTGTTATGTTGGGGTCGGGCTACCTTATCTGGGCGTTTGGCTGGAATATGATTGCTTTTTGGTAACCGGATGGATGATTATGATTCCCCCACCCCCCCAAAACCTATCGGGGCAAGAGAGGGCTGAAGGGAGGGCAGCGGCGGAGCTGTTGAGACTTATGTATGTAGCAGCAACTCTCTTCAGGGTTGAAAGCGTGAGCACCTCAGACACGAAATGATGGGAAACTCTTTCTCGACAATGTTTTGAACGGGATCTTTTATTTTTGTCTTATTTATGATTCTCGTGTACGAGGATTTGTTTTTTTCGTCGTCTTATTGAAAACATGTCGAGATGGGCATATCTATCGTACACATCCGGTCAAGGATTGTCCGTGAATTTGTACATGCACACACACACACACACACACACCACACTCTTTGCGTACCCTACCCTCATCCTGCTCTCCCTCCCTTAAGTATCTCCGTTTTTTTCCCTCTCCTTACCCCCTTCTCGGGAACAACGGTGTATATACACTTTTGATCTTAGTAAAAGTCAAACCCGTGGATAACCACCGAGCACAACGCCGTACTGTGCCGTACCGTACCCATATCGCCGCCCTGCCCAGAATACTATGCCATACCATAGCACACCATACATACCACCACAGGATATCCCCCCTCCTCTCTGCCGCCTTGTCTCTCTCCCTCTCTCGCTCCGCCTAACCCAACCTCCTGGGGTTCGGGCTACGGGTACCGCCGAACTTGAGGCGGGTAGCGTCGGAGACCTTGACGATGGTATGGCGGATCATCTTGCCCTCGGCGCCGAGGAGGACCTTAGTGGCGGCCTCGCGGCCGGAGCCGAAGCCGCGGAGGACGACCTCCATGCGGCGGATGATCTTGTGCCAGCCGCCCTGGTTAAGCTTGTCCATGACGTAGGCGGTGAGCTGGTAGGCGGCGTCGTAGCTGCCGCGCTTGCTCTTGCGGAACCCGATGTTGCCCGTCGACATGCTCAGGATCGCGCCGCGGTTCGGCTTCGTCACCGTGATGTGGCAGTTGTGCTTGTGCGAGTACACGTGGAAGTGGAACGGCTCGTTCACGGGTCCCAGGTCCTCCGGCGCCTTACCGCTGGTGTCGTCCGACTCCCCGCCTAGCCCCAGCTCCGAGAGGTACGTCCGCGAGTACGACGACCCGGACAGGATCTCCTGCGAAAGCTGTTGCTGCTGCCCGCCCTGCGATTGTTGGTATGGCGACCGGCCCTGTCCCCGCCCCACGAGCTTCTCCGTCAGGATGCGCGAGACGTCCATCATGCCGCCCGCGGGCCGCGGCGGGCCCATCGGCTGCTGTTGCTGCTGCTGTTGCTGTTGCTGCTGTTGTGGCCGCTGCTGGTCCTCGGACTTCCTTAGCCGCGAGAGCAGGCTATCCCAGTCGGGACGGGCGCATGTCTGCGAAAAGGCCCGGCGGCTGCTGTTTTGGTGGCGACCGGTCGTCGTCGTCCTCGTTGTCGTCGTTGCGGGACGGAGGAGTGTGTGGGAACACCTGCAGGAGGAGGAAGAAGGGATTCGGGAGGTGGCGGTCGCCAGGAGGCGACTTGAGGGTCGGCTCATCGTCGAGGCATGTGCTTGTTTATATTTTTCCTTTTTTTTTCTCCTTTTATGGTCGTCACTTGCCCTCTTCTCTCTCTCTCTCTCTGTGTCAGTCTCCTCCGATCTCGAAATTTTGGATAACTGGTTTGGTAGGTACTTTCTTTAAGGTGGGTATAATGATCAAAATTGGGTTAGCTTCAACCAATTATCTGCCCTAAGTATATACAATGCGCTTATCGAGGAATTGAGTTTGGCCTTTTCTCTCTATATAAGAAAAAATTACTGGTCGCAAAGTCGCATTCATGCAATTGTCCGAAAGGATGAGGGTTGTTCGGATACCTACATACTTGCCTATAGGCAGCTGCTTAGCTCGGTATAGATTTCGGGAGGTACCTATTTTACTGCGTGTTGCCGTATTATAGCCATTGTACCTTATACAGCTAACGAGGGGCTGATGATAGAAAAGATTTAGCTCCGTACCCTCTCTGATTTTTTTTTTTTTTATCTTTCGCAATGGCCGATAACTTTCGCCTCCGATAGCAGCAGCAGTAGCATTTGTATTAGCAGCAACCCTGGAGAGAAGCCGCAAAACTCACCCCCAAAAAGAGGAAGAGAAATTCTCACGGGCTTCCCAAGATACCCTGGTTGTAGTAAACTAACTATTCGGTTTATTTTAACCTTTCTCTTTTTTTATGCTCTCGACCCATTTAACTATATCTGAGTCGTCTCTTCCCCGTCCGTGTTTGCGCTCCGTACCTATTCAACTCTCACCCCCCTCCCCCTCCTCACTCACGTTCCTACCCCTCGGCTTTGACCTCTAGTTTTTTTTCTTTTCTTCTCCGGGAGGTTGTCGCCCCAAATATCCTAGTCGCCCGGTATGAGTTCCTTGCGACATGTCGCGAGGAGTCCGGCTCCGTCGACATTTTTAAGAGTGCCGCCCTCGGCGAATACTGCGGCGCATTTGTATAGCAGAAGTCCGGCATACCGGAGGTTATTATGGAGCCACACCTCCCACAGTTACAATCGCAATCACAATCGCAATCACACTTACGCCGCCGACGCCGGCGATGTTCCGTATCTCTCCCAACCTTTTTCCTCCCCCGCTCTCCCTTCCCTCCGGTCGCCTTTCCTTCCAGAAGCCATAGCTGCCATACAATTACGAAAATTACACCAATCATCCCGAATATATCAAAACCAGCCAAAGCAGAGTACGCAATCAGGGGGGGCAGAAGGGAGGCCTAAGGCAGACAAGACGAAAAAGACGGAGCAAACGGACAAGACCCAAAACGCCGAGAATACAGAGAAGACCACCACGGGCGCCGAGTCCGGCGACCAGGCTAAACAGCAGCAGCAGCAGCAGCAGCAGCAGCAAGAAAAGGAGGGAGAGGAAGATGAGAAGTCAGAGAAGTCAGACGAAGGCGGCGAGAACAAGGAGAAAAAGGAGGATCTCCCCCCACCTCCACCCCACGGCGATAAGACGCCATGGCAGGTCTTCATGGAGACCATGTCGTCCGAGTTCAAGGCATCAAAGGAATGGAACGAGTCCACGAAGCAGCTGGCCGACTCCGCCCACCAGTTCACCGAGAGTGAGTCCGTTCGCCGCGCACGCCACGCCTACGAGAGCACCACCGGCGCCGTCTCCTCCACTGCCGGCAAGGTCCTCAAGACCTCCGCCGGCGCCATTGCCAAGGGCGCCGCCTTTACCTGGGACACCCCCGTCATGAAGGGCGTGCGCAAGGGCGCCACCATCACCGGCGACGCCCTCGACAAGGCTACCAAGCCCATCCGCGAGACCGAGGTCTACAAGAACGTCAAGAACGTCATCGACGACGGCAGCAGCTCCAGGTACGGCGGCTGGGTCGAGAAGGAGGAGCGGAGGAAGGCCCGCGAGCTCCGCGAGAAACAGGCCGCCAAGATTCATGGCAAGGCCGAGGATATGGTCGAAGATCCGAAGTATGTTCTCATCGCCCGTCAACCCTTTCATCACCCTTCTCTCTCTGCTTTGTGCGGCATGCAAATCGATGAGTTGCTAACCATTCCATTCCATTAGCGCGGGAACCAACATCACGGTCCACAAGGACGCCGCTTGGAAGGAGGCCTGGCGGGATTTCCGGGACGATAACAAGTTCATCCAGGGAATATTTAACATGAAGAACGTCTACAACGAGTCGGAAAACCCCCTGATCAGCACGGCGCGGAGCATCACGGATCGCGTCGCCGGCTTCTTCGCCGAGAATGAGACCGCCATGGTGATCAAGCGCTTCCGCGCCATGGACCCGAACTTCCAGCTCGAGCCCTTCCTGCAGGAGCTGCGCGAGTATATCCTGCCCGAGGTTCTGGATGCCTACGTCAAGGGCGACACCGAGACGCTCCGGCTCTGGCTGTCGGCGGCGCAATACTCGGTCTACGAGGCCCTGACCAAGCAGTACCTGCAGGCGGGCCTCAAGTCGGACGGTCGCATCCTCGACATCCGGCACGTGGACATCCTCAAGGCCCGCATGCTGGACCCCGGCGAGATTCCCGTCTTCATCATCACCTGCCGCACCCAGGAGGTCCACGTGTACCGCAACGCGAAGACCAACGAGCTCGCTGCCGGCATGGAGGACAAGGTCCAGCTCGTCACCTACGCCATCGGCATCACCCGCACCCCCGAGGACGTCAACAACCCCGAGACCCGGGGCTGGCGACTCATTGAGATGCAGAAGAGTGGCCGGGACTACATCTAAGAGGAATCCGTAGATGCGGGCCAGTTATGTCAAATGAAAGTAGGGAGGAAATAATCCAAACAGCCCCGAACGAAAAAAGAAATTTCTACCATCGCGCCGAACCTCACACACCATGCCCGTCCCGCCATTTACCACTTGTCCGCTGACATATGAACTCATCAACCAACCATATACTCACGTGTTTCTAATACCTTCTTGTACTATAAAAACGATAGACATATCAAGACGATCCCAGGGTGGGGGAGGGGGCGCGGCGGCGGCCATGGGAGGGAGTCCGGATGGAGAACGGGCGGAGGGAGGGGGGGGGGGGCATATCTGGGGACTGGGTTTACCGCGTGGCTACGTGGGACCAGTCTTGTCAACACAACACCACTCTCGGGGCACTTTTGGTTTAGCCCCCCAGCAACTTAAACCAGGCGTTTTATCGGGTGGGCAATGGGGTTCGTTTCATGTTCTTTTTTTTGTTTCATACTTACCCACCCGCCTTGCAAGCAACGGCAAAGCCCCCCTCCCGCCCTTATACCATGAACATTTTACTTTCTCTGCTCCCCCTCACCCACCCGTGTATGATATAAAAAAACAGACAAAACTTGGTGTTGGCATATATGTATGTGTTACGTGGCATGATGACTGGGGGCACGAAAAGGAGAGAGAGGAGGGGGCGGCGGGGTCTTTCTTCGCAAACGGCCGGTTCACCCCTTGGCTGCCTGCCCTGCCTCTTGTACCAAGAAAAAGAAATGAAATGAAAACAACGAGAACTACCTCAACATACGAGACCAGATGATGCATGTTTAGCGCGACGAGAATTCCCATTGCGAAATATACGTATCGAAATCGGGCTTGATTTTCCTGGTATCGTCGTCCGTCTTTGCTTTTTCAAACCCGTCCGCCCACATTCAATAAGGGGTTATCGGGCACCCTTGGCTCTATTTACTGATTCACACACCGCAAGGCAACGCAGGGTTACAGCGAGATAGGCAAGCAACGACATAGTTGACTTAGGAAAGTCCGCAGCACCGGTGCCGGTTCTTCTTCGTCCCCGGATGACCTCGCTAACTTTGCCAAAGCAGCAGCAGCAGCCAGTCACAGATCACTAGTTCAGGGCTTACATACACCCCAAGTCCATGCAACCGCAAGCAGGGCAAGATAGATACCACGCCATGCCATTCCACGATTTTCATACCTATCCGAAGTCAAAGTAATATCCGTTATTATATAAACCCAGTAAACGAAACTAGTATACGCAGCCTTTCATTTTTTTTATGAGAATGTAATGAGATACACCCAAAAAGAGAACAAGAAACCTTTTCCTTATGTGGCCCTCGACAAGCACTCCACCCCCCCTCCCCCAAAAAAAAACGAAAGAATAAAAGCCTCCCGCAGGAAAAAAAAATATAATAGGAGCACCAATAGAGGAGGTGCTAGACTTAGTAGTACAGCTCTCCCGGTTCCTGATCGAAGACTAAGCCGCGGATGAAGATGCCGGCCTCGTCGAGGCTGGCGCGGTAGTTCTCGGCTTGCTCGAAGAGGGCGAGGAGCTCAGGCTCAGGGAGCGCGGTGAGGGCGTCGACCATGGCGTCGGCGTCGTGCTGCGTCTCCTCGCGGCCGCCGTCGGGGCGGTGGCGCCGCAGGAGCCAGAGGTCGCTGACGGGGACGCGGGCGCGCACCGCATCCAGGTCGAACGGGTCGATGTCCAGCTCGCGCAGCCGCACCATCAGGTTCAGCACCCGCGCCACGTACAGGTATACCCGCCACTTGAAGAGGCGCGGCGCCGGCGCCGTCCCGTCTACCGCCTCCCCGTCGTATAGCGCGCTGACTCGGTAGCCCCCGTACGTCTTTTCGTTCTCCTCCTCCTCCTCCTCCTCCTCCTCCTCCTCCTCCTCCTCCTCCTCCTCCTCCTCCTCCTCCTCCTCCTCTTCCTCGCCATCTTCTTCACCGGAGCTTTCAGTGTCGGCGTGCGTGCGCTTCCGCTTCCGGGATGGCGGGGGCAGCGGAATTGGCAGGTACCCCGGGTCGGTACTAGAGTAGTCTTCATCCTCATCTTCATCTATATATATGACTTCATGTCCATCTAGTCCTTCATCGTCGTCCTCGCCTTCGGGATCAGCACCAGCAGCATCCACTATCTTGCGAGTGGTTTCGTCTATCGCCTGACTCAGGGCATCAAAAGGATCCCCCTTGGATTGGAAGTACTCGTAGTAGGCGATGATGTTGGAGGTCGTGTCGAGCTCGCTGCCCTCGAACATCGAGGCGAGAAACTTGTAGAACGGCGTCGTACGTATGAACTCCACGTACTCGGGCCCTGACATCTCGTGCGCGTCCGGTGACGGGGGGTCGGGCTCCGATACCTCGTGGAGCTTGCGCTTTGTCCCTTGCATCATCGGCATGATGATAGGCCCGATTTCTGTTTCTTCTTCTTTGTTTTATCCAGAAATTGTGTGTGATGTGCTTAAGCTCGACTGGTTTGAGTAATACGGAGGGGTGTTTAGATGAGATCACGAGGTAGATAGGCACTGAGCTCAGAGGATCGATTATAGGAAGGCCCAGGAGAGCAAGAATAAAGGGGAGATAAGGAATAGCTATGTGTCTCCCCTCTTATCATATATCCTAGCTCTTGGGATTCAGCTATTGAACAATGCTATTGAGAAAAAAAAATAAGTTCCGATCGCATCCGTCTTGAGACATCTTCCGCTTTCAGGGGCGCCTAACCATGGGGTTGTCCAGAGTACACTATGTAGTAACACCGGCGGGAATGTGTAGATGAACGAAGCTTTCTGCTTTCAATTGTCTCCCAGTGTCTCACCGACCCTTTCTTGGCTTTTGAACCTTTCGCATATTATCATTATCACATGTTGAATTATCTGAGCGCCGTCGCGCCAATGTAGTCCGAGACAAAAAATAGCTGGGAAACACCCCTATCTAAGACAACGTCTAGGTCATGTTTCCTTCTCTCTTTTCCTCACTGCATATTTTCTTCGTATCAAGTCGGTTGCAGGAGACTAAAAGGAGGTTTGCTCTTTCCAAGGTTTACATACCTACACTGCATATATGTACTTAGGTAGGTACATAATGTGCTGCCAAAAAGAGCTGTGAGACTTTAGGTAGGTAGCTATGGATGGGGGGGGGAGGTGCGAGCTTGTTTGCTCCCAAGATTTACCCGGGTAACCGCGAAAAGGAGTAGGTAATAACGTACTGCACTACTTAAATCATAATTACAGCGCAATTTTCCATCGAGTCCGACTGAGGACCCTGAAGCTTGGTGGATGGAGCATGCGTAGGTAGCATTTGTTACTGAAGTGTGAAACTCGCCATAGTAGGGCGAGGTTGGGCTCGATTCTTTTTTTTTCCTGCAGACTCCACGTTCGACCACCACTGCACACAGTCTTTTTCAGGGTTTTTTGTTTGTCTTTTTTTCTTTTCTTAAAGAAATGAAATAAAAAGGAAAATACTAAAAGGGAAGGGAAATCATTATCTTTTTATTTCCTGAACGTTTCCCGTTCCTACACTGAAGAAGCATGCACGAGGCCAGTTCTCTCAGCAGATGCGAATAACATAGCAAGCGATGTACGAGAGATGAATCTCCCATTAACTAGAGATTGGATCTTCTAGATGTATGAGCAGAGACATGCTTTCGGTGATAATTCCACGTGGTTCCTCTTCTCTCCCTTCCCACCCCTGACCCACAAACTCCTATCACTCATCAGCCCAGATGGTAGTCTTGCCCACGGGTTCCCTGTCGCTCCGGCACCGGTTAATCCTTGCATCCGGGTTCTCGTAGCCGACGGAGATTCCGCAGAGAATATCGAGGTGGTCGGGGATATCGAGCTCGGCGCGCAGGACGTCGGGGTAGCCCGCAACGGCGATCTGGACACAGCTTCCAACGCCGGCCTCCGTGAGCGCCAGCAGCAGCGTTTGCAGGTACAGGCCGACGCAGAGCGCGGCCTGCCCCCGCAGCTCGGCGCTCATGCACACCACCAGCGCCACCGGCGCCCCGAAGAAGGAGAAGTTCCGCAGCACCGCTTCCCGCCGTCCCGCCATGTCCTCCCGCGCGAGCCCCAGCCCCGGCGCCCCGTAGATCTGCGCCCCCAGCTCCGTCCGGTAGTGCTGCAGCGATGGAGGCAGCACCGTAGCTGGATGGTCGGGCTCTCCTGGCAGCGAAGACAAGGTCGCCGATTGCGATGCCGATAGAGGGGACACGGCTGTGGCGGTTTCGTAGAGCTTCGTTCGCAGACGCTCGAGTGCGAGGCCCCGGACGACGAAGAGGCGCCAGACCTGCGTGTTGGAATTCGAGGGCGAGTGCCGCGCGAGCTCGAGCACGCGGTCGAGCACCGCCTGTGGGACCTCCGTCGGCAGGAAGTCCCGCGAGGAGTGCCTGGTCATGACGGCTTCTTCGAGCTGCATGTCTGCTTTTTATTGTTGGATATGTGGAATGTGTTGTGATGTGGTTCCAGTGTCTATCACTGTTTCCATCACAAGGCGCTGCCGCCTTTCCTATATATACAACTGGACATAGCGCCGACGTCTCTCTGGCTACCTACCGATGGCTTATACTGTAAACCACAGTGATTATGACAAAGCATTACTCGGCACATCCATATCATGTTAGGCTATGTCGCAAGGGCTTATCCTTGATTTATTTTACGTCCTGGATATGCAGCTGAACATGACGAGGCAGGCTCTCCTACCTCAGCACCCTTCCAACAAGCACGGGTAATGCCTGGCCAAATGTCAGAGTCACCACACTGTGTCTTTAGCTATGATGCAGTATCCTATCAACGATGGCTGCATATTATTCCCGCTGGCGGCGGCGATGTCGGGACTGGTCCTGGTCCGGTCGCGATTCATTATTTGCCGTTATTCGCCGCCCTTTCTGGTGGCTCGGCAATGCTCAATGTCCCGAATGCGCGAGGGAGACATATTCTATGCCCCTTTACTTCTATGTATGTAGCACGGGTGTCATGACTGCATAGAGAATTCTAGATTCAGCCAGTAAACTATCACTCCATCACGAGTCTCGGTGTTTCGGTGTACGGGCGTCCAAGCCATTCTCCGCGGAGTTGGAGAGCTACGACATGCTGCGGTGCTTACTCAGGCCAGCAGCCAAATACCCTGATACCCTGTTATCCCGATATCCGGCCACCATTTCATATACACGTACACTCACTGATTGATACCTATTACGATTATCAACACAATACGCGAAGGTCAACAAATAAACAAGTGTACCCAATATACGATGCCGTCACTTCACGACACCGTGACGTTACAGCAGCCAAGGTGTGTGGCCCGGGTACCACGGCCAACGAGTCCACCACTTGTTTATATTCTCGCTTTCAATCCTCCAGTGTGGGTGTACACTTCTGAAGATGAAGAGAATGAGGACCATGCTGTACCTCTATGAAACAGTTTGAACACAGAGCTTCGTCCGGGGGCCATAGGCAAACCTCGGGATGGAGGCCACCTTCCTAGCTGGCTAGGCTCAGTTTCACGTCACTGATGCCTTCCATGTGTTCTGCGCTTGGCCTCAGAGATGCGTCGCCTTATGCTGCGTGGAAGTTCTAGTCACGAGAGACAAGATGTAACACCCTCGGTCGGCCGGCCGTATGCTCGTCTCAGAAGCATGACCGACCATATCCACCCCATAACCGGACCTGACCTTACCTGCGCCGCTATCTGTTGACATCATGAGATGGATTATTGTCACGAATCCCAGAAACACGAGGCGAAGATGGCTGATGAAACGGTGACAAGCAATCGGGCCGGGCCTGTTCTTCGCGAAGCCGGCCAGTTCAACAAGTTCGACTAGGCCACGCCACGGGCCGCAATCGGAAACGTTACATGACATTAGAAAGGTCTTATTGCACCACGCCATCTGGGTACGCTTTCCAGAAAATAATGCATGATGGGTAAATCGGGATATAGAGAGGAGAGCGAGAAACGGGCCGGATGATTCAGCAATAACGACAAACCACCCTCCCCCCCTGCCCCGCCTTTAGGGCTTTAGGAACAGAGGAAGACAATATACCTCGTGAGGCAACCCACCGGAAACCATCGGCGACTGAAGACTCGAAGCTCGTCTTTACGCGCGTATGTCAAGGACGTGACGTAGACATCGCTCAGGCAAACAAATGCGAATTGTGGCTGTGATAGGCCTCACTCGTTTCGACCCGACCGACCCCAGCCCAACCGATTAGCAGGGGACTTTCGTTGAGTTTCAAATACCGGAATACGGCCCAAGTCATCGTCTCTCAAATCAAGTCGGTAGCCTTGCATAGATCTCCTTGTGATTGTGCTTCTATCTCGTAACCGTTGTGTATATCTACTATGTAGTTAGAGGCCAGGCCATCTGATAGGTAGGTCTGTGCCGTATCATTGGCGTAACCAACAGCTCCTAGGTAGACGGGGCTTTGCGTAAATATACTTGTCTACCCCGAAATGAAGGGTGCCTACACTAAGAACCGTTGCTTGCCTGTTCGGCCTTTTGATTTTTTTTTTGGGGGGGGGGGGAATGGTGGTCGTTCAAACGAATAGTTATACGGATCTTGTGAAGTACGTTGTAAAACTAGATTTGAATGCTAAGATTGTAGCCGCCAGTCTACATAGGAAAAACGGAGAGCGGAACGTCTCATCTAATTGGTCGATATTGCAAAATGCGCTACAGTACTCCGTAAGTTGTATCCCCGACCTTCCGAGTAACGCTAACCTGTATAGGCGCAGTTAACTTAATTGATAAGTAAAATTAAATCAATTAAAGTTCAACTCACACCTGAGCTCAAGCAGTTGAGTGACGGTAGCTCAGGGGTAGAGCAGCGGACTGCAGTTCCGAAGGTCGCCGGTTCAATTCCGGCTCGTCACTGGTAAAAGATGATGATGTTTATCATGATCTCCTCTTTTTTTCTTCCCCTTTCTAACATATGTAATTTTTCTCTGCGGTCAAATTTGACTTTTTGGTTTACTAATTTTTACTTTCCTATCCGTTGTGAACAAGGTTAAAAGTACTAGGTATCTGCACAATGCTACGGAGTAGGCGGTGGTATACTGTGTTCACATTCACTTTCCCTTTCTGGGAGGGCATATTCCTTTCTAACTCGTACAAGCCTTGCGTAACTCTAGCCTGTTTTTTAACAGCTTGAATGAGACGAATGGCTGCCCGGTTCCTGACCGCCACATCGTGTAAGTGAGCTGGCAAGTGCCGGTCTAGGAAAATTTTGTTCGAGATGTTAATGTACCTACCTAGAAGGTCGGGTCGTTACATGGGATCGTGGCCCTCGTGTCCTGACTCCCCTAGACAGCAGATGTAGGTAGCATAATATGACATTCAAATCCTCTGCCACCTCCACATCGCCGAATAATCGAAACAAGCGAGCAGACCAGTTCCACCATACATCTAGCCTCATGGCAGATCGATCTATCCATCGCATACCAAAAGTATGGCTTTGCATCCTGGCATCGCATGCATACGCAAGAATGACTCTTACTTCCACTAGCAGTGAGTCATCCTTCCCGGCAGGTGTAGCTCCCCAGTTCACCATATGCACAATTGCGGGTTTTCAATATTTTGCCATCGTGGGAAGCAGGCGTTCTTAAACTTTCCGGTCTTTCCCCAGTAACTATGAGAGACCCGGAAGACAGGTTCACGAGGCCGACCTGAAACACGACCGATCTTCTGCTGCGTTGCTGTTCTACTGCATGTTGGGCTCCATTTGCCATCATCGTCACATCGATATGCACTCATCCCCTCTTTTTCCAACCCCGCCGCTTTCCATGTGAGTCTTTACATGCTACTAGGATATATCCTAATTCGACTAGGTACGTCTCAAGATCTTATAGGCCAAAAGAAGGAAACATGAAACGAAACAAGAATGTTTCCCCGACTTCTTTCGTTCGACGGGGTTCGAACCACCCAATGAACAGTCGATCGCAGATCTTGGTCTGTTAGTCGTACAGGCGGGGCCTGACGGGAGACATCGCCGACCAATCGTCCCAAATCGACGCGGTCTGTCGGTGGGGGAGGTTGGGAGATCTGGGCTTGAAGGGCGCCGATTGGCTAAATCGTTCCCCAGGCTAAGGTACGTAGTGGTTAGCCCATATATCGTGAACAGCCTTGACAGCGCGCTCCCGTCAGGGATTGTCAGCGCGTGCTTGCCGACAAATCAGATTGTGCGTAGCCAAGGCCGTCAACTACGCGCTGCCGCGGGCGCCAAAAGGGCGACGCTCCCCACGCCCGCGACGCCGAGGAAGAGAAATGAAAAATTAACTACGCGCCCATTATATTGTGGCTGTGCGGAATTGCGCGCTTAACACATTACGTATCCACACCGCGGACCTCAGTGGAGGCAGACAAACCAGTGAGCCAGGTAGGGAGTGCTCTACCTCTTCGCAGGAACAGGTCAGGCTTCCAGCCAACTACAAGATCCTCTTCTAACCACAATCATCCGATTTCGCTTGCATTGACATGGCCCTGAAAATTATACCAGGCCATCCGCACCCGAGGACTCAGAGTTGCCTTGGGGGCCGCGGCAATCTCTACAGCCGCCGCCGCACCCCGCCGTAAATATCCTCGTAGGAATCAAAGGATGCTCCGTTTTTCGCAGCGGAGAGGCGTCTCCCGTGCTGGCGCAGTAGAAGCCCTTTGCATTATGTACAACCCGAGTCTTACCCCTCAAGACAACCCCAAATGCGCGGATGAGATCTGACCGACGCAAGCAATCCTCATAGACATATCTGCAGTGGCTTTGATCATGGCTATGTAAATTGAAAATCTACTCTGTATATGCTTAGCCAGTAAATGATGTATTGCCCCGGTGGCAGCCGAGACAGTGGTGCTGAGATGCTGATGGGCTTGAGGGAGTAGCTTTCTCCGTAGAAGTGAGAAGAAGCACCTGTTTTACGGAATTGTCGGGGATATGCTTGGAAACTTAACGCCATCAATGCTACCTCGGGACCCTTCTCATCAAAAGTGCCCTCTGCCTGTACAGTACAGCACAGCATACAGGATTGCGTACTCGGTGCCCCTAGCCGCCGGGCGGAGAAATCGCGCTTATTTGGGCGCTTTGCCATTTTTATTCATCTGATCTAGGAAATGTAGGTAGCGAATCTGCGACGGGGTAATCCGGCTGGGCCCGATGACCCCCCGGCTTATCCTCATCTTAATAGCCGCTCGCTAAAGAAAGCAGTCGGGGGCCTGAAATCCCGTGCACAGCTGTAGATCATACACACAAAAATAGGAAGTAAGGGTACCATATGCCCAAGATCCCCACACAGAGATCACCGTCCTTGTCTCTTTAAGCGCAATCGCAAATTGACGCGCAACGATCATTACCTAGTATTGTTATATAGTGTGGTGTATCGCAAGATGCAAAGTGGAAAGCCACATACCGCCGAGACTGGGTCTGCGACTGGCTTGAGACTGACGCCGGCGGGTGATGAGGAGCCACCTGAAGATAATGGGGAACCCCGTTAGCTACCCAGTATCTGTTGTGTCGTTCGCAGCGCGGTGATGTGTGGCGAGTGCCTTGGAGCGCTTCCCATTACGGGACCAAAGTCGCGAGGGAGGCGCGAAAATGATTTTACTGTGGCAAAGCACTGTCGGGTCGGCGCGCCGCAATATTTACTGCCGCGTCCGATCACGAAATTCATGTTCAACAACCGCGTCGGCTACGCCATGTGTGTATGTCTTGGTGATCGTCAGCCAAGATAGACCGTCTAGAAGGTCGGAGTACCCACAAACCCGAATGGGGAAAAAAGAGGACACTCAAGCTAATGCAAGCCGACGTTGTCTCTATTTTCGAGTGAGTCATAGCCGCCTGCAGCTATCCCTGGTTCCCGCCATGCCGTAGCAGATATAGGCCGAGAAATCATTGAAAGTATTTGTAGTACTGTACATGGAATACGTATCGTATCGTTTAAACTACGACAACCTTGGACAGAATAATGGAACTATAGTGGTTACTGCATTGTGAATTCCAACGTCTTCATGAGTTGAGAGAGAAGTTTGGTTGTGTCCATTCAGCATCGAGAGCCGCCATTAGACGATGGGACCCCGGCACGATAGGCGAGCTCACAGCGAAAAGATGGGGTAGGATGGGTAGGATTTGTACAAGTTTAAAGGCCAAATACTATGTCCTACGCGGGAAACCGAGAGAGACGTTACAGTGCCGGGCACTGCACCATAGACGCGGAACACTGCGCCCCCCGGCTTTCTATAGCCGCACAGAAGCCCCACCCAACTTAGACCTTGAGACCCCTGCCTTCCATGTTGTGCTCTATAATTCGATAGACCCTATTTCGGGCCATTTCAGGTAATTCCATATCATATAGTATACATGCGAGGGTACTGATTGATGTATAGTACCATCTTGGGCTTGACAGCGGTCCACACCGATATGCCCAAGGGATCCCAGAAACCCAAATTCGGCCCAGGCCAAGGCCCCATGAGGCGAGATGGGACCACGAGGGAGACCCAACAGAGCTGGACGTATGCATGAATACTTCTGCATCTGGCTCTAGCAGTAGCCGCAAATCCCGTCCTCTAGGTCCCCATGTTTCAGGTTTATTTTGCGACTACATCATCAGTCCAACGCGTGGGCCGGGGTGGGCTATAGGGCGCTGGATGATGCGTCTGGCCAGCCGAGCATCGTGGGCCATCCATTCTCGAGGATAAGAAGTCTGACATTTCCTCCTCCTCGAGTCGTCTTCTCTTTCCCGTCTCAGTTCCTCAGTCCCATTCCCAATTCAGTATTCTGGTTTTCCCTTTCCATTCCCCTTGAGTTTTCTCGTCTCTTTATACCCTTTCATTTTTAGATATTCCCTAGAGATATAGGCCGCTCAGCAAGCGACCTGGGTTGCCCTTCCTCCTGCTTCACAGCAAAAGAGAAGCCTTATCCACACTAGACACAGCGGAGCTGGTTCTCCCTTTCGTCTTGGTTTTTCCCGTTTCCTGTAATCCATAATCCGTTTTCGTCGGCCAACGAAAACAACCCCATATACCCAAGCAACATGGCTACGTGAGTGGAATAGTCCCACCCGGGGTATACAGGGCAAACTCGGCTAACACTAGGTACAGTCTGGCAGGAGACATGTCTTTTGACTTCATCTTCCCTACATGCGAGCCGGTCACACCACCGAGCTACACCTTTGACCCGTCCTTCTTCCAGATGCCGCCCTACAACCCGGGGCACGCTCGGTCAAGCTCGTATGGCTCTTTCTGTTCTACCACCGAGTCGTCGCCCTCCGACTCGGCCAGCACGTGCACCCGCGTCACCACGCCGTCGCGGTCTCCCCAGCCCCCGCCGGTGCGGCAGCACGGCCCCATCCTGCTGCCCAAGATCCGCTCCCAGGACCAGGCCATCGAATCACCAGCCAAGCGAGCCAAGAGGTCTCCCGCGCCGCCAGCCACGAAGCCCCGGCGCCGACAGGGTCAGGCGGCTTTCCGCCCCACTCATGCCCGTAGCTACACCAACCCGGAGACGCTGAACAACTTCGCGAGCAACACCTTCGGTTTCGCCCCGGCCGAGGACCAGAACAGCCTCTCGCAGTCCCTGCTATGCTCCCCCGTCACCTTCGCGCAGGATAACAGTAGCAACAGCGCCAGCGCCCACTCCCGCCGCGCCTCGACCGTCAGCCTCGATGGTGTCACCCTAGAGAAGTATGGCTTCCCGACCTACCGCCAGATGCCCAGCTACATCCCAGCCATGCCGCAATCCCAGAACGAGGCGTTCATGTACGGCAGTAACAACAACAATAACAACAGCTTCGCCCCACGGGCACCATCACCCCTGAGCCTGTCCTCAACCCCGGCCCCGGCCCCAGCCCTGACGCCGGAGCCGACGCCCTCCACGACGCTCATGGAGTACCTGACGGCGCCGAACCCGGCGCCGTCGCTGGTGCGGACGATCTCGTTCCCGCTGCGGGACCCGCACACGCGGCACTTCTGGTGGGACGTGCGGCAGGTGCGGTCGTGGACCTCCTTCAACCTAGACAGCGTCCTCTCGCTGCCGGGCGCGTCGGCGCTGCTGCGCTGCCCCGTGCCGCAGCCGCTGTTGCCCGCCCAGCCTACATCGCTGCGGCACCCGGAGACCGAGGGCGCTCTCCACGCCATCTACGCGTCGCACTACCTGCCGCGGCTGAACGCGGCGCTGGCGCTGTCGTCGCCGCGGCCCGTGCAGCTGTCTGTGCCATCGCTGCCCAAGACCACCAGCGCCTCCTCCGGCACGGGTCTGTCTGCGAGCGACCACGTGTTCGTGGCCAACGTGGCGAGGGAGTCGTCGGCGGCGGCGGCGATGGCGATGTTCGGGGGCAAGCCGACGGCGCGGGCGGTAGGGCTCGTCAAGAGCTTCGACCGGTTCAACACGGGCATGCGCGTCGAGGGCAACGTCAAGCGCGTCGAGTACCTGCGCGGCCTCGCGCACCTGCACCACGCCATGCGCGAGCACGGCACCCGCTACGGCTTCATCCTGACCGAGATCGAGCTCGTCGTCGTCCGCAATGGCGCCGAGGGCACCCCGCACTTCGGGTACCTCGAGGTCGCGAGCGTGCAGCTCAACAGCGCCTCGGAGGGCGGCGCCGACGATGACGATGCCGACGTCCCCTTTACCGCCTGCCTTGCCCTCTGGGGCCTCTGCATGCTCGCGGGCGACGAGCCGGCGCCGGGCCATGCGCCCTGGCGTGCCGACATCGGCGCACCCGCCGAGGGCACCCGTCGCAAGGCCCTGCCCCGCGACGACTGGATGCCGCAGCCCCAGCTCGCTGAGAAGCGCGAGGCCAAGCGCGCCCGCGGCTGGGTGCTCCCCGAGGACCCCGTCGGCCGCAAGGAGCTCGGCAAGAGGGGCGTCCGGTACGGCGCCTGCTGAAACTGCCTAGCAGGGGTAGCTTTTTTTTTTTTTTTTTCTTTTTTATGGAGGTATGGTAGAACAGGACGCAAAAAGACACATAGAAACTGCTGGCTGGTTTCTAGGTCTAGTTAATGGCTTCGGCTCGCTCGTGTGTTGTTATGGATGATGAATGAATGTGGGACCGGTTATGGGAAGGGGCATGGATAACGAGGCATGAGTTAACGATTATGTCACGTTTCTTATTTTTCTTCTTCTTGCATCATTCATCGGGGTTCTCGGTTTGGTTTGGTTCGGGTTTGGTGACCTAGACTTTTTCATCACTCTTTTCACTAAGAACCTAAGGAAATGGGGATTGTTTGGAGAGCGACAGGAGCTTCGTTCTCGCCATAGATGGCTTTCACATTCATTAGTAATGGCGGTTGTCAATTGAAAAGAAGAGTATTATTCGAATCCAGACTGGCTTGACGTACTTTGGAAGTGACATGCAGTGACCTGGGTCCCGCATCACCTGTTCATTTCGCATTCGTTAGAAGATAACTGTGACAGGGTTTCTCGAAAACCAAGTAGATAGGCGAATCAATGCGAACATGGACGCAATCCCGCCCTGTCCATAGCCCCTTGTAGATGAATGCCTATTTTACCGTCAGTAGTCACCGTCATGCGCTGCATAACAAAACATATCTTATGCCCCTCTGTGCGCCAACACTTCCGAGAACTCTGAAGAAAATTAGCCATATCATCATGTATTTGGCCGCCCGTCTATCGTGTCAAGTATATACATCAAGTAAAGCCTCGCTAATGCTACATCATCTCGTCCCCATGCGATGGAGGGGCCAGTGCCGGTTTAAATTAGAGGACGGTCCGCTATTATTATTCAAGTTCCATTCGGGGTTCAGGAAAGACCAGGGAATTTCCCGTGGTTGCCGTTGCCGTTGTCGCTGCCGCTAGCGGCTTGCGTCCCGCTGTCTCCGTCCGTGGCGACGGCGGTGGCGGTAGTAGTTACAGGGGCAGCAGGCGGGGCCTTCCTAGAATCTGCCACGGCGACGACGCCCTTGCCATTCGCAGTCGAACTCGAACCCGAAGAGCCGACATCACTGCTATCGAACCGTTGGCCGCCGCCACCACCGCTGCCGAGGTCCAAAGCCCCGAAGCGGCGGGCGGCTCTGCGGAGGCCGACGAGGCGTTCGCGCTCCTGGACGAGCATAGCGCGCGCATATTCGCGGAGGGCCCTGCGGGCGAGGCGGCCGTGGAGGTCCTGCCAGCCGGCGAGCTCGCCGGCGACGGTCTGCTGGGTGTAGCGGAGTTCGCGGGCGAGGGCGTCGGCGTCGGCGGCGGTGCGGCGCGCCCGCTCCACCCGCTCCTCGGTGATGCGCTGTCGCGTGTCGTCGAGCAGGCCGAGACCGAGGCCCAGACCAGCCAACGGCCAGCGGCTCCCACCCGAAGAGGATGACGGAGAGGACCCTTGGCCCCCGGCCGCCACCGCTGATGCTGACGACGACGACATCAGCGACCGGTAGGCGCGTTCCGCCGCGCGCCGCGCCGCGGCGATCTGAGCCGCTAACTGCGGCGGCCGTGATAGCGCTGTCAAAATCGCCTGGATCGTGGACTGCAGGGACAGGAGCGTGGCATGCAGAGCCTGTGACGGGCTTGACGACGACGGCTGGAGCGTCGACACGTATATATCCAGTGCACCGGTGTGCGAGGGAGGCAGGAAGGCGAGCTTAGAGACCTGGCGTGAGAGGAGGCTAGCCGCGTCGTGGAGGTCTGTGTGCAAGGTGAGCGACCATATAGAGACAGAAAACAATTGAGGGCGGAAAAGGATAAAGATTTTGATGATGAGATGAGATTTCATAACTGACCTGCTGCTGCGACCCCAACGCTGTTTACGCGGCGGGCGACGCTCTTGGTGGCGTAATTGACGCTGCGAACCATTTCGCGGGCGTGGTCGACGAACTGCTCGACCTCGCGCACGTCCTCGACGGGTTCGTACTCGTCCCTGACCTTCTCGGCGCGGGTTTCAGCCTTGAGGCGACTGCGCTGCTCCAGCATATCCGCCTGCAACTCGGGGACGAGGAAGAACTCCCACAGCATTTCATGCGTCGCGAACGTTGGGTGCGCCAGCATGATACCCAAGAACGCGTTGGTCCGCAGCTGGATGTCCTTGAGTACCGCTCGCGATGGCTTCGACGGGATCTGGAACGGCGAGCGCTGGCCTGATATATTCGGGATCCAGGACGCCGGGTTCTCCACCGCAAGAAGGCTCGCTAGACGCTCGAAGTCCGTCATCGAACGTCGCGATGTGGTCACCGTGTAGCTCGTGCTGTCGGCCGGCGCGCCGGACTTGAGAACCAGGCGGATCGTGGCATCCTCTACGAAGAAAGACCTCACCACGCCTGTCACCCGGGCATCCGCAGCCGGCGGCATGGTAAATAGTGTCAGGTCGTCTATTTTATTACGGACATCGTCATCCTTCGCCAGCTCGACGGCCGTCAACCCGCGCAACTCCTTAGCTGCGATGTCCACTCTCTGATCGGCATACAGCGCCCTGACCATATCAAAGCGACCATACTTGCTCGCGACCATGAGAGCCGTAAATTTCTTTTCGTTGGTAGCATTGACGTCGACATCGCAATGCCGGAGAATCTGGAGCGCAAGCCGGTGATCGTTGATAATATGTAGAAGTGTGTTTCCCTTCATGTCTACGTGGTCGTCCAGATGCAACGGTTGGCGATCACCCTGCGTCTGCGTCGCAGCTGCGAGGCCGGCCTCGACCATGTCGTAGTAGTTAGCGTGGTCATACGAACGACACAATGCGAATAACGGTGTCTGTCCATTCTTGTCTTTTTGGCGCCAAGGAAGGAGTCTGCCTATGCGCGAGATCAAGGCCGGCGCGTGAAATAAGTAATGCGCGACGCTTCGGCCCCTGCTATCCTGAAGCATGAGGTAGGTCCTGAACTGAGACAGCACAGTGGAGCTCATGATGAAATCTAAGATTATGTCGATCAGCTCGGTATGGCCGAGTTGAACAGCGGCGCTTAATAGAGTAGTGCCCTCATGGTTGCTATCCTGCAGGATGGCGTCTATTGGGAAATATTCTCCGAGAGATAACAAGTACCTCAGCGCTTCAGGCTGTCCATTCTGGATTGCCATCATCGGGATGGACTCTCCGAATGAGTCCTGGGTCCGACATAACCGCTCAATCGAAGTATCGCCCTCGATGCCGCTGCCTGTCGTGGCCACGCTTGTCGCTCGCGAGTGAAAGGAATATTCCGAACCACTTGACATACTCCTAATATCCATCGATACCTTCTTGGGCCGTTTTAGCGGAGGCGGACCTAAATCTTCGTGCGAGTTATTCTGGAATGGGAATACGTGGCCCAAGCCCGATCCCTGAGAATAGACCTCAGAAGGTGTAAAGGCCGTTGATGATCTCCTTGAAGAGCCGTTCATCATACTCCAGCTGACCGACGGCGCCCGGCTTGATGTCGGTGAAGGGATAGGACCGTCCTCGTCTTCGTCGTCATCAATGGCGGTCGCGTCGGGGTCCATTATTTTCTTCAGCTCAACCATGTCACCCTTTCTCGTTGCGTCCCAAAGCGCCTTGTTGCGCCGACTCGCTCTCCTAAGTGTACTCGAGTCCCTGAACAAATACGAAAGCACGGCTTCGAAAGTGCTCAAGGCATATCCCATCTCACCACTATCCACATCGTCAATGAAGATGAAATGCTTCATGTAAAGAAGTCTCGCTTGGAGGTGCCTGACACCAGCATGGATGACGATGTGTAGGAACAGAGACACTAGAGTATCCGCATTTATGGTGAGAAGTGGTTTCTCTGAGGTTGATCCGGCGTGGCCGTCCAGCTGTGACTGCTCAGTCAAGTGGGTGGCGGCCTTCATCATGGATAGCAGAGACTCCATCATGTCTTGAGGGCAAAGAGCGTTGTTCATCTTGCGGAATTCGGCGATAGCGGTCTCGAGTCTCGTAGTGAGGTCTTGCTTTCCCTTTAGTCCCCCATCGATAAAGATCCCGAGTTGCGATATATCGACGTATTCCATCTGCTTTATCTTCGCATCGAGCTCGAGGTCGTCCTGCCGGCGCATAGCCGTCAGGCGGGGCCACAAGAAGCTATGTACGTTCTCGGCCACGTATCTCTCGATGAGGCGCTCGACCAAGGGCCCTGTGAGATCCGTAGTTGCGCCGAGCATCGAGAGCTGTTGTTTATCGACGGACTGGAAAAGGTCAATGGCACTCGTGACGGCGGTTTCTAACGATGCCCTCATGACATCCTCGTCATCCTCGGAGAAAAAGTTTTCCAAGTGGCGATCACTCCGATCACCCCGATCACCCCGATCACTCCTACTGGGCTCGCCGTTCAAGCTGGCCCTCCGTGCTGACAAGCTGTTCGACCGGACTTTCCGCATGGCAGAGGCGATGGGGCCCTCAGGTAAAGGATCAGGGATGTCGACTGCGGACGGCGGAGGCGGTAGCGGCTTTTGGAAGACTGTGGCGAATTCGGTAAAGAGCTTTTCGAGGCCGGCGTGCATCTGTCTCGCGATGATGGGGAAATGATTCAGGAGTTCGTGGAAGTTCTTGATCTCTTTTTTCCGGGGTGCGCTCGGCTCTCCATTTTCGATAGCAGCGGCACGGTGGGCTTCCTCGCGCTTCTTCTTGGCCAGGCCTTCGGTGAAGATGGCCGGCTCGATGGGTATCTCCTCCCAGTGCCCAACCAAAGGTCGCGATATGTAGTAGATCAGCCATTGTCTAGGTTCGGTGGTATCTCCATACCATATGGAATCGGTCTGTAACTGGGCCTGGGCCAAGGTCTTGAAGCCTGCACGAGACGACGACGCGACACAACGCGACAGGTTAGATTCCGGGACAGAAGAGAACATGGGTGGGCGGCAAAAGGGGAGAGCAGCACACCTTTATTGCTGAAGATGATGGCATCTTTAATGACGACGCTACGACCATTAAGGGTAGAATACTGGCGTGCTTTGCCCCTCACCTCGCGGAGGTTTCCCACAGCATCCTTCCCTCCCGCAGCGGCGGTGGCCGGACTCGGAATTCGCAGGACATGACTTCCGAGGAATTCTTCGGATGCGATTAGGTCGGCGGAGGTCTGGCCGCTCTCAGTCTCGCGGGAGGTGAGGAGGAACTCAGTGGTCGGGACGAGAAGGATGTGATGGTGAACAGGAGTGCACTGGGAGTGGATGGGGTTGCCCGGCTTGAAGAAAGCGGCGAGGAACGGATTCAGGGGCTGCATTCAAGCAATTGGCGGTGACGGGCGGCCTCCTTTCACCATGTCTCCCAGCTTCGAGGCCGGGGGCTTTCTAGGTTGCAAGACGCGATAGGATAATAGGAGGGGAGGGTGGACGTCCAAGGGGAGGGAGGGGGAGGTAGAAGAAGACTGAGGCGGTCCGGGCTTGTAAGCCGGGGCGGAAGAGAGCTCCGATGTTCGAGAGGCTTATTTCAATCTACCTGGTAGCCTGAGTGTAAGTATTATGTAGATAGATATCCTGGTCAGTGGTGAGTGTAGATGGATATCGATAATTTTATAGTTGCTGGCTACTAAGAGATAGAGGATAATGCATATAAGTATAAGTATTAACGATTGTGGTAGTTAGCCTTGAAAGTATTCAGTGGGTGAGTGGGTGAGTGAGCGTGTGAGTGAGTGAAAGTTGCGACAGGGATGATAGTTATCCGTAGTCCGTTATTAAATTTAATACACGCATATAGATAGATTATAGATAGATGGATTGATAGAAATATGCGGATAAAAAACGAGTTGGCTTTTTGCTTTATGTCTAAGCCCCTTGATAGATATATGTAGGTAGGTACGATGTGGTTGAAGTAGCTGGAGTTGTTGCGACGACAAATCAAAAGTGACAACTCTCTCTCTCTCTCTCTCTCTCACAAAAGGTTCCAGCTGTACGAAGTAAGCCTGGAAAGCCTGGAAATACAGGCCAGATTGGTGGTGGTGAGCGAAGTATGTACCTAAGTAAGCAGCTTTGAAACACCTTACAACCTTCCAAGGTACCTAAGGTTGGAAGGCTCCTGCCAGTACGAAGTAAATCAATCTCAATTCTACCAGGTACAAGTACTACTTTGTATAGTCACACTTCTTTTGCACTATAAGATACTTCACAGTACTTTATATCTCCTTAGCGTGATCGGGTCTACATATGGGTCATCAGTGACGCCAGGACAGGGATTAGAGCTGATTAGAGCTCTATCTGCCCTCTCTGGAGAAGCCTAGAATCAAGTGTCCCTTGGGACCGATCATCATCACATGCCAATATCATCATACGCATCATGAATGAGCCTTTTCAACCATCCAGAAAGGTGTCGGCTATTGGTTGCCTTTCCATGGATTTCTGGGATTTTTGGAAGTGATATAGCCAAGAGGGTATAGCAAATAGACAATACAAACCAAAGTCCTGAGCTATATACAATCGGTCGTTATAAAGAAGAGTAGATGCGCTGGTTCCCGTCGAGTTTATTGACCGGTAAACAAGAGCTAGGCAAATGCCCATGTTCAACAGGCATAATGTCCTGCGGCGATCCAGTATAGTTCGATCTGGTCTTTTACTATGTTCGTATATGCCGCCATATCCATCCTCATATAGTCAATGTAGGCTTATAGCCAGGATAACCAGGGTGGAATGCTTGGAAATAAACGGAACGGATATAAATTCCCTTCTAAGGGTGAAAAAACTGCTCTGGCCTAGGCGATTGCGCAACGTTGAATATGATTTCTGTGATTATAAGGAGTTCCTGATGAAGAAAAAGGGGGTCTCAGGGGCAGCAGTACTGGGAGTTGATGGGCAACTTTGAATATTGTGCTGGTTGGTTGGCGAGCTTCCCCACAATTGAATTTACGTAGGTCGGGCCCTATACACCCGCTAGGCAGAGTTAAAGTAGGCACTTACCTCAGGGCATCCCAAAGTGAATTGCCATGTACCACAGCCATATTGAATTTCGCCCGGGTCGCAGATAAAACGGCAATAAATATACCAAAAGATAACAAGAACACTCGCTAGAAAAAATGGACCGCGACGGACCCCTTGTATGGATTGACTGCGAGGTAAGGAAGAACCATAGTTGCTCGCTCGGGGGGAGAATGGGGAGCACTCTGATGATTACTTTAAAGTAAGTACTAACAGGGAGAAAAACTTTCCCCGCCACCCCCAACTCCAGATGACGGGCCTCGACCCGGACAGCGACGAGATCATCGAGATCTTCTGCGTCATCACGACAGGGGCGCTGGAGGTGGTGGACCCGGCGGGCTGGGGCACGGTGGTGCACCAGTCGCGGGAGCGGATGGACATGATGGATGAGTGGTGCACGCGGACGCACGCGAAGAGCGGGCTGACGGAGGCGGTGGTGTCGTCGACGACGACGCCGGAGCAGGCGGCCTCCGGCCTACTCGACTACGTCCGGCGCCACGTGCCGGCGCCCGGCCGCGCCCTGCTCGCCGGTAACAGCGTGCACGCCGACCGCGCCTTCCTGCGCAAGCTCCCCTACCGCAAGCTCGTCGACCACCTGCACCACCGCATCCTCGACGTCAGCAGCCTCAAGGAGGCCGCGCGCCGCTGGTGCCCGCCTGATGTCGTCAGGCACGTGCCGCCGAAGCGCGGTCTCCACCAGGCCCGCGAGGACATCCTCGAGAGCATCGCCGAGGCTAGGTATTACAAGGACGTTATCTTCAGTGGCGGCGGCGGCGGTGGTGGTGGTGGAGGCGGCGACGGCGGTAACGGTGACAAGGCAAATACAGACACGTCTGCATAGTGGGGGAGTGGGGGCTAAGGGGGTTCCAAGCATGCATGTGTGATGGTCTAGACTCTAGAATTCAGGCAGCTTAATCAACAGCCTCCATATCTACTCTACTATGGAAGAATCTTTTTTTATGTGGTTATTCATGATGGCTGCATGCTCTCGATTAGGATTCAGCCGCAACTGATACATGATTATTGTATATAACTTCCCACTCCCTTCTCTATGAATAAGAGGAGGCTTCGATTTTTTAGCAATGAGGAGAGCTGTAAAAGATGATATATTTGCGTGTGGCGCACCTGGGCAGTAGTCGACGGATAACTTTCCGAAATATCGTAAGGTGGATGGATCATCAGTTGGTTGAGATATCCTCCTCAAATCCAGGCTCTTTAGGCATCAGTGCATGACGGTATTCATTAGCACTGTATTAATCTCATTTTTCAAGCCCAATAGATACAGTCTCTGATAAGAGGATAAACTGTGCCTTTTATGGTTATTGGAAAAGCTACCTATGTACCTAAGGTGTTAGTACCAGAGTACCTGATAAGTTACACACACTGGCATAACATCAAAACCCCCACCTCGAAAATGAGGTCATTTTTGCGGTTAAGGAGGGTAGACCGCTGCGGGGGGGAAGGGGAAGCTTGCTACGCGTGCACGTAACCATACCAACCAACCCCGCCATTAGAATCGTCTGTAGAACGCACCTGGGCACGCATCTTTTTCTCTTTATACAGGATATTTACCTAGTAGGTACCCCTCAACTTTGGAACCTAATAAATCATAAATCCATTCCCGGGTTCCTACAAAAAGCCATCCTCGACAATTTAGTTCGGTAGTAGTAGTTTCGAACTATTTAGTCTCCTGGGCCCAACTCTCTCTGCACCTTTATCATACCTAAGTATTTATATATTTCACCCCTCTGCCTACCCACCCAGGTAACCTGCCCAGGTGATTTCTGGCATATCCAATCCTTCCGTTTTGTATTCGATAAAAACCTCATCATGAGTGTCCAGACCGTCGAGTTCAAGCCCTTCAGTGACCAGAAGCCCGGAACGTACGTAAATCAAACCCAAGACTAGCCTCAAGCGCTATTACGTATGGGCCTCGTGCTAACGAAGCTACAGCTCGGGTCTTCGAAAGAAGGTCAAGGTCTTCCAGCAACCCCACTACAGTGAAGCTTTCGTTGCCAGTATCATCCTCTCCATCCCCGAAGGAGCCGAGGGTTAGTAGATCCAGGACTCCATACCCCCCAGCCCAGCCGTAGTAGCTAGTATAGCAGTATGGCAGTATGGCAGTATACTAACAGAAATTCACTCGTCCCATAGGTGCTACCCTGGTTATCGGAGGCGATGGCCGTTTCTGGAACCCTGAGGTAATTCAGCTAATCGCCAAGATCAGCGCTGCCTATGGCGTCAAGAAGCTCCTGATCGGTGAAAATGGTATCCTGTCTACACCAGCCGCCAGCCATGTTATCCGGAAGCGGAAGGCGACCGGTGGTATTCTCCTCACTGCCAGTCACAACCCAGGTGGTAAGTCTCATATAAAAGCACACTGGACTTAATTCCTCCTATGGCAAGGGAGTGTACTAATCACGCTTATATTTCTGATTTGTAGGCCCTACCGAAGACTTCGGCATCAAATACAACCTAGCCAACGGAGGACCCGCCCCCGAGAGTGTCACCAACAAGATCTACGAGGCCTCCAAGTCTCTGACCTCGTACAAGCTCGCCGATATCCCGGATGTCGACATCACCACTATCGGAACCAAGACATATGGAAGCCTGGAAGTTGAGATTATTGACAGCACCGCCGATTACCTGCAGATGCTGAAGGATATCTTCGACTTTGACCTGATCAAGAAGTTCTTCAAGAACAACCCCGACTTCAAGATTCTGTTCGACGGTCTGCACGGCGTCACCGGTCCGTATGGAAAGGCGATCTTCGAGCAGGAGCTAGGCCTCGCCGGCTCCACCCAGAACTGCGTCTCCAAGCCGGATTTCGGCGGTGGCCACCCTGACCCCAACCTTACCTACGCGCACTCCCTGGTTGATGTCGTAGACAAGAACTCAATTCCCTTCGGTGCCGCGTCCGACGGTGACGGTGACCGGAACATGATCTACGGCGCCGGCGCCTTCGTGTCGCCGGGTGACAGCTTAGCCATCATTGCTCATCACGCCAACCTCATCCCCTACTTCAAGAAGCAGGGTGTCTATGGCCTAGCCCGCAGTATGCCGACTTCGGGTGCCGTGGACCTAGTAGCTAAGGCTCAGGGGCTGAACTGCTACGAGGTGCCGACCGGCTGGAAGTTCTTCTGCGCTCTCTTCGACGCCGACAAGCTCAGCATCTGCGGTGAGGAGAGCTTCGGCACGGGCAGCAACCACATCCGCGAGAAGGATGGTGTTTGGGCCATCGTGGCCTGGCTGAACATTATCGCCGGGCTTGGCGAGGCGAACCCGGGCACCAAGCCCAGCATCAAGCAAATCCAGGAGGACTTCTGGAAGACGTACGGCCGCACCTTCTTCACGCGGTACGACTACGAGAACGTGGACTCGGAGGGCGCAAACAAAGTGGTGGGAACGCTCAAGGACCTAGTGGCGAAGCCAGACTTTATTGGCTCTCAGGTCGACGGCCGCACCGTTACCGATGCCGGCAACTTCTCATACACGGACCTTGACGGCTCCGTAGCATCCAACCAAGGCCTCTACGCCCGCTTTTCTAGCGGTAGCCGCATCGTTGTCCGACTCTCCGGCACAGGCTCCTCGGGCGCCACCATCCGCCTCTACATCGAGCAGTACAGCAACGACCCCAAGACCTACGGACTCGACGCCCAGGACTTCCTCAAGGACGAGATTAAGTTCGCCACGGGCCTACTCAAATTCAAGGAGTACGTTGGCCGCGATGCCCCGGATGTCAAGACATAAACGGCCAAGGCGTCTGTAGTCAGATCTTGATTAGCGGTCTGGAATTTTGCGGCGCGAGGCGAGCCGGCAAGCACAGTCTCCGAGTTGTTAACAAAGATTGGGTGTTTTCTTTGGACAAAAATAAAAGGGGCCTTCGGTACTAGGGAATTGCGGTAACTCTAGGCAACAAACAGATAATAATAAAATAGCTATCTCTATTCGGTTCTCGGCATGAAATGACATGATAAGCTCTGTGACTAGAAGAGTATCCTACAGAAGAAACTACGGATGCTCTAAAACCTTGATCGTCTGCACCAACCTCGTTTACAGACCATATTGCTGGAAGTAATCCCATACCTAAGGGCACTAGCAAGCGCATTCCTCGAAGGTTGTCACTATGAAGGCGCCTCTAGGGGTGAGGGTGGGGCAGACTGCCTCGAGGCAAGAGGGTTACGAGACAGATGTTGCACGGGGAAGTCAACCGGGCCTGCATCACCTCATTGCCGTGGTGCCACCTGGGACCGCGCGCATGGAAATTGGTCCAGGAGTCGTGCGCGTAGGGGAAGCGCAGCTGAAAGAGGAGAAGAAGAAAGGCAAGGCAATCAATGGCCCTCTTTTTTTTCTTTCTTTCTCCTGAGACCCAACTACACAGGAACATTCCCCACTTCAGTCCCGGAAGTATCTCCGGTCTCTCTCTCTCTCGCCCCTTGCATTTCTGTGCTTCAGTGGGGGCGCCGTGTTGCAGTCGAACCACACCGGTGGGAATTGCATGTGAAAAGGCGGGATTGAGGATGGGTTGGAAAGATTTGTGCTTACCTGTGTTAGCTTATAGCTGAGTTTGCTATGAGAGTAAGGGGGAGAGTTCTAGCGTTGGTGTGGCTTGGTTTCACCCCTTTTCGTTTTCGTTTTCTTTCTTTTTATCTCCACTCATCTCGGACTTTAGGTAGAATCTCGCGTCGCACTCTCGCCTATAACATTGCAGTAAGGCCTCAGCTAAGGCGTTATGGCCCACTTGTGTAATCGAAAAGAAAACCAGATCCTGGAAACTCTGTTTTCGGGTGGCGCGTTTGCCTTACCCATCACCAAGCAAAGGAACGTTCTTGTGCGACGGTGACGGTGAGAGTTCAGCTTCCACCACGTGGAATTCACCGGGATCTAGGATCATGAGCATATAGCACCCGACTGCCGATACACTGTCCCGCCACCCGATCATTACGGGCCGTGCCTATCCTTTGCATCGTCCGCTAGACACTGTCTAGTGCCGGATATGTAGGATATGCTCTTGTCCTAGACAACGGGGAAACCCACTCGCCGGCTTTTTCTCTATATCCACGGGAGACATCCTATTCTCCTATACCGACCTCACGTACAGATTAGGCAGGCGAGCGCTTGATTCAGTGAAGGGTGCAAGGAAGCATAGATGCCGGTCTGAGAAAAATTTGTATCTATAGCACAACGGGATGTTTGTAGCACTCAATAGACCAAAAAAGATAAGGGGGAAGGCGTAAGAAAAGGCGGACGTTTGCTACATATGCATGGCTTCGCGACACACAGCCTATCTGTCCCACGCAACAGGCGTGTTTGACATCGTATTGACTCCTTACGGTAAAGGAAAGAACGGTCTAGACATATGCTTAGGCATATACTTAGGAAGCCAATCTGGCCTGGTAAACTTCTATAAGAATAGCTCGAAGGGTCGCCATCTAGTCATGAAATTTCCTCTTCATCATCAACAGCTCTCTCGTACAGCATCTTCCTGCCTACTTACACTTGCTCACTCCTGCGTCTAAATCATCAAGCACCGAAAAAGAGTCATCAAGAGCCAACCCTAGAGAAAACCCCAACACAAGACCAGCGAAAACAAAAATGGCCATCTATTCCACCGGTGAGCTGACCAACATGAGTCGCGGCTCTGTAAGTTCAAACTCCAGGCATCTAACGTCCACTGATGAAATACTAACACGTGAGAAACACAGTACGATACCACCGGCGTGCCCAAGCCACCCAAGCCAACCAAATAAAGAGCACCTCACAGGTGTGAACCTTTCACCCTACCCCGACAGCTGCATTGAGGCCGAGAGTACCATGGACCAGTGTGATGTCCACACGACGTGCTGTTTTGCCTGCCATATCGTCGCAGGTAGAGCTGGCAGGGCTGTCACCACCATGCTGTCTTAGATGCCAATGCGGAATAATGGTGTAGGCTGAACTGATTCTACCATGACTCAATGCTTAACACCAGCTATTGTTGAGTCTACCGAGGGAAAGCTGTGGACATGGGCTTAATGCATTGCTGGAGAGAGGAATACCGGATGCGCGGTATTTGCGAGGGACTACACAGGGAGGGTTTTCAGGCGCATACACGATACATTTCGGCATAGCATCGTAGAGAATTAGAGAATAGAGATCGCACCGAACAACCAATAACTACACATACCCCAGACTTATTTGAGTCGTGGCATGCTTTCGAAGTAACAAGTCCTTAGGCCCTTGTCAAGTTCTTCAGCACGAAGAGAAACCTCGGGGATCACTCACTACAGAATAAGGCATTTGAAGTCTCAGAATCTAGAAGCTTCGTCACAATGCTGAGCCACGCTCAGCAATGCTTACAAATCCTTTCATGACACATTGGGCTAAATTTCGCATGGTGGTTTACATGCTGCTAGCTGTATCACAATAGATGTGAGGATGTTAGATTGATTATGTAAGATAGGGGTAGGATAGGGGTGGGGTACAAACACGGCTCTTCTAAGTAAAATCATCAGGGAGTTATCAGTTCCAATGAAGTTACTATCTTAAAAATGGTACATGGCTATAAGATCGTATTAGGAAGTTCCCCGCATGCTCACAAGATTGAGAATCTCCATACGACTTGTATATAACCCTGCATTTCAGTTCACCAAACCTCAACATCTCTCTCGGGTGTGTCTACAAGCAGCGCCAAACCTCAATAATGACACCTGCTAATCTGGCTGCCAGAAACGGTCGTATAACATCGAGATAATTATATACCTTGGCACTATTGCCCCCCTTCATCCCGAACACCAACCATCCATCGTCAAAGCTGGGTTAACGAATGACCCGTTGTAGACGCCAGCCACATCTCTATTTAGCGCCGTTTCGGAGGTGCTTGTGCCGTTTACCATTGGTCAGGGTCCGCGTCCTTGAACTCGGAGCCGATGCCGATCTGGTCGAACCAGACCTGACGGAAATTCTGGCTGCCAGTGTTCCCGGCAGGGTCGTCGTGCCAGCCATTTGCGTACAGACCGACGCGGAACTGGAAAGGGCGGCCATCGCTGACGGTGGTGGGGATATCGTAGGTCTCGGTAACCTTCTGGCCGTCGAACCACATCTTATAGAAGCCGGTGGAGTCGCTCTTCCAGTTGGACTGGATGACGATGCGGTGCCAGACGCCGGGTGTCACCGTCGCGAGGTTGTTGAAGTACCGCGTCTTCTGCGACGAGATCGGGCACACGTCGCCGTACTTGACGCGCGTGCCAAGTCGGTTGCCCTGGATGAAGATCATGCTGCTCGGCATGCTGTCCTCGCCGCAGTTGAGGTCTTTGAAGTCTGCGATGAACTGCGCCAGGTTATACGACTGGTCGTTGAACTCCCAGCCCTCCGCCAGCCGGAACGCGAACCCGTAGAACCCCGTGTCCCCCTTGCGGTAAGCGTTGTACTTGAACACCTCGGAGTGAAACCGCCCCTGCCACGACGGGTCCCAGGTCTGTGTCATCTTGAGCGACGTCGGGCCCTTGTAGAAAACATTGGTCACCTCATCGACGGTGCCCTTGTTCTCCGTGTAGGTCTGGTTCCATCCGCTCTTGGTGCCGGTGTTGGCAAAGGTCTGGACAGCCTGTGCTGCGGTGGCGCCGAGCGCGACTAGGATAGTAGGGAGGGTTGCGAATAACATCGTGAAAAGATGTGTATGATTGTGTATCATTAACAGTTGAGTCCTTCAAATGGTGGTTTGTTCATGCCGATCAATGACAGAAAGGGTGATGCAAGCGGCTCTTCTTATACTCAGGAGAGCAGATGACACAACTTATACCAGTTCGGAGTCATGACACCCCCTTGCAGCGAGCTCACAGGTGCCTTATCAATGTCTCACCGCTACGAAATTATGCGGATGCCGCAATCAGGAAGGTCGTTCGAATTGGTAAATCACAATGACGACAGAACTTCGCGAATGGAAGCCATGTTGAATCATCAAACGACTGTAGCCAAACTCGATAGTCCTTTACGGAGCATTCTAGACCCTAAAATTTATAAGCACTATTGAAGCCAGGGCGGAATAATTTCCTTGCAACATGTGTCATTGACAGAATTCTTGGGCCTGGTAGGAGTTCTTCATTTAGGGCTGAGCGCGTACAACTGAGCGGCTGGCGTCATCCCGGGAATAATGCTACGGGGCTTCAGCCGCCCCCCAGTCTGATTTGCCCCCCCTCCCCCCTACTTACGAGACCTCCTAGTTAGTAAGCACCACTCTTGTTAGGCGAGTATCCTAATATAGCCTATTATATAGCCTATTATAATGGGAGATATTCATGGTGCTTAGGAACCCTCGCGCTGGATAGCGAGAATAGGGTTAAATTGGCACTATAGCTTGGACATACTGCATCACCCAGACAAACCTTCTAGGCGTACCATAGCTTACCGTAAAGAATTTAGTAGGGCAATTGTACATGGGTCTATCATGCATCGTACAAGAATACCCTTGGTCCTACGACTAGAAAACCGGGCTTGTTGGCATGTGTCGGTTAGTTTCGACGCCCCATGAGAAGACTTGACACTTACAAACCATTAAGCGAGGCGCTACCCTCAAGTTCTCTGCGCTTCGAATCGAGCAGAAGTCTGTTAGGAGATAACGGGGGCCCTATCGAGAAGAGCAAAATAACCCTATCGTTGAACAAAGACTCCAACGTGGCTCTGGGCAGGCAGGAGGGCGCGAAGTAGGTATCTGACATAGTAATACATGATTCAAGGGAAGCTATGAGAAATTGAAATTTATCTTTATTAACACCGCCGCCACCTAGCCATGCATTTCATTGATGCTTAGGGCTCAACCACAAATGTGGTTTTGGATATTATATTATTTACAGACAAGTCAGGAAGTCGCCCAGCTTCTCCAGGACAGCGGCCTGCTTTGTAGCGTCCGCAGTAGTCTTGTCCGAGGCGTCGCCGACACTGATAGAGACGTGGCAGCCGTCGGCATTAACGACGTCGCTCTCGGTGGGCAAGCGGTCACTGCCGCAGGTCTCGACATCGCGGTCAGAGATGATGCCCGGGTTAATGCGGCTGAGGACGAACTTGAAGTCGCCGACCTCTCCACACTCATCGGTGACACCAGGGAAGTTGACGTTCAGCCAGACGTCTTCGGGGAGGTAGGGCGCGCCGCCCTCAAGGACCTTGGCGGTGACCAGGGCCGCGAGGTCCCCGTACACGAGGCTTCGTCGCGGTACAGGATTCGTATCGAAGGGTAGAGTGCCGCTGTCGGCGCCGGAGAACGCGATCGCGGGGATGCCGTGGTTATGGGCGGCCTCGACGGCGGCGCCTACCGTTCCCGAGAAGGGTACGGCGAGGAACAGGTTGGAACCCACGTTCGGGCCAGTGACCGCGATATCCGGCGGCGAGTCGTCGCCCCACACCTGCGGTCCGAATGTTGACAGCCCGAATTTCAGCGACGTTACCGGGAACGAGTTCACCCAGTTCAGGCGCGGGTCGGTCGCGTTGCTGCCCACGGGCCCGCTGCCTGCCTCACAGCTGTTATACTGGCACGGCTTGTCCCGCGGGCCGGGCTCCTTGTCGAGCGAACCTAGTACGCGAGCGCGGCTGTGAGAAATTTGTACCAAACACCACTAGCTACGGGCCCCTTGTCCGACGCGTTTGCTTACCTCTTCCCGACTGGTTTTCGGCCGGCGCCGAGACGACCGCATCATGGCCGTCGGCGATCAGAGCCTCGTGGAAGGATCGGAGGTAAAGTTCGGCCCAGCCATCATCGTTGGATTGGATGATGCGGGCTCCCCTGGTGGCACCCAGAAGGGGCAAAAACGAGAGAATGGATTGGGTACGCATTTCAAATGAGTGATATATATTGTTCTAATTATTTATATTATGATCCGGTAGACGGCGGTTGGGAGGAGGAGCGAGTGAGCAAATCGAATCGTCCGAACCGTGTTCTTAAGTAGTAGTTGCTGTCCAAGGAGGTACCATGCCAATCTTATATCTCCGTGGCTGTGCGCAGGGGGGGCATGATCTTCACATGAAGACCTCATCAAGCAGGTTGTCGATCCCCAAACTTGTCGCACCAACCCATGTGGAGCCAGCGACCGGGGCTCCTTAATGGCAACTACCGCGATGCCCTACCTGCTAGAAGCTGGCCTCGTCCTGTTGAAGAGGGCTTTCAGGGCCAATGAGAGTCCCAGATCCGTCGGGCTGTTTCCTGATTAGGCGAATTGGAACCCGGATGGTGCCCATCTACAGCACCTGCCTAGCGCGCGAACAGCCTCCCCTAGCAGGCCTAGGGCACAACGGCGTTACCCCGGACAGCAGGGCAAACCGATTGGTACAACGTTCTTGACCGAGAGGGAAAGGAGAGAGAAGCACCCACGTGCGCATGATCTTGGACATCGTATATCGATCGGGGTTAATGCATGCCACCTTCCCTCCGAGGTATATAAGCCTAGACAATATAGGCCACTCGAAGTAACTATAACCAAACCACAGACCGATACGATGCGGCGTGTTTCGAGCCAATTATTTATAGTTGTTCTCCCCCGTGCGTCGCACAATGCCTGTAAGTACCTAGAGCTCTAGACCACTACTGTATATGGGTGCCCTGTAGGTGTTGAGTAGGGCTGCCCCTCACCCTTGCGGCTCGGTCCTTTCCGATCACGCAGCCAGTGTCGTTTATCAGATCGCCTGTCAAAACCAGGAACCGCCACATCTATATAGTTCTAGCGCGACGAAAGGGTATCGAGGGGCCCCCGTAGGACCCACGCCCCTTCCTAGGTCATCAAGATGGCCTGTGTCAGCTATTGACACCATAATAGGGCATACAGATCCGTCTACAGCATCTGTGAAGGCGCAGACAGGAGCAGAGGTCCAATCCGATGGAAATGGCTGCCAAGCGCCGGTACGCCTTGCCATCTAGTTACATGAAAGTGAAACAACGCAAAGTATCTGAATATAGGCCTTTCTTAAAAGCTTCGAAATGCTACTCCCTGCCCCACCATTACGATCGCGCTACTTTGTCTACCATGTCAGCGGATAGGTGTCACGGGAAAAGAAAAATCCAATACAAGAAACCAAGGACATAAGGGCGAATTCATCGGATGCAGGTTTCATGTAAGAAGAGGCAGGTAGCAGCAGCCTTCGTGGACTACTGGGCTACCATACGGGCCGTTTACCATCGGCTTGAGCCGGCAGGAAAACGACGGGAAGGCCGGGAGGAAGGCGTGCATGTAGTTAGAACTAGGAAGGACCAAGTTACGACTAGATATCTACGCGACTCCAACTGATGGTGGCGTCTATTGTCTCATACAACGACCCTTGCTCAGTCAATAACTATGGGGTGGTGTACTTCATGTGTGTGCACAAGAAACACCCATGTATTTCTCAACCTACCAGGCTTTAGAATCAAATTTGTGAAACATGACGAGGTGAATGAATTCGCGTGGATTGATTCCCTATGTCGGGATCCGGTTGCATATGTGCATACTAACTTAATAACCATGTATCGCGCACACGCGCTTGCTTGATACCGATATCAGGTATCGTTAATCTCTGCTAGAATAGCGATCTCGAACAGCAAAATGTTCCCTGATCCTAGGTACCTCCTTACGATTTCAGAGCTAAGTCATCATAGACCGGAACCTCCGTCTCTCCGCCACCTATGTCGTTGCCTAGTCGCCCTCGCATGTTAGTGATAGACGCGACGAAGCTCATTCAAGCCTCGCCCTCCATCATGATGTCATTCATTCCCTGAGGGGCTTGTTCCTCCTTCTTGATAGCACCATTCTTCTTGAACACAGAAAGCTTGTTCTCCTCGGAGTCGACCGACGGCTCAGGCTCGGTCTTAACAGCCTTCTTGCGGCCGCGCTTGGTAGGCGTAGCTACGTCAACCTCCTCGCCATCACCGCCAGCATCGTTGGCTGGAGTTTTGCGCTTGCGAGAAGCAGGCGTTCCAGCGGCGGCGCGCTTGGCCTTCTTGGGCGTGAAGGGGATCGCATCTTCGCCGGACTCCACGGCTGTAGCTTGGATCTTCTTTTTGATAGCCTACGTTATCAGAGTTAGTTTGTGGTTCTCCCAGTAATTTCTCGGGGCCCTGTGGGTTTCTAGGTGCATCGGAGGCGGAAGTCGCCAGTGCCTTGCGACTCAAAGGTGTGATAATCACGGGGGAAGAGGTGTACTGGGTTCGCTCTGAAACAGCGAAAAAGCAAATAAATTATAAAAATGGAATGAAATAGAGGCTTTGCATGGGAAATTACTCACGGCAAGCACGTTACTAACGCTGCGGGGGTTCCCATAGTTGGTAAGACGGGCCAGCTTCTCGTAGTCGACCTGTGAATTTTTTCACGTTAGTTGGTGCGTAAGTCTGCTGCCGTAGGTCAGGCAGGCATGGCGATGTGACGTAGATCACTTGGTCAGTAGCAGGGATCATGGCATAGACATCGGCAATACGTACATCGGGCACATTCCTCATGCAGAGCCACGATTTAGCGAGGACCTCATTCTCGCGATCGGTCAGGAAGGGTTTCTTATCGGCAGACATCGTGATGATTTATGATAGGATGGTTGATGAATCGAGAAGGTTGGTAATGATGATTTTAGTTGAATAGAAGGGTGAGTATTAACTTGATAATGATGCGCGGCCGTTGACAGAAGGAGTCCTGCGGTGCCTGTTAGAAAAGAATGATGCAATGAACAAGTTTAAGGGAAAATAAAAATTGAGAAAGCTTGGTTGTGTGATTGGTGATGGATGTGTGTGTAAGAGATGAGATGGGCAGGTTCAGGGTGGTGGGATGTGAATTAGAAGGCGCTAAAGTGTGAACAGGCCAACTCCGGTAACCTGGACAGCCTAACTGGGGTCCGAATCTCAGCTGCTCGGTAACGGCAAGGCAACAACGCTGCATATCATGGAGGGTCGAGGAAATATATTGTGGCGGCAGGCGATCGTTCATGATGGATTGGACAATAAAAAAACATCGTCTAACTGAGCGACTCGGCCTCATAAATAATAGTGGATCGATCAATAACTTACTATGATGTGTCGTCTGAAGACGATAAATCTACTCTTGTATTAAAAGGGCTGGAGATGTATGAGCTGTTGTTGTCGTATTTACTGTTATGTACTGGGTGGGTGGCAAGTGGTGAAGAGACGGGAGGCTGGTTGACAGGGAGATCGGAGGTGAAGACTTTTCTCAGGTATGAAAGTTTCAAGATCAGTGTACAGAAAATGAAGGTGCCTAACAACACTGCTTGCTTTTGCAGACCATAAGAAAACTACCAAATTTCTGCCTAAAATCAAGAATACCTCTTCAGTAACTTCCTTCGAATGCTCCCAACGAAAATATTTTTGATATTGGTACCGGCTCTTGGTATCAACATATCTACCGACTTCGGTAGCACTGGTACTTGCAGTGTCAATTCCACCACCCTCTCATACGCTTTCATATCAACTAGCCGTACCTCGATGCTGTCAAGAATTCACTTGTAACAGCAATCTCAACGCCCTTTCCCTAGAACCTCTACGGGTGCGGGGCCGGGGAGCTGCTTCTTATAGCACTCAGCGTGTCAGGGTGGTAAAGGGCCTTTCACTCCAATACCATATATATACATCGCCGAGCAGTAATGGTAACCATGTCTGTCCAATCCATAATGTATACTCCGTGGTGTTAATCGAGAGACCTACACGCGCAAGCTAATAACTTACAATGATAATATCTACATAAGTTATGGCATGCCTTCTTCTAGTCATAGACCACGTAGGTAGGGGTTGTTTGGTTGATTACCAAAGATAGAGGAAGTGGCTATGGCTACTGAAGACCTAGAGGTAGCAAGTTTTATAAGTTCCAAGGGAAGAAATCATGAGGAATCTACGGTAGTCACAACTTCAGGTGACGTTACCTTCCAAGTAACAGGTTCAGCCTGAACTTATGCTTGAAAAAGAATTTATGATATCCTGTCCTATGATATATAGACAGACTCCTTTAACATGTCCAGATACCAAGACGCCCTTGCAACATTTGCCGGATTATATGGTAATATATGCCTATCTAGCTACTTTTCAACAGCAACAAAGGGAACTAATAATTATCCAAAAGCTCAGGCTATTGCCTCTCGTGACCACGTCTGATCCCAAAACATATTGTGGTCACGTGGTTAGCTAGATAACGGCATCCAAACTTCGTCTGACCACAACCGGCTTTCAAGGCTTCTGCCAGAGAATTATTTAACCACTCGAACGTTCAAATATGATGCCCGCCCTATCAAGATCAACAAGCGTTTATGTCTTGCCCATAGCGGCATTCTCCAACATATGACTTATTTATTGAAAGCAGTCCATGTTATTACAAGCTTAGAGTTTTCATTTTGTCCTTAAACTTGAGGTTTTACATAGATGATGGTAAAAGGCAGTCGCAGCTGTGACGAGAATCAGAAGTAATTTTTGGATAGCATATCGCTACCAAGGCAACCTCCATAGTGACTGTGGGTTAGGATTGATTTACTCCATAATGTAATGTCTAATAACTGACTTCACGCCATTGTGAAATTTTGGCCTCATGCAACCTAGATTCAGTGACTTCAATTACGCCATTGCGTGCTCTGCACTACCTATGAGACAAATATAATACTTTTACAGAAGCCTCCTCTTTAGGACGGAGTTCACATAGGTGTAAACGAATATATTCCCCATGGTTCCAATCCATTTACAGAACTTCGTTTGGCCTGACGTATATAGGACTGCCAATATAGTGCGAAATAACAGATCGAGACTGTGGATCATAGGATGTTCGTGCATTTAGCGATTTCCTAAGGACAGCACAACCTGCATCCTAGGTGGACAAAGAAAACCTTGTCACCCAGCCTCGCTTTCAGGTATGATCGTGATATATAGCGAATGTGACTTGTTGTCGGCTGGGCGCCAATCTAGTCTCTGAAGATTTTGGCATAGAGCTCCTCCAGATAGTCATTGCCAAATCAATATCAGAACAGTTCACCTCTGCCGGAGGAGCTAGGATTAAGGCTGCTCAAACAACTGACTCTAGAAGCGTATCGACTTCCTCTCGACTTCCCGTTTCGGCAGAATTTTCGGTAGAAAAAAATTGGTAGCTATAATTGAACACAGCTATAACTGCCAACTTCATATGGGCAACGAAGAAAAGAAAAATTCACGTAGCAGCCAAGTAGTGTAGTCGTCTGAAGTCGAGAGTTCAGCCTCAATCCAGGGGTCTACGGGTCCATGGGTCCCTTAATAGCTTCGGTATTAGACATACAATTGCAATTGACGTGCTAATAAGGACCGACCCATACACGGTAATAGTAGATGCTGCTATGACGCAAAGGCAAGGAGCGCGCGGGCGCCACTTTTTAGGTGGCTAAGTCTAGTATGTAAGTCTAGGCCTTCGAAGACAACTAAACAGCCAAGCAATCAAAAACATGCCCAGCAACCCAGGTAGAAAAAAAGGTCCAATTCAGATGAAGGTTACCAGGTGTAAAAAGATCGGGCTTCTATAACTCTACCACTACAAGTTGTCCAGTCTGCCTTGCCAGATTGTCCAGCTTGTCTTGCCCTGTCAAGGTGGTATCTTGTTACGAGCTACGAGCGGCTTCTGATGTTGCCGGGCGCCAAGAGGCGAAGAGCCAAAAGCCAAGCGCCAAGTGACGCATTCAAGGGATTTTGGGATACTTTGTAACTTGTGTCGGAATCTTTTCTTTCCCCCAATTCACCCCGCTGCGCCCGCCCCGCAAGATCACCTCCCGCTTACTCCGTGCACGCCTCGACTCATTAGCATCAACATCAGCGTCAGTCAGTGGCGACATATAAACCCCTGTGCGCCTGTAAATCTGTTGCGTCTAACTAGTATGTAGGCGATCACTAGCCAAGCCGGTTCTTGTTTCTATTCGTTCTTCTTTTTCTTCTTCTTACCTTCCTAATCAGCATTGTGCATTATATCTACGCAACTAAGCACCTAATACAGCGTGTCGATCTTATCAAGCCTATCTCGGTTGGGGCCCACCAAAGACGAAGGACGAGGCGCAATCGATAGGCATGACAAGCCATTGTACGGCCGGCCATACATAACCAGACAGCAAGATAGCTTGGAGAGCGAGTCAACTAGTAACTATTGTTTGTTGGACAGACTTGACAGGACCGCAAAATAGTTGGGCTTACGGCATCCCTGCTCCTTGTCCTGCCCCCCGATTAGA
Source organism: Eutypella sp. D-1 (assembly GCA_023313575.1). NCBI lineage: Eukaryota > Fungi > Ascomycota > Sordariomycetes > Xylariales > Diatrypaceae > Eutypella > Eutypella sp. D-1. Next base: position 1,722,981 of record JAJTTP010000005.1, on the reverse strand, counting down.
CTGTGTGGAGGTGATATTCATTCTATTTCCGTCATACCGGAGAACGGAACCACCTTATACCCAGCAGTCTTGGGAACAAAGTCTTGGGGGCGGTCTTGGGAGGGATCTTACATGGTCAAAGTTATTTTGCATTTTGTCCGTGCTCCGTTATGTTGGTTGCAACATTGCAACATTGCAACCTTAGAATATCGGCTCAATTCCCCAAGAGGGCTCACAACAACACATACTGCGACACTGCGACTCTGACTCTGCGACTCAAACATCTATAGCACAACACCACACACCAGCTAATATTTGCGCTCCTACATACAACCGACAGCCACATCATTCTCTACCATCTGCAGCTACATACTCTCATACTGTACCTGTATACTTACCTACTTACCCATAATTTATGACCTGGGTTTCCAATCTCGACTGATTAACTCAGCTTGAACCGATAAGCGGATTGAGCATTTCCCTCTGTCATATCCGTCCTAATCAAGCGCTCAATACACGCACATATTAATTGTTGTCGTCGTCACCGCTGCCATGGTACTCCGCAAAAAGGAGGTTTATACGGTCATCACGCCGATCCCGGGTTTCATCCCGCGACAGCTCGCCATCGACATCCTACACAGCCACAGCGAGACCATCACGCTGAACCCGCTGGTGCTATCGCACCGCCAGATCAAGGCTCCGCGCGACGCCGCCGCCGATGAGTACTTCTCGACCTGGTACGAGATCACCGAGCGCGTCCAGTACATCCCGGGCATCGGCCGCCTGGGCTCCGGCGTTATCAGCTTTAACGGCTGCTTCCACGACCTTCCCTGGGGCCTGCAGACCCATATCTACGCACCTGCCAATGTCGACCTGCGCGTGAAGTACCGCATCGCCGGCAACCAGCCCGGCGTTGAGCCGCCCGAGAGGGCCGCCGGGGGGCAGGAGATCGGGCTCGCGGCCCTCGGCGCCCCCGCCGACGGCCTCTACCTGCGCGAGGACATCGAGATCAAGTGTAACATCGCGATGGTCGGACTCGTCAAATCCCAGATGAAGGCCGCCAGCAAGGAGATGGTGGCGCGCATCATCAAGAAGGCCGAGCTCCTCGACGCCGGTGTGCTTCAGGCCATGTTCGAGGACGGCAAGATCAGGACCGTCAACCCCCGCGATAAGACTTCGCCCGTCAACAGCTCACGCTCCCCGCCGCTCTCCCCGTCCATACCCTACCAAGTGCCGCGGCCCTCGTCGATACAACAGCAGCAAGGCAGTAGGCCCGGAACGTCGAATTCGCAATGCCAGTACCCTGCACAACAACTCGTAAATCCCTACAGCGACCCGAATAAATATCGTCAGGCTCCAAACACTACCGAACTGCCGAGAACGGAGTACGCGAACACGCAACAGCAGAACCCCGGCTCGGGCGCGATAATAATGGAGCTGCCGGGGGACTTCTACCACGCGTCGCCAAGCATGCAACCGCCGCCGCAGGGGACGCGGGACCGGACATCGACGGTGTCGTCCAACCTATCGCAACGTTCGTCATCGGCGGATCCCCGCAACAGCGTCAACAGTGGTGGGTGGAGGTATTCGTCCGGGGCTGGAGGGGGCCAGTTAAGCCCCTCGCTGAACGGCGGCGGCGAGTCACAGCGGACTTCGCATTCGTCGGTGTCGGACGGCTGGGGCGGCGGCGGCCCCGGTTCCCCCGGTCTCGACCAGTCCAAGGCATACGCATACGCGAACGAACTTCCGACGCACCGCGAGACGCCGGAGGAGCACCGTCGCGGCGACGACCTTCGCCCCGCGCCCCTGGCTCCCACGCCTTACAAGGCGTACAACCCGGCCGACTATGCGCGAATGTCCCGGTAGGGGTGGCTGGGTTAGTAGGTGGGAGTGTATCAATTCGGACGTGAGACGGGGCAAGGACGCGATGTCGCGGTGTTGGATTAGCTACAATATGTGGTTTTGTCACCTCTCTCACAGGGGTGCGGCGGGGGTCGGCGGAGACTTTATGTATGCGACGGATCTTATTCCCCCATTTAGCGGTTATTTGCTTTTACTTCCTCTTTTTTTCAATCTCAGATAACTCATGACTTTATGAGCTCGGCGTCGTGCATGCGGGTGTTCGGCGTCGGACTATATGTGCATTGAAGATGCCTTGCTCCTCGTTAAGTTGGTCATGTAGGTACCACAGGAAATGGGCACTCTTACAAAAGAAGGGAGGCGAGAGTCAGTGAAAAATCCACTTGTAAAAGATTGCAACATGTTATATGAAGGCAAATGCAATGATTGCTTCCATAGATATATGTATATAAGTCCCAAAATCGAGGTAATAAAGCATAACGAGACAACCACATGGTCACCAGTTGTTTCATAGTGATCTGTTAAACTACCTACAAACAGTCATTGCGTCAGGTACGTGTTAACCAGTCTCAAAAACAACTAGTTAGTCCACCCACCCATAATGTGCCCGTAGTGTTGTGTTGTCGTAACATATCTATGTAGTACCTACACTGTGTAGGATGCAAACTAATAGTGTTACTATTAGAGGTCGTTGATGTGAACACCGGGTGTAAATATTATGTAGACCATGTGAATCCAGACAGACTCCGAGTGACGGTGTACATACAACCTGTGCCTAAAAATATATATATCGTATTAAGTCCGTACGATTAATCGCTAATAACGTCCGACTCGAAATTGGTGAAAGACCTCGGGAGTTGCTGAGGGGTTTTTTATCGACGCTCCCGTCACTACATAGGCAATTTAATCAATTCAGTACAAGCTCTTGAGGGAAGGAACAAGACACGCGCATATTTATCTGGGTGTTTCAAGTCATCTGAAACGAAACGCAAAGCCATAACTACTACATAAAATCATGCACGATTAGGTCTATTGCTATCCTCAATCATCAAGTTCTTCGAAGGTTCGAATACATATTGCTTGCATGTGACCTAATTTTCAGCAGGTTGTGTTATGGAGTACGCTGTATAGTTACATACAAATTAGCCCTAGCTGAACTGTATTATGGCGCCAGTTAAGGAGGAAGAAGGCGCGCACCTAGGCGGGTTCCCACTGTCCCACCGGTCAGCTCCGCCGTCGGCATCTACCGGGATAAAAGAAAATACAGGACAGTGGGCCCCTTCCCCAGTGTTATCTGGTCTGGACCTCTCACACACCTTTCCCACACAAAATTAAGACGGGGGAGTCGGGGACATGTCAATCTGTCAATCGCATGGCATTCGCAGCCTGGGTAAGCTTGGGCAGCCCCGGTCGCACCACGTCGAACGACTTTTCTTCCTCTCACAACCCAAAACGGAAACACTAGAACAGCATAGAGCTACACTTTTGCCAATCGCTTGGTTCCCATTCGCCAAAACGCAACCCCAGTACAGAACCACACAACCGGGTTATGTGATCTGTGGGTTGGGGGAGCTTGCTCAGCGAGCTCAGTTGGCTCAGCTGCTTGCCTGGCTCTGCCCGGCTGCCAAATTGGTCGACAATGACCACCCAATCTAGTAATAGCTGAACCATACCCGGCTGCTTTTCGTGGGGAACATCTGATTTGACTCGCGGCCGCCCGGGCGATGCCATAAGTGTTCCCTTTATTATTCCGCTTCCTCATTCCCACACACCACCGGCCCTCCGCGGTGGTCTGATTGACCACCTCCGAACGTGAGATCAAGTCATCCGGAATAACCTAGTCTGCCTGACTAGTATGTAGTTACCATAGCAAGCAATGAATAAACTTTTTTTCTCATCAACTATACGACGTGGTTCTAGTCAGTGCGGGACTTCACCCCTCCCCCCTGACTGGCGGCCCCGCGCGAACCTAAGTTCAGAATGATGAAATGAACTCTTGGAACCTTCCGACGGATCGCCTGGATGCGGCGGATGCCACGATGCATGGCCCACCGTCCCGGTCCGCGATGCCTCGTGTGCGACCTGTATAAGATGGCCGTCGTGGAACCCTCGGATTGTTACAGATGAAACACCATCACCATCACACAACACACATACACAACACAACAGCATTCTAAGGATAGCATCAAACATCCTCAGCTCAAACACAACAGTCAACCAATCAGATATTCTTATCTCATATTCTTATCTCATCTCATCACTATAGAACAACAGACTTTCACGTCTTAACCACAACACACAACAATCAACATGTCTGCCATCCAAGCCGCATCCCGCATCGTCGCCCGCCGTGCTGTCGCCGGCACCCGCAACATGTCCAGCATGCGCCAGTTCGCCCGCAGTTTCGAGATGCACCCCACGCCCATGCCCACTACCGGCGCCCTGCACAAGGGTGACTGGGGCCGCATCGTGAAGACGAGAGCTCAGCAGGCCGCTATGTAAGCTATACCTCCCCCACTCTCTTCCCTCATTATATATTATTACAATTTACTGACCTTCTCCTGCCTCATAGTTACTTCCCCGGTCTCGCCGTAGTCTTGGGCTGGCCGCTCGCCGTCTCCTACGGCCTCGACGGCAACATGGGCCGGTGGTAAAAGAAACATAAAGACTTTATTTTCTTCAAGAAAAAAGAAAGCATATCCGCCGCATACTATACATCTATCATAATTCGCATTAGATCTCATTAGATCCTCAACAACCAACCTCTATCTGGTCCCGGATATCACAGAGCCGAGGTCAACTTAGGAGGAGGTCGGATAGATGCATCACCACCACCAGCATTATTATACCAGGGCGGTCGGGTCAGGCGTTCCGGAAGAGCATTTTGGGTGGATTTTTTATTAACGATATGATACACCCAAAGGCATTGGATTTATTTGTTTTGTCGACATAACAACAACATACACACTCGTATATACGCAGAAGCTAGCTTGTATATATGACAAGAATTCAAATGTTAAAAACACACACACACACACACATGCACACATCTAAATCGCCCGTTCTCTAGTCGTTTTGATTTTACGCGATTCATATAATGGGGTAGTGCGCACCATACATATTAATTGCAAAGAGCCTCGAGCTCGAGGCTCTCGAGAGGGGGGGCGCGCTTCTTCATACGCCATATGGTGAACCATTTAAGTCATACCTAATGAGAAAGCCGATCGCAGTTTTTCCGTCGCATTAATCAATAAAGCTGACCTGGTATTCAGGTGTTGCTGGTAGCCTATTTCTCGAATCCCTCCACCACTGATCATGGTGTGTGTACCAAAGAAGGGTCTCCGTCGATACATTTCGATGCCCTATATTGTAATTTGCTATAGGAACACTGCCGAAGAATTTATCCTCACCCCAATTGATCCCCCGAAAGCATTGTCTGCATCTCTCTTTCCTTTCATCTAACCCTTGAGTGCTCTGGTGTGTTGTACCTACCCTATTCTGCGGCAGAGTGGGGCACCAATGAATCCTGTTGGAATGGGTCCTGAGCTGTCCGCTCTCTGAATTAATAGAGCTCAATACCGAATTTTGGAACCAATGATTAACAGCCAATCAACGTTATGGCCGAGTGGCGCAACGGTAGCGCGTCAGATTCCAGTTATGGAGTGTCCTGAAGGTTGGGCGTTCAAGTCGCCCCTTGGTCACATCTTTTTGCTCTTTTGGCATACTTCGTAGACATTAACCACCTACTTGGTGACTAAGTTATGCATCTAATTGGTGCACGTATTGGAAATTATAGAGGAGAGTGGAAGAGATTATACTTTTTGCATAGGTACTTGAAATCGTACTTAAGATAGTGTAGACAACCAAAGAACTCATCGAATCTTGCTGGTCAGAACCGATATCGTACGTAGGCAGTATACAATCAACGTAGCGAGCGGGTACATATGTGCGTGTATATGCAGTATATACAGTTGAAAAAGAGGCTCGCAGACATCTTAATAATGCCTTAGCCATAAAAGCTATATACAAGAATCGAAGAGGTAAAAATCGAGGTATCGAGCGAATAGCATATGTAACTACAGTTCTCACACGGGAGAAAAAGAGAAGAAAAGGGAAGCAAACCAAGAACACCCATGCGCCCATCTTGCATCCACCCATCCTACCACCTACCCATCCGTCCAGTCCACCAACCAACCAACCAATCATCCGATCATCCATCCGTTCATCCATCCATATACCATATCATCAAAGGCAAACGGGACAGCACTGGATCAAGTGAGTCCTTGTTTCCCTGCCTCCATCTCATCGGATCATTTTCATATCAATTTCCCATCCCTCAACTTTTCCACTTATGCGTTCAAGGCATAGATGCGGCCGAGGTCGGTCAAGTTACCGTCCTGGTCGAGGAGCTGGGCGGCGGGGCTAACGAAGCCGTCGGCGGGCTCGCGAGACATGCCGAAGAAGCCGTACTGGAAGACGTTCTCCTGCCCGTCGAGCCAGGCGATCATCTCGCGCGTGAAGGACTCTACCTGGGCGTAGTCGCGGTTGGTGCTAGCAATCTCTGAGACCACGACCGGGATGCCGTACTTGAGGGCCTGCCCCGTGATGTACGTCTGCGCGCTGGTGATCTCGAGCTCCGACGCGAGGTCCTGCGACGTGTAGTAGTGCACGCCGACGTAGTCGGGCTTCTCGTCGTCGCCGAGCGCCAGCATGAACTCGTCGAGCCAGGCGGTGCCGCCCACGTCGCTCGCCGGCGCAGGCCCCACCAGCGCGGCACCGTACTGGGCCCGCAGCGGCAGGAAGCTCTGGCGCCAGAGGTTCGCGGCGTCCGCGGCTCCGACGTTCTGGCGCTCCGGCTCGTTGAGGAAGTGCACGAGCGGCGCCGCAACCCCTTGCTGTTGCTGCCGCTCGAGCGATGAGACGAGCTGCTGCCAGGCGTCGGGGTTGGAGATGATGTCGGTCTGGCGCGCCATGGGGAAATGCGGCAGGTTGACCTCCTCCGGCGTCCACGTCTCCCAGTTCATCGTCCCCGCCACCACGGACGACCCCACCAGCGCCTCCGCTGACGACCGGATCCCCGGGTAGCTGTTGACATCCCTCGTCAGCGTCCACTCCCAGAGCGCCAGACGCTTCCGCGGCGCTGGTACCTGGCGCCTCTGTAGAAACCCGAGCGGCGCCGGAGTCGGCGCCGCCACTGCGCTACTGCTCGCCAGGAGCAGCGAGACGGCCGTCTGGATGAACTTCATCTTGTATTTATGGATCCGTGCGCTGAGACTTTGTTTTCGATGTGGGTTTGTCTAACGGGGCTTATTTCTTTTATCCCTTTTGCGGGTTTCGTTTTATCTCATATATGTATATTGTCCAGCAGAAAGGAGTGACTGGATGGATTTGCTCGTTTGTCCGAGGCTATGTTCAACAAGGGAGTGTCGTTATGAAGCTCTGTCAAGAGAAAGTGGGTGGTAGTTTAAGTGATACCTGGTAAAAGGAGAGGCAGGCCGAGAGCTGTCGAGCTACTCTGGCAAGAAAGAATAAGTGAAGAGCTTAGATAATGAAGGAGCTAAGGCGTTGAAGAAGGATCTGCAGAGAACGAGATACCCAGCGGGCGGGTCCCGCAGGGTTTTATATAGCTCTCCCTTGCGGCCCATTCACACCTAGGCAGGTAGGTAAGGTCGGGAGCTACATTTTCTCCAGGGTATGTATATGCGCGCGCATCCTCCTACCTCAGCTGGGCTGACAAAGTGAGAGCTCAAGAGATCGCGTGGGGCTAACCCGCTGAGCCCTCTGTGTTGTAGCTGGTAAGCGCACGGCGGCTTACGGGACCTGCTGCGAGGACTTTTCCTTGTTTCCTTATCAGGCAGGACATGAAAGCTGGTCATACCCAAAAAGAGCTTCGTCGCTTATGTGCCTCTCTGCTTATGTTCTGTATATAACAATCCAACCCTCCATCCTGTTATTAGTTTGTGCAGTGATGCGTGTGAGACGGGTACCTGGCTGTCCATTCTGTCATACGACTTGGTACGCCGTCTGGTTCGGCGAGGCTAGACTCATCAACTACTCAGGTGTACCGCATCTTAGGCGACTGTGAGACACTCTGGGACTTTCATGGTTGTGGGCCCGAAGTGCGAGCGTGGATGTGGCTGCTGGCTGCTAGGAGACGACGCGTGAGAGCACAAGAGATTAGGGTTCGGTTCCCAACTGCGCATTTGGGAATAGCGTCATAGACGGTCCAACAACTCTTTATCACTCCGACCTTTTCGAAGCGCGACGGCTAGGCGCCTCGCTTACTGTGTCGAGGCCTAATCGGTGTTGGTTTCTTTCTCCTTCTCCGGCCTTAATTGCCAACGTACATCTGCGCAGTGCAGTGCAAGTGACTCCCGTGGACTGGTATGAAAGGATATAGTGCGGTATGATGAGAATAAGCCAAGGTGATTGTTACCTCATACCTACTACTCTCGAGAGGGTCGAAATCCCGAGCAGGGCACATCTCATTAATACACGTAATTCGTTGATGCCGGTGCTGTTAGAATAAACAGTAAATACCTAGGTAGTTAATTGCGTGAAAGTATTGTTGAGAGTATTGCTTCTACGTCTGCTGACCCCCGTAGGGCCGTAGCCACGATAGGTTGGTAAGTTCAATTGACCAGTCCAAAGAGAGCGCGAGAGAGCGGCTCCCCAATATGGCAAAACCGGTATCTACCGGTACACCTGGTGCCGGGGATCGGCATTTACGACTTCCCTCTACGGCATCGCACCCGTACTGAAACGGAAGGCCGATTTGGCCTCTGCCACATTACTGCCTTCTCTCTCGTTCTCACCAGACACTTTTGCAGTCAACGAAATCTTCTTCCTCCCCTTCTCGGGCCCCTCAGCTGCGGATGTAAGCGTGAAAAGGGACTAATGGCTATTTGCTCACGACTGGGGGCAAATGCCTATTTTTGGTCAGCAATGTATTAGTGCCTGCACATCAGCACCTGTGTAAGCAACATTCAGTAGACAAAACAATACTAGGTGTTATATACATATCTTCGTGATCGGCCGACCAGGATCTCGGGTCCGGGGCTTCTTGCCAACAAAAACCCCAGGAACGATCCTCCCCCTCCCCGGATCTAGAACAAATCTATGCACTTATGAATCTATCCAGCCAAGATGCTACCGCATCTGAAGTCTTTTCACCTGTCGTTCGCTGTAAGGGCCGAGTAGCGAGCCCGGAAAGAAGATGAATGAAAATTGCCACGAGCCAAGGCCTATCTCTAACGAACAACTCTAATAGACCCCGGTCCGGGTGCGCTCGCATTCTGTCCACCCTGCTTCGGTTGTTTTTTTTCTTAATTGTGCAGAACCACCGTGATACGATGATAGCATCGCGAAGCCTGTGACGAGGGTGAGAAGTGCCGCACAGTAACATGACCCCCCCCCCCCCTCTCGAAATCGGACGTTCGGACAATCGCGCAGAGCGTACACAGGACTTGCCTTCAGCTCCCTCTCTAACTACTTAGATTTCGCTTAAGGATATGTGAATGCATCAGCAGCAGGCGCGTCGCAAGAGAGCTCTCTGTACCTGTCTATGTATTTATTCCTTCACTCTCGGCCGATAATTCCCATGTTTCGCCAACTTGAAAAAAGGCCCCCCCTCTCCCCTCTATTTAGTCTCTCGCCTTCCTCTTACGGAGCAGTAGCCAGGAACCCGGACGTGTGGCGGAGGTATGCCACTCATCTTAGCTATTCACCTATTGTGCCTGGTGGCGGCTGATGAATGGGTCGGAAGGTAGCAGTTATGAAAGTCCTGATTGGCCGCCTCGCAACAGCCCCTCCACCAGAGAAGGGGGGCCGGGGGGTTAGTGGCATGCTATATCCGATAGAATTCTAGTAGGCTTCAGTACAAATGTTATGTGAATCTCCCTACTCCAGACCTAAAAATAATGTTACATGATTGGCAAGATTTTGTTCTCGGCGTATCTGAGGCCAACCGGAATTCTAGTCGATGGAGACGTCGACTATGAATCTCATGCTGGTGCATTCCGGTTTGTCACACATACACACATACACACATACACACGTACACACACACACACACACACACACACACACACACACACACATATATATATATTGAGCATCTCTAGATAGGGCAACCACAACCACACCGTATGACTATACAAAATGCTGTGAGCATGGCGCTTACGGAGGTGACATAGTATATCGGAGGCGCGAGAGAAGGGGGAGGAGACCAGGCTTTCGCACGATAAATACCTTTTAGGTAGGAGAGGGCGATTAACGCCTTTCGGTACACGCACACACACACAAGATAAATAGGTAGCGCAGGGGGGTACTCTAGTCTCGGTGAATTCTTTCAGCCCTGTACATACTTGTGTTCCTCTATTCTCCCACCCTCGATGGATTTGGGTCGGGGGATGAAAGGGCAGCTGAATAGGCAAGTTTACGCCTTCTCTGGCCCCTCCAGGCGTATATCTTCTTTCCTCGCCAACCCATCCGGAAGCAAACAGCACGTGCTGCTACCAGGACCGACTGACCGACCGACCGCCCAGGCAGTCAGTCAAGTCCATATTTCACTCACTACAATGTCTCACTTAAAGCTCTCTCCACACCAAAGAAGTAGAATAACGGAAGGACTACACAGGAAAAAACGAGACACGGAAAGAGAAAGGAAAAGGTAACACCAAAAGTAATGAGAAAGAGGAGGAAGAAGAAGAAGAATAAAGAGCCCGAAAAAAAAAATCGAGCTAATATCTGGCATAAGTTTCATTTCGTTTCCCTCTCTCCTTTCCTTTGCTTTCCTTTCCCCAAGTCCCCGTATCAGCCCAATCAATCCGTACTACCTAACACGCCCCTAGCGCTATAGCCCAGGCCGAAAAAGAAAAAAGGAGAATAAAGGAGGAATCCCATATAGAAGACGATGAGAGCAGGAAAGAAAAAGAAGAAGAAGAAAAAGGCTTGCTTGCTCCGATCTATCCATCTAAGCGAAGAAGTTATCGAAAGAGAGGAGGGAAAAAACACAAAGGAAAAAAGGAAACGCTAACTTTTTTCCCTTCTTCTCTCATCTTGGCTCTTCTCTAGCCTAGAGCGGGGAAAAAAAAGAACCCGCCCTATGCATGCGATACTATGCGCCTAACGCTACACTACCGTTGCCATGCCGTGCTGTGCTGTGCTGTGCTGTACCGTGGAAAAATGTGATGTGAAATTGTGTGTCTTGCTCTAGCATGAAGAGATGGGTGTAGGGAAAAGGTATTGATTGTGCCAGTAAGCCGGGAGGGGAGGCGCATATCCACGGCATTAAGAGAGAAGGGAAAAGAAATGTAGTCTCCTCCTCATCCACCCCCGTCGCCGTGATTTACACTTATTTCGGGGGATAACTGAGATCCAGATTCCACAGCGAATCCCAGATGACGCTTCTCTTCTTCCCGATACCTTCGCGGCCGCCGCCGGCCGAGGAAGCCGCGGACGCGTCGCTCACGTCCCGTTGGAGGGTTTGCGGCTGTTGCCGCGGCGCTCGCGCGACAGCTCGGCTTCCGCTCGCACTTGGCTGCTGCTGCTGCTGCTGCCGCCCCCGCCGTTGTAGGAAGGAGTTGTGGTCTCGCCGTGTTCGCGGCTCGGGCGCCTGGATGGCGGCCCCTTCCGGGCCTTGCTTCGCGCTCGACGGTAGCGGCGTGGATCGGATTCCGGCGCCTGATCGGCGTCCAAGCTAGAGCCCATCAGCCAAAAATGCTGCAACCTTTCCTTTCCATCTCCCCACTTCTTTCTTTTCCTACACTGGGGTTTAATGAACCCCCCACCCCCCCCCCCCCCTCATGATGGGCCTAGCAGGGAGTCAACCACGGAGTCGTGGTGGCTGTGGTTCCGCACCTCATTGTTCTCAAGCTTTTGCTGCTGGAGCAGCTGTTGGCCGGATGTCTTATCTGTAGGCGAGCTGCTGCTCTTGGGGTTAGCCGCGTAGGCGTTGCCCTTCAGACTCGCACCGCCTTGCTGGCCCTCGCCACTCGGTCCCGCGGCGCTCGGCGTCAGCGGATTCGGGCTCTCGACGACGGGTGACTCTCCGGTCGCAGCGCGGAGACTGTTCGTTTCGCTCGCGAGCGCGCTGCCCTTGGCAGCGGCCCCTGAGGGGGTGGCCTTCCTAGAGCTCGTGCTGCTGCGCCTGCTTTCGAGGCTCCTGTGTAGGGTGCGGCTGACGCCTTCGATGCCGCCGGTTGTGGAGCCGCCGTTACCACCCCCAAGACCGCCGAGAAGCTTGGACTTGCTCTTAGAGACCAGAGCACGGGCGGGCGCGCTGTGCATGTCCGCGACTGCGGCGACGTTATTAGCGGCGACAGTAGACTTGCCCAGCCCGGGCGTCGAGGGGGCGCCCGGCTTATCCTCTTGCGCGTCAATTAACCACCAGCGGAGGCCGTCCGACAAGTCAAAGGGGTTGTCAAACTCGTCGCCCGTATTGACCGAGTCTGTCTCGCCCTCGGAAGCAGCTGCGTTGCCGGCGGTAGACTGTAAGCTCTTAGATAGGTCGACTACCCTCTCCTGAATGCGCGTGATGCGTGCCACGAGCCATTCACGGCTGCGCAGCCGGTGGCCCTCTTGCTCGCGGAGGAAGAAGTGCGGACACCCAACATTGAAGGCAGCCCAGGCACCGGTGGTCTGGTTACGGGTCGGTAGGAACAGTGCTAGATCGCCTTCCTTAAAATGCCTAAATGCGATCTTGTCGTGCGCTTCCTTGGCGATTGTATGAGCACGCTCGCGGTAGCCGCGGGCGTCCCTGGTCATCTTTCTAGCCGTGTGCTCGACCTCTTTGATGCGCCGGTAGATGGCATCGGAGAATTTATCCACGTCGAAGTTGCCCGGTCCCGACATGTAAGCTTCAAATTGTTCGTTCTCCGTCTCCGTGTCCTCAGCGTTCATCCAGTACAGTAGCCTGAGGTCTGCGCTGTCGGCAAGCATGTTGGTCGCAAGCGAGATGGATCGCTTGATCGAGCTCCCAGGGTCAGACGAATCGTTAGGATTTTGAGACGTCCGCTCGGATCGCGGGATCTTCTGGAAGTTCATCGATCCATCATCGTTGCGAGTGATGGAGAAGCTCAGCCGCTCCATGAGTCTACACAGCCTCTCGTTGTGGGTGTAGAGTCGCTGAGTCAGGTTCTTAGTGTGTTCGTTCCGGCTTTCCAGGCGACTATTCAGCCGTACTACGCGAGACTCGGAGACCTGAAGCTTCTCCTGGAACATCCGAAGCTCTTCCTCGAGACTGCCTACCTGGGACTGTTTCGATGCCAACTGTTCGGTGAGTTCCGCTACCCGTTTCTCCTCGTTTTCGAGCTTCCTTCGCAAGGACTCCGAACCGGTCTCGCCCTCAGTCATCTGCGACCTGAGGCCATCGATTTGTTTCCGTCCATCATTGACTTCGCTTTCCAGCGTGGCGCATCTGGCTTTCTCGTTGTCCAGTGTCTCACGCAGGTGAACGGATGTCATCTCCTCCGTCGACAACTTCTCTTGTGCAGCAGCCAGTTCAGCCTTGACATCCTTGACAATGCCTTGGGCATGATCGAGGTCGGTCTTCATGAGCGAGAGATCCTCCTCAAGAGACTGGGCCTTCACCAGGATATCAGTTGACTTGTTGGCTAGCGACTCGATGACATCCGTAATCTCTTGCGGTGGCGTTTCTTTGGGTAACAATTGGCTATGAAGCTCTCTAAGCGACCGGGTATGGCTCTGGGTGTTTTCTTCTGATGCCTCAGCTCGCCTCGAAACAGTCTTGACGGTATCGCGTGCCTCCTGCAGCTGTCGCTCAAGGGACACATTACGTTCCCTCTGTGCTCGAGCTTCTTTACGCAAAAACTCGAGCTGGCCCTCTGATTTTAGGGCTTCGTCCCTCTTCTCCTGTTTTAAGCGTTCGACTTCCGCCTCCAAAGAGTGGAGCTTCTCGTCGTACACCACCTTCTCGTTCTCTCTCGACTCGCCGAAATGTTCGATCTCGTCCTCTGTTTCTTCAAGCCGGGCCTTCAAGTTCTTGATCTCGGTCTCTAGAGACTTCCGCTCATCCATAAACTCCCTCTTCAGAGCCTCCATGTTACCCAGGAGATCTTTCTTCGTTGAGTTGGCCTCGTCCATGCGACCTTGCATGTCAGTTGTTCGAGCGTTTGCCTCTTTCTCGAGGGCCGCGGATCGTTCCCTTTCAGCATTGAGGTCGGTTTCCAGCTTCGCAATGCGCTGAGCCAACGCCTCGCTGCTGTCTGAAGCAGAGGATCGCCGCCGGTCCTCGCCCGCGCGCTTGACTGAGATGGTTGAATCATTCTTGTCTGCCGAAGGTTGTTGTGGCTGAAACAACGACGGCCTCGATGCCTGACTATGTCGATGCAGCAAATCTTCTAGTCTTCGAATTCTGCTCTCGGCGGTCTTAAGTTTGCTTTCTACTTTGGATTTCTCCTCCTGTAAGCTTCGGAGAAGCTCGTCATCGCCACGAATCAAAAGACCACTTCGCCCGAGTGCGGCTTCATGAACGCTACCATTCTTGAAAGCTTTGACCCGCTTCGACTGTTGTTTGGTCGGAGCATCGAGCTCACTAATGAGTTTCGCAACATCATCTACGACCGAAGACTCTACCTTGTGTTGTTGCAGGACGGCTAAGAAGTCGGACAGATCCTGTCTTGTCATAGTGGGCCACGCCGCCTCCTCACCGAGGAGATTTACCTCGACACCTAGAACGTTGTTCTCGGCCTTGTCTGGTCCATAGGTGCTGCCAACCATCTTGTGCCACTTCCGTCTCCGTTTGAGTTCCTCGTCCTGGAAGAGTGCCATCTCGTTGACAAGTGTCGAAGAATCCGTCTTGACCTTCTCGGCCCATTCCTTACGCCTGAGGGCCTCAACGACGAAAGACGCATACATGAAGGGAAGCTGTTGGATGAGACGTAAGTAGTCAAAAGTGGTCATTTCTTCCTCCCCTTGGTTAATGATATTCATTTGATTGCGTACAGTGGCGTGTAGACTGGTGATTTCGGCAATATCACGCATAAAGGTAAGAGAATCCCTAGCCACATCGTTCCGGGCCTGGGTAGCGTAACGCAGCATGGCGTCCATCTCGATCGCGCGGTTCTGCATACTCGGAAGCAGTTGTTTGGTGTGATTGGCCGCCGTCTTGGAGGCTTGAGGAACATCCCTCGTCGGGTTGACGTACAGAAGGGTGGCCTGGTAGTCGGTGTCAATTTTCTTCGCGACGGCCTCGATATCCTCCAACAGCTGACGACAATCTTCCGTATGTTGCAACGCTGACCGGGCCATGAGCTTATCGAAGGCCTGAAATAGCTCGTCGCAACCGGCAAACATCTTGTCGGCTGTCTTGTCAAGTTCGGAAACCTTATTGTTGAACTTCTTCAGAGAAGTCGAGGCAAGCTTGCCAGCTTTCCGCGTAGTTTCGGGGTCGATCAGGTCTTCTAAGGTGGCCTGGCGAGGCTTCCGAATCTCTTGGCCGGTCATGAACCGAACCATGGCCGGGGAAATGGTGATGTTCCGAGCAGCTTCCACGTAACGGTCCCAGTTGGTTGCCAGGGTGTTATAGTCCTCCTGGGTAGGAGTTACCCATTTCTTCAACTCGCTGTACTTCGGTTCGAGTGGCTTCAAGGCGGTATCGAGGTTCGCGACGGCGGCATCGAGGCATTTGAGCATGACGTCCATCTCATTATAGCGGGCGTGTGCGGCAGTGGCCATGGTGGCGCAATCCTGTACGATTCTGAGAGCCCAGTCGCGCCGGCTCTTGAACAAAGCCTGCCATGACTGCAGAGACCTGGTGTCTTCAATAGAGTTGGGGGCGGGAGTCGGGGCATATCGCTTCGGTAAGGGGGATTCGGATACGAGAGAGGTCGGTGTACCGGGCGACGTGGCTTGTGATGTTATTCGAATATCGTACACATATATTTCCTTCTATATTTTTTCCATTCATTCTCCTTAGGTCAGATCAAACCAGACGGACGGCCAGACGGACGGGGGTGGGGAGGTCAAGGGGGGGGAGGTCAAGGTTAATAAGGGCAGGCTGGGCTGGCTGACTTCAGACTGTATTGTTTGGATCTTCACGGTCTTCCCTTGGGAGGTAAGGGCGACGATGTTCTGGGAGGGGATGGAGCTCTGACGAGCCACCCATGCTTTGAAGTCATCTAAGCTGCGATTTCGGGTAAAAGTTAGCATCATCAACACCAGTAGTACTCGAGTATTTCAGCCCTTCGCACTTCACACTTCAGCCCAAACTACGCTGTCCTACACTGCACTACATTCCAGGTTGTCACACACAAACACAATACGAGGTCGAAAGCGGAGTAAGAAGACACGTACGATGTGAACTGTGAGATGTCGACCTGCAGGCGCTGGCCCGTATGGGCTATCAACACCTGCGTCTGCGTCGCCATTATTCGCGTATTCCATCCCCTAAGAGGAACATGGGAGGCAAGTTCGGTAACGGATACGGTTGGGAATGGAAGCGGTTATGGAAAAATCGGGAAGTGGAATCGGGAAATGAAACCGAGACCTGGGAGTGTCGGAAATGGATGATGGCACGGCCAAAGCAAAACGGCAAAGATAAGGTAAGGCAAGAGAAAGCTTAGGTCCCTAGGTATGGAGGGAAGAGATAATATAAAGGAGTCAACCAAGTAGTAGTAGGTAATAGATGAACTCAAATTATATACGAAGGTATATACTGCTTTACTATAATGAAGTAAAAGTAAGTAAGTACCTGATTCTAGGTAGGTGTGTAGGAAAAAGGGAGGGGGGGGAGAATAAAGGGTTGGTGTGGAAGAAGGGGAGGGAGGTGGTGAGAGAGAGATGCCAGTCTGAAAGAGAAGAGAAAAATGATGTCGGGTTGGACGTTGTTGGACGTTGTTGATATACGTTGTTGATATACGTTGGGTTGGGTTGTTGATACGTTGATGATGATTGATAATGCATCCAGGGAAAATGGGGTCAGACGCAGTTATTTAGCTTTTTAGTTTTGTAGCGGAGCCATAAAGCCATAAAGCCGTAAAGCCTTATAAGACCGACCACCACCGACCGTAAGACCGTACTGGACGTAGTAACGGATATTACCAGTATGGACTTCCAATAGGTAGGTACTTGGGTATGGTAAAGAAGGTAAAGTTAGTTACCTATTCTCGTTCATGTGATGGTTATCGCATCATGTTTATTGGGGGAGATAGAGAAGAGATAGAGGATGGAGAGATAAAGCGAGGCTGATAAAATAAACCTAGAGCTGCTTGCTGAGCTGCTTGCTTGTAAAAGAAGGTTAAGTCCGACAAAGACTATCCGCACAATGCATTCCTTCCAGGTTTGCTTCAACGTTGACGTGGAGGAAGATGATTCCAAGATTATATGGAAAGTAATAATAACTAACTAGTAGGAAACTAGTAGGAGAGGATAAATCTATCCATGGGACATGGGATAACTTAGCCCTCGATGCGATCTACACAAGTCACAAGACGATCTCTTTTCACCTGGACAGCCTACCTACATAGGTATGTACCAAAGTAGGCAGTTATGGTCCCGCTTCAAAGGTCTGTCAAACTTCTGTCAAACTACTTCAAACTACTATTAGTTAGTAGTCCATACTTGACAGCCAAACAGCCCTGACAGCCAGCCTGTTTTGTTGTATGGGGTACGGAGTACATACACCTGCATACCCGGACCTGACTTAACTCGTTGGCTTTATGTACTGTTACTCTAGAACGCGGGAGCCTAGACTTGTCAAGTCTGGCTGGCTTCGGGTTGGTTGGTTGGTTGGTTAGGTTATGTTTGATTTTTGGTTTGTTTCTTTTTCCTTTTTTTTCCCCTCGATTCTATGGAGTGTCCAGTATGAAAGATGAATGAATGCATTAGTGTAGTAGTTAAGTACAGCCAGCCAGCCAGCCAGCAAGTCCAAGCAAGTCCCAGCCGTCAGGTCGCTCCTATGTATCCCCACGTCACGCCCTACACCAGAGAACCAATCATAAAAGAGACATGGATGAGCTTAGGCCAGCCTGAGCCCTGAGGATGACGTTACCCCGTGATTACCTCTCCCGGACTTGCGATTTCGGATCACTCAGGTCGAACAGCCAAACAGCCAAACAGCCTTGACCCAATCTACTACTATGCATATCTGCATAATATGTCCATTACAAAGCGGGGACATTACCAAGCGGGGAATTGTCGAAGATTCGAGTTCTACTTCCTTCCATCCCGAGGTCTTTCCTTATACTAGGTACCTACCTAGGTAGGTAGTTAAAGCGAGATAAGGTGGAAGCTTATCTACCTAGGTACCTTACTTAGTGCCACAGCATCAGCCACTTTCATCAATTAGGAAATTTAGACAGCCACAGTTGTGATAGCTGAGGTCCCTTCTACTAGGTGACGTGACGCGCCGAGGGGTCACAGTTTCAAGGTTGGCAACATAGCAATTCCCGTCGCATCGTCATCCAATCTCTACATTTGCATTGGCATTGTATTATATCTGTATCCCGCGTGAAATTTTCCAAAGCAGAAGTGAACCTCCGCGAGATGGCGACGCTAGAAGCGCACGCGGACGGGCCGCCACTGCCGCCACTCCTGCTCTCAAGGGACGAGAGGCGCGTCCTCGAGCTCCACGATAGGCTACAGCAGCTCCAGCTCGAAATCGCCCTCATCACGGCCCAGAACAGTTACGTCCCTGGTATGCTTACGCCATCCGTCGCGAGTCCTTCCTCCGCTCTCGGTGTCCTTTACTCCACAGTCTCGATGGGTGTTCGATATTCGATACATACTAACATCCCACCCCCGCAGACACGACAGGTCCAGACAATGAGGATACGTCAGCCTCGGACCCGGTGACGGCCGCGCGGGAGAACCTCCTAGACTCCCGCGCCAGATACGTGCTGCGCAACGAGGCCACTGAGGCCGTCATGGCGGCAAATCCCATCATGCAGGCCGTACACAGCGGGACCAACGCATCGCCCATCGAGAGGTCAGTTACCCCCGCCCTTCCCCCTTGCCCCCCTATCCAGTTGAATTGTGAAGCCCTTCCCCTTCCCCCCTTTCAGTCCAACGACACCCACTCCAGCAAGCCCACCGCACCCCCCCCCCCCAGCAACTCTCCGCTCACACACATGAACCAGCGACCTCCTCCCCGTCCTCCGACACCGCGACGCGGCGTCGACGGCGCTGGCGCGGCAGACGACGGCGCGGCGGGCGGTCCTCGACGAGCTAACGGAGACGGAGGCGCAGGCCCTGCGCGTGGGGCGCGAGAACGTCGATCTGGCCGCCGAGCTGCTTGCCCTAGCGGCGCGGAGCAACCAGCACAACCAGAAGAACTACAACCAAGACGGAGATGACGGAGACGGGGGCGTGGATCCGGGACTCCGCGCCGAGATCGCGGACCTCGATGTCCAGGTCCGCGCTAGCCGGCGCAAGTGGCGCGTCGTCAAGGCTGTCGCGGCCGCTGTCGTTGCGGGGAGCGGCGTCGATTGGGCACGAGACCCCGAGCTCAGGGATGTCGTGCTCGATGATGAGGATGATGGCGTCTGAGCTGGTCCGATCTGTGTGTGGAACTTCTGGTGGGTGACTGAGGAAGAAAGGAAGGAAGGGCACTTGGCTGGTTGCCTATCGCGCCAACGACTTCTACCTAGTTCGAGACGTCCTGGACTCGTGATCTATACCGAATTCTTGGGGTATTTTGGGCCAGGGCCGAGCCGTGGAACATGCTGTACAGATACGTTGTCACCAGGTATCGTTGATGATACCCCGCAATGTAAACTGAGGTCACATGTATTTTCTTTTTCTTTGATTCTACGCATACGCAGGGCGTCCATCCGGTTTGTTTACGATACTTGTGGCATCTAATCCGGGGCTCACCATCTCGCGCCCGACATGACGAGATCTTTAGTCTACTACTGTATTTCGTTTCGGCGGCTGCTTCTAAGGGGGCATAGCTATATATGGCTCTTCGCTGCAATCGAGGCGGCCGGGCCTCGCTACTTTGACTACCTATTTATCTCGCATACTTATCTTCCGTCTCCCTTGTAACCCGTCTGGTACCTCAGAAAGGGGTATGGCATTCCGTGACGACGTTACGTAGGAGACCTCCGGTATCGTACAGTATCAACAAGGGGCCCCTCAACCTAGGTAGGCAAGAAAGGCACAGTTTCTTCGAGCCTTCTCCTCTCTTCGACGCGACCTACGCGACAAGACACCACAGGCAGCCAGGCAACGAGACAGGGGGCACGGACGAGGGTGTCCACGGGTTAGTTCAATATTATGTACAGTAGCTACCGACCTCCTGGCTCGAGGCCGGCATCGAGCTAAAGCTTGTTCCCCCCCCTACCCCCCTTTCTTTTCTCGGGACGGTAGATGCGATCGATGATCAATTGCCTTCCTTGCGCTCCTTCCTAACCTCCCTACCTATGATATTACGTACGTACCTGTGCTGGGCTGTTGTTCCTGGGTAGGGCAGCTAGCGCAGCGCGGGTGATTTCTTGGCGTTCGGCCCGGGGGAAGGGGAACGGGCATCGCGAGTCCCGACTCTTCCGACTTGCGCTCCCCGGGATCCACGTGGTACGCCGTGTCAAGTTCTTTATTTATTAAAGTTTTTTTTTTTTTTTGTTCTTGTTCCTTTTCCCTTTTTTTGCGCTTCTTCATTAGAGTGAGGGGTTTCCGACTTCCACTAGCCTCGGGTGTCTACTATGTACTAGAGTAATATATTTGGGGCGGCGGCGGTAATAATAGCACCATCACCGCCTGACTCAACCGCCTGCGTTCCAGGATAAGACTCGCAGTGTGGTGTTATAAAGTGCTTACCTAAACTGAGAAGGGTAGAGAACTCGGTAGCATTTTGGGCTGGTGCTGGTGCGAGAGTAAGTTCTTGGGGGAGGGGGGCGCATTTTGGTTTGTACGGAATATTGTAGATAACAGGGTAATTGGAGTAATCGAAACGTTTTGGGGGCGTTTAGGAAGCACCAAGCAAAAAGCAAATGTCTGTCTGGTCTTATTAGCGGCTCACCACCCATGTTCAAGAGCAATTAGGTAGGGTGGCCTTTTTTAGGTGGTGATCCGGCGCCATAGGGATTAAATTAGGTCGGGCGCGCGCGTGATGTCAACACGATGCAAGTATATGTATGTATGTACGTACATAGCGCGTCGACATGATCCCGTCACATCCAAGCCAAGTTTTCCTGGATCAGGCTGTTGTGTGTGTGTGTGATTGCTCAGTTGCTACGCCAAATGAAGTCGACTGTCGTACTCTTTTTCTGATGCATCCATACCTGGGATGTGGTACATAACTGGTGTGTGTGTGTGTGTGTGTACTAGGCCTTGGTGTGCATCACGGTGGGTAGCTTGGCCTTCTTTACACCCCCTGGCAATTGAAAGATAATAGAGGCACAGTGTGAGACAGAAGAGAAAGGAGATATCTCATATAATAATTCGCCCTGAAAAAGGAGGACAGTATGTATAGTACGGTATACTGAGCAGATGGGATCCATCCTCAGTACGGAGCACCGTAGGCACGGAGGTATCGTGCCCAAAATGATGGCCACGCGGTCGTATACCTTGCTCTATCTTTCGGTACATAGCGAGGCATCCCATAATAAGCAATAACGGCGTATGCCTTGACTCTCAATGTTTTACTTTCGGGTCGAATGCGAGGCATCGCCAATATGTAGTTGGGTTAAGTTGCTATGCGCATCGCAGCAATGGCACGGGTACGGAACCTAGCAGGTTTCCTTGACTATCAAAGACACCAAGCTAATTACCTGTCAAGCCAGTCAAATATTATTCCTAGATATGCGCGTTCGGCCTCCACGTACCGGCGGCGGACAAGCTTCCACGGTCGGTTCTTTTTGATGCGATGCTTTCCTGCGACGTTGCTAAGCGTGTTGGGGTTTGGGTATGTGCCACCATACCCAACTGGTACTGTCCCGTCTAGGTGTGCTCGGAAGCCCCGCGGCCCTTTTCTGTGTCGTTGCCATATACTATGTATAGACTGTACTGTAAGCGGACTGGCGACTGGCAGCTGTGCCATATTACAAACACGAACAAAAAGCCAACTGTGGATAGCCCTCTAGATAGCCAGCCAGCCAACCAGCCAAACCTAAACTCTATATAGCGTAGCGACAGTTGGTTATTGGTGCTTCAAAACAGCCTGTCCTTACTAAGAAGTATTCATGATTTGGCCAGGCTTGGCCAACGAGTGGGTCTGGCACTTTCTCCACGTCGAACCTTCGAAATCCAAACGGGTTGGCTGGTTACCTAGTAGGTTACTCCCCTACACTGTCAAATTGGTAGGGATACCTGAGCAAGCAACACCATCTAGAAGCCTTGATGGCAGTTCTGCAAAGGCTTCAATCCATACTCAAGTCTGTCTCCACTACACTCATAGTACTCCAGTTTATTTATAATATGCCCACCATCCTTTACTGATGACGACCTCGACTGCGTAATACAAGATAGGGAAGTCCGCAGCAGTCTCCGGGGCTGCCACCTACCCGTGGACCTACCCAAGTACCAAGCAACCTGCCTGGGCTAGGGGTCAAACACAGGAACAAACCAAATCCGGCTATTGGAGAAAGAGGCGGGTTGACGGGTTATTGCTGAGGGGCGTTGCGCCGGTGCGACATTGAGATATCTCCCCAACTTCTCCCCCCAAGAGAAGTTTCTCGGTAACATCATTGGCCTGCGGTGATCTTGGCGGGATATTAGGATATTTGCCTACCTAGAGCAACAACAAAATGTCACTTCGGACCCCAAGGGCGGTTTCCGTCAGACCAAACAGACCAAACAGACCAACAACAGCAACCAGCATTGGCTGCATGCATACCAAAGCATCGATTGCAGCTACTTCGAAGGTTAGGGTAGGCATAGGTAGGTGTTGAGCAGCCGGTACGTAGGTGAAGGCAGTCAATTCTATTGTGGTGTTATCGACAAAATCCAGGTACCGGTGTCACTATTGGCCAGCCGATCACCTCGATGACGGGGCAATGACAGCTGCAAGGCTGGAAGACAGTAATGACCTTGTAATACATGACCTGGGCACCTATTTGGCAATACATAGAGACATATAGGCACTTACCTGCACTCACTTACATTTTGATCAGGAACTGGTAGATTAGTTCGGGAAGGTCAAGATGACCGGCGTTGTCTCTACTGGTTCATTATGGAATCCTCCATGTAGAATTCATGTATGTGATCACCCTGGAATGCAATGGCTAGACCACCGAACGATCATTCGATGAGAGAAATAGAAGGACCATTAGGCATCAAGTTCTGCAGATTACCTATACCACAATAGTGCTTGCCTGCCCTGTCTTGGCTATCGAGCAGTTCCATTGAGTACTTGGTCCCACCTGGTTCCAATTATAAGACATTTGCGCACCTAGGTACTTAGTAGACCAGAATGGTATGAATAGGTGAGTGGCAAGTGGATGAAGGGAGAGGAAGGGGGAAGACGGGCTCTTCGACGGGCAAAGGCAAGGCGACCAGCATACGCAGTCCCGGACTATTACAAGGTATATATGTACTTATTAATTAGACCTTAGACCCTTCTAACAAATGCGCATGTGGGAGGGGTGGAGCTGTTGAATGGCTTGAAATGGATGGACTTAATCACGTATGAAGTACCCAAGTACACTAGGACTTCCAAGGTTCCTGATTGGTTTGGAGGGGAACTTTGCCCCTTGGGAAACTTTGGGAAGGGGGAAAGGGGGAAGGGGAAGGGTGAAAAACAGTGAGCATGAGGGAAAAGAGTGGCAGAGGGGAAGAAGTGGGAGGGCCAGACTCCCAGAACCACCAGCAAATTTTTGAGCGGGATGGGATCAGCTGTAACCGCTGCAACCACTCACTTCTTGGTACTAGCACCGCATCCGCATAAAGCAAAACATCCACACACCAAACTGGGCATACACCACCACCTCATACATACACCATACACCACCCGGGCATACTACTAAGTACACCATACCAAGTTACCTGCACCATACCCAGCTGGGCATGGCCCGGGGAGGGAGAAATGCTGAGTGCCCAGGTCGAGTGGACTGGATGCCCAGGTGATATTCGAGGTATGAGGTACATGCTATGTAGCTCTACTTCCTAGCGTTACAAAGTACCAAATGATGACGCAAAACGACCAAAATGATAGGGGCTTATCCAAGCTACCTCGACATAAGTAACCTTAAGGTTAGGTAGGCATGCCCTTTGCTACGTTGCCTACATAGTACCTAAAAAAAAAAAGCGCCGAGCATACAATGCAAGATACAGTTCATTCAGAAAGGTAGAATTACATTCTGCGCCTACATTCACATATACTTGTCTCTTTTTCTATAAAGGAATAGGTTAGAAGCAGGGAGAAGACAAAATATACTACCTAGGTTAGGTAGGTATAAGTAAACATAAAGTGCTTTGAAGATAAGGGGATTTGTTGCAAACTTTAAGTACAGGAAGAAGATAAGGAGATATTACATGATATAGGTCCCGGGTGATTATGAGAGGCAAATCAATCAACTCGGCAACTCATAACTGGTAGTGGTTACCAGGTACCTTCGGTAGGTACAAACCAGACTACCAGGTAACCTTCAACCTGGAAGGTTTGAACGTTCCGGGTTAAGGTACACAGTATCCTAATTTCGCTACACTTTATTAGGCTCAGTACAAGCGAGTCATCAGACTGTACTTGTTTCTTAGCAGTTTTAGGACCTTTTCCACAGTCTGAATAACGTGCATAAAAATAAGAAACAACGTAAGACCTTTGATAATTGCCAGCTGCCGTAATAAGATTTAGCTCAGTACCAACTGCAAGAGTCGGCACTGCCAAGTGGCTCCCTTGTGAGCTATGCTATCGATAAGAAAATGCCAGCTGCCAATTAGGCAGCTTCGGTTTGCCGCAGTTTAAGGCCTAATACAGTACCAGCAGAAAGGCGTACGTGCCTACTCCCTGTCTTTAGCATAGAGGTAGTAGTAGTTACCTCCCAGTCTCCCCTAATCTCCTCCTACCCCTCCCTCCCAACAGATAGACAAGCACTTTGAAGGAGGGAAGCGCCTGCCCAGCCTGGCCTGTCTACCAGTTTTTCCTTGCACCTGAACACACTTCCCCCTACCTACTTCCTACCGTACCTAGAGTTACCTAGTACACACACACACATATTAGGTACACACATACATACATCTATACATACATACAGTAGGTACATACATTACCTACTTAGGTACGCAGCAGGAGCAACGGCAGCAGCAGCGGCAGCAGCGCACGTACACACGTACATGGGCACATACACAATCAGCCGTCCATAGTAAAAAGGCACCCAGCCAACTCCCCCCTACAAATTTCCCTCTCTTCTCCCTCATACAAATCTCCCACCCAAATCGTCTCTCATACAAACCAAGTCTGCGCTCAACTTCACTGCATAACCGCACAACTGTAAGTACTTCTTCTTGTATGGACATACACTGCAATTCCCAAGTCACTTTCAAGCAACCATCTATAATCCAAGCACAACTAAGTCAATTCGTTATCGTCCGATTTGACTCCCCCAAAGACTCTCTGGAGGTCATTAGTTATCGTGTGTTTTTTTCCTCATAAACATTGGTCAAGAACTTGAAGCTCTCTGCAGCTATTTACAAGCTTGATTTGCCTCTGCTTCTTAAGTCATCTACCTACGTCAACTTCTTCCCCTTCATCCTCCCATACAAATTCAAGCACTTTGATCAACCAATTCATCCATCCAGCTATTTAGCATATCTCTCAGTCAACATCATCTTCATTCTGGCCTACAAAACCGCGCTTTAATCGCTGGAAGCTGCAATTGATAATCCCACTGACGCGAGCTCTCGATAGCTTCGCAAACCACCACAACACGTTCTGTTTTCTTCGGAAATTTATCTAATGTATGGATTCATCTCTTGCCATGCACGTTTTGAGCTTCAAGTCGCGTATTTCACGCGTTGGGGGGCGCAATTGCGTTTGCGACCATGATGCATCATCACCACTTGACACTACTACACTGCCTGCTACCCGCATCTCATCCTCACCCACCTGCACCACCTACATCCTCCAGCTATCATTCAATTACCCCTCCAAATCAATTACATGTACGCGTCGCTAGGCAACCACCTTGCAGTAGCTTGCTTCCACCTTGAACTCATCCCCCTTGTGTTGCGGATATGATGTTTACCTCACTGGAAGATTTAAATAAAGCGTCGTCAACGAATACACTAACCAACTATTCCCGCAGAGAACCAATACACAATATCAACACAGTCCACATCATTCATCATGGGTAAGGAAGTTACTGCGAAGCGCGGCAAGAAGGTCGAGAAGCGTCGAGGCAAGAAGGGTAAGTTGACTATCTTTATTCCACATGCCCAAATATATCCAATGTGACCGATGCAGAACCTTGAAGGCGCCTTGTGGGTCACTCTTAGCCTGTCCGATATCCCCTTGGCATGCGGCCGGGCGATGGGTCATCCCCAGGTTTTCAGGGTTTCAATTATGCAGGGACCATAATCTGAACATCTCACTGGATTATTGCTAACTTTTTGACAAGACCCCAACGCTCCCAAGCGTGGCCTCTCCGCCTACATGTTCTTCGCCAACGAGCAGCGTGAGAATGTTCGCGACGAGAACCCGGGCATCTCATTCGGTATGTTGAATAGGGTTTTACTGCCAATACCGTCGCCTGTTGCTCCCATCTAACACCCTTCACAGGCCAAGTTGGCAAGATCCTTGGTGAGAGATGGAAGGCGCTCAATGAGAAGCAACGTGCCCCCTACGAGGCCAAGGCCGCGATGGACAAGAAGCGGTACGAGGATGAGAAGCAAGCCTACCAAGTAAGTTGAGTCCCTTACGCACCCATATAGGAGTCTATAGGCGGTGCTAAACAGTGTACTGATAGGCCGAATCCGATTAGGCTAGGGCTGAGGAGAGCGATTAAGGTGGTTCATTCACGTTAGTCGTCAAGGTCACGAGTTGCACGATTCGATGACTAAGGGTAGTCGTCCAGGAAGCTTCGGATAGGGGGATGCCAAGGTTTTTTTCCACTTGTATTTCGTATGGGTTCGGTCGGTGTTGCAGCACAGGAAAGGGACAACGTGCTTGATTTGCTTTGATGCATACATTATTTCGTCAGGGTGACTGCCGAGGGTTGGAAGTGCGGCCCTACTCCATTGCGACAGTAAGGTCAGCAGTACGATCGAGTCAACATTCGCAGGCATCCGGCCTTACAAAGCCACAGAGCTTAGTCGTAGTTCAAATCAATTGAACACTTGTAAATTAGTGGTTCCCCCGCTTAGTTTTCGAGTCCATATAACGGAAACTCCGGCTTTAACTCGTAGACCGGTCAATTTTGTTCTTAACACCACTCCAACGTATCAGTTCTAAAACCGCAAACAGCAAACAAAACTGTATTATTCCTAAATATAGAGCTAAGGCCAAGGCTACCGTAGCCGTGGATTTCCAGTCTATTCTTGATTCCTGTGGTTAATAAGTTCACCCACCAGCCTTCCTCCGTAGGCGACTAGCCCACGCATGACAGACCGGGTATCCTACCCGTCTGACGGCGATCGTCAGATAACCCTTTCGGCGAGTTCAGCAGATCGACTACATATAGCCTCGAGCATGAGCGGACGTCACGCCTCTTATTCTATACGTATGGAATGCATGGGCTATTGAATGAAGACTCTGTTTTACAGGCTAACTGGTGATCGATTGCCGCGCCCGGGAG
Organism: Eutypella sp. D-1; assembly: GCA_023313575.1. Taxonomy (NCBI): domain Eukaryota; kingdom Fungi; phylum Ascomycota; class Sordariomycetes; order Xylariales; family Diatrypaceae; genus Eutypella; species Eutypella sp. D-1. The sequence continues at coordinate 1,695,454 of JAJTTP010000005.1, read as the reverse complement.
AACGAGTGCAATCCACAATAGGCGTGGGCTAAGCAGCCGACGGGCTTTTCCTGTCCAGGGTCTGCCACCAGCCTGGAAAGGCCTAGCTATCGATCTACCTAAATCTCTTCATCGCATTGGTCCGACCTACATAGTATGCATCGCATCAATCATTGAGCGCATGCAGCTTCTTGCCCTGTCATATATTCTAGGTATCGTCGGAACTCCACCCAACCCGGCTCCGCGGGTCTTTCCTTTCGCACTCACCTTTCCCATCGTGGCTCGGTAGTTTCTGTATGATCGGACCCGGCCCTGCGATGACTTGATGGCCCAAATTGAAAATGGCATATTTTCTCCGATTTGAAGCAAGACCTCACCCCCTTTTTATATATCGTCTACGTTCCACTCGCCTAACCAATACATACGCCGTAGCACCAGGCTGGTCTTACATTCGCTTCCTCACCCGCTCACATCAGTCGTACGCGAAGACGGAGTATGATATATATTGCTTAGACGGTTCAAGAGACATACAAGTCGCACTAGACCTAGCTTCCTCAACCCCGAAGCAGTTCAGATGCGTGTCATGCCATGGCATGGTCTCAGAGGCACACTGGGCAGGCATCTTGATGACAAGCACGTGGAGCAGTAGGCTGGAGTGACCATGCGTTTCGCACCCGGCGGTTCGCTCGCTTGTTTCAAAGGGGGTTTCATTGAACTGCCTTTTCATCTGCACGTCATATATACACACATTTCTTCTACTTGATCGCGTCCTCTCACGGCGCCTCCCCTCCTCCCGGGCAGAGAGGGAGGAGAAAAGGTTTTTTTATTAACGAGGTAGGGGAGACGAAACGGCGTTCTCTCGCTCCAATCCAAATTTGGACGGCGTCTCGCTCTCGCCTGCACCGCACCGCACCGCATCGCGCTGCGACTCGTCCAATCCCCGCGTGCATGTACTTATATGTAGGTAAGTATGCACGCACGCTGGCTCGCTCGCTTTGCTTGGCTGATTTACACGGAGGATGGGGCAAGAAGGGTGGGAAAATTATGCAACCGCTTCTGCACTGCTAGGCTTCGTGGCAACAGCTCACTGAGCGGCTGCAAAAAGAGACGAACCCGGACTACCCTCCATCCGCCGCCTCTTACCCTTTCAATGACATCGGCGTTGTCGCTGCTGCTACTACTATTGCTTGCCCCCCTATCCTGCCGGCTTGAGTTACTTAATTATTAGGGAAAGCCGGCATACTCTCCCCCATGCCCCAATCTAATTTCGTGAAGAAAACCGAGTAGCAGGAGATCCGGGCATATGGGCTTGAGGGGAAAAGAGTGTTCATTTACCTTCCATGACTAAGCTTGGCTCGCCTTCTCACTTGCCTTTTGTGTTCCATCATATATATATATGTTGGATGATTTGGGCAACCCCAGCGCTACATGTAATGCAATGCGTCTCGGTAAAATAGCTTCAGACCCGATCGTACTTCTCGATCGGCCACTTGTTGGTCTTTGCTAGTGAGATTGACGGCTTTCTACAGACCCGGCTGACCCATCGCAGCCGTTGATTTCTTGGTCACTCATATTTACCTCGTAGGTTTTAAGTCACTTTTAATATATTTTAGAACATTAGTGTACCCCTTTTGAGACTTCGTGCTTTTTTCTCTTTTTTTTTTTCTTTTGCGCTGATCGACCGCCCCAACTTTCTCTGCAGTTAGAGCATCGTGTGTTCATCGCCTGTTGTCTGCGTGTCTATCTATCTATACTTTTAGCCAGGCGGAGGACCGAACCCCACATCATCCGACTATAGGAGCCATCCCTATACGTGATGAAATCCCCCCTTATCTTGCGTGGCTTTCTATAGGCTAGGTGGACATCGGAATACGCACACAAACTGGTCACAAGCATATGCTATCCTCGAAGCCTCCTATAACGGAAGTCGACGATTTGTTCCACGACAACACCAAATACCCGACCTACGATACGAGCTCCACGGTTGCCGAGCACCTTGTTGCCGGCTGCTGAAGTCATTCACGATCCTGATAACAACGATCTAGATTGCCCCTCTAACCCCATTGTTTTCCCCATCCCCACAGCGGCCACTTGGCCGGCCTTCTGCGGAGTCTTTGCATCCATCCACCTCTTTAAAATTCTCCAATACGGCCCGAGCCATTGGGCTCCCATTAGCTTAAATAATTGAATGGGACACCCGTCGGGAGCCCCATCGAAACCCGTTGCTGTCTGAGTCGATCGACAAATAGCTCGTCCTGCGAGCTTACGGGCGGGCACGCAAAGCAAGTAAGCAAATAACTACAGCGGCAGCAGCCAGTTAGCGACGGCAGAACGCCTCGGCCCGGAAGTGGAGGAAAAGTGAACTGAGGGGCAGCTTCAGATAAGTGACGGGTTCAGAAAGGAAGATAAGGGGGGACCCCCAGCATTGTTCGCCCTGCTCTCCTTCTTTTTCCTCCTGCTCTTCTTCGAGCCCATCATTATGAGACCGTTATAGCGAAACCGTGTGATGTGCGAAGTAAATCATCCTTTGATCGCTCGGGAGAACACGCTCGACAAAGTCAAGTCGCGGAAACGAAAGAAAGTGTAGCAGAAAGGAGAGACCAAAGAAAAACAGAAAGATAAGATATCAACTTGCTTATCTCGTGTCCTGATCTCAACCCATCTCGACATGATACGGAGGAATCAGATGGGACCAAAGGTGCTCCATGGGGCGATCTGGGAGGCGGAGCGGGCGATGCTGGTGGCGGTCCGCCTGCAAGGCCTGCGGAACGCGATCCCGGACAGTCTGCACCCGCACCTAGACGGGCTGATTAGCGAGATGCAGATAACGGCCCGGCAGCTGCGGGACGTCGCGGACAAGTCGCAAGTATGCCTATACCGCGTGCCAGAGGTCATCGACTACCTCAACATCGTGCTGCCCTGCCTCAGTCTCACCTTGCGCGATATCACTGCCTACATCGAGGACACCAGCCGCCGTAAGGAGAGCCGCTGGCGCCTCATGTACCATAAGATGAGCGACGAACTCGTCGGCACCACCCTGCCCGCCCGTTTTGTCATGTACAACCAGTTCCTTACCTCGCTACTCCTTCTACTATCAAGGTGAGCACCATCCAGTTCCTGGAAACGTCATATCCCCCCTTGATACCATCCCTTGGCTGACGGAATATCTTTGGGGTCGCGGCCCCAAGTACCCAGGTCCCCGAACTTCGACCTCAACGCCTTGGATGCCCTGAGGAATCGCATCCTCCAGCTTCGGGATGCGAGGAACATTGGTAAGTGCAGAGACCGGCTCTATTAATTCGGTGAAGTCAAGGTATAAAACTGATGCTTGCTTGTGATTAGCGCCGCCGACCCCGGTGACCCGTATGCAGTTGATACGACGAGGGGACATCGCGAGCTGGGCGCAGCTGCATGTAAGCCGGCACCTTCCGTTGCGTCGCCATCACCATTTTCAACGAGGCCCCCTTTTAACGCAGCCGTACAGGACGCCCACTGGGCCGAAAGCATCTTCACGACGCCGACCGCAACTAGACACCCATTCAAGAGGCTCTTACAGTACGTATATGCCCGCAGAATCGCTTTGATGTGCCCTACCGACGACAGGCTAATCTTATGGAAAGCTTACACGACGAGTCGAAGGCGTTCGGACCTCTAGACCTGTTCGGTCACCTCCCTCCCATGAAGTCAAACCCTAGGATCTTAGCCAAAACGTACGCATAGCCTAGTTCGTCTGTTCTTCATGCCACTTCCTCTCTCCCCACCGTTGCCGTCTACACAGCTGGAAAAAAGCATGTGTAAAGATGCCTCCTGACCGGACGTGGTCGGCACGGCTGCCACATTTGCTTCGTTCTCTCTTAAATAAAAGAAAGGGAAAAAGAAAAGAAAAAGAGTTTCCACCTTTGCTGACTGGTGCTCTTATCGGCGAAACGATAACCAGGTCCTTTCACAACGACCGACTCTCGATAATGTTTTTCTTACTGGGGCAAGACGATGCACCGTTCGTCTTCGTGCGCATGTGCGAGAACAACATCGAGCCCTGGGCGGCGTGCCTTGGCGTCCACGAGCTGGTGATCAAGCGCGAGCGCGAGTGCTACAATACCCTTAGGCTCACGAGTTGGAGCGTTTGGGAGAGCCGTTCTAAGCTCTGGGCTCGCCTCCAGTTCAAAACCTGGGAAGGTTAGTCACTCTTTGTCAAAATGGGTCCCCGGAGGACGCGTGCCTCTCCCCCCCAACCCCCGGGTCAGGCTTTCATGTATGTTGACTGACATCACGTGTACGTGCTGCATAGAACTCGTGCTATTCCAGTGCACGTTCGTTGCCCTTAAGGCCAAGAGCTATCGAACGATAAATGTACACCCGGACGAGTATGAAGTCCAGGGTGAAAATCGCTTGTTTCAGGCGTAAGGCAGCCCTAATCCCAAGTCCCTATTTGGCAATTAAACGTTATCACCCTCCCCGTCGTACTTTGGGGTCAGTGGAGGCATATCTTAGCGACAGCCGAGACTAACGTGATTTCTGCTCGTGTGGCTATGTGCTTCAGGAAAATATTGGACGATAACTACTACCACTCGCTGGTTATATACGAAGACCGGGCGACCAAGGGCTGGCGGCTGCACGCTGCTGTGTGGGAAGGTGAAACGAGCAGGTGTCCCGTGTGGACGGCATTCAGTAAGCGAACACTCCATTCCCCATGTCTCAAAGCTGGATTTGCCCTCTCCCGTATTAGCAGCAGCGTAAACTCGTCGAGTTATAGAACCTTCAATACAAGCACACACACACACGGACAACCAAAGTAAGAAAGAGTAAAGGACAATGCTAACCGAGAGGGGTTCCACCCTCTGGCTGACGCAGTCAAGCCTCACTCAGACGTGATCAAAAAGTCGCGGCACCAGGTCTGGCTGCGGAACCTGCAGCCGTTCGTGTTCAGCGACCAGTATCGGGCGCGCCACCAGCGGCGGGGCAGGCTGGGCGCCTTCGAGATCTACTTCGTCAATAGCAAGGCCGCCTCCAGCTTCTTTAACCTTTTGGCGCCGCCGTCCCCGCCCGAGCACGCCCCCATCATCGGCACCGATTTGTCCGATAACGCCGGCGATTCCGGCGTTGACTGAGCGGCCTAACCTGGCGTGATATAGCACCGTGATAGACGTCTGGAGGCCTATTCCTTAGGACGTCAACCTATATCTACTCATATGCACGTATATTCGATGCGGGCGCACCTATTACGTTTATCTACGATCTATCCGTTCGTTACCCTTTACCTTTTTCTTATTTCAGTCCGCGAAGCGGAGGACTTCGCGAAACACGAGGCGCTCTATTACGAAGAGATGCGGTGCTACATATCTGCCTACACGTTTAAACCACTACCGATTTTCTTTTCTTTGCTTTCCTTATTTTTCTACCGGTCAGCCCACCACAAGTTCTACGAGATGTGATGTACGAAAAAAGAAAGAAAAGGGGTGATAGAGGGAAGAAGGGAAAAGCTTTCAGTCCCAGGGAAGATGGGAACCGGCAAGACTGACGATTACGACATGACACTGATGATTACGACGACGATTGAACGAACTCACGACCAAGGGACAAGAAGAAGAAGAAAAAAAGGAGACTGCATGATACCCCCCTCCTTACCTCTCCCGTTTGACCTAGCATAGCGATGGAATATCTGCCCTTGTACTTTCCTTTTTATTTCTTCTGTGTTATTTTGTTTCTCCCCTATGATGATTCCTTACCTAATGGAAGGCTACACAGCCGGTCGAGCGGGGCATCTTTGGCCGGGGCTCGATGAAAATAGGGGTTCCGGGTGGGGATGCTAACGTTTTCTTCGGCCGGTTGCAAAGACCACTGGCCATAATGACGAATATTCCGCCTCATAATAATCAAGTACGTTTTCATATAGACCATGGCTGATCGTCTACGCGTTTGTGATTGAAAAGGAAGATCTCTCTAAATACTGCAAGATCCATAAAGTCTGCGAGGAAAAGAATTGATGCCTGGGATTCGACGTTTACTGAAATCCACCCGGCCCCTATATGGCCAGGGGAGTACGATTTTGTAGAACTATGACGCCGCTTGTGGATCAATGCTACTTGGCACTACCCTCTTCAACCCGTTCTGAGATCATACCCCGAGTGCACATTCTAGTGCACTAAGACACCACGGCGGTGCCGTAGGCTCGGAAAATTAAGAGGACTTGTATGCTTTCGGGCTTTCTGTCCCATTTCCACGCCCGTACTCTCCATCCAAGCCGTCATCAGAAATAGAAAAACGCTGCGCGTCTCTTGGGCATTCACTTGACATCTCATCCTCGTGCATGACCTACTACTCCCGTCGAGGATCCGCTTGGATAGTGGTGAGCCTGTCTTCGAAGTGCGTGAATTGAGTGGCGATGATGGAAATCTGCTCTTGAATCTATGGATGAAATGCTGGAACGATTTGTTTATACACTGGAATCGAGTAGGGGAGATGGTCCGTCTTCCCAACCCAACCCCACCGCTTGTAGTACATTAGGGTTCGTAGACCTGCCTACGTCCCATCTCTATACGAAAAAACTTCTCCTCCGTCTATATTGATGCAAGATGATCCCTTCTATTTTTAAATCTAGGGGGAAAATTTCGTTCGGGACAGTCATGATGAATTCGTTTACTTGGCGATCTCAACACCATTGGTGGCACCTGGGGTAGTCGCGAGGTTAGTTTTAGCACTAAGAGGAGGGAATCAACACCCGGGGGGGATTCTTACCAAGGGCTTTCTTGATGTCACCATAGATGGCGAATTGACCAGCAGTAAGTCCTCCAACCATGAATAGACGAGTGGGGAGACCGGCGAAGGAACCACGGAGGCCGAGCTCGCCCGCGATCTTGACGAGACGGGAGATGGTGCTCTCGCCGGGCAGGCCCTTGGTCTTGTTAATCTTGGACAGCATAGTGTCAGCGGGCTGGGAGACAATAGCGGCGGCGAAACCAGCAATGAGACCGGATCCCAGGTTGACGGTGGTCTGGGCACCAGACGATAGCTTCTCCTTGTCGAGCTGAGCGAAGATGGCCTCGGACACCTTCTCGAAAGCGACGAACTTGGTTACCGTGTACGGAACCCTACATGCACATGTCAGCTCTTGACCCCTTCCCTTTTCTTGGCATCTCGTCATGCTGTTTCTTTGCCCCTGGGGAGGTCAAACGTACTGCTTGAAGAGGATGGGGCCGAAACCAGAGTAGAACGCGCCGACGCCCTCGTTCTTGAGGATCTTACTGAAGCCACCGACCAGACCGTTGGCGAAGCCGGGGGTAGAGACGAGACGAATACGGGTGGCCTCGAGGGGGCAAAGAGCGATGGAGGCGAAGAACTCGGCGCTGGCGGCGGAGACGGAGTAGACGGCCGATCGGTTCTGGCGGGCCCGCTCGATACCCAGCAGGTCGATGGACTGCTTCTTGAAGAACTCATAACCGCCGAACTTGAAGGCGCCCTGGATGAAGTAGCCGGTGAAGGTCGGGCCGAAACCGGTAAGGAGCGCGCCCGCGCCCTCGTTCTGGATCACCTGGCGGAAACCGCCAATCATGCCACGGTTGTAGGTCGCGGGGTCGAGCTGAATCCTGGTCTTGACGCTGCGGGAATAGGTGGATCAGCGCGAGTGAGTGACGAGGGGGAAAAGCAGAGGGGGGGGGGGGGGCAAAAGGAAAGGAAAAGACACGGCAACATACACATCGACTGGAGTGAAGGCACCGTGAGTGACGGAACATCCCAGGGCACCGGCAAGCGCGAAGCGGGCGTAGAGGTCAACACCCTCAGGGGGCTTCGGCACAGCAGCGGGAACGGCAGCCATTGTGACGATGGATGTTTAAAGGGGGAATGCGCACGATGCGGGAATACCAGGAAACCGGGCGAGTTCAGGGGTAGGGGGGTGGGTTAAGGTCGTGAAGTAAGAGAAGTATGAAGTAAGAGGTATTAAAAAAAGTTGAGAGCAGGCTTGACTACAATCACGACTAATACATAGAGTAGAGAGTATGTTCAGTACCTAAACTAAAGGCCACTAAGGTAACAGGTTATTGAGGATCGGGATTTTTTTCCCTTTGGTCGGAAAACGGAATTTCCACTCTGACGTGCTAACTAAATAGTTGGATTTTTATTTATTTTTATTTTTTCATTATTTTAATGGATGGCATATCTAACTACTTTTGGGATAGGGCTGAACCGCTGCACCGACATGCTGACCAACTGACCTTGGTTTTGTGATAATATCCTCCTATGCGAGTGATAAGCACTAAGAGGTCGTGTCGAGGTTGAAGTTGTTGGGCAAAAGAGGCAGTTCACGATAATTCATATATGACCGACCATATACGATACGTAATAATTCCAGATCTGGACATACCCAAGTTTAAGATGACGGACCTGCAGATAAACATGGTTATTGCATATAAATGTGTGTAAAAACATCTAGAAAAGGTTAGACACTAATAGGAATTAATCTATCTTAAGAAATCCCGCCTCCGCAATCCCGTCATCAAATGTCTTAAATCCGTCTAAATCCGTCTCTCATACATAAAGTAGAAAGTAGTAACTAGGGGGATTCGGTAGAAAGTCGGTAAAGACGAGCCCGGTGATGCGACCGCCAGCGCCGGCGCCAGTAGGCAAGTCACAAGTCGGAGGCTTCACATGCCCGTCTTGCGCCGAGTCTTATTGGCTGTTTCTTTGTTGACGTGATAATGGTATAGAAAAGGTACGCTCTGAAAGCTGAAAGAGGAGTCGACGACTCTTAACAGCGGCTAGATATCAGCCACGCCTTTCTGCTAGTTGACGGTTATGTCACTTGCATCATTTCACCATATAGCAACGAAAGCCCATACTCACTTTCTCGTCCGGTGTGGCGGCGGATCGCCAAGTCTTGAGAAAGAGTCTTAATGACGCCATGTTTGGTGATGATTCTCGATGTCTTGACAGACTTGATGCTGACTACCTAGTCTGTAACTTTTATAAGTTCGTAGGCGACTCTCCTGAGCAATAGTCGTAATAACTGTAGGCGATCAGCAGTGACTAAGCACTGCATCACTGTCCAAGACGAGATTCGCGCCTGTTGCCGATAGTTACGGCATCTAGTGAATACATGGTAGCGATAATTCTAACCAACATAGTTGAACTGCGGGCAATGCCGTGTTCTGACACCCGCACCATCACAGTCCGATGGACGCGCGCCCCCGAGACACGTCCAGGACGCAGGCGAGGTGATGGATAAGTCTTGACTCCCGGCGCAAAAATGTTATAAAAAGAAAAACTGCCACCCCAGAATCCTGCGAGTTTCTACTTTTTCGACTTCCTCTCAGGAAATGACTTGCAGCCAGGAGGAAGGAAGCCAAATCGAGACACCATTCGAAAGAAAAGAGAAAGAAAGCAGGAATTCGGAAAAAGAGGAAGGGAAAAGGATTAGCGTCTGCAGCAGCCGTTCCCGCAAGCTAAGGCCTTAGCATTAATAGCCACGCGTGCTACACCTCACCGTTTGCATCCCCGATGAGCGGGTCCATCACCGAGCAACCTGCGCCGCGGCGCGCAATGGATGCGGAGAGACCCCAGGAGGGCAACCCCCCTGGAACTCGGACCCAGCCGGGGGAGCCAACGACACCGGTGACGTCGCCGCCCGAGCCCGGACCCTCCCCGGACGGCGAGCCGCACCTCCGTGGCGGGATGGAGAACTGCTGCGGATACTGGTGCCAGAGTCTGCCGTGCTGCGAGGAGTGGGATTATTGAGCATGCGCCGATGTTGGGAATCCCGGGCTTTCGTAGCAGTCGTGGGGGAGGTTGGCTAGGTCACATGGCCGTCGAATCTCTTAGCTGGAAGAGGATGGATTGATTTTGGGATCCCTTGGTAGGTTCATAAGGGGTTGGGTCGAATGATACCGTTTCAGCGCGTCGTAAGTACGTGTGATAAGCGCAACGTATTGGCCAACCAATACATGATACTATCACAGGAATCAAGTGCTCGTATGTTATAGAGAAAGGGGTGGGGCGGGGGGCTCAGTGTGGCATCCGGACAAAAGGTATCCAAGCGGGGAGCTATGCGGATCAAAGAAAGGCTTCTATACTCACATAATGTTCAGGGGTTAGAATCTCATTTGTCTGTAAGGGTATAAAATAAGGTAGGGACCTCGAGAACTAGTATGAATACCGCGTGCTACCGATCATAGTCGCTTTGCATGGTCTGGCGGCCGTAGGCAGGTGTTTCATCAAAGATACAATTCTCAAGCCGTATATACGATTTTGGCACCCTATCATACAAGACCAGATGTTTTTTTTTTCTTCTCTCTTTCTCTTTCTCTTTCCAGCTGAGCCCACGCAGCCCATTGTCCACAGCCACAGATATCTCGGATCAACTGTCGGACGGCAGGACCTCAACCAGCCGCCAGATGGGGTCCACGTCCCGGGCAAGCGTGATAGTGATGTCGTATACGCCGAGGTGCTTGATGCGGTCCTCGTCCCATGAAAGGCCCATGATCTGGACGTGCTCCTCATGGAACACGATGCGGCTGCTCTTCTCGTCCACCTTCAGCGCCTCCTTGATGATGGTGTAGATGTCGTGCCTCGACACCGAGCCGAAGATGGGGACGGGACCCTGCAGCGGGGCAGCGGCGGGCTGCTCGGCGGGCTGCTCGGAGGGCGTCGTCGCTTCGGATTCGGTCGCGCCATCGGCGGGGACGGGGACGGGGGCGGGGGCGGCGTCGGGTTTTGGTGCCGCTCTTGAGGCCGCCGGGTTGGGCTTTCGGTAGAAAGTGAGGCTTGGTGAGAGGATATAATCCAGGACTTTCCTGGCTTCTTGGCCCTATTTAAAGAGGGGGGGGGGTGAGAGGGGGAAGATGTCAGTCAACCATGCAGAGCTCGGTGCAAGAAAACGTCATTACTACAACTCCTACTCACCGTCATCAAAGGGATTGGGGCCTTCTTCTCGACGACGGGCTTTGCTGGGGCGGCGCGCTGGATCTTCGCTTGGGCCTTGGCCTTAGCCTTGGCTTCTTTGGCTGCCTTCCTCTCCTCGTCGGCTACGAGGCGGCTGCCGAAGCTGCGGTCGCGAACACCGATGGCGGCGTCGGTCAGGCCGAGCTCCTTGAAGCGGATCCGGGTCATGTACTCGGCCTGGTTCTTGGGAAACCAGTAGTTTCGCATCCGGCCCGGCTTTACCCTGATGATGGCATCTACAGAAAAGAAGACGAGAAGGATTTTTCTCCGATGTCAGCCACGGCTACCATTCCTCTTTTTTTTCTCCCCAATATTTCATCCCGACAAAAGTCCAGCGGTACGGTATTATTGTCCCTAAAAACCGTCCGTACATACCTTTGCGACCGAAGCTGGGAATATCTTCTAAGAGCCGCACGGGGATACCCTGAAGATCTTCCAGCTCAGCTTTGGTGGTTCGGCTCCGGGTTTGGATTAAGGAGAACGGCGCGGTGGGCTTCCGGGGCTGGGTGAGCTGGCGGAGGCAATTGAGACATGTGGACGATCGGCCGAGCCGTGGTGCGGCCATCATGACGGTCGCAGGGGAAGGGAGGGGGGGTGGAGGCCGGGGGCGCAACCGTAGGTGGTGATGTCGTGGTGGTGTCGTGGTGGTGATGTTCTCGATAGAAAGATAAAAAAAGATAAAAATAAAAATGCGCTAGCTTAAAGCTTGGCTCAGAGCTTGGGGGAGGAGGGGGGTGGTGGTGGTGTGCCCGGGTTGGGGGCAGTTAACCCACCTAGGTACCTAGGTATCCGTTATATTGATTTTAAGTGGACCTTGTATATATCGCGGGGTTTAATCAATCGCGGCCCGGCCATGCCCATCCCGAGGTCCCGGTGTCTTCCAAGTTAACCTCCGAGTACTTGGAATTGCAATGGCTAGGAAGAAGGAGTCTCCAGACTAAAATACTATATATACTATACATACAGTATATACAGTACATGACACCAAGCCCGCTCCTTAGGTTGTCAACCCCACCCCAACTCCCGATGGGAGCAGCCCTGGAGGAATTGCCTACGCCCCAAGCCGTAGTAGGTAGTAGCCCGGGCAGGATAATACCTGTTATTTGAAGGGAGGAAGGGAAGGAGAGGGATGGCATCGCTATAACAAGCGGAAGGGATAGTGGGCGGGGGCGGGGCCGGGGCCGGGGCTGGGGCTTCATAGCAGAGACACACGGTTTGCAGTCAACAAGAGTCTATTTCGACCTTTTTCTCATACAAACAACTTGGGGAATTCTCCGGTCTTAAAGATACACGATAACTTCGTTATAGCATCGGCAATGGTTTGGAGGAGTCCATGTCTTCGACTAAAATGTCTTGGGGAGAACTATAACACTGGGGAAGGGGAGGCGAGGGGGCAGGCCGGTGCTGGTTACCAACGATCTACGTACCTGGAAAAAGGAGGATTGAGTGTGGAATGAATAGAAAGACAAGTCGGGGTTGCTGGCGCTCAGGTCTACTTGAAGCAACGGCGGGCACGAACGCATCCAGACCACGAGGTCATTCCATCCGAGCTGTTGCCGGCCAATCCTCTGAAGATACTAAGTTATGAAATAATTAAACCTCCTTGAGTCTAGATATGTGCCTTACAGACTTTAGGCATATGATGCTACTGGATGCCCCATAAGGTATACCTAAGTAGGAGTAAACACCAATGTGGAATCTATTCAAGGCTGCCTATCACGTTGCGAATAGCGAATAGAGATCTTGGTAAACCTATTTAGTATTTGGTATCTGGTATTAACTATTAATGGGGAGGTCTTCCTGAGACTATGTATATCCCCAGCCAAGCGCCTGTCCAGGCGACGCGCCTATATATATTCTAGCTCTGTATCTCGTGCTGGGTATATTGTGTATCATTCGAAGTCATTCCCGTGTCGTAACCCATGTCTAGCATGTATATAATCCTTGTATTTTGTGTTTTGGCTTGGTTTTCTTTTCTTTTCTTTTTCTTTTTTCTCCTGGTAAAGCGATGTTCAGGCGCAAGACCCGATACCTTGTGTGTCCTTAGACCACGTATTTGAAGTCGGGCTTCTTGTCGCCAGCAAAGTTCTTCTCTTCGTCCGTCATGGCATCCCACTTGGCGTTCATGCGGCCGGCCGCGCGAAGCTTGTTCTCGCGGCGGAGCATGATGTGCATGAGTATGGAGCCGCCGAGCAGGCAGAAGATCTGGTAGCCGAGGACGACGCCATGGCCCACCCAGTACCGGGGCTTCTGGTGCGTGATGTAGATGTTGGAGGAGACCACGCCGTTGAGGTTGCCCCAGCCGACGACCATGCCGATAACGAAGGCGCGCTTGAGCGAGCCCTCAGTATTGTTGTTAATCCATGCGAGCGTGTTCGAGATGGTCGGGTAGATGCCCATGGCGCCGAGGAATGTACCGGCGTACTGTACGCCCGCGTCATCGGTAGCGATCAGCATGATGAAGCCCACGATGCCTACAACTACGGTCGCCATATTGCAGAGGCCGCGCTGCCGGGTCTTGTCCGAGTAATATCCGACGATAATCGTGACGATGGCGCCGGCCGCGTAGGGCGGGACGGTGAATAGTTGTAGCTTGGTGCCGGAGTAGCCCATGGTGCCGACGATGGTAGGGAGGAAGAGCGAGAAGGCATATAGTGGGCAGAGGCAGCCCATGAAGATGAGCATGTAGCAGTAGGTCTTCCAGTCCTTGACGGCGGCCCAGATATGGCGGCGGTCGTACTCCTCAGCGGTCTTGCCCTGTTTGTCGAGGGCGAGGCGGCGCTGCAGGCGGATGCGGTCTTCCGGCGACAGGAAGCGGGCCGTATCTGGCCAGTCGAAGATCATCCACCAGCAGGCGAAACCAACGACGACCGTGGCGATACCCTCGAGGATGAAGATCCACGCCCAGCCTCTGACGCCGGCGACGCCGTCCATCAGCGCGATAGCGGCCGCCAGCAGACCACCGAAGGACCCTGCGAGGGCGGCCGACGAGAAGAAGATCGCTGACCGAAGACCGATCTCGGAGGACTTATACCAGCACGAGAGGTAGAAGCTAACGCCCGGGTACAGACCAGCTGGAATAGAGTTAGCATCAAATTTACTTGGAAAAGAGGTGGGGCGCTGCAATTGCTACGTACCCTCAGTCATTCCGAGGAACCACCGTGCCGCGAGGAAGTTAGAGTAGTTGGTGCAGAGGCCGGTGAGGGTCATGACGATACCCCACAGGATGACGATGGCCGTGAAGAAGATGCGCGGGGTGCTTCGTTTTAGGCACGCGTTGGTGATGGGTTCGGAGATGGCGTAGCCGATGAAGAAGACGGATAGCGAGATGTTGTATTGACTGCTTTGCGGGTCCATGCCGAGGCTATCTTCCATACCGGCGAGCCTGGCGTTGCCGACATTGGTCCGGTCCAGGAAGGACATAAGGTAGCTATTTCATACCTGGTTAGCGAACGGTGACAAGTCGCCGGGTGAGAGGTTCTGGATCACTTACATGAGAGAAAGCCATGGTATTAGCCACATGTCGACCTTGCGTACTAGTTTACGGTCCTGCGATAGTAGCATTAGTATTGCATATTGCTGTCAGGGGTGTGTGGTGAGACACGTAGGGCTGAAGGGCACATACAATCTCAGCGCGTTCTTCGTCCGATTTCCCTACATCGGGATCGGGAAGATGGGCTAGATGGTCGGTCTTCCCATGGTGGTTGTGTGGTGTTGGTATACCGAGCTCGGTAGCACTTGATGTGCGACTATTCTGCTCCATGATTTGTTGTGAGGTTTTCAGTGAACTTGATAATTGTCGTTATTGGGGTGGTGATTGTTTGATTGTTCGAATATATAATCGATAGTGACCGAAGTCGAAGTGGTAGTGATGTTTATATATAGATCTGTGGATTTGATGTCCGATGATGACAGACCAAGTGAGACTTCCTGAAGCTCTAAAGGCGACATCTTATACGAAATAAATCCTTGAGTATCGTTGCTCAGATCGTTGGCACCCTTCGTAACGGCTGCACAGATCAGCAGACATGTCCATGGCACATCTAACGGCCTCGACCGTCCCACCGTCTTAGCAGCACCGCGATGTCGTGACTAGAGCGGAGACCACTGTGCGTATGAGTGTCCGGAGGGTCCCGGAAGGGCGGAGGCTCTCTGGGTCTTATCGGAACCCCCCCCTGGGCCCCCACGTCGTCGGGTCCAGAGGATCTGATTGAGCGGCGAGCGCCCAGACACGGATCCACAGTCGCGCCATTTTTGGGACTGTACTGAGAGCCAACAGGCTCCTTGACTGCGTGACAGGGTGAGATCGCCCATCTGGAATGGTCTTCTTAGCAAAATCTTGTGTAGGGATTATCGAGAAATTATGGGTAAACAGGTGGTGCTACCCCTGTTCTCAGGCGCTTTGCCTAGACCCGTCACCGTTCCTGGGAGGTTCCACGCATGCCTGGCACCATTTGCTGTCAGCCAGCAGCCCTACTACAAGCCGAGCCACTACCACCACACTACCAAACGCTTGCGGCTCCGACCGTCTCGCCGCCGCACGCCGCTACGCGCCAGTGCCAAGCGGTTTGGTTGCTAATAAGATAGTCCGCCTCCCATCGTACATAGGACAGTGGCGCCGACGGGTTTGAAAGCATTTTTCTTTGCTTACTAGCAGGGTTTCAATCTCTTGCTATCTGCATCTTCCATAGCTCTAATGTTCTCATCGAACACAATAGACTCTTTCATTGGCGAGGTTGACTTGTCGATCTGAGCTTCCAGATTCCCATTGTCTGGAATAGAGGCTGAATAGCGACCATAATCTGCGCCCTCCAGCCCCAGAAGGCTAAAATACCGGCCTATTTAGCAAAATTCGTCAACGCATGTTTGGGGCCGGACAGATCTTGTAGATCCTAGATTCGCATCTTGCGCTGCTAGCTAAATTCCGGGGCTCTTATAATAGACTGCTACATGTCTTGTGGAGGCCCCGCTACTCTTTTGTATCATTTCTCACAAGTTGTCTCCTGTGATGCAGAAAGCACAGAAATCGAAGTCGGCGCCAGTGAGGTGAGTTTTGGGATGGAGAAAATATGTGATAGTTAGGCGCCACTATGCATTCCGCCGTCGGCCAAGATATTTAGGTATGTAGCAGGGTGAATGCCGTCCGACATTCGGTTCCCGGGCTGCCGGATCCTAAGCCATCACATGTTCGGTGCTTGGCATGTCCTTTATCCCATATTGAGGAGGCCGCAGAGGTGCCGCTCGGCATTGTGATATGTTCTTCGAGTTACTTGAAATTTACGTCACTAGGAGGATATACTAGGGGGACTTAAGAGTAAAAATTTGGATATACCATGTGTCAACTTGGGTTGAGCGGGAAAGAGGCTCAGATCGTGAGAATTCACTATCTGATCCACTCTGCTACTATTTCGTTAGTCCTGGATGGTAATGTCGGTTGCCCCACAAGCAGCTAGTTCGTTGCCCAGATCTCGATAAGCTCATCAAGATAGAAAGTTGATCATTTCTAAGAAAAGATGCCCCCTACTTCGTACTTCACTCGTAATCGCATCCGTCCGTTTGCTATACATGATACCTGAACATCAACAGCCTGCTAGCGGCATCCCCACTCTTGTCAGAACATCCCGAATGGCAGCGGCACGGAAGTTTAATCTTAGCGGCGTACTGTGCAATCTACTATGTAGCATGCAGTGACGATGAAGTCCGTCGTCGACCCACCAGCGATGCCGGGAGCTCCTCTCTAGGCTTGCTAGGTGAACAGTAAAGAGTTAATCATTTCCATGTGGACTCTAGAGACCCGGCCCGAGTATCTCAGAGTCGATAATATCTTCCCGACACTTCAAAGTAACCCACCTACTGCATGCGAGTTCATCTCGATAATGGTGCATATACATAGAAACGCTCTTTTGCACGAATTTTGGGCAGACCCGGTAGGGTGGATAAGTATTTCGCAAAGCGAGATCCTATTGCAAAGTCGTACGTCAAGCCCGTTTGTTCAACCGTTTGTCGGCTGCTGCAACGCCTGATAAACATCTACTAATAGCGCATGCAGGGACCCAAATATTTTTTCATTCCCCACTATTGGCAGCTCCTGCAAAACGAGAGCATTGCCCGGAAACAAGCCAGGATAACAAGAGGGTTTTTGGAAGGGATCTTCCATCAACTATCGACTCCCTGTCCTCTGCACCATTGCCGTCTAGCGCCAGCTACATTGTCCCGCTGGATAATCAGTCGCGATGGTTGCAACTGCTCAAGGCAAACGTAACAAAACAGCATGGAGCATATTTATACTAACTAGCATTCTTCAGTGGGGCACCACATTGGGCTCCTCGGATCCATCCTAGAACCCAAGCACTGCACATATGCAGATCCCTTGCTTGTTACTCTAGTGATCGAATTTTTGTAAGTGACACACGGAGGAACGGGGCCTTGGCAACGAGCGAGTTGGCCGTGGACCGAGGTCGAGGTAGTGATGCTTCGTGAACCTGGCGCTTGCGGTATAGCCTTGGGATTTCGTTAACCACTCTCCATGGCCATCAATATATCTTTCTTTTTTTCAAAGTCGTTGAAACAAGAGAGGCTTTCGCAGCTATTCATTACAGTCCTCATATCGTGGGAGCGAGCTTGGTGCTTGACGCGCTTCATGCTGTTTCCTGGCTTCATGATGATGATGGGTGATAATGCTACCTCGTTGCACATTCTAACCACACCTTGCTTAGTATCGGAGATATCAATCCTATAGCAGCGACCGGATACCTTGAATAGGAAATCCGACTCGAGACGGGAGTATTCGATATCGGCGGAGTGTAATTTTTATGCGTGGTCGGCCAGACGGGCCCGTTTCGGCGGAGACGGTGGTGGCCCCCCCGCGCGCAAAACCGCTGTTGCCGCCAGCAGGCCCCTTCAGCGACAAGGAGTTCTCAGTTACTAGAGTGGCATCTAACCTAGGGCGACAGTCCCCACCAGTATTAAGCGGGAGCGCAAATAAATCAAAACGAGGGATGCTGCCCAAGCCAGCTATGCAGCAACGCTGTACTTGCCACTTATATTAAGCTACCGTGACATGTGATATAGGAGCTTATATGTAACCCTGGACTGCGTTGATCGCGAATGCTTCTCGAGTGGCGCAAACATGCTGGAAAATCCACGCGCCGCGCCCTCACGCCTCCAATTAATCGAATATGCCACGAAAAGACATTCTAAGACCAAAAATATGTGCCCTCGCGACTAGCCCTGAAAAGTTTGCAATGCGTGGATTCTCTACTGATTACCCACGACCTTTGCTAACAACTCTTGCGTGAGGCGGGCAACCAGCGAGGGGTCGTCCTTCTGTATGAAATGCCCACAATTGTCCGCTATGATGGGTCCCTCTCCCCTACCGTCGCTTGTCAACTTGACCAGACCCGTGTTATATCTCCCCCATGCCGGGTTCACGTAGGCGTTAGTCAGGCTTTTAGGACAGCTCAGTGAGCCGTCGGCGCCGTCCTCGGCGAACTTGTCCCAGTCATGGCCCACAACGGTGATCCAGGGGCCGCATCCACCGGGTTCGGAGCCCTTTAAGGCGGGCGAATCGGCGTGGGGCAGCAGATCCGGGATATTGCTGCGGTTGAAGTTTTCGGGGTTGGGCATGTCGGGACTGAACATGTCGTGGTAGTGCTTGCGAGCCTGGCGAAGGTCATCGATGGTGACGTCCGCAGGGAGGCTGTCGGGGTCGAAGTCGCGGGCGTCAGGGTCCGGAAATAACGACACCTGATCACTGTTGGCTATATTACTGTCGAGGAAGAGCAAAGCACTCGTCGTCCCTGGGTAAACCTGCGCGAAGAAACGACCGATTACACAACCGACGCTGTTCGCGACGAAAATGAGCTTGGGCTCATCTTTGATGGATGGGCGCGAGGGGGATTGCGGCGATGGTATCTTCAATTTCCAAACTTCTGAGGCAAGCGCTTTGAGGTCTTGAACTACTTCGTGCAGGTCGTGGCCGAACTCATTAGTTTCATCGTACGGGTCACGGGCCGACTGGCCCTGGCCGTAGCGGTCATAAGTGAGTAGAGCTGGGCGGTTGCTGTTGCCATCGTCTTCCCAGCTCTTAGTAAGCCTCTCCACCGTCTCATGCCAACCCGACTGCGTACCGAGGAGACCGCTTAGGAATACGAGCAAGTGCGTGTCGCCCAGGTTGCCTCGGCCTTCAGTGAAGCCGTAAGATACTGTAGCGTTTGGTTTGTGCGGGAGACGGATGGTCTCGTTGCTGAGAATAGATGATGGCCCCTGTTCTTCCGCCATGGTAATTGGTATCCAGAGTGCTAGGAAAAGTGAAAGATAAAATGCGCAATTCTGTCGCAGTTGGCACCCAAGGTTCCACATTGGAATATCAGAGAAGGGGTTCGGGCGAGCCGAACGAGCGAAGAGAGAAAACGTTTATATGAGTTACGTAGGGTGCAGAACTCCAGGCAGCAGGGAGAAAGCAGGCTGTAGATTCCGGCTCCAATCAACGTGATCGGTATGCGGGTGTGTTGCTTCAGAAGTGTTACATCAAATGAATCGCTGGGCCGTTGCTATCACAAACGCATTTCTGAGCCTGTGAAACAAAATGCATGCACATTCATGCATTCATGGATGCGGGTGACTGGTTGACAGACTGACCAATCCAATCAGCGAACCCCCTCAAAGCTTGGGGGCGAAATCACCTGAAGGTAAGGGGAGAAATGGCCAAAATGAAGCGTGTATGCTTGCTGATGTTTGCGCGTTATCACATGAGATCAATTTGAATTTTTTCAGAGAAGATGAGAGGGCCTTATGACATAAGGGGTCAGGTATAAGTATACTCAGGTATGCACTGTAATGTGCTTACCAGGGTAGGTGATGGATATAGCACGTGGTATTTCACATGTTTCACTGAGATGAAGTTGAGTAACTTGAATAAGTAGAGGCGACTGCATGTATTAAATACCTAACGATGATCCCGGGAGATTTATCCCTGAAGGGATGTAAGACGAGTTATTGTTTGTTGCCCTGCCCCTCGTTTGTCAGCTGCTCCCTCTCATTTGGGGTTGCCGGTTGGCTGGTTGGTTACATTGGAAGGCTTGTAGACGGGGCATCTGGATGCCTCCCAAGACTATAGAGGATAAATTGTTTTCCAGCTATTGTACTTATCAAAACGAAATATCATAAATAATACGATATGATTGGGCACATGCTTCATATACATTTCAGCTTCCATGAAATAGGTAGCTGCTGCCTTGGTTGCATATTCCTCTCGGTAAGGATTGTTCGTTATAGGTGCGACATCTGCGGCTGGATTACTAGGCTACGCCTTCCAAGCCACAGAACGTGGAGAGGTCTTACATACCTAGGTAGGTAGAGATGTGCCGTGCCTGCAACTCCGGGAATGGCCCCGTAGATACCCGATACCCGATATCCACATATGGGTGCTATAGCGGGGTTAAATGCATCTGCTGGGTGACAGGGTACGTACCTACGGCCCTACCTACAACTCTCCAGTGGCTTCCCTCTCTGTTTGTACTTAGGTACTTAGGTAGTATAAGGCTATTTTGTATCCATGGGCAAGACCACCTATAGTTTCTATCGACCCCGGGATATAGACGCCCTAAGCCTACCTAGGTAGACATTTCCATACTGTGTTCTACACGAAATATTTCCCATTCTCCCAAAGTCCAAGATTCTCGGGAGCTAGGACTAAGAAGTACCTAGGCAGTCAAGGCATCATCAAGGTATTGGCCACGGTAGTGACTCACCAAATTACTTTAAAACTACTACACCAGTTAAGCCCTTCCAGATTCCCGTTCAATGTATCATGCCAGCAGTATTGATCTTTCAGCTTGGCGTCACACAAATCTCCTTCAACCATCCCGAAGAGGTAACCTAGTGACTTTACCATAGCATCCTCGCGTCATGGGCGGGCAAGCTTTCGCATCTGGCCCAGAGCCACTCTATACACCTCGCATGCCATCTGCCTTCTACCGCCATGTCCGAGACCATTGCCACAGGGTGCTGCGGCAGATCTTCATATGTGTCGCCACGCCCATCGAAGCGCCTTCCAAAAAAGATTATGGTGATATCGACATCTTCCTCGCCTGGGAACGCAGTAAGACCTTCCCTAGCAACACAACTAGTGAGTCTCTCCAAGGTCTCCCGAAGGACCCATTGGAAGCAGCAGCGCATCTCTTGGACGCCAGGAAGACGTTGAAGGGGGAGCCTGGTTCGCTCATGCTTGCGATCCCCTGGCCCGAAGAGCTGGATAGTGGCGAGGATGGAGAGACTTCAAAGTCGCGCTTCATCCAGGTTGACCTTCACTATTACAAAAACCTTGACACACTTCAGTGGATGCTCTTCAAGCATGCCCATGGTGATCTGTGGAACATCCTTGGCGCCACCATACGCCCATTCGGACTTACCATCGACCACATCGGGCTTTATCTTCGGATTCCAGAGATCGAAGATAATGATCGCAAGAAAGCCAAGATCCTTCTGTCCCAAGACCCAGCGATAGTCCTGGATTTCCTCGGCCTCGAATGTGATGGGACAAAGTGGGAAGTTCCATTCTCCACTTTTGATGATGTCTTTGAGTACGCCGCGACGTCCCGCTTCTTCTGGGTGCGCCCGAAAGATGAAGATAGCCCCGAGCACGAGAAACAGACTGGTGGAGAGACTGAGAGGGATAAGCTTAAGTCCAACGATCGCCGGCGCATGAACCAGCGCATTCTGTTCCGAGAATGGGTTGATGAATTCATTCCTAGATGTAGAGAGCAGGGCCGGTTCATGGAGCCCCGAATGGCACGATCCGAGGTGCGTGATGAAGCTTTTGCGCGCTTTCCTGGAGTGAAGGAAGATTACAGTACACGACTCCTCGAGTGGCGGATCCAACGTCAGAAGGAAAGCCTCTGGAAGAACGTCATCAAGGCCTCACTACCCGAGGCCTCGCTCGAGGAGGGAAGTGGAGGCCCTGGAGGCCCTAGCCCCATGTGGAGGAGTTGTGCTGCCAGCGCCCTCAAGAAGATCATCATGCAGGGCGACAAGAGCTTCGGCATACTTCCGCCAGGGAATTTCAAGGACGGGCACGGTCTGTACATCGAGGACGATGTGCGCAACTTCGTACGGGAGACCTGGAAGAAGGTCGGCGACGAGGCGTGGAGGCAGAACCAGCAGAGATACCGGGAACACGTTGAGAAAACAGGGAAGAAGCGTACTGTGTCTGGTGGTGAGGAGGTTGCTGGCAAGAGAACAAATGTCGGCCCATCCGATACAGTTAATGACAAGGAGGGAGGAAATGCTCTTGTTGGTGGGAAAGACAGTGAGCTATCGTAGAAACCCTAGCGGAGGAGCAAGAGCCGGCGACATCATCCTAATTTTCGGTGCTACATGGGTACGGCGTTCGATGCGTTGCGGTCTCCTTAAGATACCCCGTAATCGCCACGCAAGTGGCTAAGAGCGATGCATACAGGCGACTGGAGTTTGCGGAATGCGTTTACGACACTGATAATAATAGTACTGATTTTATATTCTGCTAAACGCTGATAGAACCACATCCCACTGCCGTGATTATTCCTATTATCGATGCTGCCTACCACCATTATCATAGTTTGCCATGATCCGTGTCTTAGAGCTTGAAGTCGGCATTTGTCTTCTCCCATCCCTGAGCAGAGGGCTCCAGCGCGGCCACCCGCTCCGCGAGCCGCGTCTTAAGGCCCTTGGCCCTGTCCGTGGCCAGTTCGTACATGGTCGTAAGGTTAAATAGCAGCGTATGGGACGCACAGCCCGCGTTCACAAGCCCTTCCAGGATATCTCGCCCCTAGAGAGGAGTCTCGTCATTAGCAAAGCCGCGCACTCCGGCTGGCAGGGCCGAATTGATTTAGGAATGTAAAGAAAGGAAAAGCTTACCTCTTCCATCCTGCCGACGTACAGCAGGCAGACAGCGAGGTTGACACCGACCATCTCGTCCTGAATCTTCGTCGCCTCCGCCTCCTCGCCTCCTTCCTCCATTGCCGTCTGCAGTGCCCTCCACTTCCGCAGCGCCGCCTCGTAGTCGCCGTCTGCCATGTCGGCGAGGGCCTCTACGACCTTGGCACGCCTGCTTCCCGCCTCACCACCGATGCACCGTCGCGCGGCCTCCACGTCGCCGAGGTGCAGCCACATGAGCGCGCGGCTCATCGCCAACCCGCCGTCATCGTCCGCACCAGAGCCCCCGCCCAGCGTAGACAGGTGTTCCGCGGCACCGGCGAGGTCGTCCATCTCGACGAGGGCGCCGGCGACGCGGACGCCGAGATCAGCGAGTCGGGCGTCCCAGAGGCGGGCGGCAGCGGGGTCGGGGTTAAGGCCACGGGCGGCCTGGGCCACAGCAGCACGCGCCTCGCGAGCTAGCTCGTAGTAGCTCATGACGGCGCGGCGGGGGTCGCCGAAGCCGATAGTCTGCAGGCGGACGGCAAGGACGCGGAGGTCCCACGGTACGAGGTGCGCGGACGTCTCGGCGTCGACGTAGAAGGCCGAGTTAAGGTCCTCGAGCGCCTTGGCTTCCTGAGCCGCCAGCGGCGTTGCGTCTGCCAAGCACAGGCATGCTAGTCGCGTGTACAGCAGCTTGAAGATGCGGACGTGGTCTGTCGGATCAATCGGCGCCGTTGCTGATGTCAAGGCCTGCACTGCTGCGATCGCCGCCGCGCGGAAGTGGCCGCCCGCCAAGAGCTCTTCGAGCGCCGTGTCGGGTGCCGGCTGGTGGCCCGACTCTCGGAAAGCTGCCGGCACCGTCAATGGAGACAGCTGATGGTAGATCTCCGGTCGCAACAGGTACGAGAAGTCCTTCGTCATTATGGTGGGCGCTGCGCCCGCCCCGGGACCCATGGCGCGGCGGCTCGGCGATGCGGAGTCTGGCCGCTGCCCCTGTGCGGGTGACCCTATGCGCCGCAGCGACGAGCTTCTGCTACCCGTTCGTGAGCCAGGGTCGATGATGCGGGCTGCTATCTGTGGCGATAAAGGTGGTGCCCTGGTTTGCGCTGTAAGCATGAGCGGTCCATCTGGACTATCAGATAGGAGCGCGCCTACTCGTCTGTGTCTAGTGGGCCCCTGGTGGAAGTTCTGGGCCGGACGGCTACAGAACTCAACGCGTTAGCAGCTTCAGCCACCCTTTCAACCACATATCATCGGTCTATTGCCATCCAATGTGTGTTATTCGAATTTATGTGGGCCGACAAGTTCAATCAAGTCCAGCTGTCATATCGCCGGGCCTGACCTGATATTCAGGCCAGAGAAACAACCTGAGCGTTGGGCCCCATGCCTTGCATCGCGTCATCACCAAATTGGACCGGGGAACCGTGACCACTTACATTTAACACCGGATCTCGTTCTTGTGTGGCCATGAACAACATTACCGGGGGGTTGTGGATGTTCCATGTTGGTATCTTGTGATGGTAGTTCGGACGATGACGAAGGTAGATAACATGCGGACTCGCCTGATTGCCTCTTTTGGACGATGGACTTCGAGATGCATATATCCGAAACTCAAGCCTTATTACCCATACAAGCATGTCCTGGGGTATCGGCAAATTTTCGGAAAATATAGGTAGCCGGGCCTGCCGGGCTAGTACCTAGGCATGGAATACTTAGGTACTTGGCCCCCTTTTTAGCCTTTACCCCTTTTCAAGGGCGCTTACCTTTACTGATAAGTTATGTCGCATCCAATTCTCCTAAAAGAGCATCACGAAATATGAATTTCACGAATTTATAGTCCATGTGGCTGTTCTCCTTGGGTATATAGTTTTCTGATTACGATCCGTCAAGTTAAAGCTCGAGGGCATATGGGATAACCGACGTGTCCCTCTGCCCTAAGCATACACGGAGGCACATCTTCGTGGGGCCGGAATCATCATCGCATGGGAGGTAAACGATATGTACTTAGATGTGGTCAATATGCTACCCTCCAAAGTTCGAGCTGGCAGCTTTTTCTATCCGACTAGTATCTATGCGATGTCATCTCTTGACTGAGCTATAAGTACTTTCTTCGACTTGTCCTAAGTCATTCCCCTGTTGCCCAGGCTCCAAGTGCTGTAACCCCTACCTTTTCATCGAGACCGAGAATATCTTCCTAGTAAGCGGTGATGGGGCTGGCAGTTCTATTTCAATCGAATGCGATGTCTGGTCAGGAATACCTTACATAAACAATGCCCCCGCGGTCCAATCATTAGTGTCGCCTCGATCGGTCAGCTATGTGACTGTTGTCTCACTAGTCATAGTTAGAAAGCCAAGGCTTCAGTTAGTGACATAACATCGCTCAACACCATCCCCTGCGTTAGGTATGTAACATGCCATTATAGCTATGAGATGTTTTATCTCGACGCCTAATAAATCTACGACAGAGACCAAGATAGTTGATATCTTGACATAGCAGCCGCTGGAAAATCGATATGAGTACAATAAGGGGATTAGCTGCCATGCGGCAAGATCGCTCATTAAGAACCTCGATGCTATTTGTTCCTGGCTGATGTGGCTGCGAGTGGTAGTACTTTTTCAATGCATATATGATTGAGTTAGTTATATTTAAACTCTTCCAAGCTGCCTGCAAATGTGGCGCATATATATAAAGTATTGGGTCCTTTA
The DNA here is from genome assembly GCA_023313575.1 of Eutypella sp. D-1. NCBI lineage: Eukaryota > Fungi > Ascomycota > Sordariomycetes > Xylariales > Diatrypaceae > Eutypella > Eutypella sp. D-1. The sequence goes on along the minus strand of JAJTTP010000005.1, from coordinate 1,669,942 downwards.
CGCCAGCTCATACGGTGTGGGTTGGTGGCCCATGAAATGACGTCGTGTTAACGCATTGCTGTAGCGCATTCCTTTCATCTCACGACACATTCACAGAGTGTAATACGATATGAGGCCGTTCCTGCTGATCAAGAAATGCATCTTGACGTAGATACACCCCTATAAATATAATACATGTTTCTCTCTACCACTCTCGACCCTGGGGCTTGCCTTCATCTCATGCCAGACTATTAATGCGTAGAAAGCGCAGGAGACTACACAGAGCGCGCTCATAGCGATACATATGGAGTAGCCAGTATGATAGTAGGGCGAGTCTTTGCTCTGAAAAGCGAATGTGGCTACAATCCCGCCGGCATTCCCAAAGCAGATCATCCACGCAGACCCAATGCTGCGCTCCGCGTGGCCGTGCAGATTCATCACCACCCAGCAAACTATGTTCCCACCAATACCAAATGAGCCCATGGACGCAAGGCATAGCGCCGCGTATTCGGCAGAGAAGTGCGCAGCCCCGTGGACAGTCATCAAGATGGCGAGACCGGTGACGAGAAGCGCGAGACCGAGGAAGATGAAAGGGGATCGTACCCAAAGCTTATCTGAGAGATACGCTATGAGAATCGTGAATCCAAAGGTAGCGGCAAAGGGAGGCACGGCATGCAGTTGGGTTTGGATAGTCCCATAACCAAGGGTTTGGACAATGGTGGGGATGAAATACACGATGGAATATGAGGGTACAAGAATTGCTATAAGAATGAAATTAGCACTGAAATCACCAATTCGTGGCCTGTCAATTTCACATCAACTTACAGAAGTACATGATGGCCGCGAGCCAGCTCTTGGGTTTTGAGAGGAAGGTCAGAACGTCTTTGGTGGTGACCGGGACTATATGAGACTCGGTGGCACCCGTCTTATGTAGTATGAACTCCCGATTCTCCTGGGAGAGCCACTTTGCCTCTCTTGGAAAGTCCGTGATGGAAAAGAAGGCCACGATGCCTACCAAGACGGTCACAATTCCCTCGAGAATGAAAACCCATCTCCAGTTACTGAGTCCCCGAATACCGTCCATGTTAGCGATGGCACTTGCGAGTAGCCCCCCGAAAGCTCCGGCGCAAATAGTGCTAGACCAATATATGGTAAAGCGCTGCTGCGCCTCCTCCTGTTTGTACCAGAAACTAATGAGATAAAAGCTTCCGGGGAAGATTCCAGCCTCAGCGAGCCCCAGCAGGAACCGGGTGGCTAACAGCCCTCCGTAGTTTTGCACGAAGCCTTGACAGATCATGATGATGCCGAAGCACAGGATGCAGCCCGAAAGCCAAATATGCGGGCTCAGCCTCTTCATCAAGATGTTGGATGGGATCTCGAAGAGAATATATGGTACGAAGAAGATAGTGAGAGCTACGTTGGGCTGTTGGCCTGTGAGGCCGAGCTCCTGTGGGAGCCCTAACGTGAGCGCATTGGAAATATTAACGCTTCGTAATCCGATTAGCATGTATTTGGCTATATGTAGTGGGGTATGTCCTAGTTACCGATCGAGAAAAGCCACGATGTATACTATGAATAGTATTGGGATCACATGCAGATCAATCTGACGGAGCAGCCTGCGCTCGTCTACCTGAGGTTGCACGGTCGGCTCAATCTCAGGAGTTGAATGGGAGCTCGTCTCCGCAGCGTTGCGTGTCACGTTGACATCTTTGTGATAGGCCATATTGATTCACGCACGTGAAGATGCACAGGACAACAAGAAAACGGTGAGTTCCTTGAGTATGGGTTTCTCCGGTCTGTGATGATATGGGGGAAAACGACCACAAGAGTAAACCACCTCAAAAATTGCCAAGTTATTTTGCGAAGAGGGGATTGGATGGTTCTGATAGGACGCGGGGAAGGGATTATAATGCATATCATTTGCAATAGGTCCGCGTCGCCCGGTCGGAGTCGCAATGGATGTTACACATTTTGCCGGGGCCCGTATGATAAGACATATGGGGGTTTGGCCTAAAAGGGAGGTCGCTATGGAAGATCGCCAGCACCGAGTTCATTGTATATACATACTTCTTTCTATACGCCTATAAAGCTAAAATGCAGGCCATGCCTGCCTAAATAATCCTGACGATCTGCCGCATATTGGAGTTGGGTAATCGACTATGTCTTTTCGGGACCCCAACCTCATTGTAATGTGGCTGGAATGTAGCCGTTGCGTGTCACCCTGCCATCCAACCAGCAGGTAGCCGCTTGATATGGTTTGCTGATACCGGAAGCCGACATAACTGTAGGAATTGTATCTACAACGGTCGCATGTTGTGACTGCGACTGAAACCTTCCGGTAGCTCATCAAACTAGTAGTCCAGCAGGATTGCTGTTCAGTAGAGCTACCTTGGTACTACCTTGGTGCTCCTTGCTCTTCAATCCTCTTACCCTTCCTGCACCACCGAGATATCTGTTACTGTCTCTCCGTTATACAGTCAGTTGTTACACATCCAATCACGCGATATCCATGCGTATGTGTATGCCCGATGGGTGTCTTACCTATTTGCAATTTTCCTTGAAGCGCAGAGGTGTTGCTGTCTTGAATGCACACCTCGTTACACATAGTACAAACGCCTCAGAAGATGTGCGAACTTAATAATGTAGGATATCCCCACACACTGATCTCTTGGAGTATTCAAAGGCTCTTTTTCATCAATGTGAACGCGACTCATAACTTCATAACTTAGAGAGCCCGTCAAAATGGCGGCGGCCACACCGACGCCAGCATTGCGCCCTCCCCCGGGGGTAACCTCCAACTTCGACCATCCTGAGTCCCTAGCCCACCAGAACATCATCGCCATTTGCATCGCCATTCCGCTGGCGACCATATTTTTTAGTCTTCGGACGTACACCAGGATCTGGATTAAGAAAGCATGGATTTTCGAGGACTGTCAGTGCACACCCGGGATCGACACCCTCGTTTTGTCCCGTGAGCTAACACTTAGGTGTAGGGCTCGCTCTTACAGCATGGGTAAGCTGGGTATTTTCGGCACAGATTTCACCACTGAGGTATCACTGATTCTCGAGAAATGATGCAGGTTGGCACGGTAGCTTTCTGCGGGACCGGAACGGCCACGATGAAACATAATGGTGGAAAGCATGAGTGGGACATAACACCCGCGCAAGCCCAGGAAGCATCATATGTAAGCTCCTAAAGGCCTTTTTCAGCTCAGTCAACGGGTGGTAGAATAACTGTCTCGCATCCTATACTATCCTCGCTAACTTCTGTAGTGGTTCAACGTGGCCTCTATTCACTACGGCATTACGATCTGTATCGCGAAGCTTTCAGTGCTGTGGCTGTACCGGCGGGTCTTTTCGCCAGTGCGATGGAGCCCCTTCGACATCAGCATCGTCTTCCTGATAGTGTTAATGATCCTATTCTATACGGCGACGTCCATTGTGAAGATATGGGAGTGCGTGCCACGGGCCAAGATCTTCGACCCTAGCATACCAGGGTCCTGCATCGACACGCCGAGGCTTCTCAACATTAGCGGCTTTTTCAACACGGCCACGGACGTCATCATTCTCCTGCTCCCCGTCAAGGCGGTATGGAAGATGAATATGAGCTTCCGAAAGAAGGTTTACGTTGTTCTAGTCTTCACGTTTGGACTAAGGTGAGGCGTCTCGCGTGAATCCAAAGGGTCAAGGGCTATAGACTACAGGTGCTTATTGGGGAAATGCTGACGCTTCTCAAGCGCTCCCGCCTTCAGTCTCGCGGGTTCCCTTGTCCGTTTGCGAGGCTCTGGCAATCCAGACAAGACTTGGGTCCAGCCGGAAATTATAATGTGGGGGTATGTAGTGACTGGTGCTTATCTGTCTCCAAAGAGGAAAATCGCGGGGAATGAGGATTGGGTATCCTATACTGACGGGTTACACAAAAAACAACAGGTTGGCTGAATTGACGACTGGTATACTCTGTGTGAGCTTTCCCGAGCTGGGCCCGCTGGTGAAGAAGAAGAAGAGAAGAAAGCCCAGTGAGCCGAGCAGCAGCATCGTCAAGGGCAAATACAAGCACGAGGACGCGGCGTTTCGTGGCAAACGGCCCACCCAGGGCTTTGACTTCTCAACCATTATGTCGAACAGCACACGGAAGCTAGATAGTGAGCCCTACATCGAGCTCGAGGAGGGTGACACGTTTGCCGCCCAGTGCACGGCGCAAGGGGGCAGCGGTTCGAGCGATCATAAGCAAAGGCCCAACCATCATCTTCAACAGGGGCAAGGTGATATCGCCGTCACGCAGGAGGTCAAGGTAGATTCGCGTAGCATCGTTTAAGAGGGGCAAGATAATTGATCGTTAGCCTGGTAGTTTTACTCAATGTTATCTAATATACCTACTATATATTTATAATTGTCCTGCATCCGTAGTCGGCGCACACTTTGCAAGAAAATATGTACCATTTCCTTCAGCTACGTGACCATCTTGTGGAAGGACACGCTAATGAATAAACCCAGACTTACATATTCCAAAGATATTCAGATACCCCAAGTGCTGGTTATAGCAATGAACGACTTACGCATTCCCCGGGCTAAACTTTGGACACTATCCTTGTTGACATTCCTCAGCGTGTGCGATGTGATTCCTCAGATCGGGTTTCAACGTCACTTATGCCCCGCTTATTCGCACATTACTTTCTTAATTTCTACCTATGTGGATAGACATAGACAAAGAAAACCAACAAACCGGCGTAGGCGGGCGGTGCAGGTCGGCGACGCAAGGAGAAGACCTGGGGCAGCAAGGGTGTAAGCAGTCGTTGTTCGGATCCTTCACACTTCCGTATACAATAAGAACGCTTCACCCGCCTTCACTTCCATACCTATCTTTATCAAGCTACATACTTGTATAATAAATACTCAGCGTTGAATGAGGTTCAGGAGCAATATCATAAACGAGTCTGATCTATTCATCTATATTTGAGGATATAACTCCAGCAATTATCATGGCGGCTACCAATGACACCTCCTTCCCGAGCGGAACCGAGAATGGTACAAGGAAGACCTGACTGAGATCAACGAACCCATGCGCAAGCCGCTTGAGCAGTACTCCAAGGCACCAAGCGACAGGGTCATCGAGCATGTCAACAAAATGGTAAGCAAGTCATTCCCATTAATCTATTCATTTCAATTTCGCAACGAGACCGGTGACATAATTGGTTGATCGATTAATTGATTTGGAATTGGTCAGCGAGAACGGGGGTTTGCAGCAAATTCCTACTCGTGCTATACAAGCCACTGATTGAACTCCTGAATGAACTGTCATACATAGCCTAGTCTCTCCGCTATCCCCAGGTGTTGGTGGGGGTTAATGGGCCCGGCAGTTGGGGAGTCGCCCACGCCAAGAATGTTATCCTCATTGCCACCCAGTTGACAGGCTGCAAAGCCCTAAGCGAAGAGCCAAAAGCTTATTTCAAGGGTGGATGAGACATGGGGGCGGTATTTTCAGATTTCCCTTCCTCATCCTACCCTCCAGGGCTGCGATTCCTGCCTGCCAATAACTACCCTGCTTAACCACCGGGGTCGAAATGTCCACGCCGAATGTGTTCGCCGACCAGGTGGAGACCTTCTCTACGTCTATCTCAGACAGGTAGAATGCCAACCAGGCGATGGATCAAAGTCTAGCTAGGGTGTGTGAATACGAGATGGTTCTAGAAACCCGGAGCTTCTGGCGGGGGCATCATAGGTCTTGATGCGGCTCTCCCTTATTCTTGTCCGCCTCACCAAAAGTTTTGATGCCAACACGATCATAAGATTTCTTAGAACAACCAGGATATAGTGAACACATAGGAAATGAAGAAATTGAAGGTTAATGTTACAAAGTCCACTCGTCTAGCAGAGGAGCTGGCGGGCGATAAGGGAGGCGTATATATGAACGAGGCGAGCCCCTTTTACGGTGGACTGGCATCAGCCGTGGTGCGGTGGCGACAACCAGCTGAGGATAGTACAATGGAAGAATATTTACAACCTGGATGCATTGTTAAAGTGCTGGGAGTGAGTTGGCATTAAAGACGCAGATGCCTTAGAGGGGTTTTGCATATATGTTAGTCTCTGCCCCGATAGACAGTCTATTGATCAGTTCGACAATAACTTTCCGGCTTCAGGTATATTGTCGGCAACCTTTGGGCTCAGCCTTCGTAACATCAAACTCCAACCACGCAATTCCATTTTATACTAAGCGACCATGTAGGTTTACTATAAGTCGTGAGATCATTATATACATCACTCTTCATTTTGATCGTCTCGACGTATCCAGAAATTCGATATCAAGATAAATCATGATAGATTTTGGGGCCGACAGCCACCCTCTAATTCATATTTCATCGTCTCCTCTGGCCACCGTTTCCTAGGGGCGGACTGCTAGGTGGGCTGGTGGGTGGCGTGGGGCTGGGCGTGATCATCCGCTCGATATCATCGGCGAGCATATTGATTCTGTGGTCTTCGAAAACGCCAAAGCCCGCCTCATCTCCGTTACGGCGACTGTGCTCACCGTAGGACTGCGACCGCGATCGGGATTGCGATTGCAAATTCCTGGGAGGTAGCGGCGGTGGCCGCACCCCGCGCCCAGGCCTGTAATCCCGGGCATCCTCGAAGCGCCGACCGGTGCGTGCGTCTTCCTCGACGTGACGCTGGCGGCTTCGATCATATATCTGATGTCGTGCCGGCCCGTTGAACTGGTCTCTTCTATCTACCGGCCTATACCTCCTTCTATCCTCTTCGGAATAGCTCGAGCCACGACTGTAAGCGGCGTCGGGGGCCCCTCGCCGTTTCTTCGGCGGATGATTGCTCTTTGATCGGCGTCCTTGTTTCTCTTTCATGCTAACTTCGCGGTATTCGGGATCTGGTCCATGACCGCCGCCGGGACCAAGCACGGAGTCGGTGTACCGGCCCAGCGCCCAGCGGCGCCGCGGGTGGCGCACGTGGGTGAGGATAAGGACGAAGAGGTAGCTTAGCGCGATGGTCGGCAGCATCCAGGCGCTACCCATGAAGTTGTCGCGTCGGCGCGGGCTGGCGGCCACGATGCACGTCAGCGAGAGCCCTAGGGCTACGAGTGCGCAGACCACTGTCCGCGCAACATTGAACCGCGTCCACCCCTTCCTCTTCGCTAGCGTATGCATTATCGTTAGGATCATAAGGACGATACCGGCGCACGCAAAAGTGTAGATGAACTGTTTTATATATGGTGAGCAGAGTCCTTGCAATTTAAGGGTAAGTGCTAAAGGGTAGGAGGGGAGGGTTAACCAATTTAGATTGCGTTAGAGATACGTACTATGAGCCCGAATCGTTTAGAAATAGCCTCGGTGGCATCCTCCTCTATATGGTATACCAGTCCTTGACCTGCGGCATCATCGTCCTCCTCTGGTAACTCTATCCCAAATGCATAGTATATAGCGCTCGCCATCGTTGAGGATAGCTCGCGTACGTCGTCGGTGAATTCCTTGAAGACGGGGTTGGAGAGCGTGTAGTTCGACTGGGTCCAGAAGTCGTCGTCTATCTCAGCCACATTCTCCAAGGTATCGCGGACATCCTGGTACGTTTCGTAGGCATCCGGGGGCTTGTACTGCTGTAGGAAAGGATAAATGACACTGGAGAGCGCGTCGGAGACATCCTTAGACGTCGGTGACTTGAGTTGCGTCAGGGATCCCTCTAACTTCCTTATGGAAGCCTGGATGGTCTGTAAGATGCGCCTCCAGCTCACGAATTGGATCGAACCCTCGAGGAGGAGGACCAAGGCGACGTGGAATGGCAGATGGACAGAGGCCCACCACACCTGGTGACTTTCACACATCGCATTGTGGTGACCTTCATGTATCCAGTCGAAATATATCTGGAAGATTATGTAGACAAGCGCCGCCGCACATACCACTGCCACAATAAGTGACACACCTAGAAGATTAGTATAAGGAATGGAAGTTCGGGAAAAGCCATTGTATACTCACTCCACTTGATGTCGCTTTCCTTCAAGAACGTATCCTTAACAAGAAGCGTGATATTTTTTGCCAGTATGATGCAACCTACTCTGCTGTTAGACTCACATTCGTAAAATGTTCAAGGAGCGAGAGCTCACCTTCTCCGAGAATGATCAAGGTGAGCAGATTTAGCCTCTCGCCAAAGTGTGTCCCCTTGAAGCTAAGAACTGAAGAAAGATTCGAGAGACTGAGGTGCAACGCCATCTCGGTGACCCCCGTGATGTACCACATGATATAGCCTCTGCTATTCTTGCCGTCTTCGTACCTGAACGAGACCCCGAAGTATACGGCGGCGGCCACGAGGTGGAGAAGTGAGGTGAGGATCATCGGGCTCTTGCCCTTGCGGTACTTCCGGATATGGTAAGCCACCACGCCGTACTGGATGGCGAGCGTGAGCCGGGATGCGGCGAGGAACAGCGACAGGGTCTGGAAGATGGCCTTGACTTGGTCGTTGGGGTCGAAGCTCGTTCCGAACTCGGCAAATCCGACCATGACGGCGAGGTGCACCGCCCTGCCTATCCGCGCGATGACACTATCCGCAGTATACCGGACGTCATAGATAGTGACCATAAGCCATGTCGTCCATAGAAGCCTTTAGAGGAGTTTGGTTAGCTGTGGTAGGGAAAGGGACTCAGGTAAGCTGCAGACGTACACGATGTATCCAATATACGACGCTAATTCTGCCTTGCCGAAAATCTCATGGACCTGCTAGGGTTAGCGGGGTACCGCTGCCTCGGAGTAGCTTGAGATACTTACGGTGGTGAAGACGTTCAGATTGGCCACGAACCATAAGTCGAAAAATAACTAACGTGCATGCTCGTCAGTGATGACACCCCAGATTTGGGCTCGGCGCTGCATACCTCGAAATTCGTCGCTGATTCATTCTGCACGGCGTTAGCGGGCTGTTAGGTAGCGGGCAAGTACGTACGGAGGCTGACCTTGGAAAATATAGGAGTGTCACGTTTCAAGTGACCTGGCCTCCGATCGTGTAAGTCGTGATCGGAAACCGGCTCTCCGTACTCGTCGTCGTGTCTACGCTTATGCCCATGACCGTGCCTAGGCCGTGGGTGATGTCCATGCTCCCCATCCTCATGCTCGTGGCTCTCCTCGTCGTCGACCACACGGCTACTGATGATTTTCAGCCGTACGCCGGCGTAGTCCAGATCCCTAGGTACCATTCTATCGTGCAAGATGTCGAGGGCGAAGAACTCAAGAAGAAGTCAGCAAGGACGGACTTTCGAGCCAAGAAGGGAGGCTCATGGCCAGACCATATATCCCTCTCAGGCGGCCACCCAAGCGGGGCGCAAAGACCGGGGACCGCGACGGGGATTTCCTGTGGCCGCCCCATTGCGGTGATGACCAGTCAACTCCGGACGTATCATAGGCGTCGGCACGGGTGGATATGGCGGTGGGTGCCGCATCCTCCAGCCAACCCGCCAGACCCTGCAAGATGGTTCGGCCACAGAGATCGTGTTAGAATGGGACCCCCCTTGCTGAGCCCCAGTTCTGGCGGCTAACGTCAAATTTCACATGTCGATGCCATATATATAATTGAGGATTCGATCAGCATACCCTCAATATTTTATATGTAGAAGCCATGGCCTGCCGTGTGTCCCGTGGGCTTAGGTAAATAGCGAAGTGCAAAGGCTCTACTCAAGCAGATATGTACAGCAAACAAAGCCTCGACCACTGGCCCCTCCTGGTCCATGCGGTAGCCGTATCTCTACAACTAACTAGAGCTAATCACCACGGCCCCAGCCAGTTACCTGGGCTACAAATGCTTGTTTGCGTATGTACATTACTGTCTCATGTTAAGGCGGCAACGAGATCCGGGCCCGGTGCGGACATTCTGGACCCCCTTGAGAAAGCTTGGCATCGCTGATGATCTGGTCCCAACCAGGCAGTGTCGAATATAGCGGTGTCCGGGAATCACATATGCCTGCTGGGTCTGCGGATGTAAATAAAAAATCACACACTAGTGAAAATGAGGAGGCTAACGTACGAGTGCATATGTATATAGTATCACATATGTATAGCCTCTGGGGCGAGCTAAAACGGATCGCGGGGAAGAGACGAATGAAGTAAATAAATGTATCTACTAAAAAACAGACATATACTCAGAAACCGTAAATATTGTTTGTCGGTTATTTGAATCCTCAAAACCATCTCGAGCTTTTTGTTTCCAATGGCAAGAACAGGCTTTGGTAGGAGGTGGGAAGTAGATGTATTCTGGCTTTCTTGTAATGGAAGGGGGAGAGGGGGGTTGGGGGTAGGTTACAAAGTTAACCGTCAGTAATTTACAAGTCGATGGGGATGATGCTATGACAGTGGGAGAACCCAAAGTCGAGAGTTGCCCGCTCGCCTGAGGCTATCACGACGTGAATACATATCAGGTATATATGTCTAGTATATATATACATGGATTTACATAATTACTTAAGTATTATGCCAAATGGCACGACGAAAGCGAAAGCCATCGCGGATACTAACCACCCTATGATAGCGTCTTAAGCATTATTTTCTTTCCAGACTACGTAGCAATCACCTTAGTCGTCATACTTTAAGTAGAAATTGAGGCAAGACGGCACTGCATGACCACGGCGCCACAACGTTTTCTTGACATTTGCGATAGAAACCGCTAGCTTTCCCGCCCATTCGCCATGCCTAAGATATTTCGCTAATCCCGCGTGCATGCATAAAACAGCGCTTTTAACTCCTATAATTGGGTATCAATGATTCTAAGCAACGACATTCGACTGTTCCTGATATTTTTACCACTATTCTTACTGCGCTCACGACTTCCCTTTGACCCTTCTGATAACGACCTTTTTCCCAGCACCGACGCCACCGTCCTCGAGTTCCCAGCCAACGCCCTCATCGGCGGTGAGGCGAGCCCAGTTGGCGTCAGTGCTGCGCTCGAGGAACGCGAGATCGACGGTGAGGTAAGAGCGCGCGAAGCATTTGAGAGCGTGACGGCGGAGGGACGCATCGGCAAACTCAAGGATACGGGCGCGGTAGCCATCGGCGTGGTGGCGCAATCGGCTGAACTCAACCCAGTTGTCGTGTGCGAGGGCTCGAAGTGCTGCATCCACCTTGGCGTCTCGCAACCGCCAACGCCGCCGCAGCATGTGCGCCTCTGCCAGGTCACCCCGCCGGCACGCTGCATCCAGTACCAGGAATCCCACTACCTCCGCCAGTTCCACGCTAGTCATCATCATGCCACGGCCGCCGCCGCTTCCGATTCCTCCTTGTGGCGTCGGTGCAGAGGGCGAAGCCGATGATGAGGCGGTTATCGACGCCAACGTTGACGGGGCGGGGCTGGCGTGGTGTAGTAAGTGGAGAATCGCGGGGTGGTAGGATTCCGGGTGCTTGACGAGAACGGAAACCCGGATGCAAAAGAGGTATGCTTGCACAGCAAAATTATCTCTGCGCTTGGATGCCACGATGCCCTCCCGCAACTTTCTAAGGGCTGACAGCACCTCCGACAAAGCCTGGGTGTCGCTCCGTGGCACGGGGATCGGGAATTGTCCTAAGGCGCTCGTCATTGGCATCGCTCCTCCTGCCACGGGTGCTATCGACGATGACGAAGAGGATGATGAAGACGACACCCTCGGTAAGCCTCTCGACCAGGCATGAGTGGAGAGAGCGGGAGTGGTGTTGCTGGTCGGTATGCCGGGTTTCTTATAGGTAGAGGTAGAGGAGGGAGTATTCTCCCGATTCTTGGCGTATATCATGTTATTATTGCTATTGTTATTGCTATTGTTGTTGCTGTTGTTATTGCTATTACTATTGTTATTACTCAGTTCGAGTGCAGTAAAACGGCGAAGCAGCTCGTCGCGCTCGCCGGCATCGGAGCAGAAGGTCATATAGCGATCGACGATCTTGGTGTAATATTGTTCCTGGGTTTTGAAATTGAGTAGTCTAACACAAGAGAGATTCATCAGCACTCAGACAAACAGCCTAGATTACTGCTAGATACTTCCTAGAAACTCTGAGATACACACCTGTTATCGCCCTTGGAGGGAAGACCAATGGCCTCCAAAGGATCCATCTCGACGGGCTTCAGTCGACTCCATGGTGTAGACGATGTCCTGCCGCCGTCACGGCCACCCCCGCCGCCGCCACGTCCGCGTCCCCGTCCGCGTCCACGCATGTTTTTTTTTTTTCTTTCTTCTTTGTCAGATCATGTCATAGCATGTCATTTCCATACAGCAGAAGGTGGGGGTGGAGGTGGAGGTGGAGTTGGAGAATTAAATGGTGGATGGGTAGCAGGGGTAGGTTGGGCTATGCTATGGGTAAGTGATGGTATACAGAGAGTATAGAGAGCGTCCAGGTGGTGAGTGTTGGTGTCTTTTATAAGAGGTAGAAAGTAGAAAATAGAAGGTAGAAAGTAAGTAAGGTGTACACAATTACGTACCTAGGTATTTAGTACGGATACGTACCTACCTACTACGTTCATCTACATACTATGGTAAGTAGGAGCTACCTAGTAGCTCTAGCACGAAGTACTTAGGTAATTATGTATATTAACAAGAGGTACCTACATAATGCAGAAAATACAGCAATTGCATACCACCTGGGCAAGTCCATATAGGGATATGGGATATTATATTTTTACCATCTCTACTTGCCCGTCCAGCCAATTCCGCCATTGTTCTTCAACTTCTCTTTCTTGTACTGCAGTCCTCTCCAAAATACTTGTAGTTTTCTATGTTTGGGGGATATGGGGAATATGGGTATCTCGACTACCCCGAACCACTACAGATAATCATGTCAGCACATCTCTCTTTTTTTTCTAAAAAAAAAAGGTCAACCCTTGGAAGACCTCTGGGCCACTACTTACTGAAAACCTCAGTCCAAAGAGGTCTGTCGTCATCGGGGTACACCCAATACTTTCCGTTGGGATCCGTCCTCTTATCCAGATGTCTATCGAAATATTGTCTTGTCACGTCCGGAACATCAAACACGACGAAGGGGTGAACCTGTCTGAGTAAATCCTGGACCGCCGTGTAGAATTTCTCATTCGTCGCGGTTCTACAGAACTCGAATATGGAATGGCAGACTATGATCCAGTGGCTAAGTATCGGAGAGATGATTGGTCAGTCGTTGCCATCAAAATGGAATTATTCGGTAGAGGTCCCAGTCTGGGAAGTCCGGGAAGACTGAGGAAAGTAGGAAGACTAGGAAGACTACTTACTAGATATGCTCGGAGTCCAACGTCCCTTGCATTATGCGAACTTCCAGCGTGTCGGTGCTCTTGTTATTAACTTTCGTCGACCGTTTCAAGCCCTGTACCCGAAAATGCATGCCTACTGTCGACGTGCCCGCCTGCAAGGCCTCGTTGAGGCCGCTTATCGACGGAAACCGCCAGATGTTCTGCACGATGTCCTTCAGTCTGAACTCCGGCTGGCCCGTCATCGGGTGCACCCCAAACTCGTCAATGGGTATCATCGTGCGCATAAGATTATCGTACGCGATGCTCAGCAAGGTCCCGCCGTTCGGGAGCACCGACTCGTAACACCTCCCAACAATGCCGGTTCCAAAAAGCGCACATGAGAGTTTGGTCTCTTCCACCAACTTTGCGCAAAAGAAGTATTCCTCCCGGTCCTTTCGTTGCAGCGCGTACATGTAATCCTCCACCATCATCCAAACGGTGGCAATACGCTTTAATTCCTGCAAATTCCAACCGTCCTCATGGCCGAAATGAACGTGCAGACCGCAGCCCGCCGCCTCCATCGGCTTGTGGATCCGCAGAAACTGCCGTAGCGCACCGCAGCATATCTGGAGCTGGTTTAGGCACTCCCGTGAGTTGATATCATAGACCGGCGTGCACACCTCCGCACCCCACCACTTGTAAGGTTTCGGGGGCGGGTTTAAGCCCATTACCCAGTCCGGCGGATATTCATAGTTCGTCGCAGTAATGGCCTCCGCATCGACCGAGAAGTCCGTCTTCGCGGTCCATGCTTTGTATGGCGTGGCCAGATTAAATATAGGCACGTGCAGCGGGTCTTCCTGGGTGGTCTGCCATTCTTCCCAAGCTTGGATGGTCAACTGGGTCATCTCCTCGATGAATCGCGAACGCAACATCGCCGCTTGCGCGTCCGTCCAGCCTGCGGGCAGCGCGTGGGTTCCGGGCACGAGTTGCCGCTGTGCCAGATCATGGGTCGTCTCAGGTCGTGTGTAACGCAGCTCCACGCGCTTCCGGCGGTGCTCCTCTGTGAAAGCATCTGTGAGGAGCTTCACGTTCGACTTAATGATGTCTGGCCCAGCCCCCGAGTCGCAGACGGGAGGTACCCAAGAGGCGAGCGCGGTGTCATTAGCATTGGGCGGCCGCCCCGCAGTGCTGGGGTCATCGTCAAACTCAAGGCTCCTTAGGTAGTACTTGGGGTCATTCCCGACTGAAAATTCCTCGGTCCTATTGACCACGATTCCAAATCTGCGCATAACTTCGATTATGTTGTTGCGTATCGTGTAAAAGAATTCGTCGGACTGCTCCCCCAGATTTATGAGTGCCGGCGAAAGCCAGCGTGTCTCTCCGGGATGCGGTTCCCTTTGCGCGTCCTCACGCAACGCTACAGCCAACAGGAACTCCAGCTCCACCCCGCACGTCGACCTTCCCGGACGTCTGGCCCCCCCTCCTGGTGCGGGTGCCGGCGGCTCGTTGTCCCTCGTGTGCAGCAAGGTCTCTGGCGGGGTCCTGTACCGCAGCCCCTGTGTTACCGAGAATCTCGGAGGACTTTCCCGAATGTACGTCGTTAGAAGACCCGTACGGTTAATATTCTCGGCGCTCTTATCCTCCTCCGCGCTCTTATTCTCACTATCCCCCTCGCTCTCGGGCTCGCTCCCTTTTTCACTATCGTTCATTGCGACGGGTGTGGGGGCTGTGTCAACGTACGCGTATTTACCGAAGTCGTCGTCGTCGTCGTCGTCGTCGTCACTCATGGCGTCCACAGCGTCGTCGTCACTCATGGCGTCCAAAGCGTCCTGCAGGTCATTGCGTGTCGATTCATCGATAACCGGCACAGGAACCCTACGACGTCCCAGATTCGGATTCTGGTGCGCCATGTCTGGAAGGGATGTTTTGCAAGAGGCCGCTTTCGTTCGTTCCTTGGATGTGGCCAGGCACAATTCGCATAAACTGTTTTCTATATCACTTAGAGAGAGTCTCTGCGACCTATTCAGGCAAAAAATGCACACGAGAAACACTGTCAAGTTGCTGATTATCCCAAGTTTTCACTAGATCCTTTTTACTTCGGACTGCCTCTACTTCGCAGTCCCCCTTTGAAGGGGGCCCGGTGTATGCATCCTTTGTGAGAGCACCTCACAAACGAGGGGGCCGTCGAGCTAACGTCTATTTCCGTATAATCCTGTGGTACTGAGAACCAAGGACACTTCTAACTTGTCACAAAGCACACGGGTCTTTGTGTCTATGCTTAGAAAATACCGATTATCGGCTCAGAAAGCGGCCGCAAACAGCAGGGACAGGACTATCCATTGTGGTGAGTAAGGGATGTGCCGCGATGTGATAGAGTCAAATGAATTAATCGCACATTGTAAAATATCCTTGTCGAAGTCTCGATGTCCAGTACAGCGCGAGAGCGATCGAGCAATATTAGCGAAGTAATGCATTTCTTTTCATCCACCTCCGTTTCCCCCATTCTCCATTCCGTAGTACCATAGCGCAGAAAAGAATATTGGGAGGGGTTCCTTCTGTGATCACCTCCAAATGTCACCGGTCTATCTCTATGAAGGTAGTCTCGGAGCGACATGCCCAAGAAATTTAACTTATACCACAGGGGTTTCCCGAATGGACAAGGAAGATTGGCATATAAATCGGCTCCCAACACCAGGCGGGTCACCGAGATGCTCAATGTATAGAAAAGCTTTGTCGCATTCATGGAAGGTTTGACTCTATAGGTCTCCGGAACTAGGCATTACCTCTGGCTCCGCTAGGATACGGTCTGACAATGAGGATTGTGATGCGGGAGTAAGCGAGCCTCAAGTGCCAATTGACGCGCAGTGAATCACAGCACAACCATAAAGAATTAGAAAAAAAAAAAGCTCATCGGGAAACTATGGCTAGCAGCCATTGTCATTAATAATAGCTCTTCTTCTTAAGTATAAGCCGTAAACCATCCAACGCCAGACATGCGAACCATATAGTCTTACTCACGCCAGCCACACAGAAGCGGCTTGATCGCGCGTATGTCGTCAAGAGTGTAACTCCTCCTTCCCCCTCCTTTTTCCATCCTTATTCTGCCCTAGACCTTCAGCCACAGGTTCAGGACGCCCTTGGCGTACTCCACGATCTCGTCACCGCCGAGCTTGGACTCGCCGTAGACGCGGTCGACGAAGGAGATGGGGACCTCAGCGACGGAGCAACCCATGGCCTTGGCGCGGACCATCATCTCCATCTGGAAAGTGTAGCCCTTACTCTCAGTACTGGAGATGACTTTCTGGAGGACGGCCTTCTTGTAGAGGCGGAAGCTGCCGGTGAGGTCGCTGACGCCGGGGCGCAGGACGACGTCGGCGAAGAGGTTGGCGCCGCGGCTGACGAACTTGCGCTTGAGGTCCCAGCCGTAGACGCCGCCGTCGCCGGCGTACCGGGTTCCAGTAACGATGTCGTAGCCGCCGGCCTTCTGGCGCGCGATCATCTGCGGGATGAACTTCGGGTGGTGGCTGAAGTCGGCGTCCATGATGATGACGAAGTTGCCCGTGACGAACTGCAGGCCGTGGACATAGGCGGTGCCGAGCCCGAGCTTGCCCGACCGCGTCTTCAGCACCACGTGCGGGCTGTAGGCCTTGACCAGCTGCTGCGCTACCTCCTGCGTGCCGTCGGGCGATCCATCGTCGACGATTATGAGTTCCCAGTCGAGGTTGCTAGAGAGAAACGAAGGGCGCAGAAGAGCCGCCTTTGGGTCAGTATTATACTTCCGTCGTCGCTGTATACACGGGATTTACGATAGCGCAATTGAGGAGAAGAAGAGGAATTAGAAGGCGCATACTTCTCGCTAAAGGTACGGTTGAGGAGCCAGGCGATGATAGGCAGGTTGCGGCGCTCGTTGTAGGTCGGGAGGATAACCGAGTATTTATCGCCCTTAGAAGCCATTGTATCGTATTTGTTATATGTGTGTGTGTTTTAAAATAAATCCAAGCAATGAACAGATAAATTTTATAAAAATGATTTTGTCGCTGTTATGTTGCTGCGTTGCTGTCCGCAGGTTAAAAGAGCGGACTATAGTTGGCGATGCTGGCGATGTGGGTGATATTAAATTGGTTAAAGTTCAAGTTTAGGGGACTTCCACGGTGTCGTGTCGTCGTCGCGTGCGGGCTTCCTCGGGCTTTCCCTTAAGGTTAGTCTACTAGAGCTCTAGTGGAATAATCAATTGAACACGAACACACCTGGGCAGCAAAGTGTACAGCGATGAGCTCACTTGTTGCATATCGATAGCTTTCACTTAGAAGATGCTTATATCAAGATAGGATGTAGTTCGCGGTGGGTACCTATCCTAGGTATGCAACTAACGAATCCATCTTGCTATCAAAGTGTCCTTATCTCCAAGCAAACCTCCCCAGAGAATACCCGGAGTCCTCTCTCCTTGCCTCAACCTGCCCCTATCCCATCAACATCCAACCGACAAGACCAAGAAACCTAATAGCCAAACGAAACATCCATATCCATCATGATATGGCATGATTGGCCACCCTTGATCCCACCTTCCCACCTTCCCACCTTCCCTCCTTCCCTCCTTCCCTTGCCAGTTCTTGATGCTTGATCGATCATGATGAACCACCGCCTCCTTGTTCTTGAGTCGTCGATCCACCTCCAACCCCAGGATCACATCCACCACTATCGGGTTTGCTAATACAGCCGCCCATTGTTTTTGTTTCCTCTCGCGATATGTGCTTTTGGGTGCTTGGGTGTGTACGATCTGCAAAGACCTTTCAGCAACTCCTTTATTCTTGTAAGACAGACGGGATTTCCTACTGTACTTGAGGTACTGTATCTCGGTCTCCGTGGTTCTTGAATATGTGTGCTGCAGAGTGTGTGCGTGCGATGTCGAGAGGCTTGGCCGATCGAATTGTGGCAAGAATAGAGCTGCGATCTGCTAAGCGGCACTCTCGAGGTATTTATATATGTTGGGGGAACCACGGGCTCACGCGGTGTCAATGTGGGTGAAGCTTGGAGCATCCCCGTGTCAATGCGGCACATCACGACTCACCACGAACGCAACTGCCACGTACGTGGTCTGATTTGTGGATTTGCTGTCATAGCGGTCATGTCGTGTGCAATGTTGTCCCCAAGCTAGCTAAGATATCTTTCTACTATTTGTCTTTCCTCCATAGACTACCGACTAAGCCATGACCACAAACATGTCGCTGCCCGCGGACGACAGCCTCATATTTTATCTTTTGCACATCCCCGTCAATTTCCGGCTCTCAGGCTCTCCATGTTCCTTGTCAAAAACGAGGCGATGTGCGCGAACGTATCGTCTGTCTCTTTCAGGCCGGGGACGAGGTCGAACCCGTGCCAGGCACCGGGGATGATCTTGATCTCGGCGGGGCTGCCCGTCGCCAGCCACTTGGCACCCATTAGTACAGTGTCGTCGATGAGGTAGTCCTCGGAGCCGCAGATGAACAGGGCGGGTGGCAGGGTCCCCCCAGGAGACGCCCGGGCTAGCCCCCGCATGTCGTCATAAATGGGAGAAATGAGCGGGTCCCGCTTCTCCTCCTCGGTCGCTCCGGGAACAAAGGTTCTCGTGTAGTCGAGCAGAGGTTCCTTCGAGGCGCCCAGCTGCTTCATTTTCGTTGTAAGCGACGGGAGCCCAGCAGCGAGTTCGTACACCCCGTAGTTGAGGAAAAGGCCTGCTAGACGGTGCGAGGGACGCGTCCGGATCAGGTTGAATGCCGCCAATACCGTGAGGTGCGCGCCTGATGAATTACCACCTATGGCCACCAAGGGTGCTCCAAATTTCTCCTCTCCGTGATCCACGAGGTACTCAGCTGCGTCGCAGCAATCGTGAAAGGCGGCCGGGTATGGGTGCTCGGGGCTTAGGCGGTAGCCTACTGATACAACCGTGACCTGGGATTCATTCGCATACCTCTTGATCATGGAGTCGTGACTTGCAAAGAGCGAATGATAAATTAGCAATTGGGCGATTGGGGCGTAATTCGAAAAACAACCCTGGGTGTCGCGTTAGGTCTATGCTGTGAAAGTGGATTCTTACTTTCTGTGACTTCCAATAGTCTGTTCATCTAGGTTAGTGGTTGCTTTTCAGAATGCTTGCGTCGCTCCACTGTATCGATGACACATTTGTTTGGAAGGCATATTCGCGAACCGAGAGAAATTTCCGCGAGCTCGAAGACGTACCCATCCGCCCCCATACATAAAAAACAGCACGCCCTTACTCGGCTGGCCGTCATCTGGCCTAAGAATTCGCACCGGAATAGCCCGGTCCTTATCCCTCGAGGGAATCGTGCTATCTACAGCTTCCGGCAGATAGACAGGTGGCGGAAGACCCATCTCGCCGCTTTCGAGCATCTCCCGGTACCTCGGGATTCCGACTTCGACCATCCGCGGCGCACTCGGCATCATCTTCTCGATGTACAGTCTCGTCTTCGTCAGCTCGTTGCTCGCGTTCTCGAGCCGGAACGCCGCTGCGTTCAGCGTGAGGTCGCTACCTTCCACCGCCATAATTTCCGCGTCAGTATTGATAATTTACTATGCTCACTTCGAGTAGTGTGAGACGCAAGTGAGCGGAGCAGCACAGAGTATGATCAGAGCGACAATTCTAGGACTTCCCTCGGGGAGTATCTGAGCTATTTTATAGTCGACGTTCCCGCGTTAGATGTTCGGACTCCACATTCCTTCCTAGGTTACCGCGCTGTCGTTTTGACGCTGCCACGGATGCTACGCTCCACCATGGCACATGAAAAGCGTATAGCCTTTGATCATTGGACACTCTTCTCCCTCCTAACGTCCTGGGAGAAGAGGGCTGTGTAAAGCATTTGAGTAGCATGCGGCGTTTGGATTACCAAATAGCCGCCCGCCATGTTGTTTCCCTCCTGAGAACCCGCAGTTTTAGCTAGCTGCTTACGGGAACCCCTGTCGCAGGACGCGCTACAAGCCTAACACGGCAAGTTAGACAGCGGGAGTTAGGATAGTTGGATACGAATACGAAACCGAGTTTCATAGGGGACTGGTATATATCGCATTCGTAATGTGCCCAACCTCGGTCTAAGCGCGTTCGTTCTATTGCCAACCGTCTGCGCGAGGCCCAAATCCCTATTCAGGGCCCAGAAACCTCATTGTATCGTTGTTGAACTGACTCCATTCCAACTTGAAGCCTCTTTCAGTCTACCCTGCGGCTACAGTAATCTGACGAGAACCACGACTCCCCCCTGAACGCTATGTTGCAGTGGGGAGCAACCACGAAAACTTTCCTGAACCATTCCGGCTTGCTCGCTTTTCTTCAACTCTTCATTGCGACCATCTGCACTTATCTTAAGTACCCAGGGAGTTTATGCCTATTCTTCTCAACTTCGTGCCGCAAACAGAACCCGGCTGTCACGTGCTACATCCTCTCGCCATTGGAAGACTTCGCGTCCAGAGCAAAGTTACTTGGTCTACTTCTATCAGTAGTCGTATATAAATGAAGGAAGATACATCGAAGGTTCCCCAACCAACGCCAAAGTACTAGTTTGGGGTATTGATGAACACCAGCACGAACAGATCTTCGAGCCCACTAGGACATCGCCATCTACATACTCACATCTGGCTTTCCATGCTCAGTTAATGGCTTCTAAATGTATATCATCGACACGAGATACTGGTCAGTAGTCGCTTACTATACGCTCAGTACCGGAGAGCCAAGCTCTCATACGACGACCGGATTTATCAGGCTAGATCAAGTTATTAATGATAGAACCCCCCTGTTTTGGCTATATATTAAACCAGGGTGAGCATTTTTGGTCCGCTTTTCCATAATAGTATACATTATTCATAACAAAGGAATTTAGTAGCCACCAGCATAGCATAGCACATATTATGTTAATACTTCAGAGTGCGGGCGGTTAGCCGGATGCTGAGCCTCGACATCGTCAGACGTCACATGGAACTGCGTAGTCCGTAAGATTCCGGTGCCAGTAAGTATTTCCTCATCTGAATCCCTTTGCGAGTGGATGTCGGGGCGGGACCCTTTGCTCATATCCTTCAACGCGAACGACGAAGCCCTATTGGAAGGCCCATCATCAGCCCTTATCCAACCGGACTGGCGTCTGTGTGCCGAGTTCACGCCGTATCTTTTCGAGCCGTAGTTGGCGTCGCCATAGGATTTGTCGTGCGTAGAGGCGAACCGCGGAAGCCAGCGCCGGACCAGCGGCCATAGAGCGGGACCTGAGGCCGTTATGATGGCGAGGTTGCACTCAATTGATGAAACGCAGAAGCCGAGGGAGAAGTTCTTATCGGGATCCTTTGATGTGACGTTTTGGGCGAAGAAATATAGTCGTACAACGCTTACTACCGTAACACTGGAACTTCCCGTTAGTAACTTTGGTGGGTATGGTCTATGGCGTATGGCTTCAGGGGCCGTTACTCACAGGATTCCCAGCATAAACACACCCATCAAGCCAATCTTACGACGCTTGTTCATCTTCAAACCAAGGAAAATGTAAAAGGGGAGCCCGACGGCAATGAGGTCAGTAAAGATCGTCATGCAGGCAGTCGTTATACCGAACGTGTACTGGTTGATACAGTGTCCAGGGACCAGGGGGTTCCAGTTGATCTCGATAGGTATGCATTGAAAGAGGACGACGAGGAACACCGCCACCATCAGAGCTGCGTTGAAGGCGATGGTTGCCCAGACGACATTTCGAACGAGGCTCTTGACGCCGGAGAACCGCAGCAGGAAGATCAGCACTGACTGCTTCACTAAGGCCAAGATCGGGTTGTAAACAGCTCCGACCACGTAAATCCAAATCAAGCCCGGCGTTGGATCGAAGGGCACGGGGACATCCCAAAAGTGAATACCGATGAATAACAATTTCATGACTAGCAACGATTAGCTTTGCAGTGACACTGGCCGCCCAAGAAACGTACCTAATATGGATCCCACTGCCAGAGCTAAGCTCAGAACCATTGCGAGGCAGATAGATGCATCATCTACACATTGATAGCTATCAGCGTACGTCTCTCTTTAGAGCTATATCGTGTTAAAACTCACCCCAGCCAAAAGCTTTGGTGCTGACCCGGATATAGATACGCAAAAGAGTGACAATCAATGCGAGCGCTGGGCCAATGATTTCAATGGCGATACCCAAGTTCTGAAGCCAGCTTGTAGGATTAGGGTTCGTGGCTGCTGGCGGCGGCCCGCCCTGCTCAGCTCCTGACATGGTTACTAGCCACTGCAGTACGATACTGCTCAGCGGTCGACGTCGACTTTCCAGACTTTCCACTCAATAAAGCAAGAGATCTCCCCTGAAAGACCACACATTTTAAAACGGGGGGGTGGGCAGGTCAAATATAGATTGAATTCAGTAGCTAAGAAAGTTTCTGGGAAATATGGGAGTATAATCACGTCGTTTAACTCTAACTCATGTACAGCTTGCAGAATGCACATGTGGTTAGAGAAGCATGCATCATGATCCCTGGAAACAGTCTTCGGCCGATTTCCCTAGTGCCCACTTGTAAGCCCAACACCATAAAACCGTTCGAACTCTAGTGAAAACAGATATACTGGTTAATCAGGCAGCCCGGAACATGTCCTAGCTTCGGAGGGTCAGTGTTAGTTTGAGTTCAGGCGGGGGTCTTCTTGCCGACAAGGAGGGCGGAAGGAGGGCCAGAATCTGAAAAATGATATGACCCAAGCCAGATCGGAAGGTGGATCGTACATGATACACTATACAGGGCCAATGTAACGGCGGGGGATAAACGCACGTCGTATATTCCCCATGGGTTTCTGTCAGGAACTGTCCCGTTTGTGCATGAACCAGGCTAGACATTCGATACATTCGAATCGATGCTCCGGGCTTCAGCCAGCCACTCCTGTAGATAAGAGCCCTCAGCTAATACTAGAAGACCTATAAGTAAGACTCAAAAGTCAACTACACCCTTTTCAAGCAGACCAGTTCGAGCTTTTGTGGCTAGCCAAGGCCTGACGGTTAGCTGCTTGCTCGTTGGCAGAGAACAGCTTAGCCTAAATATATTCCTTAAAGAGCCTAGCAGCACAGAGCTATAGAAACGATTACGTGGTAGATACCTTGACATAAATCGTGCGCCTAGTTCATGTCCCTAGTCGTCTTCCTTCGTCTGTTTGCCTTTCGGTTACGACAGCCCTTGGTAACGATGTCAACGATTATGAATCTATCATCTCCTTTTTTCCAAGCTAAGACTTTTAACCCAGCTGCCCCAAGCAAATACCTGTTTTTTGATCTGGTCAGATATAGCCATGATCCATGACATCTTTCGTCTAATGCAAGCCTAGCTCAGGCTCGGGGTCATCAAGTTTCCCGGAACACAGCGGAATCAGGTGTGGAATTATTTCAACCCCCGGCTTCGGGCTGGACTAAGTCAGAAATATATCCTATTTATATTACCTGGTTCGCCAGCTATCCGTAAAGGAGTGCTTCCTCGACCAGTTATATGCATGATAAGTGTCCCCCTATAGAAATATTACTTCGGCCAGAGGCATTAAAACATGCAACCAGAAACTCTGTTCACCACTACACAACACCTCTCCCATTTCATTCATACAACTATGATGGTGAGTATATTTTATCTGATAGCTTGATACTTCACTAGTATACGAGGGTCTCCAAGCGAGTTATAAGGACCCTGGCATATAAATAGGGCTGGTTTTGGTTCTCTTCCGTTTCAAGTCGGAACCTGCCGAATTTCGCACCAATAAGTCGCGCAGTCTCGGGCTGTGCGTAGCCAACAGCCCGGGGCCGAATGCAAGGGCAAATCTGCCGCTATAGTATTAGCCTGCGGATCATTTAACCATACGTGGGCATTGTTAGCTTGGGGCTATCTTAACTTGCGCACTAATGCAATAATAGACTAATAGAACTCATGATGGCCACCTTTAGCCGTGAATGTCGAGCGTGGAGGGAGGTGGGACGGGAGAAGAACCGGGAAGATAACCGAGATGCCACCGCACGTCCCACTTTTGGACGGGACTAGATCCCCCCGGAGGATAGGCCACACAATGTGACAGCTGACGGGCCTCTTCTCCTGAACCTAATGCTTGGCCGGGTTGTTATAGACGAACCCTGCCCCGCTTGCAGTGCCTAGAGTACGTAGCTGCCTAGATAAGTAAGTAGTGAGGCAAAGAGATACCTCGCGGGATTTCGAAGAGTTCTCTCTGCCCCAGCCGGTGGTACACCCTCGCCACTTCATATATAGTACATCTTCTGCTGAGTGTAACCAGAAGATCATGAACACGGTGATTCTCTGACTGTCCTATGCATAAAATCGAGGTGACTGATTGAACGTGGCGGGGGATTCGACACGTAGTTAATGCCAATGATTCCCTAGTAACACATGCTGGAGGGACCGGCATCGCCAATGCATGATTTTGGGCTCCTAGTCTTTTTTAGCCCCTTGGACCCATTTCCGAATAGTTGGGAAGTAGCCTTCATTCGTCCCTTCCCCGGCCTGGCTCATCAAACACGCCGCTGATGAGGGTGTTGTACTATCCACTTCCGCTGTTATAAAGTATGCAGCTCAGCTCGGTGAGAAATTCCGTCACCTGCTATCTGCTCTCCCAATATAGACAAAACTTGTCTCGGACCTCCAGTCCCGACGTTTAGATTTCAGCTGCCTGTGGTGTTTGTGGCTGTTGCTCAAACGTGGCTATGGTGCGACCCCTATTGCTAGCCGCGGCCTTGCCGCTGGCGAACGTGGTGTCTACTCAGACAATCAAGAACATCCGTAAGCTCCTTTTGAGCCCCTGGAAGTGGCAGGTCTGCTATGTTTTGCTGACCGTTATTCCTACCTATATGTAGCTGCTAACGAGGATACCGTCGCACCGGCGTCTGAGGAGGTTCCGCCACCTCCACCGACGGAAGCGGCCGAGTATCTGCCCTTCGAGTCCAGCCAGTTAACACCGGATGTCATCGCCAACTTGACGAATTATCAACTTAGTGACGTCGAGCAGTTCGACTTCGAAGATCCCGCCACCACGAGCAGCAAGCGGGCTGGCCGCTCCTGTAAAGCCTTCCCAGGCGAGAACAACTGGCCGAATGATGTCTCGTGGCGGGTTCTGGATCTGCTAACAGGCCTTACCCTTATTGATGGTGTGCCGCCTGCATCTGCATGCTACCCCGAGTGGTCAGGGTATGACGAGGGGAAGTGCAAGAACATCACGGCGAAATGGACGACACCACAATACCAGTACGTCCCCGCTCATGCAGCTCTTCAGTCTATGCGGTCCTCTCCTGTGGAATGTCACCGCTAACCCAGCCTAGAACCTCCGAGCCCCTGGGTCTCATCTACCCAATTTTTGAGGGAGTGACTTGCATACCGCCGTCGCTGGCTAGAAAAGGTGCGACTTGCAGCCTTGGCGGCATGCCGTCGCACGTGGTGGAAGCAACCAACGTGGCACAAGTGCAGCTAGCAGTCAACTTCGCGCGGAACACGAACGTACGACTGGTGGTCAAGAACACTGGCCATGACTTCAACTCCAAGTCTACAGGCGCGGGCGCGCTCTCCATATGGACTCACCACTTCAACGACATCAAGTTCCTTGGTCAGAATTATGCGCACTGGGCCTCTGGCTATAAAGGTCCAGCCTTCAAGATCGGCTCCGGTGTCCAAGCGATTGACTTATACAAAGCTGCGGACGCGCTTGGCCTTAATGTCGTCGGCGGCGCCGCTCGTACCGTCGGCATCGGCGGTGGGTACACCCTTGGTGGTGGTCACTCACCCTTGTCCTCGAAGTATGGCATGGCCGCCGATCAAGTGCTGGCCATGCAGGTGGTGCTGCCTAACGGCTTCTTTGTTACAGTTGACGAGCAACACTATCCAGACCTCTTCTTCGCGCTCCGCGGTGGTGGTGGCGCCACCTGGGGTATCGTGACGTCGCTAGTGATCCGCGCGTACCCGCGGACGCCAGTGACGACGCTGTCGTATAGTTTTGCGTCGTCTGACGTCGTACCAATCGAAACTTTCTGGAAGGGCGTTGACGCCGTCTTCGCCCAATTCCCGCGATGGGCGGACGCTGGCCTGTATAACTACTGGTCCATCGCGTGCTCGACGACATCAGCCTGCTCTTTCTCCATGATACCATCATGGGCTAACGACATGAACACGGCGGGCCTGAAAGCGGTGAACCAGCCATTCTTCGATGATCTTGCTACCCTCAATATCTCTCTCACGGGAGTTGAGTATAAGGAATACAG
This sequence comes from Eutypella sp. D-1, assembly GCA_023313575.1. Taxonomy (NCBI): domain Eukaryota; kingdom Fungi; phylum Ascomycota; class Sordariomycetes; order Xylariales; family Diatrypaceae; genus Eutypella; species Eutypella sp. D-1. The sequence goes on along the minus strand of JAJTTP010000005.1, from coordinate 1,643,561 downwards.
CGGCTTGGTGACCGCCTTAGAGGGCACTTGGGCTCCTGAGACGGAACAAGCGGGTGGCTGGTCATTCAAGACCGGATCACGCCTGTTTCCACGATCGAATTGGGAGGACCCCACGCTTCTGGCAGCGCAGACCGCGGCGTTACGCCAGGGAGTCGAGAAGGCGGGCATGATGCTTGGTTATAACATCAAGTCGGCGCAGAACCCGTCGGTGAACCAGACCAACGCCGTGAATCCGGCCTGGCGGGAGACGCTGATGCACGCATTACTGGGCGTGACGTGGACGCAGGAGGCAACAGCGCAGGATATCGCCGACGCCAATAAAAAATTGGTGGGGTGGATGCAGCCATGGCGCGACGCTTCGCCCAAGGCCGGCGCCTACCTTAACGAGGCCGATATCAACGAGCCAAACTGGCAGCAGGCTTTCTACGGCTCTAACTACGACTACCTATACCGACTGAAGCAGAAATACGACCCTTGGGGCCTGCTGTACGCTCCCGGGGCTGTCGGCTCCGAGGACTGGGAGGTCACGGACCAAATCCCCTTCTACCCGACCCAAAATGGACGCCTATGTCCTAAGTAATAATTGGCAGTGAAATCATTCTTCACTTTTTTGAAAGAAAGACATTGCCGTCAACATTCTTGGCATACATGAGCTCCGAAGCATGGCAATCACAACGCATCTGGTTGGAGCCCCTTCTAATACAAAATATCCATTGGGCCCACGACTGCGATACCTTACGTGTGCAGCAGTTCTAGGGAGCTGGGAGCTTGTGACTATATACTTATATCTATATAATCATACCTTGGCATAATATAAAATTGAATACAAGCGCAAGCTATAAAAAACATATTCATATCTCGCATTATAATAGGGAAGTCAACGAAATAGCAGCATAATCTAAGATACTCTTGCTTACTGCGCTGGACCTTGGGAGCAGCTACCCTATCACATGGACGAATATCTCGTGGGCGCGTTGTTAGATATCCCAACTGCGTTGATCACTAGCACGACAGATCTCACACTTGAACATGTTCTTTTTTTTGTCGGGGGGGGGGGGGGGGGGGCGTCGAGCTTGAGTGATACACGTAACTTCGAAGCGTCTATGCTGCGTCTTAAAACCGGTAGAGGAATTGTAACACTCTGTAGTCATTCCCCTCTTGGGTGATATAGATTAGTGCTAAGCCAGTTAACTAATGGGCAGCTTGGCTTGAGACATGTCCTTGAGTGCCTCGAAGATTGTGAAATTCGATACACTACCTACGTGGGAGTCCGTTGTAAGTCCTGTGAAACCCCCAGCTCTATAACAGGGAAGCATCGAACAAGGCCACGATTCTCATGCCGGAATCTTACGATGATGATACGTTAAGGCTAGGCATGCATAGCTTCAGTAACAACCTCCTGAAACCTCGGACGAGGTCAATGCATATTATCTATACTATAGCTTGTCGAGCTTATGGTATCAATCACTATATCGCCCCCCTCGTGTTTGCTCTCCTTCCCATCTTCATAAATATCATCGCCCTTCTTTTCCTAGCGTCCCCTCATTCTCATCGTTTGCTCATTTCCCACTATAGTCCCTCTTTCCTTCCATTATTTCATTAAACATCACCCCCCTTAGTCATAGCCGGGTTCTTGTCTTTTCAACATGTTCGTTATTCACCACCCCTCTTTTCAGAACCCCCGTGTCTCCAGACTCGTACAGATACTTGAACAAGACCACCTCAGATAGGATACATTTAGGCACATTGCCATCGAGATAGAGAGAGGGAGAGTTGAGGAGTAAATCAGTTCTTCTCCCTGGTAGCTCTTTCGCGGGTGCTGGACTTGGAGAAGCTCACGCCGCGCTCGCGTGTCTGGCTGCGGCCGATGCTGCGCCAGCTCTTGAGGGAGCCGAAACTGAGAGTACGGCCGAATCGGCGTCCGGCGTTGGCGTCCTCGCTGCCCTGGGCGAAGGGTCCGCGCGAGACGGGCTTGTCCTCGAACAGGTGGAAATGGCGCTTTACCAGCTTCCAGAGCTCCATGCCAGCGACGAAGATGATGAGGCCCGCGACGGCCAGAGCCCATTCCCAGGTGATATTGTCGTGCTTGAAGACGACCGTGTTGAGCTTGGGGATGTAAACGACGGGGAAGACAGACAGCCCGCCGATGAGGACTGCCCAGAACAGGAACTGGTTCTCCCAGATGTCGTGGAAGAAGGGGAACTTGTGCTTGCTGTCCGGGTTCAATCGGAACATAGACCGCCGGATGCTCTTAAACTCCCAGGCACTGATTAGGATGAGCCACGTCAATTCCGCGAAGACGGCCGCACGCGCGCGGAATACGGGGCCGCACCCCTCGCCGTACTCCCGGTTGCAGTCTCTGCCCAATTGGCCGCCATTAGCGCCGTACACGACAATGACGAAGGTCATCAGTGTCAGCACACCCATGATAAAGCCATACACAACCATGTCAACCATGACCTGGACTGAGAAGACACCGCGCCGCTTGTCCTGCGGCGGCTTGCGCATGACGTCCGACGCCGCCTTTTCCTTGCCTAGTCCGAAGGCCGGGAACGACGACGTCACCATGTTGATCCAGAGGATGTGCAGCGGAGACACGGGGAACACCGATAAGCCCGAGGAATCCTGGAACCCAAGGCCGCAGATCAACAGAATAACCTCGCCTACGTTGGAAGTCAGTAGGTGGAGGATGAACTTCTGGATATTGTCGAACATGCGTCGGCCTTCGCGAATGGCTGCGACGATCGAGTTGAACTTGTCGTCCGTCAGCACGATCTTGGCGGCTCCCTTGGCCACATCTGAGCCAGAACCCATAGCGATACCGACGTCAGCACGAGACAACGAAGGAGCATCGTTCACACCGTCGCCCGTCATAGCCATGTAGGCATCACGTCTCCGCAGAGCATCGATCATGCGGGTCTTGGTATCCGGGGCACAACGGGCAAGAACGAGAGGTAGCTCTGGCATTGCGTCGATCTCCTCTTCCGTAAGTTTGTCGAAATCGCTGGCCTTCTGGACAACTGTGCTAGCAATTTCCGCAGGGAGGATGCCGAGGTTGTGCGGAATGATACCGACTTCCTTAGCAATTGCCTCCGCAGTTGCGGGGTGATCACCAGTCAACATGTGCACGCGGATTCCAGCCGTAGAGCATTCAGCAATTGCGGGTGTAGTCTCCCTACGGGGCGGGTCGTAGATACCAGCCAGACCAAGGAGACAAAGGCCGCTTTCGACGCGGTCGCGGAGAGCATCGTTTGCTTCAGCGGTCTCTGAATGCTTCTCTTTGAAGAAGCCATCCCACGGCCGGTAGGCTACGGCTAAAACACGCTGACCCTGCTTTGCGAAGGTATCCATCTGGCGGAGGATCCGCTCCTTGTACTCATCCGTCATTGGCTCTTGGGAATCACCGGCACCGACATGGTCGCAAAGGTCGAGAATGCGTTCCACTGCACCTTTGGTAAAGACGGTGCTATGGGTGCTATCGGGGCCATTATAAATAACGGACATGCGTTTGATGCTGCTGTCAAAGGGGAACTCGGTGACCTGCTTCCACCCTTCCGCCTCAATGACCTTTTTACCCTTCTTGAACCGGTGCGCAAACACCTGGAGTGCAATCTCAGTCGGCTCGCCGGTCACTTGCCACTTGGGCTGGTCAGGCTGGGCATCGGGCTCATGTCTCACGGTAGCCAGGTTGCAGAGAGCGGCCGCGAGGAGGAATTGTTCAAGCTCGGGGTTCATATCCGCGTCCGGGTGATCCTCGTCCTTTTGTTTGGGTTTAGGGTTAAGCTTCTCGTCCGGAACGTCGAATTTGAGCGCCGCAGCGCTGCGCTCCTGGTCAAAGTCGCGTGCAGGCTCCTCTTCCTGCTTCTCTTCGGGATCGTCTTTGGCCTCCGAGAAGGTGACGCGCCCCTCGGTCGGGTTACTCGGATGCTTCGAGTCGACAACTGTGTAGATAGACTTGGTTGGAATCCAGACCTTTCGGACGATCATGGCTCCTTGTGTAAGAGTTCCAGTTTTGTCAGAGCAAATATTGGTGACACCGCCCAGAGCCTCAAGAGCAGACAAGTCTCGCACAACGACGTTAGCTTTCCTCATCACGGTAACCGCTACTACCATGGTAATGGTAAGAACCCTATGTACATATGTTAGTATTATGGGTGATTTGTTTATTCGCTGTAGGGCAGACTCCAAGGACGGCTTACGCAACAAGAGATTCCGGAATGATAGCGATACCCGTGCTGATAGCGTAAATTACAACCTCCGGCGGGACGTGGAACTTGTTAACGGCAAAGACGATGACAGCGAGGAAAAGCGCACATGCGAAGAGCATATACGCTAGCTTTGAGAGCTTTCGCTGCAAAGGCGTGCCCTCGGTCAGACCCAGGAATTTACCGACAAAGTCGTAGACACGCTTTGCCAATCCGACAACAGGTTGTCGCTTGCCATATTTTTTGTAGTTCATAGAGCGCCCGGCCTTCCTAGTCTTCTTAGTAGTGGAGGCCGCGATCTTTCCCACCTCAGTCTGCATACCAGTGGCGACGACTATACCACGCCCACGGCCCTTTCGGACGGTGGTAGTACCATACGCCATGTTAATGCGGTCACCGATGCCGAGCTCCGCGTCGTCCAGATGTTCTACGATCTTTTCGACGGCGATCGACTCTCCGGTGAGAGATTGTTCATCAGCTGACAGGTTCATCGCTTCGAAGAGACGAACGTCGGCAGGGACGGTGTCACCCATTTTCAGGATGACTATTTCTCCGGGAACGACTTCCGCACTGTCAAATATCCAGAGTCAGCATTACGTCGCCCGATATACATAAGAAAGAGCAGAAATCATTACGTACTTGGGAATAACCTGAGTTCTTCCATCGCGGAGAACCATGGCAGAGGGGGAAGACAAAGCCTTGAGCGCATCCATCTTCTTCTCTGCCCCATATTCCTGGTAGAAGCCAATGGAAACATTGAGCACGATGACAGCAGCGAGAACAGCACCTTCAATGTAATCATTGACAGCAAAACTCAGAATCATGGCGAAGAACAAGACCTAATTGGCAGCTGTCTGTTAACGAAGAGCTAGGAGTCGTCAATATTGAGAGAGAGCAGGAAATGCTTACCAATATCATAGCATTGAACAATTGCTTCAGCATGATCTTATACCACGGGATAGTCCCGCCCACGTCGAGCTCATTCGGGGGATACTTCTGCTGTAGCTGGGCTACCTGAGCAGAAGTCAACCCCCTCTCAACGTCTGTTTCAAGGCTCTTCGCAACATCTTGAACAGGTAGGAGGAACGGGTGCCTCTCGAATTCACCAGCCATCTCGGTGAAGCTGGGGCACACTCGGGTTTCTCCGGTCCAGATAAATGGTCTTCATAAGCGTAAGAGATTCCGGTGAGACGGAATGATAAAACCTCTAAGAACTTGTTTCGAGTCAGAGTCAAGGCTATTTCACCTTCTATGCAAGATCAGAGCTTAAGCAGAATTTTTTTCCTCATAAGGTTTGTCTTTCAAAGCTTCTTCCCCAATGGCCTTCTGGACCACTGCGGGGAATGGCATTCTTTATAACCAGCAGGTCTTTGTCTACACCGTCCCACACGTGCTTGGGAAAATACGCAATGCTCGGCGGATAACATTGGCGCCAAGGATACCAAGACCAGCAGCAGAAGTCATCGTGTGATTCCTGTAGATATTACTGACGGCGATACAGTGGGCAAAGCCACAAGGGCAAGAACGAGATTGTCATGTGATTGGGCCACGCAGGGTAGATACTGGTAATTGGTACAGTCAATGACAAGAGATGGAATTGAATAGAACTTGGGACTGATCTCAGTATACCAAGAGACCAAGAGACCAAGAAAGTCTAACCAGGATGTATCTGTGCTATGACCTAACTGAATTACATCGGTTCGTGTATATAGGCACGAGCCAGGCTGCCAGATGCAAGGTAAAGACATCAGAGTACGAGCAGCGAAAAGAGGCGAGGAAAAGCGACGTATGGCGAGAGATACAAAGGAAAATCCTTCTTAGGATTGTGATTTGGTGTGGGCAAAAGAGGCATCGCGAGGCTCGGCACCAAGCAATCCCAAGGCTCGGCAACTTGAGTCAAGCCTTGGCTCTCGGTATACATAGGTATAACATTCTGTCATTGGTACGTAGGCAGATAGGGTGCTTGGGGTGTTCGGTGTTCGGGCGTTAGCATAGACAACCTGACGACTTGCGCGAGTCGTGTGTGAAGAAAGAAAGGACAGAGATGGCTTGGTTGGTCTCTTGGTATGCCCCCTATGTACCTAAGTAACTAGTTGTGTATGTACCGTGGACCTAGTTGCTAGGTAACTACTGTAAGTAGCAGGGTAGTTGGCAGGTGGGTACAAGCAATCCATAAATGTGGCTGAGGTTGCAACCTTAAGTACTTATACACAAGCTTACCGGGTAGCTTGAGCAACTGTCCAACCAGAAGAAACAAAAATTCAACAAAATGGCGGAAACCATGCGGGGAGTGGAGTCGATGTTGTGATAGTATGGGGTTAAGTGGAGACGGAACCTCCGTGCTTGAGGCTCTTGTTGTGTGGCTTAGGTCTAGTAAGACGTTCGCACGTGATTAGAATGGTACTTGGTAGTATCGCCTCAATTCTTGGCGGCTGATTGACCGGAATTTCGGCTCATCAGATTCTTTATCTTTTGCGGACTTGCAGTCTTCCAAGGAACCTTTTAGCCTTTCAGACCTCCGTTTCAGACCCACAAGGCCCACAAGACCCGCAGACCCGTTCTCGGTATTTGCCAAGTGCCAAGACCGCTATTCCCCTCCCCCACCTCTACAGAAGTACGGAGTACATACATAATGTTACATGCATGTCCGCAGCCGGCCTTGAATGTACGGAGTACGCTTAGAGGTTAAGAATCCTGCCAACTGCCTCCCAATCCTCAATCCTGGCTGTCTTTATCAGCCAAGATCAGGTATGTATGTAGCCTGACAACCTCACAGCCTGGAGGTCCCTGACGTCCTAGACTTTACCTATGAAGTACATAATGTAACGGTCCGTTAATGTGAGAGGAGCCTGAGGAGCTTGGTAGCTTTCATGCTTGGTGGCTTTTGATGAATGGTAGCTGAATCTTTAGCTTTACCCCATTTTGCCTGTCCCGTCAACATCTAAAGTTCTCCTCTTCTCCAGCAATGACATAATTCCTTTTCTTTTTGGTTTCCCCAAAGAAACCTGCCGACGCCACTAAATCAGGCGTTGCCTTCACTCAGAAAAAAAAGACATCAGATGGTCACCAGTCTGCAGCATGCAACCTCTTTAGGAATCAAACAATCGACCGTAGATCAGCAAACATCACCTGCAGTCAGTAGTCGCCAAAGAATGCCCATCAACACCTCATTACGAGTCATAGTTGAGAATGGATAGGATGTTTTCAATGCCCATCCCGCCACTTCAGCACGTGTGTAACTAATGAACAAAACGACCAGTAGAAATCTATTATCCAGGTGATCTTGATCTCCTTCAACATGAGTAGCTTACGAGCCCCTACATTAATCGAAGCCGCTGCATCCCGGCCAAAAATACATCTCTCCATACTATGTCGCTATTATCGCCTGACATATAAAGTACCTAGGTAGCTTGGAGGGGATGGATGCAGCAAGCATGGGATAGACGTCATACCTCGAAAGTCATACCTCAAAGGGAACATCGCTTCAATAATCTGAAAGTAACCCCCCAAACACCGTTTTATTATGGTGATATATATAACCCATCGATAGCATGGAGATATTTTGTCTGCTTTATCTTTACTACGGTAAGACCAACAAGAGGTACAGCGTCAGGATGAAATTTCATGACTGAAGACGTACCGTGGAATTAATCATCAGCCAGGCCTCATCCTCATCAGCCCAGGGCCGTCCGTCTCAAGGTTCTCTATCATACTTATTACATATGTAGCCTAATAGCAGGGCTCCAGTTCCATACTTGGTACGAACCGAAGTAGGCAAGTAGTTGATTTCCCCTCATTGATGATGAAAACGGAAACCAGCTCCCCTGTCAACCGGCTTAGGTCTTACCAGTCCGTCTATTCTTCCGCCAACTGTCCGCCAACTGCTAGCCAAGATATATCGGGAGACAAGTTAGACAAGCCAGGTGCAATGCATAGTAGACGGAAGCTTCCAATCCAAGGTTCCTTCCCCAAATCGTATTTTCCCGATGTCCTTTGTCGCCTCTGATTCGTTCGTACTACCGGTATTGGGTGTACTAAGTGACGGAGCTTGGCTCCTTGTTAGCACCCTAGAGCTATGGACTACAGCAGGACGGGCTGCTTGACCTTCCATTCTGGCCCTTTGTGCCCTTTTTTGCCCTCTCTTCTCACCTGTACTGTCTGTTCCGGTTTTGTCCTCTTTCTTGATCCCATTTTCTATGGTATTCTGCACTTCACCACCAGCATCCAACTGCATCAGAAACATCACCACCACATCAGCACAACACCATAACCAGCTCTCAATCTCAAAGCCCCCACCACCTAGTCTAATTATAGGCATAAGTATACCTTTGAAATCAAGCAAGAACCCCTAGTCCCAGACTTCATCCTCGCACTGTACAAGCTCCTAGCTCCCAAGCTCCCACCCAAGCTCCCAAGCTCTGAAGCTCTGTCCCTCTTACGTCATCGCCATGGCCGCCAACAACGTAATTGAGAGTATCAACAAAGGTATCGTCATGCGCGAATCCATTCTCAACCCCTTTCAGACCCTCTCGTCGATGCCCTGTAAATTGCTGCGATATTGATTGGTTTATTTCCATGCCATTGATGGCTTGCGACGAATCAGCACAAGCTACCAACCCAGGCAGCCCAAACTATATCACGGTACAGGCATGGCATACAGTGTGACTAACTGTATTCAGTCACCCAACCTGAGGTCCCCAGCAATGGCGGTCCTTCTGTTGCTGCAACGGACACCGCCAAATCAGCGGAGACAAACCCTACCAATTCCGTAGCAGGCGTGCCGTCAGCCGCCGCCGATGCTGGGAAGGCGGCAGCCACTCCGCTCATACCGCCAAATCCCGTGACACAGACACAAGCTGACGTAGCTCCCGCCCCCACTACTGCGTTGAACAAGGAAGAGCATCCACCGGTCGCCAAGGAAGAGGCATCAAGCAAGCTTAACGCAGCTGACAAATTGGCCCAACCGCCGGACAAGCAGACCGATCAGGTCCTCGCGCCAGTATCACAGCTGCCTCCAGCAGAGCCAACAACAACAACCGCACCTGCTCCCTCTGATGCTGAGGCTAAGTTATCGCCGAAGCCTGTGTCGGTTGAGGAAGTCAGAGATGAGGAACTAACTGCTGCAAACCCACCTGCTGTCGCCAATGCACCTAAACTGGATATAGCACCTGAGACAGCAAAGACATCTGAGACAGTCTCAGGAGGGACTGATACGTCGAATGCCGGTTCTGCAAAGGCTGATCCTAATGCTGGGGACAAGAGGAAGGCTGATGATGTCGCCCCCATCGAACCTGTCGCAACTGAAACGACTCTCAACGGCACAGCAGGAGATGAGCCGGCTGTAAAGAAACAGAAGCCGAACGGCTCAAACGAAGCGATTGCTAACAGTGGTGAGAATGGTGGTACTGCCCCAAAGAGAAGCCGCTCCAAGAAAGAGAAGAAGCCCGCTGCGCCCGTCGGCAGGACCAACAGGAAGACCAGGAGTCAGGGTGCCGCTGAGCTTTCATAAACCCAGACTTCGTATCTCAATCTCCTAGCTGGTTCGGTGTTCAAGGTGACTTTCTTTCAATGATTGCGGGGGTTGGCGGCAATCTGGGATCCGCTGGTGTAACTGGGAAAACTTGAGGTGGGCGGGCTCCTCTCGACCGGGTTTTTGGTGAGATCTAGGCAACTGCTTTCGTGTATATACACACTTATGTATTAAACTTGTTATGGGCAAATATACATTCTTCGGCCAGTATGGAGGATAGCAAGCTGCACAAGCAACCAGGCATGTGTAGTTCCGTGGATCCTTGCCTTGCGCCCCGCCCCCTCCCAAAGAAAAGCCAACTCCCCGCCAAAATGAAAGGAACAGCGCCAACAGGCCAGTTTTCGCTGCATTCAAGGCAATATATGTACCCGGGTGATAGTTCTGGGCCAAATGCAGAGAGGGATGGCGGGCCTCGAGACGCCATCCAGGTCAACCAAGATCACCCACGTTACAACCGGGTCTAGGACATAGCTTTAATAATCAACTCGAGGCCTCAGGCTCGCCGGTTCCTGCACAGAGTACTAGGGTTGGATTATACATGAAGCATAGTTTCGCACCTCTGCGACTCGCTCTCTCTTGTCCCGCACGGCGGAGCCCGGCTCCTGAACATGCTCACCCGACTAAGCCATCATCGACGCCCTATGAAGCATCGTGTTCTCATTAGAATAGCAAGTCATCCATCCTGTTTATTCGAATCTTCTTGGCTCATGGTATATTATAGTGACCCAAACCACAACATGCCTGCAACCTGATGAGGATTGATTGTGGATTCACGTCACTGTCTACGAAGTTCTCATATACATCCCTGTTAATGAGCAACGAGCCAGGGAGGGCGGGGGGGGGGGGGGGCTCGATAATCAAGTTGAGCGTAATCTCTCAATGCCTGAAAAGCTATTTGGTATCTATTCTACTGCTTATCATTAAGCGCGTAGAAGCGTAGTGGGTACTCATATTAAGTCCAAGGTAACCCCTCACGATGGCTATCGCTTGGTACCTGGCCAGACACTTCTCATTATAGGTATGGTCTAAACTTAAGCAGCCTCAGGAGCAGCATCAGAGCTCCCTACTCTCCAGTCATGACGATGTTGGCACGAGGAAACGTCAGCACAATATAGACGAAGTTGTACTAGTCTGGGATTTGCGAGCCTAGATGCTACGACGGTGACCACAGTATAGCTGGGAAAGCGGTGGGCATTGGCACCAGGCTGATGGAAGCGGTTGAGGTGTTCCTATGTTACCTTCATAACGAATCAAGATGGAATGGCGGAGGTTTCCGAGTCTGAAGGGGGCATCCCATCGGCTGACCTGCTGTTGGGGAAATGTGATCATCTTGTTTTATGGGCAGCTTAGGGTGTATCGGCCAGGACTAGGAAACGCCGAGCCACGTAGTGTAGAACAATGATATCACATCGACAGTTCGCTACGCGGTCGAGTTAGCATCAATCACACTGCTGCTGGTACGTGATAGCAGTCCTGAATTATAGTATGAGTGTGAACGCAAGGGGAGGTCGGAGCTGGCGTCATGCATTCAGCCCTAAGATCTGAAATAGGGGTTCTAGCCCACACCAGCTGATGCGCGTTGGCGATTGAGGGATTGACCAATGAATAGGTTACGCTGGGCAGCCGCGAACCAGGGTAAGCGAGCATGGCACAATGACATTACTCATGATATTTCATATGATGTCAGATAGTTGTTGAAGTAACAAGTGGTGCTCGCAATCCCTAAGCTTGCAAATATTTCAAATGCCTCCGTCACCAAATAAAGATAATCAAAGCTGGGTTCTAGATGAGCTCATTAGAGAATGCATATCTCTGTTCATACTGCATTGTCTAGCCTAAAAGTATATGGCCCCCAAGCGCATTCGAATACACATGCAATGCACAATACTTGGAGATACGCCCCTGCGTGACGGGAGTGCGCATGGATCTTTTCGGATGGATCGCAAAGGTATAAACTTCACGGTAGCGGTTTAGCTGACACGCATGGAGAATATGCTGCGAGGAATCTTGTAGGGCTGAGGGTTGCTTATCTGCATCTAGGGGTGCCGAGTTCTACAACCTGCCGTCATGCCTTAATGCCGAAGGGTAGAATGTTAACAACGAGGTCAAATTAAGATGAGCGAAAGCGCGCCAGGCCCTTCGGTCTCACCGTATGCATCCCCAATATAGCCTCGCCTGTGTGCCTCGAAGAGTGGCTTTATTTCTGGCGCCATGGATGATGCGGAGCGCGCTGATATCTGGGGTGAATGGGGGGCGGCCTCGACTCCAGCTCATAGGGCTGCAGGGGTTATCAGGGTCACAATTGGCGTGAGAGCGAATCTTGGCATGTTGTCGAAAAAGCCACCCATTTCCTCAGGAGCTCTATTATGCGAAGAGACCGGCGAGCGCTCGCCTCAGGACGATTGCGATTGGCTCCGCAAAGCACGCAACCGCGTTCACCGTGATTATGGTTATGGGACAAAGAAAGGCTGGCCGTGTACGCTCTTCCACGGGAGGCATCCTACCATGAGCAGTCAGGCAGACGATCCCAGCGGTAATGGCCCGACGGCGACTTCTTCGTATCTGGAGGACCTTGGTATAGCCCAAACCCCAGATAGAAGCAACACATCTTAGAACGGCGCGACACAACACGACCAACGAATATAAAATGAACGCTTGGCCCCCCTTCACGATCTTGGGACTGAATAGATCATACCCATGGATTCATTACGAAGAAGATCATACTTCACAACAATCAAAGTATCCAGTTTACCACCAGACCAGCCCCTCTCAACTCGCGTAACTTCCCCCTGGTCAGGATGAAAGCCCAATTCCTCGCACTGCTCCTCGGGCCCCTCGTGGCTTTCGCGGCGCCCTCTCCGGTGTCCGAGGCCGTCGACGAGGCTGCGGTTATGAAGCGGCAGGCGGAGACCAGTATCGACCAGCTGATGAAAAGCAAGGGCAAGCTGTACTTCGGGGCGGCGACGGAGGCGCAGCACTTCAAGGACCAGGGGAAGAAGCCGGAGGAGACCATCCTTAAGAAGGACTTCGGGCAGGTCACGCCGGAGAACAGCCTCAAGTGGAAGGCCACGCAGCCCCAGCGCGGACAATTCAACTTCGACGCCGCTGATGCGCTCGTCAAGTGGGCCGAAGATAATGGCAAGAGTATCCGCGGCCACACTCTCATCTGGCGTTAGTGTCTCGTTTTCCCCTTATATATGTTCGTCATTCGCTGCGTGCTAACGACGGGATGGGGATCGTCTAGATGGCGGAAGAGATTTCCAGTCGCTACCTGACTGGGTGAAGGCCATCAAGGATAAGAAGGAGCTGACTTCGGTCATCCAAACCCACATCAAGACCGTCGTGGGTCGGTACAAGGGGCGCATCCGAGCCTGGGTAAGTGTGTTGGGATAGGGGTGTTTTCGCTGGTGCCCCTCTGCAGCGTTTGCCCTTTACTTCAGACGGCGCAGGCTAACCTTAGATCTCAACCTAAACAAAAAGGACGTCGTCAACGAGATCTTCAAAGACGATGGCTCTTTCCGATCGTCGGTCTTCTACGATGTGCTGGGCGAGGACTTCGTGCGCATCGCCTTTGAGGCCGCGCACGCCGCCGACCCGAACGCGGTGCTCTACTATAACGACTACAACTTGGATAGACCAAACTATGCACAGTTGTCCGTCGGCGTCGTGCCCCATGTCAAGAAGTGGATTCAGGCTGGTGTTCCCATCCACGGTATCGGTAAGACCGGGACGCCCTCCAGCTTCATACCCCTTATCCCTTCTACCCTCCTGCGGATATGGGTCGAATAGGCAATTCTAATACACGCGTCACATGCAGGCTCGCAGTGCCACCTCGGCGAAGGCGGCGCCAACAACCTGAAGGCGGCGCTGGACGCGCTCGCCGGCACGGGCGTCAAGGAAGTGGCGATCACGGAACTGGACATCGCCAATGCCGGCAGCGACGACTACTGGCGGGCGGCCGACGCCTGCATGAAGGTGTCCAAGTGCGTCGGCATCACCACGTGGGGTGTCGGCGATGTTGTAAGAAACCTCCTCTCTCCTCTCTGTGGGATAAAGCTACAGTCCCATCCCACGCAGCCAGCTCGAAAGCTAGAAGAACTAACCCTCTTGGGTGACTTAGGAATCCTGGAGGAAGAATGAAAATCCTCTGCTCTTCGACAAGGATTGGAAGACCAAGCCGGCGTACTATGCCGCTGCGGACGCCATCAAGCGATAGACTGCTGGAGGCAGCGTGCCTGACTTTCCGCGCACTTCTATTCAGTTAAGAAGGTGTTCCCTTTTAATTCTTCTTCTCTTCAGTCTTTGTTTTTGTTTGCTATCAATCCGTGTCGTCTACACGTAAGGGCTCCCGGCGCCCGTTGCACTCGTTTAGTTCATTGCTTTCATATCAGCGCCAGAAAAATTTACAGCTCGCGTACAGCGTATCTCCCACACTCATGATTTTTTCGATTTTGTGATACCGCCCTCATGGCAGTGAAAGTTCTCGGTGCCCCTGGCTAGTGACGACCATACAAGTCCGCCGGCGCATGCTTCTTCGGCCGGTCTTCGTTCTAGACCGGGCCCTTTCTTGATTAATGTGGATACAGCACTCGACGACGCTGCCAAGCACACCAACTCAACCGCGTCATCGGGTAACTTTGTATTAGCTCGCGAGCCCCTTGTGCCTGGGCCGAACTATGTACATACGTAAGGGCGCTGGCGCTAAAAAAAAAAAGCGACGATGGCGTTCGCGTACCATAGTATGGTGAGACAATGCCGGTTTTTTGGAGACCATCTCTCTCAACTGGTTCGGTCAACGCATGCGTACGCAGTACCATATATGTTTTGGTTTTCTGAGGCAGGCGACGGCTGCTTTTCGAAAGTTGGCGATTATAGATTAGACTACATAGTAAACTAGCTAGTTACCACGGAGTCGTCATAGCATCGATGTGCGCAATCAAGGAGAATATAGTGGCGTCTAGGGCGTCTCATCAATCTCTGTCTAACGACACGCCAAAGCTCATATGTCGCCGGCGTCGCAAAACGCGCAATGCATGGCCTCCAACTCGCCCAATGCTATGTATGCGTGGTGGTATCCAGACTACTGTGTACGCAGCGTCCGGATGTCGCCCTGTGTAATTAGAACTGGCCTCGGGGAATGATAGGGATGGGCAGCGCTGGTCTCCGGCGTCTTTCCTGTCAACCCATTTAGCTAACGCTTGGAGCAACGCTCGGTAGCCCCGTACTGTCATGGTCTACATAGTGGTATTTCACGCCCCGTTGCCCGCCTTGTTTTCAACTGCTCGCATCATCGCTTAGAGATCCCCACAAGGCGGATGTGCGCGGGGGCGGGGTGCGTGTGTGATTGCATTGGCGCGGAGGGTTTAGGACGTGCGCTTGCGCTGTGCTGCTCAGATGGGGGTCATGTGCCATCTTCGAGGAATCGATAAGCTGCAATGTAAAGGAACCAAAAGCAGACCATGGCTTAAATTACCCTGATCGATCTTCTACTTCGGATTCCGGCTGCATTCGCACTTCGGTCGCTGGTCTCTAGTATGAACCCGAAAAAGGTGAGCTGGTAGTCCCGGATATCCGACATTCCAAAGTGATGCCGGTCTTGCCACGGCTACTTGCTCCATGCCTGTCTATCTAGGTATCTAAGTATGGATAGGCAAGCTCTTTGGAAAACGGCGGTGAGGTGTGGGGCCGGCCCGACCTTCTTCAAGAGTGTAGACGGCAAAAACGGCGCACACGGGACCGTGTAATTATTTCTTTTTGGCGAACAAAGCCAAGCCAAGCAGCCCAAGATAATAATATCGAAGGTGTGGGAACGGATATCGTCTTCCGTATGCATGTACGACCAGACGATAAGGAAAATGTAGTACTTAGTAATTCCATTTCTAGAAGCAAAAGCAATCGTAGCCAGTTGCAACACGTCTCAAACACGAACCGCCTAGTAAGCAAAGACTGCGCGCGAATTACAAACTTCTCTTGATAGTGTCAGAGCTGATGGAATCGTAACCGATGTAAGAGAGGCCTCCATTGCTGCTTCGTTGAGTTGGCTGGCGGGTAGCAACCAATCCATGGGTATTGTTGACAGACAAAAGAAAAAGTAACCCCACCTTGTCCTATGTATGTCAAGTGGACGAATGAATGCGTGACGCTTATCTTGCATCAAGTCGCAGATGGTCGTGACCGTTTCGGTCAGACGCGTAGGCCTGCAGACGTGCTTGATGGCGGTGGTGGTGTCTCTATTTTTCTTCCTCTGAAGGGTTTTTTTTTTGTTGTTGTTACATAGTAGGCAGTTCAGGGTTGTCTTGCAGCTGAGAATGGCAGTTCGTATTTCTTAATACCTAAAATGCCCGAATCCCTGGCCGTTTCCGCTTTCTGGCCTGCTATTGGAAGGTTGTGGTTATGCCGAAGCCATAAGTAAACTAGCCTGGAAGTTCATAACGCGGCCAAGAGAAGGGACGAGGCCCGGGGGGTTCACAAGTTTAAAAATAGCTCACTTAGAGTTTAGTACTTATCTGGAGTACGGAGATGCTATGTTTTAGAGACGATTTGTTTCTATACACACGGCAATTACATATGTATTAAGGGTTATCATGCCGTCAAGCCATTTACTACTATATATACCATGGTTAACCTGCCCTGGATCAGATCGGCATTCTTCAGAACTGGACGGTTTATATCCACGTATGCCTCTGATACGCCCGATGGATATCCTGGTATGGAAGAAGTTCTAGCGGGGACAAAGAATGGAACATACAAATGTTGAAAAATGCGTATACATAGAGAAATGCAGTTGCTTTTCACAGTCGGCACCTTACCCGTTGGCCGGGTACCTTAAGTAGGTAAAAATCCATGTCACTTTGGACTCAAAATCCACGTTTTTGTTCTCTGTAGTTCTGGGTTAACTCAAGGGAAAAACCAATTGGAAGTAAACCTTGGAAGATTCAGGGGCAACTACGGATAGGGTTTTATAGTCCGTTTAAGTTCCGGGGTACCTTAGTTAGCGGCATCTCCTGAGCAGACCAACCCGTCGGGAACACAACCATTCCCGGCTGATGCATCCTCAGGTACACACACAAAATGACGATGTCAACTTGAAAAAACATATATGGATGCAGTGTATACCAATCGTGGCTTATCTAAACGTCGTCTAACGTCGCAAGAAACCGGTGGTAGATGTGGTAGTGCTGTTACAGTCTGGTACCACGAACATTTATTTCCTTGTCACTTTGTGTGTGTACCACTGCCGTCTCTGCCCTAGTTCCTGGTTGCCTGTTATCAGTGTTATGTATGCATCTTAGCGGCTGTATGCACTGTATTTAGAGGGGCGCTAAACTATCAAGTACATGATCGACTTGATCCACGATCTACGAGTGCATCTAGCTGGTCTGGCTGGGTTGATGTTACGTTTGGTGCATCTAGGTGGTCGGGAATTTTCCGTTTACAAAAGGTACCTGAAGTAACTGATAGGTAGGTAGAGTACCCTACCTGGTAGGTATGCAAGGTACGTATCCACCTACCCACGATTGTACCTAATTACACCTGTATGGACGTAAGTAGTATGTTGTACACGTATATGTATGGTCGTCAGTGTGCATGTGCATACCACATCGAGATCGTTCTCCTGTAGGTAGTTTTCGGCTGGAGCCGTTAAAGGTATTTGGGCATTAGAGTGGAAGGAAAATACTTACATGAGATAAATGGCCGATATAGAGATTGGTGTATGTGGTGTGCAGTTTCAGCTGGTCTTGCTCGCATTGTCCACTAAGTAACTCTCCGTAGGTACTTAATATAGGCACTTGTTCACAGGTATGGCAAGTGCCCCCTGGGTACCTGTGTGTATATCTGCCCAGGTGGGTAGATACCAACCCTCGATTTGCTTGAGCTTGCCGGGTGGGCGAGTGAGTGAACAAAGTACATTGTATGTATGTATGCTGTATGCGGATCCTTGGCACACTAGAGACTAGGTAGCTGGTGGACGGCAGGTAGGCAGTAGGGCGGGCGGATCTTTCGACTAAACCCTTCTGGCCCTTTCTTACCTTTTTTCGCCTTTCAAGCCTTCGTATCCATGATCCTCTTTTTTCCCCCTTCTTCTCCCTCTTCGCCTTCACCTTCACCTTCAAACTTGGCTTCCCCCCTTACCTAAGGTGGCCAGCCATTCCTTCTTAAGCATTTTCCGTATTTCCGTGTTCCGTATTCTGGTTCGTTGAACTCTCCGGCCAATTACGACATACTTAGACCCTGTCAACTTGGAATTGGATTGGACCCTTCCCTATCTATTCTTTATTCTCTTACACTCGTTTCTTAGAATCCATCCCAACCCTAACCAACCCTAACCAACCCCCCTCCCCCCTTACTACTAACTACCTACCTGCATACTATCTGGGCCTACATGTGTATGTAGGAACTTGGGTCTAGGGGTACTTCACTCCATATTCAAATTTTCGATCTTTCTGACGACAACAATCGAGGCGCATCACTCGTTTGCGTCTCCTTTGTGCCGCCGACCTTATCGAATCGTCTAATCGTCTAATTGTCGAATTGCCGAATTGCCGAATTGTCGAGTTGTCGAGTTGTCGAGTTGTCGAGTTGTCGAGTTGTCGAGTTGTCGAATTTCCACTTCGTCACTACCTGACTATTTCGTATCACGGCATACTACACACGACGTACTACACAGCGAGTCCCACCTGAGTTCGGTATACGGGGTATAGTGCGTCCGTGCCGTGGGCAGCTGTACTGTAGAAACTTTTGATAAGGCACAAAAAAGCAGAACGGAGCAGGGACGAAGAAGGCATTGACGTTAACTACGGAACTTGTCTCGTCTCGTCTTGTCTTGTCTGGCCTGGTCTGGTCTGGTCTACTACCCGTCCGCTGCGCCTTGCCTTACCCGCCTTACCCTGCCACCTTTCTGAGTCCCACCTCCATCTCACCACCTCGTGTCTTGCTTAAACGTTAAACGACTTGTTCACCAATCCAAGCAACCCTATCATCACCGACCCACCGTCGTTACTTCAGTTGCCGACTGTCTAGAGCCTACCTATCTGAACCTTAGGGGCTGCTCACCAGGGGCCGCTCACTGCTTTTAGCCCCCCCCCCCCCCCCCCGCCTTTCATTTTGTATTCGTTCTCACAACCAAGGCGCCTTGGCGGCGACATCAAGATGGAGGCGCTCTTACATGATCCCCAGCACTTGATACCAAGAGATGGAGCCAAGAATCCAGGCGAGGAACTCTTGGAGCTTTTGGCAAATCCCTTTAAGCAGCGGGTATGAACATGTCCCTGGCATCTTCCTCCTGGTCGTCTTTGTATTGTGCTAACAGTTCATCATTAGCTCACGGATGGTGCTATTTGGTCTGCCTTGGGAATTTCTATCGGGTTCACGACTATCATCGCGATCTGTTTCTCCTTCGTCCGGCCTCACAACTCCGTCGTATACGCCCCCAAGCTAAAACATGCCGACGAAAAGCATGCTCCACCCCCTATAGGAAAGGGGTATCATGCCTGGGTCGTGCCCCTATGGAATACCACCGAAAAGGAGTTCATCGGCCATGCCGGCATGGATGCCACTATATTCATGAGGTTTACCCGCATGTGCCGTAACATATTCCTTGTTCTAGCTGTTGTCGGATGCGCCATTCTCCTCCCTGTGTTCTATACTAAGAGCATTGGAAAGGACGACGAGGAAACAACGTGGCTTATGAGGTTCACGCCATCGAAGGTCTGGCAGCAACCACTCTGGGCTCTTATTGTCGTTGCATATCTCTTCAACTTCATCATCTGCGGCTTTCTGTGGTGGAACTATAGGAGAGTCCTACAGCTTCGCCGCTTATATTTTGAAAGCGAGGAATTTCAAAACAGTCTGCATGCCCGGACCTTGATGGTAATGCTAACCAACCAAAACCCCTCCCTCCCCTGCATGAGGGATGCCACGTGCTAACAGGTGTACAGTTGAACGATATACCGAAGAATAAAGGTAGCGACGAAGGCATCGCGCGAATCATCGACTCTGTCATACCTGAGTCTTCGTTTTCGCGCACGGCAATCGCCCGGAATGTCAAGGACCTTCCCAACCTTATTCGGCAGCACGATCACGCCGTACGGAAACTCGAGAGTGTCCTCGCCAAGTATCTCAGGGACCCCCAAAATCTTCCTGCCGCCAGACCGTTGTGTAAACCTTCTAAAGATGATCCCTCCTATAGCACGTACCCGAAGGGCCAAAAGGTCGATGCCATCGAGTATCTGACACAGAGAATCAAGGAGTTGGAACTGGAAGTCAAGGAAGCACGGATGAATGTCGATAAACGGAATACCCTTCCATACGGTTTTGCTAGTTATGACGACATATCTGAAGCCCACAGCATTGCCTATACTCTACGCAGAAAAAAACCGGAGGGCACGACTGTCGCCCTTGCTCCACGCCCAAACGATATTATCTGGGATAATATGCCTCTCAGTCCGGCCGCCAGAAGCTGGCGCGGTTTTATAATCAGCCTCTGGATCGCTCTCTTGACGTTCTTGTGGATCGCGCCCAACGCCATGATTGCCATCTTCCTGGTCAACTTAAACAACCTAGGATTAGTCTGGAAAGCGTTCCAGGACTCCTTAGCTGCCAGCACTGGTTTCTGGTCGATCGTGCAGGGTGTCGCGTCGCCTGCCATCACGTCCTTGATATATCTGTTGCTTCCCATCATCTTCCGACGCCTTTCGATCCGTGCGGGTGACCGGACCAAGAGCGGACGTGAGCGACACGTCGTGGCTAAGCTCTTCGCCTTTTTCGTCTTCAACAATCTCATCGTGTTCTCCTTCTTCAGTACGATATGGGGTTTTGTCTCGGGGGTGGTGGAAGAAACCAAGAAAGGTTCAGATTTGTGGGCAGCTATCCGTGGACAGAACTTCCCAGCAGGCCTGTTCATTTCACTGTGCACCATCTCTCCTTTTTGGATTACTTGGCTCCTACAGAGAAACTTGGGTGCAGCCATTGACTTGGCACAGATCTGGACCCTGATCTGGGGCTTCTTCATGCGCAAATTCTCCAATCCGACACCGCGACAACTGATCGAATTGACCGCTCCACCCGCATTCGATTATGCCAGCTACTACAACTACTTCTTATTCTACTCTACGGTCGCCTTGTGCTTTTCGGGTATTCAGCCATTAGTACTACCCGCCGCGGCACTATACTTTTCGATTGACGTGTGGCTTAAGAAGTATCTCCTGTTGTACATTTTTGTTACTAAAACGGAGTCTGGCGGTCTTTTCTGGCGCATCTTGTTCAACCGCTTCATCTTCGGTACTGTTTTGTCAAACTTGGTCACTTGGCTGGCGATCTGGGTGCGCGGCACCGATATGACCATGTTCTATTCGACGCTACCTCTACCCTTCATCATGATTTTCTTCAAGTTTTATTGCGCAAGGACGTTTGATGATAAGATCTATTACTACTCAACGCGCAACACCAACACTATCGAGAATTCCATGCAGAAGGATCCCTTTGCCCGGGACAACCGCCTCGCGTCCCGGTTCGGACACCCTGCGTTATACAAGCCGCTTATTACACCCATGGTGCACGCAAAGGCGCAAAATATCCTTGCCTCGGTGTACAAGGGTCGGTTGTCCGACGGTCGTGCAGCCGACTCCGGAGACACGATGTCGACCTCCGGGTATTCCGATGCCTATGTGTTGAACAATATGGCGTCTGGAAAGGCGGGTAAGACTGCAGGAATACCCGGCTTCGAACTTGTTCCCGAATCGCGCCTCGATTTCGAGTACTACAAGAACCGCTCTGAATTCGCCTCGGAACATGGCGGCGGCGACATTTTCGGGCGCCCGGTAGATCTATATCGTCCAGGAACCCCGGGGAGCGCGTGGAATGGCAGCGACCCGTACTCGAGACCAGGAAGCCCCGGAATCCCGAACCTGCCGCGAACCGCTAGTCCCACCGGCCGGCCGACGATTCCCAACCTCGGGCCTTCTATGGGCAGCCCTGGCACCCCAGGCATGTATCAACAGTCACTAGTGAGCCCGTATGCGACACCACAGGAGCAGCACAGCAGGTCGCGGAGTCCGTTTTATGCGCACGGGAACGACAGCAACTCCGGTCTGGTGAGTAACGCGGCAGCGATGCCGATGGCGGCGCCCGCACCCAGGGCTCACAGCCCAGTTAGGGCTCCTGGCGGTGCAGGTATGCTAGGCGGCGGTCCCCGGGGCTACGGCGGTCTACCTCAGGAAGAAGACTCCATGACTCCCGGACAAGACCCGATGGCATACGACTACTTTCGCGCGCGGAGGAAGCCCAGCGGACGCGATTGGCAATAATGTGTAGTTCTTATTCTTCTTTGCCTCTTGATCGAGGAAAGAGATGGCGTTGGGGGCTGCTTTAACTATTTGCCGGTGGTTTTACAGGTATATAAAGGAGGAGGCCAAACCACCTTTTGACGATATAAAGGGTTTTTTTCGGTATGGTACGTCTTCCCACGATAGAAAAAAACATGCATTGGGCGGCGTTCTATAAAAGGGTTGGTCAGCTAGCTAGGATCATATAGCCCAGGCGAGAGGGCTTGGGGTTGAGGAGGGGAGGAGAGGCGGATAAAGAAGGGGAGGGGGGCCATGACGATTCATGGCTATTTTGCCCTAGCAATTTTGGCTTGCTATGTAGGTAGTCTTATCAACTACCCAAACAGATACGCCGGTCTGCACCCGTACGGGGCCGATGGTCGAAATGATATGCTTTCTTGCGATGAGAACTATCTGATCGATTGCAGTGAGTGAATCACGAGTAACTTCTACGTGGAGAGTTATCAGACTGAACGCGGTCTCTATCTTCTGATTATGTTGCATCACCGTGCTCGGTAAAGAGCTGGAATTTTATAAAGGGCGACGACCCAAATAGGAAGGGGGGGTTAGGAAAATGGGTAGACGACAAAGTAGAGCGAAGAGAGTTGGCGCATGTCAGCCCCCACTCTGTACCTAGGTATAGATGGAGGTGCTATGAGAGTTACCCAGGTAAGTAAGGGTTGATTCACAACAGTTGCCGCGGGTCATACAGGAGAGAAAGAGGAGGAAAAGCCCGCCAGAAGGAAGGAAATGCATGAGGTAGAAAAGCAATGAGCATCTAAATTTTAAAATGTTAATATGTCTATATAGTTAAATATTTGCTTGAGTCTTACGATAACATGGGGGATAATTGCTATCGACTCTCCGGCAATCGCAGGCTTCCTTCGCCCCCTTCCTCCTCCCCCTGGGCCTCCATCTCCGCGAGTATCGCACCAGCGACGCCGAAGATATCCGCGAGCTTAAGCTCGCGCTCGGCGGGCGCCCAGCCGAGCTCGACGGGCAGCCTCTCGTCCTCGAGCCAGGCGCGCACGCGCTCCTTCGGCGCCGCGATACCGCTGTAATAGTCGGCATTAGCGCCATCCTCGCCCGTCGGGGGCGGGGGCACGGGGCCTTCGCCCATCACCAGAAGTAGGAGGGTGATCTCCTGGCGCGCGGTGCCGGCCTGGGTGTCGGTTAGGACGGGGGATCCGGACTCGGCCTGCACGCGGAGGCGCGAGTGCGCCGCCGACGCCACAGATAAAGCGTCGGCGTCCCCGGCATCGTTGAGGAGCGCCTGTAGCCGCTCCGGGTTCAGGTGCAGGGGGTCGCCCGTTTCGGCGTCGTCGCGTGTCAGCGACGCCCGGTGCTCCGTTGCGTTCGGCACGTTGAGGTCCTCGAGGTCCACGGTCGCCGTCTCTGGGTCTAGTCCCAGTAGCCCGAAGGCCCCCGCCCCCGACACCTGTCCGACTTCCAAGGCCCAGTTAAAGGCTGCGTGTATGGCTTCCGCAAACTGCGGCACGGAGATGTTACGGCCGTCGTGGGGTCTGTGTATATGTTTTCCCCGTCCTGTGTCAGCAAAGTGTGCAATATTTCCAGGCCATATTTCATACGGTGGCCTGGGAATCTTCTGTGACGTACAGGTAGCCGTGGTTAGCCAACGTGTTCAGGCCCGGACAAGGCGAGCGGGAGTCCGACGGCAATGGTAGGGACCACGGGTTCACGTCGCCGCGGGCGGTCACGCCGTTCGCATGTGGCCAGGCGGACGCAGACGTGGCCGCGAGGGAAACAAGTAAAGGGCTTCGCATCTCGAATATGGTTAACTTGCTATCTGATGACGAGCTTTTGGGATATAGTGTAGGAGCTCGTAACAGCTCATCGTGGACTGTGCCGGAGGGAAGAAGGCACTTATATATAACTTTAGCTTACCTTCTATTTCCCACCTAGCTCAAACTTAACCCCCTGGTGATGTCGATTACGACCTGACGGGGTCCCCATGCTACCTTCCCGCCCGGAATAGAAGTTCGTTCTACAGAACGCCGAGGGTTTTTTTCTTCACCTGCGTATGCGGGTATTGAGCTGCCTCACCTGCACCTGGCACGTGGGAAGTGTAGCCGTGTGACCTTGACCAATCACGCTTCGAGGATTTGCAAAACACACGGTCGAACCGACCATTCGGCCTAACTGAAGGGAGACGCGGATGTGCGGTCCCCTGTTAGGGGCATCCTTTGCGCATGCACATGATAGATTCGTATGCGAGCAGGTTTTTGCTATTCACGGCGAACCTCGTAAACAAGGCAGGTCTTGGTCGAGGGGAGTGTTGGTGGAAACGAATCCCTGGCTGCGTTCTTCGGTGTTAGTGCGGCCCCGAAGTGCCCGGTTGCATTGTCAAAAACGACCGTGTCCCCCTCCCTTTCGGTAACTCCCATCTTGTAATCAAGACGACAGTCACCGTGCGCCAGTTGGAACGCATAGAGTATAAATAAGTTATGAAGGCCATCAAATCTGGGGATAGGACCCTTCGGAATAGTGGTCAGAAAGCGCTATCACTTCCGTACACTACACCCTCCGTAAGCGGGTAAGCTGAACGCCGCTTGTCCAATCATGGCCAAGTAAATCCAGAAGACTAATGCCAGGGCGGGCAATGCATGGCTGGACCTTTCGGCGTGCTAGGATTATGCAGTTTGCTAACGATTGACCGTTTCACGGGCGGGGAGTGGGACGCAGTCTGCGCAGCCCACCCCCTGTTGAGGGCCGATGTAACCTACCCGAAGCCAGATGTCAGGTCAGGTCTGAGGGTTGGACAATGGCATAGACCTCGGGAGAATTATCCCTTCATAATATATAACCTTGGTAGCCTCGGCCGATGTGACAGAATTGGGAATCACCGACAATGCAATAATGCTACATTGCGTACATGTAGTATAGGAAGTACGAAGGTTCTTTGCAATTCTCACCAGTTAGTTGGTTAGCATACATAAGTGCCATCATTTGTGTCGAGGCTTAAGCAAGTAGTACTTCGAGACTTAATGATATTTCGAAGATGTGAAGGGAGGGGACCCAAGGGCTTGAGGGTAGTGAAATGGGGGAAGGGGGGAAGGGGGGGGTTCTTTAGCAGAAGCTAACTTTTGCAGATCTGGAGTACAATTTTGTAGATCTATTGTAGATCTGTAAACACTGTGAATTTGAGATCTTCGTGATGATGAGGGAAGCAAGCCCAGTTGCGGAAGGTAGCCCCATCTGGTACTAGACCCTTAAATATCAGGATACATACTTGGTGCACAGGTTAATAAGTAAGACATAGCGGGGAGGAGCGGGGCGTTTCTGTGCTAAAATAAGTACAGAACGTGAATTGATAAGCGACTGATAAGATATTAGCGTAAAGCCATAAAGTCGGAAAGAGCAATCTCGAAGACCCGTGAACGCGACTACTCTAAACGTGTAAATTGGGTGTTACCTAACTGGGATAATTGGGACCGTGTTGCCATGTCAGTCGCGATCGCCTCTTGTTATCCATACTTGTAGTAAATAAGGTTTTTGGCTCTTGATAGGCAGTTAACTCCCTTCACCTCACCACCTCTACATTTTTACAACCTCTATGAATTACCTAATTCTTGCAATATGGACTTACCCTGATTTAATCTAACTTAAACAACTTCTGGTTCAATTCAAGGTTACCCAATCTTTGCAGATGTAACTTCATTTCAACCACGTAACATAACATATTCACGCTTTCTTTTTCACTCATCCGTGCAAACCGATCTTCGATCTTCGTCCAATAACCCAATTCCCATCCATTGCATAAGTATCGCACATCAGTGTGGAATGTGGTCAATCAGTCGTCATGCAAATTGTCAATTTAAGTGAACCCTCTACTGCGAAGTCAACATTCATTTGATGTTCGTTATCACTGCGTTTTGTTTGTATCACGATCAAGACTGCAACTGGATTCGCCCAAGTGATCAACTCGCCTGAAACGATGGACCGCGACACTTCCAAGTCACCTGAGGGCCTACCCTCTAATGCTAACGGCCGGGGAGGATCCTTCGGGTACAATCGATACTCGAATGCGAATGCGAATGCGAATGCGACAAGATTCGAGTCTAAGGAGCCCAAGGAGAATATGCACATCGCCGCCTCAGACACCAAACGAAACCACCACCAAACTTCTTTGTCGCAAGGAACCACAAACGCTCCCAACAGATCACACGCCCTCGCGAACACAAACGCGCAAAGGCTTTCTCGGCCTAACAGCGATGTGGGAGTTCCTATTAGCCATACTCCTGAATCATCACCCCGCGACTCCCGTATACCTCGTCCGATGACAGCTGCGATCACTAGCACGACGGGACAAAACAGTCCCGGCCAACACAACCGGCATGCAAGACAATCTTCTGCTTTGAGACAACCTATGAGCCTGAAATCGGCTTTCAAATTGGCGCAGGAGCAAGAAGCAGAAGACGGAACGATAGATCTCAACCATGCCTTTAACATGGCCAATGCTGAGATGGACAGAGGTATCGACGCTTCTCCTAGTCCGGCACCGCGAACCTACCGTTCGAAACATGACCTTCAAAATATCGGTCCTCGCAGCGCACTTACAAGCCGACGAGGCAGCGAGCTCAGTCAGCAACTGCAGAAGTTCGACCGAAATCATCAGCTTGGCAGAGGTTCCGGCCCTTTGACCGGTCTCTTTGGCAAGAATCGTGTCGGCGCCGCGGTGAACTCGACCAACCACACACTCGCTAAAAAGGGTAGTAATAGTAGCTTGGACTCGACCCCTGGACATCATGGCTCCGGTCGAAGAACTGGCACTCCGGCGAGGAACAAGGAAAACATTAACCCTACAAGGTCCACCACACCTGGTAGCGGATCACTGACTTCGGACCCTGGAGATCACGGCGCGCCTATCCCATCTATTGAGTTGAAGTCGCCCAATAGTGAAGAACGCCCGTCTTTCCTACCACGCTCCTTCATCCCATCTCCCGAGAAAAGCTTCAACTGGCACTTAGACGCGGACTTCACGGCAGGAGATCTCCAAATATCGAATAGCCCTCGCATCTATACAGCGAAAACCAATGCCGCATACTCTCAGTCCACTTCGTCCGATAGCCCTGAAGATATTGGCACCCCCCGATTTCAACGCAGCAACAGTAAGCTAGAGCAAATCCGGGAGAGAGAAGCTCGGGTCGAGAGAATCCCAATACGGGAAGATTCGCTTAGCCCAAATTCGAGAAAGAATACAAAGCTTGATGAGATACGAGCCCGAGAGAAGGAGGCTCTATCTAAACGCGCTGTTGCCACCAGTAGGCTTGATGAAATCAAGGCGAGAAACTCGGAGGCCCGCTCGGAATCCCCCGAGGCGGGGCGACGATCGAACAGAAGCAGTCTCGGAAGCGATTCATGGAGCTCTAGCCATAAGCCTAGGGGTACCACAGAGCAACCGCTTGCCGTTCAGAACAAGGAGACCAAAAACGAGCTCCTGACAAATGTTACCGACAACAGCCAGGTTGACACAAAGCGCAGTGACTCAGTCAAGGCGCAGGATGATGCCGCATGTCAAGACGTCAAAGCCAAAGAGGAGTCCTCGTCCAACGATGACTCTCATGATTTGCTCCGTCGACTTGCGAGGGCAACAAGCTCGCCACCCCCCGTGATGCTGGCGGAGACGGCAGAGACGCATGTGTCTACTGAAAAGACCTCAGGCAATCCAAAGCCAGATGAGAAGGAAGGGACTAGGCCTCGCTTCGCAAAAGAGGAGGAAAGGTCTAAGAATCTGGAATCTAAGAGCTCCAGAGAGCGACCTACTGTCGGATTTGTTGGCCTTAAGCGTGTCGCATCTTCCGACTCCTTGCGATCCAAGCGAGGCAGTAAGTCCGGCTCCGAAGCCGATCCAACAGATCGGATCCAAGCGGAGATGAACTTGTTTGCTCCCCAGGATAACTACTCGGAGAGAGGATCGGTTCGTGCCCCGTCACCACTTCCCTCTGATAAGACAGAGGAAGAAACACCCCGTGCGACGAAAATAGATCCAACGACGCTTCCTACACCACGCGTGATGGGTGCATATGTCGAGACCCCCGCTACTATCAGAGTTAAGGACGAAGATGGTATGAGCGATAAGACCGCCTCAGACAGTGTCCTACATACTTCACGGCCTCTACGTCGAGCCCGGGATATTGACTCGAAGAGCGCAACACAAACAACCCAGCGCAGAGGGAGTGATGGTAGCACATCTGCAGCGGAGTCCCAGGCGAGGTCTGCCTCAGCGCCAGCTGTACGCCGTAAACCTATTTGCAAGCGCCGACGGGGCCCTTTGATCAACACCGCCAAGCCGCCATCGGCTAAGGATGATATCCGTGCCATCCTTCGTCGTCACGAGATTGATGACTCTACTCTCGAGGACTTCGATGAGCGTCTTGCTAAGCATGAGATTGACCCAGAGGAGCTTGAGCAGATGGTTGAAGAGTCGGTTCTCAAGGCTGAAGACGAACTCGATAACCCGGAACTAGCCGATAACGATGGATTAGAACCCTATGGCCGGATGAGCAAGTCTTTAAAAACACTCCTGACGGACATCCGCACCGCGAAACATGGCATCGAGCGCCTGGAGGATAAGGTTACCCACGCCAAACACAAACCCCAGATTCCCGCTGACCCAGAGAAGCCTATCCCAGAATCACATGTCCCCGCCGACTCAGAGAAGTCCAGCGTAAAATCGCCATCACCTGAAACTGCCACGGTTTTGGTAGCTTTACCTACTTTATGGCGCAGGGAACCAAAGTTTAGGCTGACGCCGCTCGGTCTCCTCTCGGTCTTCCTAGCCATATGGTGGCCTCTAGAGCTAGCATTCTCCCATTACTACGCTACTCCACAGTACTGTATACCATCCGTCCCTTGCGACTGGTCGCCAAATGAACCCTATTATCCCTATACGATGCCCTTCATGATTGATGAATGGGTCACCGGGGGCAAGGGAAGAGCCTGGGCATTATGGATAGGCGAGGAGCTGGGCGATTACGCGGCGGACGTTTCCGACTGGATTACCAACACGGACTTCACACGGCACGACCAAAGATATATGGGCGTCTGGGAACGTAAGCGGCACCGGAGACGATTGCAAAAACACGGACTTATCCCACAGTGGGCCCAGCCTCCTGAGTTTAGGCCCATTTATGCGCAGTGGGAAGCCGAGCGTAGAGCCAGGGAAGAGGCGGAGGAGATAGGGTA
Organism: Eutypella sp. D-1; assembly: GCA_023313575.1. NCBI lineage: Eukaryota > Fungi > Ascomycota > Sordariomycetes > Xylariales > Diatrypaceae > Eutypella > Eutypella sp. D-1. The sequence goes on along the minus strand of JAJTTP010000005.1, from coordinate 1,614,297 downwards.
TGATCTGGAGAGCGACGAGAGTATGAGCGCCGACGAGCAAGTTAGATGGTGGTAACGGCGCGACCTTCCACCACCAGCCTATGTGCTGTACATACGACCACGAGGCAAAGTCCATTGACATCTTATTTATGGTTTCTCATTCTCAGCAAGGAGTTCTGTGTTTGGTCGCGGGGATTCTCCGGAACAGGTGTATTAGCAGTGGCGTAGATATGTTTCATTCCGAATGGGCGTTGGTAGTGGCCTTGAGCTGCTTTTGAAACAGGAGGATACCCTATAGGCGTTGCTAAGGGCTGTGCTAAGCATGTTGAGGCATTGACATCAGAAAAGAAGATCAAAGGGCGAATGAGGCGGGTTCATTGAACAGATGCACAACAGGGACGACTGGTCTGTGTGCGGTGTATTGCACCATGGTCTATACAAATCTAGGTACATATCACCCTGAAACAATTAAAGCATCGACAGATGGGATAATTTTCAAAGGACAATTTTTTCAACCACATATCAAAGCAGGCGCATTATAAGCACTGCGTACTCATGGGCAGGATAAACGTCTTGTGCCTGTCGTACAACACTCCGCTTTGTGTACTTGCAGACAAAATATGTGGCCAGAAGGAATACATTACGTTACAGCAGCAAACATCGCCTATGTTTATATAATCCAAAACACGGCAAATCCAGTTACAACAAATACCTATTACCTCCGCTCACTGCCCGCCCAGGTATCCACTGACGTCATCCTCCCTCCCGCAGTGCGAACACTTGTGCATGACGGGCTTCCTGCTCCCGCCGGCGGCAGCGGCAGCGGTAGCAGCAGCAGAGGAAGGCAAGTCGTCGTCGCTGAACCGCGCCGTCTTCTTCTTGCCGCCGCCGCTACTGCTACCGTTGCTAAGCGACGACTTACGCATCGCCCCGCTGCTGCTGCCGTTGCTGAGCGACGATTTGCGTATCGCCGACGGGGCAGCCGCCGTGGTGGTAGTGGACGACGTCGGGGGCGGGGATGCCTCCCGCGCGATCGCGATCCCTGACGGCGTCCCGGACGCGAGGATCTTGTATTGTATTGACCCTTGGCTCGATGCGCGTCTGCGGGTATCCCTGCTCAGTGGCGCAGGAGGTGTGGTGGTGGTGGTGGTGGTGGTGGTGTTCTGAGCTTGCGCTTCGGGATGCGAGGATGCTGGAGCGGTGGTGGACTTGTTGGCTGCGTACGCGCCTGCACCGATGGCGCCCGCTCCTGTTGTGGCCCCTGCCGCGGCAGCAGCCTTGGTGCCGGTATGCCCGCCTCCGGGGGCGACGGTATCGCCGTTCTTCGTGGAAAAGGATAGCTTCCGAGGTGCCGTGGGGTTCTGCTCCAGACTCCGGGTCTGAGTACTAACGGGTGCGGTAGAGGTTGAGTTATCGAGCTCCACGCCCGAGGGCGTGCCATCCGACAGAGTCTTATACTGCTTGCTGCGGTCTCCGTCATCGTCACTATGTTGGTTCCAAGCGTGGTGCGCGGCCACGCCCGCAGCTCCGGCTCCAACGCCGGCGGCCGTGATCTTAGCGGTGTCGTTGTCGTGGCTGCTGCCATGCTTGTCTCCGTCACGCAAAGCGGCAGTGTTGTTGCTGACGTTGTCGGGGACAGGGTCTGTACGCCGACTCATTCTAGGCGACGATGTCGGACTCACGTCCTCGCCACTTGCGTATCCGCCGCCTTCTTGGCTGGGGATAGTGATACCGGGCGCACCAGAGCGTGACGACGTGTTGTTGTCTCTGCCTGTATAGGCGTTATGGGCGACCAATCCTGCGCTGGCACCTGCCGCACCAACAGCAGCGGCCTTGGCAGCGTAATGGCTCTGCCCCTGCTCATAGTCAGTGTCTCTGACGGCACCGCTGCTGGCCTTAGAGAGAGAAGACTCCCGTAGGCCAGCAATGGCCGAACCCGAAGGTCCGGTCTCGGCGTTGGCAGTAGTGCTACTGCGCCGTCGATTAGCGAGGTTGACGCCTGAAGGTGTGCCGTCTGCCAGTACGTTGTAGGTGCCCCCGCGGCTGGGGTCCGGGTCTTGCTGCGCCCTCAGCCTTTCCGCGTGCATCTGCACCGTCGAGCCCCGCCGGCTGCCCGGCGCCGACGACACGGACGATGCGCGCCTGCGCCGGTCCTCCTGTAGAATGCTGCTTCTCCTCCTGCCATTGCCGTCGCGGTCTGCATACCATTGCACACCGTAAGCCGCTACCCCGGCGCCGGCAACGCCGGCACCCGTAAGAGCTGCATCGCGACCAAGGTGAGAGTCGTTGTTGTTAGTGCTAGCGATGTTGGACTTGGATGTTTGCGCTGTCGGCGAAATATCTTCGTGGGCATACGGATTTCTCGTCTCATAAACGGCACCATAGTCTGTAGGTGACTTCGGCTCCCCTTCGTCCCGGACGGCATATTTTTGGGCGCCATAGCCAGCTATGCCGGCCCCGGAGCCGCCTGCGAGAGGAGCGTCATGGCCCAGGTGGTGTTGCCTGTTCTCCTGCTCGGGCTTGGGGATGTCGGCGACGCGCTTCGGCGAATATGGGGGGATTTCGGCGACCTCGTACCGGCTGAATTTCTGTTGCCGAGGAGCGTAACTCACGGGAGTACCGCTGGCGCTAGCCCCGAAAATATTTTCGTTGAAATTAGAACCTCGACTTCTCGTAGTCTGAGGGGGGACATCCTCGCGTGTTGTGGTGGGTTTGTGGTTAGGGGACATCAGGGGAAAAGCGCGTGGGTGCTTGACGGTAGACTTGTCCTCGTTGCTTCCGGATCCGATCACGCCGTTGTGCACACCCTTGCCGGTCGGGCTCCCAAGACCTTTAGTAAGACGTCCTTCGGAGGCGGTAGGAGCCCCGTCACGTGTGGGCGACTTTGGAGGCGACGTCGGATGCAGAGAGTATACCCGAGGCGCGGGCGCTTCCTCCTCGCTTCTGGCACCAGCAACTGTGTTTTGCACGCCACCAGTGCCGCGCGACATATCGCCCCAGTACGGCTCGACGTGTTTGACGTCCGGACGATCACGGCCGTTGACAATATTGCGCTGGCTCTCTTCAGACTGAGCCCCGGGCGACTCCCGACCGGCTGTCCTGGCAGTCGCAGCGGCCCTTCTGGCTACGGCCGCTGGACCATCAGAGCCCTTAATCTTGACAAGCTCGTCATTCTTTCTCGTGTCATCGGTAGGAGCTGCAGAGGTATCCATGTACGCCTCAGTGTTGTTAATATTGGAGGGAATAGTATTTGGAGATTCGTCGGGGTTGTTGTTGTCAGGCTTAGCGGCTCGTCTTCCATTGATGCTATGTCTAATCCGGCTGTATGCCCCGGTCATGAAGCCGGGCTTACTAGCTTCGTTCTCGTGGGCCTTACGGGACTGTGTCTTCGCCTGATCGAAAGACTTGGTAGCAGCGGGCTCTACACGGTCGTTTTCCGGATAGTTATGGACGAATTCGTGACCGGGCTCAAGCCCGACCCCGGAGTCCGTATGGCCATGACCGCGCGGAGGTTGCTTTCGGGAATTGGACCATCCCCTGGGGTCGTTGCGCTTGCGAAGCTTGTTGCGCCGAGGCCCAGACTCTTCAATAGGAGTCTCTGGGAAAGCCCCTGGCAGGCCGGGCTCCGAGCCAATAAGGGGGTCATGAATCCTATTTTTCACGGACATAGTTACGGGTTCGTCGAATTCGTCTCAAGTTGGTCTCACTCAATTCTGTAGAAGTGGAAAAATAAGAGGAGAGGATGCGGGTATACAGGGGCACATATAGATGGTGACTGGCAAGACTGGGATATAGGGGCTGAATCATGCAGGGTGCGAAATTAAACCTTCGTGTCCATGCTACTTACTCGTTTGCATGCTTGATATATATCATCGGCATCGTGTTCTAGGTACTAGCCAAACCAGCCTACCTACCTAGTCCGGCTTATTCAACGACCGTACAAGCTTCTAACTTCCCGCCCTGCCGCCTTCATGGGCTCATTGATATCACGGTTCTTTGATACACAAACGTTTAAAAACGCCATGGCTGGTAATGAGCCGCTCTGTGCATAGGAATATAGGAGAGATCGGGTTGTTCAAAGGACGAAACACTGCAATTGTGACATCACCAGCGAATCCAATCTCTTTGTATGGCTTTTTGCCGTATACCTACTTAGGGTAATAGCTTTTGTGGCTTTTTGACCAATCAGGGGCTGTCTTGGTCTAGCACAGCATACTTCTGATTCGGGCCCCAGCACAGCGCTGGCCTGAGTCGTGTCGTCACTACTGCCTACGATCCCCAGTGCTACAATATAGCTGGACCATCTACCGAAAGGAGTCCCCTTGATCTCTACGAGGACCCCTAACGTTGTGAGATCGAATACTTAATCGATGCATCGTCCTAGGACTTTAGCTGCTGTATAAATAATTACCTTGTTACCAGTTGATCGGGCATTCCGTGGGACGGATCTTGGAGCATGACCTCTGATAGCATTCGTCACTTTTCCGTTCTAAATAACCATGTCTTCAATCCAATTCATTTCCGATTCACGGGGGCAGCAACAACCTCGGACCCGTCATGTAGGCTAATATGAGGTGCAGTGTCAATGCACAACATAGATTGGCTGCACCAACCTGCGATCGCGGACGATCAAATTCCGAAATTCTGAGCTGATCTTGTTATCACGTCTACGACTCGTGCCTGAATTATGTATGAACTGGACCGATTTCTGTTTAGATAGTCGAAGCTGTCAACACTATGTTACGTGGCAACGTCAAAGATGCCACCTCCTGTCTTTGTTACCAAGTGGTTTTTAGCAAGGCTTTGGAGATAATATCAGTAGCTTAGCGCGAACGTGTAGTCACATGGTTCAAGCCACCAATATAGTAGTATATAGGTCGGACGTCCGGGCCAACCGGCAGAATACTGATGACCCCGCTGGTCGGTATCCTACTGATACTTTTGGAAACGATGACATTTCATTTTTCCTGAACACTTTAGCACCAATTCCACCCAGCTTCATTCTCGCCCTCTAGGCTGCTGCTCAAGGCCCACACAGCATGCACAAACACCCTATAATTTCCTATCAGCCTCTCAGGCTTCTCTTTCAGCTGGTGTATATTATTAACATCATTGGCCGTTTGCCTGCCTTTTTTCTCTCTGCCTTGATCCCTGCATTTCGCCCCCATCCCAGATGGACGGCAAAGAATGCCTTCATGGTTCGCCTGTCGCGCGCTGCTATAGATATGTGGGCACGTATCGGGATCACTGAAAGCCTTTCGTTGGCAAAGGGGAAGGAGGGAGACCGGTTTCAGGTCGTTGGCCCGGCCCGTCTGGACCGCTACCAGGGACCTCTTTTATCCGACGTTAAACCTGTGGTCGTAGGTGGCACGTGGTTCCCGGGAGCTCCTGTCTCTGACATCGCGTCGAAAATGATTATCCTATACCTTCATGGGGGTGCGTACGTACAAGGTGACGGTAGAACAGAAGGCTTTGGGTTTTTGGCAAATACTTTACTCGAAAATAGCGGAGTCGACGCCGTGTTTTCAGTCCAGTATCGATTATCTGGCTATTCCGGACTTAACCCTTTCCCAGCGGCTTTGCAAGACGCTCTCACATGTTACATTTTTCTCCTCCAGAAGCACAAAGTTCCGCCACACCATGTCATCCTCTGTGGTGATAGTGCTGGCGGAAACCTTGCCATCGCACTCCTGCGATATATTCAAGAGTTCGGCGACGATATTGGCGTTCCACCACCTCGGTGTGCTGCTCTCTTCTCACCCTGGGTCTCGCCCTTCGATTTGGACAGAGTAAATAACAGGAATAGGCATTCTGACTATTTACCGACCTCATTTCTACGCTGGGGATTCCATGCTTATGCGGGCGACTTGCCAAATGCTGCATCGCATCCGTACATTTCCCCACTGGGCCAGCCCTTCACGAGCCCGACACCGATATTCATAAACACCGGTTCGGCTGAGCTTTTCTGTGACGCTGACATCCGCTGGGCCGAAGAAATGAAAGCGGTTGAGGGGAATGTGATCGAATTACATCTCGAGGATGGCGCATGCCACGATACCCTTTTAGCTGGAGGCCTCCTCGGTTTTGAAGCGAGCGTTCGGGAAACGGTCATGAAGCTGAGATCGTTCATATCCGGGTCTTAGGGATCTTCGGGGAGCATTGCTTTCGCCTCCTGGTTCTGGGCAATCGTGTTTCTTGCCGCTGATGTTCTTAACAGAGTTCGTCTGCATTGTCATAAATATAGTTAAAGTAGGTGTACGAGGCATTATTAGTTTCTAATAATATAATATTATATCAATACTATTACGATTTTAGTCTTTATCTAACTTGTAGCAACTGGAGTGTAGAACCAGTTTCTACTAAAACTTTTGTGGCCTGTATTAATGAGTGTAGAGGGATTGCCAAGTGATGCGTGGAGTTAATGAGACAAGAATGGATGATGATATTCAAGCCTAACGAATTGTTACGGAGTTTGATGTGCCATTGAACTATATATAAAACTCGAAGCCGGGAAAATGTATCAAGTATAATGATGTCTGCATAGAGAATTGCGGGGGAAGGATTCAGCTAGACCCTGTTTTGATCCTGCTCACCTGCCCCAGGATCCACGTGCTGAAAAATGAGGGTTAGTGAATCAACCAGTAGGATAATCGTATATATTCAGCTGGCTAAAGAGCCAGGAATGGAACCTTTTAGCCGACTTGGATTCTTATCCCTGTACGAGCCTTCCGAGCTATCTATACAAGGAGGTCCGAGCTTGCGTATCCGTACGCCACCCACCTGGTTGAAGACAATCGATAGACCATCGATAAAACGTCTCTGACTGGATTATCGGCTGAGTGGTTCAGTCGGAAGGGATGTACGGGCAGATGCATCTATACATATGATCTATGCGAGATAATGCGAATGGATTGCGCAAGTGGTAAGCCATCATCGATACGCAAACACGGCATCAGGGGTAATCCGTACCCACCAAATATACTACAGGCAGGTACATAGTAGCTTAGAAATCCAGTGAGAGAACTAAATTGGTTACTTCTTGAGCTTTTTCTATATCATTTGGCTTAGCACGAGGCGAATATCCTAACGTGCCTAAAGACATTATGTCATAGCTACCCGCTGGCTATCTCTTAGAAACGCTACGTCTATCCATGTCTGCCATGTCTATTGAAGGAAGCTTTTCAGGCACAAAGAGTCCGATGACTCTGATCTACGCTCGCTTTACTGTTATGTGCTATTTGGGATTTAGTTTTGGAACTTAAATACCAGTGAGTTAGAACAACGGAGCAGTCCTGACAAAATAGGCACCGAATATCCTAGTTTAGACTCTACCTGAAGATCTATTTGATGATCAGGTCTTGGACTGAGTCAAATAAAAACTTGGCCATATCCACTCAAGACTAGGCCGTACCTTGGCCGTTCCCGGTACCAAGTATTCAAACTGAGTGTTAGCCTATCAAGATTTGAACTCGGAGTCCGGTAATGGAGCCCCTCAGTATCCACCACGATCCAAGGTAGATATAATCGCGGAGTATCATTGTGTAACGTCAGATTATATCAACTTATACTTCATACCGTTAGTGAGTTTCTTATCTCAGCTAATACACCCGGTAACTTTACCACCGGTACGGAACCTTTGAGAGAACTCCTCCGACCAAAACCTCAAATACGTACGAGAATCGTCTTGATAGGCTTAATTACTTCTCGCATAATGGTTCAAGGGAAATACTCAAGTTGGCTGTGTGTTTAATATAAAAGGCAGTGCGCCATTCGGATATCTTGGTTGTATTCAAATCATGATCTTACTACAACACATCCCAAGAGTAACTATTGATAAAAGTTTCCAGTTTTTACGTATTCTATTCCATTGTCATTTTCCCGAATACTCAGTTTCCTACTTCAACGTGCTTTGCATCACATCATGGCATTAATCAAGAAGCTCCGCGTCTTAACTACGCTTCTCCTTCTTACGAGCTTTGCGACCTGCGCAACTCTGGAGCCAAGGCGTGGTGCCCCCCCGAAGGAAGGGGACTGGGCCCCAGATATGGGAGGCGGCAGAAAATTGAAGCTAATTGCGCTTGAAGAGACCGTTCTCGTTGGTGTCCCGCCGGAAGAGTTCGACAAGCTTCGTAAGTCTTCCCTATAGTCTGTTCTTTCCCTATGTCGACCGATTGATTAACGAACAATATAAGGCCGCATAAGAGAATCAGAAAAGTCGAAGCCGCGGAAGAAGGTGGCTCGGGATGCGTTTGATACTGGCGAGGGCGATGCCCTCATCTCCCCTCGTGCCCCCCCTCGCCGGCCTTCCGATCCCGATCTCCCTCAGCTCCCCCCTGACTTTAACATGGAGATTGAAGAACCTACTCAGTTCACCATACAACCTCAATGCCCCCGGGACCTTCCACAAGTGGAATATTCGCTTGAAGGCTCCCATGGAATCCGTGATTCCTTTCGTCGAGTTGCTGAAGGCGCCCGTCTCGTCACTAAGAAAGGTGTTCGAGTTGGTGGCGATGGCGTCCGTCGAGGTGGTGATCTTTTGCTGCTTGCTTTTATACACTTAATGCTAGGGTTAGAGCAAGCAAGATTAAAGACGCCGAATTTTTTTGCGGCAGTTTGGAAATTTGTAAACACGCCGGTAAGTGATCATCATGTATTTGACGAAGGGGCCACCTTTGCCTTCTTCGTGGCCAAGTTAAACACTGTATTGAATAAGACCCTGTCGGGTTTCGCGGCGGCGATAATTTGTAGCCACGGGATTTGCTGACAGAATAACTTGAAGATCGGTTCCACATTCGTTGGCGTCGGTGGCCCGGCCTGGATTAACCTCTTTATTGCCGTTGCTGCTGGCGCTGCGGTCGCCAAAGTCTCCGGGGGCTCTTCCGAGGCCCCTAGTGCCCAGCAGGTGCTCAGCAATATCAGCGACGCAAGACTGCTATGGGAAATGATGTTGCGATTCTGTACCAACTATGCGGTCAATGATTCTGCGGAACTGGATTGGAAGTTTCCCGATGGGTCTGCTTTCATGGCGGCTATGCAGGTTGGGAGTACTGGAGCTTTAGACCATTCGGATGTTTGTAAATTTTCTAGGATGGCACTCCTGGGGAATGGCGACGAGCAATGAGCTCCAATACATCCAACAAAGTCCTGTGGGAAATGAGACGCAAGAGGCCGGGCATCACCGGTGATTGTCACATGTTAAGGGGCTAGGGACGCTAGCAGCGGCTCCTCGCCTATTTAGGGCCACAATGGACTAGACGTCAGTATAACAGGAGACTTCGCCCCCCCTGTATCTAATAGGGGGAGGGTTCAATAACTATCTAACCTATACCTATCCTATTAACCTCATCGTGACCCTCCGGCTTCTATCTCTCACTCTGTACCAAATCCTCTGGCAGTGATGAATAACGCGGGTGGTGACCCTCGTGTGAAGCGATGCGATAACTCTACCGCCCAGTCTAAAATATTCAGTATCTGGTCATAAGTAAATATAGAAACCTTCCGTTCCTTACGTTAGAAAACCGTCACTCCTGACATTTTATGTTCACTCATTTGAAGTGGTCATCTACAGCCTTTGTGTTCTGAGATGCTAGTAACTGGCGGTTCTAGACCGTGTCTGCTTTCGCTACAGCTATGCTGACTTGCCTTTCTGGATCACAGAACGAGCCTTCTCATGAACCCCGCGGTACCATACCGACATCAGCAGAGGCATTTTGGGCAGCCAGCCAGAAACCATGTATCATGGCGTCATCGACCATTGGGGTCTAGTCGACCTAGCCGTTCCTCCATGAACTAGTCCCATGTTCCATTTGATGTTCTTCTAGACCGCTAATATGCCCCTGGCTGCTCAACGCCGGGCAACCGCGCGACCTAGAACTCCGTAGATGAACTTGCTCTTCATGCCTTTGCTTTGTGCCTTGGCGTATCTCCACGTGATGGATACCAAGGTTCAGAGCGAGATGTCACAAGGTTAGCCACGCCTGGAGGACGTTGTATCTTGGATACCCTAGGCTTTGCTATCCTACTGGCAGAGCCGATAATTCCCTCAACCTACATCGTCTCGCGCTCTTCTGAATATCAACAATGATCACGGGTAGGATGTGACTACATTACTGTTGAGATACACATGATGTGAGAGACATAGTAGATAGCCAAGCACAAGCCTGGCAGCTGCCAGGTCGTTGTCGATTTCAGGTTGCAGTAGCTACCTTGCGAGTGACACACGGGTACCGATCGCGGCCCCTTAATATTTTCGTTTGACCCCACAACCCTACATTAGAGTCTTTGCGGGATGTTCAGACTCCGGGATCGAGCAAGGAGCCCGCTGGCCAGCAAGCGGTTACTGAGCTTCGGTCGTCGAGTTTCCCGTAAATACGGATAGATGTTGGCTGTCCAAGGCGCGAAAGGGCGAATGTGGGTATACTAGTGACGAGCAGAACGAATATTTTCTCCAACATTTCGTTATTAGTTTACCCGGTTCTTATTCTAAGTGGACCTCGCTATGCAAAGCCGGCCCACGAGCATTGAAACATTTAGTCGGTGTTTCGTAGAGCTTAGATGGGGATGTAGGCATTTCTGCTGTATGTACTGCTGAATGTCTCGAGGAGTTGCTGTGTGGTTTGGTTCGGCGTAGACGAACCGCATAGCGCCGCAAATGGACTAGTTCAGGGCGGCCAAGAGTTCCGTTCGGGAATGAGAATAGAGTGGGTATCGGTCGGGTTTGCTTATGCCCGGACCTAAACGCCGTCACCTAGGGGGCCCGGGCGCGTGGCATGCAATGATGAAAGTTACGCTGATGCCAGAAACGTCATTGATTGACAGCCTGGTACTTGCGTGCGGAGGCAGCAGAAGTACCGGCTCGGATTTGGCTATTGACGTTGCGCCGGACCACGGGGATACGGTTGCCAAAGCCAAACGCCGTTCGTCCAATCGTAGCTGAAAATGATGTCTCACTGATATCACAAGTCGCACATATAAGAACCCACGATCGGGCGCATGAGTCTCGATTTTTTTTTTTTAAATTCAGCAATGCGTTGCTTGAGGCAGAATCTACCTTGGCTTAAAAGCTATATCAGTTGCAGGAACCTACACCTAGCAAGAAATTTTAACAGCACACAAAAAAGTATCCTCTATCGCGAAAAGATGCCGCAAGTTGCTGGCAAGGATGTTGGCCCAATCGGCTACGGCTTGATGGGATTCACCTGGCGACCGAAGCCGTGTCCGCAAGAGCAAGCTTTCGAGGCGATGCGCACTGCGCTCAGTCGAGGCTGCAACTTCTGGAACGGGGGTGTCATATACGGGAAGCCTGAATACAACAGCCTGGTGCTCCTGGAGCGGTATTTTGAGAAGTACCCGGAGGACGCGGACAAGGTGGTCATCAGTATCAAGGGCGGGACTAACGTGCAGGGTACGGTGCCGGACGGGTCGCCCGAGAACACGCGTCGCGAACTCGACATGTGCCTCGCCAAACTCAACGGCCGCAAGAAGCTCGACATTTTCGAGTTCGCGCGCTGCGACCCGAATGTGCCCTTGGGGGTTACGTTCAAGGTCCTCGATGAGGAATACGTTAAGACGGGCAAGCTCGGCGGCGTCTCGCTCTCCGAGGTCAGGGCTGAGACTATCCATGAGGCTGTCAAGCACACCAAGATCGTCGCTGTAGAGGTTGAGCTGTCCCTGTAAGTAAAATACTTGCAGACTGATCCACCCTGCTCAGGTAACAACTAATCATAGGGATAGGTGGTGCACCGATGTCCTTGAGAATGGGGTAGCTGCTGCTTGTGCTCAGTACGGCATCCCCTTGGTGGCGTATTCGCCTATTGGACGAGGATTCCTATCCGGCAAAATAAAGAAGCCAGAAGATATTGGCGAAAATTCGGTAAGCACATGTCGGAATTCCAAGCGATCTCCCCAACCCCGCCCCCGCTTGATTCTATCATCCTTTTATCTTGGGTGGGCTAGCAACGGCAGAGTAATGAGAGCTGACGCCTGGCGGCAGATTATCCGTATTTTCCCTCGTTTCCAGGCAGAAAACATGGCGATCAACGTGAAACTCGTCGAGCAGGTCGAGGAGATCGCGAAGCGAAAGGGATGCACTCCGGCCCAGCTGGCGATCAACTGGACCAGGGCGCTATCGCGCAGGCCTGGCATGCCGACCATCATCCCGATCCCGGGATCAACAACGGTGGAGCGAGCAGAAGAGAATAGCAGAATAATTGACATCACGGACGAGGAGATGGCGGCAATCGACGCTATCTTAGCTAAGTTCAAGCCCATTGGCGAGCGTTATCCGGACGGTGTTCCTATGAACACCTAAAGAGCCTTCGCCATCATAGACGGGGGCTGGAGCTTTTTTAGGGCATTAGCTGAGCTATCCAGAAACTCGGAACGGATTGTGAGCGGTAGAAGATGGGTTTGGTTTGCTGTGCCGTGTCAGGCAAGAAAAATATCCACATTTTTTGAGCTCGAAGGCTCTCTTGAGCATTGCAGAATTCTTGAAAAGTGCATCATTCGGCAGTTGGGGGCATTGTCATGAAGCAGGGGCATCCAGGGGCGACTCACCAGGTCTTTGGTATCATGTTTATGTCAGTGGTATATAGGAGAAGGACTTGATGTTATATCACCCCGCTTGATATGCTATCCTCTTGTGGTCTGCGTAACGAGCTAGAATGCCCGGAAACATCCGCATGGCTTAGTGTTAGAGAGGATATAAAATGTAATTGAATATAAAATATCTAAGGTGTGCCGCAATACGGTAAATCATTCATTCGGCCTCTGAACCTTTTTCTTGAGAAAAAAAGTGAAGCCACGGCACTGGAGGAATACGGTTGAAATTGCACAAACGAGACGCGGCAGGATTTTTCGGGTGAAATTGATCTCATTCGCTAAGTGGAGGAAGCTTACGGGGTCATGCAGCCCAACCCAATGAACTCGGGATAGGGGTTGTTCTAGTAGCTTTTATTGTTTTAGTGTGTGCATATATGTTCCCCATAGGGGCAGGGAGATAATTATAGATAGTTACCGAATAGAGTTAGTTTGACTGCACGTACTTGATCCCGTCCACAGGTGGAAATATGCGATTATGCAGGATGTCTCCTCTAGAGGTAACAGCTTTTTTTGGCATGTGAAATCGAAAAGTTGAATACTTGAGAAACATCTGTGGACAGGATCGATCCAAGTAAGGTCTAGTAAGTAGATATTAAGAGAGCAGGCCGAATATTTCAATAATACCTAGGTATTTGCCCCGAGGATAGCTGTACAAAAGATGGATGTACGGAGTATAGGTACCTCCGGAGAGTAGGTACTTGACACATGAATGACTTGCATATGAGGCAAGACTCAAGCCACGAGAACGGCTTCGACTATACCCAAAACGGTGAGTCTGCGATACACTATTCTTAATCAAGATCGGCTTGAGAAAGTCTCGGAGCTTCCTATGAACCGGGACCTTCATGGAACACGGCACTAGACTCAGCTTGGTCGGCGGGTCGAGTGGTAGGGTAACGGGTTAACGGGCAACGGGTACGAAGTACATACCTACCTAGGTACCTTACATATAGGCTCCTACCCGTGGACCTTCTTTGGCGGAAACTTCGATGGAGGGACATGGAAACGGGGCTCCATTCAATACGTGCCAGTTAAGTAATTATTGTATACATGCTCACTGCGTGTCTAAGCGTATATATGTACGGAGTACTTCATATAATAACGGAACGGGTACCTGCTTTTAATAGAAATCTTGGAAATTAGATGCGCTTGGATACAGTTCTGGCTTTAGATAGTAGTACTGGGCATTTAAGTATCATGTAAGTTAGATCCGCGTTCCCACCAATCAATCCACGATCGGGACTTGCCCAGGTACCTAACATGCAGCTGCCATGTACCTTACTAGTTTGAGTACCTAGGTATGTATGTAGGTGATAATTTCCAATTCTTACGGAGAGGCAGTTGAGGTACTTGGGTGGTTCCAAAGCGGTTCTGAAGTTATTATCCCCAGTGTTACTCCGGACTCATCACCAACACCCTCCCCTACCTGTTCCAAACCTGTTCCAACCCAAACCGCGATTGCGAACATCGCTGGGCAATTGTTGATTCGCGATCGCCGCGAACAAGGAGGCTCTCGCTTTTTTGTCTCTGCTCGTACCCGTATCCACAAGTCTTCGATGGGTGTGGAAATAAAATCCTTCGCCCACCCTTTGAGATCGACTATCATAGTATCTACGTATACGCGACAACAAGATACCATTTATCCAGATACACTATACGACAAAGGCAGCACGGCTCACTAAAGCGCATAGTCCCATAGAAGGGATGAGTAAAAGATAAAAGCTTGTAACGCACGCACCCTGCTTTAATTCCCGATAGCTGCGACGACATCCACGCCACGTCCGCGATATAACGGCAACACATCGTCGACCTTGACGCCTCGGATTGCTATCGCTCTCGGCGCTGCCGGTGCTTTCCGTGCTGAAGCCAGCTCCGTAACTTTTAGCGACTTCGTAGCAGCTTGTTGGAACACCTGAATTCTTGAAATCTTGCATCTTGGGGGTACCTTCGTTGTCCGTTTCCTTTTTTTTTTTTTCCTCTGCTGCGGTGTAACGGTGTAACGATCGGGTCCAACAAATTGGACCGTTTTCTTTATCCCGTCTGGATCATCCTGTATGAAATTAAAAGGACGAATACGAGATCTCGAGGACCACGAGGACCACGGGGACCAAAGGGACAACGAGAACAACGAGGATAATATTCAATGCGACATTCCAGTACCCATACCACATTCATTACCCTACGTCCACTACTCGTATCCCCTTCATTAGCGATTTCCGCGATACTTTGGTCCTGAACGAGTGGTGTTGAAATCTGGAGTCCGGCTTTCAGAATTTGAGTACGAGCAGTTCAAGCATTGCTGGGTTTAACTCGGCGCACTTGAACGTCCTCAAAGAAACTCTAGTTACGGCGAGCTGCATGGTTCAAGTGGCGTTTCTCGATCACGACCTGCACTCTAACTGACATCCAGCTGTAAAAAAGGCCAATCACTTGTATTTGACCGGGTGAGGTTCGAATCGTTTATGCACAGTCAACAATGCAAGCAGCATCAGAATCCGCGGCGCACGCGAACGACGCCATGGCTTATCCAACCATACCACCGTCACCGGGCTCGCCCACTTTGACGAACCCGGACATGATCTTACCCGATTACGACGATACAGCTTCCTCTCCCGATCGAATGCATTCGCCCTTGGAGATGTGGAAAAACGCTCAAGCCAACAATATTCAGTTTGACCAATTCGACCTGTCTCCCAACGCATTCACGGGGCCTATCACTCCGACAACCCCAATCATATATGGAAATGGGACCATGCTATCAGATATTGGCGAGGTCACAGAGGTGGAAAGTGTCATCGTGCCAGGGAAGTCACGATCTATGCCACCGCGTGGTGCTGCCAAGAGATTAGACGCAGGTGAAGAGCCTACGAGGAGAAGGGTGCGGAATGTTTCCCGCGAGAGGCGGGCATCGATCGATTCTACTAGCACCATCACGTCACTTGAACGGCCACAGGTCTTTGCCGATTTTGATGACACCGTCAGTGTTGATGACAGCAACTTTCAAGGCGACGATGAAGACAGCGTGGCGGATTCTTATATAGATGATGAATCGGTCCAGGAGGGTCCTTCACCAATCGTCGAACGATCCCAACGCCACGGCGATTCGACGGCTTTGAGCAGGAGGGCGGAGCAGATCCTTGCTAATGCCAAACAGAGGCTAACGGTATGTGAGAAATAGGTGCAGGTGCACCTTCAATACAACGCGATAGATATTTGCTGACAGCGTCTAGACTATGGAGAACAATCTCAGCCGTGCAAGAAACATCCAATCTCCCTTGTCCTCTTATGGATCTGAATCCACGCCGTCTCCAACGTTTGCAAGGCCACCTACTGCGGTCCACCGTGAGAATGACGTCGGTCGCCCAAGCAAGCCGTATTTTGGACACGCAAGGGTATCTAGTGAAAACAGCTTGTCTACCGGCTTCAAGTCAAATACGTATACACAAAGATCTTCTAGTGCCCTCGGGGCGGCCGGCGGTTATCGGCCACCGGCCTTGAATTGGAAGGATTCCAGTCGCGCTTCGGACAGTCCTAGGGAGAGTCCAAAAGAGCATTCCATCTACGGACATTCATCATATACGAAAAGCCAGGTTCAGATCTCTCCACAGTTGAGGGAGCCGGCGCTAGAACCACTGAGTGAAGACGAGGATCCGAGTCCTGCAACTCCTACACGGCAGAGTCTCGAGAACGAGAGGTTGGATACCTTCCTAAGCCCCACTTTTGGATCTTACAATGAACTGGGGTTAAAGCGGTCCGCTTCGACGGCCCAGATGCGGGACCTGAAGGAACAAATGAATGAATTGAAGGGCCGGTTATCAAGTCTGAGGGACCAGGCTCGTGCCGATACCATGAAGCGTCGGAGTTTACAAAGCCTTCGAACTCCAAGTCCCTTTACACATGCTCGCGTCGACCAATGGTATGCTGGGCCGAAGAAAGCAAATGCTGTTGCTGACATTGGCACCGTCAACGAGAGCCCGGATGAGCAGCCTGCGAATGAGACAGTACCTAGTGCCAATGACTTACCCGTTGCTAGTGACGACAAACCACTAAACCTCATTCCGGAGCAAAACGGAATAGACGAGAGCTCTTCAGAAAGCCGCTATACGGAAGTTGATGAAGAGGCACCACAGACGGAGCTTCGACCGGCTACCTCACAGATACAACACTCACTAGATTCACCCGCTTCACCAGGTCCCAGTGTGCGAGAAGTTGTCGACGATGACATGAAGACCGAAGATGGATACCAGGATGAGGGTCAGAATGACTACTATGACACTGCTAGCGAAAGCGGCGAATCCTCATACCACGATACTGTTCAAAATCAGGTATCACACGAAGACCGTGAAGATGCCTTCGATTATGAGCACTTCTTTTTGCATAGTGCCATGGGTAGCATGAGCCGGAGACGGAATAGGAGTGGCAGCGAGAGTAGTTACACATCAGATGACTCGACCGAGACCACAAGGGGTCCGACTGTACCGGGCACAGAGCGGGCTCGCAGGGGCAGCACGACCTCAGTCTCGAGTGCTGACACCTTTGCGACAGCTACCGAAGGACGGAATACGAGGGCTGAATACGAGTCTACGAGAGACCGCCGAACAAAGGGGGAAGAACGACCAACGCGGGTGTGGTCGCAAACACCGGATAAGGCAAAGCACTCTGAGTTCGAGGGCGCCAACCTTACGGGTATGCCTAGGTCTCAAAGCAGCGCGGCCACTTTTCCTGCGCGCCCCTCGCACTCTTCGCTCAGTTCCGTGAGTACTCACCGGAGCTTTCCTTTAGTGACACGGCCGAAATCCAACGGTGGTTTGATGACGCCACGGGATTCTCCGGACCAAGGTCTCAAGCGGATATCGGAGTCGCTCCTTAGCGATGCGGCTAGTGTGTGTGATAAGGACAGCATCTACAGCGCGGACAAGTCAGCAACCACGATAGATGTGTTACAAAGGGACGACCAGATCCTCGTCGAGCGCCTTGTGGCGAGCCTTGGTCGTTGTATCCTCGGTCTTACAGAGTCGGGGCGCGCTACGCCAGAGAACCGCATGTACCGGAGACGGATCGAGTCCGCGAAGCGGATACTCGAGGGTTTGGATGAGACGGCGTAGTTATACGCAGCTTTCCCTATGACGTTGGTTTTGGGTCGCTTTTGATATTTTGTGGGGGATTACGATACTGAACATTCATTTTCACCGAACACTAACCGCATCATATATCACACGAGGACTGCCCCCCTCTCCCTCCCTACAACGTCCTTGACTCACATCGGTGCTTACTGTCGTACATAACGCCTCAGATAAAATCTGATATGTGTTGGAATGTCTTGGGTAATTGCCTGATTATACCCTGGTTTCACATCTCCCCACATACCCAGCAACCTAGCCCACCCCGGTCTCCTTCTAACGCTATTATGAACTTGGGAGGCGTGGCATTTCTTCCTTTTTTGGGGGGCGAAACAAAACGGATTCTGGAACGGAGGGATTATCCGCGCTTTTCGATACCCGGGGTCATTTGTTTCTAAACGGGCACCCTTGACTGATCGGCCTGGTATTTTCCCGCTTTTTTTTGATAACCAACCTAATTAGTGGGCTGGCCTAGGAGGACTTGCCCGGTATATATATTATATATATCTAAACTTATACGTGTCTAGTAATCTTATTGTATAATATGTGTGGCTAGAAATATAGACATATGTCTGCGTTGTATATTCGCTGGCTAAGTGGAAATGGCTTTTACTATTAAGCCTTAGCTGCCTTGCATGAACTTCTAGAGGTTTGTAGTTCTAATTCACACGTCTGTGCATGTTCGTAATAATTGTGTTGCATGTGCAGTTTTCTATTAGGCAAGGGGTTGGATTAATACCAGGGCCTTCCTGTAGTTGGCTTCATTGGTTAGCTGCATATGATGGCGTTTCTCAGCATTAACCATCGGAATTATGCAGCACCCCTTTGCGCTCGCCCACTCGAACGTTTACAAGTGAAAAGGATGCAAAATCGAAACGAAAGATGCAGAGTCACCAATAGCTTCCAGGTTATTATGTCGTACATACCAACATTAGAGTTACGTACATGGCGGCATCAAGGTGTAGGTGGGCAAGTAGCTAGGCCGGCTGGCAGGTGCGACTGACTGCTTAGCGGCATCTTGATGATATGCATATGCAGTTAATCGGAATTTACTAAGCATCCGAACACAGGCTGACAGACTGACAGGCTGAGCTTTCCCCACTTAAGGTTTCATATACGTAGATCCACACCTCCTATTGAGCTTGAGCCAACCAGATGGCCCAGCCGACAGCCTGGGCATGTTTAAGGACGTACCTATGTGCTCGGGGCACTTCATTCCAAGTTGTTAACATCTCACATCCTCCCCGTTTGCTGCAGAGAGAGGAATATGCTTTTCATCTCCGTCACAGGTCGTCGAATCGTTGAAGCCGATATAGTACAACTTACACAGGTCTATATAACATATCACAAACATGGATGAATCATGGATCGGAAACTATATTCCAGCCGGATGCCTGGACATCCCGTCTGACACCCCGGATCTCCCGCCAGAGATATGGATGCTGGCAGTGTCGCAGGGCTGGCTGTTCTTCACCCGCATGCAGGACCAGAGCATCCCGGAGTCATCTCGCTCTTATCCCAAGCTGCGCCTTAGTCTCACATTTCAGCAAGCGCTCCTACGGACTCCTATTCTACAGCCATTTCACAGGTTGTGGAAGAAGCAATGGATAGAGCTATCATTCTGCACGATAAAAGCCCCGGCTGGAATTATCGGCCGTGTACGGGTTTACCTACTCCCTCGCGATACTACCAGAAGCCGTGTCAATGGGACCGAAGATGGCAAGTTAAAAAAGTCAATCCAAAGACTACTCCCTCTACTGGACTACTCTTCAGAGTCATGGAACGGACAGTATCACACCGCCCACCAAGTGCAGCCGACGATGTTTGGTACTACCGTTCTGCCGACAGATGATGGCGCCGAGGCATCTCTCCTAGACATGTTCAATAACGTGCCTTCGCCTAGACCCGATCCTAGCACGGTGTCAGACCCAGACATACGCGAGGCGATGCATTCCATTATGAACAGCAAGGTACATGGGCTTCAATCTACTTTGTATTTTTATCAATGTGATTCGGCCGCGTTGATGCTCCAGCGAGAGATGGAGCCCGGCAGACTTGTCGATCCCCGGCTTAGACCTTCTCTAGACCAGTCCGGAAAACCATGGTACTATGATACTGTGGCTGGGATGGTATTGAGGGAGCCAAATTACTACGACGCGCCCCGTGGAGGCATCCTTGCCGAAGAGATGGGCACGGGAAAGACACTGATATGCCTTGCGTTGATCCTTGCCACCAGGCATCAACCAACGAAGGCGCCCGAACCTTTCGTAGCTGAAACCCTTCGAAGATCAGGGAAAGCGAGCCTTATGGATATCGCAGCAGCAACAGCGAATAAACACTCCGTTGCTTGGCGGCCGTACTTCGAAGCTTGCTATGCGCAATTTGGCCTCAAGTATGCCAACTGCATTGATACTCTGGAGAGACCGGAAAACCGTGCCTTCTACACGATCGAGGACGAGTCGCTTCTAGAGCCCCGTAGGAGTATTCGCCGTACTGGAACGATAGTCCAGTCCAAGAAAGTCTATCTTAGCAGCTGCACTCTTATCATAGCACCGAACAACCTGGTCACACAGTGGCGCAATGAGATCAAGAAACATACCACCGGGCTGAATGTTCTGGTCATAACGGACAACAGAACGCAAATCCCCCAGGTTACAATTCTTCTTACTTATGATATCATCATATTCTCCCACACTCGATTCGAACATATTCAGCAGGAGAGACGGTCCACGTTTACCAACTTATGTGTGAACACGTACTGCCCCCTTGAGCACATCAGGTTTAAGAGGTGTATCATTGACGAAGGCCATAAGCTAGGTTCGAACGGCCCAGGTTTCCGGAGTGATCTCATGCGTGTCATCGATAGACTCGAGATTGCCGCTCGTTGGGTAGTGACTGGTACCCCGTCCAGGGGCCTATACGGCGTGGATCAGGACCTAGCGGACACGGATTATTCGCGAACTGAATCCAATCGTGACGCCAAACAAATGTCGGATGCAGTAATACTGCAGGAAAGAGAAGACCTCCAACGCATCGGTAATATGACAGCAAAATATTTGAAAGTTCGACCATGGTCCAATACAAGAGACGAGCCCGGTGATACCGTCGCGGATTGGAACGTTTACGTCATGAACAAGAAACAACATTCCAAGGGTCACAATAGGCGAGATTGCCTGAAGGGGACTCTTAACTCATTAATCCTTCGTCACCGCCTGGCAGATGTGAGTCAAATGCTACCACAGGTGAACGAAAGAATCGTGGTGTTGGACGGATCCTACCAAGACAAGCTGTCTCTCAACCTCTTCTCAATGGTGATCATTTTCAATTCTGTCCAATCCCAACGGACTGATATGGACTACTTCTTCCATCCCCGTCAGCGAAAGAGTCTCATTCAATTAGTCAACAATTTGCGACAGGCCAGCTTCTTTGGTGGCGTGTTTTTCTCGGCAGACAGTATTAAAAAGGCTATCCAGACCGCTGAGGAATTCCTGGAAAAGAAAGAGGTCCTCATCAGCACCGAAGACGAAAAGCTTCTCAAGCAAGCCATTGATTTCGGAAAGCTCGCTGCTGAGAACCGCCTGAAGGATGTGAGCAATCAGTTCCACGCATTGCCGATATACCTCGAGCACTTTCCAGGAGGCAACGGGAAAGGCTGGTCTCTTGACGATAAGGGGGAGGTTGATGAACCTGTCTGTACTGATGCCGGCCTGGTCCTCGCACTCCAGAAGTATCTCAACCCCTGCATCGATGCGCCTACCTCACTCCAACTCATGATAGACAGCGGTCGCCTCGACTCACAAGGCAAGGCCGAGAGGTCCCAGGCTCTCACGGCAGCAGCGGAGGCGGCGGGGAGTTCCACAGTACAGGACTCCCAAGCTGGAACCCTAGCTGGAAACACACCGCTCGGTGATGACCACCACGCTAAGCCGAAGTCAGGGTCACTGGCCAATCCAATACCCCTCGGTTCAACAGACGACCAAAATTCAAATTTGGCTGGATCCAGTACCACTGTCGCCAGTAAGATCGAGATCGCCGAACCACTGGCTAAAACCCGGATCATCTCTACGGCGTCCGCGAAGCTGTCGTACCTCATCGACCAGATTATTAAGTATCAGGACGAAGAACAGATCATCGTTTTCTACGATAACAACAACATCGCGTACTACCTCGCTGGTGTTCTTGAGACTGTAAGTTTCGTTTGCGATGTACCATCTGAGTTGCTATCCTCCTTTTATAGCATAGGACCAGCTAACAACCTTATGCTTACAGCTGCAAGTTCAGCACCTGATCTACACTCGCGCCGGCCTCAAGGCGGAGAGGAGAGCGCAGTACATTGCAACGTTCAACGAGCCCGGCTCGCGCTTTCGGGTGATGTTGATGGACATCAGCCAGGCGGCGTTCGGGCTAGACATGCGCAGCGCGTCGCGCGTGTACTTCATCAGCCCAGTCTTAAACCCACAGGTTGAGGCACAGGCCGTGGGGCGTGCACGCCGCATCTCCCAGCAAAGGCCCGTCACGGTAGAGACCCTGGTCCTGCGCGGCTCCATCGAGGAGCTCATCGTGAATCGGCGCCATCATATGACTCCCGCTGAGCATAGGCGTGTCTCCGGCCTCCTGGACGATCGGCCTCTCTATGAGTGGATCCTGAATGCGCAGATCCTACCTATGGAGGACGACCTTGATGGCGATGACGTTCAAGTGGACAAGAGGGAAGCTGACAACGATGGGCTCGCGCAGACGGCCAAGCTAGAGACTCCCCAATTCGTTTTTGGGCGCGGCTTTGGACGTCAAATGCACCCTGACGAAGGCCTCCTCGTGCCTGATAGTCCCGAGGCTAAAGCTCATACCCAAAGGAGGGACCTAGGCAACAATAGTGTAGGCAAGTTCACCAGGGAGACAAATAATGTTGGCATCCCGACGCCCGACGCCCTGAAAACTTCCAAGCTCGCCGGTAAAGGGGGGCTTAAACGCCCGCTTAGCCCCGCGGCTGCTTCAATATCTTCACCATCTGCGCGTGATGACAGGAATGACTCCCCTGAAGTGCCAAGCGGCGCTGGCTCTACCGCTGAGGCGCCTTCCAAGAAACGGAGGGTCCGGATAGCTTGGGCGGATGATGACGGGACGTGATATGAGAAATGAGCTCAGATGCGCGCAAGCTGTATATAGTGAAGGTCAATACATACGACACTACATTGCATGTATCGCCTCATTCTTCCACATATATATAGTGCGTACACCAGGGTGATGCTTCTTGCTACATCATATATATAGGTAGAGGCTGCCTACAGACAAGCCACCTATTCGATTGCGAACAAAACTCATAGCTAAGTAGAAAAGAACATGAGGAATGGCTTGCATCACCCATTACATATCCTCTAAATATAGCATGAAATTCATATTCCCGTCCTTCCAGATATATACTGGCATAATGAATGATCGCATACTACATAAATCTACCCGGCTACTGTTTTGCATTTTCGGTGTTTTTATATCGGCCCCTTCGCGTGTCCAAGCATCCCCCGGATCTCAAGTTCGATAGGTTGCCACGTGTGGGGAGAGTTCTGGGATAATGCCTATGAAACGACACTGGGTGATCATACCGAGCTTCAGTAGGACCTGTGCACGTTGATTAAACAATATTTACTCCAGTACTATTATTGAACCAAGCTGATTAATTGTAATCGTCCAGTGATCGTGGGGGTGAATGATTGAAGAGCGGACATGATGCATTGGGCTGAAGCGAAGCAATGCCATCGATAGGTACAATTGCATCCACTCTTACTGATGTTGTAATTGGCTCAGCGCAACGAATACACCTAGAAAAAGGCTTGGACGTGTCTTGATCAGCCAATCCATGCCTATTTTAATGCCTGACCTGGCTGGCAAAGTCTGTGCTTAGCCAGAACCTTACAGCATCTCTTTCTCTGTTCGCTCGGGACCTTCAAGAAAGCCCCCAAACTGTGCTTTATAAATGGTTGGCTTGTATGATGATCACCCTGAATTTGACAATGAGTCGTCGTGGCCTCGGCGATTGCTCCACGTCCCGTCCATGACCTCACACAAATGGGCACCTGGTAACCGTTACGGAGGCGTAGAAAACCCCCTGTATATCGCAATATCTTACACATGGGGGAGATACCAGTTGAGAAGTCAAGATGCGAAACCGCACGTGCGTAGCTTACCGGTGCGGGGCGTTCCCTGGTGCATACCACGTGTAGACCCGGACATTCATTTCAGCGTCGACGAGTTCCAACACACAGTTTACGAGACTATGCGAACGGGTGAGCGGTTCTTTGAATTCGACTACATCAAGAGTTCAAGAGCCCTGCGCAAAACGCCGGCCAGTTGGCTCGTGAGACCGCTGCTGCGCTGGCTCGAGAGACACCGCACAGTCTATGAATTCCTCTGGCTTGATATCGCCTGCATCGACCAGCGCTCATGCCCAGTCCAGATGGCCGAGATAGGTAGGCAAGCTCGGATCTTCTAAAACGCTACATATTTGTATGTCTGGCTGAGCTATCTTTCCTACGACTGGCTGGACTCGCTCTTCAACGATCTGAGCGTGGCGGTGGCCGGGTTGCAACGAGAGTCTTATAGCCGCGCCATCTCTTGGGACGGCCACCACTGGATGTTGCTAGCGATCCAAGCCATGCGAGACTTGACAGATGACCCGTGGTTCAAGTCTCTCTGGACTTTACAAGAGGGCTATCTGTGCAACAATGCCATCATACTCTCCCGAGACGGACGCGTGATATGCGATGCAAGCAAGGTCGTAGTTAGGAGCTGTACCCTCAACTATCTTTTCAAGCTCACTTACGACATCATACTGTGGTCTGAACGCACCAGGACTCCCCGCGCTACACCTGCGTTGTCCCAGTTGATGGACCTGGTCCACACGACCGGCCTAGCTGCCTTGTTTTGCAACAACCCCATGGGATTGCTTGGCGTCTCATACAACCGCAACCCGACCAACGAACTCGACCGCGTATACGGTATCATGCAGACCCTAGGCACTAACTTCCGCGTCGGTAGCGCGCTGCATCCCAACTCCAGCCACAAGTACACGCTCCAGGAACTCGAGGATGAATTCGGAGCCGCTATTCTCCGCACTTACCCTGTACTTAGTCAGATGCACGTCCATCTCGAGGCACCAGCCGTGGGCAAAGGCTGGCGGGTGCAGGGAAGCTCGAGGATACCGTGGATGGTGGAGCGGGGGGACATGTTCGGATGGGACAGTGGAAACAGGGTCGACATCAACATCAAGATTTCCCCTCGTGCCCTGTGCGAATTGTCCACCCAGAAGGTCGGAGATAATCTGTGGGCCTACATATCGGGGCGAGCCTGTGCCTTTGACGTCCTGCGGAAGGCCTGGCGGGATGCCGACCAGTCTGAACATGCCAAGAAGATCAAACAATCGCTCTGGAGGATGCACGGCTGCACTGATCAGTCAATCCACATGATCTCGCTGGATCGGGGGACGCATCTCGATCCGCCGCCGCCTGGACTTGATACTATGAATGTTGAGTCATCGCACCAGTTGGCGGCTTGGATGTCAGAACAATCCCACATGCAACCTCTCGTGGTTTTCTTGCTGGGTGAGTGTACCTTTAACGGGGAGGTTTTCTGTAGTGGAATAATTCTCTTTCAGCGGGAAGAACGGGGTGCCCTACATTGGTGTCGGGTTGGGATATGTACTTGGCTCTACTCGCACATGAAGGATGGAGATAATATGCACCCTCTCTGGTCGATACTGAAAGGTGATGGCCGGGTGTGGAATTTCCTCGAAGGCCTTTTCGGCTAGTTGGTGGATAAGAAGTGTTAATGCATCTGATACCCTAGAGCTCTCAAGTAGAACTAAATAATAGGTCTACACTCTAGCGAGTATATATTAAAATAACCAGTGAAATACAAAGCGTAAATGAGCGAGTTCCGTCATACCGCCATCCCCGCTGGATCCAAACCACACGAACTGAACGTGGCAGGGGTGGCTCCACTACATAGCTAGTTAACCCTGTCCGGCGCCTGTCAGTGTCTGGCCTAGCCCAGTCTGGTTCCTATCTAGTTCTAGGCTGTTTTTAGTGCGACACGGCTCAATGTAAGCCTCAACGTAAGCGTGGGGCAGCCCCCTATACCCCCTATTTTAGCGTCTTTCCGCTGGGGAGTAATCGAGAATGAACTTCAAGTCCTGGAAGTAATCACATTAGCATATTAAGAACAGCTGCCAATTAGCATGTGATACGAACATCAAGACCCTCGTTCGTATTCTCATTTGCGGAATCGCCCAGTGAAATCTTTGCGAGTCGAATCTTTCGTTCCTGCCTTTTCGCGATGTTCTAGGAATGTGCTGGTTAGTAGCATACTCGAGGACAGTACATGATGGGTTGGCTGTACCATCTCTACGGTATTCTGCGTCACGTATTTGAAAACTGTAACTTGACGGGTTTGACCAATTCTGAAAGCCCTCGCGATCGCCTGCATCTCTGTCGTCGGATTCCATTGTGGCTCAACAATGTGGATGTGGTTGGCATTGGTTAAAGTGAGCCTGTATGAGTGTCAGAATGCTGCCAAGACTAATCAAGGAACGAGGTGATTGAGGTACCCGACGGATCCTGAATAAATAGACAGCAAGAGCACTGATATTGCCGGATCATCACGGAACTTTGACAGTATCGCGGAACGGTCCGCGAGGGGTATCCGCCCGTCGACCTGAAGAGAGGAAATACCTCTCGCAGAGAGCATTGTCGTGAGAATGTCGGTGGTTAATCGCCAAGAGGTAAAAACGATGCTAGATATCTTTAGTCATTCCAATACTCATGATTGATAATGATATGGCCATATAGATTCACCTTTTCGTATCACAGCCCACAGATAAATTGCATATATTATTGGTTACCCGCAGAAGTTTCGACGACATCCCATTCTCAAATCTGGCGGGGGACAATCTAAGTGAAGCATCAGTCGGTGATCTCGGGCAGGGCGATCGCGATGGTTTCCCTATTGGGTCCTCCAATGTAGCAACGTCTAGAGCCAACCATCGACCGCACAATGAGCAGGCATTTAGCCCCTCCAGTAGAGAATTGGAGTTGTTTCCATCGATACTACATAGTTCACAGGCGGTATCTGCGCCAATTCCTGAAGGTATTTTTCTCGATCTTGGATGCTTTCCAGGCTGTGCGTCTGCAGTCAACTCAGACTCAGGTAGAGAAATAGTCCCGTGGTTGCAGAGTCTGCGAAGTTTCATAATCGTGGTGAACAACACACTAAACTGTTTAGTTCTGGAGTTTGTGCTGACAATCTCTCAGGATAGTTTCGTACATTGTTGTTTCCTCTGTACTCGGAACCACAGGCACAATTTCTGTGGCCAAAGGGAGCAGGTTCAATTGCGCTTCGGTTCGGCGGATACAAATTACTCGCATGAGTGATCTGAGGTTTCTAAACGAATCATCTGATTCAGAGCAGATGGGTTTCATGATATGCTCCTCGAAATACTGCGCCTTCGAGAACGGTTCGAAGCGAAGAAACTTCAGAAGTGACCTTAGATCATCCATACTATTCTGAATTGGTGTTCCGGTCAAGCACCATCGCCGCTCGGTCCGAAGACTCTGGCAGGATTTGAACAACGTCGTGGATTGGTTCCGGATCCAATGTGCTATTGGAAATTAGGGTTTGTTTCGTTGAGGAGTTTGTAAGTAAGCCAGGGGATCACCCTGACCATTATCGTGGATTGAAGTAACTCACCTTCATCTAAAATAACTCGGAACCAATTGATTTTCTGCAGGACCTTTCGCCCTTTCCAGTCCGCAGCGAGCGTATGGTATGTGGTGAGAAGGATATCGCATTCCACAAGCAAGTCAGGAGATTTTGCACGCCCCTCGCCGTGAAATTTGGCGACAACGAGCGTCTTGGGTTTAAAACGTCTTGTATATATTATGAATTAGATCACGGGTCCCACTGCGACTCTTAGGCAACTCACCGCTTGACCTCTGATTCCCACACATCCAGTACCTCTTGGAGAAGTTAGCAATGATCCGAAACTAGAAGCTCCTGGAGAGGGAACAGAGAAACCAACGCTTTGAAGGAAGCACGACTAGTGTTGCTTTCACTATTGATGAGGCGTCGCTGGCATTGAATTTGGGGCTTGCAAGCTCTGACGCTGCCTGCTTTGTGTATGCCACTGCACTGAGAGTTGTCAGGGTCTTTCCGAGACCCATAACATCAGCGAGAATTCCGCCCAGACACGAGCCTGGCCGTACAGAAGGAGGGCTAAATGGATGCGTCAGAAAAGAGCGATCTAGTGGTAAATTTAGGTATACAGACTGCTTTTCAACGAGACATATAAGGCCGAAGATAATTGACTCGCATATGTTTGGATTCTCCTTGTCTATGATGAACTTAATGCCATCAATCTGGTGACTACATTATACATGTCTTTGTTAATCGACTGGTAGCGGGGCATTGCGGAATCACTGACCTCTGTAGTTGAGTGTTCAGCAATTGCGGGCTTATCGCAGAAATTATATCCTGCCCATTTTGCGTGGTATCTTGCAGAGACCGAAGGCCAGATTCGCCATCGAGCGAGTCTAATATGGTCTCGACCTCTCGCGAAACACGTGTAGCTAGTGTGTCCACTTTCACCGGGCCGATGAGGTGACTAAGATCTGTCACTTGATCTTCTGGATAGAGATAATGAGGGTTTATGTATACTGTCCCGGGATTCAGAAGGAGAGGATGCTGTAAGTAACCTGAAGCTGCCGCAATAACCTCTCCAACCTCCTCTGCAAGATGCTTCGGTCCAGATATGTTGACGGTGATGTCGATAATGGGTTTCTTACGCGATTTCACTGAGGGAACGATGGGGAGTTCTGAGAACGAAGCCACGGCGGCCAATGATAAAGAAGAGAACTGAAGTAGTGAGTCCAGGCAGACCGCAGTGACGAGATCTACCACTGCAAAGTCGCTGGCGTCGTCGTCAAGATCAACTAAGCAGTAGCAATTCCTGCGATAAACGACTCTGAACATATGAAGGCCGCCTTGTGGAACATTCTTTATTCGAATTTCCCTGGATAGGATCTGGGCCTTCGAGTTACAAAGCTGTTGTAAGTACAGCTGGTCAGTGGATTTTACTTCAAAATGCGCTAGAATGCAGAATGGCTTCTCCACGGTAGTAAATTGCCAGAGACCATATTCCGTAGTATCGGGTGGGTGAAAAGGGATGAAACCTACAGCACCATAGCAGACACGATCAGACGAGTCAATTATAGTTGTTGCATCCGCCATCGGTACGTCGGGGTCACATGTTATTCCCGTTGCACTGGGTGACGAAAAGCTACGCCTTTCTTCCGAGAACTCCACCTCCAACGCATTAGATTGGGCCAAGGTCCCAGGACTACTACCCTCGAATCGTCTGGGCGCAGGACGCTTCGCAGAAATGCCGTCTTGCAATCCATCTAATTCATGTTGACGCTTTCTAGTAGTTTGCATCTCGGAATACCAATGGGGGGATGACATAAACCAGTCTCACTGTCTTGGGTATGTGAGGTGACTATTAACACTCCATGGGGGAGAAGTGAAGTTAGCGAGATTTGGTGGCAAGACAGAGTCACTATTCACAAAAACTTTTTCTTGCTGATGCTGGTGTCGAACTACCTATATGAGTGGGTAAAATTCCGGACGGCCTTTTCTTTGATACC
Source organism: Eutypella sp. D-1 (assembly GCA_023313575.1). Lineage (NCBI taxonomy): Eukaryota > Fungi > Ascomycota > Sordariomycetes > Xylariales > Diatrypaceae > Eutypella > Eutypella sp. D-1. Next base: position 1,584,908 of record JAJTTP010000005.1, on the reverse strand, counting down.
GGCTTTGAAGTTGATATGTTGAACCGAGGGCAAAATCAAATAGAAATTAGTGAAATGCGGTAAGTGAAATCCAATTGATTTAATAATGTACCTATAATATAGGATTACATGTATTTATAAAATTTGAATTGGTCACTCGTGAAAACTATTTGACCCGCCGTGTCTTTTGCCGGCGCACCCAAGATGAAAGCAAAGCCCCTTCCTTACGGCCACACTGGCTGACTTCTGGTACCCTCTAAGTATGCGACATGGGGTTCATATTTCAGCTGTATACCTTGGCTGTGGCGGGGAAAAAACAACCTTGCAAAAGTGCCTTACGCTTGGTGGGATCACGGCTCTACATGCAGAAGGGGCTTCATCGGCTTGCTAGATGAGTGGTTGATGAGGTGTGGCTTTATGCATGGTGAGTTGTAGCTACTTAGGTACCTAAGTTATAAACGATTTGACTGGTTATGATACAGTAGGCAGTCTTCAAGGCTTTCCCGTGTACTGCCTCCTTATCCCCCCTCCCTTTTCTAATTTCAGCCCTCAAGTAATACCTAGGTATAACACAGATCTAGTTACTACTAGGTAATGTCCATAGATGTTGCAACGGGAAATTTCCATTCAACCCTTCACATACCAATAAACGTTGTCTAAGTTGTTGATCGCTCCAGCTAGTGATAGCTTTGACTACTTAGGTAGCTAACATGTCATTGAACCCCGTTGGAAGTTTCGGCAATTCCCTAGCGAAGTTTCGATCAACACTTACGGAGAACCAAAAGGAAGAGTTCAAGTTCAGTAGCATCGAAGATGTCAAACACGCCATTCAACAAATCCAGGACCGCATCGGTCCCGAGAAGAGACTTCGGAACTTCACACGAATCAAGAAATTTCTAGAAGGGATGAAGCAGGTGGAGGAACTAGTCAAGGTCTTCATCAATGCCAGTGAGGTCGTGGCGTTTATATGGGTAATCGGCTTTCCAGTTTTCGGACTCAATGGCTTGAGCACCTTTGCTAATGAACTATGCCAACCTAGGGCCCCATAAAGCTTGCTCTGCTTGTATATACCTACTTATCTACTAGTATAAGGATATAAGTGGAACTGATTGTTTATACCAGATCGCTACCACGAAGATCGAAGCTCTCGAAAGATTGCTAGATACTTATGAAGAAATCGGGGAGGTCATCCACGGCCTGCGACAGTACGATTCATTATTCAGGAACTACTCCGACGTCAAAATCGTCCTCGAGCGGTATTTCTACGATGTCCTCCAATTCCACCAATGTGTGCTGCGCACATTCACAGGCCCAAGTATGTAATGCGTCGCGCTTTTGTCCCAAGACTATCCAGCAAACTTTATAGCTAATAGGTACCTTGTCAAAGGATGGAAAATGTTTTTCGCATATGCCTGGCCTACCTTCAAGACACAAGTCCAGCCTATTCTTGACAGCCTGAAACGACACCGAGCATTGTTAGCGGACGAAAAGTTAACAGCAGCCATTGTAGAAACGCAAGAGTCCCGTACCGTCATGGAGCAAAGGTTTGACGGATTATCGAAACTGATCAGAGACGGTCTGCATAACCTCCAGGATGCTATGTATACGCAGAACATAAAAATTCAGAGGTCTTTGGAGGATCAAAAGAACGACATCAAGGCAAAGCTTCGTTCTCCTGACTTCAAGGCAGATCACCACTGGATATCTGCCCAACGGCACTCCCCATCTTCCGGCAATTGGCTGTTGAATCAATCGGTATTCACCAAATGGATGCAGCCACAGACACCATCCGACAGTGTTCTTTACTTGCACGGAATGCCGGGCTCGGGTAACAGACACAATCTCTACTCCGTACGATTTGATGCTAATAAACTTAGGTAAAACGACCCTTGTTTCACGGATCATAAACCATGTGAGCTCTCAAAGCGCGAGTAATAGGGGTGTAATCGCATTCTTCTACTTCAAACACCAGGACGACACAAGGAGGTCGGTGGCTGCAATGCTCCGTGCCTTGATGGTCCAGTTTCTGGACCAAGACGATACTATATTTGAGTTTATACAGCAGGAATGCTTTTCACTCAATCACTCAGAACTTGATGACATAGCCACACTATAAGAGCTGGTGCACAAGTGTCTGCTAACGCAGCGGGAAGCATGGGTCGTGCTAGATGGCATCGATGAATGCGGAAACGACCACAACATGGACCTAGAGCCGGGAAAGGCGTTGCTAGATATTATAAGATGGTTCCATGCATCGCTCATACCAGAGGCTTGGTCAGAAGGCAGTCGCGTACGGTTATTGCTCGCCGGGCAAAGGGATGGGTACTTCGATTCTCATCTATCTCCACACCCTAACATTTGTGTGGATACCACTATTGCCCATATCCATGACATCCGCGCATATTCCGCGGCTAGAGTAGCCGAAATAGCCCAAAGATTTTCCCTCAACAAGGCCGATGAGTTTAGAATAGTTGAAAGGGTGACAGAAGCCTCAAAAGGTAAATATCTGATTTCAACCTCACAATCTCAATTTCGATGTTTGACAAGCCTACTGCTAACTTTGAAATGAAGGGATGTTCCTCTATGTTAAGGTTGTGCTGCACAACCTTCATGCGCAAGGTTCCTTGAAGGAATTTGAGGATGAATTGACACAGGCCAACTTCCCAGAAGGGCTGAATGCAGCGTAATTGACTCCCTTAAACCTCTTTGAGTGTGCCGGGACTAACATCTGGAACAGTTATGACCGTGTAGCCGTTCGAGTTCTGGATCGAGGCCCGTTCCCTAAACGTGATGCTGCAATAAAGATCCTTGGCTGGATGACTTGTGCCGCAAGACCCCTACGGTGGAGAGAGATACAGTCGAGGTTCTGTATTGATGTCGACCGTGAGCTCTGCGACTCCAGGAACATGCGGGTCGATGGTTGCAAAGTGATATGTGGCTCCTTCGTTGAAATGGAACCATGTCCACTATATACGGAGTCACCGCCTGAGCAAGTCGTCAATTTCATTCATGAAACTGCTGCCAAGTGAGTTATCGGACCATGGTTTCGTCTTGCTCCTCTAAAGCACTATTTGATATCATCCCCATGCTCATGCCACGTTTAGGTACCTTCTTCACACGAGCAGAGTTTGTCTTCTCACAGAGCACCGCAAAATGGCCAACTTTTGCATGAAGTACCTTGTTTCTCATCCCTTCGGGGATGAGCTCGAGGAAGCTAGAATTCAAGAGCTTGCTCTCTCGGGGTATTATGGGTTCTATGATTACGCCCTTGCGTTTTGGCACCGCCATGTAAACGCTATTGCAGTAAATGAAACCGAGGCATTTTCAAGTACAGAGGGTATACAATCAGCAGTACAACGTATGTTCCACAAGCACGCTGATTCCTCAAAGACAGGGGCGATTGATAGGATCGCCCAGCCTACCCCAACTCAGGAAAGCCTCCAGATACTCATGGAAACATGGCACCATAAGGGTAGTGATGCTTTCAAGGGCTTCGAGAACCAGGCAATCTTTATGAGAGAAGCTATCGAATCAATCAACCTGACAGAGCTATGCGCCACAGAGAAATCCAGGCTTTTGGATCTCCTAGGGCGGCCAAGATTCAAATGCCCGAAAGTCCGATGTTTAAAGTTCGCAGATGGCTTTTTGACACGAGAAGACCGCGACAGGCATCTCAGTGAGCACGAAAGGCCTTTCAAGTGCCCAGTTGAAAGTTGCCATGCTCGTGCCTCTGGATTTTCATCTCAACCACTTCTCGATTCCCATGCTAAACGGTTTCACAACAATGAAATTAGCCCTTCGGCGCAATTCACACACCTAGACGTGTCAATCTTCACTGCATGTTCCCAAGGCAGGATAGCGGAAGTCAGGGCCTTGCATCGTAGAGGAACCAGCTTAGATGAGCCTGAAACCTCCAGACGTCACTTAACCCCACTGATACTTGCTGTGCGGAATGGGCATGCGGCAGTTTGCCAATACCTTGTCGCGCACGGCGCGGACGTATATCGATTCAGATATAGGGATCTCTCGCCACTGGGGGAAGCAATGAAGAGACAAGACGTCGATCTGTTTCATTCGCTCTGCAAGACTGCGGGCAAAGATGCAAAATGCAGCCTGGAAGATTTCAAGAAACACGTTACGCTAGCCCTACTACACGGTTCCCTTGAGATGATGGATGCGCTATTGTCATGGCAGTCTCAATTCGAGTTAAAATCAATCTTTATCGAAGTACTGACGGATGTATGCCATTGCAGTTGGACCAACCTTGGGCGGCGGTGTCAAGCAAAACATTTCCATCACTTGTTCTCAAAAGCATTTCCTGAACTGTACAGACGTAGTGGAAGCGGCCTCAAGCTTGTTCATTTCACGGAGCTTGAGAAGAAGAAACACGAAGAATGGCATTCTATCCTGATGTCACGGCTCCCTAACAATGATGATACTATACTCCATCGCGCTTGTGGGGGAGGACATTATGATCTCGTGGAATTTCTACTGGATCTACTTCCAAATGACTTTCTTGTGCGAGGATTAATGGATGCAACACCGCTTCATGATATAGCGTCACCAGGAACTAAACCCGCGAATGCTGATGGACTTGATACAATGCGGCGGATACTGAATTGGGAAAATGGTCTAGCTGCGAAAGCCCGGAAATCAAACGGGGACATTCCCTTGCATACCGCGATCCGTGGTCGTCGCTCTCCGGAGATTCTACAACTTTTGATCGACTCGACACCAAATTTGGACTCAGAAAACGATATTGGCAACACACCACTCCAAAAAGCTATCGCTCGCGGTTTCGGAGATGCGGTTGAACGGCTTTTGGGCACTAACCGTATAGATATCACAAAAACAAACAGGGAAGGTCTAACATTATTATCACTAGCAGCTAAGGAGTATGATTCAACGATAAAAGTCATGGAATTTCTACTCCAAGCTCATCCGCCACTTCTGCACCTGACCGATAACACATCGGATAAATTAACGCCACTGCACCATGCGCTTCACTTCACTGATGGGCAAAATTTGGATTCGCGGGCACAATTTGGACCGTCGCAGATCATACGTCGGCAGAGACACAAGGTTCGCTACCTTCTCTCACTACCTGAAGCGGACAAGTTGGTACACGCATTCCTGGCTAGTCCAGTTGGAGATATCCGGAAGAGGGCGAGACGATTGCTGGAGTTCGCTCGGAAATACGACTTTGCGGATGTGGTGCGTATCATCCAGGAAAGCGGAATGGTTGACCAATGCCGCGATACACCTGAAGCATGAAACCCATGACACCCTTCCAATATTTCCCATTCATGTCATAATGTGGCACTCAAGGGCATACACTAGTTCGCAATCGTATAGGTTCTTGTTAAGGTTTACTGGTGGTGCTTTTCATGATATATTCCCCAAATCGAATCGTCCTTCGACACATCTAATATGTAAAGACGCTGATGTCGATTGTTAAGTCTCCACTACTTTGTGAACGAAGACCTAATATGGATATAATTATATGGATATCACTACCTAGCTACGTGCATAGGCATTTCTCTAAAATATCCTAGCCTACCACAAGCAACGACATGGGGCTGGTCTGCCTACTAAGTAGCTGTCGGAGGAGAAAGTAAATAGATAAGGTAGCCAAGAAATTGATACCAAATGCATTGACATGGAGTTATATGCCTGAAATTCTCGAGATACTTAACAAGAAACAAGAATGAAATCGATCTGTCTCGGTATGCTCTTCCAGTGGTGGGTTTCCATATAACAGGTACCCAATATAGGTCAGTACAGGTCGCTGTTCCCCCTTTTTGTTAATCTACCAAGTACCTAAGTACCTTCTGCAGGGCCTAGCGGAGGTAGGCAAGAGGGCTGGACTTGGTGGAGTTAAGTACATAACGGATATGGAGGGGTATGGAGGGGCAATGTACGATAAAAGCTTCACCGCCTGCCCTAATAGGCTAATCTATCTTAATTCTGCCGGCTGTAGAGGCTTCCCCCACTACCATCGCAAGCCAAGTGACAGACCCTAAAGCTCCCTTAGTACCTAGGTAGGTACTATTCAGAGTTAAGTGCAGCAGAAGATATTATTCGCCTTATCTCGTGTCACTGCTAGATCGAGAATATTTTCCAGGCTCTTTCTTCTGAGCAGCAACCTTCAGACCAAATTCCAAACTACGTAAATTCGCAATTCTTCATCTCAACGAAATAGTTGGCTGTCTTACCATTCCTACCATCCCGTCGTTTACAATAAGATCCAGAGGCAAGATGACCAAGAAACCAGTTATCGGCCTCCTCGGAGGGTGAGTAACACCGTAAAAGTTGAGGACTCATAAGCTGACTTCAATGTATTCAGGGGTCAATTGGGGAGAATGCTATGTGAGGCTGCAGGGCCTCTAGGGATAGAGATTGCCGTCCTCGATGCTGAGAACTGCCCCGCAAAACAGGCCAACCAGAACAGCCTGCACTTGACGGGATCTTTCAAAGACCCCGAGAAGATCAAGGCTCTGGCTGCCAGAAGTGACGTGCTAACTGTTGAGATCGAGCATGTCGAGACTGAAATCCTCGAAGAAATCGCGACCAAGGGAATTGAGGTGCCCGCGCCGGATGGCCAGGGTACGACGACGAAGAAGGTCCCAGTACACCCCTCCTGGAAGACCATACGGTTGATCCAGGACAAGTTTCAGCAAAAGGAGTATTTCTCTAAGAACGGGATACCTGTTGCACAGCAGATGGCAATCGAACCCGGCGAATCTCGGCTAAACTCGTTAGAAGAAGCCGGACGTAAGTTCGGCTTCCCCTTCATGCTAAAGGGGAGTAAGGGATCATACGACGGCCGCGGAAATTTCAAAGTTACCGGAGCCGTCGACTTCCCTCAGGTCTCTGAGCAGATGGGGGAGCAGCCATTATACGCCGAGAAGTGGGTACCTTTTGTGCTGGAGCTGTCGGCTATGGTAATACGGACCGAAGACGACGAGGGCAAATTCAAAGGGGTCTACCCCTATCCCGTAGTCGAAACGATCCACGAGGACAGCATATGTACTAAGGTGTTCTATCCACCGCGGGGTGTGGCAGAGAAGGTGGCAAGGCGAGCTCAGAAAGTGGCTAGCGACGTTGTTGCGAGTCTATGGGGAAGGGGCGTGTTCGCCGTCGAGATGTTCCTGCTTGCCGACGATCAGATCATGGTCAACGAGGTCGCACCTCGGCCGCACAATTCAGGCCACTACACTATTGAGGCAGTAAGTCAAAGTAGATTATTTCAACATCTTCAAACCTTAACTTACTAATCTGAACCACAGGTGCCTCAAATGTCACAATATAAGGCACAGTTATATTCAATACTTGACCGGATCCCGTCCGAAAGAGGAATTAGGCTTACGCCTCGAGTTTCTTCAGCAATCATGTTGAATATTCTCGGCGGGACCAACCCGACCTCCCACAACCGGTTCGTCGAGCTGGCTGACAATGTGAACGACGATTACACGGACATTTATGTACATCTCTACGGGAAGGAGTCGAAGCCGGGACGCAAGATCGGACATATAACTGCGACTGGTTTCTCCTCCATCGATCGGCTATCCACGACCGTAAGCCCGCTGATCAGGTGCATGGATGAGATCAGGCTGGATCGTATCGGTAGGGGCCGGCCACCGACCTCTTCGTCATCATCTACCAAGGCCTCCACCGCTTCTCAAACTATCGCGCAGTTGCAACAACCAGTGAAGAAGCCGCTCCCATTAGTTGCAGTGACGATGGGCTCAGACTCAGACTTGGGCGTCATGAGCGCCGGTCTCAAGATCCTCGACGAGTTCAACGTTCCCTACGAGGTTCGCATCACCTCCGCCCATCGCACCCCGAAGCTCATGATGCAATTTGCGGAGGAGAAGGCCGCCGCAGGCTGCAAGGTCATCATTGCCGGCGCCGGAGGCGCTGCGCATCTGCCAGGCATGCTCGCCTCGGAGGTAAGCAAATCGCAAGCGTATTGAAGACATTCATTCCATCCTGCCTTTGTTGTCCTTGACCATCAGCAGTGTCCCAGAACACGATTATTCCTTTCTTGGCCATGCTTGTAGCAATTGAATCTTTATCTAACAAATTGCAGGTTCACATCCCTGTAATCGGCGTGCCAGTACGGGCCTCACAGCTAGACGGGCTGGACAGTTTGCTGTCGATCGTGCAGATGCCACGCGGGGTGCCCTGCGCTACGGTGGGCGTCAACAACTCGACCAATGCGGCCCTGCTTGCTGTGCGGATTCTTGGTGCCGCTTTTCCCGAGTATGCCGATCGCGTGCGGCGCCACCAACATCGCATGGAAGCTGAGGTCATCGCCAAGGACGCTGATATCGTCGAAAACGGCTGGTCTAAGTACGTCGAGGGCATGCAGAAGAAGTGAGGTGGATTTGATGCATATGGGTTCGCAAGAATCGAGATTGAGGTGTCGAGATTTATCTCGTGTCGGATTATGTAAAATTTAGCTGGGTACCTGTCATGGCCGGATTTAAAAACTAGGCATCGCCGCAGTGTAATTAGTCGAACTCGATATCACTTCGTGTTATAAAGTGACGTATGATCAACGAATTCGATGGCCCATAGTGATTCCATAATCGAAACGAGAAAGGAAGCAGTCTGCACTGCTGTCGATTTCGACCGGTCTCTATATCTCTACAGGAGCTATCGCTGAAGATGCGTACAGTATCACATGACGTATCTAAAATATGGATTTTCCTTGTCCGTCAGGTCCAAGAAGGCCAACTTCGCCCTCTCGCTCTCATCCTCGGTGACCGTCACCTCACGTTTCTTGTTTTCCCTGCGCAAGATGACGTACAGCGCAACGGAGGATAGGATAGTTATACAGTAGCTGATGGTATGTTAGCGATCTTCAAATACCTTAGCGTAGGTATAATTACCATATGATGAGTCCGAGCCAGAGCTCGGGGTAGTGCTTAGCTTTCGTCTGCGACTTAACAAGCTGTGGGCCAAGGATATTACCTGATTTTTGCGACGTCATGTTAGTCTCATCTCATGACTAGAAATGATGCCAAGAATTCATACCAACGCAGTACGCGACGAAGATCGTGGCGGAAGTGAAACTCTTTTTTGTGTGTCCCGCGACGTTAGACATGCCAATAGTGATGATCAGGCTGACCACGCCACCAAAGGTACCCGTGATGGTGTACCCGATGATAGGAGCAGCAGCGTGAAACCCCCATTCGCTCTTCCAGATGATGGCGCAGCCGGCGATGACAGGAAGACAGCAGACGATAAGCATAACAATGCGGATGTTAGGGACGCATGACCCAAGCCAGCCGGTCAACAGAATTACGATGAAGCAGAGGCCGCCTAGTGGGAATTGGAAGAGAATGGAGTCAAGGGTGCTCCAACCGAAGGTCGATACAATGAGCGGGCCGAAACCAGACACTGCGCCGTTGACAGTATACGCCGACGCCATCATGAGCGCAACCAGCCAGATCTTGACATCTAGAACAGCCTCCCAAAGTTGCGCCGCCTTAAATCGCGGACAGCGGACCCCGGTCTGCCCGTGTCGCAGGCGCTCGACGGCAGCGAAGCGCTCCTCTGGGGTCAAGAACCTGGCCGCAACGGGGGACTCGGGCAGGGCGAAACAAAGTAAGCCGAATAGAAAGGTCAGGGCGCCGGCAAATAGATAGATGGATTGCCAAGGGCGCAGGCGGCGGCCTTCGACCTGAGCGAAGCCGTAGTTGAGCGCACCGCCGAGGATGGTCCACAAGCCCGTGGATGAGAACCACCAGGACTGGCGCAGCGTCTGCTCCGCCTGCGTATAACAGCCGGCAACGATGCACATGAAACCCGTGGGGATGGCGCTCTCGGCGAACCCGAGTGCGAATCGCTGCGCGTACAGCCCACCGTGCGAGCGCACGCCCGCCGTTGCTGCGCACGTCACCGCCCACACGCACACGATAGCCCCCAGTACCCGTCCCGCACCCAACCGCTGCTGCAGGAACGTCATAGGGTATAACCCCGCCAGCATCCCAAAGTAGAACAGCGACGTCGCCCAGCTCAGCCGCGAGGTGTTTACTGCTCCGGACGAGTCCACTACGCTAAGCCCAAGGTCTCCCGTCATACCGAAGAGCACGGCGGAGCCGAGGATCGCCTGGGTAATCAGCGTGAGCATCTCTGATCCACATGCGGGTATAAAGGGGCTAGCATAAAGGGGTTTGAGCTACATATTAGAGCATAATTGTCGTTACCTTATCATAATAAACAAGTCCATCTATTCCTGTTAGCAGCTAATAATTACGGTACACCGGTTCGAGTCGCCTAGACTTGTGGATTCAACGTACATCCGACCGTCATCGCGGGTATTAAGAACAAGTCGATCTTGCGCACGGCGCGGGCTGTGACCGCAGGGTCGATCTCGTGGCTTTCCGTCCCAACCACTTCCATCGCGATGTCCTTCTCGCCGCGATCTACATCTTCCCCGGAGCGGAACCCGGAAGTGGGCGGGGCCAGTTCGGCGGTCGCCGACGCAAGTTCATCCTGTCTCATTCCGAAAAGAAACCCAATAATTGAAAATAAGAAAGACCGCTCGTAACTTTGATGATTAAGCTACCTAGGTAGGCTTAGCGCTCAACGGACTCTATCCAGGGGCCAGGGAGAAAAATAGTTTTGTGGTAGGACTAGTTATTCAGTGGAATTTGTTCAGATCTCATATGCAGTTGCCCGTAAATGGTCGGAAGTTTTTTTTTTTGGTTGCCTTTTTTTTATCTTTTTTTATTTTTTTGTTCTTTTGTTTTTCTTCTTTAATTTCCCGGCGCCGGCCGCCTATACAAGGGTCAATGGCGTATCCGGCCGGCTACGACACCCGAGATCGGATCGTTGATCGCTAGTAGAGAACCGTTTCCTTTTATAAGCTTGGCATAGAGGATATTGGAAATTGATACGAACGGAAATTAGCGGCGTCCCTGCTGGTTCGCATCGTCCATGGTCTACGCCATAATGTGTTACATTGATGAATAAAGAAGTCATTGCTACGCATCATAAAATAGAAGCAGCACGAATAAATGCCCTCTTGGTTTATATGAGAAGGTTTATAAGGGCTCTGTATTAGCTTTAGAAATAACCAATGACGCCCTACCCGTTTGAATCACCAAAAGTTTCGAAAATAAACGATGCTCTACACACAATCGTTGACAGTTATGAAAAATGAGCTAGCAGTCTGATATTGCCAAGAAAGGATTACGATGTAAATCTACCTCACCCATGAAAGAACCAATGAGAGCAACGAAAGACGGGGTGAGCTAGGAAACCCCCCAGCACCTCCACTCTGCCACAGTTCGCAGTCACCAGGCGGCTGACTATGCTCGAATGAAGATATCTCGGTGTCGAAAATGCGGTCAATCTTCGCGACATACTACTTAACAGGGGCAGCCAAGAGAACTGGCATCCATCCTCATAGAAACAGGTTACGGAAGTGAGAGCCTCAGCGGATCAAGCTTCACCCAAATCAATCATGGCTTTCTGCAACAGCTGCGAGAATGTCGTGTTCAACCCCATCGGGACCTCATTGGACGACTTCGAGGCGGTCCTGCACCCCAACCCGGCCTCGCTGGCACGCTCGGCCGAGTTGCGGCACTGCAGGCTGTGTGTCGCCCTGTACGGCATGATCCAGCACCAGGAGCTGGGATTTCCCGCGGGTTATAATCACAAGGACACCTCCGGCCGCCAACACATTTCGCTAGGGCTGACCTACAGCGACAGCGAGACGTCAGACGACTGGCTCTTTATCGACGAGGAGGTTGGGAGGCACGAGGGCGACGCGCCGGAGGCCCTCGTTGTCCGGAACATCGAGTTCGCCTGCGACTTCCGGATATGTAATCCGGAATCAGTTGCGAGGTCATCCTGGGATGATGTCAACCCGGATGGGATGATGGTTTCAGCAGGCGGGCTTGATGTTACCACTGTGCCCCCTGAACCGGCCTACCTCGATGCCTCGACCGGAAGCACCGTAAGCATCGATCTCATGCGGTCGTGGGCAGATAAGTGCGAGCAGGAACACGTAGTCTGCAAGAGGAAAAACCTGACAGCGACCACCCGATACCCAGCGCGGCTCCTGGATATATCCAATGCCGAGGGCGAGTCGGGCATGGTATTTCTGGTGTCGTTCAGCGGTAGCGACCGGGAATACACCAGGCCGCCGTACGCGACCCTCAGCCATCGCTGGAAACCAGGGCACTCGTGTGTGACAACCTCACAGACGGAAGAGGAGTTCACCCGCGACGGGATCCCGACCACGAAGCTTACCAGGACATTCCGAGAGGCCTCCATCACGGCACAGCGCCTAGGGCTGAGATATATCTGGATAGACTCCCTCTGCATCCTACAAGACGACCCCACAGACAAAGAGCGAGAAATCCCAAAGATGGCTGATTACTATCAGAATGCAGAGCTGAACATAGCCGCGGCGACAGGACACCACGACGGGCTCTGGCAGCAGCGCGACGGTCAGGCCACCCGACCATTCAACATCATGGCCACCATCAACACGCCGCATCTTGAGACGAAGACCCGGCGCACCGTGATAAGGATAGCGCCGATCCTCGAAGGGACGAGGTCGCACCTCGACTCCCGTGGCTGGATCCTGCAGGAGAGGATCTTCCCGCGGCGGACGCTGTTCTTCGACCCGTACTGGGTCTCCTTCGAGTGCGCCGAGATGAGCGCCTCGGAGTGCTGCCCGGAGGGCCTCGCCAAGGACCACAGCACGAACTCGAGGAGGCTGCAGATCGAGACCGGGACACTAGTCGCGCGGGACGCCAGTCTAGGCACCATGGGCGGGATGCTGCGCGACCTAAGCGCCCAGGTCGCCAGTGGACGCGCATTAGGTATGTACTTGGGCTAGATATTTGACCACCAGTCTCGAAGTAGGATTTTGAATATGGGAATCACTAACCAATATTATATGTAAGATTCGGCGGGCCGCAAGACCGTCATGACCATGTGGTTCGACATATTGAAGGAGTACTCTCTCAGACGCCTCTCGTTCGAGTCCGACCGACTCGACGCGGTCTCCTCGCTGGCGCAGAGGCTTGCGGGTATACTGCAGGACGAGTACGTGGGCGGCCTTTGGAAAAACGACATCTTGACCTGTCTCCAATGGTCCCATGCCTATGAGGACGGGTACCAATTTGCGACGCGCGGGCACGCGTGCGGCGCCCCGACATGGTCCTGGGCCAGCGTGGGCTATGACCCGGACGATAGCCGGGGAGGCGGCGTTGCCATGGACTCCCTGTACTCCACCGCCACCGCCGACGAGGCCGCGGGCGCGGGCGTCCCCCTGGTCCGCGTGCTTGACCTGAGTTGGAGTCCGCGGAGCGCCGGGAACCCATTCGGCGACCTGTCCGAGGCCAGGATTACGCTCTCGGGTCGCCCGCTGCGCGGCTACGCCTACCGGCGCAGGGCCGGGCCGGACGTGTGGAGGGAGATGGTCACGCACGTGGCGGAGGATCTGGACGAGCTCCCGCAGGAGAGGATCACGCACCACCCGGACTACAACTCCGAGGGATACAAGAGTTATGCGGCGTCCGCCTTCAGCCGCAACCACTGGTGGATCCACGTGTGCGGCGAGCGCGCGGGCGAGCGCGCCAGGCTCATCATGATGCTGAACCCGGACACCCGCGACTGCGTGGTGGAGGATGAGGAAGGGGGCTGCTTTCTCCACCTGCTCCCGCTCGCGGACTACCCGGCCCCTAAGGAGGGTGCCCTAACGCTGTTGGATAGGCAGGCCGCCAGGCTCTTCTGCCTGGCCCTGAAGGAGCTGGGGGACGGGACGTTTGAGCGGGTAGGCTGCGTCCGGGTCTCTGCCAAATATTTGATGAAGGCGAAAGAACGAACTGTAGTCCTGGTTTAATACAAGATTATCTTGTCTAACTACACATGGAATATTGATCGCGCTTGCTAGAGGAGGACGGAGTATGATAGGCTACGAGATTCTGGCCAAACTACTCTTCCTTATTTAGACTCGCTGAGATTCCTACTTAGCCACTCCGAGGAAGCAAGTACCATCACGAGCCGCATAGGGACTCATGAATGACATGAAGTGTATAACAAAAGAGTATGAAATTTGAATTTCGTAAGCCTCGTACCTAGCTAGGCATTGTCGTACGTACCTATTTTAACCCCAGATGCCCCCCTTCGCCCTTTGCTCCTTTTTACCGTTTCTCTTGTACCTCAACCATGTTCTTCGTTTTATTCTCAACGGGCGCCATGCCGAGGATACTGTTCTTACTGCCATCGCTGTCATCGGGCTGGTCCTGCTAAATCTTGCCATTTACATTAACGCTATTAATCTTCGCCGCCGCCGCCCTCGAAGGGTAATTATACATCGTCGTACTCAACGATAATAGTTAAAAAAGGGTGTATTCGTGGCGGCCAGTCTCGATCAGGAGGCGGCTAGGAACAAACTCATGGAACCAGAATAGCACAAAGTTCATGTTTCAGACATGTCGTTCGCTTAATATTTCGAGGTCGCAAGGTAGTTTGTAACACTGTGGTGTTGCGCGAAACTCCTATAGCGGAGTTAGATATGTCGATGTATTACATAAGCAACTACGGTGGACCATGTCAGCTCAGGGGGTCGGGGATAGGTTGCTCAGCATTCTTTATTTTAGGAGTTGTCATCACCAGAATAAGTCATGATGGTGGTAATTGGCGGGCTTATAACCTCCCTAAAGAGATTCAGAAGACGAAGTGCGAAAACTCGAGTATGCGCTGGACTGAAGTAAAACAGTGCTCGAGACTCGAGTCTGGGGATATAACCATGCCGATAAAGCTAGGACCAGAGAAGAAAGAGTTATGATTGAAATGGTTTATATTGACTCGACGCATTATCGACGATCCGCGATTAGGCCCCACGGGCCCCGGTACCTAACGAGGAGAGACTCAAATACAGATATAATAAATAGTAAATATCACGCAAGCATGAGCCAAGCCGCGAACTCCTGATCCGGTTGATAATGCGCCCTCCCTTTTGCCGGTATGCGTGCCTACCAGCCAGCCGATGATTGACCCGTTATTGTTCCCCCCTCCCCGCGAAGAGCATAGTTGAAAAAGAAAAGTGAAAAAAAAAAAAAGTCTGGAGCTCGTCTCGGGAGCTCCGGAGGTGGAGAAGTAGGTAAACATCGAGGCCTACTTCTGAGTGGCTAGATCGTGAAACTGTTCGGATTTGAGTTGGTGGCCGCCCGAGTGTTGTAGGCCCGCAAGACTTTCTTAGTCTAGTTTCTCGGAAGGCCGAAAGATATTCTCCTAGTTCTGGTACACCCCTTTCCACCAGCTGGCCTATCCCGAACCCTACCCTCTCCTGTAATGTATTTCGTAGTGTAGCATGCCGAAACCGCCTAATTCATCAGGCTGTGTAGTCGCTAAAAACGACACGCCTCATATAGTGGATGCTCCTCCTCCCATCCTCGTTGATAAAGTCGTGATATGACAATCAGGGGTGCTGGGGAATGGATAATAATATTGTGTTGTGATAAACCCGTTTCGTCGGCTTGCCTCTCGCAAGCGACAGCACACGACTGGCCCCTACTAGGGAGAGTGAGAGTCGTAGGGGCTACCAGTTACCGCGTTATTGTCCGAGATATCTAACGTGGCGGACGATTCCTATTCATGCACCTCGCCCTCGTCATCATCATCTTCATTAGCCCGATCACTGTCCACGCGCTGCCGCTTCTGGTCGGGGCCCTCGTCGGCCTCGGCCAGCGATTCAACATCCTTCCGCTTCCCGTTAGGCCGTGGGGAACCTGAGGGTTCGAGGTCGTTATCATGAACGGCACTTGTACTCTGATGGAGGCCGGGGTTATTGGCGGCCTCTTTAAGCGCAACATCTGAATCGCCGGGAGCTGCTTTCGACGCAGACTCGGCAGCTAAGGTTTCGCTATCTACCTCCTTATGCTGGCTCTCCTTGCTCTGGCTGTCTTTGCTTTGGCTGTCTTTGCTTTGGCTGTCCAGTTCCGCCGTACCGCCGGTGTCGCCCGTACCATTCGCCTTATTAATTCGTTGAGGGCTCTGGGTCGTACCCCGTTCTGGGTCGGTCCGCGGCGTCACATTGGCGCTCGAGTCATCCCCCTTACGGCGCGTGTTCTCGAGGTCGAACTTAGGCGAGCCCTGATAAGGATTCTCATGCTTGCGCAGGGGATTCTCGGTGTAGAATTCGGCCAAAACTTTGATGGCCCTAGAGCAGTGGTCTTCGTTGGCTTTCAGCGACTTCCACCAGGGCTCTCCGCCGATATCATCAATACGCTCGCCGGTGAAGGTACTAGCGAAGAAGATTGAGGCGATGGCGATGTCGCGGGCGTCCATGAGCAAGGGAAGGGGAGTCAGACACGAGTCATTGCAAAAAGCCCAGGCGGCATGGCGCAGAGCTTTGTTGTGAATGACGCCAAGCTGGCCGAGAATCTCGTATAATTTGATGTGTGGGTTGTCGACCATCAGATCGAAGGTGAGATTCTCAAGCATGACCTCTTCGTACATGAGAATGCTGTCGCGCCACCGCCAATATTCCTTGGACTGCTCATCAACAACGAGCTTAACGTTCTTCTGAGCGACTTTGGCAACGGCGATAATGACATCTTTCGTCTTGCGACAGTTTTCCTCGGTCTTGTTTGCGAGAAAGAGAGCGGTGGCGGCGATGTTCTGTTCGAAATTTGCCGTTAGCGAGCGAGCTGGATCATGGACAAGACGTCGAAGATGTCTATGTCGCGATACAGCAGATAGAGCAGATACAGCAGATACAGCAGATACAGCAGAAGTTGGGTTGATTCCTCCATCCCAGACAGAACTCACATAATGGTGTATCCCCCGTTGCTCCTCGACCATGCTACATCTCATGAAGAATCGATGAAAGAAGACACCAGCGACGTATAGGGTGGTCTGGGGAAGTTCAAGTAGAACACCGGCTTGATAAATGAAATTGACGCCTTTGGCCCTCCTCAACCGCTCTTCCGTAGGCGACAATCCATCAAGGATGCTGGGACTGCTCAGAACCTCATCGGATGTAAAGAACCATTGGTTTGCCATGGCGACGGGGGATCTGGACGCGGCGGAATGGGCGGGACAGGGTGCGCTACGGCGCGACGACTGGGGTCTTGACTGGGCTGACTGGGGTCTCGGAGGTGATGTGCGCGATGTGTGGGTTGGTGGTGATGGTACGGCTGGAGGAACTTCGCGTCTCTTAATAGATGATGAAGGGGATTTTGATGTTGAGGGCCGATCAAGGTCGCGGTCACGATCGCGATCGGATCGATTGGTGTTTGGGGGAAGAACTGGTGGTTGATAACCCTCGCGCGGAGGAGGAGGTCTGTATCTGTCAATGCTCGCCATGACGGACGAGGGAAAAAAAAAAGAAAATTAAAATTAAAAAAAAAAAAATGTTAGCTACTTTTAAAGTAACTACTTGGGTATTTGAAATAAGACAATGAATGGAGAAATAAGCAAGCAAGGGAAGGGAAAGTTGCCGGACCTGTTTAAGGCTTGTAAGGTGTGGCGTAATAGTACATTTAAATGTGCTTGGATGTGGGTTTGGATTTCCTTACTGGGAAATATGGCGTCGTTGCTGCCATCTGGAGGAAACCTTTAGTTAAGGTTCCAGGTTGGGAAGGAATGGAGTGCTACGTACGAAGTACGGTACATATAGTTATTGGATAGGTACTTGCCAAAGCGGGTAATAGTACATATCAAATCGACTACGGCCAACTTTAATTTACAATAACCCTACGAACAATAAGAGAACCTTTTTTTCACGATGCTCCGGCAGTGCGTGCCTCAAATTTTACAATCCCATTAGCATGCCATGCCTTCTTAGGTCTTTGGAACATAGTTGCAAGTCGTACCTACCAGGGGTACTTGGTAAGTCTAGTCGTCGGGCGTCCGGACCTTGAGATCGCGTTGGATGTTAAAGTGCCAAGACCACATAGGCAGGTACTTCGGTACAGAAGATTTGGTTTGGTGTCCGGGCGCGGGCTATCAGCTGTGACGAGTAAATTACGTTAGTTTGGCACCTGTCATCCTATGTCCCAGATGCTTTCATCTGTCCATTGGTATGGTATGTCTACCTAGTAGAGAACCACGATAGCGTCAAGGCGACCTGGAGACATCCATCTAAAGCATAGAGCAGAGCCTCTAAAGCAATGATGTAGGGTATCTTTTTCCTGTTCTTGTTCCATTTCTTCATCGTATTTCCATTCGTCGTAGTCCCCAGATGACCTTTCTCATCTCAAACCCCTTCGTTATCCAGTCGACTCCATAGCTTCACAGTCTTATCGTGTCCACCACTCACAATCCATCTGCCGTCCCTGCTGATATCCACGCTGGCGACAGGTCCTGTATGGCCATGCAGTGTCTGGACCAGGGACCAGTCGTCTGCCGAGAAGATCTTGACCTTTTGGTCGAAGCCGCTCGACACAAAGAAAGTCCCGGATTTCTTGGGTATCTGGTTTCCTTTGTCGTCCTCTCCAGGGGGTGTGCCCAGTATAGGATCGTCCAGGCCCTTGTACCATCTCAGGTCCGACACCGCGCTGCTGTGTGCGCCTAGACCACCGACCATCTGTACCTTCCTCACATCCCAGCACTTGGTCCATCCGTCTGCCGATCCCGTAAGCACGCGGTGGCCATCGGAGCCCCAGTCGATGCCGTGAATAGGCTTGATGTGGCCGTCCTGATGACCTAAGACCATGACGGTTCTTCCGGATCTCAGATCCCATATCCTGCCGATGCTGTCCGTACCTCCACTGGCCATCAATGAGCCGTCAGAATTAAATGAGACCGCGAACACGCCGCGGGAATGGCCTTCTTGTAGTAGTAATTCTGTAGTCGTCTCAACATCCCATAACCGCCACGTAGTATCTTCCGATGCCGTTGCTAGATATCGTCCAGATGGGTGGAACTCGACCCGGCAGACTCGTTGCGCGTGTCCCTGAAGACTCGCGAGCGGCGTGTCCTTCGTAAGAGACCAGAGGTAGACCTGGCCATCGGCGCCGCCGGACGCCAGGTTAACGCTCTCCGGTGAAACGTTTCCACCTGAGACCGTCGCTTCAGGTAACCACGAGATGCCGCCGACCCTATTGTTATGTCCCCGGAGCGTCATCTTCTCCTCGAGCGAGGGGATGCCGATCAGCTTGATAGAGCCGCCCCAGTTCCCAGCAGCGACAACGTCACCGCCGGGTGCGATGCGCGTCACGCCGACATTGCGGTCGCCAGCGGTCTGACTGCCCTGTAGTTCGAAACCCTGCAGGCGCTCCTTGATCTGCTTCCGGAACTTGACGTGCGTGCGCAGCGGCACCGTGGTCTCGCGCTTCTGGAACTCGAGCCGCCGGCGCGCACGGGGCAACGAGAAGCGCGCTATGTCCTGTCGTGCCCGCAGCAGTTCCTCACTGCCCGTTGTGTAGAACTCCTCCTCCTGGTCCTCGCCCTCGGCCTCGTCGGCAGCGGACGCGTCGTCCATCGCGATATCCTCCTCTCCGTCCGCCGCACCAGCTTGCTGCTGCTGTTGACGCTCCGCTAGCACCGCCAGCAGCTCCCGTAATCTATCTCTCCGGTCCGCCGGTCCCTCGCCAAACAACGTGATGGGCTCCCCGAGCTCTCGCAGGCGCGCGCGTACGCGTCCGTCGTCGGTCGGGACCGCCATGGTGGCCGCCCGTCTCTTGCGCTCGAACTGTGACAGCAGGGCCGACGCCTTCTCCGGGGCGATGCCCGCGCCCGCGCCGGGTATCTCATAGTCGGTATCCGTAGGGATTTCGTCGAGGCTGATGCCGCGTTCCTAATAGGGCCCTTAATGTCAGTTGCTTTGCTTTTTTTTTTGCTGGATTTCGAGGAGATAAGAGAAACTGACCGGTGAGTCTGCCTCCTCCACGTACGCCTGTCGCGACGGGTGCATCATACTGGGCAACTGTTCCGTACTTCAGATATCTGCAGAGATGTGAAATGGGAGGGCTCATAAGGATTTTATCACTAGCTGGAGATTGACGGAATTGAAGGTAAGAACTACCCTAAATGCCTAGGTAGGTAGGTAATTGCATCGCGTTTTTTTCAAGACTTGAACGAAAGCTTGATTACTGGCCGAGCATTCACTATTGTAGGTATAGGTACATATGTATTATCCTTGTAACTGGTGTAAGGTTAGTGCGAGGTTATTTAGTGGGGCCCCCAACTGAGTATTAGATCCATTCAGGTGGCCTATGCATAGCCCCTTTTCTCTACTCTGTCTCCCCTGTTCATAGGGTAACACAAGATGAGGAGATTCGAATACTTAGATCAATCCCTAAGGAACGAAACAATGATTATCTAACGGGACGGTTTTTGAAGGGATTGCTCAGATATATTCAAACGCTTGGAGATCCGCAGAGTGTCAGAAAACCGTTCAACCTTTGATATTAATTATATCACATATTTCGAAGGCGAGGCATGACATATAGGAATGGATGCTTGGTAACATTCAGGTAGCTCACCAACTTATGATGTCAATCTCACTTGCCTGAAAGATCCTTTACTAGTTGCCTATTTTCACTTATTCCCTCCAAGGCACTCTGATTCACTTCACGGCCGTTAAAACATGGCTTCCATTGACCCCACTACACCTGGCCGGTGATAGGATAGGTCTGGCATATGACAGGTCCTCGAGAGTGGCACGGGATGCAAGAATAAGCCACTTGGGCAGCAACGCATTGCTAGAAGGGCTAGAAGACAAAGGTTGGCCAGGTAATAGAAAAGCAATGATGGCAAAGGAGACGTACAGCCATGTAGGTATAGATACGAGCCCAGATATCCATGAAGAAGGAAGGATAGAAGGCCGAGGCCACTTCCCTTAGAAAGTTATGCCTTATTTTGAACAAGAGCCTATTCATAAGGACCTCCATATTACAACAGCCATCTTCACATCTCCCACCTAGGTCTCACCGTATATACGCTGCCATGGACGACGCCGAAGGGAGATTATGCGCCACCTGCATATCAACGTTTGCTAAAGGCGATGGTATTCTTCACAAGCATCACCAGCTTTACAGTGATCTGGTGGCTAGTAAAGATGCCAGTTGCTTCATCTGCACTTGGATTTGGTCAAGATACCAATCCCAGCACACGAACAAAAATAATGCAGGAGATGGAGGTTATTTTCAAGTCACCTGTGACATGAAAATCGGATTTTGCGGCGAATGTTTCGCAACGTTTCACATTCAATCTTTACGGGCGTCCCCCTATGGAATTTCAGGTACGAGTTGACCACATAGTCTCTAATCATATATTTTCTTTCATTGTGAATACTCAGGAGCCTAGTCCACTTGTATAGCCTGTCCGAATACGATCTCATGGATACCTGTACTACAGATATGAGTGGTCCGCCTGTCCGCCGAAGTGATATACTCGCCAAACCTTGGTCTGGCCTTGACTCCAACATAGGATCGCATCAGTCAATTAAAGATATTCGAAGCTGGATTTCGAACTGCACCAGAAACCATAAATACTGTAGCTCTTCCCCCAAGGCTGGAGCCTACTTTCCAACCCGAGTCATTGACGTTCAAGAGGCATCTGCTGGTAGCGTCTTCTTGCGGGAGAAAGAAGAAGTTATATCCCAGTATGGCTCTAGAGAGGCATCAGAATATCCCGAGTATTGGACGCTCTCCCATAGATGGGGAGATCCAGAGAAGATCACGCAACTGTCCAAAACAACGGAACCTCAGCTTCGTAATGGCTTCTCTCTATATAATCTATCGCGGACTTTCCATCATGCGGCTTCTCTTGTTCACCGCCTGGGTTACAGATACCTCTGGATCGACTCATTGTGTATCTTTCAAGATGCGGATGGTGACTGGCAGACAGAAGCAAACGCCATGGTTGATATTTATCGTCACTCATTCTGTAATATATCGGCGATCGCTGCATCGGCCGACCCATCACATGACGGCCTTTTCCGCCGCAGAACGGATGATGTAAGGCTTTTATATCCATTTCTATCCAATGTAGGCATTCGCAACTGGAGTTCTGAGATCCACCAGGGCCCCTGGGTAGCCTGGCATGACTCGCTATGGACCGACGAAATCGAAAACGCGCCTCTTCATACCCGAGGCTGGGTTGTCCAGGAGCGGTTCCTGACTAATCGTGCGGTTCACTTTACGCGAAACCAGATTTTCTGGGAATGCCTAGGGGGTGTCCAGTGCGAGGCCGGTATCATGATCGGCCTAATCAATTTCCAATCACCAATCCGGTCTCCAGACCTCTTGGGAAAGAGAAGGTTCGGATATAAATCTTCGAAGCTAGGAATGGAGAAGGTGGCGATGGGAATAACTCAGTTGAAAGGCGGCCTCGACGAACGACAATACATCTTCTACTGGGTCACCATCCTTTCTACCTACGTGCGCTGTAGTCTTACCAAAAGCTCTGACAAACTTATTGCCCTTTCCGGTATTGCCAAGGCCTTTCGAGAAGTCACTGGTGGCACATATCTAGCTGTGGAAAGATTAGTTACACTATGGCCTTCTATAGAAAACTACTCCTACAAGCGGAAGCTGGATACAACTTAACGAATCCTATGCACCGTCCTGGAGTTGGGCTTCGGTCACGAGCACAGGGACGGGAGCCGATGTCGAACTGGAGACTCACGAATGGATGGATGACGTGGTGTCACTAATTCAATTAGTCGACGAGCGAATTGTGACAGAGCCTCCTGGTGGGGATGTCACTGGCC
This sequence comes from Eutypella sp. D-1, assembly GCA_023313575.1. NCBI lineage: Eukaryota > Fungi > Ascomycota > Sordariomycetes > Xylariales > Diatrypaceae > Eutypella > Eutypella sp. D-1. The sequence continues at coordinate 1,562,233 of JAJTTP010000005.1, read as the reverse complement.
TCCTTCGATCAGCAGAGCTCGACATTGAATGCAGGCTATTATACTTCCGGGCCTCGAAGAAGTCCTCCTCCTGGTCGGACTTGTCCTGGTCTTTCAATGTATATACTGACGAAGCCAAGACAGAGTGCTATATCAGGTCTAATTCGACGAAACTTTTCTTTGACATGTCGGATCGGCAAGAGAGCTGCGAAGAAAAGGATGAAGTTGAGGGCACATGCATCCCTTTATGTACAAAGAGGGTTGGCAGTGGTATTGATTTCGATACGAAGCTATTGTACTATCTTATATTAGAGGTCGCAGGGGATGGTCGATTTCAACGCAGCGGGATCATACAGAGCATTTTTGACTCTCGGGGGCGTTCTCATCCACCAAACCCGCAGCAAGATAGGTGGGGTGGGTGGAATATCAACAATTGGGCCGGGGTCTCATCACTCATCACGCTGGTATGATACTGCGCCAATGATTGTCAATTATTCAATGAAGTTTGTTTGGCTCAGAGTAAAAGAAACGCAGCTGTACAAGCTGTATACAACATACTTATTTAGATGGGGAGATATTACACGCATGGCATATCCTTCCCTTGAAACTTTATAGTCAAAATGAACAATCATTATTGGCAGATCCCCCAGGCGTCGCCAAAGACATAATAGATCGAACAGCCTTCAAACTCCTTCACGATGACCCCTCCTCACTTCTAGTCATCTACCTGCATGGTGCTACTGGCACCCTAGGCTCCGGCTGGCGACCCCCGAGCTATCGCGCCATGTCGGCTGGCGATCCGAACAGGATACACACCGTTGCCATAGACTATCGAGGTTTCGGGTCCAGCACCGGCGTCCCCTCCGAGGAGGGCTTGCTGATGGACGCGTTGACCCTCGCAGACTGGGCTATGAACGTCGCAGGGATTCCTCCTTCCCGCATCGTCCTTTTCGGAAAATCCATCGGTACAGCTGTTGCCGTTTCGCTCGCGCATCACTTGGCGAGCCGTCCAGAGCCGACGCTATTCTCAGGCATGGTCTTGGTCGCCCCGTTCGCCGATGTAGAGGCTTTAACCGCCACGTACCGCCTCGGGGGAACGGTCCCTCTCCTAAGCCCTGTCGCACGATTCCCTCGCCTTCTAGCGTTCCTGAACACTCTCATTCGCAGCAAGTGGCCGACCAAGGAAAAGATCGCGGATCTCGTACGCCGACGTGAGGACATGCCAGGCAATGGCCCGAAGTACCATATTAGCCTCATCCACGCAGAGGATGACTACGACATCCCGTGGTCACACAGCGACCAAGTCTCCTGGTACGCGGCGAACGCCTCTTTCCCCGGTGGCATCACCTACGAGGAGCTTGAGAAGGACAAGCGGAAGTCCCGTGTGGAGCGTGAAGCTTGTGGGTGGGTGGCGGAGAGGAGGACCGTGAAAGGCGTAGTCAGGGAGGAGATTATGAAGTATGGTCTACATGACAGGATCATGTCCTACCCTATAGTCAGCCTGGCGATTTTCCGAGCTTTCGGTAGTGGCATGCAATAGACGGTGTATTTCAGTCCCAGGTTTGAGGTTCACTCTTAGCCAACCAGTACGTAGATTAAAGACAACAGGTTAGAACATAGGGCGTCTCGCATCCAAGCAGCCAACTCGAGAGTAAGGAGACGTGGATTAGTCCAGTGCGGAGAGAATAAGAGTAGAGTGGGGAGAACGGTTACTCCTAGATGTTATTACCTTTTTCATCCCCGAGACTTTTGTTGACGGGTTCTTCGGCATGAATGTCGTGGTAGGTATCATCCTTTCCTGTGTACCAAGGCGGGGGTATAGCTTGTAGCTCGGTAGACCCCGCCCCTCATTCCACCTAGACTTGCAATGGATGTAGCTTATAGTTGGTATCCCGTTCCCTACCTGGACACCATATGAAGCAAAATAAGGCGACGAGTTTCCAACAAATAAAAGCCTGGATGGTGTAGTGGTAACATGCTAGGTCAAGCTGGGCCTCATCCCAAATGGGGTGGAACGTGCCATAGGTATTCGAGAGTCCTCGGTTCGAATCCGAGTCCGGGCAATTACATTTTTTTTCCGCTGGACCTTCACAATTTTTTTGTCGAAGGCTAGGTCACTCTGTACCATTGACTTCTGGCCTCAGTTGAATTTGCCGCGATGAACTACGTATTCCTCTAGAAAACGAGTCACGCGCCTCTTCTTGATTGCTGTCCACTACACGTCTGAGTTTGTGCTTAGCACAATATTGCAAGAGCAACACTCAGAAAACCTCACTCACCCTTAGAAGACTTTCCGCGTCGACTCGAGTTCTGGTGCCCTTCGTAGTGATTGTTATACTCGCATTAGGGACTCATCTGAGCTTATGAGAGGTAACTAATCAAGGCCAATCCATCAAGGAGTTAAGCGCTCGGGGTCATCGACCTTCTATGTGGTTCGCGCGTTGATGTTACAGCATGGCTTCATATGGTGTACTGTTGCCGTATGAAAGGTTATAGAGGACGAAGAGAAACTACGAATGCAGACATTGACCGCGCCGTTAGAGTCGTTGCATTGGTGAGCAAGTGATGACATAATTGGCCCTAAGGAATATTTCGCCGGGTACCTATGGGGCTTCCGGCCCTGGGCAAGTCGTCGGAACTAATAACTAGTCTCCATTTGACATTTGTATATATTTATGACCTCAAATTTGAAATAACTAGTTTGATAGTTAAATGAAAGTGGTGAGTGACTGACCTAGAAAATGGCCTTATTAAGTGAGACAATGCACGTTCTTGAAGACCTCTCCAGATAGTTACAGACTTGTGATCTACCTTCTTGAACAAGAGAGGATGAATTAGAATCATATGATTTCCAAAATTGACACTAGCTGACACTGGAGTACAGGCCCTCCCGAAATAGTGGAACAAAAGGGATATTTTGAAGCCAATGATTGGATCCATGTGGCCCTACAAGTCTAAAATAGGAAGCTTTAATTCTCCATTACAAGGGCGCTCCGGAGCGCACAGCGGACCGCCTGACAGGCAGGTGTAATGGGTGGTGGGCTTGGTGGGTAGACCTGGTTAGGCACGGCGAGGCAAGCGGATTCAGCTTCAATATGCTCCGTAGTTTGTACCACCCAAGCAGGATGATTGGGCAGCCAAGGCGGCCATGTCAGCGCACTATTACATAAGAACACGAGCTGCGTATTAATGCATTGCATAATTACCCCAGCTTTTTACTATTTTTCCCGAATTAAGCAGAAGCTATGCAAGTATCAAAGACGGGAACAAACCCCCGATTAATGTAAGCCTCGAAAATTTCACATGTCCCCGGTTTTTAGTGCAGGTACGTACTGTTTGCAACAATGTGTTGGAACAATGTGTTCCCCGGTGGGTCCATTTTTTAAGTTCCAAAAGGTCAAGTTTATTGTGCGCTGCCTGCCTTGTATGTGATCTTTTTGTTCCCTTTGTCTCCCTCTTTCTTTCTCTTTTTTCTATAAACCACCTTCTGGTGAACAACCAAACCTTCGAGACGTCAACATATATACGATCGAACAGAATTCACGAAATAAACAGCCGACTACCAATGCCTCAGAAACGAAACAACGACGATTTCCCTTCTTCGCTCTCCTTTTACTGCCAGCAAATGGTCGCACCCACTGCTCAGCCATTCATTCGAGATTACCTTCGCGAACTCCGCACCGACGCTCAGCGACGACGCGGTGCCCGCCTACCTTGAATCGGGGCGGGTTAAATTGATAGCGATTCTACCTCTTTCTGAAGCAGCCGTCTCACTATCCATCGTGAGACGGCTTTGTTACAAAGTTATTATAAAAGAAATATCTAGAGAAGCGACGAGGAATACGTAGCATACTGCATAGTGCAGGCCGCGATTTGTCTTCTCGTTAACGACAGCGAAACGGAAACCATCATGAGTGCATTAAAGCCAGCCGCCCCTGCCCTAAATACCATCCGTGGTTTCGGCGCATCGCCTGCCGGTTCTGGTGACGAGGATTCCGATTACTGCCCCACCCCACCTCTTACTAGGCGTGGCCGTGGGCCTAGACTTGACGATGTCGTCAGCGCCAACTGCAGCCCTGTCCTGCGTGGCACCAACTCGCCCGCCGTCAGTGGCATCGCAAAGCTGCGCATGCAGATGGAGCCGCTCAGCTTGAATGACTCCCGCGCCAGCACCCTGGTGACCAGGAACAGCAGCCGACAGCGTTACATGAGCAGCAGCGACGATGGCTTCTCCGAGAGCGGATCCACCAGCTACGAAGTTCCGCTGGAAAATGACTTCGTTAGCGAGAGTGTGCGCGAAAAACCTAAAATCATCGAGGGTGGACTTGTTTCGCGAAAGGTGCAGGCCGATGACTTCGAGCCGCTTCGATGCCTAGGGAAGGGCACCTTCGGGACTGTACTCCTTGTCAAGCAACGAGCAACTGGCAGGCTCTACGCGCAGAAGCAGTTTAAGAAAGCTTCCGTGGTCGTGCACAAGAAACTCGTCGAGCAGACAAAGACCGAGAGACAGATCCTCGAGTCGGTCAACCGACATCCGTTCGTTGTAAAACTGTTTTACGCATTCCAGGACCAGGAAAAACTGTATCTCATTCTCGAGTACGGCCAGGGTGGAGAACTATTTACTCACCTGAATACGGAAAAGATGTTCTCTGAGCCAGTTGCGGCCTTCTACATGGCCGAAATGGTTCTTGCGTTGTCCCACCTCCACGACACACTAGGCGTTGTCTATCGCGACTTAAAACCTGAGAACTGTCTCCTTGACGCCCAGGGCCACCTTCTCTTGACTGATTTCGGTCTTTCCAAGGTCGCGGTTGATGATGAAGATGCCAGCTGCAAGTCCATTCTCGGGACCATTGAATACATGGCGCCGGAGATCGTGCTCGGGCAGAAATATGGCAAGGCAGTGGATTGGTGGTCCCTCGGCGCACTCGCGTACGATCTCATGACGGGTAATCCTCCGTTTCGGGGCGGGAATCACGCAAAGATCCAGCAGAACATTGTCAAGCAGAAGCTTATCCTGCCGTACTTCTTCGGCCCGGATGCTAAAGACCTTCTGACGCGGCTCTTGAACAAGAACCCGGCCAAGCGACTGGGCGCGAACATGCCCAAGGATCTACACACGATCAAATGTCACCGGTTCTTCAAGAAGATCGATTGGAAGAAGCTCGCTGCCCGCGAGTTGGAGCCTCCGATCAAGCCGCTCATCACCGATCCCGAGCTTGCCGAGAATTTCGCGCCGGAATTCACTGACCTGTCGCTTGACTCCATGATGGCGGTCGGCAACGAGCCGTTCATCCCCGCATCGCCTAAGGAGGATGACCCCTTCACGGGTTTCAGTTTCGTGGCCCCCAGCAGCTTGCTGGAGAAATCGTTCATGTTCAGGGACGCTTGAATAATACATCGTTCTATACACACGAGACGCGTAATCCTGCCTCTTGGCGCAGCTCGCTGAAGGGCTTACGGGCCAACTTAAGTCCTGTGGGGGCCATTGGGCGGGGAAGAAACGTGGAGGTCGTCATCTCGATATCGCAGCATGATAGGGCGTCATGTCTCATTTTCCAGCAAGGCGTAAGAAAAGTTCCCACCGAGTTAGGCTGTCCTACCCCTTTGTTTATGACGGGAGGATATTGATGATTAACCTTGTTCTGTTTTGCATGTCCGTGTGGATGGCGGTCTTTTTCTGCGCTCCTGTGCCTTAGGGCTGGATGAACATGACTTCGTTTTATGGGCAGTAGATGGACGGTAGACGGAGGTTTCCCGTGCATTACATACAGAGTAGATAGTTGAACCCGCGCGGGCGCAACAAGACTATTTGGTTTCTTTTCCAATTTACTATTACTTTTTCTACCAATGTAAGGGAACTTTTCTCCCAAATGCCACGTGTGCGCCTCCCAATCTTGACGTATTTCGTGAAACGTGTAACGAACCAGCCTGGCAGATTCCCGGTGTGGGACGTCCAACCTACGCTGTCCGAGAACAAAGTGAATAAGAAGCACGTTTGTGTATTTTTTATCTGTGCGGTAAGCACCATACTTCTCTTACCTCTGGGAAGCATGAATCGGAAATTTTCATTGGGGTTTGACGTCCGCGGGAGTAAGCAGACGGATAAGCAATGGTCGAGAGTGTGCCGTTGCTGTCCGTTTGCTCTGTTTTACCATTCCTTGCTTGTATTTGCTTTCTCGCTGACTCGAATGGCGGTCTGACATGTGCGACGCCGTGCTGGCTGCGCGTCACTTTCCCTCCACCCTCTACGTCTCCATCGGTACTCCGGGGACTTACCTAGCTAGCTAGCTACCGATCAGGCTTTACGCAATTATCAAGATCGACCACACCTTCTTTTTCTTCTTCTTGTTCATGCCCCTCTTCTGCGAAAAGGTAGAGGACAATCGGGATCCGGAGCACCACGGACGGCATGGAGGTTGATTGCGTACGCAGGAACCCTCATAGGTTGGTGACGCTGACGCTGGGACGCGTCGTTTCCTGCAAGGCGTTTGAGGACGGGGTGATCTTGGCATCTTGTGTAGGGGAAAGGGTATCTTGGCGTGCATGGCATACTCGACGTAGATGGTGGTACAGCATCAACAAAATGTAAGTCTACCGATTTAATACCCTATCTCCCTACCAACCTACCTACCCGTCAACCCGCCTCATAACTACTTACCTGCACAAAAGGATAGATTATACAACGGGTCGGTAAGTATGAAGTCATTGGGACGCGTATAGACCTGATAAGCATCGCCTCTTTATTAGTCAGTTCTTACATACTACAAGTGCATAGCATTCTCCTAAGGATATAGTCGCCGGCCCGTCACTCTTAGCCCCTAGCACCATCACTTGCCCATCCCATTAGTAAGTCCAATGTTGGAACGTTGTTCACATCTAACTACCTAGGTAATTAGATACCTCCTTACCTAGTAGTATAAGTAGCGGTAGATAGGGCTGGGCAGTGGGGGGGCGCAATCGGTAAGTAGTGCCTCCGGCACTAATTATACTGAATGGGCGGAGTTTACCTTGGTTGCGAACTCGAAATTTTGCAGTCTCTCCTCCAATCTCCAAATTCCACCTACTTACTTAAGTCCTGAAGTACACAGCCTCACTGGGGAATTTACATTTAGACTAACTAGAATGTGGGGTTATCGCTGTGGATCTAGCCTCGCGTATGCAGATGCGTGCTATATCTTACGGGAAAGTTAGATAAACGAAGGGGGAGAAGGGCGCTATCTCGTGGCCTTGCTGACAATGAAGGGGGAAAAATTCCTAAACGGGAAAATGAAATATTAGGTTAGGAAACCCCAGAAATTAATTACAGGTATCCACATATAAGCAGATGGAAAGTCCGGCCTTCCGGAAGCAGCCTTATTGCAAGGTTATTTCATTCTTCGATAATGAGAATAGTACCTTGCATGCATGGTTAAGAGAGAACTTCCGGGTTGGTAAAGCCGGTAATAAGTTGTTTAGACAATACTTATTATCTCTGTACTCTATATAGTGGGGAAAAAAAAAGCAGTCAGCAAAAGTGTCATCAATATCACCAAAAGTGACTGGAGCAAGTGCGAGAATGCAGTAGCTAAGCACGGCAAGATCCCGCGAAAGGTCTAAATCAAGGGCGCAGTTTCTCTAAAGTGGTTACATAGCATTCTCCCATGGATGTTTTTCTTGGCGGAACCCGAAACATTTTATATGCCTAGGTAATGTACCTTGGTGGTTTGGCTATCTGAAATATCTCGTATTTTACTGGTCGCTCCTGTCCCTGTCGGTTTTAGGGCTAGGAAAGTGTGGTCGCAAATCCGACTAACATCTTATAAATTACTTAGTTTGTCTGCGACTTTCGGGCTAGATTTCTGTCATGCACGCTATTCCCGATCCATGTCTAGGCTCGGCACGTGTAATTTCTGGGTCCCCGCGGACGGGTTCTCTGGGGTTGCACCTGCAAAACCTACAACCAACTTAGGTATCTAAGTGTGTACCTACCTAGGTATACCCTCCACCACGGCACTGCTACTGCTTAAGGGGGAGGGACGAATAAACGGTCTTAATTATATGGGACGACTACGCACTCATTACTGCAGGGTCTAGGGCCGCAAGATCCCCCTCCCACTCCCTAATACCACCTTTATTGCCTTCCATCCTCAACCCTCTCCCCTAGCGGCTCAAGGTGTCAACATGGCAACGTGGCTATGTTTCAGATTCATCTCCCATACATAGCGGCTTGAGATGATGCCCAAAAATGCTGTGTAAATGCAGCGTGAATGGTGGTGGGCAGGTTGACCGACCGAACATCACAGAATCCCATCAGATGAGATATGCCAGCACGCACTCAATTACTTCGGAGACAATCCACAGATGGGTACGAGCGAAGTGTGACCAAACTCTGCGGACGCATATCATCCCATGTCGAACTAACGAATAGAGTTCCGCGCCGGTTGACAGTACGAGGTAGTAGTCGTAGATTATACCCCATTGGCGCCCTGGGCTAGGCCGTTGTATCATTAGCGATGTGCTCGCATACGAAACTGCACATCCCATCTACATGCTTTGTCACCTACCTCATCCCACCGCTGCCCGTCGCCAAGATTTCTCTGTACCTAGATAAGCTGGAGCCAAGAGAATGGGGAAGCCTCAGCCCAGGTTATGACGTTGCCCCTCCTAAGAATACCAGGATCCCACGATACCAAGATACCAGGATATCAAACGCCAACTCTCCCCGAGTAAGGATGGATTGCCGCCCGGCCGATCAAGTGCTTCCTGTCGCGTTAACCTCTTCCCCGTAGCCTTTGGTGCTATGTACCTGAGCTTAGCCAAGCATCCCGAGGTCCTATGGATTTATCTTGCTCGGCGGCCTGTCAGACGGAAGGGGGGTGAGGGGCCATGGGGGGAAGCCACCGTAGTATACAAAGGATTCCATTCCCGCCCCCCCCCATCGGCCTTCAAACTCTACCTGCTCTCTCTCCTCGTTGTGGATAACGATAATCTTCGGAAGCCAGTCAACCCTAGTCTTCCATAGTAACACCACGACAATTATTATTAGATTACACCGAAACCTATTTCCATATCCACCTCGCTACTACCCATCAGAGGTTGATCGGTCCTGGTTCTGACCTTTCCTGCCCTACTCTATCTATCCTATCATTAGTATATAATAATAGTTCAAGAATTCGGGTGCCACCCTGTGTTACCGTTATTTATTCCTTCTCCGAGTCGTAATTCTCCACGGGACGCGGCTGAGAGCCACGTATTGTCTCACACCAACACCTGGAACGAGGCATCATCGACGATAATAGCCCCTATTCGTCATTGGAGACTCACTCGTCTATTGTGAGACCAGCTGACTGGATTGCAAGACTTGCTACAAATTCCATCGACACCCCATTTTTTTATTTAGGGGTTACCGATATTTCCACCCCAGAATCTCTTCTTCGTCGATCTTTCGAGTTTTAGATCACCACCACCAGTACTCGACATAAGGGACAAACACTGAAAATGCAGACTATATTATCCGCTGCGGCCCTGTGTAAGTCGCGATCCAGGCCTCAACTAGCTTCAATTGCTTCCTATTAATATTACCGCCATTATAACGGCCTGTAAAATTTCCCCCCAACTAGAAAATTCTGGCTGACCTACCCGATTAGCCGCGCTCACATACAGCACACTCGTATCGGCGGATCCCCAGAGATTCTGCCCAAGTGATAACATATGCTACACCATTGCGGTGCCAGAGGAATCGGCCTCGTCGGGCAGCGGCAACATATATATACAGCTCCAAGCGCCAACAACGTACCAATGGGTTGGACTTGGACAAGGGACGTCTATGCAGGGCTCCAACATGTTTCTGCTATATACCGATGGCAACAATAACGTGACGATATCACCGCGATCTGGAACCGGCTACGTCGCACCGCAGGAGAACCCAGACGCAGATGTCGAGCTCTTGGCCGGCAGCGGTATCGAGAACAATATGATGACGGCAAACTTCCGGTGCGGTAACTGTGACTCCTGGTCCGGTGGCAGCATGCAGTTTTCAGACACGCGCTCGAACTGGATCTACGCATGGAGGGAGGGAGACGCCCTTGATACGACCGACACGAATGTCGGGATCTCTAGGCACAGCTCGCAGCCGAGCAATTATCAGCTCGACCTAACTCAGGCCACCGTGAGCGGTGACAGCAACCCCTTCGTCGACGGGGGCGGAAGTTCTGGTGGCGGCAATAATAATAGCGGTGGGGGTTCAGGCAGCGGCGGCTCTGGTGGCAGTGGGAGTAATTCCGGACAGAATGGCGGATCGGGTTCTGGCGCCATTACCCCCGGTGGGTCTAGCAGCGGTGGCCCGTCTAAGATCGTCGTCGCGCATTGGGCCATCATGCTGGTCGTATGGGTTGTCATGTACCCGCTCGGGTCGGCGCTGATGCCGCTCCTTGGAAAATGGGCTATCCATGCCGCCTGGCAGGCCGTCGCCTTCGTGCTGATGTGGGTTGGCTTCGGGCTGGGCTATGTCGCTTCGCAACGAGCCGGATTCGTAAGTCGTCCCCCCTTTTTGTCAAATTTCCCCAGACTCTCCTTTCTCGCGGTCTTAATGTCACACGAGCCCATGATCCCCATGATTAGACCAGTCAGGCTAACCGAAGAGCAACACAGGGTTTTCAAACCACGCACACCACCTTCGGCACCGTACTTGTGTGCCTGACTGTCCTGCAGCCGATCGGCGGGTACGTGCACCACTTGCAGTACCTGAAGCGGGGAGGGCGGACCGCCGTCTCGCACACGCATATCTGGTACGGCCGCGCGCTGATGATTATGGGCGTCGTCAACGGAGGCCTAGGCATCCGGCTCGCCGGCGGCCGCCGCTCCCTCACCATCGGCTACTCCGTCGCCGCCGGCGTTGTCGCCGTCATCTACCTCGCCGCTAAGGGCGTCGGCGTCGTCCGCGCCCGCCGCGAGCGCGAGCGCGGCGTTGGCCTCACTGCTGCCGGCTCCGACCCCGACACGCAGGCTGCAAAAGAGAGTCCTAGGAGGACGTACGCTTGAGTTCGGTAGGATTAAGATGGTTGAGATAGGGTGGGACAAAGCTGCTGGATATAAGGCTAAAGAATCGGAGTTTTCCCTTTTTATATTCCCTTTTCTTCTCGTTTCATATCAAATGTTGTGATGGCTTCAAAGGGGTCTTTAGATGTCGTGTATGCCCTTGGAATAGGAAGACATTAGCTACGGTTGTATCACTCTTGCGGGCTATTCACCCATCCACGATATAAGGGGGATTGATAAGAGAGCTTGGTGGGAAGACAGGCAAAGACTACCCGTGAAAGTGACTGCTAGTCAAAATTAAAGGAATTTCCATGGCCCAACGCAAATCTGACCAATTAAAATGTGGTTGATTCCTATCTCACTCGAGGTGTTGCTTATGATATGACGCTTTACACATAATTACATCAGTGTTTGATGTTATGTGACCTAACATAATGAATGGATGGTCAATTCAGCTCCGGAGCGTTAGGGGCAGGAAGTGAATACCTAACAATTGTATCATTGTTCAAATACGCATTCGAGCTGAGACTATGCAGCATTATATGTGGGGCGCGCTACCCCTATTTGCCCCTATTAGTGATCTACAGTAATTTTAGAGCCAGTATCTCCGCAATAACGAGAGTAAAGAACCGTTCAAGGAAAGATAGATTCGGGTGAACCCAGTTTGCTTTGAGTAGATAGCCTGCATAGATGATGGTTTGTAATTATGACTACAATACAGAGTGTACTCATGCATGGTTCGCGTCCTATCGTGGAAGAGCTGGATTTTCTTTCGAGCGACACTGGCGTTAAGTACTCAGAGCTTTAATGGAGCCATCCTATGAATTTTTCCTCGACTCACTTGACAGATGGCAGCTATGCTGTACACTGCGGCATATCGTATCTACATACCCTCACTATCACCACCATTACCACTATTACTTTGATAATCACTGGTGCCCGCTTTTATTCTTTTTGTTGAGTAGCAAAACATTGGGTATTACTTTCATGAAAAGAATGACTGTTTCATAAAAAGAGGCAGTAGCAATAGTGACAATAGCAATAGCAGCCCCTTCAATGTAAGGGGTACCTATCACAACTATACATGGGGTATCACCTGAATCCATGATGGCGGTGTCCAGTACACCCCAATCGGGACGTGCCTGAGACTGATGAAAGATTCCACCACGATAAATGTCCTCGCACCAAGATATGCCACAACAAGAATCCAAACCCAAATGTCACACCCTCTGTATTTGCAATACCCGCAATCAATAGCTCTAGTATTCCACCCACGTATGGATGCTGAGATTGGGAAAACAAGCAACGCAGCAATGATAAAGGAACAACTCATGGTCCAAAGTAAGCGTTCTGAGAATGAGGGGAAGTTGTGGTGCCAACCTGACAATAGATGAATACCACCATATACACATGACAGTACCAACTCAAAGATCCTATAGAATGCTTTTTCGGTGTCTAAATAAGCAGTAGAAGGGCTTATAAAGTATGCAATGGCCTCCAAGTTAAGGTTCTCCTTTCGCTTTGGTAGATCAGGCCATTTCCAGGTTTCTAAACGCCTTCTTTTACTCGAGTTAGCATGGATACGTCTCAAAGCTACCGCCGACCTCTTTAGTATCAGATGATCCTGAGAACTGAGAAAAATTGGTTCCTCATGACACTCTAACAGCTTAATTCCACAGGGATGAGTATCGCCGGGCCTTAATTGAACTTCCCCAGTGCTAGTGACAGGGCTTGTATTGGTTCCAAATGCTTCTGGCTCCGACGGTGGGGTTCGACATAATACTAGATTTGATAGGCGCTTGCCGAAGGAGTTCAAAAGGAATAGTGCAAGATAATCATGTGTATCGTTCGCAGTGATGATCTCTGGTTCCTGTACATCAAGTGGTTTCCAATAAAATTCGGATCAGTCAGAGTGCTGGGAATTTCGGGACGGTAATCGGACCCTACCTGCAACCAGCATAAATATATGAACAGTGTATAGATGACGTGAACCATGGTATGTTTTTCCAGTAGAGAGAGAGGAAGGTAATGGTGAAGCCTCAGAAAACACTGTGTTCCCATCCAGATAACTTGGAGACACACCAAGATCTTCTGGATTGTGTTTGCCTTGCTTTTATCGTTGATAAGACTGCGTGGAATATCCAAGGACACGCCATCTTCAGCGAGCCTCACGAGTACCTCACTAGTGATGACTCTCCTGGGTTCACACTGATATATATTGTGTGAGATGGAATGGTGGGGAGGCTCTTGGCCCGGCCATGCGATGTCATCAAACGAAGCCTGCAAGCCCCCCATAACGACGAAAAATGCGTATTTCGTCGTGAATTTAAACTGTTGGATCGTATTAAGCATTTGTATGCGAATAATCAAGCAATGGGTGATTATACCTTTTCGTCAGGGGTGCCTCTCTTGGGTATTAATTTCGTGAGTTTCTTCTGCAGACTATGTGCTTCTAAGCGCTGGGAGAAGGCCATGTGCAGAATGAGTTCGGGGGCCAAAAGGCCTGCCAGAACCCATTTGAGCTTCTCTAGTAGGCGTGGCCAGCTTCCTTGCTTAGATGAAATGTTAAGGTGTAGAACGGTGTAAATGCATGCTGAGATTGTCAAAGTGCAGCTCCAGAAGATACTCATCGTTCCCCGGTAGCCCTGGTCTGGTACCCATGATGCTGAAATGATCGTTCGAAGGGCTGTCTGATTGTTCTTGTTCTTGTCGATTTCAAGTCGTGTCGCCTCAGCTGCACTTGTGGCTATGGCTTCCATGGTGTAGAAGGCCGGGATGTCAGGGAAAGATGGAACTAAGGGAAGAAGGAAAGTAAAGGGAGAGTAATGGGGGGGCATAGCAAACGAAGTCTTTCACTAAATAGATTCTTTGGTGAATGGGAATGAACGTCACAGCAGAGGGGCTTGCAGACGCGATATTGCATTAGCGAGACTGCATTAAGTGTTGATGTAACCTCCGAAAAGCCACCATAGGCCGCCGGGTTAGAGATGCTACACAATGACCAGGCAGGCAGCATAAACACTTGGTCATCTCATAGGCTATGTTTAGTCTTGTGTTATTATAAGGCTGATATAAGTGGATGGTACGAGAACCACTGGTAGCACCTGACACTTCATCCTTCCTGCGCCTTACCATTCTTCCACTCTCTCGAGTCTGCAGTATTACTCTTACTGTTATCTAGCATGACCACGTGTTCCCTTTTCATCTACGCGCTAGGTCATTAAGGAAGAGGCCGGCCTCTAGGTTCAAGTCATATCTCGCAATCTATTTCTTGATTGAAATCAAACTGATTGGAGCTTGCGTTTATTCAAGTGATACAGCAGGTCCAGGTTCGCCCGTCCTCTGCCCGATGCCGCTGCCTCAGCTACTTCAACCATAAGGCCGTACATTTCAGCGAGGCAATCGAAGGCCGCAGTGTGCTTAGCATGGATCAGGGCACCATAAATATGCATAGAGACCATAAGACCTAAGTCTCATAGCCTCTCACTTATCCCAATGCGTGCTTGAGTCCTAGGTTGTCGTTACCGCGGCTTCCGCCCACCCATACGACAAGGGGGAATCCATCCGCCTGCGGGTCTTGATAGAGAGTAAGTTGGGTGTCGTATTCGGGCCTCGGTCTTGGGTTTTGATTTGTTTTGTGTGGGAAGTGAACAAGGAGGTGAAGCTCGAGCTAATCATAATGGATAGTAGCTTGCCGTCGCGGTTCAGATGCAGCTAGCTACACCCTGGCAGGCAGGTAGAAGAAAGAAATATAGGGAGACAGGTCGGTAGGCAGATAGATGTTCCGTATTTGTGAACAAAAGTAGTGGATGGTGACGGCATATTTTGGCTGGAAGTATACGAAGCAGCCTGGGGTGCTAACATGACATCCCGGCCCTCCTTCACTCTCCCACTTTTGTCTTTTAAGTATCCCATCTGATCTTTCCCGTGCTCCCGAAGCTATCTTAAGCCTAAGCAGACCATTCGCACCTCATGAAGTTCTTACAAAAGTTCGTTGCCTGTTCCTTCGCTTGGTCTTCTGTAACAGGATCCCTGCGACCACCCCTGTCCCAAGTGATCTCGGTAATCTCAACACCGCTGACGTCGTCCTTGACTTTGAGGGTGATCACCTTACGGCCAGTCCAGCTTCGAGTAATGTGAATAGCCGTGAACCCTTGCGGGTCGGGGTCGTCGGCAAAACACCTCCACCTCTGCTCCATCATCTCCGGGACGAAACCTCGCCTGAGCTTAGCGAAGTCTTTGCTGCTAATGCGTACGCCCCAGCGTGCCGTCGCCGGGTTCTCCATCACGTTTGATTATACAGAAAACTTTGACGATGAAAATACAAATAGAAAGAAAAGAGAAGAAAACTCGTCCTGGCATAAGAGATCCACAGCCTTAGAAACCAATTTGGAAGTGGGGTTGGGGTGATAAAGAAGGGGCTTCAGCGGCTATATATATAATAAGGGCCTTCGAGTAAGACCTAAATAGCGGGAGCCCCCTATACCTAATGTGGCACCAGCTACACACCGCTAGCATCATCAGCTGCCACGTGATGTTGGCACAGGGGCGCTAATAGCAACCTTCCCCCTATCCACAGGCTACAGAAGGCTAGGATTCTTTATAGATAAGCCCCCCACCCCCACCCCGTGTATCTAAAAGGAGGGCAGAGTCCAGTAGCTATTTATTTAACCTCTACCTATACTATAGCGACCTCACAGTGACCCTGTGGCTCCTAACCCTCATTCCGTATCCAAATCCTCTAACGTCATCCTGGTTTTACCACCGAGCTAGGTAACTTCCTTGGTTAGTGTGCAGAGGACGGTATTTATCGCTATAGGTTCTGAGGGTTCATTCCAATATCCTCGAAGTACTCTGCGGCAAGTTCTGCGAGTGCTTGAACAGAGGGTGCCCCGCTTCCATCCTGGTGCCTCGAGCTAGCCCTCTCCAGTTTACTCCAGGGTCTCATGTCCCAAGCCTGGTGATTAAAGGGGAAGCCAGCGAATTGAGGTTGATCGCCGCCGTCCTCCCGGTTTGCGGTGTTTCTCTGGTACGATGGGTTGGTCCCCGTCTCCTTTGCTTGCCCGTTCTCATATCTAGTCCATCCGATTACCAAGCTCCACGGGATTTTGTACATGGCCGAGACCTCCGCCTCATCGTTGAACAAGTGGTACAGACTTCCAAAGGATCCCTCAACGTCGATGAATGTCTCGATAGCAGAGATTTTGTATACGTAGCCGGTGCCTCCTGGAAGGAATTGTGGGGCAACTGTTTTCTCCTTAGTGGTGGAGATGAACCCATCGTCATTGGAAGCCTGCATCCCATCTTCCCCGCCAACATGTTTATATAGACTGTAAGATGGAGCCAACTGGTATGAGGCCGCCATGCACCAAAATCCTCCTTGGCTTTCGATTTCTTGGGGAGAGCGAGTGTCCGCACGGTAAACGATTTTGACACAAGTGCCGAGTGTAGACCATATAGCCAAGAGAAAAAGTTGGGAAAGCCAAATCATTGTGAAAAAGATCGAAAGCAGAAAGCCTAGTCACGAGTTATTTGTAATGTTAAATGTAAGTGTGAGATAGTAAGTGAAAAAACGATGTTTCTAAAAGTTACTGAGTTGCTTGACTTCTCAAAGTCTCACCGCACAGCTAATTACAGGTAAGCATGCCGATATTTATATTAACTATGCGCTTTGAGTCCGGGTTCTACCCTTTCGCAGTCACCTACTATAATTAGAAAAAAACACCAGCACTTCTAAATCGCTATATGCGATTTCCTTATTGATTTACTTCTGACTGAAATATGATCCGGCACAATCCAGGTCCTACGGGGATACAAGGTGCGTGCGTCGCAAGCGACGTATAATTAGGCTGTTATTTTTAGGACGAGCGCTGTCACCATAAATCCCCGGGGATTCAGCTGTTTCGGACCCTCTATAGATCAATTAGACTCAAGTCCCTACGGTGAGGTTAATTCTTCCGGCCGGTCTCGCATATTAAACCTGTACAGTGTACACCGATGGATATCCTGACGGACATTAATACCAGACCTGTACACGCACCTGGATTTCCATACCAGCTGGTCTAGATACAGACTTCGATCCCGCTGCTGGCCAGATTGCACCTACATAATGACCGGTACATACACACCTGGGCCTGTATACGGACCTGAATGTATAAATTGACCTGGGAGAATCTGTGTACTAAAGTACGGTACTTTTGATATATTATTAAGCCGAATAAATTCTTTTCCGGCTATTACAAAATGTTAGGGGATAGTATTATTTTAGCTGAAAATCAAACCGGTATCGACTGTGAAAAAGTAGGGTTTTCGAGTACATTAATGTTAAAGGTTTTGGGCAAAGGTTTTGGGCGTAGAGTGAGAGATAGTAGCTAGAGAGTCACTGCGAGGACGCTGTAGTATAGGTAGAGGTCGAATAGTTATTAAACTCTGGCCCTCTACTAGAACCGCAGGGGGCGATGTCAGGTCCCACTATTGCAGTGACCGCCCCACTTATACTGCTTTACATATAGCTATATCCCTTGGCAGAGGGCACTCTGTATTTAACTTTTTCCCTTTTCATCATCTTGCTACCCATCACTGACACCCTGGCTTGCGGACGGTTGCTTACCACCGGCATCGCGGCGCCAGCATAGTGATCGTAGCTTTGAATCAAAAGTCATTGTTTCGCCTATCGCACGTTTTGCGTAGTCCGTGCACTTATTATAGCCGAAGCCCCCTACTTATAGAGAATTATAGTCTATCGTAGACTGTAGAGAAAGGGGGGGAGGGCCGTCAGCGCCCCTGTCCCTTTATCACGTGACAATTAAACGCGCTGTATTAAGCCCAAATGGCTATTAACCCACGGTCAGATGACTGTCGCTCTGCTACTATGGAAAATATATAATCCCTCTGTAGTTACTAGCGCTCAAATAATCTAAGAAGATATGTGTGAGGCGTTATAGGCAGGTGCAGCGCGCCGTCCTATACGCCTACGAACACTTGGTGTTTGTTTTGCCACCACTAAAACAACCTGGTATATCGATGACCAGGAGTCAGGCCTAATTAGACCTAAAGTCTGGAAGGGGTAAAGCGATCCCTATAGAGCGATCAGCGGCAGGACCGAGTCCGACCGACCTATTTCCTAACACAACCTCTGAAGTAGTACTTTAATCGGCACCTTGCATACTGATAACTTGAGATGTTCTGGGATACGGAACATGCCTCGCTGTTATCATGGCGGTTTCCGTATTAGGCGTGTACCGCAGAGTCCCTAGGTATGGTTAAGTTGTCACTTAACCATCCTTTTTCTAGAGGCATGTGCTTCGCTCTTATATCGCCCTAGGAGCTCACCATACACTTCATCACCATCTATAAGTTGTACAAAGTTCACATAGTGACAAGGTTTATAACCTTTTCAGAAATTCCGGGGAGGGATAGCACAAGCTCACGGCAGCTAGATGGGCATTACAAGAGCATATTAGTTTGACAATGGAAGACTATGAGTACCAGAACCATCGAACATCTGTCGAACCAACCCAACCACTGCAGAGTGAGTCGATTTAGTAGAGTGGTCTCCCTGCCAACTAGGCCGTACTAGGCAACTACCGTCACAAGACCCGCCAATTAACAGTGACCGAGGGAGGGAACTTGAGTTCCACCGGCTCATCGTCCTCCTGGGTGAGAAAAACACCCGCTTTGACGAAAAATCCGCGTCCGGCATGAATGCGGTGGAGAATGACACCGGCCTTGCACAGCCGCGAGGCCATGGTACACACGGCGTGGGCCTCGCCCCGAAAGCTTCGCAACCAAGCTAGGAGATCTGGTTTGGTGCTGTGGATGGTGGTAGCCCTTGTGCTGTCAAGCGGATCGTTGCCCTGGATCAGCGCTGGGCCCGGGCCGCTATTCTGCTGCTGCTCCACGGCTGCCTGGATCTCCGGGCAACTCGAGGCAACGATGCCGACGGTCGGGAGCTCGACGCTGCCGTCTTCCTGTATCTCCCACCCTTCTATGGAGGGGTGATCGGTGTGCCGTGGGACGCCGAGACCGTCGGAGACGATCTTGCCCCCAGTGCCCGGCATGAAGGGGAGCATCGTGCCCCGGAGCACGATATCAACGGCCTCTGCGCCATCGGTCGTGGTGAGTGTAGACGCTGAATGGTTGTAGGTGAAGAAGGACCCGCCAACCTTAAGGCGGGGCTTGTTTACGAACTCAAGAGGGAATAGCCCGCAAACTAGACGTTCGGCGTTCTCCCCGCCCGCGGCGTCGGCCCGGAACTGCTCCACCCCGCGGCCCAGGTGCCAGTCCGTAGCGCCGGTGACAGACATGATGGCGACGGCCCGGGAGTGCGTGCACTCGCGGTTGCGGGCGAGGATCAGGGGTGTCAGTCGGTCGGCGCGATGCAGGCTCAGCATGCCGGTCTCCGCCATCAGGTGGTGGAGCTCCCAGAATCCCCGTGGCGGCGGCGCCGGCGCACCGTAGTCGTCGGCTTCGACGTCCGCCACACGCATGTGTGTGATCATCAGCGACACCATGCCAGCGAGCGTGACCGGCGTGTCGTCCCCCACGCGCAGCGGCTCCCACCGCGCGTTGAGGAACAGCATGTCCGGACGCATCATGCTCTCCTGCAGTGTCCAGAGAGACGAGAACCACCCGGGCACGCGCACCGCCGAGTCGTCTTCTCCTTGTAGATCGTAGGTCACGAGACCGCAAGAATCCGGCACGGATGACGCAAGCGCGGCGGTGATCTCCTCGAGCCCGCGATCTTGGGTTCCCGGCTGAGGAGCGGGAGGGGAAGTCCTCAGGTAGTCCAGGCCGATCCACGAGATGACGGCCTCAGTGTCGCGCCAGCTCGAGACGTCGTTGAGCCAGGCCACCGATGTCGCTGCGTGCCTGAAGATGGTGGCCTGCCTTGCTAGCTCCGTCTGGCATATCACGGCTAACCTGTCATCTGAGGTGTCCTGAGGGATGCAGAGGAGGTCCAGCCACACGTAGTGTTCGGAGAAGCCGGCAGTGTGTAGAATTTGCGGCAGGTCCGTCACCTCGAAGCGAGTGTTTTCGGGGACCCGCCACCCCGGCACTCCGGGTAGCTTGGCCCCGCGGCCATCTTTCCGCCATCTCCCCCAGGTGTGGCTCACTATGCTGTAGGATATACAGGGATCAGTAAGAGCCGCTGTCTCGATGGTGCACCGTCGTTTAATATCCCACAAATAGTAGGGTAGCTGATCTGCGGGGTTCTTTTGGGTATTGACTTCGTTGTTGAGCCAATGGCAGGGTTCCCAAATCGACGGAACCATGTATAGACAATCTTTCAGCTTGATGTCTGCCCTTTTGTCGCCTTGGGGATTCGTAGTACGTTCCTGGGCATGGCGTAGGCAACGCAGTCCGATCCGCTCCGCGGCGGCCACCATAATAGCACGGTATCGCGTTCGCCAGATCGTGTCGGACGACCAGTCAAGCCCTCCGAACTCGGTGGAGAACAGATAGAGTAACGCGGTATCGTACTGCCGCCCACTCGATATACGACTCAGGATAGTCGCCGTATCGGAGGCTCCCGCTGTGATCTGGCTGATTTCCTGGTACAGTGATTCCTCTTGATCCCTCGTCTCGTCTACTTCAGCCTTCAAAGCATGCAGATTTTCCAGCTCAACCGCGGGAAGGACGCCCTCTAGCTCAACTAGTTCAAAATCTTGGGTGTGTGACCAGTAATCCCCCAAAGTAACGCCAAGGAGTCGTCGCTTGATACCGGTTATTTGCCCATCCTCGCCCTGCTGCTTCGCATACCACTCCTCCGCCAGGGCGAGTATAGCGCTTTGGCTCGGCGTGAGGGTCGAAATGAATGCTGGGCCCGCACTTAAGCAGTCAAAAAAAGTTCGGAAGCATCGTACGAAGTAGCCCTGTGAAATCTCATC
Organism: Eutypella sp. D-1; assembly: GCA_023313575.1. NCBI lineage: Eukaryota > Fungi > Ascomycota > Sordariomycetes > Xylariales > Diatrypaceae > Eutypella > Eutypella sp. D-1. The sequence goes on along the minus strand of JAJTTP010000005.1, from coordinate 1,541,345 downwards.
AACGTGTCCCGTAAATGCCTTCAGAATATTGCTCAGGGTTTCAACCCGGCCCTCGGGCACATACCCGGCTACGGCATCCGCATCAGAGGGCATCGCATGTTCACGGACCCCGCTTCCCCCAGAGGGCAGGGGTTGCTATTCGGCGGTTGTCATTGGTGCATATATAAAAGGGTATGTGTACACTCAGACCGATATACCATTTCCAATTGTCACTACGAAAGGGAATTACAGCTAAATATTGCGTTCCTTCAAGACTAGCAAGAGGAGACTCGAGCTGGACCATTCAGCTGGGTGCTAAATGTAGTAAGCAGGGTCCACCCAGTCCACGTCCATACGGCGATGAGGTTTCCTGCAGGCGGGCTATACTACTCGTATCATGAAGACTGATTCAGCAGAGACCTCATTGAATAAAGCAATAGGATTTTGGTTTGCTCTATTCTTTTATTTCAAGCGATGCCCTATAGCATTATCCTAGGGGCGTCTTATCGCTGATGAGATGCCAACTCCAACAGCTGCTCTCGGAGGTAAGTCCCCACGGTTATCGCTCTAGGAGGACTCGACGCTCGCAGATGGGTTTGAAGCTTGGTGCCCTCTACAGGCCACACTTCTGTTCACGAGGAAACCCGCAGCGTATCCAGCTGGAGCAAAAGTGTACCAATCCGAAACTCCCTTGCATTCCAATTAGATCAAGTCGTGACGTTGATCGAACTTGAATGGCATGGGGCGGCGGGGGTCATGGGGTATCCTCGCAATGACGCAGCATCAGAGGCTGTACTTACAGCTTGAAGGGACGGATGCGCCCAGCATACGGTGTGCAGCGCATGCTGCACAGGCTGAGACATATAGTGCTTCCGCGTCGGCATTTGAAATTCCTAACCGAACCCCCCAAACCCTTCAACCCTCTTTCCGGAACTCTGGCTTCCACCGCCAGATACTCCACTCGCACAGGCACTCGTCGTCGAAGGTACGCTGGTCGGCCATCTCCTGGCCATCCTGGATGCACTCGAGGCCGCCGGCTTCAAGGAGGGACCAGAGGTCGCGGAGCTCGTCCAGGTAGCAGGCGCGGAGCGGGAGGCACATGACGAAGCGGGCGGTTGGGTCAGCACGACTAAGCCAGCGTAGCACGGTGGCGGCGAGCAGCGGCGGGTGCTCCTCGGAGTAGATGGTGTCGGCGGCGAGGACGAGGTGGGCGGCGGTGGCGCCCTCAAAGGGGTTCTTGCTGGAAGGCCCGTCCGCCTCGGAGGAATGGAAGTCTAGCCGGGCCGGCTCGCTCCAGTCGAGCGCGCCACACGACATCTGGCCCTCAGTCAGGCTGTCCCGGTTCAGGGCGATGTTGGCGGCCAGTCCGGGCACGATGGGAGCCAGGTCGGTCAGGACGGCGTGGAGGTTCCACTTTATGGCGGCGGAGATGCCGACCATGCCGGTGCCGGCGCCGAGTTCCAGGATTGGTATGATCTTCGGGTCGCTGCCGGATTGATCAGCTATCGACGGCGGGAAGGAGACTTGGTCCTCAGTCAAGCGTTGTATGAGGCCCGCCTGCACGGAAGATGCGGCCCATGTCTCCAAGCTAAGACCCTGCGCCTTCAAATCGGGCTCCGTAATGTGTATCGGCAGCTCCCCGCCCCCCTTGACCGGATTCCGAGGTATCTTAAAGGTCCTGACGGCGGTGGGGTCCCGGAAGGTCTTGGGGGCATTTGGATTCCAGCCCATGGTATCTATAAACCTAGTTTATATGAAATATAGAGGGAAATTATGAATACTATATCAGCTTAACATGGTAGTTACTCGAAGCAATAAAGAAAGAAGAAACCAGCTAGTTATCGATAGTTTTTAGATACTTGTCTCTACTCCGTACAATGACTGAGTGACACTATTACTCATACCTAAGTAAGTATTGTAAGTGCGCACAGACCACTTTATCAACCGAACCCGAGACCACTGCCTAACAATCTCATAATCTTGCTAATTAACTTTTTTTTTTTCTTATCGAAAACTTTCAATGATAAGTGAGCTAATCGCGATATCACGGTATCACGTGGTCTTAGTGGTCAATGTAGGCATCACAATGGGTAAGAGTGGGGAGCTATCAGTGGGTCATGAAAAGCTATCAAACCAATTAAATCACGTTATCTTCATATTGTAGTTCCGTACCGAAAACCCCCGACTTCCCAATTGATTTTGCCGTCCCGCCCAGTCAAAGCAGCAGACTGACCAGGTGAGTGGGTTCTGAGTGGATTTCTATGGTGGAAATCCTGAAAAACCTCAAACCCCAACCAACAACCACTTAACTACTACTTACTACTTACTACCACTACCACTACCACTTACCACCCCTACATCACCCTACATCACCACCACCAACACGAATTGTCCATCAATTCCTCTCCCCTCTCCGCCAATTGGAGCATTTCCAACCGTACATAATTTCACATTTAAACAAAAATGCTCAGCTCTCTAAGAACTTCGGTATGTTTTTCTCTCCTATCTCGGTTACTCATGTCATGTGGGGGAGTTGGCTTTTTACTGTAATGATAAAATGAATGATCTGTGCTGATCGATGCGATACAAAAAAAATAGGGTGCCCGGTCAGCCGCCCAGGCTGTCTCCCGTGTAGCTAGGGTAAACGCCGTCAGAGGATTCATCGCACCTACTGTGTCGCGACGAGGTACGTTTTGTTTTGTCATTACTTTTTCTTTTTCTTTTGAGCTTTGACATTTACTACTACACTGTTGGGGTCCATTGAGCGGGCGGGGGGGCTCAGAGCTACATACGGGTTTCGGATGCGCGGGCGGGGTCATTAGCAATCCAAGTACATCGAAGTGAGAAGAGAACCATCAAGAGTCAATTTACGGCCTCACTCTTCTCCACGATTGAAGAGAAGAAAAAAAAAGAAGAAAAAAAACATTTACGACGCCATCTATCTACGAGCCCCGCCCCGACTCCGGCCCCCCGATATAGTGCACATCATCCCATGCGCCCACAATAAATCTGCGTTCAAGCACGGACCGAAACACGAAAAGCTAACTCAACTATTTTTTTCTTCCAGCCGACTTCGTACAAGAGCTCTACCTTAAGGAACTCAAGGCCTACAAGCCCACGCCTGTGAAGGACTCAGATGCCCAGGGTCAGGTACATACCTTCACCGCCCCCAAGGCCCCCAAGTCGCCCGAGGAGGCCGACCTGGCCAGCAGCCTGAAGGAGTACGAGGACGCCATCGTCGAGGTTGAGGGCAACGAGGGCGTCACGGCCACCTCCACGCCCGCCGTCGTCGAGGACTGGTTGGTCGATGAGGAAGAGGAGCCGGCCGGCGCCCACCACTAAATACTTTCCCTTTCCGTCCGCAAAATTTTTTATACCTTTGAACATGAACCGATCGATCCGGTGTGGAGGAGAAAAGGACACTTTGAGTTGGAGATAGTGAAGGTGACTAAAAGACATGCCGAGAGATGCGTGGGGGTGAAGGCTGGTGTGGATGAGATACAAAGTACGGTGCCTAACGCAGGCTAAAACAGAGAGCAACTGGGGGATGACGCTCAGGGTTGCAACATAGTGTGATCCGTGTACAATTTACGCTTAGGATTAATGATGCCGAATCATGAATTAATCCCTTCTTTCCATTTCAACCGAATGTCCCTATGTACAGCTATGTGGCCATGACAGTAGGCAGGATGTAGCTGAGGGCCCGAATGAACTCGATTCCGGTCCCTACACGCTTGGTTCTATCACTATAGCCCTCATTCGGACCGAGATACACCGACTCCCTGCCGTATTTCCTGTGCTTCGATAACCGAGTTATATCTCTATCAAGAGTCACATCGTCAGTCCGAGCAGGCCGCCGTCTTTGAAACCAGTTACAGGTCAAATCTAAATAGACTATCACATCACGAATTAGGATTGGAGCCCGTTCACTAATCTCTTAAGATAATCTACCAGACTTAATTTATTCCCAACACAGCCCGTATTGGTCAGTCTATCCAGCCAGACTACATCATCATAGCCCATAGGCCCGTCAGGGAAGAGAAACTCGCCGGTGACTAGGTAGGCAGGCTTGGTCTTGTGTCTTATGGGGGCGGGCTGAGGGTCGCCGTAGTAATTACTTAAGTAGTTACCCAGTCCTAGAATTGCAGCGAAAGTGTTACTCTATACTTCCGCGCTCGTAGAGTTCTCGCGCGCGGCTAAAAAAGCAGTGAATACGGCTAATATGAATCAATCCCTGTTAAATCGTGTTGCGGCTTACAGCTTACACTGCGGCCCTTCCTACAGTGTAGGTAGGCCCTGGTTAGCCAGACGTTTATGAATTGTCATTTCTAGACAGCCTGGGTACCCGGTTTGGAAGGAGACTTTCCTTCCTGTGTTGGAAGCCGTTCATACAGTGGAGTCTACCTGCCTTTATGTATAGGACCTCCTAAAGGGGGCTTATGTGTACAGGATCCCCTACTCGGCCTTTGGACCAGAGCTGCCATCTACTTGGCCGAACCGCAGGGTATCATAACGAGAAAATGAATGCATAGTAACAACATAGACATGCGGTTCGATGCATTGGAGGCAACACCTCCAGCACCGGAGTTAGAGGTCCTGATTACCAGGTCATTACGAATTCATTGCACGCGTACTTATGATAGACCTCGCCAGCTTACCCTGCCCCGGGTTAAGCCAGAGTATAAAAACATACCATTGCACACACGCTCGAGCCGGCTGAAGTCATCCATCGTGAGTGAAGAGCTGGCTCCCTGGAATCCAACACCGAACCTAGTAGTAGGCCTACCTACCAGTCAGTGGGCCAAAGCTGGGCAATCCCCGAATTGTACTTGTCTCATGGCAATTTGATATTATGCTACATTTTAGATATTCAAGAGTGTCGACGCCACGACCCAGTACCTGTGATATCAGCACAGACAACCTCATACATCTATACCCCATTCCTATCATAATTCACGTTAGTAGATCACGAGCAAGTCATGTTCTCTTATAGAGTAGAGGAACAGGAGTTCGAATTAAAAGGCAAACTCACGTCTCCCCACACCAGGAGGTTATATCCCCATGTACTCAGCACCCCCTTTCCACGCGGTTGAGGTTCCTTGCGCATGGTGGCCCGAGGACTAACTAGTTACTGCGTATTGTAACATAAAACTGTGCCCAAGTTGATAGCCTATGCCTGCCGGACATAAAATGAATATGTCAATTTAAGGTAGGCTCTTGCCTCGATATATCAAGACCATACCTCATTACCCCTTTACAAGTGGAGAACGACAGCAGTAGCCAATCTCAATTGGCGAGCGTTGTTCAATGTCTCTACTGCTGAAAGATGCATTTGGCACTCGAAAGATACAGGGCGTAGTTTGTTGACGGGGTTAGGTAGTATTCATCGGAGAGGCGTAAGTACTTTACCACTTAGTTACCTAGGTAGCCGGCCCCCAGCGGACTCTACTCACGGCCCCCTTCGGCGCCGCTCCTCCCAGCACCCCTATTCTCCTCATTCAGGGGATCAAGTAAGTGCTTTCCGTTTCGGCTATCCCTCTCTCACCTACTGGTGTAGAGAAGCCGCCACCAGCCCCAGCTAACATGCATTCATGAGCCAATCAATCCAATCGAAGATAGATCTCGAGGTCTAGCCAAGCCCAACTCCCTTCGCTCTATTAACCCCCTTCTACCCCCTTTCTTCACATTCCGTCCCGACTAATATAACAATCAACGAACATCTTCCGAAGATTCGAGGGGCGGGTTCGGGGTGCTGGGCCCGTTATCGTGTGGTACAGTAATTGCATACTTCGACAACTTATGCGGATGGGGGCAGGAGGGCATCCCGTGCGTGCTTGGGGGTCTCGGTTCAAAGGTGAGGGCCCATTCAAGCACCGAAATAAGAACATATCGGCCAAGTCTATCCCCATCAACAAGTTCGATAGACCAACCGACCTTTGGACGGAGCACAAACGGTGACGGACTTTCACCATCTAAGAGAGGGCAGAAAGGGCAGCTCTAGATGACATCGTGTCAGACCTACTTCACATGGCCGGACAATCCATTAAGACTAGATTATGCTAGTCCGGCTGGTTCAATCACTGGGAACTCAAGGCGTCTAAAGGAATATTATATATAGTCTGTGTATGGCACGGCGGCAGCACTTATATAGCATATACGCAGACTGTCCTCGGGCCATCCCGTATGCATTTTCTCTATTCCCATTTCAGAGTGCGCACTGCACTGACATAAGATGCATAAGTACATACGTGCATACGTAATGGACTCAGTCAACTATGTAAAAAAAGTTATTCCGCTCGAGGAAGACGGATACAATAAAACAAGACCAGTCTCATGACTTCCAATGTCAACACCTCATCGATCCTTTCTTCCTCCATTTGATGGGCTACCTAAGTCAGGTTAATCGAGGCCAGGCCGGAGGAAACAGGGAGAGGCCCACCGCTGTCAATGAAGAAACGAAGACAGTCAAACGAGGACGGGAATTACCATGCAATAAAAAAGAAGACACTTGATGAGGAAAACATTAATAATCGGAATACGCCAGTGCTTGCTTTTTGTGTAATACGTCGTTTGAGAGTTGCTTATGCAGCCTTTCTTTTCTGATGTATGATGATGATGTGTATGTGTCAATGAATCGAGTGGGAAAAACGTAAAATGAAGCATGTGCGCATATGTGTGCGAGGCGTATTGACCAACACAGACAAATAGAGCCATCCCGAAACGCCTCAGCAACTCCGCTAGGGGTTTAAAAACAAAAAACCACGTCTCATTTTGAGTTATGCTGCCCATTTCCGTAAGCTCATCAATCAGTGAAAGTGCCGCCGGGCCTATGCAAATGATGCCACCAATACTATCAAGGGGGAAATTTTCGTCGTAATAATCAGAGAGGGTGCCATTTGGCTTCACCCGAGAAGAGGAAAAAAAGTGATGAGTAGGTACCGGCCCAAACGCTGAGACAAGTGCATATATGTTAGACCTCAAAATGACCGTTGAAATGTTCGTCATTGGCACCGGTCTTAACGATGCCGCTCATTCTGTTGTTCGCCTTCCGCAGATCGAGGTCATCCAGGTTGTCCCAATCGGTATCGCGTCGATCTTCATCGCTCATGTCCTCATCTTCGAACCGGGTCCGCATGTGGTGGTCCAGAGAGCTCTCGTCGACAAATGTGAAGCCTCGGAAGTTCGCTTGCGTCGTTGGAGACAGGGGTGTAGAGTTGGCAAACCCAGTGGCGAGCTGCTGGGCACGTTCGTTGAGCGATCCGTTTGTGTTGAGGGCGTTGGTGAACTCAGGATCGAAGTACGAGACATCGGTCTCCGACTTCAATTTCGGCTTAAATGGTGGCGTGATCAGCTTCTTAGATAGTGCGTCCCAATCCACGTCGGCAAAGAATGGATGCCGCTTCAGCTCCTCGGCATCGGTGACGGCACCGAGACGGTGCTTCGGGTTCCTGTTGAGCAACCCCTTTACGAAATTTCTCCCCTCTTGCGAGAGTGTATCTCGCGGGAACCTGACCTTGCCGAACGCAATGTTCTTGTACATTTGCTGCGTATCTTCAGCGTAAAACGGACTCCAACCGCAGCACATCTCAAAAACAAGCACGCCGAGAGACCAGAAGTCCACCATCTTTGTGTATCCCGCTTCGTCGAGAAGAACCTCTGGGGCCAGGTACTCTGTCGTGCCGCAGAACGTGTTGGTCGTGTCATTCTTATTAAGGTTAGCCTTTGACAGACCGAAATCGCAGAGTGCGATATGACCGTTGGCGTCCAACAAGATATTTTCTGGCTTCAAGTCGCGGTACACGATGTCGTTCTGGTGAAGATGCTGGATCGCAAGGATGAGTTCAGCGATGTAGAACTTGGCGCGCTTTTCATCGAACCGCCCTTCCTTTTGGAGATGCCAGAACAGCTCGCCGCCAGACATGTAGTCTGTAACCAGGAATAGGTCATTTTCGGTCTGGAAGGAGAACTTGAGGCCGACGATAAAAGGCGACTCTGACATAGCAGTCCGAACCAGGATGTTACGCTCCCCAACGGTGTGTGCCACCTCCTTCTTCTGCACGATAACCTTCTTTGACAAGACCTTCATGGCGTAGATCCGGTTGGTGTCCTTCTTCCTAACTTGGTACACCTGGCCGAACGTGCCTTTCCCGATCAAACGTAGTATTTGGAAGTCGTCGGGGCCGTAGTGTCTCTTCTCGGCCCTCTGGAATGACGCCTCAACGTAGATTTCGCCAGACGGGGCATTCTCGGCGGTGGTATCCAAGTTCCCCTTCAGCGGAAACCAGCCCTTCATGGTATCATCCTGCTTCGGTTCTGGGGCCTGGAAGTCAACGTGCCCGATCAGTTCTTCGCCGTTGGCCGTATGGTCGTATATCGAGACATCCACCAGCATCTCTGAGCCTACCACATCACTTGGAATCACCGTTAGTAGGTTGGTGGACAGTAGTGGCTTCCAGAGTGATACTTACAAGACCGCCTCAGCGTCCCACTTCGGATTGGTGAAGGACCTTCGGGGGTTGCGACTCCGAAAGGTGTTGTAATCCGTCACGCTCGTGTTGCTACTCTGCCGACTCCGCATGGGGATGGCCATTGGGCGGCCCGAGTCGCTGCCTTGGCGCTGAATAGGCACGCCGCCCGACGCTGGGGTGGGCGGCATCAACTCGTCCTCATCGTCGAAGGTCCGAGGCCCAGAAGAGATGAGCTCGCTTCTCTGGAATACAACGACGACGTACGGGTCTCGACACTTTCGTAGGCCTTTTGCCTCCAGGATTTTGATGGTGAGCTTTCCCTTCTGCCCGAAACCCTGAGCGCTGCCGCTGCGTGAAACGGGTGTCCCCCTGCCGCTGACCTCCGTGCTTGTACTCTCGGATTGATGCTTGGTGGGAGATGATTGCCCCTCAGTCTGCGACTGGTGAGTGCTAGACATAGCTCGAGTGGGCGTAGAAGGGTCGCTCTTTTCGCAACCAGCAAGTGTTAGCTTCCTGAGCCGACCAATTGACGCTGTCTTAGGGGAATGGTTGCCAGGTTCGCCACTGGTCACTTGGCTTTCCAGAGGCGAACGAGGCGCAGTTGAGGAATGCTCGCTAGGATTAGATAGATGATTCGCATGAACGCTTGACGCAGTAACTATGCTCGTAAGGGGGGACGCGAATGTGCCACTGCGCGACTTCATCTGTGAGAGTTCGGATGGCCCTGTGGTGGGGGTTGAAGATAGTCGGCGCAAGGAAATAGCACCTGCAGTAGTCGCAGCCTCATCTACATCACCACTCGAAGCACCTGGCTTAGACTCTCGCACCGAGGGCCTCTTGGAACAAGGGGGGGTAGGATATGGGTGAAGGCAAGACGCGGGCTGGGAGATGTTCCGGGACTCAGACTCGGCGGGAGGCTCTATCCTCTCGTGTGGGAGTAGAGGTAAAGCCTCGGGCACTGAGTCCTTGCTCAAATTCATTTCTTCTGGGCTGGGAAGTTGTTGTGAGACCTGCCCTGCTTCCTTCTCTCCGCTCGACGACGAAGCAGGACGTGACGGCCCAGTCTCCGGTGTTCGGGTAAAGGACAGGGGACGAGACAGGTAACCGGAACAGGTGGAACCAACCTGGCCAAAGTAGCTCATGATACCGGGTGTTCGTTTATCGTGAAGGTCGGGTTGCGGCGTGGCGATACCGGAGCGAGGGGTGTCGTAACCGATATGATCTGATTGCCCATCCTCATCTGCTGCAGGTCTGCTGGCGGCGTTAGTCAATAGAATCATTTTGCATTACATTGCAGGTGTCTCGGGAATCAGCAAGAAGGGAAAGGAAAGGAAAAGGAAAGCAAAGGGAACATGGAAGAATTGACGGACTGTTTATAAGAGAGATAGGAGAACAACGAGGTAATAGCACTGATAGGATTCATGGCCTATTAGGATTAAAAGGAAATGAACGAAGAAGTAGGTGACGATGATAAGACAGAGAGCCTGGCCAGCCACAATAGAGTAGTAGCCTAGGGTGGGAATAGCCTATGGTGGTCTCAAGAGGAGTGACACTGCAGGATGGTTGACCATTGCTTAGTCCTCAAAGGGGTAGTGTGTGCGGGATCGACGAGCGAGGTTACTTGTCCAAAGAAGAATGTGGTGATGTAAATTGGTAGCTGCAAGTCATGGGCCGAAAAAGTCATGGGCGTAGATAAGCAGACTTTTCCTTTTTCTTTTTCTTCTTTGCCCTCGAGCAGGTACTTTAGGGGAAGGGGGGGGGTGTATCGGTGACGAAACAGATCAAGCAAACTTCAGACTTAGAAGGTTTGTTTGGTACTAAGCTTTTTTCTTTTTTTTCCTTTACTTTTTTGGTGCTGTTTTTCTTTTTCTTTTTTTTTTCGTCCCGATTAAGCCCGACCCTGATCCCCGACCCACGCTGCGCTAGGTTCAGACCACCAAATCGTACTAGAAAATGCTAGCATCCATGACACCTGCCATGTGGTGGAAAGGTGTAAAAAGTGGGGGTGGAGGGGTGTAGAAAGTGGTGCAAAGGATATAAGGGTACCTGTAGCTGCGCTGTAAAGGGGGGTTGGGGGACAATCTGTTGGAAATAGCAGCGTTTTGCTTGTTTGGGGCTCTACCACCTCGGTAATTGGGGAATTGGAGGGGTCCAAAGGGTAGACGGGTGGGGTGAATTGAATGAAAGAGGGACATTCTTGGATGCGGTGGTGTACAATGGGCAGGCGGTACTTGAATACCAGGCCATCGATTGACAACCCCGGCCATCGGTACCAAGCAACACCGACAACTGATTCTGGCATTTTCGTCTAGGCTGACATTGAATCATCAGGCCTTGGGAATTGGGCAACTTTTGGTCAATTCAAGCCGAATTAAATTGAATATGCCTTGGGTAGAGTAGATGCCGAGTAGGTAACCGCCTTGTGGTACATGTATATTCCAAGGCGCCACCGTCACATGGATGTTACCAAGTGCCGCCATGAGTCAGGAATTAGGCCTCGACACTGGCCATCCATCGTGAGCCTCGTGCACGATAAACCCGCCCCTTCGCTCATCGCCGCATGGCGCAGCTCAACTCTGAGACTGCGACTAAGCTGACTTTTTTTAATCGAAAAAGGCATGGCCTGGCCCGGTCCTTGCAATTTTGCGAGCAGCTGGCCGGCAAGTCGCAGGAGAAACGGGTCGTAACAACGGGCCGCAGCATCTTGGGATGCAGATACACATGATGGGTTTGCGAGTGTACTCGGTTGTGGAGTGCAATTTGACTGGACAAACACCGAAAAAGCCTATATATGGCATTCCGTCTGACTGATGAATCCCCGTACACGGACGAGGGCAAATAGAATCAAACAAGGTCATGAATAACCAAGTAACACCGGGCATAGAGGCATTTCCATCCGTCAATCCACACTCGTGGCGTGGAAGGGCCGAGTTCTCCTAGTCGGGTCCGGGGAAGAGTGGCATTGAGGGGGGGAGGCGGGGGGTAACCAACAGGGTGTCCCTCGTTACCGCCAGAAAAAAAAGTGTGCGTCCGCAGGTTATTGCTGGTAACGGTGGTAGGTCAAGGCGTTGTTTGGTAGATCAGCTTTGGCTGGTATTTTGGCCTGGAAGACCTGGGGCTGCGTCCCGAATAGCAGATATTGGCTAAATGCAGAGCATGCCGTTTGGGAAATCCAACGTGACGTATATGGAAACATGGCCCCCAGCAATGGACGGAATAGGAAAATGAACGAGATAGAAATAGAAGTCCAGCAGTAACATGTTGAGATGGGATTGAAACACGGGGGAGCAACCTTAAAAGCATAGGGATGACCAAGGCCATGCCAATAGAGGCCATGGATAGGCAGGACATGAACACAACGAGCATTATGCATGTGTGAACTGTAAAAACGAACCGGGCGTGAATGTGTGTAGTGCTAGACGGATATAGATGAAAATATCACAAGATGATAGACGATGTGTGATGCGTGTTGTGTGATAGTGTGATGATTGATAAGTGGTGATGATGATGATGCTTCTGTTGGATATATCATATGAATGTTTTTGTTTTGTTTTGTTTACTTACTTTGACATCATCGCGGACGTCGCCCGCTTGAGCAGGTCATATCCTCCCTCCGACCCTGCCATGGCTGGTGCGGATCAATCAGTAGCGGCTGATCTACCCTCGCGCAGGTGCCAGGTCCCAACAGCAGTTCGCGAATTTACTCGAGGGTCCGTCAGCACCGGAAAGCTTTGACGGATAGGTTGTTGACGGCCTTCTGTTCTTTTTTTACTTCTTCTTCTTCTTTCGATCAATCGTATGGGGTGTAATCCCCTTCTTCCCTTCCGAGTCCCTTTTTGAAGACTCTCTCGTCAACGCTGTCGGCGTTGTCGATAGTAGATTAGGAGAAAGCTAAGCTTCGTAGAATGCGGGAACGCGGGGTGGTGTAAGGGGGAGGAAACCTTTAGGAGGGTCAGTAGTATGTATGTATGTACCCAAGTAGGTGCGTGTTCAGATGCGTATTAAGCTGCGTGTATTCGTATGCGTATGCGTAAACGTAAACGTGGGCATAAGTTGCAGTATTGTGGTATTGTGGTATTGTGGTATTGTGATATTTGTGTGTGTTGCAAGTAGTAGTAGATGGTTATATGTGTGTGAGGAGAATCGAATCAAGGTTGAAAGTGTGTGTAATGTTGTATTGGTGAGGGGAAAAAAAGATCCAAAGTCTTTCCAGGTAATCAAATGGATCTTGCAATCTTTTTGCAATCTTGCACCTGGGGCAATCTTGTACTGTATTAGTAGGTATGCCTGTATTGTATTAAGTGCTAAATGTGAACTGCAAAGTGACGGGATAGACAAGTATTAATTGTGGGGTTTTGATGGGGAATAGATGAGGGTAGTGGGAGCCCTCAAAAACAGTACATAGGGTCTCCTAGCCCGGCTATCCTATTGCCTGAAGTAGAATGTGTGTTGTATGTGTTGTATGTGCGTATGTATATTCCCATGTGAGTAGCAGCCCAGGAAGCAACCTAGAAAAGGTGACGGAGGTACTTACACCTAGTACAGCACTTAAAGTCACTACATAGACTAACTAGCCTATTGAGGCGTGTTCATGGGCTCTGATGGGACGATTTCAAGTTGATAAAGATATAGCAGAAAATTATAAATTATGCTTCTACAAGAGACATGGGGAATGATTGACGTGTTAGACTTTAGACTTTCCGCTGTGAACACACAGACACACACACCCGTGGACGGCTGTATTGCTATCCGGGGCAAGCGAGAAAAGATGATAGCATGTAGAAGTATCTCACCAGGCTGGTAGGTGGCTTAGGCCCCTACCTAGGTATCCATTTACACTGGACCAGTCCACGGGTGTCAAATGTCAGCGTTTGACGACTTCTGGGGTTGTTGTATGTACATAGGGTACTTGTTTGAGGAGAGTGGGAACCCAATCGGGCAAGCCGCTGAATCGCTTGCGCTGCTGAAGTTGATACAACTTGTACCTCATAGGTACCGTACATACAAGTAACTACTTGAGTAACCCGTCTGGAAGGCTTGGCTGGTTGTATAGGTTGGTTGGTTGGACAGTTAGGCGGTTGGGCTTGGTTATTTGCACGCTGGCGGAGGGGTTACTTCACTCGGCAGCTTCCAGTAGTTGGGTGGTAAACTGAGTTACTGAAATGCCCCCCCTCCTGAAATTGATACCTATGGTTTTCTACCAGATTGGTGATTGGTGCAGTCTACTTAGGTAGTAGATACCTGAGTACATAGGTACATACAGTTCGACGACCTACTTGAAAATACTTACTGGCTGGCTGACTAGCCAGCTGACTAGCATGTACCAGATCTTGTCGTCGATTCCAGGTTGGTCAGGTTGGTTGGGTTGCGTTGGTTGGGAATTCTTCCCTTCTGATATGCCTTGTATATGATAAGTATGTTGCCGTTGTTTGTCATGTAATACACACCTGGGCACTTACTATTGTAGGTACGTACCTACATAGTACCAAGGTTCTATCCAAGCTTTTGTTTCCAGGGGCACTATAAGATACCCTGTTTGCCTGTCAGCTTGTGTTTGTCAAGAACGATGAGAAGTTGCTCAGCGGTCGAAGGGATTGTGATGATGTGGATGTTACCGACCGACCTAGCACCCAACTTATCAACCACCTATTTGCTCGAATACCTATCGAATACCTGTCGAATACCTACATGCAGAGCATGTAGCGACTCCTCCTATGAGACACCTATGAGGTAATACCTCGTTATGTCCCGCGATAATTTTGAGGGTTCCTAAGGGCCTAAATCCTTGGAATCTCGGGGTTTAGTAGTCCCACGGCCTGGCTTCTCTAACCTTGAAAAGATTAGATACCGCAGATACCGAAACCAGCCGATCAGAGACTGCACAAGGCGTCTTGGCTTCTCAATGTGATGACCAACCGTAATTCTATAATGACATCTTTAGTCATGCAAAGTACCGGTAGAGCGGCCCCGGACTGAGGCACATTGACTGCCCGAGCATTTAATCTGCTAATATAGGTAGCCAGGTATGTACATAGTAGGTAACTGGTACCCACAGAGGAGTAGTAGTGCCTATATAAGGGATGCAGATAGAGGACCCATAGATAGATATATAAACCTCGCTCATGCTCTACAGCTCCTTATCGGGCCTCCACGCGTTGTGTGACGTTCAGGACGAACGATATGTTGATATGACCTGTCTCGATATGGAAGGTCTGTCGTCGTGAAGAGATAGGCCCCAGTGTGTGAGGATTGTGTGAGACGGTCTCTTGACTAAAGCCGAAAGGGAGACAAGGTGGTAGCGGACATGACACCAGGACAGCGTGTAATGTGAGGTGGGGATCCAGAAGAGTATATACTTCCATACCCAAGTAAGTAGGTATACGGGGTTAGGAGGTACGCTACGCAAGTGGTTCAAGGTTTGCTGCTCAAGAGAAGCTGAAAAGCGAACGGGAAGGACACACACAATACGGGCTTTCTGGAACAAATAATCATCAAGACCAACGAAATCTATACGTATAGCCAAGTAAGTATATCTAAACTAGATATGTGGCACCGCTCATGAACTTAGCTGGTCCTTAACTAGTAGTAGCCCATCTCCAGTTAAGTAAAAGTCGGGCCGTACCAGGGGTCTCGTATTATTCATATTCAGGATTAACAGTCGAGAATACGGATGTAGTAGGGGACATCGAGTTTATTCTGGATAACTACTACCTATGTATAACCCGTACATACAAGACATATCATTAGCTGGCATCCGTACAACACAGGTACCTCGTACATGCTAACGGATATCGTAATTAATGTGTGGCCGCCGTGGTTGCGAATAGGAACAAGAACGATAACAGCAGCGCCGTCACATACTGACTTAAGTAGCTTAAGTATGTGGGGAACAAAACGTCAAGTTCACAAATCGGCACTACGTACGAGGATTCGCCGGAACGAGATCGGTGAGGTCTGGACTTCTCCTCTTTATTAGCACCTCAATTGTGGAAACCATGAGGACAGCAGGACAACAGGGCAAAGGGCAACAGGGCAACAGCAAGACAACCATGAACGGGACGGACGAGATAGGTTCGGCTGGTCACTATTGGTACGCGATATGTCCTGCAGCTAATAATAAAGGGTGTATATATAGCCGATCATTGGCGTGCCCTGACGTCGCGACACTATTGGTATTAGAGCCAAGCAGTCAGCCAAAGCGGTTTGAAAATCCTACAACTTGCATCGATTATATGCCAGTATGATTCGAGGACACCGTAACCTCGCATATCCGGCCGGCCTATACTTACCTACTTGCCTACCATCCAGGTCCCAGGCACATCAGCAGCTATTATTAAGGCACGGGCAGGCCGGCCTTGATAATTCACTTGTTGGGCGGTCTGTTAGAGACCCGGAGCATGCAACGAATCGGTGTACGGGCTAAGACTGTGTATGAATAGTTGCATACCTGATGTACCCAGGCAGGTAGATACCCAGGTCTATCCAATTACTTAGGTATGTAGTATATATAGGAATCTCCACCTATCTTGCATGTACTTGTAGTATATGGCATAGTCAGGGGCTGTTGGCTTCGGTATACGGTTCGCATTCCTCGTTACTGGAACCACTTGGGCAAAAGGCCGGGTGAGGTGGTCATACATATACATATACCACAGCCACATATCACCTATAGATCCCTACTTTCACAGATCCTACGTGTAACTACCTAAGTATGTGAGGATTGGGCTAATAGGCCCCCTCCAGTGCGCGCGTTCGCGTTTATAGGACCTAAACTAACCCTTATAGGCTCATGGGCTTTTTGGCTGTGGTATGAATTTGTTGGTTGGATGTCGATGAGATGGTCCCCGCTGCGCGCAGCGCATAACAGGGCGCGCCGATGCTCCAGGCTCACAGTATTAAGCGGGACTCTCAACTTGACTACCAAGACCACTCACCTACCACTACCTACCCATATGTATCGACAACATCAGGGATACTAGCAATGGCCAGGCCGTCCGCAGGTTTGATAGGTTATCTAGCGACCAGGCGTCTTACCAAGACACGAGAGATTATCTCAACAGATGATCCTATCTTGTCACAGGCTGGCTCTCTGTTTCAGGTGATTTGCATTGATGGCTATCGTGCAGCGCAGTGAAGTGCAGTGCGGTGCAGGTTTGCAGACCGTAGCAATGAACACAGTCAGCTATCCATCCATCCATCACATCGAACCGCAGCCAGCCAACAGTCAGCCAGCCCCCAAATGCCCAAATGGGAACCCGTAAGGAGTGAGTTGGGTGCTTCCTTTGCCACCGGCCGTCGGGTTGTGTAATACAGACAGACAACCAGCCAACAACCCAGTTTCCCAGACAGGCCACAAAAGTGTTCGGAAATCGTACCAATCCGCTCCCTCGCAACGGATGACCTGTAACAAACTGGAGGACCCGTCTTCTTACTAAGCGAGGGCAAACAGCAAGGCGAGGAAGATGCAGGAGAAGAGGAACACATAGAAGGCCAGCCCTTTCGCTACTCAGCTTCTTGGCACATCCATGACAAAGCGGCCTGGCTAGCTGGCTGACTACTACTAGTTTCCGGCGGCCGGGGCCATGGGGGAGGTTTATACATCGCTGTGCCCGTTCAATCAAGCCTGCCCTGTCTCACCTGCTGTCACTTGCGCAATTGGTGCTGATGTCCTACATGTCACGACATTCAGGATCTGGCGGAACCAGCTTCATATGCATCGTGTCAAGGTTTCTCGCTTGCATGGTCGAGAAACAAGAACCGCGGTCCTCCTCCGTCCTACCATCCTTCCACGTCCTTCCCTCCTTAACTCTCTCCGCCCACTTCTTTTGATAATATTGAAGGTAATGTTGTCTTTCTCCTTCCGTCACCTGCCCCCTCTCCCCATCATGGATTTGAATTTCAGGTTTCTCAGCGAAACAACCCACCTCCCCCACCCACGGAATAGATATTAAGGCAAGCCACCTACGGAGACAGCGGGGGCACGAATCTGACCGGTGCGCGATGTGCCCGGATATGCGAGTCATGATTGATCGTGGCAGTCCCAGGCTACCTCTTAGTCCAGGCACCGCAGGAGACCCGAACCCCGACCGCCAATTTATTACACTCCGGTATTCATTAGTTAGTGGCAAGGCGAAAGGGGGGGGGGGGGGTGGCAGGATCCAATTCCCGCACGTTGAGGCGAACCACTGATGTCCGGTCCTGGTCTTAGACGACCTGGGGTTTAGGATATTCCCTTTTCAATTTCTTTGTTCCTTTTCTTTTAATTTTGATAAGTCAAAGAGGACAGCTGACAGTCAGACTGTGCGACGTCAACGGCCTCTAGTCGACCGCCGATCCTTCGGAGGGCCACCGCCAATTTCCATGTGAAAAAGAGGGAAGAATGATTCGGCCTCGAGGGACCCCTGCGTATATGCACGCCTTACCAGCTTGCTTACATTACACACGTGGGCAGAGATTTCTCCGGTCTGAAAAATCGGGCAGTCCATCTACCGTCAAATATTACTTTATTATTCATTGCATTGTAGTTAGTCAGTATGTGCCCCGTAGATGTATCAGGTCCGCATTAGGTGCGTCGACTGACTCGCCTGCTTCCCCCATCCACCTCGACAACCTGGAGCGTCCGTCCGTATTACGGCATTACGGCGGACGCAAGGGCTCCGGCGTTGATACCGCCCCCTGTATTGCATGTGTCCGTACAGACGATACAGACTACCACCATCCGTAGCATTTTACATCTTTAATGGTGGTGAATTCAGCGATCGCATTCATTACATGTCATCATTTGTGGCTGCCTTCCGGTGCCTAACCACCCAGTCTAAAGACCTACCTAGCCGTCTGTCTAAGGAGCCACGGTTACGAGGCCAAAAAGAGAGCACTATTACCCCAATATTTCGCAGGAGATACTAAAGTTGTCAGTCGGCAGCCAGGGAGTCCAGGCCGAATTTCCCCAAACGGCACCGTTCTCCTCACCGGCGATCCCCTTGCGACGCTATGCATCCTCGACCGCAGCCAAGAGAATTTTTTTTTCTTGAACAGAATAAGGGTGTACCAGGTAACGGATCCGAGTTCTCGGATCTCTCCAGCGAATATATTACCCACCTCCATTACACCATAACAACCGGCACTAGGGTCCGCCGTCGGACAAGCCTTCAGTCGTCCGTCCTATCCCACACATGATCGACACAGCAGGTGTGCCGCGAGACCGAATAGACACAGCATCTCGGCGACATTCTATGCAACAGCCATCCTCGGTACACCGGGTGATCGGGGCGCGAGCAGCCACTTACACCATCACCACTGACACCTACCCCTCACCTGTTTCTTTCACCCTCACCCTTAGACGCACCACACACGTCCAGTTCGGTCCTGTCCTGGATGCGTCTTTGCTTCACTCCATCCCCTTTCCAGATGCCGAGGCGGTTACACCGAAACGGAAGAAACCCCCACATCCTAGACCTGCAGGTATATGGCTTCCGACCAGTGGGTTCAGGCAAGCTTTCTTGGCTGTACAGGTATGTCCTTTATCTGCTACATACTAGGACGATGGCCTATCTAGCTACTTACTTGAAGTACTCATAAATCTAACCCGCGTAGCGTGCATGTAACATGGAATCAAGATTCTCGAGCGGGAGGTCTCTCCTGGAGACCTCCCGTTATACCACGACGGGGAAGCCGCGGGGTTCCTGTCGTGTCGCGCAGCACACACACACATACGCATGCGCATACATATACCGGGCGATCATGAGGTAAATTAGCTTTTTTTTTTTTCGATCCGATCTTTCGCTCGGAATGTTCCACGGTAAAAAGGTCATTTCGATTGAATTAGTGCGTCACTAGGTAAGCATGTAGTACTGTAGAGATGCAGTAAGCTTCAGCTTTGCAAAAACCGGGAAGACATCAGAACGTGCCGAGCACGTGAGACATGGGACGTTTGTCCATAGTACAGTACTTGAGTTGCGAAGAACCCACATACGTATAACCCCATAAGTTACCGCATAGTAGGATTAGAAGACGAATTATAAGAAGAAAAAAAAGCGGGAGTCCTAAGCTCAGCTGTCACGTCCTCCATGAGAGCGCTAGAAACAGCGGAGAGATAGGAGGTGGCTCGAAATGAAGCGTGGAGCTCGCATTACCGAGCTGCCGTGCCACAGCGACGGCGTCGGCAAGATGCCATACGTTGTGGCTCGTACTGGCTGCCAGACCGTGCATTCAAATAATATGTAGTCTGCCACCATCTGCCCTCGATCGAGGCTAAGACGACCTATGAATCAGCGGCTACCTGCTTCCGCGAAACCTCCTGGTTCAACGCCACAAAATCTCATTGACATCTCACTACAGTCTAGCAACGTCTGCCCGCCCTACGCCCCTGCATCGCCTTGTCTCGTAGTCATGAAATCCTTCGATCCCTAACAAACTCCTTTTTGGCGTCTAACCAGCCCCTGAAACCACGTTTGATCACCGAACACCACCACACAGAGAAGGCATAGCAACCGGTTACGTCCCCTAAATAGCCGAAGGCATCTTCTCGAACGTCTTCGCGCCGGGGATATCAGGGAGCCAGTTCGCCCTCCTAGCACAGAAAAGCTCGAGGGTAGGGGTTCGGGCCTCCGCGCCGAACCCGGCACCCTCCCGGTCGTCATTGATGACGCCCTGCGGCACAGCAACGAACTCGGTGGTGTTCACCTCAGTGCCGGCCGGGCCAGCCCGCATCGTGACGCGGACGTTGGATCCGCAGCGCCCGCAGAAGGAGCGCTCGAGGACGCTGCCAGATTCCGGCGATGTATCCGCATAGGTCCGCAGCGCCCCCGGGTCGTCGGCCGGTGCTGAGTAAGTCACATGCTGTTGATGCCTTGTTAGTGCGTGCGCGTGTAGTTTCCACAGTGATTACTATGGGGGAATAAGGAAGAAGGGGGAGGGGGATGTGAGTTGACGAGAAGTGAGCAGCGAGGAATGACGAGGTGGTAAGTAGACATGTTGACCAGTAGCGAGACACTGCAGGGGTCAAGTGTAGTGAGGTCTATCCGGGCGCTCGCAAGGGATGCAAACTCACATCGGCTTTGAACCTAGCCATGTAAGCGAACGCGGAGCCGGTACTCTTCTGGCACGTGGCGCAGTGGCAGAGGTTCGCCATGATGGGCCGCGCGCCGGGCGCGAAGCGCAGCTGGATCGCGCCGCAAACGCAGGACCCCGTCTGCCCTGTCTGCCCATCCGCTGCCGGCTCTGACGTCGGTGGCTGCGCCATCGTCTCTTTATCACTTATCCTGGAGTAGCTGGGCGGCTGGGTCAAGGGATGAGGAGGCGCAACGGCTCTTGTTTTCTCGGGTTATGAGCAGGGTCGGGTCCGGAGACGAGATGGCTTCGCAGTTCGTATGCTGCGCACTCAGGTGGCTAGAAATATACCGATGGTCTTGGTGGGCCGAGAAAGTATAGTTATCGAAGTCAGTCAATCACCTACTTGGCTTCCACGTGCATGCAAAGGCCACACATCTCTTTTTATATCCATTCCCTCGTATATACATCGACAGTTACACGTGTCACAACGCACTCCAATGGTACAGCAGATACGAACCCCATACTGCATCGCATCGCACTGTGCGTCATTAGGGGCGGGGAAGAATATCCCTCCTGTGGCTTCATTAGGCTGACAAATCCTTGAGTGTCGACAGTCGCCCCTTAAATTCCTACCCCGTTAATATTCGGGAGTCGGGACGGGTCGAGATCCGCCCTATCTCGGCGTTCCGCTTCTAGGCGCGAAGTCAAAATGTACGGGGTCAAGGGCAGGCAGGGGGGCGACGATCGCACATCTTGGGAATCAAGTTGCACGGACTGGCTTACTTATGAGTGAATAACCAATCAGTTTGTTCTTGCAGGGGTGCAGGTTCCGGAAGAGTCACTCGGGGAAGCCAAGCGAGATAACGGGGAACATGTCAAAGAGCTAGTTAGGCGAAAACTCGCTTGTGTCTGCTTGCCATCATATCATTTAATGTCATAAAGAGCACACATTATCCAAAGCATTCGAGCCGTGGACACTTAAAGAAGAGGAAAAAGGAATCGCATTTCCGCCCCGTCTCTATTCTAATTTAGTACGATGCGCCCTGGGCCATCGGGGCTCGAAAGGGCCTTTCTTCCCATCACACACTGATGTATTGATCAGGTCAAAAAGCCTGAGTTTCTCGCTTGGGGGGTAACTCAAAAACCATCAAACATGCTGCAACGAAAGACATACGCCTATCCATGCCGAATGAAGAACTGACGCCCACTCGAGAGAATGCAGCCGCTTTGAAGTCAGCCCACCCCCGGCCCTATCCGGAACGGTAAGGCGTCTCAAAACAGAAAACAGAAGTACGAAGCGAAAAAGAAGGGGATAAAAGGAAGAACACCTCCTTGCCCGAAGGTCAACGCTCCACCCACCATACCCTACGAATTAATTTCATAGCTCATACGAAGGGGTCTTAAGTCGCTTATACCGACCCCGCGTCTTCTTGACCTTCGGCTCTGCGGCCGCCTTCGGAGTCGCCTTCTTCTCCCCCTTCTTAAAGCCCGTGCTAGCGGCGACGTCGACCTTGGCGGCACTGCGCCGAGTCTGCGCGCGCTCTCGGCGCTGTACACGCTTCTTGTTGTTCTTGTTCCTGTAGTCATGCTCCGTCTCCGACCCAGATTCCTCGTCGTCTCCATCGTCGTCGCTGTCTTTTGGGATGGGTAGGTATTCGCTGTGGGAGGAGGAAGCGTCGGTGTCTTGGGACTTTCGCTTCCGGGGTAGGGTTGGCGACGCGGAGATCCCATCACAGAAAGATTTGGAGGCGGGAAGATCGTCCGTGGAGCTGTTGTGGCCGTCAGAGTCTCCAGTGGAGTCGACGGCGGAGCTCGTGTCATCGCAAGGTGTGCCTGGGGGGTATTCTCCCCTACTAGCGGCAGCGAGAGCGATGCCGAGCTTGCTTTCACGAACGGCAGCTGGCACCATGCTGAAGTCAAATTCACCGCCAGCGCTAGATGTGCGCTCGGTAGCACTAGAGATGCTGCGGGCCTCGGTGTTCACAATGTCCTTGGTGCCGGCGAAGTCGGTGGGTTTAGGGGCAGTGGCACCCGAGCCTGTGGTGGGAGCAGAGCCAGTCGGTTTCTTGACGATAACAATGCGCTTCACGGAAGTGGAGGTAGGAATCGGGCTCCGCTCGGATTCGCCGCTCACCTCTTCGGTCTCACTTTCGGTGGTGCAGCCAGTGTGGTCGATGTCAACAGGGTTGAACTCTACCTTGGCGGCACCGCCAGCGTCTACCTTGCCATGCGCGTCCGCATCACGAACCCCCACACCTTGGGGGCAGACTGAAGATGGAATCCGTGGGCGAAGAACAAGGTTTCCGTGAATCATACCACTGGACTCGGAGGTGAAGCCGCTGTCGTAGTTGTGAACACTTCGATGCTTGGAAGACGCGACGGGTCTGGACGCCTTGCAAGGCTTCGTCTTGAATTCATAAGCCTGGTAATGCGCCCTGAAAGCGAGCATTTGCTCGAGTCTCTCCTGGTTTGGGATGCCCTCGTCACTAACTTTGAGCTCCCTCACCTGCGGCTCCTCGTCATCGGATTCTTCCTGCGAGTCCCAGTCGCTGTCATCTGGGGTAAGTCCCCAGTTCCTGCAAGTGCCATTGGCCGGGTACACTGTAAAGTTGCGATGTCAGCTCAGCTATCCTCCTTTATCGTTTGAGTGCTGGTTGAACCCCGCAAGAGCGAGGGGGGTCCGCAGCCTTTGTGGGCCAGAAACTGTTTCAGGGACTCCGTCGCACATAAATCAGGTTCCTGAGTAGAAAAGCATAAAATACTTACACGAATGCATAAAGGCCTTTGCCGTAACTGCCATCTCCGTCGGATCTTCGATCCCCTCGAGGATATCTGACAGTTCACCCCGCTTGTACTCACGGGCCTTGGGCTTCTGAATGCGTCGGATTTGGATATTACCCGGGGGCACGGAGGTGGTTCGCCGCGGGGAACTCGGAGGTGGCTGACCACATACTCGGTGAATCCTGCCCACATCGATAGAGAGCATTTTGGGGCCTTTGCTGGTCTCTTCTTGCTGAGGGGACGGGGTGGGTAGCTGCTGCTGCTGCTTTTGAGCCTCGCTTGGCAGTTCCTGGTTTGCCGATGGAGTGGTGGGCTCCTGACGATACTCGACTGACTGGTGATCAAGGTCCATAGGCGAGGCGGGGGCATCACCCATAGGAACCATATCGTCAACCTTGAAGTCTGGTGGATCGAACTCTTGTGGAACAACTTCACCGGTGCTGGAAAGAACATCCATAGTGGCTAGGCGAGTGATGGTTAGGATGTAAGTAGTCAACGATTTGGTAGGTTTTAGGATGATAATGAGATGGTTGCGTTTGAAGTGAGAGGTGTGCTCGAGAGAAGTAGTGTTGAATAGAGTAGAAACCCAAGCGTGACAAGTATTGAAAGCAAGAACAGTTGGTTTTTACTCGAGATACCCTTTGCTTCTCAGTGTGATGTGTTGGGGAATAAAAGGTTGGGGGGAGGGGGGCTGGGAGGATGAAGTGAATGCAGAGGTTGAAGAACAATAGGTAGTAGTGGGGTGGGAAGCTTGCAAAGATGCAGAGATAGTAACTGCATAATGAAGTACTTAGGTATGTAGTATAGACTCATTATTCAGGCAGGTACTTACCTTATGTACTGGCCAGGTGGGATACAAACGGATATTCCTTAGGTTTTAATTCTTTGGAAAGAGGGGAAATATTCTTGTAGGAGGATAGCTATGTTGGGAAATCCAGCAAACGGGCAATACATAGAAGATAAGACTTCTCAATGATGTGGCAGGTGAGATCACTCGTATATCGATGGCAGGCTTATCCTCATTTTCTATGACTGAGGCAGAAAGTATTTGTAGCTTCTGATGACCATTGAGTAGCTAAGACTATGTAGCACTTCTTCTGGAGGTATCTGGGTGGTAAGGCATGGACTTTTATTGAAGAGCTCCAGTCCCATAAGCTCGCAACCCTGAAGTTGGCAACCAGCTACACCGTAGAGCTGCCTACCAACATACAGCATGATGTAGTACCTCAACTGGAGCGAGACTCAGCTTTAACGGTGACTCCAGCAAACGTCTCGACCATGTTGCCGTAATGACTATCGATTACCACCTGGGCACCTAAGAGCTTCCTTCGATTTCCTTAATAAGATCCAATAAACGCCTCTCCAACTCAGGCGTGACTCCCTTTGGATAGTGGTCAGCCTGTGACTTCTTCCGCGGCAACAGCGGATCGGGATAATTATCTATTGGCGGCCATGATCAGTTGACGGTTTCTTTGCATGTATCTCATGTGGGGCAAGACTAACGAATGTTGAACTTGTTGTCAGACATCCTCGTCTTGCAGTGCTCGTAGTCCTCGAGGAACTTCCTGTCGCCCCAGAGGGAGGAACCCGGCTTAATAGGCAAGGAGGGGGCTATGGAAGAAGAGCCGGCACCGGAACCACTAACACCAGCACCGAAGGCTTGCTGAGCCTGGGGAGAATCACTGAAGGACTGGTTAGGTGTGTGAACCTGGCCGGATGACAGCTGCTGCTGTCCCTGAGTTGCACTGGGCATGATTGAAGAAGTGTATTAATTGATTGTCTGATTTGACTGAAGGTTATTCAAGTCTACCTAGGCACCAAAGTAGGCAATGACACTAGATTCTGTATCGTGACAGTAAGTACTTAGAGAACCTATGTTGGGTGTTAGTCCAGTTATACGGGGATTATTCAAATAATTTACCCTTACACACCTGGTCGCCCGTATGTAGGTCTACTTAGGTATGTATCTAGGTTTTCGCCAGTAACCAAACGATATATATAACGAAGAGAATAGAGTACGCTGAGAGTCAGGAATGAGGGGTGCTTCCTGGACTTTCCTTATCTGTGATGTAGGTTGTAGATACTGGAAGTTTGTGGTGAAGTTATTCGGGGTCTCCCGAGGTCGAGGTTGGTTGCCTACCTAGGTACCTCCTACGACTTAGCCTAAGTCACTTAGGTAGGTACCTAGATCCATATGGATATATATCAGACAGGAAAGTACTACCCACCTGATACTGTAGGTACTTAGGTACTTAAGTACACTTGGAGTAAGTCAATTGCGGCTCGGTGCGCAAGCTCCCCCACGTCAGATCCACGTACATATTATACCTACATGTACCTAAGGAGACAACCCAATCCCACCAAATTGACCAAATTAACTTCGTTAGTTACTTAGTACAAGCCCCGTTGCTACTAGCTCTGCAATTCCCTACGCCCAATACCTACTACACCTCTTAAGTACATCCCTACCTAACCTGCCCAGCAACGTCAACACATCAAAATATTTTCCAGTTGAAGTCTTGAAAAAGCCCATTGATGGTGTACGGGCCTCCCGTCACTGCCTAGGGTGGGAAAATAGCTGTGTTTCGGCAATACTGACCGCCTGTATATTCCTGAAGAGTCTATATACACACCGGGCGAGCTAGAAAGAAAAAGAAAAGAAAATACCCGTCGATTCGATCTATAGATCTATACACATCTTATATACCATGGCCAAGAAACCCATCTCTAAGGTTCCAGATGCCTGGGAGGATGACGATTGGGAAACGCAAGCCGACCGGGCTGCAGCCGAAGGGACGAAGGACGAGCCGGAAGAGCCCGCGCCCCGGTTAACCAAGGCCGAGAGGCGGGCTCAACATGCGGAGCTGAACAGGAAGATATGGGAGTCTGCGTAGGTTTTTAACACCATGTCTCTCTGTTTTCTCCCTTTCTAGATACCCTTCTAGATATCTTCTTCGTTACTTCTAGTATGCCTAAATAGATCTGTCTGACTGACATTTCTCCCTCCCCTCTCACCTCTCTCTCAACAGCGAAACCCCCCAACCCACCTTCCACCAATATCTGCCAACAAACAGTATACCCGGCGCCTCCTCCTTCACCTCACCGCCAGCACTTCCGACGACGACACCCTTCAAGCCAGCAGTAACGGTGTTAAGCCGGCGGCCACCCCCTAAGATCGCGCGGCGCGACCCGACATCACCATCAACAGCAGCAACAACAACATCCACGACATCGACGACAGCGGCGATGTCGCAGCTTTCTCTCGCAGGCAACAGCAACAGCAACAACAACAGCGGCGCGGCGGTTCACGACGAAGAAGACGAGGACTCCGAGGAGGATGAGAGGCGGCGCGCGGCGCAGCGCCAACTCTCGCCCGAGGAGGCGCGCGCGAAGCAGCAGCGCGAGCGCGAGGAGAAGCAGCGCCGGTACGACGAAGCGCGCGCCAAGATCTTTGGGACCCCTGCCCCTGCCCCTGCCCCGGCGGCGCAGACTCAGACACCGCCCAATGGCGGAGGCGGCTCCGGTGCCAGCACCCCCAGCGGCCACCGCTCTGCGACCCCGCCCCCACTACGGGATGGCGGTGTAAGCCTACTCGGGAGCAACAGCGGCGGCCGGGGAAGAGGGGGAGGAGGCCGCGGTAGGGGCCGCGGCGGCGGTGGCGGCGGGTATCATCGCGCCAATGATAGTCATGGGCCAGGCGGCGACGGTCACCGCGCGCACTCGCATTCGCCGCGACAGCAAGGCGGTGGAGGCGCCCGCGAGCTCTACGATCCGAATTACTCGCCGAAGCCCGGGTGGCGCCTTGAGAAGAGAGGCGGCGGCGGCGGTGGGACATCATTGTCCGGACGATCGACACCACGGGACGACGACCAACAGCAGGTCGTCCGGGCGCCTCGTGGGCCGGACGGGAGTGGCAGGGGCGGCTTCGGGTTTGCTAGGCGCGGCGGGAACCGACAGGGATAGGAGGTTCAGGGGGTGGTCATAAAGCTATGTTATACTACATAGTGTTACGCTATGGGACAAGCATGCAAGTGGCGGAAGTAAAAATCCGCCGGACCCCAGAACTGGGCGACTTTTTATTATTATTTTACCACCCTCCACCGATCTTACCCGCCAGCTGGACGACCCTTTCCGTGTCGTTGGGCTTGTTCTTGCCCACGTCACTGACTACCTCCCGGAAACTCGTCTTTACCAGCCTCTCGACATCTATCCCAGTCATGCGCGCCCAATGCGCCAGGGTTTCATGGATATAAGACGGGGAAATGCCCCCGACCTCGTCACTCCTACTGCCGCCGTCGCCGTTCGGGATCCCGGCTCCCCCGTTACGATAGGGCTGTCCGTCCTCCTCCATTACATCTGATTCTTCGGCCGAGAAGTACGCCTCATCTACCTGCGCGAGCCACTGCTTTTGCTCCAGCGGGCCGGGCTTTGACTCCAGACCCCTCCGCTCGACGATCGCGGGATCGTCCACCTTGATCTGGCCGCCGCCGTTGGTGCAGCCGCCGGGACAGGCCATGACTTCGACATAGGCGTGTTCCAGCCCCGCTGGCTTGCCCGTCGGTCTCCTAGTCGTGCCGACCGCCTTGGCGCCCGGCATCCGCGACGGCCTCGCGGGCTTCAGCCGTCTGACTAGGTTCTGGATATTCCGGAAGCCATAGTACCTTCCCGCCCTGAATATCGGTTCCCCCGTGGCGGACTTTACCGTATACTCTACCACGTCGATGTTCCTGCCCCGTACTGTCTCGATCTTCGAACCGGGGTTCCGGGCTGTCACGTATTGAAGAGTGAAGTACAGGTTTCCGCCCGACGTCCCCACTGCGGGATCCGATTGGCGTTTCCGGCGGGGAGGGAATAAGAAACGTTGAAGAGTAGCATCGGGGAATGGTGTCCTCTCCGAAGAAGGTATCGCCTCTCTGGGCAGGTCGAAGAGGTCGAGGCCGCGCGACTCGGCCAACATCAAAATCTCCTTGCTCGTGATGACACAGTCGACGTCCCGCACTCCCCTTCCAGGCTGGCCATCGCCAGCCCACACGGCATCCGTCAGCTCCTCCCGGCTCGCCTCAAGCTTCTTGTCGAAGCACGGCATGACGGCGAGGTGCCATATCCGGTCGGGCGCGATGCCCAGCTTCCGGCTGAGCGCCGTCTTCAACAGGGTCCCCATCAGTGCCTGCGGCGACTTCACGCGCGACATGTGCGGCAGGACGTGCGGGTGCGTCTTCTCGGCGTAGCACACCCACCCGGGACAGCTGGAGGTCAGGATCGGTTTGCTGACGGCAGCCCCGCCCTGGCTGCCGTCTAGGACCTCCTCGGCGCCGAGCACGAGACACGCGTCCCGCGCTGTATTTGTGTCTACGACCCACGTGAACCCATTGTTCCACTCCCCGCCGGCCCGCACCCCATCCACGCCCATCAGCAGCTGCTCCAGCATCCGACCGGCGGCCTGCTCGCTGACACCGGGCCCCAGGGCGGCGGCGAGGTTCGCGCGGGTCTGCGGCGACACGCTGGCGACGAATATTTTGCTGTCTGGGTTCTCGAGGCCCTCGATGCCGAAGACATCGTCTTTCTCATGGTATCCTTCCTTCTCGCTCACCTCCTCGGGCCGCCGATGCCGCCGTGTTATCCGCAGCGCCGGTGCGCTCTCGAGCACGCTAAGGAGTTCGCTGTGGCTCTGCAGGCTGATGAGCACGGCCTCGGCCGAGGTCACGCACCCCGAGCACGCTAGGCAGTCGGTCAGGGATATCTGGGCGGGCGCGCCGTTAGCGGTCGCCGAGGCGGCTCCTCCCTGTCCGTCGAGTATCACTTCATGCTCGAGGCTCTCGTTGTTCTCGCTCGATGTCGGCGGCGGTGGCGGCTGTGCGGGGAGCGTCTCGACGGGCTTGATGCATGCGACGCCCGGCGAGATAAAGTCGTTCAGGTCGTCGGCCGAGAGAATCGCCGACATTGTGGGCGGATGCGTATTTGAAGAGCGGGGGGTCGTTGTGCGGTGGGAGTCGCCCGTATATAGATAATAGAGGGGTGGGTGAATTAGCCCACGAAGGGCGGTGCGCGCAGGGAGGCGACTTCGGAAGTCGTAAGTAGATCGATCGATCGATTAAACGGATTTTTTTTCCTTCTGAATATTTGAGGTTGGTCCTGGACTTCTGAATAGAGCGTTTACTCGAGAGTAGATTGATCGAGAAAGTAATAAAATATCACAGTCGAGAAAACCAGATAAGAAGTCGTTTTTTGGATACAGTCCGGATTTATCCTATCCAGCCTATATAATAAACCTGGTAGAAGAGAATGAAGTTGGTAAATTCAATCAGTTCTTGTTGATCAATATCTCCCTCTAAGTAAGTAAGTAAGTCCCTAGGTAAGTAAGCAATGATTTTAGGTAAAATACTATTCGCAGGCGCTTTCCCGGAGATGCAGGTGTTGGTTTGGTTTGCTTTGAAATGCAAATGCGATTCTTGGGGACTTTTTCTTAGGCCTAGGTACATACTTTCTAGGTAGGCTGGTGGTAGGCCGGGTCCAATGCGAGATCGGCTTATAGCAAGTGGCGGCGGGGCATTCATCCACTTTACCGGGATATCCCCGCTAGAGTGTATCAGTCATATCCTGTCCCTTATACTGTGTTTTTAATGAACTATAGGTGCAATGGAGACACTAATAATAGGCCCTTGCACAGTGTGTCATTTCCACCAATAGGATATGATTTAATTAGAAAGATAAGGTGCAATTAGTGACGTCGTTTCGTGGGTGAAAGGCTCCCAATCCCAAGCAAGTACCTAAGTACATCAAACATGCATTAAGAGAACGCAATTGAACATACATACCTATATCTGACAAAAAGTTCATCTAAATATAAATCTATAACTACCAATATTCATATCGTACACAGGTTTGAATACATCCCTCCTTCAATATGTCGAAACAACAAGATAACAAATGCCGTGATTACTCTATAAACTCCCATCAACAATATCGGATAAAAATAAAAATAAAAAGCACTCTGGGCTCCCAGATCCTTGAACTCACATCCTTACGTACCTAAGAGGTAGGCAATCTACCAGCCAACAATCAGCCCCTGAAAACTCGCCCGCTGCGCCTAGCCTTCCGCGCCACCGGTGTCTCGCCCGTGGGCACCTTGCCGCCAGGCAGCTCGTCAAGCTTCGTGCCCCCGATGCCAACGTCCTCGCTGGGGGCCGGGGACTCGAGATCCCTAGGCGTGGCATGACCGGGCGTCCCATCAGCCCCGACGTTCAGCGAGCAGTTAGGATCCTCGACATTTTTCGCGCCTGTGCATGTCCTATGCGCATCGCCGAGGCGGTCGAGGTCTTTCCAACCGTTGACTGTTTGGAAGTGGGGTGTCAGCCGCGGCTTCCCTTTCTCGTTTCTTTCCTGTATCTCCTATTCTGTCCGGCACTCCCAAATAACTCACCGAAGTCACCGTGAAACCCGTAACCCGTCTTATCTCCCTGCGCAAAAACAAAGTTCCAGTCGGCGTATGGCAACGTGTCGAAGTGGAACTCGTAGAAGAGCGTGATGACCGCATACGGGTGTGACTCTGGGCACACGCCACCGTTATATTCGCCATATCTAGGGTCAGGGTAGGACATCTTTATATAGGGTAGGTGTCAGCTAACAGGCACCCAGTGCGGGCACGGAAGAATGAAACTCACGTGGTCCTTGTGATTACGTGAGTCGAGGTCCTTGCCATTCCAACACGACGGAAATGTCACTTGTGCACGGAGGTCGGTGCACCGCCGCAGCGGGAGGTTATTGGTCTCCTCGGATCCGTCCTCGTGGATGCACATGTAGTTTACGGCGCGGTGCGTGATGTCTGACGCGTCGAACTCGCGTCGCGTGGGGTCTCCCGCCACCATCTGCAGGCCCTCGGGAAATGGCCGTGCGAAGTTGGTCTTATGGCTTGGGCAGTCCGTTCGGCCTGGCTCATAGTCGCATGCCCGGTTCTGATAGTACACCGACTGCAATACGTGGTAACACAGGTATCAGCAATCCCTAACTACCTAACCTCCATCTGCATAGGCCCGCCCTCCCGGTCATATACTCACCGCGAGCGTGAATTTCACGAGCTCGTATTTGTTGTCCGGCGTGATGTGGTACAGCTGAGGCACCCAATAGTCGGAGTGGTCGAGCTCCTTGTCGCAGGTCGTTGCGATAGATTGCAAAGCCCTTTCCGGGGTCAGGCCGGCGTCAAAGGCGGTACCGCCGATCACGGCGTGCACGTGGTCCGAAAGATCCTGGTTGGGGCTGACAATGGGATCCCGCCGCTGGATCGTCAAGGGACTGCAGTTTACGGTGAAGGTATCGCCGATGTCTTGGGAAATGACGAACCCGCTCCAGTATAGCGGCACCGCCGCGAGGAACACCCTAGAAGAAATCATTTCGTTGAAACGGACAATGCTAGTTACGCTACTAATGTGTTTCGGCTTCAGAGCGCACAATGATTTCGAGATGCGGAATCCCCATGAGGGAGCGATCGTCGACTTCTTATAGACCTCCATTACCACCTCTTTTATGGGGATCCTAGGGAGGGCGCCCCATGTCACCCAATTTCAACGCCGCTGCTTTCCCATCGTGGCCATGATGGCTGGGGCTATTCTTGGCTATTGCTGCTTTCGCCTACGCCCCTTGCTCGCACTTCATTCCTGTCGCTTGTATTACTAGCCCATAGAGTACCTATCAGGAGATGCCATCCTCATCAACAGCAGTGGTACCATGCCATGGCATACCATAAAGTCCATGAAGTCGCGCTCGCGTCCTTTAGATCGGATACATGATCTAGCCCAGTTCTCGGTTCCCATGCAAGGGTGGCATTTCGAAGGACCTGCCTTCTTTAAACAAGCATGTGGGGCATTTCAAGGCCACCAAACCATGTTGGGTTCACGATAAGAGAAGCCACGGAGGATCCCATACAACGTGCAATCTCGAAGGGGGGGGGGGGTTAAATCTAGAAAATAACCACCCCGGTTAAGTGTTTACTCAGCGCTAACGAGAGTCCGGAGGGGCCCGATGACTGAACAAACGCCAGCAACTCGATGGGAATTAGACCGAGGGTTTTTCACCGTGAATTCGCGAACAAGTGGTTAGGCTAGGTTAAGAAGGAGGGCAGCTTCTGCCAGGCTCGGCAATGACCCCTGTCGATCGCCTCACTTTTAGCGCTCCCTTATCCTTTTTTACAATCCTGAGGCGTTTGTAGTCATCCACGATCTTGTCTATCTCTTCTTGCATTCTTAGAGAATTGATACACGAGGATATAAGTCGTTGGCGTCATCCTAGTCATTGTTATATCAAAAGCATGGCTTAACAGTTTACCAGGTGAGCCACGGCTATCCTCATCTAGTCATGAGAGTTCGAGCCACCTCCGTATCTTATGCGCCTCGCAGCCAAGACCTATGATCCAACTCGTACCTGCTACGCGCTCATGTCCTATTAGGTTATCAAGTGTATCGACCACACTAATTATATAACCTCCCTTTTTATATATAGCGAGGAGCACCAATACTTTCAGGAGGAAGTATTGGGAAATTGGTTACGAACCCCTATTTTGAACGATTAGTATAATGAGAAACGAGGTAGGCCAATCTGGCACAAAACATGGCTTCAGTCATAATTCTGAACTCCAGCTCGCAACATGAGCCAATGAGAGAGGTGACACAATGTGCTGGTGCCATCTGACCCACCTAAATTAGAGGACTTTTAGCTATTTTGGCCAAGATAATTCAGCTACAATGGTTGCATCGTATATAGCATAGCCATAAGAATTGCCAAAGATGTACGTCCGTGAATTACTGCTCACTTTCAAGTCGTTGGCCTCTTATCACGACATCCTCGGGAAGCCCTCTCAGCCCTACGGGGCGAGTTAGGGGACGCGCTATATCCGTTAGTACATATAGGTATCCACCCCTTTTCCCACCATCATTATCGATAAATGATGACGTAAATGTAACCCCAAGCTTAGGCCAGGTAAAGCCGTACCTGCAGGACCACGTTTCTAGTCACTTAATGATATTCACAATTAGGTAACTGTCGCAATAATAAGTGTGCTTTCAACCAAGTATTATTATCTGATAGCTTACGAATAAACATTGTTACCATATATGTAACGTGGTATCAGCATCGGCTATCTATAATAGACAAAACAATTCGCTTGCCATATTCCATATGCCCGAATCTGCCATCCGCCTATTCGACCTAAAACCTTAGATATGGACGTAAATAACACCATTCTCCCGCGCCTCCACATGTCAGCTTGGGGCAGATAAATGAATGATTTAGAAGCTGACGATCATCTTAGGCCGTCTCCGCCTACAGCTTCGCCTCGTGCGGCTGGCACCTGCTGCAGGCGCTCCCCCTCATATTCTGGCCACAAGCTATCACGGGGTTGCTGACGTTCGACTCGGGCGGCGCGCCCGTGAGCCCCTCTCAGACCGCGATTACGACCTACTTCGCGCGCTCGTTGGGGCTGGCGCAGCTCGCGCTCGGTCTCGTGACGGTAGTCTTGACGGGCAGCCTGCCGCTGACCTCCCTTGTTGAAAGTAAGGCCTTTCCCCCCTGCAGCCCTACAGTCCCTATTCGCGGTCTATTCCCCACCAGAGCTTTTTGATGGGCTTACCATGATAATTTTCACTAACATATGATAGCGCCCGGAGACCAGCCGTCGCCATTCGCGAAGGCCGTCCTGCTCATCACGACGCTCCACCACGGAGCAGCGGCGTTCTACTGTTGGACGCGGTACGGAGGCACGGGGCAGACGGGCTTCGTGCTGGGATTCACGGGTAGTACGTTCTTGGCCTGCTTCGGGCTGTGGTGTCTCATGTTCGCCGGCGAGAAGGCGCGTGTCAGCCGCCGCACCGGCGCCGACAAGCGCACGAGCGGGTTCCCGTTCACCAATGCCGAGGCGGAGAAGCGGAAGGCTGGGAAGAAACGGTTTTAGCGGGCGGATCACGGGAGCAGCGGTGGGGCAGAGAATGGCGCCATGCTGTAGACAAAGGTCTGGATGACGGTAGATCGTTGAGGATGTCATGCTCCTCAGACAGTTCACTTGTTTCTGGTAAGTGATTCCAAAGCCGTGCTCCATAGACATCTATGTGAAATATCCCGTTCGGATTAGGTCCAGTTAAATACCAAGTGCCACGCCCACGTGTTCAAGTTCATCTACAGAATATAGGTGATGATCTTATATGGGTCTCATGTTGGGTACATGTATGAAAGGCATGAAGATCCCACTGTCTTCGCTGAGATCACAATAATAGAAGCTTGCAACCAGTCAATAGGAAACACAGCATAGAACAATATTAGATATTTACAAATTAGATCAGGTATGTAACATCAAAGCATGCGAATGCATGCAGTATAACCCTCCCAACTCCCCCTGTATCCTTGCCTTTACTCCGATCTGGCGTTGGTCCATCCAAGACAACGCACTTGTAGCTTCATGTACGCACTCACGCGCGTTCTCTCCAATTTTTATACTATAGTTTCAGACTATACTTCCTAAAGAAGTCCATAACCATCTCACTAGCTTCGATGTCTGCGTTCCCAGCGTCCTTAGACATCCAGACGTGGCCGACGTCATCACCGGCGTAGACGAGAGTTACGAGTCCGTCGCTGTACCGGTACTTAACACCGTTCTTAGTACCCTTGATCTTAATGACAGCATCGTTGATGTCGAGGTTATCGCGTCGCGCCCAATCTTTAGCCCAGTGGCGAATAGTGGGTAGGCACGCCCCCTTGCGGAATCCGCCGTGGAAGCTGATGGTGTCGTCGTCGCCGCCGTGAAGTTCTAGCATTGCGACGTCTGTCCGCGACGGAGAACAGACGCTGTTGAGACTCAGCGGGTGGCATTGCGCCTGGTCGCCAACCGACGTATCGTAGAAGGCGCCCGACACGGGCGCA
Source organism: Eutypella sp. D-1 (assembly GCA_023313575.1). Classification (NCBI taxonomy): domain Eukaryota; kingdom Fungi; phylum Ascomycota; class Sordariomycetes; order Xylariales; family Diatrypaceae; genus Eutypella; species Eutypella sp. D-1. The sequence continues at coordinate 1,506,165 of JAJTTP010000005.1, read as the reverse complement.
AATGCGGCGATGCGGCCCGACATTTCACCATCGCAGGCCAGCCGTCCCACGAACCCGCCGCCCTGGCTGTGGCCCGTCGCATATATACGCGACCGGTCGACACAAAGCCCTGCCTCGACGGCGTCCAGCACGTCTCGCGTAAAGGAGATATCGTCGGCCGGCGCCCCCGGCGCGCCTTGCCACATTGTGGACTTCGGGTTGTCCGGCTCGCGCCGCACGCCCTGCAGGTACACGACTATGTGGTCTTTGTTGAACTTGGTGTCGCTGAGCCGGTCCTCTTTGATTCGTTTATTAATGTTGCTTGACGCCCCGTGGTAAGAGAGGATCGCCGGCGCCGGTATCTGCTGGTCGTAGTTATTCGGCACCCAGATCCTATATTCCCGCCCCTCAGGCGTCTTGCCATCCTGCCAGTTTCCTGGCTGAACCAGCGGCGGCTGGCCGCAGCCCGGCGAGGACGCCTTGCCCCGCGGCAAGACGCGCGGCGAGGCATAGCCCAGTGCCGCTGTGGTAAGAAGACCGGTCGCGAGGAAGGTGCCGATTTGCATGATATCCAGGGGTATCAGAGTGTTAGTTGTGCTGAAAAGTAAGGGGATCTTGATGGTTTAGGAGTGTGTGAACCCTGTGCGATATGGATGATCCCTGGCATCATGGGCGATCTTCCTCGGAGGGGGATGTTGCTCTACTTGTTGGTAATATATACTAACAAAGGATCAAAGGCATATGGCCACTCGAGGCTGGGTACTCGGGGTTAAGCAAACGGAAAGGTTGCATAGCAACAAAGACGCCGGCGTCCCGTGTACTCTGTGCATGCATATAATGCGCCATTTAACCGGCCCAATCCACCCAGGGCCGCGGTATCACCTCCTATATTGTTAACAAAGCTGCCGCCGACGCATTAGATTAACTACGTCATTTGGGATCTAAGAAATCAGGCCGACGTGGAATATCCACTCAAAGGAAGTCTCAACTGCGCATCAAGACATCGCTGTAGACGTGTGCCGCGAGACCCGTGACTGTATTGCGAATCGGCCAAACTGAGTATGGAATCTGGATAACCTTTCTCTGCGCACTCGGCGGTGATAAAGAAAACCATATTTTCGAACGCGCATGATTCCTACCAAGGCGTGGGGCTTGGTAGCTGCTGTTTCAGACAGCCACATGTGATCGAGGCCCTCGCAAGTTCCCGCCAGATGCACGCGGCCCTGCTGCCCGATCGGAAGATGTGTAAGACCGTGCATGGTGCATGGCAGGGCGTTGCCTCGTCCAGTTATCTCGAACTACGTCATGCCCACCGAAAAAAGCGCGAGCATGCGGCTTAGATGATTGGATGCGTGATCTCGGTAACGCACGCAGTATATCGCGGGAGTGGAGGTTAAATGGACGACGGCTTGGAGAATGTTGCATTTTGTGCACAGGTCCCGAGGTCATCCGGCGGAGCTCCGAACACCACCCCTACAATCTATCCCGGCCGTACGGTGGAGTTGCTGGGACCTGGGTTGTTCCTTCATATTGCAACCCTCCTTTGGAAATAAGCTTTGTTTCCGCGATGTCAGCCTATTAATATGCAATATAAGGTAGGATTTGAGATTTAAGTCACCGTTCGAGCCGTAACATGATCAAAGGGTGAAAGCCAAGGCCCCAAATTCGTGTACCTAATCCGAAAGCGTCGAAACCGTAGGCAATCGGTATGGGTGAGGGGTCGACATTGAGATTGTTGTCGATTCGTATAGTATAGATTAGCAATGCATTTGTTCTAGGTAGGGTCGTTAATGACAACAGCCATGTTCGGGGGTAGAAGATAACTCGGTCGTACATAGACGATAGATAGATAACTCGGTCAAGGACTCCACACACATGTTAAACCTACCGGCCGTAACGATTACTTTTACCATATCTAACTTGGACAACTCTCATCGCCGTTGGTCGCTCCGGCCCGCACCAACCCTCGTAAGCGCAAATGAATATGTTGTACAACCAACCTCCATCCCACCTGGGTGCTATCTCAGCGCATCTGGGCCATGATAGACCCCCAGAAAGGGCTCAGGGCCTTTACCTCGAGCCGTGCGATCCGGTTTCTAAGTGGATTAAGTTGAGGACGGCACTACGAGGCGACGAAACCAGAGGGGCTTCTTGGCCTCACATATCGACCTGAGCTTTTTCGGACCGAGCAAACCCCGCATCATAATGATATTTCTAACTTTTTGTGACATTCGCCTTTTACACCAGTTCATGGGACAACCACGAGACCGCGGGCTTATGTAGGGACGTTAAAGCGTGCAGTGGGGCCAACGGTGGAAACGGCGCTGATCTGCGCAAGGGGATGTGAGTGATCGGCAGCGATTGATCGGCACGGGGAGCACCCGTGCTATGGTTGATAGGTCTTGTCCCGACTTATTCTCCTAGCTTCCTTCGCGCGCAATAAAAAACAGAGCATCTCCTTCCGAATTTGATCCATTTCCCACTTTCAATGGCCTGCTATAGTGACACGCGTTAAGATGATGCGTGACCCAGCACAAATTGCGAGTAAAGGTTATGACGAGATTCGAACACTCGACAAGCATGTCGCTAACTCTCGCCCTCCTTGATAAATGCCTTCGGCACGGCCCGATTTAAATAGCTTCTTCCTGCCAATCTTCGACAGGACATGCCAACTTGGAATTTATATTGTCCGATTGCATGTTATCTGGATCAAAGACCGAAGCCGAATTCTGTCGCGCTTTGATCTAGTCTTGTCTCGTAGCATAACCCACCTCATCAATCCAGGATAAAGCTCGCTCAGTATTGCCTAGGCCACGCTACAAGAAGCCATGAGATATATTGAAAAGAGAATTCGTTCTTCATAACGGCTGCTTAGAATGCCGCATTGTGGTCGATATAAGAAAGTGCAGGCTGTGAATGATACACATTGTCTTCTCAATCTTTATCAGGGAATAGTAGTACCAGAGTGAAAGGTGTCGCGAATACGACGGAGGCTCACTGTAACCATAGTGTATGGCTCAGATATCATAGTAAGTATGACGCTCTGGCCCGTACTAGATATGAGGTTGGGGGGCCGGGGGGGCTTATATATAGACCTCACTCTAGATAGCCACCCTACGGGGTAGCTGACGTATATCCCCTAACAACCCTCCCCTATGTTCGAGCATGACCGCTTGCTATTTATACTATTGTTGGTACAGTGAGGTAGCATGAGGACGCTTTTGTTTTTCTTGTCCTTTCTTGAAAATTCTGCTCTCTTGAGGAAAAGGAAAAATGCCATTATTTCTTGGTTCTTAGGGCTAGCATCTAGATCTGTAAATCCAACACTGGTGTCCTCCAAGTCCCAGCCTCTGTCTTCATGTAGTTTGATGCATAGCGAACAATATTCGTTGATGCTGTCTGGTAGCACGATGGGATGGATCTCTTCTCTTCCCCATGTTTGCGCGTACCCGTTCACTACCTGCTTCTGCCCCTGGACCTTCGTGGGTATTGGACGTTGCGTCATTGGCAGGAAGCGGAGTAGCACGGGGGCTTTGGGGGGCAGGTTGTTGGGCAGGTTGTTGACAGTGCCTTATACAACGCCTCCCATAAAAGCATGAACAATTTCTCTCTTCAGGGGCCGGACTGCTGCTTGACCGTTGCTAGATTTCACAGTGATCAGAAGCGAGCACTTCAGACCCTTAGTAGACCTGACTTACTGATCCGTTATCCATTCTGAAGGCCTCGGGATTAAAGGTCCCAGGATTAAAGGTCCCAGGATTAGAGGCCTCAGGATTATAATATCTGTCCTGTCTGCCTCTGGGTCTATCTGTACTGCTGCGTGTTGGCACAGGACGTCTTCGTTGCCGTGGCCGCAAATGCGGAGGTAATTTGGGTAAAGGTTGTGGATAATATTGCCATTGCTGGTAGCTCTGTCCTACAGGTACGTATTCTCTCCGATTCTCGAGAGGCGTGAATGGGTTTTCGAGAATAGGATCAGCCTGTGATCTCGAGTCCCAACAATACGGTGGCTGATTCGACATATTGACTTCTATTCAAGTTGGTGCTAGGCCATGGCACATCCGAGACCGAAAAAGAAATCCCGTGGGCTTTTGTAGGAGAGGAAGTTCAGTAAGGTCAAAGTTAACCCGGTCATATAAAAGTCTTGAGTTAGAATCCATCAACTCAGAGCGTGAAGACCCGACAGACATCTATATATGTCTCTGTAACCCCCAACCCTCATAGGTGCAGTTTGCGTCCGTGGATGTGAGCAAGCTGTAACATCTATTGTAACACATGAACATCACTGAGTGTGTGCTACGTGAATGCGTGTTGGCCGAGGTTCCTTTGCCCCCCCAGTAGAATGTAACCGAGTAACGCGAGGAAACTTTACAGAGGCATGCTTGATAAATATCCTGCGTACCCACTATTAAAGGCGAGCTCTACCGGTTGTAAAATCAGATAACGAAGCTGTTTTTCTGCGGTTTGGTTTGCTCGCAGCCCCCACGGCCACTACTATAGGGTATGGTATACTCGATTGCCTTCTTTCTTTTTTGCAAGGAACACGAAGGCTCGGCTGACGCCACTGACAAACTCAACTCCCTGACTTTTTTCTTTTCACAAGCAGGGCTAGGTGTGAAACGGTAGATATAGTTGACCCGTAGACCCTGAAAACTCCCTTTCAGCTCTCACCACGTCCTTCTATCTACCTGAATAAAAGGCAGACTGTTATTCCAGAGAACTGATCTTTCTCATGGTGCGCCAAAGAAACGTCATCCTTGTGCATGTTTGTTGACAGATGTATCACTGAGTTTGATGTCCGCATATCGATTACCTTCCCGGTTCAACGATCGAGCTAGGTAACCAGGACTGGAGGCACACTTATATCGAAGTTTGCTACGATTATCTCATGGTTGTGATTCTACCCCGGGGCATGATTCGTCCAGTTTCTCTCTGGATATGCCTCAGTTTGTCGCGTATGTATACTCAATATGTGACAACCCCCAGCCTCTAAACCCCACCCCCCCCCCCCCCCCCCCTCCCCCAACTAGGCAAACTTCCTTAGTTATCCATGCTAGGTATCCCTCAGCGTCCTCAGCGTTAGAGGAACTTTCGCACGTAAGTACCACCACCGCGCAAATAGACGTGGTGATATAAGTGTGGAGATGTGTGTATGTGGGGAACTAGAATCAGAAACTTACGTGGTTGCGGTAGGTAGACAAACTGCGAAAGTGCATCGAGGGCTCAACATGACTGGTTGAAATCACGTAAACTTCGGCACTGTAAGACCTGTGGGGTAACGAAGGCAGGTATAGGAATAATATTGGCGTATTCTGGTGTACCATTTATGACTCGACAGAAAATCTCGGTGTAGGTGAACCTAACCTCGGGGCCGGCAGCGGAGAGGTAGAGTGTGATAACAGAAACAAAGTGTAACGGATCCCCTTTGTAACAGACTACAAACGGATATGTGTGAGAGGGGTGATCTCCGGGACACGCCCACCCTATAGGTTATGGCGAACTGCCCATGCGCATTTGTAGACACAGAGATAACGTCACTGTAAACTGTGGCATACTTATGGGACGCCGCCTGGGACTCGGGGCATCGCGGTGGGGGAGTCGAGGCAGAAGTCAGTACGTAGCATCCAGGGAACACAGCATGTGCGAAGAGAAAAACCAATGAAGCGCTGTCGACCTCACTCCGATAATGCGAGGGCGACTTGGGTTTAAAGGTGATACGTTCTAGGAAAGGGATGAGGAGGTAGCGAAGTTCGCAAGTGGATATGACCCCCCGTTCGAGCAGCAGTCATGGTGCGAAAGCCTGACAGATGTTCGACATCGCGATTATACCACCCTTCCCCCCCCCCCCCCCCCCCTTCGGCTTCATGGTCAACTCTGAGCGCAAGTACCAGGTGAACCGGCGTTGCGGGTCGGTGTTACCGGTGTGTTGAAGTTCGGACGAAAAGCGTACGGGAGATTGTAGAAGGCACTTCTTGCGATGGGCCGGTGTAGTATTTCACGCCACAGGCAGGCAGCGGTCTTGTCCTGGCCTGTTTACCTAGGTATAGCGACGGACTACTGATCCCACCCTGGCAAAGCTGATGAGCTATATAATCGAGTCGAGGGGCTGTGGGGGTTCCTAAGCGACGAGTATATCACATCACGTTGGCAGGTGAGCGTTATCAGTTAGCGACGATGCTCGCGAATCAAGGAACGAAGCTCAGGTTTCGGTAATAGAGTCCTGTAATAAGGTGTAGTCAGGCCGATAGATTGATTTATCATTACCAAGTTCGGTGTTCTTCTAGTGAGCTACGAACCGATATGGCTCCTGATAAATACCACTGCCTGGCAAGACCATCCATATTATTATGAAATAATTACCCATCAATCAAGCTTGTAGCCGCCTCTGCCTACTTGGCGATGTCACCGCTTCAGCGAAGAGGCGGTAGGGGACGCATGTTTTGCAGACAAATACGGCATTCGGTAACCATCAAGTGACAATTTTTGGTAGCAGTAGCATGACCAACCGCCGCCTTCACTGGCGTGTTTACAAAGGTGAGAAAACGACTCAATGAATTCGCACCCGAACGACGAGTAGAGAGGGAGATGGACAGATCAGAGCATCGTATATTAGCATAATGTACGCTGGCGATGAAAGCCGAGGCACTCCTCCTGTAGGGGCGTTCTTTATCGTCCCACCCCCCTAGTGGGATGGTATATAAAAAACGCATTGCCTCTCTATGTTGGCCGGAAACCCATCTCGGCTACCCACAATACCATGGCACCCCGAGTTTGCAGCTTCTAGCTTCTACATAAGCCAGCTGAAGCTCCGCATTGCCCCATCAGGAACTTCGGGGAGGCCCCGTGGCCGTCGTGGAGTAGATTTCTGAGATCTTGTCCTGAGTCCTTAGGTCCACTGCCGATACGTGGCTAATGTAGAGCTTGCCAGCAAAAAAACACAAGCACAAGTACATGCGCAGGCGCAGGCGCTCAATCGTTGGCAACTCCTTCTTTCATAACATCACTCTTCGTCTCCTCTCGGTTCTCTGGGGCGTCGATCGTTATTTGGTCGTCTTCGACGGAGATGAGAGGCCCCTCACTTTTGGCTACCTGGGCTTGGGCCTGGGCCTGAGCCTGGGCTTCTGCCGCGAGGACCGCCTGGCGCCGGTTCCAATAGTCATCTTCGACCTGAGCAACCTGGTCGATAAGGACCTCCTTTTCTAGCCAGTTCTGTTTGTATACTTGTTCCAGTTGCTTGCACTCCTTGCGAAGGGATTCGCCCTCTTTAGTGGCCCACTTCACGTTTGCAATGCAGAGCTTCAGAAGCGACTCCGTGTCCATCGCGAGTTCCTTGCTGGTAAAACCTTGTTGTTCGGTCAGCTGGGTGAACAAATCGGCGCTGATCTCATCGTTGCCATCCGCATCATCCCCGTTGCTGTCATGATTTGCTGAATGGGACTGAGGTGTCTTCAGTACTATTTTGAGCTGCTTTCCCTTGGTCCCATGCGATTGCATGGATTTTGGGACCGGGTCAGAAGGTCGTAACGCCTCGGTCTCGTGGACCGTCCGCATGTGTTTGGCCAACGCGTCCGATCTGGTGAAAGCGCGGTCGCATTCTATACATACTCCGTTAGTGAGCTGCCGAAAAACATGCTTTGAATATGCTTATACTGGTGTACTGGAGTAGAGCCGAAACCATACCTGGTAAATAACAATAGAAAGGCTTCTCTCGCGTATGACTTCGCATGTGGGCTTTCAGAGCGTATCCGCTGGCGTGAGCCATGCTCTTTCTGGGGCAGCCGATCCATTCACAGGTGTATTTCTTCTGCCGGTTCTCGATGTGGTCATTGTGGATGTGTTCTACCAATCTATCCATGTTGCGAAGGTCACCAGCGTCACAACCGTCCCAGGCGCAATGTGTGACCTGCTCTTGGAACTCTTCCTCGTCGAGCTTAGCATTGATGGGGGAATTGGGAACATCGCCTGAGGTATCTGATGAAATGTCGCCGTCGAGATCGTTCTGGTCCTCCTCTGGTTCGGGCTCGGGATCTACGTGTAGGGTTGATGAAGCCCTGGATGCATCGCCGGTCTTTTGGCGCTTTGAAGGTGGTAATATGGGTTCGTCGGCGACGGTAGAATCATCAAAATCGTTTCCGGGCTCAGGAGAGTCGGAATCTAACGAACTGATGGAGGAAGATAAGTCGGAATCTGCGAGGAGAACCATGATGCCGATGGCGATAACCGACTACGTTTTAAGGACCCTAGGATCCTATCATGAGTTGCGCCAACGAGGGAAGACGCCGCGGGAAGGCGTCGCGTATTATCGCGTATTATACCAAGTATATTAGAGGGGATAGTGATGCGACACCTGTATGAATTAAATGGATTTCTAATGTTGTCTTTGGGAGTTTGGTTCGGAAATGTTGATTTGGAAGTAGAAGTAGAAGTGGATGTAGACGTCCGATAGATGTGGGTGCGGACGCGGATATAATTAAGTACTTAATTAATTTATTATGTTCGTAGCAGGACGAAGCAAGATGGCTTGGATGGATATGCCCAGGTGATGATGGAGCAAGGGCGGGAAAAAGAGTTGGAGGAGGAGGAAGTTGGGAATGAGAATGGGAATAAGAATTGAGAATGGGAATAGCTACATAGGTACGGAGTAAGTATACATGTAATAGTATGCATCCCCAGGTGTCGTATTATGTATCGTACGTATT